>JAQSUU010000449.1:2400000-4800000 GCA_038087645.1 Saccharum hybrid cultivar R570
GGTCTAGTACTAAAGCTGAATACAAGTCTCTTGCAAATGCTATGGCTGAAATAATATGGGTACAGAAGCCTTTGACTGAACTTGGGATCCCTTATCCTCCCATGGGCTCGATTGTGGTGTGACAATTTAGGTGCCAAATATCTCTCTGCAAATCATGTGTTTCATGCTAGAACGAAACACATAGAAATTGATTTTCACTTTGTTAGAGAAAGAGTGACACAAAAGCTTTTGGACATTCGGTTCATCAGTACAAGAGATCAAGTGGCAGATGTATTCACCAAAGCTCTTCCTTGAGTGAAGCTACAACAGTTTAGGAGCAATCTCAACCTCATATGTGGCTGAGATTGAGGGGGAGTGTTAAACGGTGTCATCTTCATAACGTGTATGTCACGGTCTAGGTGCAATGTCCCTCATGTTGTTTGGTTAGTTCCTAGTTTATAGGGGAAGATGTAAATCCCTGCATGTAATCTATTGTGTTTCCATCTGTGTAAGCGCCAATGATGTGGGGTTGTTCCCCATCCTATATTAACACGAAACCGAGCACCGAGGAGAGGTGACTCGTTAAACCCAACTCACAATTCTTCCAGTAACCACTGGTGATACTGCATAACCTATCTCAATACCAAACAATCTACAGCCAAAAGTAGTAGACTCTTGCTTTTTTCAATAGGATCTTTGTTAATGCTAGCAGAGTAGGATTCAGTTATTGTCTCTCTAATTGTCCAGTACAAATGATTGTTGTTTGGCATAGAACGCTCATTCTTTGAATTGAATCCTACATTCAACGACGATGAGAAGATTGAATTGGGGTTTGAATGGTATACTTTTTGAGTTCGTTGCAATCCTGAAAATGAGAAAGCTTGGGCAGGCTTAGCTGTGGATTTCCAAAAACCGAAGATGGGAAAGAAGAGAATCAAAATATTAGGTCTGCAAGCCAGCCAATATGTGAACAGAACAGCAGTTAACATAAGGTCTCTGTCCCTACAGTAAGTATCATTGTCATAAGCAGAGGGATAATTTAGCAGAACAGCTTAGCAAACAAATACCAAATCTAGAGAAAGTGCTTATTCCGTAAAGGAAGTTGGGTGGCTGTTGATTAGTTGCATCAAGGGGTTCTAGTTCCCATGGTGAAACTCTATCTCGATGCAGAATAGCAGAAGGCTCATCCCATTGGAGCTGTCAGAAGTGAGAGCATGACTTGAGGTCTTGGAAAACACATATCGATAACAAAAATTTCAGTGGCAAATGCAAACTAAAAGTGGAATTATGTCCACAAATAGAAAAATATTGATTACCTTCAAATATCTCTAATCAGAGTTAGCCCATGTAGATGTTGAGTTAACCGGCATGCTTCCTAGACCAATAATTGCCCCACTGAATTTGTAAACCATTAAGGAAGAACGTTATGATAGGCATACCACTGAAATCTATGACAAAATATAAATTTATATGGAATATAAAATGTAGAATACCTTCTTTCAGGAGATTCATCACCCTCAAATCTCATTTTCAACCTCATACCAACAGACATCTTGTGATTCTTGGCTTCAAGGTACTTATTTACACTAACGACAAACTCTGATCGACTTGATCTGTGGACCAAATTAGATTGAAATGTAAGTTTCAGAACTATAATTTTACGAACAGCACAGATTTGAATGTAACACCCCAGGTGTTTGGCTTCTATATTTGCACTTGCATTTCATAAGCATGAGCATCATTCATCTCAATTATGCATTTATTGAACTGCAACATGAGTATGCAACATGAGTATGCAACATACTCAATTGTACTTGTTTTATAATTGATTGCTTATGAAATGTGGTTGATATAACTGATGGTGGGGAAACGGGCGGCTATGACCCGCCTCCGCATTAGCAGAGACAAATTTGGTTTTGGTTAAATTTAATTGGGACAAAAAATAAAAGAACAGGTATTGCGAGTCCATACTTCCATAATTCTTATATTTGCATAAAAATTATGTTAATTACATCTCCGTAGAGAACACCCCTGATTAAGAGTTCCAACATGGGTACATAAAAAATAAGATTACATCATATGGCTTCCTATTACAAACTACAAAAGAAAACAAGGTCTTCAATCTTGTAGCCGTAGATCGATGAATATGCATGCTTGGCATAGACTTGAACTTGATAATTGTCATTTCTTTTAAGCATGACATTTTCATTCATTGAGGAGGTAACATATACTCCTTATACGATTGGTCACTAGCTTACTTAGCTTTCTAGCGACCCATGATATGCATGTATTTAATCTATGCAAAGCATTTGTGAATATCTTATTATTTGTTTAGACCATGACATGGGGGCTAAGTCTTAATAACTCGGCATATAGCCTCTATTTAATTATTTGGACATGTATACATTTCGCTACGTGCATTTTGACATATATGCATACCGACGGAAGGAAATTAATGTGTGACAGACATCTATTTAGTGCATTCTATTGTGTATGCATGCATGTAATTTATCTCAAAGACTAACACTACCAGGCCACAGGTTTTTCCTGATGGTCAAAAACCGTCAGGAAAAGCCGAAAAACCGACAAAAATTATATTCCTGACGGCCGGCCGTCAGGAACAGGCCGACAGGAATAGCTCGACAGGAAAAAGCGACTTCTCCTGACTGCCGGCCGACAAGAAAACATTCGTGACGGCGGTTACTGACGGTGGTTGTCTGACCGGTCAAAATTAACTCATGTCGGCACAGCCCTCAGGAATTCCCGTCAGGAATAGCTCCCCGACAGGAATCCATGTGTTTTTCCTGACGTTTGCTACCGATAGGAAAAGCAACCAAAATCGACAGGACTTAAATCTGTACCAAAATTATTTTATAATGCCCAATGTGATCCATATAATGTCTATACATGTACTCACAGGTCACATTAGACATTAAATTCAAAACAAGTGGTCATAAGAGCTTATATTTCATTATAATTTCACATGTCCACCAAATCCAAAAGTTACTTGATGCTTAGTACAGATCCATTGTTCAACACACTGAAACATGATACCTCCTATTCTGAGTAAAGAATACACGTTCACTACACTACAAGTCTACTTCCAAGTACTGACAGCTTCTCAAAATGAGGACTTTCACTAGCTACATAATACTAACAGAAATGAAGCAGGAATGTCGTTTCCAGCATGGGATGACCAAGTTACCTACAAAGGAGTAGAGTTAGCATATTCAGCTTGAGTTGACTCAATTATCGTGGGATACAATATACAAATGCATGTTGCAAGGATACAATTTACAAGCACTATATTGTCAGTTCAAATATCTCTTAATTTATAAGAACTATGTCAGTTCAAATATCTCTTGTCTCTACTTAGTGTATTTGAAGGAAAACATTTGTACTATCTAGAGCAGAAATTATTTTCTGTGGTGCAGTGAAGAGTAGAAAGTTTTTTAAGTAACTGTGAACCTTCAAGGCACCGTCTTTGGTTGCATGCAGCAGCTTAACTATAAGAAGTTCAACACAGTTCTCCATCACCTTTCGCTGGACGGAAAGGGCAAGGCAAAGGGTCGTTATCATGGAAAATGGTATCCAATAATGGCACATCTGGTGTAAATTCTGAAAACTTGTTTGGTTATCATAACATGACCAAAATATAAAAGAAATATGTACATACTAGGTGCCGTATATGTGTTGAACTGATCTGTCTTTAATATTGAGGTCTTGCTTCACACGCCTATTCCATTTGGAGGGAGAGAATCATATAGCGTATCCATTTATATCTCCTGGTGTGTATTTTGTCTAGAAATTCCTACAAGTATTCATCTTACATTGTATTGAATTAGGGAAGAAGAAAATTGCATCTCTCCTAAGATTACATCTGTCTCCTAGTATGTTCATAAATTATAATTTGATCTTATTGTAACCCAAGAAAATACTGCAGATGCTCTAGTTTTTGGAAGATAGCATCGGGCAAAGACAACTGGGTGTGCCACTATTGCAGGATTTATTATGTTCAGATATATACTTTTGACGATAACTAGCATTCGATCAAGCAAATCAAATATAGCATTATTGATAAGTAGAAATTGATAGTACATCTACCAAGATATAAGGTCAATAGTTTGCTAGTTCTAAATCTAAACCAAAACATAGATCTCATCAGTTTTATGCAATTGTGAACATAGATCCCATCAGGAAAAGAAAGAGACAGCAGATCTGAGAGGGAGGATGGGAGAGAGAGAGCACACGGCGCGGGTGGCGGGAGCCCCTGGGGCCGTCAATGTGGGTGCCGGATGCATTAGGTCGGGGAGCCGCTCAGGGCGGCGGCGTGAACGTCGAGGAGCCGCTCAGGGCGGCGGTGAGGGCATCGAGGAGCCCCTCGGGGCGGCGGCGGCGCGGGTGTCGAGGAGCCCCTTAGTGCGGTGGCGGCGGCGTGGCGTCAGGGAGGCCCCTGTGGGCGGCGGGGAACCCCTCAGGGAGGCGGTGGCTTGCGTCGGGAGGCCCCTAGGGGCGAGGGCACAGGCGTCGGGAGGCCCCTATGGGGGGTGATGGTGCCGGCAGCGGTGAGTCCCTGGGGCGGCGGGGAGACGCTCGAGGCAGACACGAGCGCGATAGGAGCTTGGTGGCTGCGGTCAAAAGAGATGGGGGTGGACGGGTAGCTAGGGTTTGGCGATGGAGTTTTATGTCGCAATGTCCGATGTGGGACCCATGGTACTGTAGCATGGCAGGTAATGCGCGTCTGCAATTTTTTTCACTGGGTCGCGTGCGGGGACGAATCTTGTTCGTAATTTTATCCGACGTATCAGCCACGTTGGGAGGACTCCTGTCGGTATGGACACGGCCATCAGGAGTTACAGGCGGGTTCCTGACGGCTCCTATATTTCCTGTGGGTTTTTGGTAGCCGACAGGAATATTGTTGCTCACTCCTGTCGGTTCTCAGCGACCGACAAGAAATGTTGCATTTCTGACGGTTTTGATAAAACCGACAGGAAAATCTACAACCGACAGGAAAAACCTGGTCTCTAGTAGTGTAAAGACTAAATTTGACATAGCTAGTCTCGTTATACCATGTCAGATCATGGATTGGCATGTTTTGACATATATGATGCACTCCTCATGTGGTGCAATATTTTATTTGGGTTAAGGCAGCCCCGGATTTGGCCGTGGCTGACGTATTTTATTTATTATTTTATCAAGGAAAGGAGCAAGTGCTCATGACATTATATTTTAGCCATGGGTTAGCATATATGATGCTATTCAATTTGATTTAATTAACTTCTTAGCCAGAATGACCTTTTATGGATGCAGTCTAACTAAGTGCAAGATTTAAGTTACTTGTGATATGCAAGAACCTAAAATGGCCCACAATGTGGATTTTAATTATTTTAAGCAAGACACTGGCTGCATGATCTTTCATAGATGCAGTCTGTTTTGTGGTAGGATTATTCAATAATCCCTCCTATTGCCACTAAGGACGTGCATGTTATCTGTGCATCAGGACGTATTTGCAAGCCATTTAGTGGCTTACTCAAGTTTCTAATTACATGACAAGCTGAACAACTGTTTGTTTTATCATAATTTAGAATAGATAAATCCTGATGCAAGTTTTAATGCATGGACGTGATCTTTCAAGGGCGCGGTTTAATTAAGCCACAAGATTTGTGTCGTCTTTTATGCATGGGGCTAGTGTAAGCATGCATGTAGAAGCTGACTAGCTGATATTCATGCATGGTATGTCGCGGATGCATGGGCAGCAGACCGCGGGATAGGACTGATGCAATATTTTGACTATTTTTATTTGACGCAATTTGATTTATATGAATGATAATAATTTCTTTGATTTGGTATAAACTATGGATACATGATCTTTAATGGCCGTAGCATGCAATTTATTTATTCTCTTTGATGCACGGTATCGGTATGACAATAGGCCGGCGGGGCCGTGGCCAAAACATATGCATATTTGTTTTGGTATGGAGCCAAATCGCGTCCATACTAATTTCACCGTGGATGACCGGGCCAACACGCGTCCAAACCTGGATTTCAGCGAGGCACTTTTGTTGACCTCTTACATCTTTAGCGGGGCACGAGACCCACGCGCATCGCGCGACCATGGCGCTGCTGGCCGATTCTTTACCAGGGCACGAGACCCATATGCACAATGCATTCATCTTTTAACCGGGGCGTGTAGCCTATGCCCGCAGCGCAGCCGGCCGTCACCAGCTCCTTTACCTTTCACCAGGACATGACGTCCATGTATGGAGCACCGTCCTCAGTGGCCCTGTTCGTACCAGAATAGAGGACGCAAGGCCCGCCGACGACGCTTGTGGATGAAACAGCCGGAGATGAGAAGCAGGATCAGAGACGTGCCCTGAGGCTTCTCACCTTCTCAGGGACCCTGGACTGGGCGTTGCTTCTTGCGGCAAGCTCCTGATGACCTTCAGCACGGTAGAGCGGCGAACCGGCAAGGCAACCTGGTGGTGCGAGATGAGCAGCCTGGCGGTGATTTGCGTTGCGTATTGGTGAAGGCAGCCTGACGGAGCATCTGCGGTGGTTCTCTATTTATAGAGCAGAAGCCAACAGCAGTTGCTAGGCTAAATGGCGCTCTTTTTATTTGAGTTTCAGGAGCATCTGCATTCGTGCATGGGAGTTGTATGACTTGGTCTTGCCTTGCGGCAGCGATTTAGAGCCTTTGACCATGTTTGAATATACCAAGCGCGCACAGGAATCCTCTTGTCTAGCCTAGTCCATTTTGTTTATAATGTTTTAATTGCATGCATTAATCTATGAAATAGAAAATGATTTAGTTCCTGCCTAGGCACAACCGTATGTCATGTACACACGCCTACGTGCAGCCGTAGCTAGCCAGCACGTATGCATATAGGTGTATCTGTTTCTACTTTATTTTATTATATCCTTTCTACCTTTTCCATTACGTTAACCACCACATTATGGACTTGGCAGCTCATTAATGTATCTGTTTCTACTTTATTTTCTAATAGTTATCTCTCAGCCACGTGCAACCTTTTCGTATAGGTGTAGGTTTAGCTTACACACGAGGTATGCGTGTGTTCGTGTGTGGTGTTGCATGGTGGTGTGAGTTAGTGCGTGAGTACAGATACTACAACTTGTACTTGAAGGATCGAGGCATCGAAAAAAATATTGAATGATACTGCAACAATGAACAAAGCGATGAAACATGACAAACTGCAGTGCACACACAGGAGGACACGTCCTTGCCGGTCGAAAAAAGAATGATGCAGTAATTAGTGAAGACGTCGTGGACTTGCATATCTCTCTCTCCCTGTAATTGTCAGCCAAGTTACCTTAGCCGCACGTGTGTTCTTGCCCGTGTTTCTGGTCCACGCCCAAGTGCAGAGCGCACTTGCGTGTTTTGTTTCCCGACTAAAGTGTAGTCCTTATCACATCGAATTTTTAGACACATGTATAGAGTATTAAATATAGACTGTGCGCCAGTGCGGATCTGAGCGGGGATTTGCCGGGCAGCGGGGCAGACATGACTGGCCGCCAACCTGTGGCCTGTGGGAGCAGGGAGATCGAAACGAACCTAATGGCCTTTGGTACTAATGGCGTGTGGCGCGGTGGAACTGGTGGGAGGCGACTGACGCAGGGTCTCGACGACGGCCAGAGACGGTCTTTTTTTAAGCGTGCCTTAGCATTAGCATGTGCTTCATTAAGTGGAAGTTAGAAGTTACATAAGATTCACAAGTAATCCATGGATTACCAGTGAATCCCACGACACAAACAAACGGCAAGAAAACGAGAGGGGGACCTCCACCTAACAACCCAACCGACTGAACCTAATAAAAAAGACTCAACACTATGATAGGCAGCAGTGCAGTGTAACCGCAAAAGTGACGACCAGGCCAGAGACGGTCCCACCACGACGGATTTGAGGCGCGGCGCGGCAGCAGACGCTGAGCTGAGGTGCTGTCGGTGTTTGAGATTTGGGCAGGAGTGTGGGTGGTGCGATTCGGCTACAGGGCCAGGACAGGAGTTCGGAGCGGCCTTTTGCCCTTGGCAGCGCGGTTGCCGGCGGGGTGCGGCGTCGCCGACGCCGTGGGAGGGGTCTCGCTCATTCTCCGACAGTGGTTGTCTTGTGATCTTGTCTAATTCGACTCCAGCGATCTTAGCTAGCCACGATGGAATGGAACTGACGTGGTAGTCCAGTCCAGTCGCGCTCCCCATGGCGTGATTCAGTCGTGCCGAAGCATCTGGGTGACTCAAGTACCCGGTCGTGTCTGCCTAGATTTTCAAGTTCTCTTTTCTGCTGTATACTGCTCCATTATACTATAAGCAAAACTGTCACTGCTTTACTTCAACAGATCCGGCCCTCCAGCTGCTGCTCTGGTTGTTGGAGTTCTTTGGGATTCAAAGACTCATGATGGTACTAGTTCCAAATTATTCAAAATCCAAATCACCATCAAATACTTAGTACCTCTGGCTTTTGTATGGTCTCAATTTCGGCCTTCAGTTTCATGTATTCGTGGCACCAATTTCCCTGAAGCTCATGTTTCTTTTTTTAGCTGAACATAAGCTTGGCCACTGCAGTCAGCTACTTAACGTCAATTTTGCAAATTAAAGATAAGAGTTGACACGTATAGACAATACTTTGAAGAATTCAGCTTTACCATATGCTTATCTTAATATTGGTGCAGTACTCCCTCCATTCTAAATTATAAGGCATTCTAAGAATCTTGGAGAGTCAAAGCATCTTAAGTTTGATCAAAATTATAGAGAAAATTACAAAAATTTTATAACATCAAATAAGTATACTATGAAAATATAATTAATGAAGAATCTAATGATACTTAATTGGTGTCATAAATATTATTATCTTATCATATAAATTTGGTCGAACTTGAGATCCTTTTACTCTCCAAGATTCTTGGAATGCCTTATAATTTGGAATTGAGGGAGTACATCGAAGCACATTATCACTTGCATTCTCCAAACATGTCGTCACACAGTAATGCCGAAGTCAATAATAACTCCAGTCCAGGATTATATTTGTACAAGTTCACCAAACATACTGCTACTCCCACAGTTTCGGGAGTCCAGTTATGACACTCTCATGTTCACTATTGAACTCGCGAATATATTGCAAACTGGTTTCATACAGAGTCAGCTGCCATGAGAAGTCAACTCAGGACCCTAGCGAGTACTCCTAGTGTTGTGTCAGTCATGCGGCTTTGACGTTTACGGTTGGTAGGGAGCGCTCCAACACACTAATCCCAATCTCGTCAGCTCCCCTGAAGCTGGGGTCCTTGTCCTCAGGGTCAGCGTCCTGATCAGCCTCAGAGTCTGTAGCCTCAAGCTGCTGGCCCTTTCCTCGTTCTGTCGAGGTCCCTGCACGAGCACAAGCTGTTTGTTAGCTCTGAAGCTCGTCCGACAATACAAGACAGGAACTCTGAAGATGAAGCTGTTGCCGCGTCCGAGCCACAGCCCATCAGACATCGCAGGCCCAACCCGGCTGTAGTCCGTCCTGAATGGGTGTAACCGAGTAGAGTATAAGAGGCAGGATGAGAGGGAAGGATGGGTTATGACCCCTGTAACAAATATTTGAACTCTGAATCATTCATCGCATAGCATAATTCCTCTGCCCCATTCCTCTGTACCCTGTAATTCTTATTTTTCTACAAGTAATAGCTAACACTGTTGCACCTACAGAGGCGTTAGTTTAGCTATTTGTTGTTTCAGGCAATATAGAATGGACCACCGAACATCACCTGTAGTTGATGTTGTGCAACTGGAGGAAAAAAAATCTAAAGATAGGACTTCTGAAGAGCAGAACTCCAAAGTGAATATGTGCTTTTGTTAAATTGTCTCGCTCATTGGCTAAGTACAATCACATTCCAAAGGCAATTTGCTAGCTTAGAACAGAATGGAGAGAGAGGAAAGCAACACGACTTGACAGGCAGCATGTTTGAGGAATGTTGCTCGATCTTTGGTGCTCACCTAAATTGGCTGCCAACCATTCAGTCCACTACAATTCCTGCAAAGGAATGTCTAGCTGCAACCTCCCAGGTTCATCAAAGGATTCCAACAGGTAACTATTTCTATTTACTATTTTTACTATCCATCAGTCTATTTGCTGGTTACTCCTGGCTTCAAATTTATCTGACAAGTCTCATCTCAGCCAATCTTGCAATAACAGGAACAGTGGTTGGTCCAGTATTACCAACCGAAAATGCAAGCGTCGCCGATCAACACATAATGTGACGGGTGGCAAATGACATCTTGCTGCTGCTCTTGTTTAACTACTGAAGAAAGTTTTTTTTTTGATAAGTCGACAGGAGGGGAGAGAGTCCCCCAACTACTGAAGAAAGTAACCGGTCTGTCACCAAACAGTTTGTCTGGAAACTCAATCCAATGTCAGCCGCGCTGATAAATGTCAGTGGTTACTGATGCTGGTGGCAGCAGTAATCACCATAGCCGATACGGGATCAACCATGGTGACAGGCACTATCATGCTTCACACACACACATTACCAGCAACAGTATAATAATAATCACGCAACAACATCTGCTGCTGCAAGTGAGAGTGAGCAGTCTGAAGAGGAGGATGATTTTGAAGAAGAGATCCGGTAACTGTATTGGTGATTCACCATGTTAACTTGAGAGTAGTGGAAATTGGTGTTGGGCTGTGTGTGTATGTGTAATATGGCCCAAAGGCCCATGAACTAGGTATATATTTGTAAGCCTTGTAAAGAAACTGGATGAGTATTCCAGAACAATCATTTCTTCATGGTGTCGGAGCTGACCTAGGAGATTCCCTGCTCCTACCTGGTTGGCGTGGCAGAGGCTGGTGGCCGGCGGCGAGGTGCTGGGAAGAGCAGCAAGGCAGGAGCGGCAAGTGAAGCAGAGGGCAGCAGCAGTCTCGCTGGGCAGAGACGGGCCGTGCGAGGCTACAGGGGCGGAGCGCGAGTGGCAGGGCGCGACCGAGCGTGCCAAGAAGAAGGGCGCTGCGTGCCTGAAGGTTGCTGACGGTGGCCGCACCGCAGAGAGGGCAGCTCACGAGGAGGAGCAGCGGCAGGACTGCAGTTGAAGGTAATCCTGGGTGGATTTGTTTTTTTTCCTCAGATTTGGGGGAAATAGAGGACAGCAGCATGAGGTAGAAGAAGCAAGAAACTGCTGTTGTGCGTGAATCAGTGAGGGAGAAGCCTGATTGTGCGTGAATCAGTGAGGGAGAAGCCTGATTGTGCGTGCTTGCTGGTAGAAGCTACAAGATCATGGGGGAAAATCAAGGAATTGAGCAAGTTCTTGGAAAATTAGTGGAGTTACTCATGGCAAAAAAGGATGAGGCCCCAAGTTCTAGTAAGGAAATTATTGTGCATACAGAACCAGTCCAGAAGATAGAATTGATGCCAAATGATGTCAAATTAGAGGGCATAAAAAATTATTTGGCTTGGTCTAGAAGGGCACTTCGGTTATTGAAGGCGAAAAAACTTGAAGGCTTTGTCAATGGAGAATCACCTGAGCCGTCAGACAAGTCAAGTTCTGAATGGAGTACATGGGATGCTACCAACTCTCTAGTGGCTGCGTGGTTGTTGAACTCTATGACTCCGGCCATTGCCAACACAGTTGATACAATTATGAGTGCAAAGGAGATTTGGAAAACAGTGGAAAAGATGTATTCAGGTGTTGGAAATGTGATGTTGATGGTTGAAATAGAAGATCGACTCCACGATCTCAAACAGGGGGAGCGGTCAGTGATGGAATATGTTGCTGAGCTGAAGAGTTTATGGGCTGATGCAGATCATTATAAGCCTATCGAGTTGCCACACTCAGATTGTGTGGCATGGGTGAAGAAGTGGATAGAAGAAAAGAGAGTCATTCATTTCTTAAGGGGGCTGAACTCAGAGTTTGAGCCAAGGCGTTCTGCTATATTTCATCAGGCCACTCTTCCTAGCCTAGATGAGGCCATAGCTGCTATTTCACAAGAGGAGTATAGACTAAAGGTGATGAGGGAGACTGCTACATCTTCATCTTCTACATCTTTATCTCGTTCTATTTTTGCAGCAACAGGAATTAGGGAGGACAGGAAGTGCTTCAATTGTGGTGACACTGGACACTTGATTCGTGATTGTCCTAAGCCACTTAGGACCAACAGTGTAAGAGGAAGAGGTAGCAGAGGTGTTATAAGGGGTAGTAGAGGACGTGGAGGCAGAGGTGGCTATAGGGCCAATGTAGTGGGCACAGGAGAGGAGTTTCCAAGAGTAGAGGCTTCATCAGTGATAGTTGAAGAACCCAGACAATGGAAAGAAAAGGTTGAGAACTCAAAAGATAAGGATCAAGGTAATTTTGTTGGTGATTTCGTCAACTTCGCCTACATAGATGAAGGTAATTATGCCCATGCATCAATACCTATGCACACATCACAGTTAGATTGGATTTTAGATTCAGGGGCATCAAAGCATGTCACAGGTGCAGCATGTGAGTTTGAATCATATATGCAATATCCCCCCACACGTAAAGAAACTATATAAACTGCTGATGGTACATCACAATTCATTAAAGGTGTTGGAACAATTCAGTGCACTCCATCTATTAAATTGTCATCAGTTTTGCATGTGCCAGCTTTTCCGGTCAATTTAGTATCATTGAGCGCTTTGGTTGATCAATTGGATTGTCGAGTTACACTTGACCGGGAGAATTGTTTAATTCAGGAAAGGAGGACAGGGAAGAGTCTTGGGACTGCAACCAGGCGTAGTGGGCTGTGGTATATTGATCGTGAGGGGACAAATGAGGCATTATGTACTGTGCTGGCTGCAACTACAGGAGAGAAGGAAGCTAGTGTGATGCTATTGCATTGTAGATTGGGGCATCTTTCTTTTAGTAAAATGTGTAAAGTCTTTCCTAATGTAATGTGTGGGGTGGATAAGAACAAACTATTTTGCGATGCTTGTGAGTTTGCAAAGCACACAAGAACATCTTATTTGAGTAAGGGCATTAGAAGTGTGTCCCCTTTTGTGCTAGTACATTCAGATGTTTGGACATGTCCTGTGGTTTCTATAAGCGGAATGAAGTACTTTGTCACTTTCATTGACTGCTTCTCTCGGATGACATGGATATATCTCATAAAACATAAAGATGAAGTGTTGAGATGCTTTCAGGATTTTTGTGCCCTTGTGAAGAATCAATTCAATAAACATGTTCAAATAATAAGGACAGATAATGGAACTGAGTACGTGAACAAGGAATTTAGTGCATTCTTGTCGGCCCATGGTATATTACATCAAACATCATGCCCAGATACTCCTCCACAAAATGGTGTAGCTGAAAGGAAGAACCGTCATATTTTGGAGGTTGCTCGATCATTAATGTTTACAATGAATGTGCCTAAATTTTTGTGGAGTGAAGCTGTTTTAACAGCTACATATCTTATTAATCGTACCCCATCAAGGATACTCGGGATGAAGACTCCGTGTGAAATGTTAATTGGTGAGAACACTTTTGTGGTTCCTCCTAAGGTTTTTGGATGCACATGTTTTGTTAGAGATCATAGACCTTCAGTGAATAAATTAGATCCACGTGCAGTAAAATGCATTTTTGTGGGGTACTCCTCAGGACAGAAGGGTTACAAATGTTGGAGCCCAAATGAGAGACGTCTATTTGTAAGCATGGATGTGACATTTAGGGAGTCAGTGCCATATTATGGCGAGAAGACTGACCTAAGTTTTATGTTTAAACCTCAACTTGTGGAGTCAGAGGAAGTTATTCGTGAGGGGGAGAACAACGATGTGGAAAGTAATTCAGTTGAGAAACTAACGAGTATAGAAGGAGTGATAAGTGGTTCATTGCCTCAATCAAGGAGGGTGGAAATGGTAAATCATGATTCAGCCTCGTTCTAGAAAGAAAATTCTCAACTTGACCGGTTTCAAAATAAGGATGTTTCAAAGGTGTATACTAGAAGAAAGTTTAGATCCCCAATCGATGCAACAGAGGTGGCCCCATCATCTCCGGTGCATGAGAGTAACAAGGAGACAATTGATGTATCTTCATCATCAGAAGTTGAAACTGAGCCATCAGCAGATGACTTGCCCATTGCATTACGAAAAGAAACACGGACTAGTGCTGGAATGCCTCCACGAAGATATGGATTTGAGCATGATATCAGTAATTATGTTTCATATGTGTCTTTATCTTCTGCATATAGAGCATTTGTAGCCTCATTACAATCAGTTCAAATACCCAAAGATTGGCGAGAAGCAAAGAATGATCCCAAATGGCATGAAGCCATGTTGGAGGAGTTGCGTGCTCTTGAAAAGAACAAAACATGGGATCTTGTCAAACTACCGATAGGAAAGAGGGCTGTGACTTGCAAGTGGGTCTTCACAGTAAAACAGACTCCTGAGGGTAAGGTGGAAAGATATAAAGCTAGATTAGTTGCACGAGGTTATAGCCAGACATATGGTATTGATTATAATGAAACATTTGCACCTGTGGCAAAGATGAGCACAGTAAGAATATTAGTGTCCTGTGCAGCAAACTTTGGGTGGCCCCTACATCAATTGGATGTTAAAAATGCTTTCCTTCATGGAGACCTGCAGGAGGAGGTATATATGGAGATTCCACCTGGTTGGTCCAATCCAAAAGCAAGTGGGATGGTGTGCAAACTAAAGAAGTCTTTATATGGTCTCAAGCAATCTCCTAGAGCATGGTTTGATAGATTTAGACGGGCGCTATATGATATGGGGTACAAACAATGCAATGCAGATCACACATTATTCTACAAACATTCAGGACTAAAGGTTACCATGTTAGTTGTGTATGTGGATGACATTATTATCACAGGTGATGACGAGACAGAGATTAAAAGTTTGAAGAAGAACTTAAGTAAACAATTTTTGAGGTCAAGGATCTTGGTCCACTAAGATACTTTCTTGGTATTGAAATTGCTCGATCTCTAAAGGGTATAGTTCTCTCACAAAGAAAATATGTTCTGGACTTGCTCAAAGAGACCGGTATGCTTGGGTGTCGACCTGCTTCAACACCTATTGATCCAAACCACAAATTATGTGCCGAATCAGGCGATCCAGTGAACAAGGAGAGCTATCAGAGACTGGTCGGTAGACTCATCTACTTATGTCATACAAGACCTGACATCTCATATGCTGTGAGTGTTGTGAGCAGGTATATGCATGATCCTAGAAGTGGACACTTGGATGCAGTTAATCGGATCCTAAGATATTTAAAAAGTAGTCCCGGAAAGGGACTTATGTTCAAAAGCCATGGTCATATTAATGTTGAGGGCTATTGTGATGCTGACTGGGCAAGTAGCCTTGATGATAGGAGATCAACATCAGGCTATTGCGTATTCGTTGGAGGAAATTTAGTGTCATGGCGAAGCAAGAAACAACCGGTTGTATCTCGTTCTACTGCTGAAGCAGAATACAGAGCCATGTCACAAGGATTATGTGAGATCCTATGGGTAAGAAACCTTCTATCTGAACTGAAGGTGCTAAGGAAAGGTCCTTCTATGCTACAATGTGATAACAAATCTGCTATCAACATCGCCGATAATCCAGTTCAACATGACAGGACCAAACATGTTGAGATTGACCGCTTCTTTATCAAGGAGAAGATAGACGAAGGTGTTTTAGTTTTGGGTCATGTGAGTTCAAGTAAACAAGTGGCAGATTGCCTAACCAAAGGTTTAGGGCTAAAAGAATGTGAATTAGCATGTAATAAGATGGGGATGATAGATATCTATCACCCATCTTGAGGGGGAGTGTTGGGCTGTGTGTGTATGTGTAATATGGCCCAAAGGCCCATGAACTAGGTATATATTTGTAAGCCTTGTAAAGAAACTGGATGAGTATTCCAGAACAATCATTTCTTCAATTGGTCATATTAGTAAAGGTATTAGCATGAGCATTAGCTAGTCCCTTGTACCACGATGTTACTTAGTTCCTTGCTTGTTTGCTGTTTAATAGCATTATGGCATCTCTTGTATCAATGCTTGCTTGCTGTTTTTGGAACAACAACCAGATATGAGATATGATGGAACTGTTCCATATTTATAATGCTATGAAGATTGTGTGGAGTAGAATAGAATGGGTTAGAGGTGTTCTCATGAAAGATGGTACTTGTCAGATTTGTCTTTCCAGTTTTAGGTGATGATTCTGCAAGTGGTAAAGTGGCTATATGCAAAATCAGGAATCAGAATAGTGGAGTGGCTATATGCAAAAATCAGAAATCAGAAACAAATAATATTCAGAAAGTTTCACTAGCAATTGGGAACATACTTCAATTCATCAACGAATATTTACAGCATTTCAATCTAGCTTCTAGAACAGCTTCGTTCGAAACTCAAGGTTGCTGGCATTATTACTACCCTGCCCAAGAAACCTGCGTAGGGTGGCGAGAACTTTTGACGCAGGATCAGATTTTGACTCCTCTTCAGTCCCCGCCGGAACAATGAAAAGACTCGGAAACAATCCAGATGATAGAGTATTGAAATGCTGCACCTTGTCAGGAAGTGATGCAGTGGTGCATGCGTCCACTAGATACAGGAACAAGCCAACTTCTGAAGATATCCATCGCACTGCAGGGTTTGATATTGCTCCTGTTCTTGTCAATAGGTCAGCAAGCATCCCTGAGCTGATGCTGTTATCCCCGTTGTTGAGGGTGAATTTCCACACTTTACCATGAGCTGGCCATCCATGGGGATCAGATATCGCGATGACGACTTCCGCTGCAGTCATACGCCCCAAATCTTGACAAGCTGTGCCATAGTTCTCTGTACGGATATGTTCTTCAGAAGTAAACTTCAGCTCTGCTGAGACAATGCCAAACAGCGGAAATAACTTCTGCATTCCTATTGCCTCCCTCTGAAAGTTTCTACAACCCATTCTCACCACCGATACATTTGTGTCATAGATAGCAGGCAGATTATGTAGTACTATTGGTGCCATGCGGAATAAATTGCCCTGCAGTCTCATCATCGGAGCAAATGCTACCTCGCGGGCAACAAGTTTAGAGAAGCAACGTACCGTCAGTAACGCATCCGACCCAGCAGTATGGGCTTTGCCGGTTCTCTCAGCTCCTAAGCTCACTGCCAGCGCCTCCAAATTCGCTTTCCCCTTCTCTGATCTGTCACAGCAGCACCCAATCTCGTGAAAAGTCTTCAAGTCGTAGTTCTTTGGGAATAGTATCTCAACTGACTTTAGAAAGTCTGTTCTGTTGTCGGGCATCCTCTGTACTCCTTTTAGGCCTCTGATTAGGTAGCCGTAGTCTGCAAAACCCTGATAACTGACCCATGTTATTGCTGTGTTGTTAAGAACACCACAACTACTCAGCTTAACCATAAAGTCATCAACACTGATTCCTCTGATAGCATGTTTTTCGAGTTGCGGAATCATCTTCCTCAGAAAGGCTACAGTTGTACTGTTGTCGGGTCTGGTTGTGGGGTCAAACTGAATATTAAACTCAAACACATGGGTCTGTTCAGGGCAATCCAATTCTACGATCGCAAAGCCAACTTGAACAAGATTTCCTTCATCGACGCTCTGTCGCATATGCGTGTAAGATTCATCTCCGAACGAGGGATTCGTCCATCGGAGAGGTCGCAGCTCCTGTGCACAGAACTCGCTATCTATTCCAATAACCCAGTTCCTTCCTTTGATCTGCATGAGTTTTTGAATCTCACCAAAAGCATAGGACCAGTTGTCTCTCCAAACCGCCAAGACAGTGTCCTCCTTTTGAGTTATCGGCAAAATTGTCTCATCCTTGACTGTAATGGTGCAGTGCTCAGATTTGATACCTGCATGTAACAGAACAAAAACGTTGAACTATCAAGCAACGGTCGAGTTCAGAATAGCAACACAAGTACACAACAACACCAAGTCCACTGTTTTAAGTACTAGAGGTAACCACAGCATCAACATGACAAATTGAGATAATCATTATTGTAAGGATAGTAGAGGTGGTTCACAAATTGTAGTAAACAGATAAAGGTGATTTTTCCAAAGAGGGGCAGAGGAAAAATGGAAACAGAATTTGCCATGATAAATAGGTGAACTGAATTTCAGAAGCTGAAGATTTCCTAGTGCAATGGTCCATACGAATAACTCTCAAAAGATTGCCAATCCAACTTACAAACTTGGTGTGATATAGTAACTACCAAATTTGACAGTGCATTGCAATTGCAACAGCACTAAAATTTAAAGAAACGCATGAGTTGGTTCCATGATGAAGCTGTTAGAGAAGATCAGGGTAGGGGGTGCAACTGATTTGTGTTTAGTGGCTGGGTGGGCAAATAAAGGGAAATATAAGGGTATAAGTGGTAGCGCCTCTCGCGCTTGTAAGGGGGGTCTCATGGCCCCCAAAACTCTCTTCTTAATTAATGACATGCCGGGCAACCGGGTCTTTCAAAAAAAAATGGTGGAATGTCAGGCACATCAACACAAGTCCACTGTTTTAATTAAGAACTAGAGATAACTGCAACATCACAACATGAAAAATTGGGAATCATAGGTGAACACAGTTTGTCTTCCCAAAACTGCAATACAATTCATGGAGGTGGCTGAAAGCAATATCAAACAGACAATGGATCAAAGGGTCCACACCGGTGAGGCTAGCATCAAATTTCTGCTCCAGCATTTATCCTTCAAGTGATCACCGAATACTGTATAATGTACCAATATGCAAATTTTAACCCTAAACAAAATTTTGGCTTCCATCACAGGAAGGCAGAAGCATTTACTGTCCTCAAGGCTCCAGCAGCAATGGTACTAATAAAAAAATATATTACACAAAAGGAGTTGCTTGAGTTTTGAATAGAAAAAAGTGCAAAACCAAATTTTTCTGGAGCTGTTAAGAAATAAGCATTTGCGTAAAAAGTAGCAGCCATTTATTATTGCAAGCTCTATCTAGTTCTAACAAAACACAGGATGCGAAAAAAGATCAAACTTGTCGCCAGTTCACTAAATGCTGACAAAGGTAGCAGGATGAGGAGGTATGTAGGCAAGTCATATCAATAAAAACAAAACTAGTCAACTGCAGTCATGATTCTATCTGCAGTGAGGATGCCAATGAACCCAATTGAAATCATGGCCAGGGCAGTGAACACAACCAAACCCTTATAACAAATTGATGATTTCTCTGTTGCATCTTATCAGCCAAACAAATCAGTTCAACCCACTACAGCAGTAATGTGTGCAGATCTGGCAATTAGCCACCCAACTTCATCTACCAATCTGTGTCGTGAGCATAGTCCCTGTTGTTTTTCTCTACAGGTGTGCACAACTCTTGTGCTGGCCGAGCAGAATTTCCACAGATAAAAAACTAAGGAGGCATGACAGGTGTTGCTTATCCAATTCTACCAAAAAAATCGATAATAGCATCTCTTTCATCAGACCACAAAACTGAACTAAGAAATTGGGAATCATTACTGTAAGGATGGTAGAGGTGGTTCGCAAATTGTAGTATACAGATAAAGGTGATTTTTTCAAAGGGGCAGAAGAAAAATGGAACACTTGTGATTGTTAATCATATTAGTGAGAGCCTTGTGCTATGGGAGAGGGAAACAAACACACTTCCCTGAGCATACCACCGGTATGCTCAACGCATAGATGTTCAGTCAGAAGCTTATAACTCAAGAAGAACACTCAATTACTGACTGTGTCTTGACTAAAACAAGTTATGCATGACAACAAGAATGTATGCATGAAACAAAATTTGCCATAATAAATAGGTTAACTGAATTTCAGAATCTGAAGATTTCCCAGTGCAATATTCCATATTAATAACCTTTTTTTTCTAGAACACAACTTCAAGTGTATTTCATTAAGAAGAAGAATGTCGAAACATAATACAAGGACCACGGTCCGAAGGCGAGATGCCTGGACCCCAACAGCCACCCCGGGCGCCAAGAGACGAACTACAACAGATTGTCAATCCAACTTGCAATCAGTCACCTTGGTGTGATATAGTAACTACCAAATTTGACAGTGCATTGCAACAGCACTAAAATTTAAAGAAATGCATGAGTTGGTTCCATGATGAAGCTGTTAGAGAAGATCGGGGTAGGGGGTGCAACTGATTTGTGTTTAGTGGCTGGGTGGGCAAATAAAGGGAAATATAAGGGTATAATGGTGGAATGTTAGGCACATCAACACAAGTCCACTGTCTTAATTAAGAACTAGAGATAACTGCAACATCACAACATGAGAAATTGGGAATCATTACCGATCATGAACAGATAGGTACAAAATTCTTTTCGACTGCTACTTAGCTAAAGCACCAAAGGATCTGACAAACACACAGTATGAGGAAAGCAACGAGGTAGATGTGGGACTCTTGCGGGGGTCTTACCTGATGGCAGGTCCCAGGGGACAATATATCGAGCAGAGGGTGGCCGCGGCGGCCCTGGCACGTTCGCCAGCTGATAGGCCTCGCCGTGTTCAACTCTGAGATCGGGCACATTGACGCCGAAGAGTTTCTGCCCCAGTGCGAGGTAGACCAAATCAGGGTTCGATGGGCAGACGACACAGAGCAGAGGGACGTTCCGTGGCAGCCTGGTCCTCTTGTAGGTGTCGGCGTTCCACAACTCCAAGTCCACATTATCAGAGTCCCCGACTCCTCAATCTCGACATACCTCAGCTTATTCCGGCTCAGGGTTATGCAGCGCTTGGTCTGGATGT
Source organism: Saccharum hybrid cultivar R570 (assembly GCA_038087645.1). NCBI lineage: Eukaryota > Viridiplantae > Streptophyta > Magnoliopsida > Poales > Poaceae > Saccharum > Saccharum hybrid cultivar. Next base: position 2,420,652 of record JAQSUU010000449.1, read on the forward strand.
CCCCCGTGGCCTCGTGAAGAGCACGGTGATCCGGCAGTTGGTGGAAGAGCAGGGAGGTCAAACCACCAGAACATCCTGCCATCCGACGCCGAGCCGTGGGCAAGCCACTTGCGATCCTCGACCTTGTTCTTCTTTCTCCATTCCGACATCAAAGGGCATTCCATGGTCCTGAAACTCCACTCCTCCTTGCCCGATTCCAGATAGATCAGCGAGGCGAAGTCGCCATACTCGTCGTCAACCTGCAACTCGGCGATAAGGTACTCGCCCATCTCGTTTGAGCAGAAGACAACGCTCTCCAAGGTCTTCAGAACGGGGACTTGGCCGGTTCGTCTGCCCATCCGCCGTGTGGAAGTGGCGCGCCAGCATGAGGTGGCTGACGTAGGGGCTGGTATTCACGCCAGAGTGTGCGCCGTTGAAGGGGCCGGGCGCCGTGAACTCGATCAGCAGGCCGAGGGTTGCCGCGGAGACGAGGAAGGGCACCTCGTCGGGGTGATTGGAGTCGGGGTGGGCACCAGGACCCGCGGAGATGACGGTGACCCGCGGTGGCAGCGCGAGCGGGAGGGCGAGGTCGGGCGCGGCGTGCTGCGTCTCCGCCCCCGTGCGGAGGATGCGCCAGAGGATTACCCACGGTGTCGCCGGAGTCTCGTATGGTTGGCTTCCCGCAGCCGCAGGGAGCGAGCTGGACGAAGAGGATGCGGCCGCCATTATCTGAGCTCGGCGTGCTTGGCCTCCTGCAGCCTCAGGGAGCGCACGAGCCAGCGGCGGGTGGCGTCAGTGGCCGCGCCGAGAGCCCCTTCGACGACGCCGTCGCCGTCGCCGATCGCCATACGCTTTGTGCCCTGCTCGGCGGAAGGGGAAGGGAAGAGCGCGGGCGGGCGGAACGGCAAATTCAAGAGGGGAGAGAAAATTGGAATTCTGTTGGAGTCTGGGGTCTAAGAGCTTTTTGTGCGCACCCAGCGCGGATGGAAGACAGCTGTCCGAGCAATTCATCGCACGGCTACTAGAGGCGACTCCTCCGTAGAGATGGCAACGGGTACCCGAAACCCGAGTACCCGACGGGTATTACCCGATAAAGAGGCGGGTATGGAATGAATTTTCTACCCGTGGGTATGTTATTGGGCAAAATCCTATACCCATCGGGTATGGCGGGTACGGGTGCGGGTGTATACTACCCATACCCGCATACCCGCGGGTAAGACATACCCGTAAAAATAACTAGTCAACCTCAGTTATTTTAGCGCATATAAGTCATGAATTTGGCCCATTGAGACATCCACTATATTTCTAGTTGATTGCCTTTGTTGTAATGATGCTAATAATGTTTGTTAGCATGTTTGTAACTTGTTGAAAGCTTAGAATGATTTATTTTTGCATGTGACTATTTGATATTTTTAGATAATTTTCGGGTATGCTATCGGGTACGGGTTACCCGTCGGGTGAGAATTACCCGACGGGTACGGGTATGGAACTATTTTTTTACCCGCATGCGGGTACGGGTAACCCGACGGGTAAAATTTTGTGGGTGCGGGTACGGGTACGGGTGGGCACTACCCGTCGGGTACGTACCCGTTGCCATCTTTACTCCTCCGCAGCTCGGTCGGTTTCCCGTCCGTCCCCCATCCCATGGCATCATATCATCGGCTCTGTTTCACGGCTCGCTCGGATGAGCCGGCGTGGAGCCTCACCCCTTTCCTCGCACCTGCCGGCGCTGCCACCTCCACTGCGAATTTTTTTTTATTTTTAGCCCAAATTTGAAACAAATTTTAAATTTAACCCGTCTTTCAAAAAAATTTTAAATCTAACCCGTTTGGCCCCGCCACCATGCATGGCGGGGCAAATGCACTGAACCCCGCCATGCATGGTGGCGGGGTACAGATCCGACGTGGCAGGGGTGGCAGACCACCTCGCCAGCGTGGCAGGGGTGTACCCCGCCATGATCCATGGCGGGGTATACCCCGCCACCGGCCACGGCGGGGCGCGGCTTAAATATAAGCCGCGCCCCGGCCTCGCCCCCGCCCGCTGCCTCTCCGCCCTCCCCGCGCCTCTCCGCCCTCCCCGCGCCTCCCCGCCGTCTCCGCCGCCTCTGGCCTCCCCGCGCCGTGTCCGTGCCGCCGTGACCGCGCCCCACCGTCCCCCGGCGCCCCCCGTCGTCCCCGCGCCGTCCCCGCGCCGCCGGAGGACCTCCGACGCGCCCCGGCCGCGCCACACCGCCCCCCGGCAGCCCCGGCCGCGCCCCACCGCCCTCCGGGCGCCCCGGCCGCGCCTCGCCGGCCCCCGCCGCGACCCCGCTGCCGCGACGCCGCGGCCCGCCGCGACGCCGCCGGCCGCAACCGCCGTCCGCGCCACCGCGTCGTCTCCCGCGCCCCCGGCGACCGCGCCCTCGGCCGCGTCTCCGGCATTCGTTCCCGCACCGCGACCCCGATAAATTTTTACGGTAATTTTGTTTACTTTGTCGTTTAAATTATATATTTGTAGTAAATATTAATAAGTTTTTATTATTTATTTAGTTATTTATTTATTTGTCATTGTATTATTTAGTTATTGAATTATTACGATTATTAGTTGTTTAGTTATTAGTTGTTTAGTGATTGAATTATTAGTTGTTTAGTTATTTATTTGTTTTTATTAGTTGTTTAGATATTGAATTATTAGTTTTTACGATTATTAGTTGTTTAGGTATTAGTTAATTAGTTAACGATTATTAGTTATTCGGGTTTTATTAGGTACTTTTAGTTATTTAGTTACGTACCTATTAGTTATTTAGTTATTAGGTAATATTAGTTATTAAGTTATTTAGTTTGGTAACGATGATTTGTTATTGACGACACAGTTGACTTATTAGGTAATATTAGTTATTTAGTTAGTTATGTAGTAATTAGTAGTATCATAATGGTCATTTAATAATGAGATGTCAAATCGTTTTGTAGATGGATTACGGTGTAAGAGTTTTTTACGGAGGAAGTGTTAGGAGAGAGGATTGCCAGTTTGAGGATATGTATGAAGAATTGGAATGGTTTGATGGCACCCCTAGTTTCCGCGATCTATGTGACCGTTTGAGTTTGAAGTTTGGCGAGGCTTTCACACTAAAGGGTAGGTTCGATGTTGGAAAGAATAGGGCACACTATGTCATGATGGACTTGTGCAACCAAGCAGAGTGGTCCCGATACAATAGGGTCATCCAAGGTTCGAATGTCGGCATGGCTGAGTTGGTGCTGGAGAATGTTGAGAATGAGGAGCCGTCCTTGGACAGTGATACTCTAGGAGATTGTGGTGTGCAGATGCAACAAACTATGGAGAGTATGGACTTGGATGGTAATTTGACGCAGGAGCGTGTTCATTCTCCTCCAGTTGGTCATATAAGCAATGATTTTGATGTAGACGAGTTTGAACAGGAGGAGGAGGAGGCGGCAGCGGAGGAAATGATTGGTGATGATGTTAGCACTAATTATTTGTGACGATCCGTTGTCGTTAACTAATTTCGATTCGACCCCTGCCATAAACTTGCTGTAAATGACTTCCTGCATTTGTGACGATCAGTGTTCGCAAAACGAAACGCAGTTCTTGCACTAAGAAACTGTATTTATACACTGCCGCGATAAACCACATAACAATCTTAGTGACTGGACCAACAAATGAAACGAATGACGATGTGATAACGAAAATATTACAACGACATGTTTCAAAGTACAACACTGACAAAGTACACGACACAAAGTTTGTACGCCACTACAAACGACAAACACTAACAACGACAACGTGAAGACGTGACATCTCTCTAGGACGACCCTTTTTCCTCCAAATCGACTCACGATACGAGTCCTCCATCTAAAAAAACGAAACGATTTCAACACAAAACGATACACACAAAGAAGGGGTGGCCGGAACAAGGAGCGACGATGGGCCGATACCTGACGGGGACGACGGAGGGACGCCGGAGAAATGGAATGGGTGAGGGAGCTCAGTTCTAGAGCGCTGCGGGAAATGGAATGGGTGAATGACCAAAAACAAGAAGTGCCCGGGCTTTTATATGGCCGGGGGTGTACCCCGCCATGCATCATGGCGGGTTAGGGCAACCCCGCCATGGATCATGGCGGGGTACACCCCTGCCACGCTGGCGAGGTGGTCTGCCACCCCTGCCACGTCGGATCTGTACCCCGCCACCATGCATGGCGGGGTTCAGTGCATTTGCCCCGCCATGCATGGTGGCGGGGCCAAACGGGTTAGATTTAAAATTTTTTTGAAAGACGGGTTAAATTTAAAATTTGTTTCAAATTTGGGCTAAAAATAAAAAAAAATTCTCCACTGCTGACTCGCTGAGCCACAGTAAGATTGCAGATGTCCGGTGTTGTTTCCAAGTTCAGTATTGCTTGGAAGAAAAAATATATAGTTTATATTGCAGCAGCATCCTTCGTAAACAAAAACAATGAGATGGCCTATTGTTACTGCTATGCAGCAACAAAACCAACGCCATAAGAAAACTGGGTGTAACTAACACATCAGTATTGTGCATCAGACTGAAACAAGTTGCTCCTTCGAAATGTAATTTCCTGGCAGAACATATTAGATGATCCGTAGATGAGATGCTCGTGCACTGTGCTGTCTGTGATTGATACGGTCTAATCTTCTCGGGCACAAGATGGCCTATATTTGACTAGTATTTGTTACTCCTCCAACAATTGCATCCATGGAGGCTTGCTTGCAGACGACACGTTCGCTCGCAGGGTCACACCGCCGGTCCTTTGCCCCTTTCTCAAGATTGGGCTCGCTTGGTTTGGCGCACAAACAGCCCAACATGCAGCGAATAGCTAGACGTTGTGCATATTGTCTCTCCAAGCTCCATCTTACTATACACCTGCATACCTCTCCCAGTGTCCATGTCTTTCCGTGGCTCATGTTCAAGAATAAATTGATGATGACCACGGGAGATAATTCAGCGAAGAGGAAGTCGATCAATTGAGGACTACTCCTGTCTTTCCTGCGGGGAAAACGAGCCCATCCATCACCTATTTCCTGGATGCGTAGTTGTCGTAGCCTCTCAAATGTAGGCAGATAAAGCGCCTGAAGTGTTTATAAAGGCCACGTCCCACATGGTTTGCAACTTTGAATTGGTAGCAAAAATGTTAGAGCTGTAAGAAGAGGCATGGGGTGTCAAGTATTTAGCTCAGCAGCGATGTGGAGACTTTGGAAATTCTTTGCGTTTTCAGGATGGCAGATGGTGCGGTATGCAAAAGCTGTGTCTTAGGAGCAAATGGCGCCCAGATGTGGCCATTGATCTGATCTGTTAGTACCAGATGCAAAAGCTCAGAAATGACTCCTTTTATTTCCAAACTTTGAAACTCCATTGGGGTGTTTTTGGGATGGGTGCCAGATGTGGCCATTCATCTGTTAGTACTCCGTACGTGATAAACCTGAACCTTTGTTATGGTCCTGAATGTAATGCCGATGAACCTTTGTTAGTACGTAATGTCCCTATAATAGGAAGCCGTTGTTGGCCTGTGTCGCCGGCTCTGTGCAGAGGCGGTTGCCAACGTATTTGGCCCAACCCAAAAGCCCATCAGGATGGCACGCGTGCGGGTGATGCAGCCCGGTCGGAGTTGCCGCGGCCCCGCGCCAGACGGGTGCACGCACCACGCACCACTCTGACGCTTGGGACTTGGGTGCGCCGGGCAGGAAGTTGGCGGTTGCCGTGGCCGGTGGGGTGGATTTTGTTTTACAAGGCTTTGGAAGATTTGCAGCTTGAGAGTGAGGGACTGAGGGGCTGTTTGGTTCTCCGGAAGAACCTTGCCTCACCTCGCTCAGCAAGAAACCAAACAGAATAGGATGCTTGGTTTCCTTGCCCTACTACCTTGATTTCTGTGCAAGCAAGTTCCTTGCTAGGCTAGGAGGACCTCCTCACTGGGCAAAGCTAGCCTCGCCTAGCTAAGCAAGGCTAGGCAAACCCGGTCACACATCCAACATGCCCTGAATTGGAAGAAGAAGAGGCGTGATTTTGGGCCTGTTTGGTACAGTTAGTGAGCTTCACCAGTAAAGCTGTTTTTTTCTTCGGTTTCATAAAGCAGCTTTACTAGTGAAGCTAATACTGTTTAAAAAAAAGAAATTGGTAAAATAGCTTGGATAGCAAAGAGAAGGCTGAAAGAAGCTAGTATTTTCAACTTTGCCTAGGGAACAGTGCATGTAAGTGGAAAACAGCTTCTAAGGAGAAAATATTTCATTCACATGTTTGGTGGAAGAAGCTAAAAAACAACTTTGTGAAGCTATGACTCTATGAGAAAAGTTGTACCCTTCAATGGATCATGTTGGGCCTGGGCCTGTGTGGACATCGATTGGGGCAAATCTGATCACGTGGTCGAGTGCACGTAGGCGGTGTTTTTATTTCACCTCTTATTAATTGTTATTACTTGTAACATCCCAGATGTTAAAAAGTAGCTAAAACATGATCATGAGCATCATCATGCATAATTACCAAACATTGTTGCATAAAAGCACTCATATGTTTCATAGGTTGCATGGTAATGTTTCAGTAAGAGCATGTTCATGTTGCACCTACAATGTTTCATGTGTTGCTTTACCATGTTGCAAGTGTTATGTCTCATATGTTGCATTAAGGTGTTTCACATGTAATGTTTCATATACCATGTTTATGTTGCATAGTGATGTTTCATTAGTAGCCTTGCTATGTTGCAAATAAAAGTGTTTCACATGTTAACTATAATTTGTTTCGTATGTTGCAAAGTAATGTTTCATAGGTTGTTTATAGTATGTTTCAGATGTTCCATATACTATGTTTCACATGATACATGAAATAATGGCAATGTTAGTGATTAAGGTTCTTTGCCAATTTATATATGAGAATAGGTTTAAACAAATAAAATTTTGTTTAAATAAGTTTTGTAGTACAAAGTATGTACTTTCATGTGAAATGATGGTAGAATAAAGTTTTTGAATGAAACATGTTAAAAAGTGAGTTCAAAGATTGAATCTATAACTAGTTCTTGTTCATTCTTGCCTAAGTATTTGTATTAGTTATAAAATTCAATAATTGGGGATTTATAAAATGAATTTTCATATATAAAATATGGCCAACTTTTGTTTTAATGTCTGATCCTATGTTTGATCTTTGCAACCATGTATTTGGTTGTGATGCATGACCTTTGTGTAGCCCTTAATAAAGTGTCAATGTTTGCTAATGGAAATCTGTTTCAAAACCTGAAACTGAAACTGGATTCAGTTAACAGTTTCACTGTACCCCTTTTTACAGTTCAAAATCGTTAGATCTAGCAAGTTTTGGATGTTAGTCCTTTAGGTAATGTTGGAGATCACTGATCACTGAAAAATGTTACTAAAGGATGCTCATCGAGTTCTTTTTCAAAATCGTGAGAAAATGGGATGGGAAAAGGAGCTGTCAGACGTGAACAGTGCTCGGGGAAACTGCTGCCACGCAGCTGCTTCCGGCGACGTGCCGATCTCCACCACCCTTCCTCCCCCGCTTCATAGCGCACGGGCACGCAGCAGTTTCGCTGACCACCCCGCAAGCACGAGCTGGACGTCGAGATGCCTCTCCCTCGCTCTTATCTCTCGGCACCGGCCACCACGTCCATCTTCTTCATTCCGACGCTGACGAGTTCACCATCGTTCGCCGGCCAAATTCGCCTCTTCTGCTCCACCCCAATTCAATTACTCTTCCTCACGGTTCTGCCTCACTCTCGCGCAGTTCCTGAACCCTCTTGATCCACCTCGCACCGCCGCCATCATCTGCGCGAGCTATTCTCGCCGTAGCAGTTCGCCATGGCCGCCAAGCTCCACCCCACCGTGGCCAGCCTGCTCTACTGCACCTCGTCCTCTTCCATTTGCTGCGATGCACTCGTATTGACTCCGTGATTGAGGTCGGCTCGGTAATTTTACCTCTACCGGACCGGACACGACGGGACGCGACCTCGCCGCGAGTCCGCGCCGCCGTCATCGCCCTCAACGCCGATCATGCAGTTCCACCTCGTATACGTCTCAACCAAGGCGCGCGCCATACTTGGGGTGATATTATGGTGCTAAACACACCACTTGTTTTAACTCTACCGCTCCGCAACTGCCGGAACACCGTCACGCCGCCATGCCGCCATGGCTGCGGCTGCACGCGCACCTAACCCTAATCAGCTCTCTTTGAGTCGTTGAAGTGTTCGCAAGGTCAAGTTGAGTCAGGAGATGGTCTCTCCGTCGACTGTGGTGCCACCGTGGGTCATCGCCGGCGGTGAGCTCCAGTCGGCCGGGCCGTCGCCGTCGCGCGCGGTGGCGGGAGCAGAGGAAAGGGAAAGAGATGGGAATGGGCCGTCCGTTCGCTCCTGGGCCGGCCTGCTTCTACGAGTTGGGCTGGCTGCCTGATGGGTCGGCGCGCCTGCGAGTTGGGCCGGAGGCAGGCCAAGTGAGAAAGGAGAAGCCGTGTGCTGAAGAAAAGAAAAACCTTTTTTCCTTTTTCTAAAAACTATAAAGGAGCTGATTCTTGTTTAATTCATAATTAAATACTTATAGCTCATAAAATTGTGAAATTTTATGTGTAGCCTTGCTATTATTTATTTGACCTAGTAAAAATATGAAATGTTAATTTTGAGTACTTTTTGTATGTATTAAAATTAGCTCAATTAATTCATAAATGCAACTTCTATTATTTTTCTAGGCTTAAATATTGGTCCAAAAATTATGAAATTTGTTTGTCCACTGTTTTATGATTTAAACAAAATTCATAAAAATTTTAGGCTCAATTGGACAAAGTTGATTTTATTCTTAAGTTATGTATTATTAATTAATTAATTAATCAAATAGTTAGGGCTTAATGATTTAGGGTTTGTGTGACTTTGAGATTTCTTGTTGACCTTGGATCATTAACATGTGATGATCCATGGCATCTTATTGAGTTACTTGAGCTCATGATTAACTTGTTAATGATGTTTAAATATATCTTTAATTATAAGTTTAATTATTAGTTAATAATTACCAAAATGATTAGACAAATCATAATATGCTTTGAGTAATTTTTGGAGTGGGTTGTGGACCTTGGAACACCTTCACCTCTGTTGTTTCTTGGCATTTTCTACTTATGTGATATGTTTATAATCCACTTATGATAATGAAAACTAAAAATGCTTTTTAGTTTAGATAAGTCTCTCTTTAGGGAATACATGTATGTAATCATGATTGCTGATTGCTTATTAGATGCAAACTCTTAGGTAAAAAGGTTATGTTATATGTGTGTCTCTTTGTCAATGTCTTAGATCACTGCCTTTGGTGGTCTAGAACTCAAGTTATTGTTGTTTAAAGTGGAATGATAGATTCTGTCGTAATTCAATACAGAGATGTTTTATTAGTGATGCTTGATCTTGTTAACTTTGAAATCACCTTTGTTGGATGCTTAGATCTTTAGTTATGGTTGAATGAAGTTGTGTGTATGCCGCTGTTCGAATTCTATGAATCTTAAATTGGTTGTTTAAGTTAGCTTATGTCAAGATCATGAATGATTCTTTAAGCTGAGATATTCTTGACCTTAAATACTGCTTGTTTATGTCTTTTCGTAATGTAGCTTCAGTTCGTAAGTTTGTATGCCAAGTGAAACCATAACTTGTATGTTAAGTGTGAGATACTTTATTATCCTAGCGTAGTAAGTTGTGTAATGCTTGGTTGTCTAGTGCTTAAGTTAGGTCGATATAATCATAGCTTCGACTTGTTTAACTAATGTAGTAAGATAAGTGTTGCTTTCATGATGATCACATGATTAACTTGTTTATAATAATAAGTAACATATATGTTGATAAACTTGATCGTTTCTTAGATACAACCTTATGGGTAAAAAGTAAAAAAACTATATACTTTCCTTGTATGTTGTCTTTTCATGGTAAGCTTTAGTAGATTATAAGAACAACTAAAAATACTTTATAATAATTACTTATAGTTATACCGTGAAGGAAAGTTGTACTCAAGTTAATTTATCTTGTTATGTTTTCACCAATGTACCTTTATGCATCATGGCATGCATTCCATTATATTAAATCATGCATCATTTATATACGTGTAGTGCATACACGAGTGAGAAGGTTCGTGTTGAACGAGTGTTGACGAGGTTGGTGTTGATCAATCTTCGGAGAGGTGTCGTTCACCCATGGTGTTAGAGAAGGTCATCCATCAACGATGCTGATATCATCCATCCGTGAAGTTGGTGTCAAATCAAACTTCTGTGGTCTCTCTGTGGAACTAACCTTCTCTGCAACGCAGGTAAGCCCCGGACATACAATCACTCTTCTATTTTATAAATACTTTATTACACCTTAAGTCTAGTGTAATGTGCATTATGTTAGTAGGAGTTGGTTGATACCGTTGCTGCATAACTACCTTGATCTCCATTTATATCCAGATGATATCCCACTAGTATGTGTAGGTCGATCTCTTATGCTTAGTAATGCTTAGACTTTGGTAGAAGCCGAATGGTGGTTTCATCGTTCGCGAGAAATATGTTTACCTTTGATTCTCCTGACCTAATGACGGGTCATGAGAGCATATGAATATGAATATGGTAATATTAAGCTGAGACTAGACGGGTAACTTGCATTGGGAAATGAGTCTCAATGTAGTGTTTCCGCCTGTGTCGATTAAGGGCCATACCGTTGATTGAATTACGTGTGTCGAAACTTTGCAACTGGTCACATGCTCCGGTAAGCCTAAGACCTCGGTAATTCTATCATGTGAACGACCGGTCGCGCACTGAGAGTGGAGAGATAGCGAGAGTAGTGTGTACCCTCGTGGCCAAGGGCTGGATTGGAGGTGTACTGTACTCTCGGGTGGCGTTGGACCCAGTCACATTTTGGAGGATTCGGGTGAAGGTTGATATATGTGGGTTAGAGTCTGGCATATGTCGTGTGGTTAGAGACCCCCAGCTGGGTATAATCGGTTCGAATCATCGTTGCTCCTCGAATATGGAGACTCAATTCTCTGTTCATCATCGTAGTTAAATTAATGGAACATGGTTTCTCCTGAATATGAGATGGAAAAGAGATGGATATGAAATGTGATAATTGATACAAGTGATTGAGACAGAATAGGTGCAAATCTATCTAAAATAAGCTTCACTAAAACTGACGCTAAAACTTGTTTAAAATATTGAAAGTAAGGATCCACTTATAGTAAAGCTTTTCTGTAAAACTCTTCTTTTCTAGCTCTACTACTTCCCTTAAAGCCAGCATATTCTTGGAGTCTTTTCTTTTCGTCGGGTAAGTCTTGCGGAGTACAATTGAGTACTCAGGGTTTGTTAACCCCTGTTGCAGGTACTGACTGGTGCTACTAATCAGGTCATGTCAGTAGGCTCGACGTGATCGAGATGTCCTCTCCTGACTTAGGTGCTCTACCTAAGTTGTCTTCTGTAGTTCTACTCAACTTCCACTATTAAAGTTAAGTTGTAAAAGTAACTTGTTTTTTATATGTAAAATATTATTTTAAATTCTTCCGCGCTCTGATGTAAAGATTTGTAGCGAATGCTGTGATGTTGTAGTTACTCCTTTGTTGATCCTATGTGAGTTGTAAATGTGGATGATTCGGGTTTTCCGAGGACACCCGGCAGACTTTTTAAGTTATCTGGAACACATGCATAATCGTCAGAGGTCTTCGGGACAATGACAGGTGCATGTGGACCATATAATTTATGGGGTTCTGCCACATTACTGGAGTAGTCTTCATAGTTCCCAGTGAAAATAGATCATCTACATCCACAAATTTGCAACGATCGATTCACAACTTATAGAACAAGGTTAATTTTCGCAATTAGTTATCTTTTTAATAAAAGAATATAACATTTCAGCCTCCAACATTCACGGATGAATGAGTATAACCATTTATATTAGACATATGGTGTTTAGACCACACTTCACCATAAGACGATACAAAGTAAGACATGAGACAAGGTGATGAGACTAGTCCCTATCCTAAACCGACTTTGCCATCCAAACTTGTTGCGGAATTCCAAAATCATGGCATGGCCTTTCGCAGGCAGACTGTCTTCCCTAGTAAAGACAACACATGATATATCTTGTACAAATTCGAACCTCGAGCGCCCGAAGCCTATGTTTGAGCCGGAGCAGCCGTGGAGTGCCCAAATGGATCTTGCTCGTGTTGCTTGTATGTAAGAGAGAATTCGCTATTGGCTCGGCCTTGTAGAGGGCTGGGGGCAAAAAAAAAAAATTGGCTTTTCTAAAAAAACACATCTCGTAAACTGCATTTTAAGCGTTCCCCATCCCATCCCCACGGATCTGCGGCACTATGCATTGTCGCATGCAATAGCAGCTCAACGACGATGGGGAGCAATATTTCAGGCAAATTTGCAGCCAAATGCCAAAGCGAAAGGCAAATTTCCTAGTCCTAGTCCCACCACATGCACACGCCAACCGCACGACACTGATACACATACACCCAACAAGCAACGCCAACGACAGGAATCGCCAATCTACGGCGGCGGCGTGCCAATTCACACGGCCATTAGCAGCGCGGACGCCAGGCACAGGCAGGCGGCGGCGAGCGCCGCGCCCGCGTGGGCCAAGAGCCGGGCGGAGGCGCCGGAGCTGTCCGCGTCGTCGTCGTCGTCGTCGTCCGTGTCCGGCGGCGGCGGCGCGACGAGGAGGACGTTGATGGCGAGCTTCTGCCCGACCTCGCAGTGCTCGCCGACGCCGCAGAAGTAGAAGCGCTGGCCGGGCTCCGTGAGCTCGATGATGGTCGGCCCGCTCTGGTACCGGCTGGTGATGTTGCGCATGCTGCACGCGTCGAACAGCTCCCGCGTCGGCACCTCCACGATGTTGTGCACCCCGCTCCGGTACAGGAACACTGGTAGGAAGCCAAAGCCAAATGAACGCGAGCAAGCACCGGTTCATTCATCATCATCATTCATGCATGCATGCGTCGTACGTGGAAATCGATCAAAAGGGCGCCTTACTCAGCTTGTCGCCGATGCTGATCTGCCTGGTGCGCGCCCAGTCCTCGTAGTACGTCCTGTTGGGGGGCATCCGCCACCCTTTGCCGGCGCCGACGATGTGGTATATCCCGGCGGTCGAGCCGGAGACGAGGGACGCCATGACGGCCGAGAGGAGCAACAAGGCGTGCCGGCTCCTCCTACGCTCCATGCTCGACCACCGACCCTGCTGCTCCTCGCTTCTTCTTCTTCCTCCTCTGCTAGCTAGCCCCTGTTCCTCGCGCCCTCCCTCCCGCCCTGGGCCGGACGGAGCCTTCCCTTTCCTCCCCTCCTGGAAACAAAGACTGCAATGGCAGAAAGGGAGACGTAGGTGGAGGGGGGACGGCGCGCGGCGAGCAAAATTGGAGGCAGATTGAGGAGTTTTGGTTGAGTCCATGGACGTCTGCCTATTTTTGAGACGGGTTTGCTGCCGTCTCTCCGCTCCAAAGTTGGCAAATCATTGGGGGTCACAGATGGGAAACCGATGGAGGTACAGACCTGTGATTTTTCCATGTTTGGCCGGTCGCGTGAACAAATTCAGTCTCCCGTCTCTGCTTGATTCCCTTTGCTGTTTGCAATTGTTTTTGTTTTCTATTCTCCAGTTTTGACGCTCTGTTCTTGTTATCAGCTCGAGTGTCCCTATTAGTTCGTGGCCTGATTACGTACGAGTTGATAACTGCAATACCTCTATGTGACTCATGTTAGACAACATGATTAATCAAGAAAAAAAGATAAGTCGCAATACCTCTATGTGACTCATGTTAGACAACATGATTAATCAAGAAAAAAGATAAGTCGCAATACCTCTATGTGACTCATGTTAGACAACATGATTAATCAAGAAAAAAGATAAGTCGCAGATCAGATACGCGCTCAATCTTGTAAATGCAAAATACTCCGTACTACCAGACCAGGCAAACGAACCTCAACAATGAAAAGTGGAAAAGACTTGGTCAGCCAGCGCGTGCACAACAGTCGTGCTACAGTCACTTGTTCCGGCCACAACATCAACAGAATAACCATTTACATGTACGAATCTGCCATTAATTAATCTTTTGAGAAGACCATTCATTATACTAAACTCATTATCTAGTCTTTTGAGCATTCTACTATAGTTACAACTTACAAGGCCTTTCATTAGACAGCCCTAAATATATGTACAATAATGAAGGGGAATAGAAAATTATTAGACACATTCTCCTTGAAACATTCACACAGCACGATTAACTTCTTCGAGCTACAGGATCATTTTTCCTTTCTTTCAATTGTTTGCTCTTAAGAGTCATAGCAAGTCCCGCACACATCAAAACTGGGTTAAATTCCCACTGATTGAGTAAGCCACCACGGCAGCCTCTCTAGCCCAAAAGAAGTTTGCATGGTTCATCAGCCCCAGGGCCCCTAATTCTGTACAGACCTGGGGCCCTCCTTAAGACGATGAATAGGTACCGTGTCAAAATGCCAGAGATTTACAAACAGAACAAATAGAAGTGAGGCCATCATACTCTTGAAATTTTCTTTGGTTTGCTTGGGAGTTTCAAACAGAGCTTCCAATAACCAATGATCGGTGTTGTAGGTTGCTTGCATAGTGCAGTCGCATCTTTTAGTGCCCCTGGCAAAACAGTGAAACGCAGACCTACAAGAGGTAACCAATGCTTAGTGCAGGTCCATCAGAGCATCACCAAGGGCACGAAAGCATTCACAGGCCCGCATGGCTACCCTAGAACCTTCTTCTCCAATATGACTCCCATTGGATCATTCACACAAGCTCAAGCACTTTGATGCTACCACTGGAGTTGGCAGCCACTACCATGTTTGACTTCCCTCTCCAGCAAACACTGGACACAAATTGCTGGTTGTCTTCATTTGTTACTTGTCCAGTTATCGGGTCAATAGAACCAAACCTATGAGAAGTTATTGGCATGGGGAAAGTTTTGTAGTAAGAAAACACCTGCACACACCAAAAGGCGTATGAGCAATCCTTCTACATAATAGATTCATCTATATGTTTCTTTTGTTAATAAAAATCAATATGTTCATTGATATTCCAATGAATAAATGGTAGGATTTCAGATTTGCCAAAGAACAAGTAGCGAAAACAAAAGATGCAATTTTTCATTGGCAAAATCAAAATACAGGTGTTTCTTGGTTCCAAATACAAAATTTGCCATAAATAAATATGTGAACTGAATTTCAGAAGCTGAAGATTTCCCACTGCAACGTTCCATATTAATAACTCTCAACAGATTGTCAATCCAACTTGCAATCTGTCACCTTGGTGTGATATAGTAACTACCAAAATTGCCTGTGCGTTGCAACAGCACTAAAATCAAAGAAATGCATGAGTTGGTTCCATGATGAAGCTGTTAGAGAAGATTGGGGTAGGGGGTGCAACTGATTTGTGTTTAGTGGCTGGGTGGATAAATAAAGGGAAATATAGGGGGTAGAATGATGGAATGGCAGGCACATCAACACCAAGTCCACTGTTTTAAGTATTAGACATAACCACAACATCAACATGAGAAATTGAGAATAATTACTGTAAGGATGGCAGAGGTGGTTCGCAAATTGTAGTAAACAGATAAAGGTGTTTTTTCCAAAGGGGGGCAGAGGGAAAATGAACACTTGTGCTTGTTAGTCATATTACTGAGAACCTGGGTAGGCTGAGAGACTGGTCCATGCCTCCATGGTAATAGCCTTGTGCTATGGGAGAGGGAAACAAACCCATAGATGTTCAGTCAGAAGCTTATAACTGAAGAAGAAAACTCAATTCCTTTTTGCAGGATTTGCTTGGGCTATGTGGGCTTCCAGGAATAAGATGGCAATTGAAAAGCATTTACCTAAGGCCCCAACTGATGTGATCTACATTGCGTTATCATTGATGCAGAGGTGGAGCGTCAACCTTAAGGAGAAGGATCAGGAGCGAATTTCCCAGGTGAAAGACTCCATTATGAGTGGGCTCAAGGGGTTCAAACCCAGTACCATGATGCTCTCAGTCTCTCAGATGTTGGCGAAATTTAGTGCTTGTACTAGGGTTTTTGTTATCAAGTTCTTTCTTTGTAACCCAGTAATTCTTGTACTGTTACATTGCTTTCTTAAAAGCAGGGGTCAAACGCTTTTCACAAAAAAAGAAAACGCAATTCCTGACTGTGTCTTTACTGCATGACAAGAAAAATGTATGCATGAAACAAAATACTCACTTCATTGGTTTCAGAGCCACAAGTTATGTATCCATCATGAACAGATAGCCCTACAAAATTCTGCACAAGCATTATTAGTAAGGTTCAGATTAATTCCAAAAACAAGTTAATGTAAGAAAACAAACATGCAGTACATAAAACCTTCTCATACCTTCTCGTTGGTATGACCATTCAGAGTTAGGCTGCAAGAATCGGTAGATAATCCACTGCAATTAGTCCGGTTAAGATCCCATATCTTCAATGTGTTGTCGGTTGATGCAGAGACAAGTGTTTCTGGATCCAAGAACCTTACATAACTGACAGCTTTTCCATGTCCCGAAATAGTACACCAAGGTATCCTTGTGTTCCTCAGATCATAACAGTATATCTTGTAATCAGCTGAACCAAAAGCTAGCATGCGGGAGGAGTATGGAGAGAATTGTACACAGCATACATTCGCCACATTTCTGATTGTATCAATACAATTTCTCTGAGAAAAAAAAATGCTATTAAAACATGGTATGAAACGGAAGTTATGGAGGGTAAAGTAGGGGTCAACAGTCAACCGTCTACACACATGCACTGCAGATTTCTGTGTACTGTGGTATATACTATTTAGCTTTCAGCCTTCAAAATATGTTAGTCATCATTCAAGGGGCAGCCAAAAAAAATGACAGCTAGATGACTTTGGTATGCCTTTCTTTTTGAACAAAGACTTTGATACATCTCTGTCTTACCTTAAGTATCAATTATCTAAAATGGTTTTAACTCAGGATACACAAGATATGAATGACATAACACCCATGCTCAAAATAAGGACCCAAAAGTAAGAAAACTGCCTGATAAGCTGATAAAGAAAAGAGTGGATGTATTTCAGTAACATGCCTGATTAATACTCCATACTTTCACGCAACAATCATCACTACCACTTGCCAACTGAGTAGGGTCGACTTCTGAAAAACTCACAGACCAAGCTCTTTTCCGGTGCTCTGTAAACTGTGTGAATCCTTGACCAGAGCTGGCATCCCATAGCTGCATTTCACAATAATAGTGAAGCCAAATGGTTTAAAAAAAAAGGAAACACGGGAATAACACAAAGTCCATCTCCCAGAGCATGACGCTTATAGCAGAGGCGCTTTTGCTCTTTGGTGTAAAGTATAAGGGAACAGTAAAGAGGTATCCAAACCATAATAAAATTATAAACGAGGGGAAAAGGTAGCTGCTCAAAAATTAAACAGTAGCGATTGAGCATGTCGCAGCTAAAAACAGTGCTAAAAAGGCTAAATGATAAGGACTGCTGCTTTTCACATGTCGCAGCTAGAAGATCCAAGCGGTCTAGATATGAAATGATGTTATTGGCCTGCCTACATAAATAACTACCCTTGTTATCCTCAACACCTTAGGCCTTGTTTGGCTGCAGTCTAATACATCCCAACCCACATGTATTGGGGTGGATTGGGGCAAACAGACCCTTAAGCTTTTCAGTGGAACATGTGCATCAAACTCAACAAAAGAAAATGCAATTCTCAAGTCTCAACAATGACCAGTAAGCCTAAAGCTCACCAAATTCACCTTCACAGTACTTGTTTTAACAATCAACATATTTGATTACTTGTGCTCCCTCTCAGATAATAATACTAATCACAAAGAAGGCATCCAAACAGAAGAAATTGGCACAGGAGACAGAATGCCTTCACCAAAGCTAAAACTATGAGGATGTGAAGTGTAAATCAGTAGACAGCTTATGGAACACATCATAGTGGAAAAAAAAAGAGCTTATGGAACACAGATCTGTGCCCACAACATAAACCAATCTAATTAGGTTGACAATATCTCAATTTTTTTGGTGCATTACTAAAATGCAGCATCACCAAATTATATAAGATCAAATCCATCTGAACCAGATAAATGGTGTCATCAAAAGAAATAATGAAATATAGGAAAACTACATGCAAGGGCTGAAAAATATGCCAACTGGTTCATGGATGATAAGATAAATGGGTATCTTGGGAATTATACAGCAGCATATGGTTAGATACATACCTGAACAGTGCCATCATAGTCTGTTGATGCCAGGTAGTTCTTTATATAGTTGTTCCAACTGACACAGCTAAGCTTGGACTTGCTAGGCATCTCTACCAGTGGGTAATGAATATCAACACGATCATTTAAGAGTGCATCAAATTCAAATATTTTTATTTTCTTTGAAACTCCAGCAGCAGCAAAATATTCTTCATCCCTATCAAAACTCAACGAACAGATGACATTCGGAGAGTTAAGTATATCTGCATTCTTCAGAATTCCTCGGACCTCAAACCTACTGTGCCGGGCATATTTGCATAAACCATCAAAAAAGCATCCAAGACGGTCTGTTTTCTCACCCTTAGCATCAGAATCACTGTGAAGTTGATGGAAAATTTCACGGACCCTCAAAGCCTCGTTATCTGGACGTTTGATTGCATTAGTTTCACAGGTGTCCACAGAGGACCTCATGGAGTAATATGCATTTTCAAGCTGCACCAAATTCCTCATTACCCTCTCCTCATATACGCTCGACTTGCACGATGCCGGTAGCAAACCTGACAGCAATGCACCTTGAACGGCACTCACAGAAGCTCCTGACAAAGCACCAGAACTTGGCAGTACATCTGTGTCCTCTAAACTCAATCTCATTCTTGCTGAGTATCTTCTCTCAACCTCTGTGATATCTGTTTCTAAGCTTCCAAGCTCTGCTGATAATTTGGCAGCCAGCATATCCTTTTCTTCTTTCAGTTGAGAAAGGAAGTTAAACAGCAAACTGGATTCAGTGTCATCTTCACTGATGGAAACTGGTGCCTGATCTAACAAGGACAAATCCCGACCCTCATTTATCAAGTCACATCCAAGAATCTCTCTGAAAAATCAGTAAGCTGGCTATTAGGCACGAGCTATATAATTATTATTTCCAGTCTTCAGATGGCAAAGAAACATAAAAGGGCACGAAAGGGATAATACTAAGCATATCTAACATATTTCCACATGCGATGAATGGCAGAAGTAATCCTTATACTTGGAAACATTTTTCTAAGTCGAACACTTCTAAATAAACTTAGGGTGTTATTTCATGACATAAGTTAGGTAAACATTTAAATTCATGGTATGGATTAAAGACAAAGCTAAATAATCAGATAAAAACCTGAACTGGAAGTACAGCTGTGTTGAACAGAAGCAAAGAAAGTAACAAATATAAGAAGCTGAGTGTGATAGAGCTTATTTATGCTATAAAATATTTCAAAGCTCTAGCACTTCTTCCATAGGGCAAACAGTTATCTAAACTCAACTGTACCGTACAAAATTCACCAGATAGAAGAAGATTGGCCTTTACTTATATCAAACTAATTTACTAATCAGTAATCAGTAAGCATTTTTCTTATTTTGCCTCCAAATGTGAGAGATGAATAAACTCACTTTGCTTTTGGTCTTGAACAAGGATCTGGATGTAGTAACCAAAGGCAGAAGCCGGCCTCCTTGGGACTTTCTGAAAGAAAATTTGGAGGCAGGATGCGTTGGCGAAGATTTGACATTGCAGCACAGTGCGCCTCCCATGTCTCAGAACAGCAAAAGAGCTGACAAAAGTATTAGATTAATTAAATACCTTGCCTGGCAGACTTAAGATAGAATCTTACACTTCAGTCAGAAACAAGAGGATATATAATCTACAGAATCACACAGAAAGTAGAGAAGTCCATCAGAAGTGTGGTTTCAGTTAGTAAGCAATTAAATCTGTGCACACATGGTGCTAGTGGTACGAGTGGAATTATCCTATAATAACAAGAGACTACATAAAAACTGCATATAGTAAGGTATTAGTCGGCATTCATATGTACCTAAGGTAATCGTAGACTATCATAATTCCATGGTCTTGGGCCTCAATAGCAATTGGAAAAATGGAAACCACAACTAGATTCATTATAAGGTGCACGCATGATGCAAATATACTGCATAGCAAGGTGCTTTCAGCATTCCAAGAGCTGATGCACCAATAAAAAACAGAATGCCCATCGTATTTTTTCATTGGCTATGGAGATCACCATGTGAAAGGGAAACAACTATCTCACAATTGATGTGATTATCTGTGTCGTTTTATTTTCCTGACATGTTATCCTTTCATGTTTAACATGTGGCGGGAAACACAATGGTATGCATGTTGGAAGTCCAACAGCTCATACTAGATTTTAGGTAAACCACTTGAATTTGCTAGTAAATGATTAGTAACATACAACCTGCAAAATTACAAATTGCAGTTGCACAATGTCTCATCACTTCTACAAAATCCAATATGGATACTGCTGCAGAAAAATGAAACCGAAGTATTAGATATACCTCAAATAGAAGAACCCCAAGGCTGTAGATGTTTGATGGGAATGTGCCTTTAAATTGACTGAGCTCCTCCGGGCTTTTGTACCAGCTTTCCTCAAGATTCCTCAATTCAAATGCTGGTTGTTGGGTGCCAGAACTAGAGACATGTTGAGCACCAGATGTATTACTTCCATATGGTTCGACAAACTTAAAACGTTCTCTGGCAGTGTAACTAAAATTTTCTTGCCTCGAAACACCTGGATCGACGTCTTCATTTTGATTGTCACATATTTGGTCAGTCCAAAATGTATTTGCTGGTCGCCTGATAGCAACTGAGCCTTGCTCGCCAACCTTCTGATACTTCAGCATCAAATTTCCATGGCCATTAGAATCTTGGTGATCAATTCTATGGCCAAAAGCCCTTTTTCTAATCACAAGATCTTCTCTAGCGACCTCTTGTTTGATTGATGTTGGCAAGTCTTGTGTAGTATAAGAACCAATATATTTAACTTGATTTGAAGATAGGGTCGTAAAATATGATGGTCGCAAATGCTGTAAAGTAAAACCCTGTGCGTGACACTTATCCACAAGATCAAGGATCTGCTTAAACAAATGCATTTTCTCAAACTTGGTCATTGTTTGCCGCCCAGGCTTAATCAGTTCCCTCAGGCTAGTTCCCTCAGAGTGGGATTTCGAAACATTTCCACCAGTACTGAAAAGCATAGGGTCTACTCTGGCCATAGAATCATGAATTGAGGTAGGAATAGTCGGAATCTTGTCCAAAGGGTCTCTGGGTCTTGCATTAGCTTGCCCTTGGATCTCCTCCCGTGCGCCTTGGTACGCAACCCCTTTACCTTTTGATTTTCTTTTAAGTGGTGATCCTAGAACCGCAGATGGGGGTGCCACAGTCTTACTTCTCATCTGGTCAAGAATCCTATTCGAGAAGCTGCTTACTTTAAGAGCACTGTCCTGATTAGACCATGGAGACAAGAGAATCTGCTGGTTGCGAAACGGCGTCATGAACTCATTATTGACATATCCAACACGACTCATAGGTGCCTCATTGCCGGACGCATTGTTGTTCCTTGAGATGATATTGTTGGCGAGGCTGGTCGGCAGATTTTCCCTGCTAGAAGCATCACCAGCCCTCAAGTTTGGAATGTCGCCATAATTCAGCGTGGTGCTTTCCCTGCTGGCTAAATCACTAGTTCTCCAGGCCATCCGTGTGAAGTTACCCCACATGCCCTTAATAACAGTAGTCCTATCCCCACAGCTTGTGCTCCCACCAGCAGAAACCTCGAGCTGGACATTAGTGTTGATGCAATTCTTCAATGTGAGCTCCTCCACCCTCTCTTCCGCATCGTGGTCCAAGCCGCGCTGCGTCACGCTGTCTGGCCTGGACTCGGAATTGGACAGGCCGACGCTGGTGAGGCCCCTCGCGCCGTCCGAGCTGCCCCCGAACCCGCCCAGCGAGGTGAAGAGGGAGAAGTGCTCGGACCAGTCCTCCCGCAGGAGCGGCGTGGCCGGCTCCAGCGCCTCGCTGCCTGACGGCTGCGGCGGCGGCAGCGCCACCGCCACAGCCGCGGGCTGCCCATTCTCCTTGGCGCCCTTAATCTGCACATCCCCGGCCGCGCCGTCGCCGGCGCCGCCCACCTCCGCCGCCGTCGTCCCTTCCATCGCACCAAACCTACCCTGCGAAAACCGCGCGGCGCCCGCGCAATAAGATCACGGCGCACGGGCGTAGTCGCGCAAAGCCAAAAAAACCGCCCCCAGGACCGATTCAGCGGCGGGGAGCCATACCTCGCGGCGAGCGGGCGCAGCAGACCAGCAGCGAGCCGCCCGCGCGGCGCATCCTCAGCGCAGCGCCGCCACAAGCCCCGGACCCCCTCCCGCGAGCGGTTCCAGGCCACGGGTTACGAGGATTCGCCCGATCCAAACAGCGGCATTCGCCGCGGCGAAACAGGGCCACACGTTACCGGGGGCGAACCGCGGAGGGGCCTGCGGGAGCGCGGAGGCCCGGCCACCGGCGCCGGGAGCAGCGCGGACGGGGCGCCCGATAATTTCCCGAAACGGAAAGCCGCCTAGGTTTCCCTTTCTCTCTCTCTCTCTCTCTCTCTCGCCGTCCGACCCTCTGCTCCGCCTGCTTTTTTCTCCTCCCCTTGCGAGCGAGCTGCGAGGGGGCGAGCGAGCGAGCGTGGCGTGCTGGATGAGTGGATGGAAGGGGAGGAAAGCGGTGGAAGGCCGAGGAGGAATAACTACTACACTACTACTCGAGTAGTCGCCACGGCAGTCGCTGATGGGTGGGGAAACGAATTTTCTTCCGGCTCGAGCTCTGCTTTTGCTGCCTCTTTTTCGGGTTGGCTTCCGCCCGCTTCGCGAAAAGCAGCTGGAAAAAAAGTTACTGTAGCATCTGTCGTTGTTATTTGACAAAATTTATTCAATTATGGACTAATTAGGCTCAAAAGATTCGTCCCGATATTTACAGACAAACTATGCAATTAGTTATCTTTTTTACCTATATTTAATGCTCCATGCATGCATCGAAAGATTTGATATGATGAGTGGAAGAGGAAATATTTTGGGTTGGAATGGGAAAGTGAACCAGGCCTCACGCTTTCGGGCGGAGGCATCTGGCACGGCATGGGTGGGGCTCGCGCGTCGTCGCGGCCTCTTGCAACCCTGGCCGCTTGTTTCGGCCAGGAATCCTCGAGTTCGGTGCGGGTTCTGTGGTGCCGCCGGCCCAGCCACTCGTTTAATTGACAAGTACTCCCTCCCTCCCATAATACCGGCCGCTTTCGCTTCCGGAGAAATAACTCTGACAAAATATATATTAAAAAATATTAATATTTATGATATATAATTAGTATCATTGAAAAGATCTTTGAATCTAGTTTTTTTAATAAATTTATTTAAAGATATAAATGTTACACGTATTTTCTACAAATCGAGTCAAACTTGTGACACGAAAACCGAAAACAACAAATAAATTGGGACAAAGGGAGTATATCCAACTAAAGAGACAGTTTGACATCACCCTCGTTTCGTTAGTGAAGAGGAGCTGAAAAACAGATTCGATGTTTTCAAATGGCATGTTTGGTGAGAAGCTGAAAAACAACTTTGTGAAACTAAAAGAGAATTTATACCAAACATGCTCTAACTATTGCTTTCTACCGATACTGGTACGTAGTAGTTTTAGGGCATGCACCGAGCGTCCGAGTTCGAGCATACATGGAGTCCACTCTTGTCGCCTCAGTTGTCAATGTTGTACAGTGCAAGATAAGCCGTTGGATAAGGAAGAAACAACCGAGATGGACACTAAGTTACGTCCTAACTTACAAGAGGTAAGTTACTGAGTCTGTGTTTGTTTTAGGGCATGTGTGGCCTATAATGACTAAAGAGGCACTAAGATTATTTTTTGAGATCATCTAATCTAAGCCATCACACACACACAAAACTTAGAAAACATGTTTTAAAGCCAGAGAAAAGAAGACACTAAGGGGTTATCAGGTTATTTGGGTGCAATATTCAAGACATGGAATTGAATTGGGTTCAATAGCAAACTCGCCTTGGTATAAATTGGCCAAAACTCAAATTTGGTTGTTCGGATGCTTATTATATTGGCTTTTGGAATCCTAGGAAGGGGCATTGGTCGTGGGGAAAAGAAGAAGGCCTCACTGCCGCCAGCCATGTTGCCCTGCGGGCGGGCGTGGCGGCTACGACTATGGCATGTTGAGGCGGAGGCGCGTCAGGGCGCCACATCAGGTGGTGGATGGTCAAGGGCAGCGCGACAGGATCTGAAGTGTGTCGAGCGGTGGAAGGTCAGGGGGTGATGCGTCGGAAGCGGGTATGTGTAAGGGGCGGCAACAAGGCGTTAATGGTGGGTCAGGTCACAGTGAATGCAGATCAATACAAAGGGACATTACTCGATATTGAAGATGATGGGTCAAATATACTGAATATCGCTCGGTGTTAGGGTCAAAGTCTAATTTAAACTCTTAACCATCAAACAACTGCACTTTAGTTGATGGAAATAGGGTTAAGAATTACACGTGTTTGTAATCTAGGAACTTGCATGGGAATTGGAGGTGGGTGCTAGTGGAGGGAATTGATGTGGGAGTTTGATTTATACTCCCAATCCCCTGTCTGGCATGTGATGGAATTTAAGAAAGAGTTCCTTCTGTCTTTGTTTGGTTTTTGAGTTGGGGAATGAGAAATCATAACTTAAGTTATTATCAACAGGGTGGAGATACACTCGTCTTGTGTTGATAAGGAATTCTCACTCGATTCCCACCCCTCTCTCTGGGTTTAAAAGGTGAGAGATGAGGCCCACGAATTCCTCTTCCCCTTCCCACACGAACTCCCACCACCAACCAATCAAAGGAATTTTAATCACACGTGTCTTAACTCCCATTCCCTTCTAACAATTCTCTCCAACCAAATGCGCTCTTGTGGTTTTCCACCTTTTGCGGAGATAGGGTTTAAAAAATCCATTCTGGTAAGGATTACTACTAGCCTTGTCTCTCATGTGGTTATCAACCCATTGAGTTTGCGTACGTCAAAGAGTTTACGAGCGTGAGTCATCATAGCCATGCAAATAAGGTTTTCTAACTTGCCTATGGGAACAAAAATAATAAGCGAAGATGTCAAAGTGCGGAATTAAAAATTGATGGTGGGTTGGCTAGTTCCAGCGTACCGACTAATCAGCTGATCTCCCTTTGTCTCTGGCTCCACGGTTCACAAGCACGACACGACCGAAAGCAAAGGCCGCTGCAGGCCTGCAATTTCCCGAAATGGCATGCCTGTGGTACATGCAGCAGGCACAAACACGATGGCACGCAGGATTGTTTATAGGTGACAATGATGCAAAGAGAAAGAGCGGCCCGACAACGTTTGTAGTAGTTAGTGAGTAATTTTTCTGCCCAACCATACTAATACTAATATTTTTTACTCTTACGTGTATAGTCATCATGTTCGCTTATGCTGATTTGTTGTGAAAGGAAAACATTTTTCGTTAGCTGAAAAATAGTTTAAACGAACAGGGTGATTATGAAGAAGAGGAACCAACCATCGGCAGCACCACATACATCCTGGTGTCGGAGATACGTCTCTCACGTGTTCCAAATGGCTCCATCGATAACATAATCCAGACGCAGTTCATTGACAGACACAGATACGTATATGCTAGTTAGTTTGGTTGGCCAGCCACGACTCATACCATACCAGGCAAGTTAGCAGGTAGGCAATCCCAGGCCCGCGCCGCGTGCCGATGGCGGGCGAAGCCGCGTGCGTGCGGCATGCCGATGAGGCGCCGGGACACGCCGCTAGGGCGACGTGGGGCGCTGACCGCCACCACCCCCGGCCCCTAAACTATATTCCTAGCTTCCCACCGCGCGATCTCGGCCAGGCCCCGGTGCGGTGCAGTCCAATAGGATATTCGTGAGGCCACGAGCGGCCGGCCCCCGGCCCCAGTTTTTTTCTGCCCCGGACCCGGCCATATTCTCGTACTCCCCCACTGGTCGTCCAGCCGTCCAAGGTGGTGGGGGCGCCCATGCACATGCTGCCGACGCCCAGCGCCGATCGATGCCCTCCTACCGTCTCCGTCTTTAGCACTGCTGCACGGTGCATGTGCGGACCTACAGGGTATGTCGGGTGGTCCCCGGCATACCCTGGCCCAGCTACAGTCATAGTATTACCAGGCATATGTGAAATACTAAGTAGCTCCGACGCGTGATTGCCTGATTCGATGCCGCAGCCCGCATGACCGCATGCATGGCGTAGTCGTCTCCGCTGGGCTCGAGAGTCCAGACTCGAACTTCCGATCCATCAACGCGGCGGTTCGATAGCCCATACTAGGCCACAGCCACAAGCGATCCTGCTGTGATCCCGTCTCCCCATCGATCGTGCGTGCCGCGTGCAGCGGCAGTGCGCCGGCGGCGTCTGGTCTCCCGGAGGCCCGGTTTCCCTCTGATCCTCTGGTGTGAAGGCGCAGGCACGCAGCCTGCCCCACCCCGGCTGTTCGTTTGCCCCACGCCATGAAGGCTGTGTTTAGTTTCATTGAGAAGTGCATTATGCAAAAAAAAAAATCCTTGTCGCATCA
Source organism: Saccharum hybrid cultivar R570 (assembly GCA_038087645.1). Lineage (NCBI taxonomy): Eukaryota > Viridiplantae > Streptophyta > Magnoliopsida > Poales > Poaceae > Saccharum > Saccharum hybrid cultivar. The sequence goes on from JAQSUU010000449.1 coordinate 2,447,233, forward strand.
AACCTGCAATATATGCATGGAGTGCTAAATGTGGATAAAATCAAAAACTAATTGTACAGTTTGGTTGTACTATGCGAGACGAACGTTTTGAGCCTAATTAGTCAACGGTTGTACAATTATTATCAAATACAAATGAAATACTACAGTGTCACTATAGTGAGTTTTGACACTCCAAATTTGGGAATTAAACACAGCCGAAGAATAAAATCGATCTCACACACGTGATTGCTGATTGGATGACGGCGTGTGATGCCGAGTGGAGCGGCCCACCGCCGCCGGGCCAAGATCATCATCAGGTATTCAGGTTATAGTTGGCCATGCAGCCCGCGGCCCGCCGGCCCGGCCCGCGGCCCGAGGCACGGCCCGGCCCGGTGGCACCGTGCCCGTGCCGGCCCGGCCCGATCCACTAGGCCGTGCTTGGGCCGCCACCTTGGCCCGTGGCACGGCCCGGGCACGGCACGGTAAAAAGGCTGGCCCGGCGGTGGCCCGATGCCCCATTCAGCCCAGCCGGCCGGCCGGCCCACGCGCCACGGCCCACCAGGCCACCCCATGAGGCGTCACCCCGCCCCCCATATAAGCGTCGAGCCGCCGGTGGTGCCTCCCCTGCCCTAACCCTAATCCCCATTCCCCCTCCCCCCGATCCCGATCCGATCCGCCGCGCTGCGGCTCCCCTGCTCTCGCTCTCGCTCTCGCTCTCGATCCACCGCCGCCATCAACCATCGTCCTCAGATCCGGTCCGGTGACCTTGCCGGTGCTCCCCTGCCCTAACCCTAATCTCATTCCCCCCGATCCCGATCCGATCCACCGCGGCGACGCGGCTGCGGCTCCCCTGCTCTCGCTCTCGCTCTCGATCTCGATCCACCGCCGCCATCGACCATCGTCCTCGGATCCGGTATTCCGGTGACCTCGCCAGTGCTTCTCCACTCCACCTCGCTAACCCCATCCCCGTGACCCCGTCTCCTCCCTCCTTTCTACTCCTCTGTTCTCCTCTCTCCTCTCGTTCTCGGTGAAGCATGTGAGTTCTTGTTCATGGCAGTCCTTCCTCCCCCACCCCCACCTTGCCGTCGATTCTAATCATTGTCCGTCTCCTCCTCTGGCTGGCCTCTTCATCTCCGGTACCGGGCTCCGGAGCGCAGGTTCGTTTTCGTCGTCCCTAACCCTAACCCTAACCCTAGATCTATTTTTTACTTACTGTCTCACCTCACTCTCTGCCTTGCCTCTGTCTTTTCTTTGTAGGTTGGTGCCTGACGCCGAGTCTTGCTCCTCTGGAGTAGACATGGCTAGGCCGCCAAAGCGTCCGTTGAGGGGCGGTGCTGGAGCTGCCGCTGCAGCTGGAGCTGGAGGTCATGGCCGGGGCCGGCCGTCCCCGTCCTGTGCTGGTGCTAGGCCCGCAACGCGGGGGGCAGATGAGGATGACCATCCCCCCCTCGACGACGGCGAGGACCTAGTGCCGCACCCTGACGAGGAGCTAGAGATCGAGGACGACGACGACGTGCGTGATGACGCCGCCGGGTTGTTCGGCATCGACCTCGGTGACGGCAACCAGCCCCAGCCCATCGATCTCGATGGCGACGACGATGGAGTGGAACCATCCACTGACACTTATTGTACGTCAACCACCTCCACCTCTGGTAAGAAAAAGTTTATTGTCTGGACGTACTTCACTGAGATTAAGGAGAACGATATTCGAATTGCTGCTATCTGTAATCATTGCCATTCAAGGTACACTGCTAGATCTTATGTTGGTACTTGCCATTTGAAACGCCATATGAAATCCTGTATGAAAAAACAAAATCATGCTAGTATGGTCCAGTCTAGGCTCTCTCTTAATCCTGATGGTTTCAAAAATTGGCAGTATGACCCTGCTGTTGCTCGTACTAAGTTATGCCGGTTGATTGCTAGGCTTGACCTTCCCTTAGGCATTGGTGAGACATAGGCCTGGGAGGATTACATTAAGCATGCTCATAACCCTGCTTTTGTGAAGGTCTCTAGGCAAACCACCACTAGAGACTTGGGTAAATTGTTTGATGAGCAGCGTGCTTTGCTTCTGAATTCTTTGTTTCCTGCATGTTCATCTGTTTCTTTAATTTCTGACATCTGGTCTGGTAATGCTAAGGAAGATTATATTTCTGTTGTGGCTCATTATGTTAGTGCTGATTGGGAGATGCAGAAAAAGGTAATTGGTTTTAGGCTTATTGAGGTTTCACATTCTGGTGAAACACATAGCTGAAAAGATTGCTGGTGTGGTGGAGGAGTTTGGTTTGATTGATAAGATCTTTGCTATCACTCTAGACAATGTTTCTTCTAATTCTAGGGCTTATGAGATCTTGGAGCCTATGCTATTTGGTTACATGGGTTCTTATCCTGCACCTACCCATGAGGATCCTAACAAGGTTAAGTATTTTCTTGTGTATCAGCGTTGTGCCTGTCATATCATTAATCTGATTGTTAAGTCTGGCTTGAAGAGGTTGAAACCTTATCTTGAAGATTTCAGAACTGCAATTAATTTTTTGAATTCCTCTAATCAAAGAATTGCTTTGTTTAAAAATTATTGCATTGCTCAAGGTTTTAGACCTAGGAAGTTTGGCTTGGATATGGATGTTAGATGGAATTCCACTTATTTGATGCTTAAACATTTGCTGCCATACAAGGATGTATTTTCTGTGTGGCTTAACTCTAATTATGGTAGAACATTGTTAAGTCCACAGCATTGGTATGTTGCTGAGCAGATAATGGTTTTCCTAGAACTGTTTTATGAGGCTACTGTTGTTCTGTTTGGTGTTTATTATCCCACAGCTCCACTTGTGTTGCATCATGTGCTTTACTTTGCTGAGCATTTGAAAAATGCTGAATCTAATGTGAATTTCAGAAATATTGCAGTTCCTATGAAGCTTAAATTCCTTAAGTATTTGGAGAACATTCCTCTCCTTTATTCATATGCTTTCATTCTTGATCCTAGAGGTAAGCTGAAAGGGTTCTTGAGCTATCATGACTTACTTGCTGAACAAACTAGATGCTCTTATAGTTTATACTATAATGATGTTAAAGATGAAATGAGCATAATGTTTAGCAAGTATGAGGAAAAATTTGGGGGTGCAGGTGAAAGGTCCTTGTTTGGTTTTGGTAATTAAGTGACAACTTAGGTGGACTAATATGTGGTTATGTGAGATACACAGGAGATTAGTCCACATGTGATGGTGTCATGAAGGAGCTCATTGCATATGAGACATGACATAGAGTCATGTGACCAAGGTGGAGAAGATCAAGATGAGGCTTGGCTTGATAGACCGGTTGCTAGGGTGAAGGGCAAGTTGTGTGATGGCTTGGCGCCGAAGGACCAAGGCAACGGTGAAGAGCAAGTGAGGTCAAGATCGATGAACCAATACGGTCACGTGATGATATGAAGTGGATCATATCATTTGTGATATGGTTGGTGCATGTGTTGCATCAACGTCGGAGGAGATGGAGTGGAATACGCAAGGCAAAGGTATAACCTAGGACATTTCCATTTCACCGGTCATAGGTGTGTAGAGAAGTTGATGACCGGGTTTAGGATAGATGGTCGTACTATCAAGAGGGGCAAACTTGTTTGCATATCGGTCATCTAGTGCCACTTGAGCGATCTAACTTTGCATACGTGTTAGGATCAAGTGGCGAGGCAAGTTGAGTGCCTAACCCTTTGAAAATGATTGTGAAAATGCTAACACACATGCACAAGGTGGCGATCACTTGTTGGTGTTGGCACATTTACGAAGGCAATGAAGTTTGAGCGGTAGAGAGGGTTTAGGGTCCTCTCTCCCTCCCGCCGAGCTTGCGAGGCGGGATTCAGGCGTTTTCGATGAGTTGAAATGACTATTTTCCACTACGCCGGAAGTCCGGAAAATAAACGGAGGCGAACGGAGGTCATAGAGGTGACCGGACGCTGAACCGGACGCGGTCCTTGCATGACCGGACGTGTCCAGTCAATGTTCAGTGTTTACGCGTTTTTTAGTTCGATGATCGGACGCGAGGTGCGTCCGGTCACTGATGATCGGACGCGTCCGGTCGTTCAGGGAGCTTACTGGACTGTAACCGGACGCTGACACTGTCGCGTTCGGTCATGTTTCTTCAGCGCGTCCGGTCATTGTTTCGTTGAGCGCTGCTCAGGCGACCAGCGTGTCCGGTCATTCTCGGGACCAGCGCGTCCGGTTGTTTTCAGCACGTCCGGTCGTTGCCAGGGGCGCGTCCGGTCGCTGGTTTGACCGTTGGGGGTCAGTGACCGTTGGAGAATCGGACGCGGCTGAGCGCGTCCGGTCAGTTACGACCGGCGCGTCCGGTCGTCCCGAAATCTGCCCAGTGAAGGGGTAACGGCTCTATTTGACCGTGGGGTTATAAATAGATGCCTTGGCCGGCCTTGGTCGGTAGCTGAGCACACTTTAGCCTTAGTGGCTTATGTGGTAGTGCTTAGGAGCCCTCTAACTCACTCATACTTGATAGTGTTCATTGGATCGAGTGAGAGAGCGATTCTAGTGCGTTGCTTTGAGAGATTGCATCGTATGGCACTAGGTGATCGTGTTGCAAGCCGGTGGTGCTTGTTACTCTTAGAGGTTGCCACCTCCTAGACGGCTTGGTGGCTTGTGGCTCTGTCGAAGCTCGCAAGAAGATTGTGCGAGGCTCCGGAGAAGCTTTGTGAGGGGGATTGTGCTCACCCCGCGGGGATCGCGAAGAGCAACTCTAGTTGAGCGTGTCATTGAGATACCACACTTTATGGTGGGTTCTTGCGGCGCCTTTTGAGAGGCTCGGTGTGTGACCGATTAGCCGCCGAACCACGAAGTGTTGGTCGACACAACGGGAACGTAGCTTGGTGGCAACCAAGTGAACCTCGGGAGAAAATCACCGTGTCAACCTTGTCTACTCTTCTCAGTGGTTTGCCTTCGTGCAACACAAGCTTGTATTTACTTTCATATATACTTGTGCTTGTGTAGTTGCTCTCGTAACTAGTTTGCTTGTATAGTTTGCTAGTTGTCTTCTTGCTTGTGTAGCTAGAAGCTTCCCTTTGCGTGACTAATTTGGTTTGTGTAACCTTGTTAGTCACATTGCTTAGTTTGTGTAGCTAAGTGTTTTACGCTCTTTAATTTGGCATTAGTTGCCTTGTTATTGAGCATTGCTAGTGAGCTTAGGAGCTTTATGCTTTTGCTTCACTAGTTGTGTAGGAGCTCCCTCTTGCTTGCAAAATACTAGTGCATAGGTTTGTGTGACCTTGCTCTAGAATTAAATAGGAGAGCTCTTGCTAAGGAAAGCACCTTAGTTGCTTAATTATGATCTTTGTGAGGTGCTTGTGAACTTAGTTAGAGGGGTGTAGTCTTGGCTAGACCGATAAGTTTAATTCCGTATTTATTTTGGTTAGCCAATACGTTTAAGTTTTAGAAAGGACTATTCACCCCCCCTCTAGTCCGCCATCTCGACCCTTCAAGTGGTATCAGAGCCGGGTCTCTCATTTGTGGTCTTCACCGACCCGAGAGGATGGCGGCTTATGGGCTAGATGATTGTGTGGAACACATTTTTAATGGCACTCACTATGCACGGTGGAAAAATCACATGCTTGATCATTTTTGTGCTCTTGGCCCTAAGTTTTGGTAGTTCATAGTTGTTGGCTTTTCTCATGACTTGGATGGGTGTGGTAACCGTACCCAAGCTCAAAAGGATTGCCGAACACTTGATGCACAAGCTAAGTTTTATCTAATCAAAGCTTTGAATGATGAGATTTTTGACAAGGTGAGGGGTCTCTCAAGTGCACATAGCATGTGGACGGCGCTCAAGCATCACTATTGTGGCTCCTCAATTTGGGATGATGGAAAATTCAAGAAGGATGATCACATAGTGATGGAGGTACATGAGGATGTTGAGCATGACCACAACGAGGTGGTTGTGGAGGATTGCTCCACCTCACGTCAAGTGATGACAAAGATGATCATACCACAAGATCACTTGACAAGAATGATGATAATGCCACAAGTGATGCAAGCAATAATTCTACTCCATGCACACTTGATGGTGAAGATGATGGCTATGAGAGTGATGCTTCAACAAGCTCATCAATATCATCACATGGTAACACTAAGATACATGTTGGTGGTTTTGTTGTTAATTATGATGATCCAAATTTTGAGCTTCTTTATAAACTCTCAAGAGCCTTAAAAAGAGAAATTGAAAAAGCAAGTAAATTGGAAAAGGAAAACTCTTTTCTAAAGACCACATGTGAACAACAAAAGCATCTACTTTATGTTACTACTTGTTCACATGAGGAGCTAAAATTGGCTCATGAGGAACTTAGTGTTGCTCATGATAATTTGGCACAAGAACATGCTTTACTCACTAAGAAGCCTTATAATGAAGAAACCAAAACTAGTGAGAGCTCCTCATTTGGGTCAAATGATCAATCACATATTACTAACCCTTGTGATGTAGGCAAGAAGCATGTATCCACCTCTTGTGATGATTTATTAGATATGCCATGTTCTTCACAATTAGATGCTTGTTCTACTTCTATGTCTTGTGAGACTAACCTTTTGAAGGAGAACAATGAGCTCAAAAGTAAAGTGAAGAATTTGAGCAACAAGTTGGAGAGGTGCTACAACTCTAAAATCGCCATTAAGCATATCATGACCAATCAAAGAAGATATGGTGATAAGAGTGGTATTGGCTACAACAAGAGCAAGGGCAAGATTAAGATGAAGCAAGATGCAAAGAAGCTATCCCAACTCATGTGCTACCAATGCCATGAAGTGGGACATATTGACAAGTGTTGCCCTACCAACAAGTCTCAAGTTGAGCCAAAAGCAAAGCCCCAAGATCAAGTCAAAATCAACCATGAAGATGATGATGACTTGATGAAGAAGAAGAAGAAAACAAGAAGGGGTGGTAGAGCAAGGCATCCAATGCAAATCCAAGATGCCAAGATGATGAGCAAGAATCAAATCGAGAAGAAAGTACATGCTCACATCAAGTGCTTCAAGTGTGGAGATATGGGACACTTTGCCTCAGGGTGTCCTACCAAGCTTGAGAAAAAGGCTCAAGCAACTCGTGAGATGTAAGGCAATGAGAAGCAACATATGAGCAAGGAAGAAAAGGCTCAATCTAAGAGAAGTTGCTACTCATGCCGGGAAATGGAACACATGGCACATTCATGTCCCTTAGGTAATAATTCTAAGCTTATTTCAATTGATAATACTAATATACTTAGAAAGGATGTAAATGGTACCTCTATTGTTGCTATTGCAAAACATTCCGCTATTCATACTAAGGCAATGCCTAAGTATGTTGCACCTAACTTGAGAGGACCCAAACTTGTTTGGGTACCATCAAAGAGTGGATGATTATTTATAGGTACCATCGGTATTGGAGGCTTGATTCTGTAACAGAACCGCCCAATTATACGAGATTAAGTAGGAAATCATCCAACGGAAGGACAATTTAACAAACTTAAGCCCGTATAACCCGGTAGTCCGTGAAATCTCAACGGATTTCAAACCATTTCACATGACAGCCAAGATCGTACTAAGTTTAACGGTTACCATCATAAGTTACATGGAAGTTCGTGGCACAAAATACATCGGAGTTTAAACATAGTTATTACAAAACATGTTTGAATAAAAGTAGCGGAAGCGGTAGTTCAAGTCACGCACACACACAACATTTTGGAATAAAGTGCCAGCTTGTGATCATCTCCAGCAAAAGCATCAGACGAGAAGTAGCGAATGACCATTGCCCATGGTCCTATGCTTCGCCCATTGCAGGATAGAGACAGTTGATACAATAGCCATAGTACATCTGTCCATCTACAACAAGTGGGAACAAAGCCCTGAGTACGAGAAGGTACTCAGCTAGACTTACCCGTTAAAAACCAGAAATAAAAGACACCAAGGAATCATGATAGGCTTTCTGGTGGGGTAGCTGACTCATTTGCAAAAAGGCATTTTTAGCATTTATGAAAACCTTTACAACAGCTATGCATCAAGTTAAATCTTTATTAACCTGTCAACTACATTTGCACCTGTACTAAAGTAACATGGAATTAAATAGGCAATGATAACCAATGATCATTAACAACTTCCATTATGTCATAATTCATATAACTGTCCAAGTGTTCCATCAATATTACTACGATGAAGTAGCTCAAGTCAAGTGTTCACTATCCAGTGAACGATGGCGATTCGAATCGATTATTAACCAGCTGGTAAGTTATTCCTCACACAAACCTCACTCACCCGCTAAAGTGAGGTGTTGGTCACCGAGTCAACCATTCAGGTAAAGTCGCGAGCTTGCCAGGAACCACTTGTACCCGAGGGCCGCCCGACTGCTCTTTGGCCTTATCATCGCGCCCCCGTATCCTGCCACTACTGCTCCGGTACAGTGCGTTGCGGGCAATCCACTCGGCCCGAATAATCTCCCAGTTTCGCGGTCGAAAGGTACTTTATCCGGCCAGCTAAATGTGAGGCATGCGTTCAACATGACCCGAGGGACAACAACGGACGGTCCTCAATCGACACAGACAGAAAACACTACAGTCTGAAACCCTGCAAGTTTCCGCCCGGTCTCAATTTCGTTTCACACTTAGTTATACCATGACTTCATAGTCAACCAAACAGATCCAAGTAACCACCTATAGCTCGCAGGTGACAGGAAATCATCCGACTTCTACCGGTCTAAGCCAGCTAAGCATTGACTCGACTGCGGATACCAGGGTAACAAGGATATAGTATAACAAGGGTAAGCAATGTATAATGCAACAACGTCTGCAAACAACTCCTAACGTAATGCATCAAATTAAGTAAAGTTAATAATAAATTATTTGCAAACCGGGAGAGAAATGCTTCGGGGCTTGCCTCTCTCGAAGGAGCTCGGACGGTGATCGGGGCACTCCGGGAGATCTTCACCGGCCTCTTCTTCGGCTTCTGTCACCTCCTGCTGCTGCACCTCGATCTGCTCCTCTGGCTCCTCGGGTAAGACGACTGGGTTCTCGGTTTGCGATCCTGTATGATGCAATGTGCGTAGGTGAGTATGCAAGTGTGCATCGAAGGAGATGAATGCAATGAATATGTTGAAATGCAAGGTAGTCAACATCATCCAAGAAACTATACACTACAAGCACATGTCATCTACTGCATTCTCTTTTACTACTATTATGTTAAGTTAACCTATCTTATGAAATGCTTCAAAGATACACCAAAGCTTTACTAATTTCTTAATCACACTTAAAGCAACACTTGCTTAAACCCTAAGTAATAATAGGTTTGAATAGCAACATATATTTCTAATGCTCCTAAAAATCTAAGAAAATTACAGTAGCATAATACTACTCTAAACAGACTACCATAAAAATTTCATGGCATTTGGATAAGTAAACCATCCTATACAAAAATGACAAGCTATAGCATAAAAATGAGCATGAAATTACTTTGTACTATGAAAAGTGTCAAACAACATAATTAATATTTTTCCTAGGTTCTTCATAGCATACTATGATTGTACAAAAATTATCACATGCATGTTTTATACAAAGTTTGCTCTCTAGCAAAAATAACAAAAATCAGCCATTAAAGGCACTTGAACTACACCTCAACATTTTCCCACAGCACATGTATGAAACATATTTTTCCTAGTAAGTGCATGATATATGAAGATTAACAAACTTAAAAATCATATTTTTCTGATACATATAGGATTTACTAGCTATTTTACAAGATATCAGCAATATTAAGAATTAATTAAAGCTCTACAGAAAAGTATCCCAAAAATGACATGCAATATTTTTAGATTGTAGATCTGGTTCCAAGGAATCTAGATAAATTTATTTCACAATTTTTAGATCTGAAATGACTACTAAAACATTTTTCCAAAGCATTTTCAACAAGAATAATAAAAGAAAATGAAAATGGATTTTTATAACGGCACTGGGCCGGCCCGGGAAATCAAGCGGCCCATGGCCGTCGCGACCCGGCTTGCGCGCGCGGGGGAAACAACCGAGCCGGCCTGCTCGGGGCTCGGCCCACAGCGCAGCCCAGACCACCGAGGGGGGGAAACACCCGAGCGCGGTCGCCGGCGTTTACGGCTTCGACGTCGCGGCGGCGGTCGCGACCAACGGCCGGCTCCGGCCAAACCATGGCCAACCAAAACGCACAACACGGTTGCAAGAGAATGGTGAACGCGTGAAAGAGGCACGGAAGGGCAGGGATAGGGCGAGCGAGGCGGTGGCGGAGTAAGGCTCGACGGCACCGCCGCGGTGGCGCGGCGAGGCGAGCAGCAATTGGGTCCTACCGTGGCCAACGAGGGGATGGCGATGCTCGTTCGGGGAAGGAGAGGATGGGGCAGAGCTCAGTGCAAGACGAATTCGGCGGTGGTGGATTGCCGGCGTCAGAACGGGGGAGCGAAGGTGGAGCTCGCGGCGGTGAGCCGTTCGCCCGCTCGGTTTTGGGAGAGAGGAGCGGCTGGCGAGCGAGGCTGGGAGTGAGGGAGCGAGGTGGGCTCCGGCAGGTGGTCTTGATCACGCTCGAGCTGGCGGGAGGGCAGAGAGGAGGCAACGCGCGGCGGTCGGCGACAGCGCATGGCCGACACGCGGCGAGCGCGCTCTGTCGCGGCGGCCAGCGAGGCGCGGGGCGCGCGGGAGGAGGGAGGCCGGGTGGACGCGGGCCGGGCCGCCTGCGCTGCGCGGGCGCGCGCGTGCGCGGGGTGACGCGGGCCGAAACCGAGGCGGTGGCCTGCTAAGGTTTGAAATGGATTTTTTAAATTTCTAATTTCCAAACAATTTCAAATGCAGTTTTCAAACACAAATTTGAACAAGAAAAAGACCTTTTCTGGAATTGACCCAAAAATAAAAGTTGCTTAGAATTAAATTCTCTACTACTTTGATTAAGGGGCCAAGTGAAAATTCTTAATAGATTTTGAATTGAAGAATAAAAGCTAATTTAGAGAGGATTTTTGAATATTTTAATTAATATTTTTGAACAAGCTTTTTGACAAAACTTGGAGTCATCTAGCTGCTCCAAAAATTGAACTAAGGTTCCAAGTGATGTAAAATTTATAGTTGCAAGATTTTTGGTGAAATATGATTATCATATTAATATATTTCATCACATATATTATTTCCAAGCTTTTATTTCATTCAAATTATAACATTATCACACATGATTATGATGATATGAAATGCCATGCAATATGATTGTCATGCAATGTATTGCGTAACACCGGAGTGTTACAGCCCTCCCTCCTTATAAAAATCTCGTCCCGAGATTTGGGTTACGAACCATTTATTATAAAAATCTTCGTATGCTTTTTGTAAGTATTCATCCGTTTCCCACGATGCATCTCCCTCATCATGATGACTCTATTGTATCTTATATGTTTTCACCACACTGTTTCGAGTAGCCCTTTCTTTGGAATCCAAAACTCGAATTGGCTGCTCACGATACATCAGATCTGACTTAAATTTTATGCTTCGAGGTTCAATTCTTTTCTCTGGAACGCGCAAACATTTCTTGAGATGCGATACGTGAAAAACTGGGAATATAGCACCCATTGATTCTGGTAACTCCAATTTGTAAGCCACTGGACCCTTCCTTTCCAATATTTTGTAGGGTCCTACAAATCTGGCGGCAAGCTTTCTGCGTATACCAAACCGTTTCTTTTTCATCGGCGTGACTTTTAGATAAACATAGTCACCAACTTCAAACACAAGCGGTCTCCTTCTCTTATCTGCATAACTTTTCTGACGTGACTGCGCTGCTCTCATATTCTGCTGGATGATATGAACTTTCTTTTCGGCTTCCTCCACGAAGTCAATACCATAATACCTCCTTTCTCCTGGCTCAATCCAGTTTAAAGGTGTTCTACACTTTCGGCCATATAGAGCCTCAAAAGGTGCCATCTTGATACTTTCTTGATAGCTATTATTATACGCGAACTCTGCTAACGGTAACCATGACTCCCATGAACCTCTAGAAGACAACACACAAGCTCTTAACATATCTTCTAAAACAGCATTAACTCTTTTAGTCTGACCATCTGTTTGAGGATGATAGGTAGTGCTACGAATCAGACTAGTCCCCAAACCTTTATGCAAATGCTCCCAAAAGTGAGCAGTGAACTGGGATCCTCTGTCAGACACTATAGTCTTCGGTATGCCATGCAATCTCACAATCTCTGCAATATACTTCTCGGCATATTGAGGTGGTCTATAAACTGTCTTGACAGGCAAAAAGTGAGCGGTCTTGGTAAGACGATCCACGATTACCCAAATCGAATCATGGCCTTTCTGAGTAGTGGGCAAACCTGTGATGAAATCCATACTTATATCATCCCACTTCCAACTAGGTACTGACAAAGGTTGCAACAATCCGGCAGGTTTCATGTGAATAGCTTTCACTCGACAACATGTGTCACATCTGGCTACATAAGCTGCAATTTCCTTCTTCATCTTTGTCCACCAAAAACGAGGCATTAGTTCTTGATACATTTTACTACTGCCAGGATGAATGGATAACTTAAAGTGATGAGCTTCATTCATAATTTTATTCTTAAGCTCTCTATCCTTTGGAACAACAAGACGGTTGTCGAACCACAACACGTCCTGCTCGTCCACTCTGAATTGTTTTGAAGGTTCTTCTTTAATTTTCTTTTTGATGTGGAATATCCCTTTGTCTGCTTTCTGACCTTCTATTATCTTACTCTCCAAGGTACAACTGATCTGAATACTGTGTAACACGACAGGGTGCATTAGATTAAAACCATCTTCGAGTAAGGGTTGCATATTCAGACAATGCGACTTTCTACTCAAAGCATCGGCTACCACATTGGCTTTCCCAGGGTGATACTGTACATTCAAGTTGTAATCTTTAATTAGTTCTAACCATCTTCGTTGTCTCATGTTCAATTCTGGTTGGGTGAAAATGTACTTGAGACTCTTGTGATCGGTGAAAATATTGCACACATTACCAAGTAAATAGTGTCTCCAAATCTTTAAGGCATGCACCACGGCGGCAAGCTCAAGATCATGTGTCGGATAATTGATTTCATGTTTTCTCAACTGACGGGAGGCATAAGCAATGACTCTTCCTTCTTGCATTAGAACACAGCCTAATCCTGTTTTTGAGGCGTCACAGAACACATCAAAAGGTTTCTCGATGTCTGGCTGTGCAAGAACTGGAGTAGTGGTCAACAGTTTCCGTAAGGTGTGGAAAGCTGTCTCACACTCCTCTGTCCACACGAACTTATGATCTTTCTGTAACAGACTTGTCATTAGCTTAGCAATCTTCAAGAAGTCTGGGATAAAGCGACGATAGTAACCAGCTAACCCTAGGAAACTCCTGACTTCTGGCACTGTGGTTGGAGTTTTCCAATCCATAACCTCTTGCACTTTGCTCGGATCTACCGAAACTCCATTTTCCGATAGAATATGACCAAGGAAAGGAACTTTCTTCAACCAAAATTCACATTTGCTGAACTTAGCATACAACTTATGATCTCTTAATCTGGTCAAGACAATTCTCAGATGTTCTTCATGATCTTTCTCATTCTCAGAGTATACCAGAATGTTATCAAGGAAGATAACTACAAACTTGTCCAACTCTGGCATGAAAACCGTATTCATCAGATACATAAAGTATGCAGGAGCATTTGTTAAGCCAAAGGACATAACAAGATACTCGTACAACCCGTATCTGGTAGAAAAGGCGGTTTTCGGGACATCTTGTGGCCTGATCTTTATCTGATGATACCCTGATCTTAGGTCGATCTTGGAGAACACTCTAGCTTTAGCCAACTGATCAAACAAAACGTCGATATGAGGCAAAGGATATTTATTCTTGATAGTTACAGCATTAAGAGGTCGATAATCCACACACATTCTTAGAGTACCCTCTTTCTTTTTCTTCACGAACAAGGCAGGACATCCCCATTCAGACTTACTTAGGCGGATAAACCCCTTCTTTAGCAATTCTTCCAGTTGCTTTTTCAGCTCAGCTAACTCATCCGGAGGCATCCGATAGGGTCTCCTCGAAATAGGAGCTGTGCCGAGGATCAACTCGATTCCAAACTCAACATCTCTATCTAGAGGAAGGCCAGGTAACTCGTCTGGAAACACATCCGGGAACTCACACACTACCGGGATCTGGTGGATAGGAACAACTTCCATGGCACAGGTCACACTCACAAGGTCTGTTCTTTTGGGCAATGGTACCTGAAAAGTACCCTCTGCCTGCGGATCCTTAAGGGTAAGCAATCGACTGCTTGTATCTATGACTGCTCCCCAGTCTTTCATCCAGTTCATCCCTATTATTACATCCAAAACTAGTCCTGGCATAACTATCAGGTTCACTCGAAACTTCCGACTATCTAACTCAAGGGTTGCCCCTCTAACCATCTTATTGGTTAGCACATCAGCCCCTGCTGAACTTATGCGATAACCATAACTCAATTCTGTGCATAGTTGTTCATGCTTCCGTGCAAATGCTTGACTCATAAAAGAATGCGAAGATCCAGAATCAAATAGAACAACTGCAGGGTGATGGTTAACAAAAAACTTACCGGCAGTTATAGGTTCTCCTTCAGGAATCTCATCAACGGTGGTATGGTGTACACGGGCAATGTAAGTCTGTTACTTCTTTCTAGGCGGATAAGGGCAGAACTTTGAAAAGTGGCCTGGCTGACCACAATTGTAGCAGGGCCCCTTCACTGTACCAGCAGATCCTATTGCTCCCTTGGAGTTGCTCTGTTCTACAGCTGCGGTGATCTTTGCTGGCGGCACGGCCATCTTGTACGGCTTCTGTGGTCCCTTCTAGTTCTGAGTTTTATGCTGTGGAGGCCTGAACCTTGCACCAGGTGCGGATGGATGATAAGAAAGATGATTTGCAGTGACAACTCTGGACTGTGATGGTCCTGACTCAAACACCCTCTTGCGATTCTTGGATGCAGTGTAGGCGTTGTTGTTCTTTTCTTGTTTCAAACAATCACTGACAAAGTCATTGAACCTGGCGCGGGTATTGGTACCCACATGCTTCATCATCTTCGGACTTAACCCTCTCTTGAAACTAGCAATCCTCTTTGCATCTGTGTCGACCATGTCGGGAGCATAACGGCACAAGTTGTTAAAGGCATGCAGATACTGTGTCACAGTCTTGGTACCCTGATTCAAGGCTAAGAACTCTCCAAGCTTCATTTCAACCAACCCTGGGGGAATATAAACTCCCTTAAAAGCTTCAGTGAAATCTCTCCAAGTAATCTGGGCATTGGGAGGAAAGGTGGTGCGGTGATGCTTCCACCACATTCCTGCCGGTCCCTGTAACTGATGTGCAGCATATTCTGTCTTCAGAACTTCTGTCAGTCTCAGCACACGAAACTTATCTTCCATAGTGTTGATCCATTCTTCAGCGTCGAGTGGCTCTGCTGCTTCCTTGAAAACTGGCGGCCTAGTGTCCATGAAATCCTTGAAATTGCTATACTGGTTCACTCCATGGCCACCACCTTGATTATTTCCTCTCTGAACGTTTTCAGCGATGGTACGCAGAAAATCTTCCATATTCCTTTGTGACTGCTCGGCGTTGCGCTGGCTTCCAAGAAACTGTGCGAAGAACACTTCTGCAGTGAGCGGTGGAGGAGGGGGCAAATGTGGCTCTGGCTGTGGCTCCTGGTGATTGACGTTGCTTGCGCCACCCCCACCAGCCCCTGCACCGTTGCCACCAGTTTCAGCGGCCTCATACGTGGCACGACAAGTGTTTGTCATCTGCATATTTCAGCAACAAGTAATAATTGAGCGAAGTGGTAGTAATTGTATCCGAATGAACAATCATGCCATACTGAATTTATTGGAGAGAACAAGTCATGCAATAAAACAGAGGCACAATAATCACATTCCAATTAAAACAACATCACTAATCAAATTACTTCGAATGCAACATCGCGTTCCATACAACCATGTTGCTAGCATACATACACTGGACTTTTATGTGTTCAAGCATCACATACACAACCAAGACCCAAAAGATCGCCAGTCTCCAGGTCGAACAGGATACAACATGATACATGGGAACCAAAAGAAGGCCATTGCGATAAAGCCTATCACTAACGCAAGGCAACTAGCCTACTCCTCGGGGCCGTCGTCGAGGTCGGAGGCGTCACCATTGCTACCATCAGTAGCGGCGTCGTCGTCGACGTCCATCTGAGCGGCGTCCGGAGGAGCATACGGGCCCATCCCGTTGTAGAGGGCATGGAACTCTTCATGCAAGTTGGCGTTATACCCTTCTAGCTCCTCGACCCTTTGCCTGCGAAGGTCCCTCTCATTCCAGGCTTTATTCCTTTCCTGCACTAGCTGTCCCATCATGCGGTCTGCATTTCTGTTGGCCTGAGTCAACGTCTGCACCTGCTGCATAGCACTTTCACCTCTCTCGAGAGCCCGATCTCGCTGCAAGCTCATGTCGGCCAACTACTCCTGCAAGCTAGCTATAGCACGTGCTTGCTTCTTCTTCTGCTTCCTTGCTTCAAGCCGATCATTACCTCTTAGACCAGTCAAGGTCCAATAGGTATTCTCCAGACCTTGGTATGCTCTGATGGTTGCATACATGGCACTCATCGTGTGGTTGTCGCTAGCCTGTCCTTCACTTGGGCCTCTGACCAAGGCACTACCTTGTGGTTGCACCCAAATGGCATCGCGAGGATCATCTCTCGGGAAAGTACCGGCCAAGGCTGCTACCAACTCATTAGGAAACCTGCTCATTATGTCTCGGATGACGTGAAAGGCTGCACCCTCTGCACCCTCAACTGGAGTGCGCCCTTCAAACTCCAAATGCCAACCAGCCCATTCTGGCGCATCACCAAGGGCAGGGACGGTGATCTCCACTATTGCAAGTCCATCCTCAGCTAGCTGGCTCTCATTCCAAGAGTACACCGGCTCTTGACCCTCTGGGTACCCCACATCATGGAGCACTCTCCAAAGCAAGGTGGGCATGCCAAACTCACTTAGAAAAGTGTCCGTGCTGCGGCGTTCCCGCGGGGCCATCTGGTGACGTGGTGCTCTTTCACCAGTGGACTTACGGGCAGTCTTCTTCATGCGGGCCATCTGTAGCACAAGTTTTAAATTACCCGGTGAGAACATATTTTAAGTTGATGTCACTTTTATCAAACTGGGATAATCCTTTTATAAGGGGAGGAATGCAGGTTATGAATGAAATGCTCAGGCAGTATGATGCATGCGCGAGTCTTACGTTCTCACAAACTTAGAAAATAAAGACATCTAACGATGAATTCGGTGGCATACAAATGATCTCTCATATACGTAACTAATTCGATCTACACGATAAACGCTGTTGTGTACCTGCAGAAAATTCATTTCAGCTCATTCCCCATGAATGCATGAAAGGAGTAAATCTACCTACGCGCTCTACACGAATCCCCAGATGCGTGTACAACGGTAGTAACTACCCACACACATCGTCCTATTGACGGCATCGCCTCAACGGACGGAACACCCACACATGCGATACTTTCATAAAAACATGTGTACAACATGTAATTATTCTAGTATCATATAAGCACTCCCCCTAGATCGGCGGTGTATCCGATCATGCTCTCACAGCTCACACTTACCAAAGCGTAGAGGTAACTGATCCATACATTACCACTCAAGTAAGTGGCACTCATACAATAGCACGCCGTATGAGCAACGAAAGAGAAATATGGTGCAAGAACCCCAAGTTAGTACTTAAGTAGCCACCTAGAGTCCTTAACTGGGCATACAGGATATGACCACTGGCACACATTTAGTTTTAAATCACACTTTTTAAATAGAATTTTGTTTTAAATACACTTATGAACAGTAATCACGCTAAACCATGCTCCGATGCCAGCTGTAACAGAACCGCCCAATTATACGAGATTAAGTAGGAAATCATCCAACGGAAGGACAATTTAACAAACTTAAGCCCGTATAACCCGGTAGTCCGTGAAATCTCAACGGATTTCAAACCATTTCACATGACAGCCAAGATCATACTAAGTTTAACGGTTACCATCATAAGTTACATGGAAGTTCGTGGCACAAAATACATCGGAGTTTAAACATAGTTATTACAAAAACAGGTTTGAATAAAAGTAGCGGAAGCGGTAGTTCAAATCACGCACACACACAACATTTTGGAATAAAGTGCCAGCTTGTGATCATCTCCAGCAAAAGCACCAGACGAGAAGTAGCGAATGACCATTGCCCATGGTCCTATGCTTCGCCCATTGCAGGATAGAGACAGTTGATACAATAGCCATAGTACATCTGTCCATCTGCAACAAGTGGGAACAAAGCCCTGAGTACGAGAAGGTACTCAGCTAGACTTACCCGTCAAAAACCAGAAATAAAAGACACCAAGGAATCATGATAGGCTTTCTGGTGGGGTAGCTGACTCATTTGCAAAAAGGCATTTTTAGCATTTATGAAAACCTTTACAACAGCTATGCATCAAGTTAAATCTTTATTAACCTATCAACTACATTTGCACCTGTACTAAAGTAACATGGAATTAAACAGGCAATGATAACCAATGATCATTAACAACTTCCATTATGTCATAATTCATATAACTGTCCAAGTGTTCCATCAATATTACTACGATGAAGTAGCTCAAGTCAAGTGTTCACTATCCAGTGAACGATGGCGATTCGAATCGATTATTAACCAGCTGGTAAGTTATTCCTCACACAAACCTCACTCACCCGCTAAAGTGAGGTGTTGGTCACCGAGTCAACCATTCAGGTAAAGTCGCGAGCTTGCCAGGAACCACTTGTACCCGGGGGCCGCCCGACTGCTCTTTGGCCTTATCATCGCGCCCCCGTATCCTGCCACTACTGCTCTAGTACAGTGCGTTGCGGGCAATCCACTCGGCCCGAATAATCTCCCAGTTTCGCGGTCGGAAGGTACTTTATCCGGCCAGCTAAATGTGAGGCATGCGTTCAACATGACCCGAGAGACAACAACGGACGGTCCTTAATCGACACAGACGAAAAACACTACAGTCCGAAACCCTGCAAGTTTCCGCCCGGTCTTAATTTCGTTTCACACTTAGTTATACCATGACTTCATAGTCAACCAAACAGATCCAAGTAACCACCTATAGCTCGCAGGTGACAGGAAATCACCCGACTTCTACCGGTCTAAGCCAGCTAAGCATTGACTCGACTGCGGATACCAGGGTAACAAGGATATAGTATAACAAGGGTAAGCAAGGTATAATGCAGCAACGTCTGCAAACAACTCCTAACGTAATGCATCAAATTAAGTAAAGTTAATAATAAATTATTTGCAAACCGGGAGAGAAATGCTTCGGGGCTTGCCTCTCTCGAAGGAGCTCGGACGGTGATCGGGGCACTCCGGGAGATCTTCACCGGCCTCTTCTTCGGCTTCTGTCACCTCCTGCTGCTGCACCTCGATCTGCTCCTCTGGCTCCTCGGGTAAGACGACTGGGTTCTCGGTTTGCGATCCTGTATGATGCAATGTGCGTAGGTGAGTATGCAAGTGTGCATCGAAGGAGATGAATGCAATGAATATGTTGAAATGCAAGGTAGTCAACATCATCCAAGAAACTATACACTACAAGCACATGTCATCTACTGCATTCTCTTTTACTACTATTATGTTAAGTTAACCTATCTTATGAAATGCTTCAAAGATACACCAAAGCTTTACTAATTTCTTAATCACACTTAAAGCAACACTTGCTTAAACCCTAAGTAATAATAGGTTTGAATAGCAACATATATTTCTAATGCTCCTAAAAATCTAAGAAAATTACAGTAGCATAATACTACTCTAAACAGACTACCATAAAAATTTCATGGTATTTGGATAAGTAAACCATCCTATACAAAAATGACAAGCTATAGCATAAAAATGAGCATGAAATTACTTTGTACTATGAAAAGTGTCAAACAACAGAATTAATATTTTTCCTAGGTTCTTCATAGCATACTATGACTGTACAAAAATTATCACATGCATGTTTTATACAAAATTTGCTCTCTAGCAAAAATAACAAAAATCAGCCATTAAAGGCACTTGAACTACACCTCAATATTTTCCCACAGCACATGCATGAAACATATTTTTCCTAGTAAGTGCATGATATATGAAGATTAACAAACTTAAAAATCATATTTTTCTGATACATATAGGATTTACTAGCTATTTTACAAGATATCAGCAATATTAAGAATTAATTAAAGCTCTACAGAAAAGTATCCCAAAAATGACATGCAATATTTTTAGATTGTAGATCTGGTTCCAAGGAATCTAGATAAATTTATTTCACAATTTTTGGAGCTGAAATGACTACTAAAACATTTTTCCAAAGCATTTTCAACAAGAATAATAAAAGAAAATGAAAATGGATTTTTATAACGGCACTGGGCCGGCCCGGGAAATCAAGCGGCCCATGGCCGTCGCGACCCGGCTTGCACGCGGGGGGAAACAACCGAGCCGGCCTGCTCGGGGCTCGGCCCACAGCGCAGCCCAGACCACCGAGGGGGGGAAACACCCGAGCGCGGTCGCCGGCGTTCACGGCTTCGACGTCGCGGCGGCGGTCGCGACCAACGGCCGGCTCCGGGCAAACCGTGGCCAATCAAAACGCGCAACACGGTTGCAAGAGAATGGTGAACGCGTGAAAGAGGCACGGAAGGGCAGGGATAGGGCGAGCGAGGCGGTGGCGGAGTAAGGCTCGACGGCACCGCCGCGGTGGCGCGGCGAGGCGAGCAACAATTGGGTCCTACCGTGGCCAACGAGGGGATGGCGATGCTCGTTCGGGGAAGGAGAGGATGGGGCGGAGCTCAGTGCAAGACGAATTCGGCGGTGGTGGATTGTCGGCGTCGGAACGGGGGAGCGAAGGTGGAGCTCGCGGCGATGAGCCGTTCGCCCGCTCGGTTTTGGGAGAGAGGAGCGGCTGGCGAGCGAGGCTGGGAGTGAGGGAGCGAGGAGGGCTCCGGCAGGTGGTCTTGATCACGCTCGAGCTGGCGGGAGGGCAGAGAGGAGGCAACGCGTGGCGGTCGGCGACAGCGCATGGCCGACACGCGGCGAGCGCGCTCTGTCGCGGCGGCCAGCGAGGCGCGGGGCGCGCGGGAGGAGGAGGGAGGCCGGGTGGACGCGGGCCGGGCCGCCTGCGCTGCGCGGGCGCGCGCGTGCGCGAGGTGACGCGGGCCGCTTCGGCCAGCGGGCCGAAACCGAGGCGGTGGCCTGCTAAGGTTTGAAATGGATTTTTCAAATTTCTAATTTCCAAACAATTTCAAATGCAGTTTTCAAACACAAATTTGAACAAGAAAAAGACCTTTTCTGGAATTGACCCAAAAATAAAAGTTGCTTAGAATTAAATTCTCTACAACTTTGATTAAGGGGCCAAGTGAAAATTCTTAATAGATTTTGAATTGAAGAATAAAAGCTAATTTAGAGAGGATTTTTGAATATTTTAATTAATATTTTTGAACAAGCTTTTTGACAAAACTTTGAGTCATCTAGCTGCTCCAAAAATTGAACTAAGGTTCCAAGTGATGTAAAATTTATAGTTGCAAGATTTTTGGTGAAATGTGATTATCATATTAATATATTTCATCACATATATTATTTCCAAGCTTTTATTTCATTCAAATTATAACATTATCACACATGATTATGATGATAAGAAATGCCATGCAATATGATTGTCATGCAATGCATTGCGTAACACCGGAGTGTTACAGATTCAATTGGTTTCATTTTGTTCATCATATATTGAGTCAAGTTATGAAGCTCAATGCATATCCAATCCCAATGCCAAGTCAAAATAAGTAAAGTCCAAGTGCTACAACATACAAGTGCAATATTAAAGATTGTGGTGATTTATTGGATATATTTGATGGCTTGCAAATATTCAAGTTGAAAGCTTGCTATTGGATGATCATAAACTAACCAAGGTATATCTCATGTTGATTATTTCACTTGGGTGCATATGAGTTGATTGAATTGGATATATATGCAATGTTGCTTGCTATGAGATGTTTGAATGGATTAAATGTTTAAGTAATCAAGTTTGAATTGATTTGTGTTGAATAAATTCATGAGATAACATTTAGTAAGTGGATTGGATGGATATATGTCTTGTGAAAGTATTCAAACAAGTTAGTTTTAAGGTTGATTCATATTTGATGAAGTATTACTCAATGTATTGAAATCTGTTCAAAGTTGAAAATCTGAGCTAGCAGTGATCAAGTCTGAGTTTGGATGATCAAATCTACTTGGATTGGCATGAATTTTGGTATGCATGCTCTAGACTTATGTTATAAGATGCTGTACAAATTTCATGAGAATTGGATAAGAGATGCTTCGGCTTTGGAGTACATCTTGTCAGCTATAGTGTAGCAGTTTTCAGCATGTAGCAGTGGTGGAATATTTGAAATCTGGTAGCAATATAGATGTCAAATGTATCTCAAATTTTTACAGCTGCTAGATGACTTAGTGAATCACATCTCCACCAAATTTTATGGCATTTGGATCTGTACATTGGGAGATATGAATTATTCTTTAAAGGGTACAGAATCTGCCAGAAAAGTGACAATCATTGGATTAATCTAGAGTCACTTTAATTGAAAGGTCCTCAAGTTGGAAATATGTTTATAAGTGGTTGAGGTACCTAAGTTTGGTTTTAGATTGATCTAGAAGCATGAAAAGTAATGAGTATAAGAACATTTGATTGTGGAATGTACTTGGTGTACATGTTTAGTACTCAAATTTGAAGATCAAGATCAAACTTAAGATGAAGATGAAGTTTAAGTTCTAGTGATGATTAGAGATCATTTGGTAGAAAGAAAAGGATTTAAACAAGTAGAAAGAGTTGGACTCAAATATAGATTCAAGGATTATTCATCAAGATTGAGTTCATCATTTGGATCAATCAAACTATATCATTTCAAGTGAGTATCAAGAGTGGTTTTTTGGAGAAAGGTCACTTCTCCCTAGTGAGGGGCTTGCCACCGTGTGTAGGTGAAATCAAGTTTGGGACTTGAAAGGTTAACATGGAAGTGGTGATCCGAGGAACTTGTGATGCTTAGTTGAAGCAATCAATTGGATTGATCTAAAGAGCAAGCAACACCCAAAAGAGAGTTAGTCATTGCAATTCAATTAATATTCTAAGTGATTCTCTCATGAAAGCAAAGATGATATAATGAAGCAAGCCAACCACAACAAGAAAGTGCACCTTGATCACAAGTGGTTTTCATTTCATATGGGTGAAGAATGGATTTATCTATGATGATTGGTCTTCACCAAGCTTATAAATTGGACTTCACATTGCTATTGGAGTAATGAATTGGAATCTATGTGACTATCCTCTACTCCAATATAGCAAAGGTATCATTGTAATGTGCATAATTATTTCATCCCTTACTAGTATGCGGTTAGTGCATATAGTACATGCTTATTAGGATCATGCATGACAAATGAAAATTTTAGATTCATTGCCTACCACTATTGTTTGAATGATTAAAATGTTCTAGTGGTATGTATATGAGTTTGTTCATGAGCTAGTAAACCCAAGTACTTGATCTAGTTTGGATTGCTAACAAGTGATAAGTACAACATTGGCAAGATAACCCTTAGCATGAGGTGTGAAGAAGCTTGTCATTGGATCAAACCGGACTTGGAATATTAGGCAAAACAACTTAGTTCAAGTCATACAAGAAGCTCATGACAATGATAAGAGTACAAGTATAAGCACAACAATGAAAATGGATATCTAGTTTGTTTCAAGTAGTATCCAGACTCAAATTGATCTTCCAAGTGGTATGTACAAGTGGTGTCTAGATAATGATCTACAAGTGATATCTTACAAGTGGTACTCATGAAGATAGCAAATGTTCAAGAAGTGAATATTATTGTCAAATCCTTCAAAGTGGATCCATACTAGAAAAATCTTTCAAATGGTGTCACATTCCTACTTATGGTATCTTCACGTGGTATCATTCATGCAAGACGATGGTTTCACAAGTGATCCTCAACTTTAAGTGATCAAATCAAGTAATGCTACCCTCATCTTCAAGTGATATCTCAAGTGAATGACACATGCTATGACATAGGGGGAGAAGCCCCACCGATTGGTATCAAGGTCAAAGATCCTATGTGGAATCTCAAGAGCAACCATAAAGTTTGTCATTCCAACATATGTGGTAATGTCCATCAAAAATACAATATTCAAGTCTCAAACATCTACCCCAATGTAAGCTTTTGTATCAATTGAGAAGAACACCTTTTGTGAAAATTGATGACAAAGGGGGAGAAGTTGGACAAAGATATGAAAGCTTTTTTGAGCTTTGGGGAGAGATTGAAAAATTGGACATGGACATGGACAAAGAGGGAGTAACATTGAAGAATGTAAGGGGATCAAACATTCTTGGACAAAGAAAGCACACAAGTAAGGGGAGCAAGCTCATGAACTTTGATTGATTACATTTGATATGTGCATAATTCATGTGCTTGCTTGCATTGCATAAAGTTCTTAAATTCAATATGCATGCTTGTGTGGTGTATGCTAGTTATAGAACTTGAATGATGATTTGATAACTAGCATGCATAGGATGTTAGCTAGACTTATGATTATCATGCAAAAACTAGAACCTTGCTTATAATGTTGATCTCACGGGGTTTCTAGTGTTTTTGATGTCTAGCTACTCATGATGCTAAAGATGATGGCAAACTTGTAATTTTCAAATGGTATCAAGCTACTAATTGGTAGCGAGCTACAAAGGTTTATTCTGTATACCTTAGCATCACTTAGTAGTGCTAACCCTCCCACAAATTTCATATTTATGCATATGTGCAAGCTTAAAACCAAACCATTTGAGCACATGTGTAGGGGGAGTTATCACTACCAAGTCGGATTTTATGGTGCTTATCCAAATCTTGACATAGAGCTTAAAAGTTGGATAAGTAACATTAAATCCAAAACAAGTTAGCAATTTACACTTGTGTGAAGTGCTAGCTTGAAAAAGCATAATTTCCATATCTTTGTAGAGTTGTCATCAATTACCAAAAAGGGGGAGATTGAAAGGTCCTTGTTTGATTTTGGTAATTGAGCGACAACTTAGGTGGACTAATATGTGGTTATGTGAGATACACAGGAGATTAGTCCACATGTGATGGTGTCATGAAGGAGCTCATTGCATATGAGACATGACATAGAGTCATGTGACCAAGGTGGAGAAGATCAAGATGAGGCTTGGCTTGATGGACCGGTTGCTAGGGTGAAGGTCAAGTTGTGTGATGGCTTGGCGCCGAAGGACCAAGGCAACGGTGAAGAGCAAGTGAGGTCAAGATCGATGAACCAATACGGTCACGTGATGATATGAAGTGGATCATATCATTTGTGATATGGTTGGTGCATGTGTTGCATCAACGTCGGAGGAGATGGAGTGGAATGCGCAAGGCAAAGGTATAATCTAGGACATTTCCATTTCACCGGTCATAGGTGTGTAGAGAAGTTGATGACCGGGTTTAGGATAGATGGTCGTACTATCAAGAGGGGCAAACTTGTTTGCATATCGGTCATCTAGTGCCACTTGAGCGATCTAACTTTGAATACGTGTTAGGATCGAGTGGCGAGGCAAGTTGAGTGCCTAACCCTTTAAAAATGATTGTGAAAATGCTAACACACGTGCACAAGGTGGTGATCACTTGTTGGTGTTGGCACATTTACGAAGGCAATGAAGTTTGAGCGGTAGAGAGGGTTTGGGGTCCTCTCGGGATTCAGACGTTTTCGAGGAGTTGAAATGACTATTTTCCACTACGCCGGAAGTCCGGAAAAGAAACAGAGACGAACGGAGGTCACAGAGGTGACCGGACGCTGAACCAGACGCGGTCCTTGCATGACCGGACGCGTCCGGTCAGTGTTCAGTGTCTGCGCATTTTTTAGTTCGATGATCGGACACAAGGTGCGTCCGGTCACTGATGATCGGACGCGTTCGGTCGTTCAGGGAGCTTACTGGACTGTAACCGGACGCTGGCACTGTCGTGTCCGGTCATGTTTCTTCAGCGCGTCCGGTCGTTGTTTCGTTGAGCGCTGCTCAGGCGACCAGCGCGTCCGGTCATTCTCGGGACCAGCGCGTCCGGTTGTTTCCAGCGCGTCCGGTCGTTGCCAGGGGCGCGTCCGGTCGCTGGTTTGACCGTTGGGGGTCAGTGACCGTTGGAGAATCGAACGTGGCTGAGCGCGTCCGGTCAGTTACGATCGGCGCGTCCGGTCGTCCCGAAATCTGCCCAGTGAAGGGGTAACGACTCTATTTGACCGTGGGGTTATAAATAGATGCCTTGGCCGGCCTTGGCCGGTAGCTGAGCACACTTTAGCCTTAGTGGCTTATGTGGTAGTGCTTGGGAGCCCTCTAACTCACTCATACTTGATAGTGTTTATTGGATCGAGTGAGAGAGCGATTCTAGTGCGTTGCTTTGAGAGATTGCATCGTATGACACTAGGTGATCGTGTTGCAAGCCGGTGGTGCTTGTTACTCTTGGAGGTTGCCACCTCCTAGATGGCTTGGTGGCTTGTGGCTCCGTCGAAGCTCGCAAGAAGATTGTGCGAGGCTCCGGAGAAGCTTTGTGAGGGGGATTGTGCTCACCCCGCGGGGATCGCGAAGAGCAACTCTAGTTGAGCGTGTCATTGAGCTACCATACTTTATGGTGGGTTCTTGCGGCGCCTTTTGAGAGGCTCGGTGTGTGACCAATTAGCCGCCGAACCACGAAGTGTTGGTCGACACAACGGGGACGTAGCTTGGTGGCAACCAAGTGAACCTCGGGAGAAAATCACCGTGTCAACCTTGTCTACTCTTCTCGGTGGTTTGCCTTCGTGCAACACAAGCTTGTATTTACTTTCATATATACTTGTGCTTGTGTAGTTGCTCTCGTAACTAGTTTGCTTGTATAGTTTGCTAGTTGTCTTCTTGCGTGTGTAGCTAGAAGCTTCCCTTTGCGTGACTAATTTAGTTTGTGTAACCTTGTTAGTCACATTGCTTAGTTTGTGTAGCTAAGTGTTTTACGCTCTTTAATTTGGCATTAGTTGCCTTGTTATTGAGCATTGCTAGTGAGCTTAGGAGCTTTGTGCTTTTGCTTCACTAGTTGTGTAGGAGCTCCCTCTTGCTTGCAAAATACTAGTGCATAGGTTTGTGTGACCTTGCTCTAGAATTAAATAGGAGAGCTCTTACTAAGGAAAGCACCTTAGTTGCTTAATTAGGATCTTTGTGAGGTGCTTGTGAACTTAGTTAGAGGGGTGTAGTCTTGGCTAGACCGATAAGTTTAATTCCGGATTTGTTTTGGTTAGCCAATACGTTTAAGTTTTAGAAAGGATTATTCACCCCCCTCTAGTCCGCCATCTCAACCCTTCAGCAGGTAGGGGTGCAAGAGTTTCAATGCCTTCATCTGGTTCTGGTAAGAGAAAGCAGGCATGGGGAAGGATCTTTGCAGGTCCTGGTGCATCCCCTGGCTCATCTAATCCATCTCCATCTGGTATTAGTGAGCTCTCAGCTTACTGGGACAGTGACCCTGTAACAGATTGGGATGAGGGCTTTGACTTATTGCTCTGGTGGCGTGACCACAAGCTAACCTATCCCATCCTATCTATTATGGCTCGAGATATCATGGCTGTTCCTACCTCTACTGTTTCTTCGGAGTCTTGTTTCAGTTGTACATCCAGGATACTCGAAGACCGGCGTCGGCGCTTGTTGCTTGAGCATGTGGAGATGCTCACCTGCATGAAGGACTGGGAGCAAGGAGTAAGAAGAGAACAGCATGCGCCGGAGGACGTGGACCTAGAGGAGTCATTCAAGAACCTCTTCTTGGATGAAGAAGGCGAAGGCAGCGGCTGTGGCGGTACCGCTGGTGCTGGTTAGTGACAAAGCTTGCATAGCAAGGTGAATAGCTGGTGGTGGTGTGGTGCCTTCATCTTGTTTTGATTGTGACCGGAGATTTTGGTGTTTTGGTGCAGCGGCAAAAGAACTAACATACTTAATCTAATGCAGGAAATTTTGGTGTTTTGGTGCAAGTCTGGAGTCCTATAGCTGGAGATTGTGACTGACAGTGAGAGTGTAGTGAGATTCTGTGAGGTGTATGGAGTGAAAGTAAACTCACAAACACTAGCTCACTAAGTGTCTAAGTCACTAGGACTTGCCAGTTTGCCATGCCACTGATGATGGCTATTGTAATAGGGTAGAACTTAAACTTGAACCTTTCTAGAGCTGGCTGCACTCTTTTTTCCTTTCTAGGGTTTCTCACAAGGGTGAGTTTTACCTAGAAAGGTTTTTAATGAGGCAGCATTGCACAAAACAGCTCATTTTGATTATTATCTTATTATCTCTTATCTGTGTCTTGTGTTCTGTCTTTTGTGATCCATTTTCATATATGATATATGTGAACTGTGATGTGTGATGCTGTTAAGAAAATAAAACTGTGAAATGTGATTCATGTGATGTTTGAAAATGAAACTGTGAAGTATGAAAATCTGATGACAATGAAACTGTGATGTGTCATGTGTGGTGTGTAGGGTTGAAAACGGTCGGGAACGGTCGGGAAAACACCGTAATCATTCCCGCTCCTGCATTATATGACCGGGAACGGTGGCGGGAACGGGAAAGCCGGACGGGAAAACGAATTCGATATTACGGGATATCGGGAACGGAATACTTTGATCGGGAACGTGTCGATTACGATCGGGAATCGATAACACAAAACGGAAACATCGATATACATGTAACCACTTAAAACAGTTAGCTCGACGCAATAATTGCAACCATGCATTGAAGCATATACGGATGAAACTATGAAAGCAACCCAGAATCAGAATGAAGCAACCACACACAGTACATCACAGTTCACAGGCAATGAGGCAACAATCACATAGCACACAAGTCACAGACTCACAGCCGTACATCACAGATTCGCAGTTCACATGCAGGCAAGGCAACCACACATAGGCAATGGTCCAAGTCCAACACTCGACTCACTCACAGTCACAGACAAGAGACAACGAGACAACCTACTGGTCCAACACTCAACTCACAAGTACAAGTCCAAATTAAAAATAAAACATGTCCAGCAGCCAAGTGCCAACAGCCAAACACACAATAGATGAAGGAGCATAAACAGACAACACTACATGTCATAGAAGCCCAGATCATCTCCATGTGGTCCATCTCCGTCATCGCTGTCCGCGACATCATCGTCCTAAAAAAATAGGAGGCATCAGTGTTGGAAAGAACTGATCCGGCCACAACCCAGTTATCAACTAATATGCAAAATCATAGACAAGGGTGAAGCTCTGTCCCTTTGTTATTCTGAATCAAGATATATGTAGGAAGCATATGTAGCACATGCATGACACATAAAGTTCTTAAGTTTAATAGAATCTTTATTTTTAAGTTGCTTTAATTTAAGGGTGTTAATTCACAAGGGGACAATATTCATCTGTTAGTTTCATCCCTAACAACAAGCAATCCCATGTAGTGATTCACACATCTAACATCTTTGCCAATAAATGAAACATACACTAATTCACACATCTTTACCTGCCGTTGGAAAAGGCGCGAGGGTGCTGCTGTTCACCGGCGGGGGGTGGCTCCAGTAAGAGGCGGCGCTTGGAGGCGGATGAGGCAGATGCAGAACCAGAAGCTTGCTCACTTGGTGGTGGCTTCATCTTGGCGTCCGGCCTGCCTCCCTAGCCCCCCAAGTCGTGGATCTGTTGTCGCCGACCGAGGGAGGCCAGGCCGCCAGGCGCCAGGCGCCAGGAGCCCAGGAGAGGAGAGCTGGAGAGGCGCTTGAGAGTTGAGAGAGACTGAGAGTCTGAGAGGGAGAGCCGGAGAGGAGGGAATGCGGCGCGGGCGAGTTGCGGTGGGCGGCGGCGTGCGGCGTGCGACGTGCGTGCGGGCGAGTTGAGAGAGACTACCGAAGCCGAAGAGGCGAAGATTGGGGATTTGGGTGCTTAGGGTTTGCGGCGTGCGGGCGAGATGTGGCGTGGGGTTTCAGGGTTTGGGGACTTTGGGCGACGGACGTGGCCGCGCGGCGTGGGGTTTGGGTGGGCCGGCGGGGTGAGTTGGGCCGTTTGCCTGGAGACCTTGAAAACAGGAATTTCCTGCGGTAGTTTCCCGAAAAAATACGGGATCCGCTAATTCGGTCAGGAAATCACTCTAACCGATTTCGACACCGGATTCGCCGTATTTTCCCGGATTTCTTCCCGAATCCGTTTTTTCCCGAGAAAACAATATTCGGTCGGGATTTTCGGTATTCGGTGTCGGTCGGTGCGGGAATTTCCCTTTCCCGTTTTCAACCATAGTGGTGTGATACTGTTTGTGTTATGAAAATGAAAAACTGTGAAGTGTGATTCATGCTGCCGGGCTATGTGCCGGCACGGCCCAGTGAAAAAGGCCCGTGCCAACGGGCGGCACGGCACGGCCAAACAGCCCACGGGCCGTGCCTTGGGTTGGAGGCCAGACACGAGCACGCCACCGGCACGGCCCGTGAGGCACGGCGGCCTGCTGCGGCACGGTACCTTGTCGGACCGGCACGGCCCGTCGGGCCGCCGGGCCGGGCCGGCACCGCCCGATGGCCAACTATAATTCAGGTTCATTTTATACCGTGCTGCTAAATCATCTATTAAAAAAACTTGCGTACATAATTTATTCCTATATTTTAAACTATATCAATATTGCATTTAAACTATTTATATCGTAATTTAGTAAATTGAAGGCTTATATTATACAGTATTATTTATTGCATGTATAGCGAATTATATTATAAAATTTCGTAAATGTTAAATGGTTTTACCGAATTACGTATGATTTTGTTTGTGTGGCATAACCTATCATAAAATCCTAGGACTGTCACTGTGCATGTCGTCCAGCACTCCAGCGCCCAGTGGAACGCATCGATCGAGCAACGTGACGGAAGCCGGTTCAAGCGGGAACGAAAAGGGCGCTGTTGCATTGCATGGTATAGTACGTGTATATACGTGCCGTGGTCCGCGACTCTGCGTGCCTTCGTTTTCTTTCTCTCTTGTCTTTTTGGGTGACGAGACGAACGTGACAGGTAACAGCACGGTTGGGTCCGGCAGTATGGGCCAGGGACTGGTATGGGCGATCGAAAGGCAGCTTTGCGCTTCGACCACTCTCCATATTATTAGTGATATCTGAAGGCGACGTTGTCCAGAGCACTGCCACAGTGCCACTGCCATACATTCCTGCTCATCTATCAGAGAACCGTGTGAGTACGTACACGCAGCTAGTAGCTGTTGTCTCGTTTCGCGTCGATCGGCGAGCGAAGGCAATGCGGTAAAAAATAAAAAGCTGCAGCATTGCAGTTTCCAACTTTCCATTCGGGAGCCCGGAGCCTGGAAACGGAAAGGATAAATGTTATTATTTTATCTCAGGAGATCTTTTAGGATGATGAGAAAAGTATCATGATACCTCTAGGTACTTTCATATTTTTCTATTTTCTAAGTGATTAATTGTAAAATATATTATAGTGGGTATTTTAGTAATTGAGAAATATATTGCACGCTTCCATTCAGATCTAAGGGCTGACAGCAGTTTGTACGCAAATGGAGTCGTTTGTCAGCAGCAAACATGTCATTCATGTTCCTGTGGCTTGGCTGTCTTGCTCACCTTGCCGAGGGCGCCGGCCATCTTTGCCTGCTTTCAGCCTGTTCGTTTCGCTGGTGTATTGTAGCTGAAAGTATTGTTTACTGATTTATCGTAAGAGAAAAACACTGCTGGATGACTGCTGATTTGGCTGAATAGCTCAAACGACAGCAGCACCTGCACCACGACGCGGAGCGGCAGCTGGCCGTTCGTTCTGCGCCGCGTGCGTGCGCACCTCCCGCGACAGCTTCCCGCAGTCCAGTGCCCAGCACAGCCGCTTCCGCTCATGCATGTTATCACCCTTGTCGGCAATGACCATTTGGAGCACCAAGCACGCCGCCACACGACGCGGGACTCTCCTGGTTGATGAGGCCAACCGAGAGCCATTTGGAGGAATAGCTCGGGATGGCGGCCCCGATGGGCGATGAGGTCGGGCTGCCTGCCTTTGGCCTGGACGGCGGTCACGACGCGCCCTAACTGATCGATTCATCGATCCTTAGCATGCAGATGTCGTCCACCCAACACTCGCCCGGCGGCTGCTGGGTGCTGGCTGCCGCCACTCTCGTCAACGCGTGACGGAGGAGTAAGATAACTAATATGAGACTACAGCAATACCTCTCATGGATCCTTTATGGAATTTAATTAATTAGGTTGTGTTCAGGTCCCAAAATTTTTGGAGAAAATTTTCTGTAGCACTTTCGTTGTTATTTGGTAAAATTTGTCCAACCATAAACTAACTAGGCTCAAAAGATTCGTCTCGACATTTACAGACAAACTATGCAATTAGTTATTTTTTTACCTACATTTAATGCTCCATGCATGCGTCCAAAGATTCGATGTGATGGGTGGAAGAGGAAATATTTTGAGGCCTGTTTAGTTGGCATGCAAACCCAAAATATTTCCTCTTCCACCCATCACATCGAATCTTTCGACACATGCATGGAGCATTAAATATATGTAAAAAAAGATAACTAATTGCATAGTTTGTCTGTAAATGTCGGGACGAATCTTTTGAGCCTAGTTAGTCCATGATTGGATAAATTTTGCCAAATAACAACGAAAGATGCTACAGTAACTTTTCCCCTACTTTTCACGAAGTGAACACACCCTGAGTTTGCATGGGAAGTGAACGGGGCCTAAATAAAAATTAAGATTTGGTCCCACATAGTTTGGTAGGATCCCCACCTATTTTAGTACTGTCCCCACCTTTTTGGTACTTCTAAGTACTTTTATTTTGGTACCTCCTGTTTTTCCACCGTTCAATTCCTCTGAATGGATGGTCCCTATTTTTTCAACCATTGTAAAATTTCTCTTATCATATAAGTTTGGTTAAACTTGAGATGATTTTGACTCTCCAAGATTCTTAAAATGACTTATAATTTTGGATGGAGGGAGTACGTCATAGACACTCATAGTCAAAAACACGTGGGACTCCAAGGGTCTGTTATTTACTCTATTATGTTTGGGAGGAGAATTTGAGCTGCCATAAGCCCCGCTCATCCAAACAAGTCATAAATCATCTATCCCGCGAAACATTTTTTTTTATTTTTCTAGTTGCTAGAACATCAGAAGAAATAAAAGTTTTTTTTCCAAATTGGATCATTTTGTTTCAAAATAAGAGAAAAAATATTCCAAAATAAATTGTTTCACTCTTACAAAAATTGTTCCGAAAGAACTCTCCTGCAAGTGGAAAGATGACTTGTACTAGTCGCCTAGCATTAGCACGTGACCCGTCCATCTAACGGGACGGAGGCCTTTTTCTTATGGCTGTGTTTACTTCACGTGCAAATCCAAAATATTTCATCTTTTATCCATCGCATCGAATCTTTGAACGTATGCATAGAGCATTAAATGTAGGTAAAAAAAATAACTAATTGCATAGTTTATATGTAAATGTCGAGACGAATCTTTTGAGCCTAGTTAGTCTATGATTGGATAAATTTTACTAAATAACAACGAAAGTTACTACAGTAACTTTTAGCATATATTTATATCTCGCGGCATGGATGGCATGGCATGCGGATGCCTTCCCCTGATACCACCCTTTTTTTTTTCTGAGATTACCCTGGTACCACCTTCTCGTTCTCGGTTAGGTCCCCGTCGCCGGCCGGTCTTATCGGTTTGCATCGTGAATTCATGGCCTTTATTTATTTCGCCCCGGGATGCTCCCGCTTTACCCATTATAGGAAAAGAGGATGGAATTTTTTGACATCCGGTAAGTTCCGGTCCTATCGGTTTGCATCGTGAATTCGTGACCTTTATTTATTTCGCCCCGGGATGCTCCCGCTTTACCCATTATAGGAAAAGAGGATGGAAATTTTTGACATCCGGTAAGTTCATTCATGGTTGCTACCTGTAGTCACCAGGGAAGGAGTTTCATCAGAGTTTAATAAGCTGTTACATAAGCGTTTTTTATGATGTGGCAAGTTTTTTTAAGAAAAGAGAAGAAGTGAGTTTTATGGGGATGACAGTCTCTTAATACGAATATCAACTCTCTCTGAATTATAAAATTAAATGTCTATGAAACTATAGAATGAAACTCTCCACTAAAAAAACAGGTGTTTCATTTCATTCTACGTGACGTGGCAGTCTTAGAAACAACGCGATGAAACTCTTCACTGAGCCTGGCCTCATGTGCATCGGCAGTCCCATTTAAATTTCCAAGAACAAGCTACTGCAGTGTTGGGTGACCTGAGGGTTTGAGAGTCATCATTTTCTTGAAAGCACAGTACTGTAGTGTTCAAGCATACGATCAATCATGTGGTTTCCCAATCAATATAGCGACAAATCCTGAAGGGCGAGGCCCGTAGACATGTTCACCCTAGCAAACAAAGGAGGCCCGTAGCACAAGAGGGAAAGCAGCAATCGGCCCGGGCTCATGACGATGACCTCAAAACAGGCCCAAATACTTGGGCCGAGCAAAGGCCGAGCCCAACCACATCCTCCACGAAATATCGCCGTCCCCGAACTGAACCCACCAAAAAAATATCAAGCGGAGCAGAGGTTTATCCCTACCAGCACCAGCCGATGCGGCGACGGTGATCAACCCCGCGGCGGAAATGGACGCCAAGCTGCTTCTCCCCTTCCCCTCCTTGCCCGCCGCGCTCCACCCGGCGGCTGCGGCGGCGGCGGGGAGGGCCCCCAAGTCCCTCTTCCTCGGCGCCTCGCTCCCGCTTTGCCCGCCGCCGCCGCCGTTCCCGCTGCGTCTCCGCCCGCGGCGCGCGGCTGTGGCGGTGGTGGCGCAGGCCGCCGTGAAGCGCCGCAAGGAGGTTCCCTTCGACAACGTGATCCAGCGGGACAAGAAGCTGAAGCTGGTGCTCAAGCTCCGCAACATCCTGGTGGCGCAGCCCGACCGCGTGATGAGCCTCCGCGACCTGGGCCGCTTCCGCCGCGACCTCGGCCTCACCCGTAAGCGCCGCCTCATCGCGCTGCTCAAGCGCTTCCCGGGCGTCTTCGAAATCGTCGAGGAGGGCGTCTACTCGCTCAGGTTCCGCCTCACGCCGCCCGCCGAGCGCCTCTACCTCGACGAGCTCCGCCTCAAGAACGAGTCCGAGGGCCTCGCCGTCACCAAGCTCCGCAAGCTCCTCATGATGTCGCAGGAGAAGCGCATCCTCATCGAGAAGATCGCGCACCTCAAGCACGACCTCGGCCTCCCGCCCGAGTTCCGCGACACCATCTGCCTCAGGTACCCGCAGTACTTCCGTATCGTCCGGATGGACCGAGGGCCGGCGCTGGAGCTCACGCATTGGGACCCCGAGCTCGCCATCTCCGCGGCGGAGCTCGCCGAGGAGGAGAATCGGGCGAGGGAAGCTGAGGAGAGGAATCTGATCATCGACCGCCCACTCAAGTTCAACCGTGTGAGGCTCCCCAAGGGGCTCAAATTGACGCGGGGAGAGGCCAGGAGGATCGCGCAGTTCAAGGAGATGCCGTACATTTCACCATATGCTGACTTCTCGCACCTGCGGTCCGGGTCGGCTGAGAAGGAGAAACATGCTTGTGGAGTGGTTCATGAAATTCTTAGCTTAACAGTGGAGAAGCGCACATTGGTGGACCACCTGACGCACTTCAGGGAGGAGTTCAGGTTCTCGCAATCCCTGCGGGGCATGATCATTCGTCACCCGGACATGTTTTATGTATCGTTCAAAGGGGATAGGGACTCGGTCTTCCTCCGTGAGGCGTATAAGGACTCGCAGCTGGTTGAGAAGAACAAGCTGGTGCTGCTTAAGGAGAAAATGAGGGCTCTTGTGGCCGTACCACGCTTCCCAAGAAGAGGCGCAGCTAGTATTGGCGAGGAGGGTGAGGGAATCAATGGATCACTGCAACTGTTGAACGAAGGAAGTGACGATGAATATGATGAAGATGAGGGACTCTCCGATATGGAAGATTTGATTAGTGAGCTTTCTGGTGGCAACTCGGATGCTGACTACCAGTGGGGTGATGGCTGGTTTGGTGAGAATGATGACGTGCCCCCAGACTTTGGAGATGATGACTCAAGTCCACAAGAAGTCAAGGTCTCTATGAAAAATGCTGATGGTTCTGCCAATGGCATGGCACCTGTTCCTGTATTTCCTGATGGCAGACCAAGGGAACGGTGGTAAATTGGGATGTTTTATACTTTTGGTTGATAGAATTATTAATCTCTAATCTGATGGCAGACCAAGTTCTTTTATCATATCTAGTTGCAAGGCCCCTTGTCTTTTGAGGTGCCCTGCTGATTTTTGTTACCAAGCACATCACTTTTCGAGGAACCTACATGGAAATGCTAAAAGTGACTCTACAAGCACAATCTTTTAGTGAATGTTAAAAGGCATACAGATTCGTAAACCTATATATTTCACATAAATGTGTATAATCATCACAGTTGGTGTTTCTTAGTTTTGGATTGTATGAACAGTCATCTTGATATATGAAATATGCGCTGAACTAAATGTCAGGATAATGTATCAGTAGACTATGCATGAATATCTGGCATCTTTGTTGGACATCTTGACCTTTTCATGAAAAAAAAAGACTTCAGTCGTATGAAGTCATGTTTTTTTTAAGGAAAAAAAAAGAGGAATAGTTCTGGTCTCTACAGCAGCATGCTGCCAATTCTTACAAAGTTTTCAGCTCAATTGCTGTCTTGGTGATCATCAAAATAAGGGAAAGAACACACAAACGGAAGAAGAAAAATTCATATGCAAAGTCTATTATTGTTTCTATCCATTCTTGGCGAAGATGTCCAGAACGACAACCTCCAATGCTTTGCTCGCCAAGCTGACCATATCATGAAGTCATGTAGATGTAGAGTAGTAATTTGATTTTTCAGTGGACTGGATGGCAAATAACTTTGGCACAGCACAACCATGCCTATAGTTTATCTTGTTTCTAAGACAGACATCCTTCTTAGTAAGTAACTGCCACTGGAACCAAGGGCATTGACATTTTTTTTCCTTTCACCCCTTGATCTGTCAGTTGTTTAAGTTGAGTCCACAACAAGAAGGTGGACGCAAGAAATGAGATATCGAAACAATTGGAAAGTGGAATGAGAAAAATGAACTTATGGGGATTTAAGTGATATTGTTAACATTCAATGAAGCATTGATCTTCCAGTTTACTCTTGTCATGCAATATCTATGACAATTTTTTTTTACCAAAGCTGAATTCTGGCCTTTCTATT
Organism: Saccharum hybrid cultivar R570; assembly: GCA_038087645.1. Lineage (NCBI taxonomy): Eukaryota > Viridiplantae > Streptophyta > Magnoliopsida > Poales > Poaceae > Saccharum > Saccharum hybrid cultivar. Next base: position 2,484,533 of record JAQSUU010000449.1, read on the forward strand.
GATAAGTTGAGACATTTTCCACTTCCATCACCTGTCTGTCTGGACAGGCAGCCAAAACTTTAGGGGCACACAGTATTTCATTTAACACACAGATTCGTTAAGCTACAGCCATGGTCTGAATTTTGCCATTTTCAGAAATTTGTGGGTGGTGTGGTTGATCGTTACTTCTGATATAAATTGTGTTCTGACCTGTTTATAATAATGACTAGGTATAAAAATGTATTTTAATTCACTGTCTTGTTTGGTATGGTGGCGCCTCATGAAAAAATGGGCTCTGCTGTTTACTCTGTTAAATACAAGTGCTATCTTGAGTTGCATTGCTTGGTAATAGATATAGTTTGTGTTTAGCTCTCTGGAAAAACTATGAACCTAGTTTCAGTTGTCCCCGGACACGCGGTTGTCGTTCGGAAGCAATTGTAAGTGCCAGTGGTGGCATGGGTGTTTGTGTTACCTGTCCTCTAGCCGGTGCCTGTTAAATTTGATGACAAAGAAGGTAGGGAACAAGAAATGCAAACCAGTCACTGGTTCAACGAATGTCCACCCCGAAACAAATAGATGAGGAGATGTGGATTATATAAAACTCGATAAATGAATGGGTATATTTTTCAGCTTAATATGCGCATTCAAAACTGATTGCAATTTGGCTACCGAAGAAAATATTCGGCGCCCTTTTGCTGTGATGTGAAAATCCATTCAGAAGTTAGCATGACTGGTCTGTATCCTCACCGCACACAACCAGATTTTGAGTTTCAGTCCTAATGATGTCCAGACGCATCGGACGCAGGCTCATCTCCCATTAAGCAGCCCACCGCTCACCTTCCCACACAGAGTCTTATCCATTCGCTCGTGTCCTATCCTTTGACACTCCTGGTCTGCTTCTCCTTCTCTTCTTCATCACCAGCAGCAGATTCCGCGCAACACCACGCGCCCCATCCTGTGTAGCACACACTCCCGTCCTGTGCCGTTCACCTCGTGCCTGCAGCTGACCGGCGCCTCTCCTAGGGCCGTCGTCGCCTGGCCCCGCGCACTCAGCCTCCCTGCATGCGGCTTGCAGACTTGCCACTGCCGTGGCCGATGAGCTAGCCCCGCCCCATCCGCATGGGTACCTGCGCCGCGCCGTGTACCGGCCGACCAAGACTCAGCCGAGGCCAAGCCTCATCCCCCATTGAGCTTGCTGGCTACCGCAATTCCTCACAAGTAGGTCGTGGCCGCCGGCAACGACGTGTTTCAGACGTTGCAAATTTGTGTTTCAAGGGTTTTCGTCTAGATGTTTCAAAAGTTGATCTGGGATGCGTATGTTGCAATAACGATATACACATGTTGCAAGCTTATGTTTCAAGTGTTTCAGATATTTCAAACGTATGTTTCAAGTGTTTTATTTGGATGTTGCATATGTTGCTATGGCTATACACGTATGTTTTAAGCATATGTTTCGAGTGTTTCAAATGTTTTAGACTTATGTTGCAAGTGTTTTATCTAAATGTTGCACAAGTAGATATGGATATTACATATGTTGTTATATACACGCATGTTTAAGTGTTTCATCAGTTTTAGACGTATGTTGCAAGTGTTTCATTTGGATGTTTCAAAAGTAGATTTTGGAGGGAGCACATGTTGAATTGTGTGGTGTTGCTGTTGCGTGGGTCACCGCGTTGTCTGGTGTTGCGTGCATGTGGGTGCATGACCACGCTGCTTGCTGTTGCTGCTACTGTGTGTGCATGCGGGCGTGTGTCACTGTACTTTTCAAAAGTATGTTGCTGCGTGGGTCACCGTGCCACCTGCTGGTGGTACTGCTGCTGTGTGTGTGCATGCGGGCGCGTGAAAGCGGAGCGGGCTTGGGTGGTCCCCGCGCATGTTTGGGCGTGGGAGAGCAGGCCATTTTTCCCGCAGGCACGTGCCAAAGGAGGCTCGGCAGCTGCGTCCGGACACGCCTTTTGTCCGAACGTCTGGGTGCTAGTTTTTTCATAATATTTTTATGGGAACAACGGGGGAGTAGAGAGGCTCTACTGAATCATTTACTGTTGATTCCGGCGAGCCACTGAGGATGGGATGATTTACCATTGATTCACCGAGCCACTGAGGACGGAGCTGCGCACGGGCACGGGCACGGGCACCGATCACAACAGTTTGGCCATGCCCTAGACTGCGCGGCAATCTTCCCAGCAGGCAAGGAAACGCTCCATGCACGTCCCGCCCCCCCCCCCCCCCCCCCCCCCCCCCCAACCCCAAACCCAAGCACAGTAGATTATGTTAATACCTATATAAATATTTGAATTTGCAGCAAAAAAAAATCAATTTCCACTCATTTTTATTAAAATATTATGATTTTTGTTATAAATTTTGGTTCCGCCTCTGATTGCCTGGTTATAGATATAGCTGTTTAGCTCTTTTGAAAAACTATGAACCTAGTTTCAGTTGTCCCTAGGACCGGTTGTCATTTGGAAGCAATTGTAACCTGATTTTTAGTTGTAACCCAGTGATGGCATGGGTGTTACCTTCTAACCTCTCCTTTAGCCGGTGCCGATTAAATTTGATGATAAAGAAGGTAGGAAACAAGAAATGCAAACCAGACACTGGTTCAATGAATGTTCGCCACCGAAACAAATAGATGAGGAGATGTGGACTATATAAAACCCGATAAATGAATGGGTATATTTTTCAGCTTAATATGCTGGCATTCTAAACTGATTGTAATTTGGCTACCGAAGAAATAATTTGGTGCCCTTTTGCTGTGATGTGAAAATCCATTCAGAAGTGTACTATGACTGTAGGCCTGCAACCTGCATCCTCACGGGCTCACGGCACAAAACCAGATGTTGAGTTTCAGTCCTAATTTTTTTTTATGGGAACTATGGGGGAGGTGAGACGCTCCACCTTACCATTGATTTCGACAAGCCAGCGATAGACAGAGCTGGGTACCGACTACCGATTACTGTACAACAGTTCGGCCATGCCCTAGACAGAGTTACACTGAGGTGGAAAGGAGCACGAGATCTTGAGAGGACAACGACGGGGGGTTTAAAATAACCCCACCTGATATATTGCAGCCATAGATTCCGGGAGGTGCCCGGTGATGGCTGGGCGCATGGCCCAAAGGTTTACAAAGTTACATTACAAGGATGCAAAGATCAAATAGGTAAGCTATTATACCAGAAATTAGAAAGGAGAGTGTCATTCCTTGGGAGGCGGCATCTCCATTGCATAGCTGAACTTCTGCAGGCAGCGATCTGCCTTGAGTGGTCTGGCGGCATTCCTCTGAAAACCACATCATGCCTGTGTTTCCATAGTTCCCAGCATATGAGAAGGATTAGGGAAGAGAACGCTGTCCGTGGCATGGTTACCGGTGGTGTTGTCTCCCAGAGGCTCTGAACTTGGGCAATATTCTCTGCCTGCCAGCCAATTCTGCGACAAAATTCTTTTGCAAAGTGACAACCTGAGATGATGTGGTCTGCTGTCTCATGTTCCGTGCTACAGATGGCACAGGTGTCTTCTTGGAGCACTCTTTTTTTTCACTAGGTTGCTCTTGGGCAATATTCTCTTGAGAGGAATCGGCGGCGGCGACTCAACAAGCGGCAATCTTCCCGGCAGGCAAGAAGGAACAGCAACTTGCACGGTTGCCGGTTGGTGACCAGGGAAGACAGCATCTGAACATCATGGCTTGTTTCCACAGATGCTGAGCTCTACGATGTGCTTCTTTGTTGTTCATGTTTTCACATTAGTTATATTAACTTATTAAGATGTACCGTGGAAAACTGGAAACCTTTATGTATCTGTAGACTGTAGCTGTTTTCTTGATACAAGTACCGTTCATTCAGTCTGCATAAATGGCGTGCGCTCCTTTGTTTGTTCAGAATTCGCTATGTTTTTATTTTCCGACGAGACAAGGCACCTCGCTCGTCCTGCAGTGTTCAACCAGAGCTCCCAAACGCTGGCTGCTGGGCTGTGCATTTCGAAATGATCATCTCGTTGATTTATCTACACATGCATCCTGCATTAAGATCTTTGGCAGATGTGCTGCGATCAACTCGAGACCTGGCTTGAAACAACCCTGTATACCTTCGTCGACTCAAGAAGTCAAGATGTGCACTGAATTAAATCCCTGAACAGCACCGGCGATCGCGTCAACTTAAGCAGATGCTTTGACAAATGATACTCCAGTACTAGCAGGGTTGAGGTGGGAATTAATTAAGGGGAGAAGGATCGATGAACCGTGCTGTGCCCTGTCCCTCCGTGAACTGGTCCCCGGCCCGGAGGAGGAACTGCGGCACGAGCATGTAGCAGTGAATCAGCATCTCGTTCTCGTATGAACCTGACATGATCTCAAGGACAGTCGTCTTTGGACGACGCTACTGTTGTAACGTACGAGCAGGGCTTTAGTTTTCAGAATTGGCCTCCAAATTCCACTATGCAAAAAGAGGATTCTCATCACATCAAAATGTCGGTACATGCATAGAGTACTAAATTTAGATGAAATTAAAAACTAATTGCACGGTTTGATTGTACTTTGCGAGACGAACATTTTAAACCTAATTAATCAATGTTTGGACAATTATTACCAAATAAAAACAAAATACTACAGTACAATACAGTACCGGCACAGTGCTTTGACCAGCCCAGAATTGGGCAACTAAAAGAGACCCAGGACGAGGGAGGAGCGCAAAGTACAGTGCGCGTCGCCATCAGTCATCACGGCCGCGCCGAGCGTACGAGAGACGCCGGCCGGCAACGCATTTACGGACGGTCCAGTCCAGCTCGCGGCGGCGCACGGCCGCGCCTCCAGATCCCACGCGGCCGGGTTACCGCACTGGGGAAGGGGAATGTTGTTATCGTACAGGGCCGTGGAGGCCGGGCGGCCGCGGGTGGGGTCGCGTGGCCTCCGGGGCGTCGTCGCCAGTAGTCACAGCCCAACTAGCAAGCAAAGCTAGTACTTCCTCCCTCAAAAAAAAACATGTAAATCCCGTTTCCCGAGAAGTCAAATATTCTTAATTTTGACTTAATATATATGATAAAGTATTAATGTTCATGATACGTAATAAGTATCATTAGATTAATTATAGAATATATTTTCATAATAAACTTAATTAAAGATATAAATGTAGATAATATCTTCTAGAAACTTAGTCAAACTTAAGATTCTGTTAACTCCTTGTAAAATGAGATTTACATGTTTTTTTGGACGGAGGGAGTACCTCCAATTCTCCGGTCAAACTCAAACACCACGTCCAACTGCGGGGTGGTCTGGTGGCTGGTGAGTGGAGACCAGCAGGCACCATCAATCAAGCCGAGCCGACGACGGAGAAAACTTTCCAGGCGAGGCGACCGGAAGCTATTACTCTACGGCCCAGTTTAGGTGCAAAAAATTTTGCAAATTTTTTAAGATTTTTCGTCACATCGAATCTTTGACACATGAATGAAACATTAAATATAGATAAAAAATAAAATTAATTACACAATTTAGACAAAATTCACGAGACGAATCTTTTAAACCTAATTAGTCCATGATTGGATGCTAATTGTCAAATAACAACAAAAAGTGTTACAGGAGCATTTTGCAAAATTTTTTGCATCAAAGGGTGTGTTTAGATGGGAGTGTAAAATTTTTGGAAGCACAGTAACTCTTTCGTTTGTATTTGGTAATTAGTGTCCAATCATGAACTAATTAGGTTTCAAAAATTCGTCTCGTGATTTTACAGTCAAACTGTGTAATTAGTTATTTTTTACATATATTTAATGCTCCATGCATACGTCAAAGATTCGACGTGACGGAAAATCTTGTAAAATTTTTAGAATTTTGAAAGAAGTGAACACACTGAACGCAGCCGTAGTCGGAATGTCGGAGTCGCCGGGCCGAGTGCCGATGCAGACGCCGGCGTCGCTGCCGCCTCGGCTTTTCCCTGCTGGTCCCTTAAAAATCAAAAGGTGCTGGATCTTGTATTCCTGTGGCTGTGGTCGTGGTGTTGGTCTAGTAGTCTACGGCTGGATTGAGTGATGATGCGCAGCAGCAAGGCAGCAGCAGCACAGGAAGGAATGAACCTTCTCTGGTCTGGATCATTGCTGGAGACTGGAGTGGATTTTTTTTTTCTTTTGAATCCGAGAGCCTTTTCTCCCCGCGGTCTCCGGGTTCGAACCCGGCCACCAGCAGCTGGCGGTCGCTGCCTGGGTGCGGAGACTGGAGTGGATAGCATGCATGCATGCAACCAACCGGCGGAGGAAGTTCCAGGAAGGACCGGACGTGATCTCTCTCTCTCTCTCTCTCTCTCTCGCCTTGAACACATACCGATCGATCACAGTACAGTACATGCTAATTGCTGCTAGCGATCGTTTGAGAGGAGAGTATTTGTCAGCCACGCCTGGAAACGGAATGGTTGCGTGATCCGGCATCGCAGCTCCTCTCCTCTCCTCTCCTGCTCATAGTCCTGGGCTGTGGGCTCCTCCTGCTTGCAATTGGAATATGGAGAGATGTGGAGAGGAGACAAGCCAAGCAATCCCTGTACTGTACATCGTCGTCCGTTCCCTCGGAGTTTTCCAAGAGCCAGCGATCGCGCTTCTGCGACTGCCTCTCGCCTCAAAAGGGTGGCGACTTTTCTTTTTCCGCGCTGGCGTTTCAGGGAATACCCCACCAATCCACCATGCGTAAGGCCACTTGCCCTGGATGACGCAACGAGATCCAGGCCCAGATGGGTCACGCGTGACGGCATACCGACCTGGTGGTGGGGCCTTCAACCATCGGCATTCGGCACCGGAAACACGAGGGGGAAAAAGCTCGGTCAGGCGGATCAGCGCCACGACTGCAGCTAGCTGACAGCGGCCGCCGCCGCCGCACGGTCAAAAATATGAATGGAGTACCAATGTACATGAACCTAGGCCTTGTTTAGTTTCCAATTTCACCCCCTAAATTTCACTATGCAAAAAGAAGATTCCCCATCACATCAAAATGTCGGCAAATGCATGGAGTACTAAATGTAGATGAAATCAAAAACTAATAGCATAGTTTTATTGTACTTTGCGAGACGAACATTTTGAGTCTAATTAATCAATTTTTGGACAATTTTTTGCATAAAAAACAAAACGCGCTACAGTGTTCGCGCACAGTGCCGATTCGGCGTTCCCAAGTCGGGAACTAAACACGGCCCTAGGTGGAGGCGTATCAACATACCATGTCAAGTTGTCAACATATGGAGCGGGTCAAAGTTCGTTTGAAGTAATGTTGACTCTGAACAAATTTTTGGACCTGGGCGACGCAACCATACAGTGTCAGAAAACTAAATATCAAAATTTAGGAGTTAGAGGCCCGAACGAAACTAGTATAGAATTCGAGAGTTAAGAACCCGGATGATATCACTGTGCAAATTTAGAGACCACTAGCTTTTCAGGACCGTGTTATTATATGTTTTTCATTAAGAGAAATTAGAGGTTTTATATAAACTTACCATAATAAGCCGTAGATTACCGTAAAACCACACCAACATGATAGAACTACTCCTATTTGCTATCGACCTAAAGAACGAAGAGACGTTTTACAAACGACACCTTTAAAAGGAACACAAATTTAGGGACCACTAGTACTTAGGATTGGGCTAGCGAGTTGAATTGGCCCTTTTCAGAAATGGTGCCAAGTCTTCTCATGTGCAACCGGCTCGGCGATCTGCAAACCGGCTCAGGATCGCACAGTTGCAGATCACCGAGTCGATCTACGATGAAATCCAAGCTACCAAAGGAGATCTTGATGCCTAGACCAAAAGTGTTGATGTCACCAATGTTCTTGTTGATGTCCATCTGATCTGCAAGATTGAATCTACACGCGAAATCCTCCTACCTGGTGTGTCAATTGTCATAGGCTTTAGCGTCCGACAATATATTATTATTTTGCACGTAAGGAATTAGCTAGAGAGGTAACATACAAGATACATATTTTTTTTTCTAGTTTAGGTACACGGTATCCTATGTTTAGTGGATAACAACACTTTATGCAACGTGCATTCGGTTTGAAGGAGTGCTAAGTGCCAAGAATAACGATGATGTCCATACAGAAGATTCTACCCTCCTTGTATAGTCTGGGAATAGGGTTTACATCAAGCAACCATGACCGTATATGGCTATTTTCTAATTGCTAGTTTATTACAAGGAATACGATTTCGATCCCAATAGACTGGCTGCTAAGTATATCTAGCTTATAGCTTATGTACCAAGTAATAGAGATATATACCTGTTCAGTCTGAACCTCCTAAGAGCGAGGCTAATAGTTATAGGCGACTGCTGGTTATAAGGTTATTTGCAGCCTTCTTCTAGTCCATCATATAGTAGTAAGGTCTTCACTATTAGTACATAGTCTACGTGTCTCACTCACAAAGTTTCTTAGTTCTTGTGTCTAAGCCGACTGTAAAACTTGCAGCTCGCTTCTCCTCTCTTCTCCATCTCATCATTTAGCCAGCTTACGTCCTGTTATTATACTGGCTCTAACTGACATGCTCGACCTACCCATCCTAGTCAGCCTTTTTGCTTGTTGCGAGAATATCTTAGGACCCTACTAATGCCATCATATAGATTACCCTAAAAGATGCACCAACATGGGCCCTGTTTAGTTGCCAGAAATTTTATAAAATTTTTCAACATTCTCCGTCACATCGAATCTTTAGACGCATGCATGAAGCATTAAATATAGATAAAAAATAAAACTAATTACACAATATAGACGAAATGGACGAGACGAATCTTTTAAGCCTAGTTAGACCATAATTGAACACTAATTATCAAATAACAACGAAATTTACTACAGTGTTATTTACAAAATATTTTGCATCTAAACCGGCCCATGAATGAACTACTCCCAGTAGCGATCGACCTGAAGAACTGATGAACCGTGCTACAAACGGCGCCTTTGGAAGGCACGTAAATTTAGGGACCGCTAGTACTTTAGGTTGAGCTAGCGATCGAGTTGGCTTGTCTGTACCCGAAAAAGCGAGGCGAGCCGCCCGCAGGAGACCACAGACGCTAGGATATGACGGCACCATTGGGACAGGAAATCTACGGCTGCGGTCTACCATATCGCCCCGATTTGACGCACCAGATTGCTCCTACTACATACTATATACCACGAGACGAAGCGTATCGATGCCGTCGCGCTCGCTCACTCACTAGAGTTATCTTTGCCGTACGTGCCCACTGACACTCTGACAGGGAAAAGCTACGTGCAACCTCGCTGAATTTCTGCAGGAAGCCGCCGAGAAACCGCTGGCCGCCATCGCGTCACCTTCCTTCCCTCCGGCGAGGCCACAACCAACGCAGACAGTCACACTCGCTCGACGGCTCGACGACGCCAAGCGAGCTTGCCCACCACAGGCCACAGTCACGAATCTTCAGGGAAAAACACACGCTGTAGGCACTAGGGACTAGGCAGTAGCACGCACAGGCACAGCACACAAAGGCGGCGAGTCAAACAGCAGCGTCCGGTGGCAAGCAACCGATCGAGAGCCGTGGGCGCTGGCAGTCGCAGGGCACAGGTAATGTCCGTGGGGTATTTTCTCTGACAGATCCGCTAATGGCCGTGGTTACCACGCGGACACGCCGAGGCCTCGTTTAGTTCCCCAATTCCCCCAAATTCCACTAAGCAAAAAGAAGATTCCCCATCACATCAAAATGTCGGCAAATGCATGGAGTACTAAATGTTGATGAAATTAAAAACTAATTGCACAGTTTTGTTGTACTTTGCGAGACGAACATTTTAAGCCTAGTTAGTCAAAATTTAGATAATTTTTACCAAATACAAACGAAATGCTACAGAAATTCTGATACAGTGTTTTTTTTCTTCACTGTTCGCCGAACTAAACGAGGCCCGAAATGGGAACTCCTTGGACCGAAAGCACTGCAACTACGCAAGTGCGAGAGAATCTCCCGGTGAGGCCGGAATAATAGTCAGAGAGCACTTTAGCAGCTAGCTAGGCCCCGCTTCCAGAGTGCCAGTGCCGCACACTGCCGGACGCCAGTGACCGGCCGGGGCCCAGAACCCAAAGACCAGTCCAAGTGTTGGTTTGAACCAGAGAACCAGTCAGAGGGTAATGGAGTATTCTTTGGTTAGTCTCCACCTTTTCTTCGGTCTCGGTCCGGTCCAACCCCAAATGATCCCGTTTTCCGTTTGCCCCCATTTTCCAACTCTATATAAAGTAGCCTCTCCCCCACTGTCGCTGCCACACTCAGCACCGTGCTCACACACACTGCCTTGTGCCTTCTTTTCTTGCCTTGTTGGCGAAGTAGCTGAGCTGAGGACGACATGGACGGCGGCGACAAGAGCGCGCTGGCCTCGGAGCTGGCGCAGGTGCTGGCCATGGTTCGGGAGCTGGAGGCGCGCATGGACCAGGACCCGCTCCCGGTGGCCGCGCGGGAGCTCTGCGCCGAGCTGGCGTCGTCCGTCGACAGGTCCATCCGCATCGCCCGGTCCTGCTGCGTCGACTCGCCGGCGTCCAGGGCCGGCAGCCCCCGCAGCGACGGCGGCAATGCCGGCGCCGCCCAGTCCAAGAGGAGGCAAGTCGATCGATCTTGTTGCATCAGAGTACTACTTGTAACAAACATGCGAGTAGCAAGCAGAGCATGACTTGGCAATTCGATCGTTCTGTATTGTACCGCAGGAAGGGGACGCCGTGCGTGAGGAGGCAGCTGCGGGCGGCGTCGGTGCAGGACGCGGCGGCGCTGGACGACGGGCTCAGCTGGAGGAAGTACGGGCAGAAGGACATCTTGGGCGCCAAGTACCCCAGGTCAGCACGCACACGTCACGCCCTCATTCCCTTGCACTGTTGTTGCACCAGACGACTCCTTGACTAACCGACGGCGCAGATCGAGCGACGCTGACACGTGTGGAGCTGTTGCAATTCGATCGCAGGGCCTACTTCCGGTGCACGCACCGCCACTCGCAGGGCTGCCTCGCCACCAAGCACGTGCAGCGCGCCGACGGGGACCCACTGCTGCACGACGTCGTGTACCACGGCGCGCACACCTGCGCCCAGGCCGCGCACCCCAGCGCCCAGCAGCTGGAGCCCGGGCACGAGCACGGCGCCCAGGAGGACCAGGACCAGGGAGCCTCCCTGCTCGCGCTGGACACCGAGGGCTTGCGGGCCGGGCTGCTAGAGCCCATGACGCCCTACTCGTTCGCCGGCGCCGCCGCAGACTTCGCCGGCTGCTTCCCGCTCCTCTCGCCGACGGGCCTCGGGGTCGGCATCGGCATGGAGTTCGAGACCCAGTTCGAGGAGCTGTTCACCACCAATGCAACGGAGCCCTTTCAATGGGACCTCTATGAGGCCAATTAGATGGGGGGGGGGGGGGGGGGGGGGGGGGGGGGGGGGGGGGTATCTGCAGGCAAAACATATATGTGCAGCGCGTACGGTAGCTTGTTTTACCGAATTCCGGCATTAGTATTAGCCTCAGAGTGTACTAATCTTCTGCTACTATCAACAGCTGGGTACTGTTTTGCCTTGTCCATGCAAATCATGATAACACAGCTTCAAGATGATATGAACTACCGGACAAAGCCCCCCAAAAAACGTTGTACCCAGCTGGCTATCTGAATCTAAGATAAGATTCAGACCAGGTAATCACGTTGAAGCACTCAGAATCAGAATGTGAATAATTATCCCAGTGGAAGTTGTAGTACCATTGCCTATTACACGCTGGACACTGCAACTACTTAGAATAGCATAACTGGAGACTACAACTACACAGAATTGCAGTAGATACATTGTTTTTTATCAGCATACATATGCACAAAGCAGATTTGCAAGATTTCTTTATACCCAAAACCACATTACTAACTAATTGAGCAGAAGAAGAAACACGCGCAAACCTAGTTACTGAATGCACCATCAGGGGTACTGATAGACCTATCTAGACAGAACTTTTTTCTTTACTGTCTTGAGAAGCTTCAGAAACCCTCCCATTCGCGTCCTCTTCCTCCAGCTTCCTCAGGGCTCCCCTCAGCCCCAAAACGATAAATAGATTGGTAAGAGTAAGCAGCGATTCCGCGCTCCCGTGCAGCCAGTCAACATTAGACAGCGAGGTTCCGTAATGAACTTTTGCTGCAATGAAAGGCGATTCCTGGAGATGGCTCCCGACTCGGGCGCTCCCATTCAGGGCGACGGCCTGGCGGCGCCCCTCGCGCCGCCAGCTCCGGCAAGCCCTACTCCCACGCTCCACCACCAACCCCACCAGCCTCCACCACCCTCCCCACCAGCCGCCTCCACCACCGTCTTCGATGCCACGCAACCACCACCGACGACGCTCCGAAGACCTTGCTCCGAGCTGCATGTCCCCGCGCCTCCCCCTGGGGCTAGGCCTCGACCAGGCAGGTTCTTCCAAGAGCTACTCCTCCGCGATTTCCACTGCACGGCAGCTCCTTCGCTGCTTGGCATCCCCTTCTCTGAACCAGGTACTCTCTGGCTTACTCCTTCTCCTGCTTCTTGCCCAGTCGACCTGAACCCAAATCAGGTGTCCAACATTCTCTCGTTCCACCTTACGTCTCCTCCGGTTGTGCTTAGAGCTTATCGGGTCCGTCCTTTCTTGCTTCGCGCCCCTGTCGCGTCCATGAATGTCGCGATCTTCATCTCCTTGCTCGGAGTGATCCGGGTAGGTTCTATGGAGCTCTGCATCCATGGCGACGGCATGTGCGCGGCCGCGGCCGCTGACCATCTGGCCGCGTGCACATTCAATGGCCCCCAACGGCCTCCTGTCCGGCCCCTGGCCGGCGCCGCGCCGAGGGGACGTGCCATTGCTCCTCTGGTCGATTGCAAAAGGGTGACAAGACGAGCATATCTGCTGACCCTAGATACACTTAACTCTCCCTCTCTGCCCCCTTTGCTTCCCCTTCCAGCGGACGCCACGTCGGGCGGCGAAACTGGCCCCTCGCAGGCCTGCATTCATCGTGGCCTCAGCCACGTTAGGAACGGGGGTTCACCCAAGGTTGGTGGGACGACGACCTACCTTCAGGCCGTCTTAACTCCTGCTCGCCCTGCGCCTGCGATAAAACCCCCGAGTGCATTTCGGCCAGCTCCCAACGCGTGCTTTCGCTGCCTGGCCACCGATCATCACGTCAACGCTTGCCGTAATCCGGTTAGGTGTCGCCGTTGTGGCGGTCTCGGCCACATGGAGCGCAGCTGCAAGCTGCCACGGCCGCCACGGTGGCCCCCGAGTGCTCCTACGCCTTGGCTTGGTCGACGCCCCACGGTGAACCGTGTGCCCATCCGTGTGACCCCGGCGTCCCCTGCATCTTCCAGCCGTCGCTCACCTCCCATGCCTGCCCCTGCGCCTGCTCCTGGGCCTCGTGCAGATGCTGCCGTCCAGGTGAGCGCCCCCGTGGGACATCCGGCCACTGGGCCTGGCCTCCCCCCACCCAGCCCGCCTCTGCGGTTTGGCCCTGAGAGGCCGGACGCTCAGGAGATGCCGAGAACTTTCTGTGGGCTGGGCCGCAGGTTCCCAGGTTTTGACACCTTCTTCTATGGTGCCATCCTGCCGTTCCCGCTTGCCCCCCTGCCACGCTTTCCCATCACCCTCCCCTGCCTGCTGGTCGCGGCTGGTGCCGAGGTGGCATTCATGGTGGCCCTGTGTCCCACTCCGGTCCTGGCAATGCGTCCCTCTCCGGTTCTTGCATTGCCATGGTACCCGGACACGACGTTGCCGCCTTCACCCCTGGACACGACGCCACTGTCGCCGCCTCCGCCCCCATCCCTGGTGCTCGCGCCGGTGCCGGTTTGTGTGCGCCGCGGTCGCCGCCCTGCGGTCCGCCTTCCTCAGCGCGCCAGCTCCAGACTGGCTGCCAGAGATGCTGGGATCTTCATCGACTCCACTGCTAGGGCTGTCGGCAGGAAGGCTCTTCGTGAAAGCCTGGCCTCCTGCTCCGACGACCTCAAGCAGCAAGTGCGCACCCGCCGCATCCTCAAGAGAAAGAACCCCTTGGTTGCGCTGGATCTGTCTCGCCTGGCCAAGGCCGCCGGGCTGGCCTACTCCGACAGGCGTGCCGTCGCGGTGGCTGCCGCCACCGGTGGTTTCCCCTGATGGCCTCGATCACCGCACCTGGAACTGTGGGCCTGGGCAACACCCATCTTGGTCCACAGTTCGCACCTTCACCGTGGCTTTGTGTCGTCTGGTTGTCCGTCTTGTGCGGCGCCATGTATCCTCTTTTACCTTTGTCTGTCGCGTCTGTTAGCATAGTTGCTACTATCTTAGTGTCGCCAGTTCCTGGCTTTATCCTTCGTTGTTTCAGCTTTTATCCATGAATCGGACCTATCGCAATTTCGTTATTCTTTCCTGGAATGTTCGTGGCCTTGGCCAAATCGATAAGTGTGATGTTGTGCGCGACAACATCCTCAGGAACCACCCTAATATTGTGTGCCTCCAAGAGACCAAGCTGATGGACATTGTTGGTCACGATACTCGTGCGTTCCTCCCTGCTAACCTCAATACTTTCTTCGCTGCTCCTGCTGATGGCACGCGTGGTGGCCTCCTCACGGCCTGGGATTCTAACTCCTTTGCCGCTTCTAGCCAGCAAACCCACCGCTTTGCCACCACGGTCACCTTCCAATCCACCTCTTCCAATCTCTCATTCGCCATCACCAACGTTTACGGTCCTGCGAACCACTCTCTCTCGGATGCTTTTCTTGATGAAATCTACACCCTCTCCACCGTGTTCTCCGGTCTGTGGTTCGTTGTTGGAGACTTCAACCTCACTCGTGACCCTTCCGATAAGAACACGGCCCCTTTTAACTCCCACCTTGCTAGCCGGTTCAACTCTGCTATTGACTCCGCTCAGCTGATTGAGTTGCCGCTGCTGGATCGGCGTTATACTTGGACTAACAGCCGCTCCAGCCCCACTCTAGCCCGCTTGGACAGGGCCTTCTTCAACCTTCCTTTCAGCGACATCTTCCCTGGTACCTCGCTCACCTCCGGTTTGCGCCCGACGTCCGACCACATTCCCCTCATCGCCACCATCAAAACCAATATCCCCAAACCCAAAACTTTCCGTCTGGAACGCTCATGGCTCCTGGATCCTTCCTTTCTTCCTACTGTTCTCCCTGCTTGGTCCGCTGCTCAACATTCTGGTGGGGCTGCTGGGGAGATTGCAGCTCGGATCAAGGCCGTTCGGCACGCGTCAAAGGTATGGTTACGTAAGCATCGTTCCCCACCCCACATTTACCATAACTGCCACTTCATCATTCACATGTTTGATCTGTTCGAAGAAATTAGAACTCTATCTGCAGGCGAACGATGTCTGCGTGAACTATGTCAACAGCGACTAAGTTTGTTCATTCGTCAGCGAGCCGCTTACTGGAAGCAAAGGGGCAAATTCAAAAGTCTGCGCGAAGGCGATTCAAACACCAAATTCTTCCATGCAAGAGCCTCCATGCGGCAAAGAAAGAACACAATTGCAGCCCTCTCAGTTGATGGAAGAGATTTGGTCTCTCATGAAGATAAGTCAGCTGCCTTGGCTGACTACTTCACCACCATCATTGGCACTGCAGACTCAACGAGATGGAATTTCGACGTCAACTCCCTGTACATACATGACGCAACATGGGATGCATCCTTCCTGGTCGAGCAGTTCACTGAAGCTGAAGCTCTTGCTGCGGTCCGCTCCATGAACCCCAATAGCGCCCCCGGCCCTGATGGGCTCGGTCCAGCATGGTACAAAACGGCGTGGGCTCATGTCAAAGGAGATGTGATGGCACTTCTTTCCAGTTTTCATGATGGCAATGCTGAACTTGACAGAATTAACAGAGCACACATTGTGCTGCTGCCGAAGTTACAGGGTGCCTGCCATCCAAAGGACTTTAGGCCCATCTCGCTACAAAACTGTCCAGTAAAGATCATCACTAAAATCCTGACCACGAGGCTTCAAAGATCCATCCAGCTACTCGTAGATGTGGATCAGACTGGGTTTATTAAAGGACGCTCCATATCTGAAAACTTTGTGTATGCCACTGAATTGGTTCAACATTGCCACAGAAGAAAGCTCCCAACTGCCGTCATCAAACTTGATTTTGCAAAAGCTTTTGACTCAGTAGCATGGGACAGTCTACTCACTGTGTTGCAAGCTAGAAAATTCCCTCCCATTTGGATCTCTTGGATGAAGAAGCTCTTGGACACCTCTCACTCAGCAGTACTTGTCAATGGCTGCCCAAGCCGATGGATCAAATGCAAAAGAGGTGTCCGGCAAGGCGACGCTCTATCTCCTTACCTCTTCCTACTCATGGCCGATGTTTTGCAGAAAATGATCAAACAAGATGGAGGGATCCGCCATCCTGCAATTGAAGGCAGTTGCCCTGTGCTTCAATACGCAGACGACACGCTGCTCTTGGTGCGTGCCGAAGTAACGGACATCAGGCGGCTGAAGAAAATACTTGATGATTTCGCCTTGGCCTCTGGTCTCAAGATCAACTTCAACAAGAGCACGCTAGTGCCCATGCACGTGCCGGAACAAAAGCTTCTGCGGATTGTCCGCTCCCTGCAATGTCAGCAAGGCACCTTCCCACAGACTTACTTGGGATTGCCCTTGTCGAATGTAAAGTTGAACCTATCTGCCTTCGCCCCACTCATCTCCAAGACTGATCGGCGTCTTGCTGGGTGGCAAGCTGCCTTGTTGAACCACCAAGGGCGCCTGGTGCTGATCAACTCAGTCCTGGACGGCCTAGCTACCTATCTTATGCAAGCTCTGGTACTCCCGCCAGGCATTGTTG
This sequence comes from Saccharum hybrid cultivar R570, assembly GCA_038087645.1. Classification (NCBI taxonomy): domain Eukaryota; kingdom Viridiplantae; phylum Streptophyta; class Magnoliopsida; order Poales; family Poaceae; genus Saccharum; species Saccharum hybrid cultivar. The sequence goes on from JAQSUU010000449.1 coordinate 2,501,245, forward strand.
ACAAACTGGACAGCAAGCGCCGGGCCTTCCTTTGGACCGGCACAGATAAGACGTCAGGCGCCAAGTGTCTGGTGCGATGGGAGAATGCACAGAAACCAAAAGAAGAAGGTGGCCTTGGCATCCGCAACCTGGCAACTCAGAATGCATGTCTCCTGCTCAAACTTCTTCACCGGCTGCATCATCCTGACTCCTCCGCCTGGGCTGCCTGGGCACGTGGCCACGTTGATCTTGCTTCCATGGAAGGAGGTGTGGATGGTAACCACTGGGAGGCCCTTCGTGACCTCCTTCCTGCTTACAGATGCATCACCAAAGTCACAGTGGGGGACGGTCGCTCCACCTCCTTCTGGTGGGACGCCTGGACCGAGGACGCGCCCCTAGCCCAGCGTTTCCCATGCCTCTTCAGTCACTGCACCAACCACAATGTTTCAGTCTTCAATGTCTGTTCGGACGGCCTCGACTCAGTGCTAGTTGCCAGATTGTCACTGCAAGCCATACACGAAAAAGCAGAAGTCAGCTGCATCATCAACTCCACTCACCTACAGCAACACCCGGATGAACGCAGCAGCTTCTTTGCTGCCAACGGCCACAGGCTGGACACCAGTCAGCTCTACAGAACATCCACTCAGTCTGGGCATCGAAGTCAATCTTACAGCTTTCTATGGAAGAACTATGCACCCCCCAAGGTCAAATTCTTTGGTTGGTTACTGATACAAGAAAGAATTCACTGCAGGGCCAACCTTGCCAAGAAAAACATCCTGGATGATGCCATGTGCGGACTGTGCGGACAATCTGAGGAGGACTGTGAACACCTCATCTTTCGCTGCCCAGTTGCCAGCTCGTTCTGGGCTCATCTTGGCTGGGACATGAATCAGCTACCTCCGATCGGCAACCTTTGGGAGATACCTCGACCAGACCAAATCCCGTTGGACCTCTTCTCCACCTTCATCATGCTCTGTTGCTGGCACATTTGGAATCACAGGCACGACGTGGTCTTCAGGCAGCTACAACCGAGCCTCCCCAGGCTCCTGGCTGCATGCAAGGCCTCTTGCCGTCAATGGAGCTGCCGCCTGCGGACCCAAGACAAATGGGTAGTAGAGCACTGGTGTAATATGTTTGTAATGGCTTAGCCCCTATCTTCTCCCCCCTCAGTTGTAATTCCCTGGGGCCTGCCCCGTTAACTGTAGGTGCTATGCACCCTCCATCTACCGGCTTGCCGGAATCAATGGAAAATTATTCAGGTGGGGCGCTCACCCCTCCGGTGATGTCTTCAAAAAAAAACTTTTGCTGCAATGGATATAACTGTATCAATAAGTGCACGTGCACACCGTGTGTATAAGCAAGAATATAAGGATGGTGAAAATTTTATGGCACAATTACCATAAATCCCAGCAGGTACTGCTCCAGGGATAAAAACCGGTGCATGAAACAACATGGAAACAATTAATGGCACTGACATAATGTTCTGCTAGACAGCTAAATAGTCAGAAACAAAACATTACTAAACTCAAGAGGGCTATGCATAGGAATTACAGTTACACTGCACAATATTAGAAATGTCAGACGACTTGCAAGGATCACTGTGACCTTGGAATCAATTGGTCCGTAAGCTCCAATCACTCAACTAATTCAGTTTCAGGTTGCTTCCTTCTGTATAACTCTAGAGCTAACTATACATCTCTTTGTAGTTAAAGCTGCATAGAAAATCTCTTCGCGTGACTTCTCCCAGCCTAGCCATCTAACGACACGGGAATGATGGCCAAAAAGCGAAGACTGTCTCCAAAAATGAAAAGGTCGAAGATATTTGTTTCAATTAGTTCATTTCAAGACTACTGATATTTTTATCTGTAACCCCAAGAATAAGAAAGTTAAAGATTGGTCCGCTGATTGTCCTAATACTCACTGTTTTTTTGTTTCAATTGGTCCATACGTAAGACTATTGGTACTATTATTTTGTTACCAAGGTTTGATACGGTTTGTATCAACACGTCTTTCACCCCCAAAAACAAACGAACAAACAAAGCAACTAATATCCAATAGCAGTACAGCACAAATCTTAACCATCTTATGCCTCACTTGATATTAAATATTTGGCTTTAGGATCCTTAAACTTTTCTAAAAGATGTATACTGAAGTAAAATCCTATGTGATCATATATGAACATGCCACTAAGATGTTCAGTTGCTTTAGACTAATTTATCCATTCCACGTAGTATTCAACCACCATATCTGTAATTTGGGTTTGGCACCTCTACACAATGATCTAACCGTGGAAGTGGAACTAGCAAATGTACCTGACAGACACATTATTGCCTTCACAGTTTCATATAACCTCTCTCAACTGCGCTTACAAAACCATGTGCATTATTTTCATGTACATTTTCTGTAGATAAGCTAAGTACTGATATACTAAAATCACCAACTTTTATGTTAGAGTGCACTTATCAAAACAATAAATCAAGTTATACCCACGATTCCAATAGGGGCGCAAGCCCCTCCGTTCCCCTCAGAAAAAGTTATACGCACGATACTACTACAGTGCTTACTTGCTTACAAGTGATCTACCGATGGCAATTGGCAAAAGGCACAACTTGTGCATCACCATCCCATTTGCATAGCAGTTGCAGTCAACGTGTGAGGGAATTATTACGCAACACTACATTCGGCCAAATGCTGACATGCGAAACTAGAGTAGGGAGAGAGATGGGGATGGGAGAAGTAACGCGTACTGGTGGCGCCGACGAAGGCGAGGAGGAAGTAGAAACCGAAGAGCGTGAGCCTGGGCGTGGTCTTGGACCTGGTAATGAAGTAGAGGAAGCCCAGGTAGGGGAAGAGCGAGACGGCGAAGAGCTGCGACGCCACGCTCTGGGAGTCCATCGTCGGCGCCCACGGGTCCACGGGCAGCAGACCGCACCGCACCATCGCCGCTCTCCTTGGCGCCCTTGGCCTCGTGCTGCAGCTAGTGCGCCCGATGCCATAGCCTCCGCCAAAGGTCGCCGCGGGGAGCCGCCGCGACCGTGCGCACGGGCACGGCGGCGCGCCGCAGACGGTCGCCAGCATTTGGGCGTGGTGGGGGTGGATGGTTTGGTAAGTTTGGGTGGCTCCCGTTGCTCCCCGGCTGATGATGCACCTAAATGGGCCGGGCCTCAGTAGTCAGGACGAGTCTTTCAGCCCAGTAAGGCTTCAGAGTGGTCCGTGGGCTCATGGGCTGGGAAAAATATCATCGGCCTTCTAGTCGTCTTAAGTTTGACACCTCAATTTTCATGATTTTTTAGAAAAAAAGAAAATTTTATTCTGGCCTTGGCAAGAGGTTGCACACAACTAATTTTCATGATTTTAAACTAGAATCTCTAATTCCATCAACTTTTAAAACTGTTTGTTTTTTTTATCCAGAACGCTTTGGACGGTGGTTGTGTCTAGCATGGCACCACGTCAGCTGTGAGGAGGGTGAGTTTGTTAAATCGGACTTTGTTAATAGTTAAGGTGGTAAAAATTTTGTGCTAGTTTCATATTTGTACGATTTAAAATCCATCGGTTATAAATTATCTAAAAATTAAATCATCATTTTATAACAGAAAATACACAAAGAAATCAACTAGATGGCCAGATTCGTCAAGTTTGATGGTCAACGACATTTGATTCTGAGTTAAAATCGGAATCTCGCAACGATCAAAACGGATTTTACTCCGTTTTTTAAACACCGGACAACCGGATGTGAATGTCCATCCGCCGTGCAGGTGTAGATGTGGTAGATTCGATGGCAGGAGGGAGATAGAGATATACCGATACGTCCAGATATCGTCCAGCATCACGGCCAGCTGCGGTTAACTACTTTTCATAATTGGGTTAGAAACATGTTACTCTCAGTCACCATCTAAACGTGCAAATCGCACGCCAGCGTGCAATTGATGCTCCTCGTGTCGAAAAGACGACGCTGTGGTGGTTGGTGCACTATATCTAGCCATTTTTAACCAATTTCATTAATGACGGCTCGTCAAATATCGTACCATCAAAAGCTACTATTACTTTATATGTCATATATCAGCTCGTGAAATATTACTATTTTTATCCATCTATTTCGTAACATATGAGTTATATAATTATTTTTTATAGCTAAAAACATAAATCGTGTATCATAAATTTATTTTTTGAAACGATGGTCAAAATACTCTCTTCGTTTCAAATTATAACATTTCAACTTTCTGGAGAGTTAAAGTATCTCAAGTTTGATCGTATTTATATAATAAAACAATAACATTTATGATACCAAATAAGTATAAATTCTTTATTAAATATATTTTCATAGTATATCTGTTTGATGTTACAAATCTTTGGAATTTTTTCTATTATAATGGCGGCTCGTCAAATATTGTACTATTTTTTTTCTCGAAAACGCAAAATATTTGCGCATCATTTTTTCTCGTCAAATACCGTACTGTTACTATTTTTTTTTATATGTTGTATTGTCAAATATTACTGTTTTAAACCATCATATTTTTTTTAAAAAATATAGTTTCACAACATATAAGTCATATATTATCAATGTATTTTTTACAGCTAAAAATATAAATCTTATATCATGAATCTATTTTTTAAAAATGGTCAAAGATATTAATTAACATTTGATTTAGGACAGAACTAATAGGACGAATATTTGCGCAAGATCGGCTACGAGGCGAAACGCGTTCATTTGATATTTCACGGAGCGTCCATTCCAGTTCCAGGGTGGAAACTGATTAGCTCATCTGGGACTTGGAGATTCCCAGCTTAATCTAGCGTGATCTGGCTCGATCATTATAAACACGGCAGGCAGTAATCGTCAGGCTTCCCGTGGCGCTTGCACGAATAATGGGTGTGGACAGGGCCGAGGAGGCGGCGGCGCAACCGCCGTCGCCGTGGGACTGCGGGAGCCCGCTGTACGACGCGTTCGAGCTCGCGTCGGTGCACCGCGTCCTCGACACCCACCTGATGGCGCTGCCGTTCGCGCGGCCTCCGCGGCGTCCGTGCGACGACGCCGCGGCGGTCCTGGCCGTGGCCGTGGCGAAGAGGGCGACGGCGCGGAGCCGCCGGCGCAGGCGGAGCGCCGTGGGCGTGGCGAAGGCCGCGACGCGGACGGGCAAGGCGGTGCTGCGCTCCATCATCTGCGGGTCGGTGGCCTGCGGCCGGAGGCTGTGACTGCGAGGACGCACCAGGAGCTGAGCCCGCCGGCCGTGTTCGCGCGAGCTGCCACAGCTGACAGCCCGCAGCTACTGCTACGGCTACGGGCCCTACAGCGTCCGCGTCGCGCTGCTGGGGAGCAGGTGGAGCGAGCTGGGCGATCGATCGGGCGGGGTTGGATTGGATTGATTTGGATGGAGATGGTTGGACAAAATGTTACTGTCCATCTGCAAGTTAGATTTCCATTGCCATCGGTTCCTTTTCCTTTCAGACTCCTTTCGTTTTCAGTTCGTCGTGTTGACACTTGACAGCGTGCGCGATTATTTATACAAATTGTCAGCGAACAGTGACGAAAATACCTCGGAATAGTAATTCTTACGAGCAACTCGTAAGCTACTTTCAGTTCTATGTACACTACACTGCTACGCAAACTGACGTCTCAAATAAAGTTCAGTGAATCCATCTGCTGCCTACTGCGCTAGCTTGTGTAAGGGCCATTTTGGCAGCGGATCGGATTCAGCTCTGACCTGAGTTTCTCTAAAGTAGCTAAAGCACTTTTGAAAAACGATTAACAAAACGGAGAGGAATAGCTCCACATTCCTGTTGGCTTCAGGGACGGACGAAACCATTTTCACCGGCTCTAATAACTGCATATGGATTCATTGACACGACAGCCATCTCAAACAGCGGCCGCCGGTGGTTCGGAGTTCGGAGCTCAGAAGAACGAGCAGGTGGTGGTATTCAGTATTCACACCGGAGACAGCCATTAGCCCATGGCCTTATACTTGACTAGCTTCACTTCCGTTTCAAACCACCCTTGTTTAGTTCCCGACTTCTCCCCAAATTCCACTACGTAAAAAGAAGATTCTCCGTCACATCGAAATATCGGTAAATGCATGGAGTACTAAATGTAGATGAAATTAAAAACTAATTACACAGTTTTGTTGTATTTTACGAGACGAACATTTTAAGCCTAATTAGTCAAAGTTTGGACAATTTTTACCAAATAAAAACAAAAGTTGCTACAGTACGATGTGACAGCTACTGTTACAAGTTGGTTCACCAAACTTGGGATCTAAACACGGGCCATAACTGACTGTACTTTCAGAGGGGGAAAAGGAGAAAAACTACAGTTTCAGAAGAAATGCAGCGCGCCAGTGCTTTTCAGATTGGGTGACGACGGATCGGTCTTGTCATGGGTGGTAGATGTATGTGGCCTTCCACGATACTGCAAGCGCGGCGTTGTTCTTGTTCTTGTTTCCCTCACGTGCGTTTAGCATGCAGTTGACGGGCACTGGTTCTTCCTCCTCCGTCTGCGCAACAAAAGAAGAAACCCCTAAGCCTCGGCTTCAGTTCCCATGCCTCGTTAAATCCATCCACCATACAGTGGTCAACCTGAAACTTAGCAACATGCCACAGCATCGCAATTTCTTACGGTAATGCCTGAGAGGCTAGCAGGCCAACCGCTGAGCCTGCTGCAGCCATTGGCCGGAGCAAGCAACAGACTGAAGAACCGTAGCTGAGAAATGTCAAGAGCATTTCGGTTTCAGGCAACGGATGCGTCGTCGACGTTCCACGCCGCCGATGGAACAGGCTGTCCATCCTGTCCCGCGCATCCCCCAGAAACCAGAGATTTTAGGCCACAGCCAAAGCAGATGCATACTGTATGTGCATATTGAACTGTTCGGATCCTCAACCAGCAGGGCTCATTGTCCTATCAGCACTGAAATGTTTGACTGGTTGCCCATCTGTTTCAGCAAACTAATTCTGGTTGACGTTCTGCGGTTCGTCCTCCGCGGGGACTGAAATTTCGTACATGCTGGTGAGAATGTACGATGATGTTACCTTGGCCTGTAAAAGAAACCGATTTTCGTTTCAGAGAGAGAGAGAGATTTCTGAATGGAGACACCGTCCATCCCCAGTCTGGTTTCATCGTTTCATTTGTGTCACCGCATCCCCGATGTTCGGCTGCAGGCCTGCAGCAATAAGCTGCTGTTGCTGCTGGCCTGCTGCTATTGTCCCAAGTCCCAACATTCTAAGATGGCCGTACCGGACAGATTTTTTGTTTTTTTTTTCGTTTCAGCAAAGTGGAGCCCAGTTCAAGCAGCTAATACAGTTGAGGCCACATGCCTACCGTACCATACTAAGGGCCGGTTTATTTCCCAGAAAATTTTGCAAAATTTTTCAGATTTTCCGTTACATCGAATCTTTAGACACATGTATGAAGCATTAAATATAGATAAAAAATAAAACTAATTACACTGTTTAGACGAAATGGACGAGACGAATCTTTTAAGCCTAATTAGACTATAATTGGACACTAATTGTCAAATAACAACGAAACGTGCTACAGGGTCATTTTGCAAATTTTTTTGCAACTCAACAAGGCCTAAGCAAAACGTTGCACGTGATTGATGGAACCAGTGATCTCCCCCATGGACCACCACTGTCCACTGCGAGGCCGCTTTCAGAAAATCAAACGGAACGAACGGGCAGACAGGTGCATGAGGATTGCAGAGAAAATCTTCCTCCATGCTCTGCTCTCCACTGTTCATCAGGTCATCCATTTCAGGTTCAGGGTCCAGCTGGACAGAGCCTGTGCAGTGCAGACTCCAGACACGCTTCTGGAATCTGAGCCTTAGGAGATTGCTTGCACCTCTCACACAATCATCTCTTAATTAGGAGTAGCACGAGTACTATATTGCAGTAGCATACAAACAGAAGAGAAATACTGACAAGAAACAGAGGAGATGACTCATAACAGTAGCAGACGCGGATGCTTATGCATGCAGAGATAGTGAATCAGCGATCAGTCTTTACTCTTTACACCTCGTCGATCAATGCGAAAACACACGACGATTCGAGTATTCAGATACTACTAATCATGGCTAGCAGGCCCGGTTTTCTTGGGCATTTTATTGCTCATGGTATCATCATTCTTCTACTAATACTTGGTTATATATATATATATATATATATATATATATATATATATATATATATATATATATATATATATATATATATATATATATATATATATATATATATATATATATATATATAGCTGATAATTTGAAAAAGGAACAGCACCTAGATGCGAGCTCTACGCGCGGCAGCCATGTCCAAGCAAGGACCTTTATGTCGTTTGGTCCTCCTGTCCATGACGGTCCCGTTGATCGACACGCGCCATGCGGTTAGCCGGCTAGAAGTTAAGCATCTCCCAGATGAGCTCCGGGTCGAACGACGGCATCCGCTCCAGCAGGCAGTCGCCGTCGGCCGAGACCGCGCTCACGGACAGCACCCCGTCCGGCGACCCGCACGGCGTGGTCGACGTCTCGGAGGTGGTCGTCGTCGTCGTCGTCGCGGCGCCCTCCGACACAACCGGGCGCGCGGCGGCTGGCTTATTAGCGGCCTCGGCGCCGGAGCCGGAGCCGGCGGAGCGGGCGCTCTCCTCGCGCTGCCTGCGCGCGCGCGCGCGCTTCCGCGCCATGCGGGCGCGGATGGCCTGGATCTTGGCGTCGACGGCGGCGCGGAGCTGGCGGAGGTGGTCGGGGCAGTCCGGGTCCGGCGCGTCCATGACGCCCGGGAAGTTGAGGCGCGCGTACTCGCCGCGGAGCCTGTAGGCGGCGCGGTCGTAGGCGTGCGCGGCGGTCTCGGGGGAGTCGTAGGTGCCGAGCCAGACGCGCACCCGGTTCTGCGGCAGCCGGATCTCCGCTACCCACTTGCCCCACTGCCGCTGCCGCACGCCGCGGTACAGCTTCTGCCGCAGCATGGCCGCCGCCACCGCGGGGTCGTCGGGCGGCGCGGGCGCCTGCTGGGGCTGGAGCTGGAAGCTGGCGGAGGACGTCGACGAGGAGGAGGACGAGCAGGCGGCGGCGGTGGGCGGCTGGTGCGTCTGCGGCTGCGAGGCCGCGAAGTGGCGCAGGAGCTCGCACTGTCGGTGGTAGACGCTGGAGCCGAGCGGCGGGAGGTGCGAGAAGACGGTGTCGAGCGCGCTGGTGCCTCCTGGGGAGGAGAGCAGCAGCGAGGACACGGCGGAGCGGACCTCGCCGGGGAAGCTGCTGCCGGCCGGGGGCAGCGTGCGGAGGCTCGCGTCCATGGTTGCGCTCCGCGTGTGCTGTGGTGTGGGCACAAGTTGGAGTAATTGCGGGAGGAGGTTGTTACGGCCGTGGCGGGAAGGGCATTCTGGGGCCGATCACTGATCCTTCTGCACGGCCTGCTGATCAACATGGCGCGCACCAGGTGGCCTTATATAAGCGAGGCGTCCCATCGCGGTTTTACCATTGCTGAACGACATGTGAACTGGATGACATCGTCGTCTGCAACAGTGGCGCTGGCGGTGGTCGGCTTTGCAAACTGTGAAGCGGCAGAAGTCAACTCTTGCTCAGCAATTCAGCATGTCTACACTGCTTAGCCGACTGACCTTCCATCATTCTGTGATTAGCTAGGGTGGAGTGATACAAATTTGACTCGGTTCACCGCGGTGTCAATGTCGAATTGTCAACGGTACCTGACAATAATATTTGCTCCCAAAACTCTTATGACGTCCTGCTTGATTATTAGAGATAATATAAAATATTTAGTGTCTCGAACAAGTTAGAGGACTGCTACTGCTAGAGAGAGGCTTGAAAGCCATTGGACTGGTAGTGGTAGGTAAAGTGTTCAGGTACGGGTAAGGGTATTTCTTTCTCTCTTTGTTTTCCCTCTTTTTGATTGACTGATGCCCATGGTGGGCCTTGGTTAATTAACAATAATAACGGAGAGCAAACTAGAAACAACAACTGGTTACGGTCAAGGCTGCTACCTTGGAGAAACAGCATCTGCGTGAGCCTAACCTCAAACTCAAGTAGCAGCAGCACAACCGTTGCATTTTTGTGCGCGTCATGGTGACTCATGCCGAGGATCAGGATGGGCAGTTTCGGGAACGCGTCTGCCCGGTGGGTGGGCCACGTGGCCACGGGCCAGCGGACGGGGACGTGGAGCAGAAGATGAGGAACTTTTGTCGTTTATGAGGATTGGTTGCGGTGACGGCGTCCTCTCCTTTCGGGCGCCACGTTTCCGGCCAGTCGACGTCGAGGCGGTGCGGTGCTGTGCTGGAACCCGTCCAGGCGTCCACCGTGAGCCGCCGGGCCGGGGACGGACGGACAGACACGTCGGCAGCACAACTAATCGCCCTGGACGCGGCAGAAACAGAATGCTCACCGGCCGGCCTAGGAACCGGCGAGCTGGCGGATGATGGACGGGGCGGGCCGGACCCCGGGAGATGTCCCGAGCTGTGCCAGCAAGTGCACGTGTGCCGCGCTCACGTGGTGTACTACTCCCTACCTTTTTTTGAATCCAATTGGTTAACTGCTTGCTTGACGTACACTTTCGAAATGAGATTTCTGGAGCCGAGAGAATAAAGTTGCTCGTTTGAATCTCCGTGCTCGGTTCGTATTTTAGTGATTTTTTGTGGACCTTAGGAGTTGATTGCTCCGTTGATTTTTGCTTTGCTTCACCTCTCTACGGACTACGGCTACTCAGTCACGAGGAGCTAGCTAGCACCGCGCCTAGTAGCTTCGTAGTTCGTAGCATGGTCAGCAGTTGTGGAAGAAGGTGTCGACTGCAGGACAAGAGTGATGCTGGTTTTCGTGTCCCGGCCGTGGCGTGATCCTGGTCTCAGAAGAAACAAGGAAAGGTTCAAATAGTCAGTCTATCTCCATGATGGGGAAGCAAGGCAACCCGAAAGTGGTCTTTTGTCATCTATACTAGGGGACGGGGAACGGGGTCGTTCACACGCTTACCTAAAACTAGCTCACGTTCGTTTCACGGTCCAACACCTTTTTTATGTACCAATCCACAGACGGAGAGGGACAGTTACGAGCAGCATGCCACGTATTTGCGTTCTAGAAAACGTTTTTTTTTCCCATGGTGTATATCACTGAGAATATCTGTACATGCTTTCATTAAAATGGGTCCAATTGTTTGGCCTCCGTTTTTTCTTGGTGTTTGTAAATCGGCACTGCCAGCACACGGACGTCCGGACAACCCGGCCTGCGCCAGCGTCTGCTGCACGCACATGCGGGGGACCACTCGCGCCCCTCCCCTCCCCCCGCTTCGAGCGCTTCCCTGTGGCGTCGCTCCCCTCCACGCGCTGTTGCCCCTGCGCTGCTCCCCTGCTTCCTGCACGCACGCCGGGACACACTTGAAAACACGTGTTTAGGAAATTGCAAAACACATGCAACATCTAGATGAAACAATTGCAACATATGTATCAAACACCTGCAACACTTGAAACAAACACTTGCAACATACATGTTATGTAACATCCAAATCTACTTATGCAACATTCAGATGAAACACTTGAAACATGCGTGTGAAACTCCTAGAACACTCGAAACATACGCTTGCAACATGCGTATATTGTCATTGCAACATATGCAACATCTCAAATATATTTTTGCAACATACAGATGAAACACTTGAAACATCTGTCTAAAACGTCTGAAACACTTAAAATATAGCGTCGCCGGCAACCACGACCTACCTGGTGAGGAACTACAGTAACCAGCTAGCTCAGGTCAGGGGAACGTCGAAAATAACGGCCCAACGTACACCCAAGCGTAGGCGCACCCGCGGCAACCTCTTTCCTGGTGGTGGTGCGATGAACGCCATAGCCGCGACAGACGAAGTGAGATGTGGTTCGATGCGAGATTGGGGCGGGGCGTGGTGCGGCATGGGGCGCAACGGAGGACGGCTGTGGCGGCGAGGCAGAGTGGGTGCGGGCGGACGGCACGCTGCGGCTTCGACGGGCGGATTGCACGTCTGGAGGCGACCGCTGTGGACGGATGGCTCACTGGAAGTGACTGCAACGAATGAGAGTGGGGAAATGTTCTGCGGGAGCTGGGAAGGCCTGAGGCCGGTTGCCTAGCCTCGTACACAAGCCCAATAAACAAAGCGTCCGTTCGCCGGACACCCTGACCCTATCATTATCCTTGGTAGATCCTTTTGTTCTTGGCCTAAACCGAACAAACGGTACGGAGTAGATCCCACCAGTTTACTTTGTTGGGGGGAAAAGAAAAGATAATTTGCTAGCTCTTTGTTATACGTTGTGAGTTGCAGTTCCTTCGTTTCATATTATAATTTACCGTGCCTATATGCTAAGTTTAATTTCTCAAACTTCGACAACGTCATGGCAGGGCTTTTATTAGAGCTTGTAGATGTTAGTAATATTTTACTTAAAGAGAAAAAGCAAACTTGGTCAGAATTTGTCTGAACTGTAGTAATTTATAACTCTACTAGGAGCACGGATGAAAAAAAAAAGATTTTGTAACTGATTTCGAAAGATAAGCAAGAATCCAAACATTAATGGCAACACAGCACAATCATTCAAATGGTCTTGAACGCGTACTGTGGCAAGGAAAACGGTAACAGTGCTTGCCAGCCAGCTCAGATGGATCAGTCGCCCGGAATGGAATGGACTAGCATGAGCAGGCGCGCTCCGCAGCGCCGGTGTTTTCTTGTGAACAGTAAACGTGAAAAAGAAATGTGAACAAATAGGGAAGACGGGTGAGCGGCAAGTGAAACGGATGGGCAGTAATTAAAAATTGGTGAACAGTGCAAACTGCAAAACATGTCTGCTACAGTGACAGGACGCTGAGAAGCCAGGGATTCTCTCGCGGCTGAGGGATCTTCGTACGTGCCAAGTCAAAGGGAGGCCATGACGGCGAACCGTTTCCGTGTCTGTGCCTGTGCGCAGGGCCGTCTCAACGATTTCTAGGGCTCTTAGGCAAGCAAGACAGTAAGAGCCTAGCAACCTAATATTTTAACATGACGGTTGAATTATATAGTAGTAATAAGAATTAACTTGCAACATATACTTAGTTCAAAAAATAGCCATAATACAGCAAAGAAACTAAACAATAGTGAAATAACTATATTATAAGTTGCTGAGAATATACGGACGCAAACAGCCACAACACATGACACTCATGCCGTCATGGAAACTTACGAATACAAACCACGAGTGCATATGAAGGTTTGCAGACAGGCATGCACGGAGCCGGGGACTAGTTATCGAACGCCCCGCACACTAGAGTGAACCTAAACGAGTGAACTATGAGCCAAATACTGAAAGACATATACTATAGATACATATACTCATGGGCCCCCAATCGACATGGGCCCTCGAGCATCGCACCGGCTGCCCCTACCCCTAAGACGGGCCTGCCTGTGCGTGCCGTGCCCCCACACCCAGAGGCCTTAATGACTGACTGACTTGGCCCTTGTTTACTTCTCCTTCAAATTCTAAATTTTTACTCTTTCTCCATTATATCAATCTTTAGACGGATGCATGGAGCACTTAATGTAGGTAAAAGAAATAACTAATTACACAGTTTGGTTGTAAATCACGAGACGAATCTTTTGAGCCTAATTAGTCTATAATTAGACACTAACTGCCAAATACAAACGAAAGTGGTACATTAACCAAATTCCAAATTTTTTTACTTGTAAACACCCCTTGTTGACGACCGATGCAGGTGTCGTACAAGCATAACGAACAGCAGAGCGAATCCCCGACCGACCTCGACTTAACCCCGGCCCATGAGCCGTGACCCCATGTCAGTCAGCATCCCAAAGAACATCCCGAAGGCCGGGCCGGCCATGCATCCCTGAGGCCCGCAGGAGCATGCACTGCCTGATTGATTGATCGCCAAACATTTGCAGCTGTTCACACGCCGTGCACGGCATGATGCATCTCGGCTGTACTTGCTTCGTTCTCTCAGCTCCTGAACTCCGAAGTGGTACCAGCAGGCAGCCAAACCCGGGGCAGCGGTACCGTCCTTGCCTCGCCGCTCTCTCTGGCTCTGCAGGACAGCGCTGCGGGACCACGGCTTTCTTGGTGGCCCCGAGCCCAGGCGGGCGCGCAGTGAATGCGAATGCGATGAGCTGTGCCGACTGCCGAGAGACCCGATAGGATAGCCCTTGGCCTTGCGCATTGAAGCGCGAGGACGACGACTGGCAAGCAGAGGCACAAGTCAATGGCCCGTGTAGGGCACGACCAAAGGCTAGTTTTCCATGTGATGATGCCGATGCCGATGCCGCGGGCCCGCGCCCGAGCCTTTCTGGCCTTTGCCGCCTTCCCCTTCGGATCACATGTCGCTGTAGCTACGGCAATCCTGTCTGCGGTCTTCTGACTTCCGAGCACCAAGCTCGTCTGGTTTGCCATCCAGTCCAGCAGGGATTTATTAGTTTCGCCTGCATAATTGCACTGCCTTTTTGGATTGATTGATGCCCAAAAGAAGTTCATCTGTTGACCGTCTTGGGTTTGCGTTGCGACGGGTTTCTGTCTTGCTTTGTGACTTTCGATTGTTCGGGCAGCGCAGGGTATGTACGTGTTCTGTGCTCGCCCTGCAACCGAGGCTAGCTGCCATCATGCCAACGACCATAGCAGCGTGGCTGGCACGACCACGTATGCCTGACGAGGAACGAGAAGTCCGTCCTCCCCCATGGACAGGATTTGCTGCAAAACCTAGCAGATAAAAGCCTCGCATTTTCTGCTTTCTCATCTCGTTCGCAACATGGACTGCCGCGCCCGATCCGTGCATCCGTCCATCGTTGCCTCATTGCCACAAGCACACAGGCAGTTCGTTGGGAGGTGATGGATGATAGGTGTGGATGGAGATGGACGGATCGACCCAGTGGCCCGTGATGCGAGTAAGCAAGTGGCGACGTGGCGTCCCGGCGGAAGGCCAGACAGGCAGGCAGCCAGGCACGGGAGCTGACGAGCTCAATGATTGAGCCGTGGTTGCTGTCCGAGGGGTTTTGACTCGCCACACGTACTAAAAATGTGGTGTGTGATGCGCTGTGCGCCTGTGCTGCTCCCTTTTGGACCAAAGTCGTGGCTGGCATTAACTGACCCGGTGGCCAGCGTGCCCTGCTGGCCGCGACCGATCGGCGTCAAGGCGAGGTGGCGGCCGTGGACGCGAGGATGCGCACGGCTCAACTGCTCGGGCTGTAACCAAGTTGTGGATGTGATTTGTGAAACGACAGACACACTGATTAGTTAGTTGTTCTTGCAGAGACGAACGGACATGTGCCGAGGGACGAAGGATTGCCATCTCATGTCAAATTCTCATCTCTTGCTTGTCCGAGGATTCTATACATTCTACTGGCAGTAGTAAATGAGCGAGCCACGATTGGTCCACGTACACTTGTAAGCTGACACGGAACGTGCTCTAGCAGGCCCAACCATGGAGCTCTGTCAGTCGAGCGCAGTCAGGAGGCGAGGCCAATCTTGGCTGGCCACGGTCACGCTCTCCGAACGGGACGACGGTCACGAACGTGGTGGGCATCTCTTTCCTCTTTTGTTTGCTCATCGTCCGAAAACTGATGGCCATGGGCTTCCCTCTCGTCTCGGTTTTGAGCCGCTATGTTTCCGTGTTAGTTCAGGGTCGCCTGCTGTCAGCCGCGGCCCGCGCGCACCACGGATCAGCGGATGCATAGGTTGGACCAGTTCTCTTGATGGCCCAGAACGAGTATAGAGGGGGGGCCCAGTCCGTTTTAGTTCGTGGGCCTGGACTCTTATGCCGTCCGTCTCAAGAACGATGCTCCTCTCAAAATGAAAATTAGTGTTTTTATGCACAAGGACAAGTTTTGTTCTTGACCATTGAACTATTTGAATAAGAAGTTCTAAAAACATAAATCAACGAGGTACAAGGATAGAGGCAAATGATTAGTGCAACTACACAAGAAGAGAGTCAGTAGCAAATATGATGGTACAGTACAGCGGACAGTAGTAGTAAGGAATATACAACAAGAATTTTATAGTAGATTTTTTACCTAAATAAGATGCTCAGTTTCAGAATAGGTTTACACGTCGTATGGTCAATACGGTTTTGATACGACTTCTACGGTATCTAGTTTTAAGAACAAAACCAAGTGATGATTATAATATATGTATTAGGATTAGTTTATACACTAATAGCATTATTATTAGTGAATAACAGAATCAATGTTTTCAATAATTGACTTCAGCTTTAAAAAAAATTGTCTCAAAGTCATTCACAGATAATAGGAGTTCTGTGTTTTAGGTCATTCTTCTGGAGACGACAAAAAATAAATAGGACCCTAAAAATATATGGCAATCTAAACAGAAAAATAGGAACCCTATTTTACAGAAGATGCTGTAGTGAAGTGATATCATCAGGGAAACATGTCCTCTCCTGATGGACGTGAAAGGATACGAGACCCTATAAAAAATGATGCCTATCTGCCAATACCTAGTAGATGGATCAGATCATATGCTTCCTAATAAAATCATTGACACAATAAAACATAAGTTTTGTGACATAAAATTGATGCCACCAAACTCAACCAAAAATAAAAAAAATATGATTATATTGTACATCCCAAACTGATACTAACCAATCATGGAAAAGTAAGGGGTGTTTGGTGGGAGGAGTTAAAGTTTAATAAACACTGTAGCACTTTCGTCTTATTTGACAAAAAAAATTCCAATCTTGGACTAATTAGGCTTAATAGATTCGTCTCGTAAATTACTCCTAATCTGTGCCGACATGCATGCAATTAGTCTACATTTAGTACTTCATGCATTTAGAGGGAACATTGATGTGATAGGAGTTAAACTTTAACTCCTGAAAACCAAACAGGCCCTAAGATTCCACGCATGCAATGTGAAGAAAGAACAGTTTTTTTACCCATAAGGGTATGTGCCCTCGGGATGTGCACCACTAGATGTGCATAAGGATGCGTGCAAACTGCCAGACTTGAACATCGGGCTTTTCACGATGGGCTTCAGTTGTTCGCAACATGAAGTTCTGGCCAGTGGCCACCTTCGAGCAGCATCATCCCATCGTGGAACGTTTTGTTAAATATTTGAAAATGTCGGTCTGCAGTTTAGCAGAGAACAGGCAGATCAGTGAATTGTCTGAAAATTTGACGTCTTGTAAGGCCAGTCTCAGTGGGGATTTCATGTCATTGTTTCCAACACATCCAGATTTTGAAAACAGTGCAGAAGAGTTTCATCCCCATGAAACTCTCTATACTCCCATGAAACTTTTATCATCTCTTTCTTCATTAATATGATGCCACATCAGCATAATTAATGCCCATGAAACTCTGTTGAAATCCCATTAAGACTGGCCTAATAACTTAAAAAAGCTAATTATGTTCGGCTGATGAAACTTTTAATGCTGCGATGTATGGTATGTGTTTTCGGGCCGGAGCATAATGATCTCCCCTTATTTTAGTTGTTTTCTTTCGGTATACACAGTCCTTTAAGAATCATGTTTATTTTGCAGAGCGTTACGAGGTTGTCACTCTCCTCATGTACATGTATCCTTACTTTGCAGTTTTTTTTTTTTTTTTTTGCCCTAAGGGCATATGCCCTCCTGGTGTACACAACTAGATGTGCATTAGGATGCGTGCAAGCTACCTGACTTGGACATCAAGTTTCTCGCGATGAGCACTGGCTGTTTGCAACATGAAACTCTAACCATCTTCAAGCAACATCGTGGAACCTTTGTTGAATCTTTGAAAATGTCATCGTGCGCACTGGTTGTTCGCAACATGGAGCTCAGACCATCTTCAAGCAGCATCGTGGAACCTTTGTTAATCTTTGAAGATGTCGTCGTGGAACCTTTGTTGAATCTTTGAAAATGTCGGTCTGCAGTTCACTGGAGGCACATAAGTGATTATCTGAACAATTGACGCACATCTTGTAATAACTTAAAACATGCTAATTAAGTTAGGGTTATGAAACTAGCTCTTAATGCTGGAATGTACGTTGTGTGTGTTTTTTTGGCCGGAGCATAACGATCCCATATGAAGCAAGGAACCAAGGCAATTGTTTTTGGGCATTGTTGCAGCGCGAGGATACAAGTGGGACCGTTCGGTCGGCGAGCAAAGCTTGGGAGGTCGATGTCGTTTTCTTTAGATATTTTCGCCAAGAATAGATGTACAAACAATAATACAATTTGTTTTTGATTTTCTCTATATATTGGTGTTTTCTTGTCGTTCCATTGTAATCAACAGATAAAACTTTGTAAGAACTCATTCCTTACAGGGAGAAGAAGCTTCGGCTGGTAGACACTTCCAATCTTCTTTGCCTCTTTGCCATGGTTTATTAGCCATGATAGTGTTTTTCTATCACAACAAATCAGCTAACAGTACTTTTCCGTCTGACTTTTCGACAAAACGAACACTACTGGAACTTTGGCTGTGTGCATTCACAGAGGCCGGAATATTCCTCTTTATAAAAAAAGGAACCAAGGCAATACTGCCTGATAACACAAATAATAAGAGAATATAAATTGCATATTGCTACTGATTAGAACACCGAGAAACAAACATTCGACAAGGCTCCTATGTACATAGTGCATCACCATGCCCGTTCAATTCGAACCCTGATGATAGCGGGAGACTCGTAATCCCCAGCTTCTCAACACACGCTTCAAATATTTAAATGTTATCATCTACTACACGCTACAGCTACATGCTCTCAGTTCAGTCTCAGCAAACTAAACCATCTAGGCCGCGGCAGGGCTCCTCTTGAGCCGCTGCAGCTCGACCACGACGACGCTGATGTTGTCCCTGCTGCCGCGGGACATGGCCAGTTCCGTGAGCAGCGCGGCGGCGTCCGCGGCGGTTCGGCCGGCCACGGACTCGGGGAACTTGGAGGCCGCCCGCCCACTGAGGCAGTTCCTGGCGATCTTGCACGCCACCTCGTTGGAGACCACGTCCCACAGCCCGTCGCTAGCCAGTATGAGAAACTCGTCCTGCTCCGTCCGGTCCACCACCGTCACCTCCGGCTCCGCGCTCACGTACGGCTTCAGGTAGTAGTCGCCTGAAACATGCACCAAGGCACAAAAATCGTTCAGGGGACTGCTGATTGCATTCACATTCAGGAGTCGTAGTACAGGAAAATGGAAGGAGACGGGTGTTCTTACCAATGGACCTAGAAGTCGCCAAGACTCCCAGGACGCGGTAGCCGTTCCAGTTGATGACTCTGCCGCCGGCTGCTTCCACCCTCTGCATCTCGTCCGGACGATCCGGCTACGTAATCAGAACAAGCATTTCATTAGACCACTCGGGCTGAGCAGTTCTCATGCGTAAGCCATGTTTGGTACACACAGATCTTCTCCTAGATTTCTCTACCCCTTTTTAAGAAGATGCCGTGCTACAAATCTGAACACAAAGTAGTTCTTGAACTAATTAAACAAACATTTCCTTCAAAACATCCGAATCAGCAAGTAGGTCGCAACTAAAAAAAAGGCAACATTCGTACTAATCTCATCTGCCAGCTAATCGGTCACAACTAGGGCCATGGCCTTGTTTAGTTTCTAATTCCTCACTTAAATTCTACTATGCAAAAAAGAGATTCTCCATCACATCAAAATACCGGCAAATACATGAAATACTAAATGTAGATGAAATCAAAAACTAATTGCACAATTTTGTTGTATTTTGCGAGACGAACATTTTGAGTCTAATTAATCAATATTTAGACAATTTTTTTGCAATAAAAAACAAAACGCGCTACAGTGTTCCACGCAGTGTCGAATCGGGGCGTCCGACTCGGGAACTAAACAAGAACTAAACAAGGCCCATGTTTGGATTGCAAAAAATTTTAAACCGATGAATAGTACCACTTTCCTCTTATTTGGCAAATATTGTCCAATCATGGATCAACTAGGCTCAAAAGATTCATCTCGTGATTTCCAACTAAACTGTGTAATTAGTTATTTTTTTTACCTACATTTAATATTCCAAGCGACTAAAAATTGATGTGATGGAGAGAGAGCGAAAAAACTTAGAATTTTGAGGGGAACTAAACCAGGCCTAGAAAGTAACATTCGTAGTAATCTCATCTGTTCTATCACTACAATTTATAGCTGGTACAAAAAAAAATATATAATGAATCTTTGGGTAGCGTATGAAGCAACGTCAGGTAGGCAGGTGCTCATGCCCCTGCAACTCCAATACCCTTGAATGTACTCCAATTTCTGGTGCAATGCAAACCAAGGCTAGGTGGCAGCCGCCGAAATAGTTGGCACGCACTGCTCAAACCACTAAGGCACCGTTTAGATGCCAAAAATTTTGCCAAAATTTTCAGATTCCCCGTTGCATCGAATCTTTGAACACATGCATGAAACATTAAATATAGATAAAAAATAAAACTAATTACACAGTTTAGACGAAATGGACGAGACAAATCTTTTAAGCCTAATTAGATCATGATTGGACAATATTTACCAAATAACAACGAAACTGCTACAGTAGCGTTTTGCTAAAAATTTTGCCAACTAAACAGCCCCTAAGCATTTGCCAGAACAACACCGACCACCGAGATGGAGTCCATGACACTCAACCTGCAGCGTTCCAAAACAGTCAGAAACGTTCCTGTGGGGGGCAAGGCGATGGAACACACAGCCCACTACGCTTTCTTCCCCAAGAGAGATCATCCCATCTCACGAGCAAAGAACGGTACCCCACCCAACAACCGCAGCCAACTCGGGCCGGCAGCGAGCTCGGAAATTCGCCCACGGACCATCCCGTTTTCTGAAACAAAGTGACACTGACCGACACAAGCCGGCCGGCCAGCTATGGCCTATCTATAGCACCGCGCCACTGAAGCTAGCAGCAGACGATGGAAATCGTCGCCTTCTCGTGTCGTGCGGTTGGGCCGTGCAGGAACGAACATTCGGGAGACTAAGGCCATGTTTAGTTACCCTCAAAATTCCAAGTTTTTTCACTCTCTCTCCATCACATCAATTTTTAGCCGCTTGCATGGAGTATTAAATGTAGGTAAAAAAAATAACTAATTACACAGTTTAGTTGGAAATCACGAGATGAATCTTTTGAGCCTAGTTGGTCCACGATTGGACAATATTTGTCAAATAAGACGAAAGTGGTACTATTCATCAGGTTGAAAAAACTTTCAATCTAAACAAGGCCTAAATTAGTGCACCAAACCTGTACTGATGGGATTAGAAAATTAGGACATGTTTGGTTTGCAGGAGTTAAAAGTTTAACTCCCATCACATTCATATTACCTCAAATACATGGAGTACTAAATGTAGACTAATTGCATATATATCGGTATAGATTAGAAGTAATTTACGAGATAAATCTATTAAGCCTAAGCCTAATTAATCCAAGATTGAAAACTTTTTATCAAATAAGACGAAAGTGCTACAGTATTAGTTAAACTTTATCACAAAACCAAACAGGCCCTTAGATCTGACGCTTCTCACGCGCAGATCATCTCGCGGATTAAACAATAAATCCTAGGAATTAGTCGTTGATTAACATTTGGGAGCATCACCAGCCGTGTTAATTTATGCATTAGTAGGGCACCCGTACGTGCCACGTAGTACGTTACCTTGTGATCGGTGGAGAGCGGCACGGCGACGCCGCCGCGGGAGAGCACGGCGCGAGAGTCGCCGCAGTTGGCGACGACGATGCGGCGCTGGCCCACGACGGCGACCACGGCGGTGGATCCCACGGTGCGGTAGGGCAGGTCGCCTGCGCCGGCGTCGTCGTCCGCGGCCGCCTGCGGCGGCGGCTTGGGCGGGGGCGCGAAGCCGCCGGTGACCTCGCCGTCCACACGGGCGAAGCAGGCCGCCATGGCCTCCTCCCAGCGCAGGTCGCTGCCGACGCCGCGGCGCAGGCCGACCTCCTCCGCCAGCACCACGTGCATCCGCTCCCGGCACGCCTCTGCCACCCGCGCGCCGCCGTGGCCGTCGTACACCGCGAAGAAGTCCTGCTCCTGCTCACGGCCGTCCTTGGCGTCCGGCGACGACGGGTCCGAGGCCAGGAACGAGAGCGCGACGGCGAACGCGTCCTCCATCTCCCTCCGCCGGCCGATCACCGACACGGCGCCGTACGACAGGCGTGCCGGCCAGCACCCCGCCGCCGTCTCCAGCGACGAGTCGGGGGACGACGATCTGTCCGAACCCGACCGGATCCTCTTCGCCGGCACGGGTGACCCCTCCGCGGCCCGCCCGAGCCGGCGCAGCTCGAGGCGGCGGCGGCGGCGTCGCGCAGACGCGCCTCCCTTCGCGTCGACACCCCCGCCCGCCACAGCCTTGCACACGGCGGGGCCGCCCTCATCCCTGGCGGCGCTAGTATCCCTCATGTATCCGTCCGTCCGTCAGTCCTCACTCGCAAAGCGACGGAGAAGAAACGAGGCCGGCGACGCGTGGGGTCGAGTGGGGCTTTAATACGGCCAAGCCGAGGAAGGAGACGCGGCGGCGGCCGTCGGATCCGGCGCGAGCGGCTGGGCGCTTGCCAGCGCCGCGTGCGGCCCGCGAGGACGTGGACGGGCGAGATCACCGGGGGCGCGTGCCGTGGGCGCGCCCGATGCGCTCGCGCGGCGCGGGGAGCGAAAATATCCTGCGCCCGGCGCATGGACCACGGCGCCTGGGAGCGGACCCGGCGCGCAGCAACTCGGGCGTTGCGTGGGGTGCGTGCACGGGGGGATCGGAGCGGTTGGACCACCGGGTTACGCGTGGGGCCACGGTGGGGGCGGGCGAGGGCTACGTGGAGGGCGAGGGGCAGCCGAGGAAAGGAGGGGTGGGCCACGTCACGCGACGTGACTGTGCCCCCAGCGACAAATGTTAGGGCGCTAGCCGCTAGGGCCCCTGGCTTTTCCGTGCAAGAACACCCCGTTCGTTTCGTCTGTGACGAGAAGTACTGTTCGCTGGTTTATTATAAGAGAAAAGTATTGTTCGCTGGTTTATTGTGAAAACAGATTATACTCCCGCCCAAGCAAACGTCTCGTTCCGTGCCGTGTCAAATCGGAACGAGGAACAGCATGTAACGTTTTCATATAGGCTATGTTAAGTTCCCAAACTTGGAGCGCCAAAATTCACTGTAGCGACACGGTAGCATTTCGTTTGTATTTGGTAATAATTGTTCAATCGTTGACTAATTATGTCGGTACCAACAGTACGGGGGTACCCGCACCTATCGCCAAAAAACTAACACGACCGAAACCGCAATAAAAGATAGCCCGCCTCGACCGCGTACCCAGTCAGTCTCGTACGAGGCCCGCTCGACGGGACGCCTCGACCGCACCCCGGCTCCGACTCGTACGAGGCCCGCTCGACGGGGCGCCTCGACCGCGCCCCGGCTCCGACTCGTACGAGGCCCGCTCGACGGGGCGCCTCGACCGCGCCCCATCCCGTGCCGCGAGGT
This sequence comes from Saccharum hybrid cultivar R570, assembly GCA_038087645.1. Lineage (NCBI taxonomy): Eukaryota > Viridiplantae > Streptophyta > Magnoliopsida > Poales > Poaceae > Saccharum > Saccharum hybrid cultivar. The sequence goes on from JAQSUU010000449.1 coordinate 2,524,603, forward strand.
ACTTCGACAGCGCTCCGACCCGCGCGAGGCTCGACCGCCCGCTGGGGAGAACTCCGACTCGCGTGAGCCCGGACCGAGCACCTCGACACCTTTTCTTTGCCTACCCCAGGACAAAAGCCATAGCATTCAATGCGGTTACATACTACCACCTACCGGCATGGCTGCGGCCAGGATCGACGTGGGAACAATACCCGTGTCAGATCTCACTGTTTTATCGCCCATCCCGTGATGGGAGGTGAAACCCGTCACTATACCCACCTTATCGCGCACTGTTCACCATCAATCACCCTCGAGGGAGGATAAGACAAGGCCCGTTCTCCGTGATATCGGGGGTTCGGCCTTATCCATCCGGCCTCGACCCGGCCTCGACCCAGCCCCGACGCTCGACTTAGTTCAAAGGACGGTATGGCATGGCGCTCTGGGTCATTTCGCCATCTTGTCTCCCACAACGTCAGGGTGTCCAGGGATGGCCGGCCATTCCTGAAGCACGTCGCTACAGTCAACTCAACAGGAATCGACAAAACATCACCTCAAGGCTCCCCGTCGTCTTGGCCTCCCCTCACCCTATAAAAGGGCAGGCCAGGGTTCAACGGGGGAGGGGGATGAAGACGGAACGAAAAACACAAAACAGAAGATCGACATCTCAAGCAACCGCCTTTTTCCTCTTTTCTCTTTGAGACTTGGGCTCGACACCCTCTCTCGTATGCTTGTAACCCCTACACGAGCACCTCGGTGCAAGGAAATACAAACATCTCCCCCCGCTGGACGTCGGGCCTTCTTTTGCCCGAACCAAGATAAACCCCCGTGTGTTCTCCTTGCATCACCATCCAGGAAAGAGACACGCAGCATTTACTCGTTGGTTTAGGACCCCCTCGGGTCCGAACACCGACAGTTGGCGCGCCAGGCAGGGGATCGCTGCGTGAAAACGTCGCTTTCTCGCCTTTCTTCCTGGATGGCTAACCCCGAACGCCCTATCCCGTTGGCCACGGTGATCTGGTTCGGGAGTTTGGAGTTCATGTCACTCGGCTCTGGCTACGATATGGTCCTACTTCCGCCCAGGCACCCAACCGACGAGGACTACGAGCTCTCCCAGCCCGGGGGAGCAATCCACCGGCACCATCGCTCCAGGCGGGCGCGGGCCGCCCGGCGACGACGAGCCCGGTACAGCCACCGTCTTCACCCCGCGGAGGGCGATGGGGTCCCCCGGTCCGACACCCCCCAGCCTGGCGCCAGCCTAGATCTCCTTTCGGAAGGTTTGGGAAGGACGAGCTTGGCTGAGGGTGACATGCCGACGGAAAATCCCGCCGCTCCCCCGTCCGGTGAGACACCACTGTCCGGAGCATCCATCTCAGCACGGGCAGCGACATCTTCATCACCATTCCCATTTGGGCTAGACTCGATTGCCCGGGTGTACGCATCCTCCGTGAGCACTCGCATGAGTGCTTATGAGGAACTCCCCGGGCACCATCTACGCTCCACTCTGGACCTCGTTGCATCCACACCGGCTTCTGATTATCGGGACTCTACGGAGACACCGAAAACAGAGCCCCGTGTGACTGCTTCTTTACGTCGCCGCCTCAGTGACGATTGGCAACGGCCACACGTTCCCCCGTCATATTACTACTTTGGCGCTCCTGACTCCGACTCGGCTGACGACACCTATGATCCGACCCGCGAGTGCTTCAACATCGACGTTGAAAGCACTTCGGAATCAGAGGACGAAGAGCCAGTCGAAGGAAGGCACACGCCACCTTATGTCGAGCTTCCTGCCGAGCGAGACGAGCCTCAGTTCCTTGCGGATCAAGGAGCGCAGCTCGAACAGATTCGCGAGTTGCAGGACAGGCTTGACGAGGAACGGGAAAACCTAGATCTACTCCAACAAACCCTCGAGCGTGAGCGTGCGGAACACGCACTTGGCGGGAGAGCTCGCGAGAGAGCTCGCGACGTCAACCGTCGCATCGACGAGGACCGGGCGGACGACCCCCCGGTTTTCGCCCGAGCCAGCCAGAACGTCGTCGCCGCCGCCATGCTCCTCCGCAACATGCCCGAGCCATCAAACCCCGACGCCTGTCGGGCTCGAGATGAAATCCGAGAACTCCTCGAGACCGCCGCCATGCAACAGGCTGAGAGCTCTGCCTCGAGGCGACGCGAGGCAGCCTCAGAGCGGATCCTCGAGCCTTCCCGACAGGAGAGAGAAGCCTCGGTTCACCCCGAGCCTGCCCGGCGAAACTGGGTAGCACCGGCCCCTGAGCCCACCGACAACGACAGCGAGCCTCGAGACACCCGTGGCAACATCGTCGAGCGCCGCACGCGCAAGCACGGTGACGGTGTGGCTCGAGGCTACCACGTCCACAGGGGCGGACGCTACGACAGCTCGGAAGATCGTAGCCCTTCACCCAAGCCCTCGGGTCCTCGGGTCTTCAGTAAGGCAATCCATGAGACGGTGCCCCCGGCTCGGTTCCGCCCCCCATGACTCTCACCAAGTACAACGGCGAAACTAAACCCGAACTTTGGCTCGCCGATTTCCGCTTGGCGTGTCAGTTGGGCGGGGCCACCGATGACCGGGTCATCATTCGACAACTCCCCCTGTTCCTCTCCGACACCGCCCGAGCCTGGCTCGAGGATCTCCCACCTCAGCAGATCCACGACTGGGACGATCTCATGAGGGTGTTCAAGGGAAATTTCAAGGGGACCTACATGCGCCCCGGCAACTCGTGGGACCTCCGGAGCTGCAAGCAGAAACCAGATGAATCCCTCTGAGACTACCTCCGACGCTTCTCCCGGCAGCGTACCGAGCTCCCCAACATCACCGACTCCGACGTAATTACGGCCTTCCTCTCCGGCACCACCTGTAAGGAGTTGGTCCGAGAATTGGGCCGTAACACCCCACTCACTGCCAACGGATTGATGGACATCGTCACCAACTTCGCCGCCGGCGAGGAGGCGGTTGGTGCAATCTTTGACGGCGACTCGGAAAGGGGGGAGCAGAAGGTCGACGATCCCACGAGTTCCACCCGAGGCCCCAAGAGAAACAACCGCAAGAAGAAGAAAGGCCAGCAGGGCAAGCTCGAGGCCCCGACCGACGAGCTCGTCGCTGCTACCGAGCACAAGAAACCTTGAGGCCCCCCCGGCGGGGGCGTCTTCGACAAAATGCTCAAAGAGCCGTGTCCCTACCACAAGGGACTCACTAACCATAACCTCGAGGATTGTCACATGCTGCGCAGGTACTTTGGGGGTGCCGGCGCCAAGAAGGACGACAAGGAGGACCCTAAGGGTGACAACAAGGACGGGGAATTTCCCGAGATCCACGACTGCTTCATGATCTACGGAGGGCCCTTGACCTGCCTCTCTGCGCGCCAGCGCAAGCGAGAACGGCGCGAGGTCTTCTCCGTACAATCGGTAGTACCCCGCTTCCTTGATTGGTCCGTGGTGGCCATCACTTTCGACCGTGACGACCACCCAGACTACGTCCCTAACCCGAGGGTCTATCCGCTCGTTGTTGACCCCGTCATCGCCAACACACGCCTCACCAAGGTGCTCATGGATGGCGGAAGCAGCCTCAACATCATCTACTCCCAGACCCTCGACCTTCTGGGGGTCGAGAGAGCGCGCCTCCAACCTAGCGTCGGGGGCTTCCACGGAGTCGTGCCAGGGAAACGGGCGGAACCCCTCGGGCAGGTCGATCTGCCTGTTTGTTTTGGCACACCGGCCAACTTCAGAAAGGAGACTCTCACTTTTGAAGTGGTCGGATTCCGTGGAACGTACCACGCTATCCTGGGACGCCCATGCTACGCTCGGTTCATGGCGATCCCGAACTACACCTACCTCAAGCTCAAAATGCCGGGTCCAAACGGTGTCATCACTGTAGGGCCCTCGTATGAACATGCCTACGAGTGCGACGTTGAGTGCGTCGAACACGGCGAGGCTATTTTGGAGTCGGCGATCTTGGCTGCAGACCTCGACGGTCTTGCCAATGCGATTCCCGACCCAAAACGCCATGCCGGCAGCTTCGAGCCCGCCGAAGATGTCAAACTCGTACCCCTCGACCCCGCTGATCCCAAGGGAAAGGCACTGAGCATCAGTGCCACCCTCGATCCTAAATAGGAAGCAGTGCTCGTCGACTTTCTCCGCGCAAACATCGACATCTTTGCGTGGAGTCCCTCGGATATGCCAGGCATACCCAGGGAAGTCGCCGAGCACGCCTTGGAGATCCGGGCCGGATCCAAACCGGTGAAGCAACGCCTGCGTCGCTTCGATGAGGAGAAGCGCAGGGTCATCGGCGAGGAGATACACAAACTGTTGGAGGCCGGGTTCATCAAGGAGGTTCATCATCCCGAGTGGCTAGCTAATCCTGTATTAGTTAGGAAAAAGAATGGGAAATGGAGGATGTGCGTAGACTATACCGGTTTAAATAAAGCATGTCCGAAAGTTCCCTTTCCTTTGCCACGCATTGACCAAATCGTTGATTCCACTGCAGGATGCGAAACTCTCTCATTCTTAGATGCATACTCCGGCTACCACCAAATCAAAATGAAGGAGTCCGACCAGCTCGCGACTTCATTCATCACCCCATTCGGCATGTATTGCTACGTTACGATGCCCTTCGGTCTCCGAAACGCGGGGGCAACGTACCAGCGATGCATGCAACATGTTTTCAGGAAGCACATTGGGTCGACCGTCGAAGCTTACGTCGACGACATCGTGGTCAAAACCCAACAAGCCGACGATCTGGTCAGCGACCTCGACGTTGCATTCAAGTGCCTCAGGGCAAAAAACATCAGACTCAATCCAGAGAAATGTGTCTTCGGTGTCCCACGAGGTATGCTTTTAGGGTTTATCGTATCCAAACGTGGCATCGAGGCCAACCCTGAAAAAATCTCTGCGATAACCAAGATGGGCCCCATCCGAGATTTAAAAGGCGTACAGAGGGTCACAGGTTGCTTGGCGGCACTCAGCCGTTTCATTTCGCGCCTCGGTGAAAAAGCACTCCCTCTGTACCGTCTCTTGAAGAAATCGAACCATTTTTCTTGGAACCTTGAGGCTGAGGAGGCTCTCATGAAACTCAAAGCCACCCTCTCTAACTCACCGATCCTCGTCCCTCCAACCCCGGGGGAACCACTCCTACTCTATGTCGCCACGACATCACAAGTAGTCAGTGCTGCCCTGGTTGTCGAGCGGGCCGAGGAGGCACGTACCTTGCTCGTCCAGAGGCCGGTCTATTTCGTTAGCGAGGTGCTCTCAGAAACAAAGTGTCGATACCCACAGATCCAGAAACTGCTATATGCTGTCATCTTGACGCGGCGCAAGCTCCGACACTACTTCGAGGGTCACCCGATTACTGTGGTTTCTTCTTTCCCCTTGGGAGAGATAGCCCAGAACCGGGAAGCCTCGGGTAGGGTTGCTAAATGGGCGGTCGAACTCATGGGCGAGACATTGTCCTATGCGCCGCGAAAAGCTATCAAGTCACAGGTGTTAGCAGACTTTCTGGCTGAGTGGACTGACACACAACTCCCCCTTGCACAGCTTCAGGCGGAGCTATGGACCATGTACTTCGATGGGTCATTAATGAAAACGGGAGCAGGCGCGGGCTTGCTCTTCGTCTCACCCTTCGGGATTCACATGCGCTACGTCGTCCGGCTTCATTTCCCTGCGTCTAACAACGTCACCGAGTACGAGGCACTCGTCACGGGGTTGAGAATCGCCGTCGAGCTTGGGGTCCGACACCTTGACGTCCGAGGCGACTCCCAACTCGTGATCGATCAGGTCATGAAGAGCTTGAGCTGCCGTGACCCCAAGATGGAAGCCTACTGCCAAGAAGTACGGCGCCTCGAGGACAAGTTTCACGGCCTCGAGCTCAACCACATCGCACGCAGGTATAATGAGGCCGCTGATGAACTGGCAAAAATCGCGTCCAGTCGAGCCACGGTTCCACCGGACGTCTTCACGAAAGACCTTCAGCACCCATCCATCAACCTCAGGCCAGACGAGGGGGTCGATGGGGCGTCGCTCGACCCTCCACCTGAGGCAGAAGCCCCCTCGACCGGGGCTGAAGCCATGCAGGTGGAAGACCTAACGCCACCGTCTGACCTCGAGCCTGACTGGCGCATCCCGTACCTCGACTACCTCGGCCAAGGGGACCTCCCCTCGGATAAGACTGAGGCTCGACGGATCGCACGCCGGGCCAAAACTTTTGTGATCGTGGGCGACAGCAGAGAGCTCTACCGCCGTATCCCTACTGGTATCCTCCAACGTTGCATCACAAAAGAGCAAGGCAGGAATCTGCTCGGTGATCTTCACTCGGGGGCTTGCGGTCACCACGCAGCACCTCGAACCCTCGTCGAAAACGCCTTTTGACAAGGATTCTATTGGCCGACCGCGGTCTCTGACGCTGTCAAGCTAGTACGCTCCTGCGAGGGTTGTCAGTACTATGCGAGACAAACCCATCTTCCGGCACATGCCATGCAAACTATCCCCATCACATGGCCGTTTGTCGTTTGGGGGCTCGACCTTGTCGGACCACTGAAAAGAACAACTGGCGGCTTCACTCACCTGCTCGTCGCCATCGACAAATTCTCCAAGTGGATCGAGGCCCACCCTATCACCAGCATCAGGTCCGAGCAAGCTGTGCTCTTCTTCACTAACATTATTCATCGCTTTGGGGTCCCTAACTGTATCATCACAGACAATGGCACCCAGTTCACTGGCCGAAAGTTTTTGGATTTCTGTGACAACCACCACATCCGAGTGCTCTGGTCAGCCGTGGCTCATCCAAAAACAAACGGTCAGGTGGAACGTGCCAACGGCATGGTCCTACAAGGCCTGAAGCCCAGAATCTTTGACAAATTGAACAAACATGGCAAAAGATGGGCTGTCGAGCTACCCTCGGTCCTGTGGAGCCTAAGAACAACGCCGAGTCGAGCCACGGGGTTCACTCCGTTCTTCTTAGTCTACGGGTCTGAGGCTATGCTACCAACCGATATAGAATACGGATCCCCAAGGTTGAAGGCATACAACGAAAGATATAACGACGCCACAAGACAGGATGCCCTCGACCAGCTCGAGGAAGCCCGAGATGTGGCTTTGTTGCATTCTGCCAGGTACCAGCAGGGTCTCCGACACTACCACGACAGACACGTCCGCAAGCGTGACCTCAACGTCGGCGACTTGGTGCTACGGCGGAACCAGAACACCAAGGGACGGCACAAGCTCACACCACCATGGGAAGGGCCATACATCATCGCAGAAGTACTAAAGTCGGGCACCTACAAGCTATCCAACGAGAAGGGCGAAATCCTCACCAACGCTTGGAACATTGAACAGCTACGTCGCTTCTTTCCATAAAAAGCCTCGAGGCTCTGTATTTTCTTTTTCGTCAATAAAGAATACAGCGATGTTCAAACTTTCGTTTCGTAATGAGGAAGGATCGACCCTGCACTCCCAGAGTCGACCCTCCCTCGGGGGCTGCATGGGGGGAACCCCCGGTCCCCGAAAAAACTTATGTTCTTTTTTAAAATTTAAGAACCGCTTCTTAGATCGACTTCGCTGAAAGAGCACCCTAAGGTTCGAGAGGGCTCTCGAGTCTGGAGCATCACCTACGCCTCCGAGGCTACGGTACCTCCACTCACCCCTTACACCTTTTAAAGGTACGCCTTCACGATAGGAAGATCTAAACAACGGTTCCTAAATTTAAAAAAGAACATACCCCCTGTCGCTTAGATCAGGCTCTCACACGATTTACAAGGCCGCAACATCACCCTGAAGCTCGAGGGCAGTTGAGCCGCGAGATCACTTACGCCTCCGAGGCTACGGTACCTCCACTCGCTCCCTTACGCCCAAAGGGTGCAGCTGCGTGCTAGGTAAATCACGCGAGAACACGGTCCGAGCGATAAAGGGAAGAAAAGCTCGAATGAAACTAAATCAACCACGAACCGGTTTATGTTTCGAGTTTTTAAGGCCTCCACAGCCGCCACGACCAAAATTCGAAATACTAACTCATTACATGGGCCTTCATGCCCAGATTTGGCTCACAGGCCCTCGGCCTCGGCAGGCGGAACCACCTCGGCTTCAAAAAGCGAGGCCAGACGGCTTCTAGGCTCTTCGGTGGCTTCAATCAGCTCCACGCAAGCATCCTCGTTCTCCTCGTCTGTTCGATCCGGGTCTGTGATGAAGCCCTCGGCGATGAGCTTCATGTCAAACACAAACCCTGAACGGACGACGGCCAACGCCCTCTTCACGCCGTGATGGAGGCTGTCCCGTATCTTCTCCCGGGCAAGGCGGCCCAGCGCCACCATCCGGCGGACGAAGGAGTTCCCCGGAACATCTTCCCCGGTGTCGGCGTCGGGCTCGACCCCCAGACCGTCACACACGGTGGTGATCGCGCCCTGGAGAAGTTGGGTCCTCCGGATCTCGGCTTCGAGGAGGCTCTGGAAGGAGTTGGCAGAAGATTGGGCCTCTCGATTCTCTCTCTCCAGCTCTGAAACACGACAAACAAATTAATACCCAACGCGGGCCTTCAACGTCGTGGCCGTAACAATCACACTTACCCTCGATGTGGGTCTGCAGGCCCACGACCTCGTCGCGAAGCCCCCCGCAAGTTCACTCGAGCCCCAGGAAGGCGCTGTCCTTATCACTGATGGCTGCCTTTAGCGCCTCGATCTCCTGCCGAGCAGACTCAAGAGCTGCGTCCTTCTCTTGGACGGCTCCCTTCAGCGTCGTGACCTCGACGTTGAGGGTGTCGCGCTGAAGGCTAACCTGGGAGACATCCTCCTCGAGCTCCTTCACCCGCATGGACAGGGGCTCGAGATCCCTGCGGGCCTGGGCAGCCTCCTCCCGAGCCTTGTCCATGCCAGTGCGCATCACGGCCTCGGCCGCCCGTGCCTGCGTCGCTTCTTCTTTCACCACCGCGTACGCGACGCGCAGCTCAGCCATCTCGGCGTTCCGATCGGATAGCCGTTTCTGGGCCTCCTTGACCAGAACCCGTTGCTGGGACAGCGCACCCCACACGCCACTCTCATCCCGAATGAAGAGCGACTTGCGGCGGGAGTACTCCTTCAGCTCCTGAACGCAATCCGAAAAGGTCACAAAGCCAAGGGAAAAAGACACCAAGAAAACTACGGAGAAAGCCGACGGGTCGATCATACCTCGGTGGCATCTCCCATACTCCGCACGGCACCGGACGCCACTCGGAGCAACCGATCAAGATGCCGGCGGACGCCCTCGAGGTATTCCCATCGGTGCACCTCATCTTTGTCACTCAAGACAAAGATGGGCTCGGCGTCGGGGTTCGTAGCGTCCCTAAACTGAAGGGATGGCCCCCCACCTCGGCAGCTCCGTCTCTGCCCGCGCTATCGCCAGCGCGGCGATGTCGGGCCACGACGAGGACGACCCGGCCGGGGCATCTCCCGGTCCCGCGGAAGGACCGGCCTCGCCCGCAGTGTTCACCTCTCCAACGGCCGTCGAGGCACCGGCCTGATCCGCGACCTCACCCCCCTCGACCCCCATCGCTTGTTTTCCTTTGTCCAGGGGGATGTCGTCGAGGGTAAGGTGAGGGCGGGCACCAACGACCGCCGGCGCCTCGACCGACGATGGCTCCGGTACCCGCGCCTTGACCGTTGGCACCTCCGGAGCTGGCTCCTCTTCTTCCGGTGCTCCGGATAGGGGCTCGACCGCCCCGCCCTCCACCATGCCCACTGGCTCTGCCAACGGGTCTTGTTGCGGCCGCGACTCCCTCGCCAGGGCCGCCTCCTGTCCTGACGCCGACGCGACCTCCTCTATGGTCACGTCCGCACCCGCCCGCTCCACGTCGTGGACGGGTGCCTCGCCCGTCGCGACCTCAACGGCAGCCTCGGCCGTCGCCGACGACCTGGGCCCCGTCTCGACCGTATCGAGCACCGCTACCTCTGCCGGTTCAGACCCCTCGACAGCAGGCTCCGGGCCAGCAACCACCGCGGCGTCGACTGACCCCTGCCGTTGTCGCAGGCGCCCCTTCGCGGCCTCGACCTCCCGGACCCAGGCCGCATCCTGCTCCGCCGTCCGGTTGAGGACAACGGCGCTGGCCCACAGCGACTTCACGGGGGTAAGCCCCATCGGCTCCGCCTTCCGCTTTAGCCTGCAAAGTGAGAAGAAACGTCAGCCAACGGATCCAGAGAAAAGCAGGACAACCAAGCTGAGATACTTACCCGGAAATCGGCACCAAGTGCCTCAACCCCGCGCGACCCGAGCCTCCCGGGACGGCCGATGGTGGCCTCGCGGCGGCCTCACCAGCAGGCCGAGCGCTCCTAGGAGCCCCGGCCGACGCACCGCCCTGTGCCCTCTGTGGCTCCGAGGCCAGCTGGCCTCGGGTTCTTACGCCTGCCGCCGCCGCCGCCGATGACGACGCCGGTACTGCCGTCCCAGCCCCTGCCCGAGCCTGCAGGGCCTGGGCTGGTGCGGACGTCCCTGTTGACCCCTCTCGACGGGTCCGGGGTAAAGCGGCCCTTCCCGTCGAGGGGCCCGACTCCTTCTCCGCCTTCTTCCCCTCGGGCTCCTCGACTACGACGACCGAGGAGGACGCCCCCCCGATGGGCTCCAGCAGGGGGCGAATGTCGGGAAGGTCCCCAAGCCTAGTCGCGATCTCATATCGCGACAGGGCATCGTCGTCTTCGCCGCTGCTGTCGTCGTCCTCCCCCGAGACCGTCTCGGAAGGCGACGGCGCCAGGGGGACCCCGTCGATGGTCTGCTGGCGTCAAAGCTTCTTCAACGCCTCCGCCTCCTTGGCCTTACGGATCGCCCGCTTCTTGGCCGTCTCCTTGGTCTGCTTCTTCTTGGAAGCATGCTGGCGTCGAGCCTACCGGGCGGGCCGGTCCTCCGGGACTGGCGGACGTGTTTCCCGCAACGCCGACAGATCCTATACGCTAGTCTCGACCACATCAGCGAAATCCACAGATAAACGAAAATAGCAACACCTCATCCCCGGGATACGTACCATGGACTCGAACCCTTCGGTAGGCCTCATGGGAACCTGGTTGGCCTCCTCCGCCTTGAAGTTCCCAACCATCCGGCGCGCTCGTTGGAGGACCTCCTCGAGGGCGAGGGATTCATGGGACATCCGGGTCCCCTCCAGATTTGCCTCCGGAGTCATCTGGTCCAGACGGAGACGACGCCGGCACAGCGGCATCACTCTGCGGCGATGGAAGGTCGCTGCCACCGCCGCAGCCGTCAAGCCCCGAAGGCGAAGCTGCTGCAGCGTCGCCAGCAGCGGGTCCAAGCGCGCCTTCTCGGCCTCCGGCACTCCGTACGACCAGCGCTCCTCTCGAGCGGTCAACACGCAGCCGGTGTACCTCGGCAACTGATTTTCATCATTGCGGAGGTAGAACCAACCCTCGTGCCACCCACTGTTCGAAGAGATGAGGCGGGCCGGGATGTACAGATCCGCCCGACCCGACCTCACCTGCAGCACGCAGCTCCCCACTCGAGCCGCGCACAGGACGCCCTTCTCCCCTGCCCTCTTGGCAAAGAGCTCGGCCTTGAAAAGGTGAAGCCACAGGTTCCACTGCGGCTCCACCCCAAGGTAGCCCTCGCAGACCGCCGCGAAGATGGCAGCCTGCGCGACGGCGTTGGGAGAAAGATGGTGAAGCTCCACTCGGTAGTGGTGGAGGAGCGCGCGCATGAAGACCGACGTCGGCACGCCAAACCCCCGCTCGTGGAAGCAGACGAAGCTCACCACATACCCTTCAGGGGGCACCGGTTCCCGGTGGGCAGGGGGCGGCGCCATCCACTCCGGCTGCGACCGGCTCATCCTTGGCCGCAGCAGCCCGTCCTCGACCAACTCTTCCAACCTCCTCTCCGTCACCGAGGAGGCGGCCCAGTCGTCGGCGGGGAGGATCTGGCTCTTTCCTGCCATCGGGGCTATCGGAGGGGGGATGGATGGAAAGGATGCGGTGGCGGCGACGACGCGGGCGGAGAACGCGATAAGGCAAAGATTGTCTGAGGCAGAAGATTGCAGGAACGCAAGGGACCGATGGGGAACGCAGACCCCTAGGCCTTAACTTTATATGCCTAGGCGGAAGCCCAACGGCCGTGCGAGAAGGTAGGAACAGTTTCCCGCATTAAATGCGCTCACCAAACCGTTTCCTTACATCTCGCAGGAGTCGGGCACGTGGCCGTCCCCCACGTCGTGACCACACGCCACGTTGCCCACTACCGCGCCGATCTCGCCTCCCCAAAAGACGCGCCCGGCTAACGAACGAGGGAGGGATCCGCGGACGAATATCCCCAGGTATGTGGAAAATGGGCCCGAAGCCCGCAATAAGTCTCGAGGGAGCGAAAGCTGGCCCTCGAACAGGGTTCGACAGCTGCCCTCGAGCAACAGAGTTAGGGACGACCCAGGGTGCGCCCATACATGGCCAAGGGCTCGAGCCACGCTCTCAAGGCACCCCAGGACGTATTCGAGGCCGAAGGAGAAGGTCGTCGTAGGAATCTCTCCGGGGGAGGCATCGAGCCCTCGAATCCTATCGAAGGGAATCGAGATCCACACGACCACTTCTTGGCATCTTTGAGGGCGCCTCCGGGCCACTAGCCGACCTCTAACGAATGGGGCACGGGCTCTCACTCGAATTCCCCCGCTAGCAGCTCACCGGAGATCGTCGGAACTCGCGCCCAAACGAGGGTAGTACGGCGTTCTCCACCCCTCCTCCTTTTTTTGGAAAAGGAGCGTGAGGGTCACGTAGCAAAAGACGGCCGGGACCCTGATCGACCTCGCGCACGCGAGGCTCAGGGGCTTGACCACAACGAATCGTTCCCCAATCAAACGCGTACAAGACCTCAGAGGAGTCTCAATACTCCACCGAGGCCTCGGGGGCTACACCCGGCGGGTGCGCTCGCGCGCCCCCGCCGGAAAAAATCACGGCGCTACGACTCCAATTCTGACCAACCTCTGGGAGAGTGATCACACACTCACCCAAAGGCTCGGGGGCTACTGTCGGTACCAACAGTACGGGGGTACCCGCACCTATTGCCAAAAAACTAACACGACCGAAACCGCAATAAAAGATAGCCCGCCTCGACCGCGTACCCAGTCAGTCTCGTACGAGGCCCGCTCGACGGGGCGCCTCGACCGCGCCCCGGCTCCGACTCGTACGAGGCCCGCTCGACGGGGCGCCTCGACCGCGCCCCGGCTCCGACTCGTACGAGGCCCGCTCGACGGGGCGCCTCGACCGCGCCCAGGCTCCGACTCGTACGAGGCCCGCTCGACGGGGCGCCTCGACCGCGCCCCATCCCGTGCCGCGAGGTACTTCGACAGCGCTCCGACCCGCGCGAGGCTCGACTGTCCGCTGGGGAGAACTCCGACTCGCGTGAGCCCGGACCGAGCACCTCGACACCTTTTCTTTGCCTACCCCAGGACAAAAGCCATAGCATTCAATGCGGTTACCTACTACCACCTACCGGCATGGCTGCGGCCAGGATCGACGTGGGAACAATACCCGTGTCAGATCTCACTGTTTTATCGCCCATCCCGTGATGGGAGGTGAAACCCGTCACTATACCCACCTTACCGCGCATTGTTCACCATCAATCACCCTCGAGGGAGGATAAGACAAGGCCCGTTCTCCGCGATATCGGGGGTTCGGCCTTATCCATCCGGCCTCGACCCGGCCTCGACCCAGCCCCGACGCTCGACTTAGTTCAAAGGACGGTATGGCATGGCGCTCTGGGTCATTTCGCCATCTTGTCTCCCACAACGTCAGGGTGTCCAGGGATGGCCGGCCATTCCTGAAGCACGTCGCTACAGTCAACTCAACAGGAATCGACAAAACATCACCTCAAGGCTCCCCGTCGTCTTGGCCTCCCCTCACCCTATAAAAGGGCAGGCCAGGGTTCAACGGGGGAGGGGGACGAAGACGGAACGAAAAACACAAAACAGAAGATCGACATCTCAAGCAACCGCCTTTTTCCTCTTTTCTCTTTGAGACTTGGGCTCGACACCCTCTCTCGCATGCTTGTAACCCCTACACGAGCACCTCGGTGCAAGGAAATACAAACATCTCCCCCCGCTGGACGTAGGGCCTTCTTTTGCCCGAACCAGGATAAACCCCCGTGTGTTCTCCTTGCATCACCATCCAGGAAAGAGACACGAAACATTTACTCGTTGGTTTAGGACCCCCTCGGGTCCGAACACCGACAAATTAGGCTCAAAACGTTCGTCTCGCAAAGTACAACCAAACTGTACAATTAGTTTTTAATTTTATCCACATTTAGTACTTCATGCATGTATCGTAAGTTTGATGTGACGGTGATTTTTTTTGCATAGTGCACTTTTCAATGAAACTAAACACAGTCATACTTGTACCTTTCAAGCTGAGCTATGAACAGTGTCAAACCGTATTTGTATAGTGTTTTCATACCGTGCTAATTGTAAGTCGCTTTAACTTTTTTTTACATTAATTTTGCTATATACTTAGATATAAAAACATGTCTAGATATATAGTAAAATAGATGAACAAAAGATCTAAGTGATTTATAATTTAGAATGTAGGGAGTAGATTCTTTTGGCACAGAGAAAGAATTTGTAGCCTTTAAAATCCGTCCTACAGTGAAAGATGGTATAGAAATGTCTGACACTATAATAGGTAATATTGTTCAGTGTTGTTTACACTGCACTAATACTTTAGAAGAATATAACTCAAGGTATTATGCTCGATTCTTAATTTGTGCGCTTTAAATTAATAATACATTTTTTTTAACGGAGGGAGATATTAATACTTTGAGGAATATTTATGGGATTATGGTTGATTCTTAATCTACGCGCTATACGTAGATCGTATGACGTCTTCTTTGTTTTCCGGCGATCTACCCTATAAAAATTATAATTTTAAATATGAATCTGAATCAACGGAGTCGCGATCCCACTTAACCTCATTTAACATATGGTGCTCTTGTATAGAGTTTTTGTTGTGGTTTTTTCATCAGTTTAATCGAAACTCTATCCAACAAACAAATACAAAAGTAGGTTCGGAAACTAAAATCAAGACAAAAATAGTTAAGCCGAGACCGTTTTCTAAAGAGAAGTTGAATTCGTCAAAGACAAGTGCAAAAACGCTAGAGGCATTTCGTCGAACAAAGGTCGACGGACAGCAGCAGTGACACACTGACACATCTGAACTTAGGCATGTTTGTTCGTCCCGTTAAACTTTAACAGCTATTGACTATAGGTTGATTATAGATTGTTCGGATACTTAATAATAGACTAATTAGATTTAATAGATTCGTCTCGTAAATTAATTTTAATTTATGTAATTAGTTTTGTAATTAATCTATATTTAACCCTCTCCCCATGTGTTAAACATTCTTGTTTTTTTAAAAAAACAAAACACCCCTTAACAAACGCTTGCGGGGGGCCAGGCCGGGGGGACGCGTGGCGCAGTCCCCTCGCCAGCGCAGCTGCGCAGAGGCGCGGGAGCACCACGCTCCACGCGTGACCCGCTGCGCACGACGACTCCTGTTTGAGTGGCGGGCGCGGGCCTCGGGCGGCGGCGCCGCCGCTCCCGGACATGGCGGACATGACATGCACGGCACGCGCGACCTACGACGCTAGTACGCGCGCGGCGACGTGTCCGGGTCTACTCCTACGCCGCTGCGCAAGATCATCGATTGCGGAGCGCCGGGACCGGAGGCGACGGCCCTCGACACTCGTCGTCCTCGTCTCGCGTCCTGTCGGTCGCCATGCCCACGCGTCCGGTCCTGCGCTGGCGGCAGGCGCTCGGTGCTCGCACGCGCCCGGACGCTGCCACGACGCGCTGCTAGTAACATGTACAGTACGTACTACTCCTACTTTCAGCGAGCTCGCTGTGCAGAGGCAGACCGCAGGGCGCGGAAGTGGGACTCTGCGAGGCGAGCGCCGCATGGTCTGCTCTGGTCGCCGCCGCCGTTTTGCGTTTTTGAAATCCTGGTGGCGCCATCATGTTGTTGCATGGATGCGCCGGCATGGGGGCCACATGCACATGCACTGGACTGGGAGCCCTTCTTGGTTCCTGTCGCTGCGTGCAAATGCATTGTGCTTGTGCAGCATTTTCTTTCGAGTTCGGAGTACTCCTACGGTTGCAGAAAATTCCATCGCTACCATTAAAATATATAACCACCATTTATGTGCTATAATAAATCATGGTTTCCTTGAACGCCATCAATTTACTTTTTTTTTCTTTCCTTATGTGTCATTGCTAGTTGGTGCCGCAAAAGACAATTATTCTCCTTCGATTTTTCCTTGTGTATAGTGATAATAAGTCCAAGTCCAACCTAGTACTTTCTCTTCTAATAAAGAGTATGTGTGCACACCGGAAAATTGCGATTGTTCTAGCGTTTGGAAGGAAAATATAATTCTTCCATGAGTGTGTACAAAGTATGAATATTATTCTCAAGCAAAAAATAGTTTCATGACCTAACTAATTCACAAATCACGATCGGTGATAACAGTCACAATTGATGATGCCACCGGATGGTGATCCAAAGGCGTTAGCTCCAAACTTTGGTGAAAATTAGCGGCAGTGCCACAGAAAGAGAAAAAAGTTCAAAATAAATTAATTGTGACAAATTGGAATACTACTGTATTTTATTTTTTAATGGCACGTAAGGACAATTTATATGCTTGAAGTCTTGAACGGTACTATTCAAGCAATTTTCTCTTCAAGAGTCAGCGGAAGCCGTTTGATAACTCGCCGGATAGTAGGTAGCTCCACCTACGCTGGTACGCATGCACGTCGAACTCGTATATAGGCCTTGTTCACTTCTCATCTTAACTCAAAATATTTCCTCTTCCACCTATTATATCAAATTTTTCGACGCATGTATGAAACATTAAATTTAAGTAAAAAAGATAACTAATTGCATAGTTTATCTGTAAATGTCGGGACGAATCTTTTGAGCCTAGTTAGTTCATGATTGGATAAATTTTGTCAAATAACAACGAAAGATGCTGCAGTACCTTTTCACTTACTTTTCACGAAGTGAACGCACCCATAACAACCAATAGTACACAGTGCATGGTGTATCGATCGACGTGTCGTCACTTAAGGACTGACTCTATAGACTCTAGAGGATAGTAAAATACGGAGTACACTATTATGACAAGTCAGCTAGCTTATAACAGTACACTTCAGCAATAGTCCTACGTGGAAGAAAGAGAAACGTGAAAACTAAAGCAGCTAGCGCCGGATCTTGAGCTAGTCTCGCTAAGAAATCGAGAACGGATGAGCTAGCCTTATCGCTAGATGCTAGCTCTTCTGTTAGCTCTTCTCCCTCAGCTTGGATCCATTGCTCCCAACCGCACCAGGATATTGCGCCTCCCTCAACTGCGCGCGCCACCTCCTCCCTCCCGCCCTGTATTCGCGCGCAAATCTCCTCAAGCCCGCCTGCTGCGCGCCAACAATCTAATTTCTTTTCCTTTGCGCGCGAAAAGGAATGGCAATATATCCCTTTCCCTCTATTTCCCTTCATCTTCTTGCTGCCCAGATCCAGATCGAGCTTTGGCCCTTGCCCAAATCCAATCCCTCCCGAGATGAGCTCCAGGTCAAAGCGAGAGGTGGCTTCGTCGCCGTCACCGTCGCCATCGACGTTTCACCTGCTGCAGTTCCATCTGCTAGCAACGCCATGGCTCCTCCTGCATGGTGGATTGGATCTCTACCACAAACAACCTCCTACGGTGCTGTGTCCCCAGATTGGTAAGTTCTTCAACTTTTTTTCTCATTTTGGATTGATTGGTGTATAGGTCGATTCATTAGTGATGATTCATTGCTCGTCCTTTTTTTTTCCACATATTTCACTGTGGTATTGGCGGCCGCCTGGTGGTTTTCTAAGCTTTTTTTTCAAAATGGTCAGCAACCAATGATTCCACGCCATGTTCCGTTTCCAGCACACTGGACTCCTACATGTGACAAGAGTACTCCAACACCTAGCCCATGTTTAGATCACCTCAAAATTCCAAGTTTTTTCACTCTCTCTCCATCACATCAATTTTTAGCCGCTTGCATGGAGTACTAAATGTAGGTAAAAAAAATATCTAATTACACAGTTTAGTTCAAAATCACGAGATGAATCTTTTGAGCCCAGTTGGTCTACGATTGGACAATATTTGTCAAATAAGACGAAAGTGGTACTATTCATCAGGTTGAAAAAATCTTCAATCTATTCCCAACTTCTCCTCCCAAATTCCACTATGCAAAAAAAAGATTCCCCGTCACATCGAAATGTCGGCACATGTATGAAGTAATAAATGTAGATGAAATTAAAAACTAATTACACAATTTTGTTGTACTTTGCGAGACGAACATTTTGAGCCTAATTAGTCAAAGTTTGGACAATTTTTACCAAATAAAAATAAAAGTTGCTACAGTGCGACGTGACCTACACTATTCCAAATTGGCTCTCCCAATTTGGGAACTAAACAAGGGCCTAGTACTAAATCAGGCACTAAAGGTGCTAAAAAGTCAAAAGGCAAACCCCTTGTCATCAATGTAGATGATGGTGACGACGCTAGGTCTGCAAAGCGTCTTGTATGGGATGATGATGAGGATGTGCGACTAGTAAGCAAAAGAACATGCCGAACTGTCATCTTATTGTAGTATCTTTCAATGGTTGTTCCTGTGTGCTAAATATAGGTGAATGCATCTTATTGTAATATGTTTGCATGGTTGTTCCTGTGTGCCTAATCATGTGTGCTAAATATAGGTGAATGCATGGCTGTTTCACTCCAACGATCCAATCAATGGGAATGCCAAGAAAAATGAGAGCTACTGGGGAGATGTAGTTGATTTGTACAACAGTGCTACGCCTCGTTCCCGAAAAAGAGAAATAAAACATCTCAAAGACCGATGGCAAAGAATTAAGAAATGGGTGACATTTTTCTGTGCCTCTTGGACCAAGGCTAATGCAGTTTATACTAGTGGACAGTCTGATGAGCAGTTGAAAGAGAAGGCTCTGCAATTTTATTTGGATGATTTTCCTAAAGAAGGTCCATTCACAGTTATACATTGCTGGAAGATTCTCCGTAATGAACAAAAGTGGCTTGCAATCTTGGAGGAACAAGAGCAATCAAACAAAAGGAGATTGGATGAAGAAAGTGAACTAAGGAGGATCACAAACACACCAGAAGAGGCTGCAGAAAAAGAGCGCCCAATGGGAACTAAAGTAGCAAAAAAACAACACAATGGCAAAGGCAAAGCCAAGGATGATGATGCTAATTTTGAAGAAGAAATGAAGTAGTACATGGATATTCAAGCTGCAGCTACAAAATGACAAGAACGATTTTTAGAGGCCCAACAACGCATTTCTGATTCAAAGGTTGAAGCGGCAAAGTTTACAAGGGAGGCTGCTTTGCTAGAGTCATATCAGAAATTATGGAGCATGGATACTAGTGGCATGAGTGATGAAATGAAAGCTGAGCACACATTAGGCCTGAAGATTCTGAGGGAGAAGTTGGTTGGCAACACTATTTGAGGTACTGCATTATCTGCACTTCCTAGTAATTCTGCATTGCAAATAATCATGTAGTCAGCTTGCAGCTTTAATGCATTGCAAATAATCATGTAGTCAGCTTACAGTTTCAATGCATTGCAAATAATCATGTAGTCAGCTTGCAGTTTCTATACCTTCCTAATAACTATGCTGTATAAATGCACTGCAAACAATCATGCAGCCAGCTTGGCAGTTACGTAGTTGAACTCTGCTCCCTCTGTATATATATTATTGTGCACTGCATCTATATATTGCAGTCCAGTTGAACTCTGCTCCCTCTGTATTTTCTTTCCACTCCTATTCTTTCCACTCCTACTCAGTTAAACTCTTGTTCCTTCTATCCTTTTTATACTACTATACAAAATGTCAGATCAATCTGATGATTCCGTAGATCCTAGTGATATGTACTCTATAGAAGAGTTCATGGCTGAGGAAAAGGTCATTGACTCTTTTGGTAAGCATATGCAAGAGAGGATTAAGGCCAAATTCCGATCTGGTCCATCTGTGCGGCGAAGTGCTCCAAGAAGGTACATCAACCGGAATCGTGAAGCGGCTCATGAACAACTAGTGGCAGATTACTTTGCTGAATATCCTCTCTACTCTGATACAATTTTTCGTAGAAGATTCCGGATGAGAAGGCATGTTTTTCTACACATCGTGGACGCCCTAGGCAAT
Organism: Saccharum hybrid cultivar R570; assembly: GCA_038087645.1. NCBI lineage: Eukaryota > Viridiplantae > Streptophyta > Magnoliopsida > Poales > Poaceae > Saccharum > Saccharum hybrid cultivar. The sequence continues at coordinate 2,544,760 of JAQSUU010000449.1, forward strand.
TGGTCTCCCTATTTCACTTAGAGGGCAGATTGTACTAATCGCCTAGGGCTTTCACCGTTGCAAAAGTGTACTGCAGCAATCCGTATGCTTGCATATGGGATTGCAGCTGACATGCTTGATGAGTACTTGAAGGTTGCTGAAACCACTGCACTGGAGTGCTTGGAAAACTTTGTGCAAGGGGTGGTGGAGATATTTGGTGGTGAATACTTGCGAAGCCCCACAGTTGAAGAAGTTGAGCATTTGCTGCAAGTTGGAGAATCTCGTGGATTCCCTGGAATGCTAGGAAGCATTGACTGCATGCATTGGCGGTGGGAAAATTGCCCAACAGCATGGAAGGGGAAATACACCACTGGCCGCTATGGAGTTCCAACCATTATCCTTGAAGCAGTGGCATCATATGACCTTCGCATTTGGCATGCATTCTTTGGTGTTGCTGGGTCAAATAATGACATCAATGTGCTCAACCAGTCTCCTCTTTTTATTGAATCGATAAAAGGTGAAGCTCCCGAGTTCAGTTCTCTATGAACGGGAGGCAATACAACACAGGATATTATCTTGTCGATGAAATTTATCCTGAATGGGCAGCTCTAGTGAAGTCCATAAAGGCTCCTCAACTAGAGAACCACAAGGTGTATGCAAGTGAGCAGGAAGGGGCAAGGAAAGATATGGAGCGTGCATCTGGGGTACTGCAAAAGCGCTTCAACATTGTGCGTCGCCCAGCGAGATCATGGAGCCTCAAGATCATTAGAAATATCATGAGAGCTTGTGTTATTCTCCATAATACGACTGTGGAAGACGAGGGACCTGCAATGGCTGAACGTCCTATTGACTTGAATGATGTCCCAGGGGCATCAATTGTTCTTCCACCAGAAGTACAAACTTGCAGTAACAGTTGTAACACTTCTGGTGTTACGAGCCTGCTTAGCACCCCGATTAGGATCAAAAAGAATTAGTAAACAAATAATGGCGGTTAATTGTTTACTTGGAAACATGTTCATGCGACCTTAATTAGTAAAATAGAACAATAGGTTGCTTTAATTATTTGGATTGAAAAACAATCTGTATAACAAAAATAAATCATAACTTGAGCCTTGCGCTTAAGTAAAGTTTATGCGCGAGTTGTGTAGATGGGAGTGCAACTTCTTGTTGGGAAATAAATATCGTCTTTTAGTGTTTTGCAAGCTCGGTAATCGAATTCGAAATCTAACCCCACCTAATTCGGGATCTCGTCCGGGGCGAGCAGAGAGGATGACAAGGTTGACAGCTAAATTCTATCAAAATTTCCTAAGCGCTAACAATATGTTTCGAGTAGTTGGTTGCTCCTCACCGGGCTCTTGAGCTGTGTGTAGGTCGTGGTGGTGTTGAAGATCGACTTGCTCTCGCATAATTGCTCTAACTTCGCTTGAGCGCGCTGTGGGCCGAGTGTTGCATTCTTTCGCGCGAACTGGAACTCTAGTGACGAACCCATCTCAGCATGACTTTACCATCCTCTCTAGCTATCCTTTGGTCTGTGTGTGCTCTTCTTGATAGCTGGTAGGTTGGTTCTTGGGACAGGCGAGTTGGTCTGGCCTCAATCGAGTCGGTGTAATTTTGGTGTGCGCTTTAATATTCATGCGCGTCAACGCTCGTTGCGTTTGGCCGGTGTCCTAGTTACCGTGCGTGCGCACCACGCCGCGGTGTCGTGCTGTCTCTACCGCCTGTCTGCCCTGCCTCTCTTTCACCTGCTAGCCGACGCCCTGTGTGTGCCTGCGAGCCCAACAGTTGACTTGGCCACAGGACCGAAGTGATGCTCCCCTGCATCGTTTGTCCCGTTGGCCGGCATGGCGGGACCGCCCGAGCGTGGCCACACTTTTCTTAATCGCGTCTCGTGGTACCTCCTCTGCTCCGCTGCCGCCGGACGCGTTCTGTCTGGGCGAGCCGTCCTTTTCCCGTGCCCCATGACCCACTCCCTCCAGGCCGCACCGCACCGAGGTTCTCGCGCCTTTATTGCTGCCTCGACCGGGGCTGGCCGAGCCGCGGGGAGGAGCCGCCCGCCTGCCCTTACCACCAGCTGGAGCCTCGCCATTTCCTTGTTTGCGCGCGGTTCATAGCACGCCAACCGGATTAGGTGCTCCAGCAGCGTGATAGGGCAGCCACCTAGCTTTCGACCCCCGCCCGGGTGCTGGCATGCGTCTCCGACCAGCAATTTTGTTTTGGCGTGTTGCTCACCACAGGCCTCGAGCGCCGCCGCGGTCTGTGGGTTGGGGGTAAGGCCGGTGGGGTTGCCACGGTTCGATTGCTCGTACCTGTGAACTCTCCTTGACTCCCTCTAACTGGTGTTTCCCTTCCTTCGGCCAGTGCACTCGTCGGGGGTGGGCTGACGCGTCGGTGTCAGCCGAGGAGCGCCGCCGCACCGCCCCCTCGCACGTGGTCGGGTCACCCCGGTCTCCCTCTGCCCCAACCGTTACCACAGCGCGCACCTCGGTAAGTCTCTCATGCTTCCCCACCAGCCCTACCGTCTCGGGGTTGCGCTGGATCACCGAAACGGTCGCGCCATCTCCGCTGGCCGCCGCCCAACCACTGTAGTGAAACCTAGGGTGCCTCCTCGTGCTCCTCTACGTCCTATCGGCGGCGGATGGAGCGTAGTAGGTGGTCGGCTCGGTTGCTAGGCCAGCGCGGGTCCCTAGTGATCGGCGTAGTAGCCGTGTGCCGTCGGAGCGCCGCGCCGTCGCGCGCCCTTGCCCAGGGATCTCCCCGTTGTAAAGACGGGTTAGTCCGAGGGCCTTGGTGCAAAACGTCTGTCTGTAGGAATAGTGGTTGGTGCGGTTTTGCTTTTTCCTCGAAGAGTAGGGTCTCGGGTGTAAGTTGCCATCGTGCGGGCCGTTCTCGTGATCGGGCCGGTTGCTGGGCCGTCAGTGCTGAGCGTGCCTGCGCTCCAGCGTGGGCTGCAGTGGGCCGCTGGGCCGTTTGGTGCCAGTTGGCTGTTTCCGTTTCTAAAGCCTTTTCCGATTTAGTATTTAAACGTAAACTTGTGAAATTAATATACCCTGTTGTAGGTGTCCAAAAATGGTGAAACCAATTTGGTTAGATTCATAAAATCATGATCTATCTAAAGGTGTAATGAGTTCATGTAGGGTTATAATATTTTAGGCGGACTCTATTTAGTTCGAGACGTTTAATATTATCAAATATGAACTTATAGGAATTTTGAGGAACAATCAGTGATAGTATTAATTCTAGAAATTTTATAGTAAGCTAACCATATTATTGGGTGTTCACTGTAAATTTTGTAGCTCCAGAATGATTAGGTGGCTAAGAATCACTAATGAGCCCTAGGCTAATATAGATTAAACCGATAAAGATAAGTAAAGTGAAACCTTGGGTTTCTATAGCAAAAATACCCTTGGAAAATGGCGCGTTACTTGGTAACGTAGACACATGGCCTAGAGCGTTAGTCGGTGAGCTAGTTCATTAGCCCGAGAGGCGTACTCGTAACTTAAGTATTTTCAGTCACCGTTGATTATTCACGTTTCCGTTGCATCACATTGCATATCATATAGGGACGACAATGGATCGTGGAGTCGACTGGAGTAGCAGAAAGGTGGTGTCTTGATGATCGTGTCACCATGGTGGAATGCTAACTTGGTTATTTTTTACCCAGGCAAGCCCCGGTGCATAACCCCTATTATTCTGCACTCTATTTTATGTTTGTGCATTAAGTTTAAAGGAGTTGAATGAAACCCACTTGCATATATATATATCCTAATCCCATGAGTCTTACTAGTATGACAGGATCGTGTAGATTGCTATGCTATATGATTCCGGTAGAAGCCGAGTGATTGTCTGTCGCTCGCGAGAGATAGGAATTATAATATTGTTAATATTATCATGCCACTATCACATGGAATATAAATGTACATGGATAATTGGAGACCGGGCGGAACGAATTGGATGGACTTGGACCTGGTTGGGCAACAGAGCGGGGCTCTAGTTGCATTTGTTCCGCCTGTGTCAATTAAGGACCGTTCGTTGCATGGACCCTGGTCAAGTCACAGATCTTCTTATCCCGAACATATACTAGCGGATGGGGGCTAGGAAGACTTGTTACTCTCTTGTCATGGGCTCCGGCTCTTTCCGGACCGACTGATTGGAGGCGGGGATAGATGGAGGTCTTAGCACCGTATTGAGGTTAGGCCGCAAGTACGGGAGCTAGGAGTCCAAGTTTGGACGGGGACCTGGAAACCCGTGACAAGAGGGGAACGGGTTGGTCTTGCTTGTGCCTGTGGTACAAGCGAGGCGTGTGTTTTTCGGGGTACCCAGCTGGGCATATTGATTCACGAATCGCCGTTTCTGCGTGACGGTACGACTTGACTACGCTCTGGCATCGTAGTAAGAACTGGCAGTTGAAAGATGAAGAAATGGTCCCTTTTGCTCAACTCTTGCTTGATTATAGCATATGTGCTTACATAAATTATTGGTTAATGAATACAATACGGCTTCTAAAAATAAGAAATTAAGGACACACCCTTAGCGCTGCTTCTTGCAAACAAGAAACCCACAAGCCAAAAAGCCTTGCATAATCCTTGGAGTCTTTTCACTTCCTCCTGACGGGTAAGTCTTGCGTAGTACAATTGAGTACTCAGGGTTTGTTCTACTCTGTTGCAGGTGGCAGGTGCTGATAAGCTGACCCTTGTGTGTGAAAACCTCCTGGTGGGCTCAGCGAGGATTTCCTTTGCGATGCGGAGTAGAGTTTATTTATGAAACTCTCACCAAAAGTTTTACAAGGAAAATACTATTAACTTGTTATCATTTCATGCATATAAACGTTCTTCATGTCATTGTTAACTTGTCATTAAATGATTTCATTTCCGCTGAACTCTGATAATGTTTTATATTCCGTTGTTATAACTACATAATGAATTTCTTTGATGTTGTACTAAAAGTGATGTAAGAAATGGTAAGGATGTTGTAAGCTTTACTCTCTCATTTGTGATCCTGATGTAAGAATGTGGATCTTCGAGTTCTCCCTTGCGGTGTGCTCGACGGAATCGCGTAGTTTAGTGTTCTCCCCGGGGTACTTAGTGTCTAATGGAAGACGAGTACCCTTGGGAGGGCATTAGATTATGCGATTCTGCCACAACAATCATCCATGCTTTGCTGATGTGCGACGTCGAAATTCCGCTATCCGTTCTCAACCAATCCATACCCAACTAAAGAAAAAAGTCTAGATCACCCCCAACTATGGGGGTGGTCTACTTAACTCCCCAAACTATGAAACGGTCAAATTTACCCCCTGAACTTTTTAAAACCGTCTACTTTACCCCCTGTGACAGTTTTGGACGGCGGTTTGCTACAGTAACCATGATTTTGCTACAATACCGAATCTTTAAAAAATCATAGTAAATCACAGAAAAATCGTAAAATGGAAAATCTAATTTTGTTGGACTCCACGTGAGTAGATCTACACAATGAACATATAATATGGTGTGCTTTAGTACAAAGTTTTTGTTGTAGCTTTAAATTTATTAGGATTTTTCAATAAATTTAAAGCTATAGCAAAAATTTTGTACTAAAGCATACCATATTATATATTCATTGTGTAGATCTACTCATGTGGAGTCCAACAAAATTGGATTTTAGAAAGTTCAGGGAGTAAATTAGACCGTTTTATAGTTTGGGGAGTTAAGTAGATCACCCCATAGTTGGGGGTGATCTAGACTTTATCAAAAGAAAAACCATGTACGAGGCCTTGCATGGCCATCATGTTTGCTTGTTCATTTAGGACCATGGACTCTGTACTTTTGAGTGTTTCCAGAAACTTATTGTTGTCCTCGATTTGGTCAGAATCTCAGAGATAATGCTAAAAGTATTTGCTAGCAGTTGTGGCATTTTTTTATCATATTGTAATCTAGTATATTTCATTCTGTTGAGATGGCCTTGTAAAGCCGTTTGCACACAAAGAACTACAAAGATAATCCGTAGCTGATCTTTACTCTTGGCACAGGCACACTAGTATTAAAATCACCATAAGCCAACTTAAGAGATAGTGTATATGAAGCTGACTTTTATGTGCTATCTCTTAGGTGAGGTGGCAAACTATGAGCTAGTAAGCTGGCTTAACTGTTGAGGACGCCCTTATTATAGTACGTGCAGAAAAATCGAGGAGAAGCGTCGAGAACAATGCAAGTTGCTTGTGCAATTACCAATGTTCATCGCATTGTGCGTTAGTTTGGTAGCTAGACAAACGTGTCGTGCATCAAGTATATACTCCTACAGTCCTACGTATACATAATACATGCTCCAAGCATCATGCCGCGTGTATATTATTATACTATCGTTTTGTGATCAGGAGCGCATGCAACTAGGAGCATTTCCAGATAAATGATGATCGGAATACGACGTAAGTGCAAGTGGTATAAGATTGCTGTCGTATAATAATACTGCTAGTTCTAGCATGGTGTACGTATTTGTTTGGCACTGAATGGGCCAGCAAGGCAGCAAGGCCACTGTACCGCTATAGATCATAGAAAAGCTGCTCTCTTTTTTTGAGAATGAAAAACTAGCGGGCGTGAGAAATACACCTATTTTGCACAAATGTAGAAGTTCAATAGAACTAGAACATACTATATATACTATTTCCTCCGTGTCAAAATAAATACTGCACTTTAAGATACGTTTGTATAATCAATGATACCATAAAATGAAGAAAGTAGCAAAGTCTACTAGTGCTAGCCTGCTAGGTGTCCTATGACCCAAATATGAATTTATTGTGAAAATTTCGAATACTAGAACTGTACATAATTTTTGGGACTACGACAATGCCGTTGTATCCGGCGGCGGTGGACGTGTGTAGTACTAACATTTTGCCGTACGTGATTATTTTTCCAAAAAAAAAAAATCTTGCGGTACGTGCAACCAGAGCCGCAACCCGGAAGTATCTGCTGTTTGTTCCAAAAAATAGTAGCGCTCGTGAATCCTGATGGTGATCGACGGTATGTACGTCGAACGTCGTACATACTGCGTTGTAGTATAAAAACTTTTTCTAATATACTGTTTGTTCCGTGTCACTCCGTCGGCAGTCGCTGCGTGGCTCCGGTCGCTTTCAGCTCGACAGCTCGTAGCGGAACGTGTGTGCGCCGTGCCGGCCTCGCTCGTAGGTCAGCTGGTGACGCATGCGCGCATGGGGCTGTCGATGGAGACTCGAGAGGAGAGCAGGCCAGGTTCAGGCGATCAGCGTACGTCGTCGACTCGTCGTCGCTCGTCAGTTTGTCACGCACGCAGATCGCAAATGCCACCCTGGCTCGCACGGCATGCGGAAAGGCAAGGGGGGCAAGGCATGTGGAAACCGTAGCCGCTGGTATTTGCACGGCGGCGCGTGCAGTGCAGCTACTGTCGTCGTGCAGCCACGCGCCGCGCGTAGCTAAGGTACGCGCGTACTCGTACTTTACTGTACGTCAGTACGTGTACGTGTCCCCCTTTGGACACGTCGACGAAATGGCGGCCGCATATCGTGAATAATGAATGAATGAATAAAAATCAACGAATGAATAAATGAATGCCCAGCCGACTTTGTGTGTATGATTGAGCAAAAGCAAAAGACAGATTTTAGCCACTGCACGCTATACGCCCACAGGTCACGGCCGAGAGAATGTATCCGATTGCGATAGTTGGGATGTACGTGACCGTGACCCGATTTCATAGCTTAGGGTTGAAGATCAGACCAGCCCACGATCTAAAGGTTAAAAGATATATTTTACCCTATATATACAAAGTAATATCAATATTTATCTTCAAGTAAGTTTGATGATATATAGATCTATCCCACCATGAACCTAATAATATTTGTTTGGTATAATAGATGCTACGACTTTGTGTGTATGATTGAGCAAAAGCAAAAGACAGATTTTGGCCACTGCACCCTCTACGCCCACAGGTCACGGCCGAGAGAATGTATCCGATTGCGATAGTTGGGGATGTCCGTGACCGTGACCCGATTTCATAGCTTAGGGTTAAAGATCAGACCAACCCACGGTCTAAAGGTTAAAAGATATATTTTACCCTATATATACAAAGTAATATCAATATTTATCTTCAAGTAAGTTTGATGATATATAGATCTATCCCACCATGAACCTAATAATATTTGTTTGGTATAATAGATGCTACGACTTTGTGTGTATGATTGAGCAAAAGCAAAAGACAGATTTTGGCCACTGCACCCTCTACGCCCACAGGTCACGGCCGAGAGAATGTATCCGATTGCGATAGTTGGGGATGTCCGTGACCGTGACCCGATTTCATAGCTTAGGGTTAAAGATCAGACCAACCCACGGTCTAAAGGTTAAAAGATATATTTTACCCTATATATACAAAGTAATATCAATATTTATCTTCAAGTAAGTTTGATGATATATAGATCTATCCCACCATGAACCTAATAATATTTGTTTGGTATAATAGATGCTACGACTTTGTGTGTATGATTGAGCAAAAGCAAAAGACAGATTTTGGCCACTGCACCCTCTACGCCCACAGGTCACGGCCGAGAGAATGTATCCGATTGCGATAGTTGGGGATGTCCGTGACCGTGACCCGATTTCATGAAGATCAGACCAACCCATGGTCTAAAGGTTAAAAGATATATTTTACCCTATATATACAAAGTAATATCAATATTTATCTTCAAGTAAGTTTGATGATATATAGATCTATCCCACAATGAACCCAATAATATTTGTTTGGTATAATAGATGCTACGACTTTGTGTGCATGATTGAGCAAAAGCAAAAGACAGATTTTGGCCACCGCACCCTCTACGCCCACAGGTCACGGCCGAGAGAATGTATCCGTTTGCGATACGGAAAGGATACAATCAGGGCGTCTGGACAACGACGGACGCGCACCAAGTGACGCGGCGCGACCCGACCCGCCAGCACGCTTCTTTATCCTTATCCTCCGCGCGACGCTCTTGCTTTCCTTCTTCCTCCTCCTGCTCCCTGTCGCTCTCTGTTTCTTCTGCTGTGCATGCTGCGGCTCCATCCCTCCACCCCACCATGCTCCTCCACTCTCTGCTCCGCATCTCCCTCCCTCCATGTGCGACGGCTGCGCGAGCTGCTACTCCCTCCGCGCGTCCCCTCGACCTCCTATGCCATCGGATTTGGGGGCGATGGCAGCGGACGCGGCTTCCTCCCTCCTTGCTCTCTCTCCCTCGCAGTCCGCGACCTCCATGCATGGCGGCGGCTTCGAGCGAGGTAGGTGAGATCCCCAGTCTGGATCTCAGCCTTCTTTTTCCTCCCTTTCTCCCCTTCTCCCTCTAGATCTGGCCCTCCTCCGCCTTCTCCTCCTCCTCCCGTGTCTGGATCTAAAGGGTGCGGCATGCATGTTGCAGTAGTTCTCTCAGGGGGTTGCAGCATGCATGTTGCAGCAGTGTGTGGCGGCGGCTTCAGGCGGGGTAGGTGAGATCCCCGGTCTGGATCTCAGCCTTCTTCTTCCTCCCTTTCTCCCCTTCTCCCTCTATATCTGGCCTTCCTCCGCCTCATCCTCCTCATCCTCCTGCTCCTCCTCCTGCGTCTGGATCTAAGGGATGTGTTGGTTGTTAGGGTTTCAACGAGCTCTCGGGTGGCTCAGCTCGCACATGTTTCAATGGTTCTCTCTGGTTGTTGCAGTAAGGTTTCAGTTGCTATTGCAGTAGGTTAGGGGGTCAGCATGCATGTTGCAGTAGTGTGTTGCATGTTGTTGCAGTAGTTGTTAGGTGTGTGTTGTAACAATGCGCCCCTAGTGTTTCACACTCTTTTCATTATTTCAGATTTGTGTTCTTCAATCTCATGTCGCAGTAGATGTTCCATCGTTGGTGCAACAACTTTTCTTCAATGTTGTTGTAACAATTTTGGTGTTTCAGTAACTAAAACTATCTATTCAATGTTGTTTTTTATGGATCCGCATGTTTCAATTAACAGTCTCATATGTTTCAGTAGTTTGTTCGATGTTGCTTCAGTAACATGTTCACCGTGTTTCAGCAGCTCATCCTATCTGTTGTAGCAGCAAGCAGAGGGGAACATGGGGCGGACTGTGTGGGGCGAGCAGGCGACTGGCAGAGGTGTAGGGGCCGGCGAGTGGGGGGCGGGCGGGGGGGGGGGGGATTTCTGTGCGTTTGGGGTTGGGGTGGGGCGGGGCGTCTTCGATCTACTTTTCATCCTCCGTCTTCTCTTCTGTGCGGGTGGCCGGGGCGGGGCGGGGCGAGCTGGTGGTGCGTCCGGACGTCCCCGGGAGCCAGGCGTCCGGGCGCTAGCAGTCCCCATTGCGATAGTTGGGGATGCCCGTGACCGAGACCCGATTTCATAGCTTAGGGTTGAAGATCAGACTAGCGCACGGTCTAAAGGTTAAAAGATATATATTTTACCCTATATATACAAAGTAATATCAATATTTATCTTCACGTAAGTTTGATGATATATAGATCTATCCCGCAATGAACCCAATAATATTTGTTTGGTATAATAGAAGCTAGTATTTTTTATAAATTTAATTAAATTTCAAAACTTAGAATTGCATGCGTCTTTTTTCACCACGGTGCGACTACTTTGCGGGAACTAAATGCACGGTAGGTAGTACGATGCACACAGACCGATTACGACGCACGGAGCCGCAGCTAAGAGCAAGGGAAATAGAGTCAAAGTGTTTGGCTATAAATCAAGTTATAAGAGCTAAGCTATACAATAGTTAGTCTTCTATTTGTCTATAAAATTTCTTTATTATTATATGTCTTCATTATCTTTTCTATTCCTTCTCACATACATCTATATTGGGACTCATTACTGCATATGCTTCCGTGTTCAGTTTGGTGCTTGCATGGAAGTCGAGCTCTCTTCTCTCTTCTTTCTTCTCTCTTTCACACCAGAAAAAAATATATTAATTAGTTTGACTAAGCCAATTGTTTGTTGTACTTGCTCTGACTACTCGCATGAGAATGAGATATTGCTGTCTGAGGCAGTCGCCGCATGTCTTTCCCAGTTTCCCCTGATCTTTTCCGCGCGGCTCGACACTCGACAGCGACAAATTCAGCCGCCTGCATTGCATGCGTGGATCGTGTGGATGGATGGATGGATGCCGCAGCGCGCAGGCGGAAGTGCGTGGGCGTTCGGGACACGTATACGTGGCGGGCCCCCCCTCGTTTCCCTCGGCGTCCGGCTCGGACGTGTCACGCAGCAACAGCGAAAGCTATAGCCAGCCGGACCCGCGAGTAGGGGTCTGACAGTAGCGTAGGAGTACGGGCGAGCGAGCGATTCTCCCGGCGCCGCGCGCAGGCCGGCAGCATGAGTGTGGTCCACATCGATCGACTAGGTTGTTGCCCCTAGCTACTTGTGGACTTGCAGGAGGGAGGTATGTCTATCGAGGGTTTCGTTTCGTGTGGTGGTTTCCAAAAAGGAAAACCTGCATCTTTCGAATGATCGACTAGGAATAACGTAGTTCTTCAGCAAACCAAAGGTGGTCCGTACTGCATGCAGTTGGATCGATCGATGCCGCTGCCGCATTCTGTAAGCAAAACACAAACCGGGCAGGCGGGCACGGACGTGTTTTGCGCTCCACGTACAGCACCAGTACTCCAAAGCGCCGCGACGGGCAGGGCCGCCACGACGGTGTACGACTAGGGACTACCGGTCCACCGTTCCGTAGGGCGCGGCGTGTGCCATCGTCGCGTTGGCAGTAGAGCAATGCAAATGGCCCTCCCGTCTATCCGCCGACGTCGTTGAGGGTGGAATCCGCATGCTCCCCCGGTTCCTGCAACGGCTGAATCGTCCAGCAAAAGACGATTCCAAATGTCGTAGCTTGTCCCACATGCAAACAACACCAGGTGTACCCAGAGAGAGAGAGAAAAAAAAAAGGCAGCATGTTTAAGCACAGCAACGCTTGCATACATGCATGCACAATTGGCAGATGCCAGACCCACCCACCGCAATCCACAAGACGCATCTAGTGGGCCACACACAGCCCATGATTTCCATGCGAATGAATGTGGCCGGCCTATTAATCTACCACCGAGTGTGGGCCGAATGGAAAGGTTGCGCTGCTGCTGCTGGGGCGAGGAGATAGCACCACATCGGTAGTGTAAGGAAGAGGCGGAGCACAGGCTGCCTACATAAGAAGGGCCAGAGGGAGGGGCTCATCACGCAGCTGCATGGTGAGCACAAAGCGAACTATTCTTTCGCCTTTTACTAAAGAATACCGTGTGCACGCCATACTAAGCAGCATACGCTAATTTTTGGAGGGTGCCTTCTTTTTGAGGAGGTGCCCAACAAATAAAGTTAAAAATCTTTATGTATTATATTAATTAATATTATATTAATTTGAAAAGAGTTACGTAATAAGCAAAAATAATTAGAATTTTTAATATTAAATATTTAGGAGTTGTCAAACTAATTAAATTTAATATTTTGAATGATTTCTAATATATAGTAACATAGTTCTTTTGTTCACATTGTTTCTTTTGGCTTTAATTTTTTCTCTATAATTTCTACTTTACTGTGCTTTTCTAATTGGCAACATGCAATTAGTTTATAGGAGGAAGGCAAGCTGAATGTGTGTGGCTTTTGTTGTGATCAGCAAATGATACACTCCTTAAGCAAATACTAAAGCAACAGCTCACAGATTAACAAAGACTGAAAACTATTATTTCAGAAATGCAAAAGCACCCTCACAGGTTAACAAGGACTGAAAACAATTATTTCAGAAATGCAAAAGGCCAACTCACAAATTAACAGGAAGGACTGAACACTATTTCAGAAACGCAAAAGCTTGTTGAACTGAAAACACTGAACATTAGTCTAGCACTCTAGTTCATACATCGGACTGAAACACTGGACACTAGCACGGGGCGTCCCGGCGGCCGGCCTTCTCTCCACCTTGCCTTACATCTACTGTACGTTGCATTCTCTTGCTGTGTACGTTCGTTGCTCCTTGCTTGTATTGTGTCTCGTCAGGTTTGTCTCACTTATCTGTTCCCACTCTTTAGCCGTATGTATCGTGTGTCGATTCTCTACAGTCGTGTCGTGTTGTTGGATTCAGTCAGTTTCTCCAGGGTTTGCTAAAATGGGGGGCTGAGAAATTTTACAATAGGGACCAATTAACGGGCTCTTGTGATTATTATCTGTACTTTGTGGGAACTATAAAGGCACGGTACAATGCAAAGAGTGATTACGACGCTGGAACTGCTAACAAGACCGGACACGGACGTGTTTGGCCGGCGCTCCACGTACGCTCCACATTGTCAAATTATGGTCTAATTAGACTTAAAAAATTCGTCTCGCAGAGTAGTCATAATCTGAGTAATTAGTTAGTTTTTACTCTATATTTAATACTCCAAACATCCGTGTGATACATACTAAACTTTAGGGAGAGGAACTAAAAAGGCCTAGGCTGGGAAGGGCTACCTCCGGTGCGGACTCGACGCTGGAGCAATAGTAGAGCTAGCAACCGCGCGGAGACGGTGCGAACCACGCTGGAGTCATCGCCGACGGTTGCGGCGACGGGAGACCTGGCTCGGTCGCCCGGCCGAAGAATCTGCTAGGCGAACCCACGCCAGGGGGAAGGGGAACGGCGGGCGAGGAGTTTGCCGCTGGGAACACACCGCGCCGGGGTAAGCGAAGGAAAAGGGCTGTAGAAGCGGGCCTGGGCCTAGGTTAGGATTATTGGGCCAGGCTCTAGTTGGGCTGTTAAATATTCTGTATAGCTTTTTTTTCTTTGGCTAATCTGATAAAACTTCAACTTTTGTCCAGGGCATTTCTTTGTCTAAAATCATTTGAAATTTTCAAAGATTTTCAAAATTTTGGATGGTAGCATCAACCAGCACAGAAACTTACTTTTAGTGTCGATTGGTGCTGCAAACCAGCATTTATGCTCTGGGAGATCGACTTTAGTACAAGGCTTCTATCGGTCCGTGTCACCGACTGGCACTAAAAGAGGGTATCATTGTCGGTCACCAACCGTGTAATAGACTTCTCTAGCTTTTAAACCTTTGCAGCCTAGGCTGTCGAGGGTAGTGTTGCTCGCGCATGTATTTTACTATCTCCTCTTATTATTATTAATGAAAAGCCGGGTGACTGGATCTTAAAAAAATATTGTCGGCTCTAAAGTAACAAACGCTGATGGAAGGGTAAGAAATGCTCGTTCTGTAGTGTCAATCACGAATCACGATAGCTCACCAAATGGGTTTTCACGAGGGTTTATGTGCATATAGCCTATAGGACAATCTGGCTAGGCGTGTTGTTCCTTTCAAGAAGATTAGAAATAGCAAACAAGATGACTGGCTTAGATAAATATAACACATCCATTGAAAACCAGATTACCGAAGGTGGAGGAAGTTCGGTTAAGGACCGTCCCCGTGGATTGTTTCGTAGCGTTGTTTACAAAACTGACAATGTCATATATAATGAAATGAAACTCAGATAAAACATCCACTCTCAATATAAAGTTTTATTGTAGAGTTTCATAGTCATTTAATTTTATGACTCATAGAGAGTTGGTAATCGTGTCAAGAGAGTTTCATCTAGACTCATTTCTTCTCTCTCATCTTAAATACACTGCTATGTCATAAAAATATCTATGTGACAACCTATTTCTAAGACTGGCCTGATGATCCTACTGCGGATTGGGATCAGAAAACATGAGAAGAAAACCAGCCAGCCATGCATCCTGACTATTACCTCTATTTCAAAATACAACATATTCTAAATTTGTCCCAAGTCAAATTATTCAAAGTTTGATTGAATTTATAGAGCCTCCGAATATTATTAACTTCTACCAAGTAAACAAGTATATTTCAAATTTCATAATATATAGATCTAATTATGCTCATTTGACATTGCAAATACTATTGTTCTTTTTTTTAATAAAAACTTGGTCCAATTTAGAATAACAAAACTTAAGACAATACCCTGTACTAATCAGGAAGAAAGTACTGAGTGTACGAACTAGTTATTCGCTTATTTTACTCTCCACCCTGTTCGTTTGGACTTATCAGCAGAATCAGCAGCCATCCAACAGTATTTTTCTCTCACAACAAACCAGCGAACAGTGCTTTCAGCATAATAAACCAGCGAAACGAACATGCCGTTCATTTGTGGTTACTTTATCTCTTTCTATATCTTTCGACTATTTGGCGGTGTGTGTTTGCATGTTGTGTGTTTCATTTATATGAGCATGTATGATAATTAATGTTAATGTGCATATTATGAGTGTTTCTGGCAGCATCAACGTGTATGATAAATATTAATATTTTTTAATATATATTTGGTCAAAATTAAAAGTGTTTAACTTCTCGGGAAGTGACAATGATATCTATTTTTGGATTGAGGGAGTAACAACTAGTGCAAATATATAATATATTTATTGTCTTTACCTTGTCTGTTGTTTATTTAATATAACTACTTGTGTGTTGCAATCATAGTGGTTGGGTTATTCTCGGATATGCTTCATATAGTGCACACGATAGAAAGTGGGTTGGTTCGCTGCCTTTATGAAAGAAGTGCAGGTGAGCGCTACCCCATCCCCCTTGAGTTGTATCACTTCAGTTGTTTTGTAGTTTAGCCGGCTGCGTTGGCTCTAATATTTTAGCGTAGCTCTTAATTCCTATTCCGGTATATCTAGCGTCCAGGACGTCCGGCGCGCCGCGCGAGTCCGGACACCCGTTCACCCCAGCCGCGTCCACCTTGAGCCCCGCCCCACGCGTGGACGAGCACGCCCCCCAGCTCGCCCCCTCGAACGCAGCATTCCCGTCCACCCGGCCACAGTGCCCCGGTCGGCTAGCCTCTCGGCGCGCCGCGTGCCCCCGGCTCGCCCCGCAGCCCACAGCGTCCACCTTCGCACTGCACCGCGCGCGTGCCCAGCGCCCCCCTAACAGCACCACCCCTGTCCGTCGGCCCCCAGCGCCTCTGTTCGCTAGCCATTGGCGAGCCGCGCGCCCCCGTCCGCCG
Source organism: Saccharum hybrid cultivar R570 (assembly GCA_038087645.1). Classification (NCBI taxonomy): domain Eukaryota; kingdom Viridiplantae; phylum Streptophyta; class Magnoliopsida; order Poales; family Poaceae; genus Saccharum; species Saccharum hybrid cultivar. Next base: position 2,560,707 of record JAQSUU010000449.1, read on the forward strand.
GCCCCCGCCCCCGGCTCGTCCCGGCCAACAACATAAAATCAGGAACAACTTATTGCAACATAAGACTGAAATAGCTGAAACATTTAGAACATATTGTTGCAGCATTTGTGTGAAGTATATGAAACATCCAAATTAGAGTGATTGCAACATACGTCTAGAAAACAGGTGAAACATTTTGAACAAATACTTGCAACATGTGCAATAAAAACACTCGAATAAAATTCAGATCAGAACGATTGCAACATACGTCTAGAAACATGTGAAACACATTTTGAACAAATGATTGCAACATATGCAACATGTGCAACATCCCCCGATCTACTTTTGCTACATCAAGATGAAACAATTGCAACATACTTCTGAAACGTATGAAACACTTGAAACATGCATTTGCAACATATGGGTCCTCCCCTGTCGTGGTGTCTTCAACTGACTGCGGGAGACGATGTCTCGCCGACGATGATCTTCTCCTGGTGGTGCCGCGGTGGTGGTGGTGGTGCACGCCGTGGCCGCGATGGTTGACTGCGGATTGGGCGCGCAGTAGTGGATGGCCGCGACGGATGGCCGCGCGGAGGCAGAGTGGGGCACACAGAGGCCGAGTGGATGGCCGACCAAAGACAGAGTGGATGGCCGGCCGAAGACGGAGTGAGGGCCGCGCGGAGGCGGAGTGGGCGCGGGGCGGCGTTGTGCGGCGCAGGATGGGTGCGCGCGCGGGGGATGGCTGCTGAGTAGCCAGGGGCACGCGGCGCGGGCAAGGATGGCCGCGGCGGCCATCGGAGTGGATCCGAGCAGGATTTTTTTAGTAGTGCGTGGTGGGATGGGGGAGCGGGATGAGCGGTCGAGTGGATGACCACGACAGTCAGCGGAGTGAGTCACGCCGTGTTCAGATGTGGACGGATGCCTTAGTACAAGCATCATCGTTTCTATTCACTTTGGTGATTACCTCATAGGCTCAAACCGAGAGAACTTGAGATTTCCTGTTGCTCACACAGTATTAACACATCTGTCCTACTTCTCCCAAACTTCAACGTCTGAAGCTGTCACGGTGCCTCTGCCCTAAAAGACTTGATAAAAATTTATTATTAGGATAGATCACCAAATAATCCCATAAGGTTTTTGTGTAAGTACATATATAGGACAATCTTGCTGGCCCTGTTGTTCCTTTCAAGAATCAAGAGCATTATGCAAAAGTAGCCAGCAACATGTCTTCGCTTATATGAACACATCCACCGAAAAAGCATATTACGTGGGGCTGGCAAACTGGTCAAATGACCGACTAGGATGTTGGAAGATATATGACAGGAATCAGGATGCTCCCCTTATTGTCCGAGCCCTAAAGTGCACTAGTGCAAAAAAAGGTGGAAATTAGATACAAAAGATCCTGCGCTTCTCCTATATTTTATTCCTCTCCTCTCTTCTTGCCAAAAATTTTGGGAGGCAGAGTGGTAGATTTGCTCCTGGCAAAAAAGAATTTGCTAGTTAGATCAAGGACTCATTTGTTTTTCAGCCGAGGATTGCAGATTGTATCTTCTATAAGCGAAAGCTTAAACAAATAAGTAATTCTACGCCTACGAATTGTAACAATCCACATGCCAATTTTTTTTCCCGAAAAAGTGTGTATTGGCACGTGTTTCACTAGGGAGGATTAAGATTCATACAACAACTGGGATCACAACACAGTGAGATACTGTTAGTTTCCGGATTAGACATAAACACAAGGCACCGGCTAACGGTGGATTACATGGAGGTGTATTAACTAAGGGACTAATTCTGCGACTGAAAGAGATAGCCAAAGCGCGTGCCTAAAATTGTTGAAATTCAACAATAATATGTCTTTTGCCAACTTGTAGATCGTTAGCTGTTACGGTCTGCAGGTTGCTTTCCACAATATATTAGGGAAAACAAATAAGTCATAGTACTATGATGGTGCGATTTGGACACAAACCTTACCCCACCGTTACTGATCTACTAGTTCTATAGTGGACTACGTGACCGACTTGCTGTATGTATGCATATAGCCACTTGTGTGGTGTCCTCTACGTATTACTCTGTATTTAAATGCAGAGGGAGTACAACCTAGCGAAGTGAGGAAACAACCATTTTCTGCAATGAATTGCTGCTACTCTTTTTCTTGCTCATGCCCCAGCAAGAACGTACGGAGTGTCGCATCGCATCTTTTGGATTCTGCAGGTTGGAATTTTGGCCAACAACGGGACATCAAATTAAACTTTCTTTTGTGTGATAGTTTATAGTACTTTTTTGGTCTTTTGTTAGCTTTAAACCAAAACTGACCATTGGGTAGCTGGGTCTTCTGTGAACCAGGGAGTGTTTGTTTCCACAGGGAAGTTTAGCCATGTCACATCGAATCTTTAAATATTAATTAAGAGTATTAAACATAAACTAATTATAAAACTAATTACACTGATTGAGGCAAATTTGTGAGACGAATCTATTAAACCTAATTAGTCCATGATTTAACAATGTGATGCTACAGTAAACATTTGATAATGATAGATTAATTAGGCTTAATAGATTCGTCTCGCTACTTAGTCTACTCATGTGCAATTAGTTTTATAATATTAGCTCATGTTTAGTCTTCCTAGTTAGCATCGAAATGTCCGATGGGACACAGACTAAACTTTAGCCTTTGGATCCAAAAACCCTTTGTTTCAATAAAGTACAGTGTTCCTGCCCTGTTTCATCAAATCAAACAGAAAAAAAAAGAACCAACCATTAGGTGCGAGAAAACAACTGCATCACATCACCATCTTCTATTTTCCTTGCACTGTCAAAATCAAGTTGAATAGGCTCTTATAACAAACAGCTGAGTTCACATTGGCACATCGGTCTACTACTTACGCCGAACTTGTGAGTTCTTGATTTTTATGGTGGCACTTTTTTCGAGATCGTGCGTTGGTACATTTTTCATTAAGCAGGAACAAGAAGATTTGTTACAAAAGTAATGGGGTGTGGTAAACCAAAGATTACCAAAACCCATTGCCCACGCCCCTCACCAAACTCGCATGTGGTTGCGATTATATAGCACTAATCTGCGACAAAGGACAACAAAGAACTTAGTTTGATCGTCGCCGCGAATCAAGGGCCGCCAGGTGTTTGTAACCCGCTGCGCACCACAGAGACACCTCCTGCTCAATGGAATCAAGCAACCTGTTCGGCGACGCTGTGACGCGATTGAAGGTTCTCGCATTCACAATCACGCGACAAAGGACGCGATTTTTATGGTGGCACTTCAGCTGATACAAGACACATGCACGGTTTCACAGCAAACATTCACAATCATGATAAACAACAGTTTGCAGTGGTTTTTTGTTACATTATATATCAATTTTGAAGGGGAATAGATATATGAATGGATCATGTACTACGAAAAAAACATGCATAAAGTGTCTGGCAGTTTAAATTGACTGAAAGTGGCAGTATCCTTTGTTTCCTCAAGATGACAGTGAAACTGGCTGTGTTTACAAAGCTACTTTGTTGATCGATTGAGTGGTTGGTTGACAATGACAGACTTGCATCAATACAAAGGAGAATGCTTCACGTACGAATGTTGGAGCAGCGTGCGACAAAGTGATGCCGCTAACTCTCCCTGATTCACACGGAGCAGTCATATGTATAGCAGCGTCCAAAACCAAACATAGACTAGTTTTTCCTAACAAACGTGTATTAATTGATGAACTGAAAATGATCTTTGGCGACTAAACTACTTCTCCATTTCTGAGCATCTTCATAAGACATTGAACAACTTGCCTCAAAAGCAAAGAAGACGAGCACAGTTGTTTTTTTTTATAACTACGAGCACAGTTGTTCACTCACCAGATCAGAACCTAGAGCAGTAAGAGGTCGTTGCATACCTAATTTTGATGCTATCTTAGGTTTCTTTTGCCAAAATATGCTATCTAAGTGTTAATAACCAGTTTTTATGTATAGTTGATCAGAACAACAGCCTTCACAGGCATAACCTCCCTGGCAATCATGGGTGCAGAGTCTTTCCCTTCTCATATTCCTCTGCTTTGAGCAATGCTGGGCACATGATACTAAAACCTGTTTTAAGATTAGAGATTGTTTCCAATGTGAAAGTGGGCGACGACACCAGGAGAATTCCTCCACCGTCTTGATGACAACAGAAGCAGAAGAGAAAATACGTCCCCGGCCGACAGTGAAGCGGCGACTGGGAATCTACTTGCTGCAACTTTCTTCTGTTTTGAGTCTTGTGAGCTTTGTTTTGCTTTATCTGTTGAACTGTACGCTGCCTCCAACCATATAAGTAGCCTGATCTCTGGCTGGTTGCTTTGCACTAAAACAAGCACAAACGACCAGGCGACCAGCAAAGCTTTCCCCAATCAACGCAGCAACAATGGTGCTGTTCCTTGAGTATCTCTTGCTGGCCTCTGTCTCTCTAGCTTGCTGTACCACAAGCATGACACAGACCTCACCCGTCCTGGTAGCTCATGCAGCATCCACCTCCAATTTCTCCGATCACCTCGCTCTCATGGCATTCAAGTCACAAGTGGCGAGTGACCCATCAAGAGCGCTGGCGACGTGGAGCAACCAGTCTATGCCGATGTGCCAGTGGCAGGGCGTGTCTTGTGGCTTGAAGGGAAGCCGCTATGGCCGTGTGGTGGTGTTGGACCTCGGCGAGCTCAACCTTGTTGGCACCGTCACTCCTGCGTTGGGAAACCTCACGTACCTGAGGCTGCTCAACCTTACGTCGAATCACTTCCATGGGATCCTGCCACCAGAGCTCGGTAATCTCCATGACCTTGAGGATCTGCAGCTTAGCTACAACTCCATTGAAGGGCAGATTCCATCATCACTCTCCAACTGCAGCCACCTTGTCAATATTTCACTCAGCAATAACAAGTTGCAGGGTGTGATACCAGGAGAGTTCAGCTCACTGCATAATCTCCAAATACTCCATCTTGAGTCTAATGCACTTACAGGAACCATACCTTCCAGTATAGGTAACCTTGTGAATCTCAAATACCTCGACCTAACATTCAACAATTTGACTGGGGAAATCCCAGTAGCGATAGGCAGTCTTGTCAGTCTCGGCGAGTTAGATCTTGGTTACAATCTGTTTTATGGAAGTATCCCTGCTTCACTTGGAAACCTCTCAGCATTGACTGTTCTTACTATTCCCAGCACTAACCTAGAACACATCCCACCACTCAAAGGCTTATCATCTCTCCAAATACTTGAGTTGGCAAACAACAACCTCACAGGAAACATCCCTTCTTGGTTAGGAAACCTCTCTTCACTAGTTTACTTAAGTCTCAAGTATAACAGTCTAGTGGGTCAAATCCCAGAATCATTAGGAAACCTTGAGTTGCTTCAGATCCTTTCTCTCTCAGTGAACAATCTTTCAGGTTCCGTACCACAGTCAATTGGAAACCTCCATGACCTCACCGAACTTTATCTATCCAAAAATGCACTAGAAGGATCACTGCCTCATTCGATGTTCAATCTTTCTTCTCTTGAACTTCTGCTATTGGATTTCAACAGTTTCACTGGGGATTTTCCACCTGATATGGGCAGCAAGCTATCAAAACTAAAATTACTATTTGCATCAATCAATCAATTTCACGGTTCGCTCCCGTCATCCATATGCAATGCCTCCATGCTCCAAGTCATTGAAATAGTAACCACCTTCATGTCGGGCACAATTCCCCAGTGCTTGGGAACTCACCAAAAGAACCTCTCTGTGGTGTTCCTTGCAGATAGTTACTTTGAAGCAATAAATGATGCTGATTGGGGCTTCCTGACAGGTCTCACCAATTCTAGCAATATGAGGAAATTAGCTTTGAGTTCCAACAAACTCGAAGGTGTGCTGCCAAATCCAATTGGTAATCTTTCAACACAAATGAAGTTTCTTACCATAGAAGACAACAAGATAACTGGACCAATACCAGAAGGAATAGGGAACCTAATCAACCTAAATGAACTTGACATGGGTAATAACATGCTGGTATCCGCTATTCCAGTATCTCTCAGCAAACTCAAGAAGTTGAATAGGTTATCTTTATCAAATAATGCATTGTCAGGACCCATCCCTGTATCTCTGGGCAATCTTACAGAACTTATTACCCTTATCCTCGGTACTAATGCGATAAGTGGAGCTATACCTTCCAGTTTCAGCAACTGTCCTTTAGAGGTTTTAGATCTTTCTCACAACAATCTTTCCGGTCCGATACCCAAAGAACTATTTTTCATATCAACACTGTCGAAATCCATGAATCTCGCACATAATTCCTTATCAGGTCCTTTCCCATCAGAAGTAGGGAATCTCAAAAATCTCAACGAAATCGATTTATCTAATAATATGATTTCTGGTGAAATTCCAACCTCCATTGGTGAGTGTCAAAGCTTGGAAAATCTTGATGTATCTGTAAACATGCTTCAAGGGGCAATTCCAACGTCCCTAGGAAACCTAAGAGGCCTCTTGGTGGTTGATCTTTCCTACAATAATTTATCTGGGACAATCCCAGAAGTACTTGGCAAGCTACCAGGGCTTTCTTCATTGAATCTATCGTTCAACAAATTGCAAGGTGGAGTGCCAAAAGACGGGGTATTTCTCAATGCCACTGCAATCTGGATCACAGGAAACGGTGGCCTGTGTGGTGGTATCCCTCAACTGAAATTGCCACCCTGCTCTATCCATACCAACAAGAGGCCATCACGGGAACTGGCCATTATAGTCTCCGTATGCAGTGCATTTCTTTTTGTCGCAATATTTGCACTTGCACTGTCTTTCTACAGAAAGACCCAAAAAACAAAAGAAAACTTACAAAGGCCAGCCATCGATGAGCAACACATGAGAGTATCTTATGTTGAATTGGCCAATGCAACAGATGGTTTCTCATCTGAGAACCTCATCGGAGCAGGGAGCTTTGGCTCGGTCTACAAAGGAAGAATGAGAAGCAGCGGCCAGCATGTAGTAGTTGCAGTTAAGGTTCTCAACCTCACGCAACGTGGAGCAACTCAAAGTTTTATTGCAGAATGCGAGACTTTAAGATGTGCTCGACATCGTAACCTTGTGAAGATCTTGACAGTCTGCTCCAGTATTGATTTTCAGGGCTGTGACTTCAAGGCCCTTGTGTATGAGTTTCTACCAAACGGAAATTTAGACCAATGGCTGCACAAACATATCATGGAAGATGGTGAACATAAGGCACTGGATTTGATTGGAAGGCTACACATTGTGATTGATGTGGCATCCTCACTTGACTATCTTCACCAGTATAAGCCAACACCTATTATTCACTGTGATCTTAAGCCAAGCAATATTCTCCTGGACAGTGACATGGTTGCTCATGTTGGTGATTTTGGGCTTGCAAGGTTTCTACATCAAGATACATATCAGTCAAGTGGTTGGGCATCAATGAGAGGATCGATTGGCTATGCAGCTCCAGGTGTGCTTCTATTTTCTAACTGATCTTCTTCCAATATATATAGTCTGAAATGCGTACTTTAGTTCATGTTGATATGTACAGCTCAACAGAACTGAATTTTAGAGAATTGGAAGGAGCTGAATCTAAAATTTCATGGAACTAAATTATATTATAAAATGTAGCTTTTGTAAATGAATTTTATACTGAACATAAAACATTCAACGAGCATATCTAATTCTTCAGAGATAACTTTCTTAAAAAGATGTCATTTTGGTCGGCAGAGTATGGACTGGGCAATGAAGTCTCCACCCATGGTGATGTCTACAGCTATGGAATACTGTTGCTGGAGATGTTCACTGGAAAAAGTCCAACGGACAGTGAATTTGGAGAAGCCATTGGACTCCGCAAGTACGTTCAAATGGCACTTCCAGACAGAGTGAGTACTATCATGGACCAGCGACTACTAATTGAGACAGAAGACAATGAAGCAAGGATGTCTTACTCTGGCAGCATTAGAGATCTGAGAATCTCCTGCATCACTTCCATTCTGCAAGTTGGAATTTGCTGTTCAGATGAGACTCCGACAGATCGCCCGCCGATCGGAGATGCTCTTAAAGAGTTACAGGCAATTAGAGACAAGTTTCACAAGCACCTCTCTGGCTCTGCGTTGAAGGAGTATCATCGTCAAGCCGCTGACATGTTTGAAGGATTTTCTGGTGCATGACGTCCTGATGCTTTACTGTCCGCAACATAGATCGTGAATTGCAAGCTGAGATTTGCGTGGATTCTTGTTATTTAGGATAGTATTTCAAAAAATGCTTCATCTTGTTCCAAAATAAAGCTTTCCTAGTTCTTCTAGCAAGATTGTTGGATGTCAACCACGGCTACCTCATTTCATTATATGATTTGAGCTACTCACAATCCGTTTCAAAATGGTCACAAAATCTATTTAGGATGCAAATTGTGCCGCCGCTCAGTGCAGGGTCCGAAATCAATGTAGCAAGATGGCATTTTGCTCTTCAACGCAAAAGCCATCTGGAGTCTTCAATTGGTTCATTGACTGCTTCTACAGTCCACCCACATGCCCCGCCTTTTCAAATTGCTGATCAGAGCTGCCTCTCATTGGAGCTCCTGGTTATTGGATGTTGAAGCCAATGCTTCTCCATGCCAAAAATGTCGTCCAGACAGCCATTGTCGAAAACAAGCTCATCAGAAGAGCAGAGAATCAAGAGGCTAGCGAAATTGCTATGGAGGTTCACACCTTGTCAAATACTAATAATAACTGCTTTGTGTCAATCAAAACCATTCCAGACCACGTCCGACCAAAGCTGCCTAAAGTAGTCTTTCAACCATCAAACTCTTGTAATGCTTCCTGGTGTTAATATTTTAGTCAGCCATCCATGGGGCTTATATCCTCTGGAAATAGAAAAGTTGGGCTTACTTTATTATCTTTTCCCCTCTCCCCTGGAAACAGAAAAACAATCCAATATCCAAGAACTGCTCGTGACATTTTGATTTTGCAGGCTGGAATTCAACCAATAGCATGGCGATGTGACGAGATCATCCTGTAGCCTTGCATACTCGATAGCTGGAGCTGCTGCTGCTGCTAATCAACCAGAAGGCAACAATCTTATCTGCACGTTCTTTTCAAAGTAAATTTTGGGGGAAAAATCCACAGCAGATTGCCAGATTGGCTAGCTGGTCGATACGAGTACGACAGGCCGTTTAGACAGCCCTGTGCCCCTGTTCAAGCACATGCGCAGGTCCCAGATGCTGGAATGTATTAGGGACAGAACCTGATTAAGAATATAAAACTCGTAGTAATCAAGTTCTAAAATTAAGGCTGGGAAGGGACGAGCCATTTACCTCCGGTGCGGGCTCGATGCGGGAGGTACAGCAGAGCTAGCCGCCGTGCGCGGACCAGTCCTGGATCTTCACAGGCGGTTGGTGCGCGGAGGGAGACCTGGTTCAGTGGCGCGGCTGAAGAATCTGCGAGGCGAACCCGCGCCTGGGGCAAGGGGAACGGCGGCTCGAGGAGTTCGCCGCCGGGAACAAACCGCACCGGAGGAAGAGCCGAGACGAGGCGACGGAAAAGGAATGCAGAAGCGGGCCTGGGCCCTGGGTTAGGATTATTGGGCCAGGCTCTAGTTGGGCTGTACAATATTTTGTATAACTTTTGTTTTTAGCAAAGATATTTTGTATATACAGTAGCTAATAATTTGATAAAACTACGACTTTCGTCCAGGTCTAAAATCATTTGAAAATTTCAATGATTTTCAAAAAATGGATGGTAGTGTCAACCAGCACGGAAACTTACTTTTAGTGTAGGAAGAAAACAAGCTTTTGCGTTTCTGAAATAGTGTTCGGTCCTTCCTGTTAGTCTGTGAGGGTGCTTTTGTATTTCTGAAATAATGGTTTTCAGTCCTTGTTAATCTGTCAGCTGTTGAATGCACGGAAGTACAGTGCAAAGAGCGATTAGGACGCACGGAACTGCTAACTAGTACTCCTACTCGCAAGAGATATTGCTGTCTGAATCCCGCAGTGACCGGCACAGCAGTCGTCGATCGTCAAGGTCGCCGCCCCTAGCTACTCGTCGACATGCAGGAGGGAGGTGTCGAGGGTTTCGTGTGGTGGTTTTTTTTTAAAAAAAATTGCATGTTTCAAATGATCGGCACATAAACTTTACAGCATGGGCGGTGTTCAGAACAGACGCTGCAGCTGCGGCTGCAGGCAGCAATAGCAACAGTGCTGGGCAGGTGTATTCTTGCCGCTACAGCGCAGCCACAATGGTTGTTTGCACCCGCCACCATCCAAAACGATGCTCAAATTGTACAGAAAATTGCTGGTTTGAACTTTGATGCCTCTTTATGGTCGAAGCCTTCTGTGTGGCGGTCGTTTCTAATGACCCAACAAGTACTAAAAATGACGATGAATCGTAGGCCTTCTGTGTGGCGATCGTTTCTAGAGACACGTAGTGTGGATGCCAATTTGGTCCACCACCGATATGCATGGACCGCGGTCTGATCTGTCGACCATGCGATTGTCTGATGATCAAAGGAGCAGATTTTACCACGGCCAGCATGTACGTGTCTCTGTTAAAGAAGAATCTTCAGAATTGGTTCAGCAAAGCAAACGTATACTCCAGTTAGATCGATGCAGAATACGCAAAACACAGACCGGGCACGGACGGCGCTCCACGTACAGGGCACCGCGCCGCGCTCTGGCAGAAGCACGCAGCTGCCTCTGCCCGTAGCGCCTGTGTCGCTTCGCACTCTACAATCTGCATCCGCGGTGCTCCCTGCCGTCGCGATTTTTTTTATTTTTAGCCCAAATTTAAAATAAATTTTAAATTTAACCCGCATTTGAATTTTTTTTTAATCTAACCCGTTTGGCCCCGCCACCATGCATGGCGGATCAAATGCACTGAACCCCGCCATGCATGATGGCGGGGTGCAGGTCCCACGTGGCACGCTGTAGGCCAGCGTGGAAAAGAGTACCCCGCCATTATGCATGGCGGGGTACCCCTAACCCGCCATGCATCATGGCGGGGTACAACCCCGGCCATTTAAAAGTCCGGGCACTTCTTATTTTTGGCCATTCATCCATTCCATTTCCCGCAGCGCCCCTCTCCGCCCCAGGACCGAGCTCCCCTCCCCTCGGCGCCCCTCCCGCCTAGGGCCCCTCCCCGTCGGCTACCGGCCCATCGTCGGACCTTGTTCCGGCCACCCCTTCTCTGCGTCCATCGTTGTAGCATGTTTGAGTCATTTACAGCAAGTTTACGGAAGCCATGGCACGAAGAATTACGTTTACGCCAAAGATTAAACGAGTGTTACCAACTACATTAGTCCAATCGAAATAACCAAGTAGAGTACTGCTGCTACACCTACACATAATTTAATTGTTCTAGCACTACATAACTATAATAACATGTGTCCGGCGCCTGCTAAATATGACTACTCTACTAATCGCCAGGGGTGTAGGGGTCTCGCGGTCTCCGTCGCCTCCTCGGATTCGTAGGGACCACGTTGCTTCTCCAGCCAACGTCTGTGCGGTCCCGTTGCTGCCTCTCGCGCTGCCGCCTATGTCCACGATCGAACTGCTGCGTCGAGGACGGCCCCTGCAAGCAAGCAACCTGATGAGCTACTCTAAATGTTGAGCTACGAATAGTAGAATTAAAGAAAAAGCAAAGCATAGGGACCTGTTGCTCGGCTGGTGTGTAGTTCTCCTGCTGTGTGTAGTCGACCCCCTGTGTACCAAAAGGAGCACCGTATAGCTGTGAGGCACCCATCTCCTCGTGACCGGTGTACTCCCACTGGTGAACGTCCTCGTCGTCGTCGTCGTCGTCGCCACTCGTGGTGTCATACTGAAGTGCCTCATCCACATCGTCCGCAGCCGCTGGACCCTTCCCTCTGTCCTGCGGAGTACGAATAGACGAGGACGCAGCCCTGGTGTCGCTAGCAGAAGCAGCTGCGGTGGACATCGTCTGGCTCCTAGACCACGTGGGGTTGTAAGGTACGTCCAAAGTCGTGTCCGCACAGCTCAGCTTCTGAGCCAACTTTTTGCAGTCTTTTTTCATTCTCTACAGGTTTAGATGACAACAACCATTATTAAGCGTGAATTTTAAAGGTAACTGAGTTGTAGTCATGAATGTTACTATCAAAACTACCTTGACAAAGGCGCGAAGAGGGTTGGTCTTGTCGTCCCTATTCCGAAAAAGTTGCCTGGAAGCTTACTCGGAGTAGTTCGACAACTGTTGTGCCTACAACATCACACAAGGTTAACTCGATCATTTTGATTGAATTTTAAAACCCTTATCTCGCTTGAGGATATAAGTGCAAAGTACTTACCACGTATCTATTTAGAGGGGCCCTAAGAAGTTGTGTTTGCACCCTTTGCGCATCGTCGAACGCATCGGCAATGTCATCCTCATTGGCCGCATGTGCAGGCATGTTGGTGTACGGGACCATGAGATGAGTCCTCGTACTTCGCTGCAGCCATTGCAGGTACTCCATCCATCTTGCCGGGTTGTGCTGTGGAAGTTCGTTGAGGTGGCGAGGATGCCTGTTATACCAATTAAGCAAATGTGGTTCGTGCGTCACCGTCCAATCCTTTTGCGTGGTCCGAAGCCTTCGATCGATCCTGCATTGCCATATTGCATTAGAAATGAGGCACTTAAGTAGAATAAACATATTGGCATCGTACCCATGCAGCTGAGCGTTGGTGGAGTACAGCGGTGGAATTCCCTGCAACCTCCCGAACTGTCTGTAAACCCTGAAAGGGTAGTGCATCTCGACGACGTGGAAGAAGATAAGTGGCCCTTCGTAAAGCCACTCGTCCCCTTCCTCCTCGCAGCGCGGACTAAGGTAGTCCTCTAGCTCCCACCTAGACCACGGTGTCCATGTTACCTGCAAAGTAAAAAAACTTAATTTAGTATCAATCTCATTGATAGTGCCTTTAGTAGGAAATATGGATATAACTTACGTAGTTGTGTGTCAATACGTCTATCGCATCCATGTACTGCTTGTACCTCCTTTCCAGCTCGCCCCTCACTACCTTAGCGTCTTTCTAGATGAAAAGGGCGGTGGGTAGAACGTCTTCATGCTGCCAAACCTGCAAGCCACACAAACACGGTGTCACTAATCTCTTTAGTCGTATGAAGATATCAAAGTAGTCAATGTACTTACAGGCAAATACGGAGGTTTAGTAGGCCTCCCAACCGAAAACCGCTCCCAAATCCATACTTGAAGTATGTACGAGCAGCCACCTAGGTTGGCATTGGTCGACTGGCGACGACAGGCGGTACAAAGCTGACGGTATGTCCAAGCAAGGACCGTGGTACCCCAGCTATAGGTTGCAATGTTCTCTAGTGGCTGGATAAGGATCCTCAAAAAAATCTAACTGATGCTGTCGCCTGAGGAGTCGGGGAACAAGAAAACGCCCAAGAAGTGCCATAACCACACCTTTGCATACACCTCGACCTCATGATCTGGAGCACCGATCGGAGGCCCTGCACCAAAGTGCTGGGTTATCCATGACGTCGACACTCCTGAGGTCTTCCTGCAATTACAATTGAAGCATTATTCTACAAAAATAGATGTAGCTGAAATGGTTGTATTAGTGATTTCAATGGGGCGCAAATATGAACTTACTTTGTGCCTTTAACTTCAGCCTCTGATGGCCTCCTACCACAGAACTGCTCCACCAAGTCTACCCAATTAGACTCGTCGACGACCCCAGTCACCGGATGATCAGCCAAACTGAGACACAATATCATCTTGACATCCTGCATCGTGATAGTCATTTCCCCACATGGTGTGTGGAAGGTGTGCGTCTCCGGTCTCCACCTGCATCATTACAAGTTTCTGGTTATAGGCAAGTTGACGGCCCAATTTTACAAAACAAAGATAATAAATGCAAAATGCAATGTTACCTATCAACAAAGGCAGTAAGAAGTGCAGGGTCTAGTGTGGGGAGTGTACTGTTGTAGACCCGAACGATCTCAAGGAAGCCTGCCCGCTGTATGTAGTTCGCGTATCGCTCGTACCAGCTATTTATGCGGTGCGTGCGAACACGAAGCGCACGCAACGACCTCTGCTTCTCCGACAAGGCCTGAGTCCGGTGGTCCTTGTCGTAGTCCGCCTCAATGAGGCTAAAGCGCGGATGAGGAGGCCGCGCCTCCATCTTGCAACCCTGAACCTGGCTGTTTGAAAAAACAAAGACAACATTAATAACATTAGAACAATTAATAACTAATTAACTAATAACTAAATAACTAATACGAACCCATTAACTAAAAACTAATATTAACTAACTATCAAAAATATCGTTAACTACAAATGATCGTTAACTAACTAAATAACTAATATTAATCGTTATCTAACTAAATAACTAACTAACTACAAATAATATTAACTAACTAACTAACTAACTAACTACAAATAATCGTTAACTAACTAAATAACTAAATAACTAACTAAATAATTCAATACCTAACTAAATAACTAATGTTAAATAACTAAATAATCGTTTAATACAAAGAATATTAAATAATTAACTAAATAATTAATAATAACTTAATAATATTTACTACAAATAAATAATAGTAACGACAAAATAAAAAAATTTACCGTAAAACGGGTTGCAGCGGCGGGGGCGCGGTTGGCCGGGCGACGGCGTGCCGGGGCCGGGCTGGGGTGCGACGATCCGCGGCCGGGGTGCCGGCGCGGGAACGGCGGCAGGAGCCGCGGCCGAGGGCACGGTGGTCGGGGACGCGCCGGCGGGGCCGCGGCGGCGGGGGCGCAGGGGACGGCGCGGCGGCGCGGACGGCGGCTGCGGCAGCGCGGCGGCCGCGACGGCGGGGGCGCAGCGGGGAGCGGCGGCGCGGCGGGGCGCGGGGGAGGGGCTCCGGGCGACGGTGGCGGCTCCGGCGGCGGCTCGGCGTCGCTGGGGGCGCGGGCAACGGCGGCGGCGCGGCTGCAAAGCCGAGCGGGCGTGGCGGGACGCGGCTTTTATTTAGGCCGTGCCCCGCCATGATGGGTGGCGGGGTGTAACCCACCATGATGGGTGGCGGGTTTGGCATACCCCGCCACGCATCATGGCGGGGTACACCCGGGTGGCATGCCACGTCACCCGCCACGTGGGACCTGTACCCCACCACCATGCATGGCGGGGTTCAGTGCATTTGTCCCGACATGCATGGTGGCGGGGCCAAACGGGTTAGATTTAAAAAAAATTCAAACACGGGTTAAATTTAAAATTTGTTTCAAATTTGGACTAAAAAAAAATCGCCGTCGCGCACGCGCAGCCGCGAATCCAGCAGAAGTACACCACACCAGGGCGCCGCGACGGGCAGGGCCGCCACCGCCAGGCACCACCACGACGACTAGCGACTACTAGCGCGCACGCCAGACATCTGTCGCGCTGACAGTACAAGAGCAATGCAAAGGGTCCGTCGTCTATCCGCCGATGTCGTTTTCGGGACAAAGCAGGAGGAATCCGCATGCCCCGGTGGCCGGTTCTGAGTGCACGTTACGCGGCTGAATCGTCCAACAAAAGACGATTCCATATGTCGTGATACGAGCAACCAGAGACTGTCCCACATGCAAAACACCACCACACACCACCGTCAGTTCGCTACTTCGCTTGCATACATGCATACAGCACACTTGGCGCGCTTGGGCGGCCAGATGCCACTATGCCAGGCCCACCCACCAGCATCAGTGCCAGACACAGACTCACAGGCGCTCCATCAGCTCTCCGGGCAACCGGCGGCTCAACACCTCCTCAACGGGTTCTGGATCCAGGACGGCTCTGCTACGCCAATCCGGCAGCCTGAAGCCATCCGCAGCTCTGAAGGATCCACCGCCTGCTCCCTTTCGTTCAGTCGTTCTCGCAAGCAGGAACGCGTTTCCTGGCCTCGCCGCGGTATGCCCTCCGGCAAAACTTCTTCCCTGGACCTGCCAGGCACCAAACACGGCACAATGAAAACAAAAAGGGGAGAGCCCATCAAAAACTTACAATCTATCCTACCCCTTATTTCCCTATCCCGTCATCTTCTGGACGACCTGCACAAGAAAGAGGTTTTCCAAAAGTTCTCATCGTGTATGCATTCTCTCGGATTCAGTTTCTCCATGGTTGCTAAAATGGGAATTTTTTTTTGAGAAATGCTATAAGACGGGACCAATTTACTGGTTCCAATGATTAATATTTGTGTTCCAGCAGGTCTGATTATATTATAATATGACATCTTCATTCAGATGGTGGCAGGCTTCAAGTGTCATGCACACGGCTCATACTATAGAACATCATGAAATGTATATGAGGACAAGGGAAGAAATGGAATTGGCACCCCTAACTGTTAGGCAATATTCCAGATGCTGAAAATATATATTCCACGCTCACTAATTCAAGAAACAAGCGTACCTTGCAGACCAAAATGTATTAGCTCCGTGGATATGGACATACTGCATCTCTAGCTGATGTCACATATTATTGTTCTCTCAAATTTCATGACCAAAACCTAGGACTGAGGGAAAACAACATGTCAGTCATAGGAATAGAATGAAATGCATGTAAAGTAGATGTGAATACTGCTAGTAGGAAAAAAAATCATTTCACAAAATAGTCTTATGCCACTCACATGTCTTCTTCAAGATGAAGTGACGCTGCTTTGATGGGTTGCTTGCATGTGCACTGCATCGTCCTCCTATATGCATGTTTAGACTGAATCTTTGTGCTCAGTCACAAGTTGATCCTATCCTCAAGGAGTGAAATGAGTCTCCTGCTCATCGTGTCCTTCGCCACATGCTATCATGGTGGACTAACACCACAGAAAGATGACATACATCTTGTCATCTACAAATACTCTGTGTACCTATCAAGTGTCTGATGGCAGTGGAAAATAACTTCACAGCCGTTCCACTTATTTCTCTCTGTTCTCTTCATGTTCTGCTTCCTGCACAAGAAGATTGGCAATTGTTCGCCAATCCATGACAGTGCTACCGTAGAGACAATCTGGCTTGTACCCTGTGATCGGGCCTAATTTGGCCTTAAGACAATGCATATTTGCATGCTTCTCAGGAATTTCTAGATCTGCTTTCCAATTAGATTTTCAGCTTCTAAGTTCATTCATGTTTTGACCTTTCATATTTAGCAGCAACGTCTTTTTGATGCAGCTGAGCAGCTGGACTAACAAATACAGTATCTGCGTTGCACTCCATGATCAAAATATTGAACAAGGGCTATAGTTCTGCAGCAATGTCTTTTTGATGCAGCCGAGCTGCTCGACTAACAAATACAGTATCTGTGTTGCACTCCATGATCAAAATATTGAACCAGAGCTATGGTTTCTGCGATAATCTTCATATATTTACAAGTGGACCCTACTGTCAGTCTTTATAGCTCTATTTTGTCAAGAATTCCTTGATTTTACCGAGCATGAAGATCCTTTCTTTGCCAATCATTGAAATGGGTCATTTAAGTCTTTGTTCCAAGCTCTCACAAATTTGTAAGCCATACAACTTAAGTTGTCAAAGACCTGTTGTTGGACCGCAACTTTGTAGGCTCAGCTAGAAATTTAGTGAATGCATGAAGTGAGAATGCTCAGGAATTTCAGCACTACCACTGTGCTTCACTAACCAGACTCAACAGGCCACACGCTATCAAGACAGTTGCACCACAAATCACCAATAATCATTGCATGAGCAAACCCCACCTTCAATACAATGAAATCGAACAGCATCTCTTACAACTATTTTTCTGCTAGTAACAACTGATATGAGTTTGATAGCAGCATGGCAATCATCACATATCCTGAGGTTTTTCATGATATGGAGTGTTGCTCCCTTAGGTGTGTGAATAAGGCCAAAGGCTAGAGCCAATTTTTCGCTATGATACATAAGGTGGTTCTCTTTTTGTTCATCCTCAATATCATGTAGGACCACTGCAAAGTTTGGAACATATCCGATAGCTTTTATCTGGTCGATCAGCTCTTCAAGTTTTTTGGTGATTTGGTCCATTTGTGGATGTACCTTCTCCTCCGATGTGAAAACATGAACATCACTTCCCACATGAATCCAACTAACACCAGGTGGCTTCCTAACACCCCTCTCCCTCATATGCTTACGGACCTTCACAACACCATCCCATCGGTTGGCTTTTGCATACATGTTAGAGAGTAAAACATAGGTTCCAATATCATTGGGCTCCAACTGAAGAATCTGTTCAGCTACTCGATGACCAAGACCATAATTTTTATATACCTGACAAGAACTTAGCAGTGATCGCCATGCAACAACATCTGTGCCAATGCAGTTATTCACTATGAACCTCTCAGCCTCATCTAGCCGTCCAACTCTGCATAACAAACCAACCATACAAGTATAATGTTCCTTCCCAGGTGTAATTCCAACTTCCTTCATCATAGTATTCAAGTAGTAGAATGCTTCATCAACAAGACCCAACTGAGCACAAGCTGACAATACCCCAACAAAGGTGACATAAGACGGGACCACTCCTGCTGATAGCATACTGTGAAATGCTTCCATCGCTTCCCTTGCAAGGCCATGATGCGCGTAGCCTGTGATCATCAAATTCCAAGAGACTACATCACGAAGTGGCATGGAAATGAAGACTCTGTGCGCATCCTCAATGCTGCCACTCTTTGAGTACATGTTCATGAGGCCATTACCGACTAGCAGATGGTCCCAATGCCCAGATTTCATAGCACGGGCACCAAGGGCGTTACCAGTTCTCAAGGCTGCAAGGCCAGCACAGCTGTTGAGAGCCACAGCATAAGTGAACTCATTGGGTCGAACTCCTTCCATTTCCATGTCCAAGAACAATTGCAATGCATCTTCATACAGCTCATTTTGGTTGTAAGCAGTCATAACAGCTGTCCAAGAAACAACATTCTTTTCTGGCAGAACCTCGAATGCACGATTAGCATCATGAGCATGGTCACATTTGCCGTACATATCAACAAGTGCACTCCCCACATACACATTTAGTTCTAGCCTCTTCTTCAAAGCCTGGGCATGCACCTGAATCCCAAGCACAAAGTCCTTCATGCTAGCACAATGCCCAAGAACTGCGACATAAGACACATAATCCCATTTCTCAACCTCTCCAGTCATACTCCTCACAATGCCAAATGAACCATCCAGTTGCCCCCGATCAAGAAACCCATTTATCATTGAGTTGAATGCGAATGCATCAAAACCAGACACATTCTCAAATACCTTCGCCGCATCCTCCATGTGAGCACACTGACAGTACATATATAGCACTGTGTTGAAAACATAACGTTGGTCTGCCAGCCCAGCCTTAAGAGCATACCCATGGCACTGCCTCCCCATGTCATAGCTCCTGACATTGGCAGTCGCGGCCACCGCCGCTGACAAAATGTACTCATTCAGGCCAAAGTCGACCACCCTGAGCAGCGCGAGCGAGTCCTTATGCCGCCCCAGGGAAGCGTATGCGGACATGAGGAGGTTTCCGGACACGGCGTTCCGGAAGGGCATTGCGTCGAACACCTTGCGGGCGAGCCCGACCCGGCCGCACTTGGCGTAGAAGGAGATGAGGTTGTTGTGCAGGACGACGTCGAAATGACCGGCTGTGATAAGCCGGGCGTAGAGCGCCTTTCCCTTGGACAGGTCGCCGGCGGCGGCCGCCGCGCGAAGGACGGCCACTGCCGCGTGCCGCTGGAGCGCGGCGCCGCAGGGCCTGGCCATGGATTGGGGCGCAGGGTTCTAGAGAGGTTTAGCGGAAAGGGGAAAACTATACTGTCATGACCTAGCATATGGGCCTGCAATACTATTAGGGAGTGGGTCATTGTTGGGCCTGCGTGCCTTTTGTTGTGTTGGGCTTGGCCCATGTATGAAACCATATATGCCTCATGCTACTCTTGAGACAGCCATCAATGAACAAGTCAATTATTCCCCATCTCTATCGTCTTCCTCCTCCAGGCTTCCTTGCTTGAGACGGCGTCGCCGTGCTCACCGCCGAGCGTGTTCGCCGGCCAACCCTCTAGTCACTTCTACTTCCCGCCGTGCGTGTACGCCGGTAGTCCAGGAACGTGACATTTGGTATCAGAGCAAGGTTCATCACCACCGGATCCGTTCGATTCCGTCCGCTCTCCACCAACCCTAACAACTCGTATGGCTACCGTCGAGGACAAGCTAGATGCGCTGTCCGCGCAGATGACCTTCATGCTACAGATGATGGAGGAGGCGAACGTGGCGATGTGCCGCACCCTGAGGACCAGCGCAGCTGCGTCGCGGTCGTCCGCGCCGTCGTCTTCGCCCGCTCCACGGGCGCTCTCGACTCCGACTACAGCCGCGCCCGCTTCGTCCACTTCACCGGCGTCATCTACTTCGACTACAACGCCAACAGCTGCGGCACCATCATCCACAACCACACATGCTGCAGCACCTACGCCAACCACCATCGCCATGCTCGGTGCCATCGATGAGTGCGCAGTCACAGGGTCCGCCTGCTGCGACCACGCCACGGCGTCACCGGCATGCACCGCTCCGACCACCGCTGCACCGACCTCCTGGGCGACACCGGCTGATCTGATTGCAGCTTCGACAATCATCCCCACACCAAGCCCTCCAGGTGCAGAGGACGACTCTGCCGTCGCCCTGCCCACCGGGTATTCGACGGATTGCTTCGGCGGCGACACCAACATCCGGGTGCCCGGGAGCATTGCGGCTTGCCGAGCGGGTGCGTCCATTCATCGACTTCGCCACCCGTGCCACCGCGGTCGTCTTTGTCCACGACGACGAGGTTCTGGCGCACCTCGCCCTCGAGGTCGATCTGGACGTGTTCGTCTCCGTCAACACCGCCGCGGCGACGGAGTGCATCGTCCTCGAGTCCGGCCGGGACGCGCTCGTCTCCGTCGACACCGCTGCGGAGGTGGAGCTCTGCGTCCTCCAACTCCGCCGTTGCATCGCGCCCGCACGGTTGTCTCCATGGCCGCACACCACAAGCTGCCGACCCCAACGACCTTCCGTTCTCCACGCTGCTCACGGTCCCCGCGCCCACGCCGCTGTAGGCCTGCCCACCCTGACAGGACTCGGGCATCCTCGGCGCCACGTTTCAGCGGCCCACGTACCGGACCCAAGCTGAGGACACGCTCGACGCCATCGCATGGGGCGTCGTCGCGGGGCTCGTCACCTACCAGGACATTGCTGCCTCCATCTCAGGTGCCGCAGTTCACCTCTCTGTTCAACGCTGTGAAGTTTGCCATGCCACTCTGCACTGGAGTGTTCTTAGGGATTGATGGGATGCAAATGCTGGTGTCTTATGGAGATCATGTGGTGTTTGATAGAGGCAAATTCATAGAGTCATTATTTTGGACATTCCATCAAACAAATCCTATTCTGAGTGCTGCAATATCCATTCAGTACAAGAAAAATTCAAGAGAAAAGGAGGATTCGTGCCTACAACTTCATGTGGCATTTGATGTTCAATTCAGCGAAGTTGATTGCCAGAACAGCCTGGTCAGCCCTGTGTGCGGGATTTCTTTACAGAGCATGGGTTGTTTCAGAGTTGACAAGCCCAGGACTTTCACAGTACAAAGTACTCAGTGTATTGACGACAATGGATGGGTAGTTATGCATTGGAAATTCGGTAATGGACAGCCATATTTTGAGCAACTACCACCATGGGGCAAATTTGATTTCAGTCCTGGGGATTTTATGGTACTATGTAATGCAAAGTGGTGGCAGTACAAGAGAATTTCAAGGCAACAGGGGCTTGAGTACCTGCAGATTTTGGCCGGTTCTCTGCTGAGAAATAGTGACTACAACAGGGGAATTCTATCACATTGTGCCGGTGAAGGTGCTTTACCAGATGCAGACCAGTACAGTCAATCTGATGTGCTTGTGTTGTTGACAATCTCTTGGCCCCCACCTACAGGCATGAGAAATGAGTTGCTCCAAATTGACAGAACTGAGCATCTGATATTCATGTTTCTTGACATGATGAAGAATTCTTCAGTGAAGGACAATTCCAATCCTCTCCCAAATACTGCTTATAGAAGTGTGCTTTTAATAAAGCAGCAAGAGCAGCTCCTCCATGTTACAGTTACAGCAAGTGCCTGGTTACAGCTGTCTCGAAAGGCAGTACAAGATATCTTGGGTGACGTTGATCCTTTTGGGATGCTCCAATTCACTATCAATCAGAGGATACTATTCTGTACCAGTGGGTATGGTGTGGAGATGCAATGTATTCCGCTTCAGTGCTATCAACAGCCATCACTTGTCATATATTTGAGCAAATTACAGGACCTCAGACCCAGGGTGAATGCGGGGATGAAACAAGGGATACAACAGGACGAGCAGGAAACTTTATTTGATAGGTGGACATTTCACCAACAAGACCACATCAAATTTCTCCTACCTAATGGTGTTGGCACACTGCTTCTCCATGTTACATCAAGTAGCTGGTTGCACATGTTTGCACTTTGGGTTCTTGAAGTAACCCAAAAGACATTCAGGGCATTATTGCTGGATCCCAATCAGTGTTACTTTAGTCAGTTCAGGACACCGGTCCAGAAATTTCTCAGGTGGCAGTGCAGTAAACTTGTACTGAATCAACAGCTTCACAGGACAGTGGTTGAAATATTTTTGTGGCTGATTGTTGTACACGTGATTTTTGGCTATGGGATTATTCTCTCTCAGAATAGTAGCCTATTTGACCGTGGTGTTTATATGGGTCTCCGAACAGTGTGGACTACTGAAGTTGTTGCTTGCCTTGTTGCTACTGTTTTTGGTCATGGCACAAGTGTACCTCCAGTTGTTGAGGATGCAACAGAGCTTGGAGTTTCTCAGGATATGGGCCTTGACATTGCCAGCAAAGAGATTATCCTAGTCAATCAAGTGAGATCATCAAATCGGCCATGGTTATTACCTGGTATTTTGTTGCCTGACAATTCACATTTGGCACATAGTTCATATGCTTTGGTGAAGCATGCAGTTCTCCTGCAAGGGGCAAGGTGCAGCAGGACACGACTCATTTGGGATCCTCCAAGTACAAAACATGGTGAGTGGTATGCACCTCCGTTTGTGCTGTCAACAGTTCCTGTGCTTCATTTTCAAGCATCTACAAGTCAAAACTCAAGAACTGTCAAGGTTACCTACAAGAGAATGGCTGGTTGTATCATCCTCGAGCTCCAGTTCTATCACATGATGATTGAAGATCCTTGAAGGCTTTGGTCTCCACAAGTGAATCCATGTCCAACACCTCAGTTATACAACCATTGGCAATGCTTAAGCGATGATTGCAATACACTTACAGCTTGAGGACAAGCTGTTGCCTAAGCAGGGGGGAATGTCATGACCTAGCATATGGGCCTGCAATACTATTAGGGAGTGGGTCATTGTTGGGCCTGCGTGCCTTTTGTTGTGTTGGGCTTGGCCCATGTATGAAACCATATATGCCTCATGCTACTCTTGAGACAGCCATCAATGAACAAGTCAATTATTCCCCATCTCTATCGTCTTCCTCCTCCAGGCTTCCTTGCTTGAGACGGCGTCGCCGTGCTCACCGCCGAGCGTGTTCGCCGGCCAACCCTCTAGTCACTTCTACTTCCCGCCGTGCGTGTACGCCGGTAGTCCAGGAACGTGACATATACAGACCAGGCAGGGGTCTTGAGATAAATCTGTGGCTCGACGTCGAGATGGCGGGCCAGGGCCCACGTAAGTTTGGAGGTTCAGCCCATATGTGTATTTCAACTTTGCGTTTCGGGCTAAAGCATAGATGGGTCGGAAGTCCAGTAACGGCCCTACTCACTACCCATTGCAAAGTTCAAACTGGTGCTACCAGATTTTACGTGGCATTTGACACACCAGACGTCCTAATAGAACGTAGAAATTTCACAAGAATTCCGTAGATTTCATAAGTCTTATATACGGAGAAGGATCAATACAAATAGAGCCTCACAAGAACATAAGTGCACCTGAGAAAACTATTATATTGAGTAGTTGCTAGTAACTCAAATTGGCAGTGGGAGCTTACAAAATTTTCTGCTTGGTATCAATGCATTGCACTCTCTGACATAGCATCCTCCAGAAAACTTTAACAACAAAGAGGAAGGCAAAAATATGAAATATGCATTGGAACTATTTCCACAATGCTCCTTTAACTGGCGTCATTTGGCTAACTAATCTTTCCAACCATCTTTTGTCGATCGCCTCGGAGCGAGACCTTTGGACGAAGGGTTGGGCAGAGGTTTGGATGGTGTCATCGGAGCTTCCTCATCGTCCCAGTCATCTCCCCAGTTGTCGTCCCACGACTGATCATCAGGTTCTTTCTTGCCTCCAACTGAAACCGGTAAGTCTGACATGTCTAGCTTCTGATATGCAGGTTCGCCATCTTGCTTGCGTGTCCTCCGAAGCATGATGCACACTCCCACCGCAGCAAGGAGAAGAAAGATAGGCAGCAGCGTGTATGTTGATGTAAGTGGCATCCGAATGACTCTGCCAGTCTCCCTTGTGATTGCATTGTGAATGCTAATGTTACAGGAGTTTTCTGCAACTTTGAGGACTATTGTCGCCTTGTTTGCATCATCACTAACAGAAACTCTCACCTGTGTCTAAGGCAAAAACAACCACAAAAAGAGCAAGACAAAGGCTCAGTAGAGTGTTTGAAGACACTCGAACCAAATCTCCAAGATAAGCACAACAATATATTACTAAAAGCTGATAGCTCGAGATAGGTTTCATAAGTACATAAGCAAGTGCAATTAAGAATGTTTTAGACAACAATAGAAAAATAAAACTTAAAAACCCATCAGTATACTGTCTCCGATTCCAATGGAAGTCATTTAGGACATTGACACAGTTTCCAATATGACAATTTTACTTGCAATTATTGTAAAAGTTTACCTTTTTATATGGAAAATTTATATATTATGAAAGTATTTTCCATGATGAACCTAAGAACATCAATCATGTGTTGGCAGTCTATATAGCCTTTCATGTATTGATGGATAAAGTTAAAGAAATTTGACCGATTAGAATCCTGAAACGAAAGATGTGGGGATGGTAAAAAGGAGGTTGATGAAGAATCAGATGGAGTAATTACAAAGTTACATTACTCATTTATACCTCATTGTGATCATTTGCTTCAACATGGATGGCATTTTCAGCTGAAGTGATATAATCTGGGGCCGTGATGCTAACATCAAGTGGGTTTATACCTCTGTTGTCCATCAGAAGCGACAGAGCTGACGAGTCTGGTCCCAACCTTAAAATGTTAGTTTACGTGGAAAACATAAACAGAGCACGAAAGAAGGAAAATGAGCAGACCAAAATATGAAACAGAAAAATATCACAACACATAAAGAGGACCAAAATGTTTAAAAAAAATAATTGATGTCAGAGGGGAAAATGTGATGGGTCATTAAGGAAATTCTTTAGGAGGCCACACTTTTGGCCCAGATGCTGACAGCAAACTCTAATATAGTTGTCCAATATTGCTTTGATGCTAAACTTTAGCAACGACTTAAATATAAGTAAATCTACCAAACATATGTACTTTTCTAATTGACCTTTAAATTTGAAACCTATTTGGAAAACTGTCTGCGGTATCTGAATTATAAATTACTAGAGAATATATGGTGGATGCAAGTGCAGAACTAGAGGATATAAAAAATGAAGTTCACACTAGAATAATTACAATAGTAACTTTCAAAGAAGAAATGACAAGTTTGAATGTCAGATTTATGTATAAATGAGAATGGTATTAGTTTAATTACGACAACATACTAACAACCAGTCCTTAAAAGAAATAAGTTGTAATTTCAAAGAGTAGAAGCTTGATAGAGACAGCTAACTTTTATATATAAAAAAAAAGTGTATCATGTGCACTGATAGATAAGGAAGAAAAACCAAACAGCTGGAAAATTACCTTCTCCAGAAACTTTTAAGCAAGCGATGAATTTCTTATTTTCAATGATACATCTATGTGATGGATCACACTCCTTGATAAGAGGATCTTCCAAGAAATCCCGTGCTTGTGAAGGCTTTGTCATGCTGTTATCTTTGTCCTTTGGCTGCGGTATCGAGTCATCTCTTCTGATGTTGGTTACTTCTGTTGAGTTATCCTTCTTGTTGTTGTCACCAATATCATTGCTGACTCCTCCTTTCTGTTGGGTCACATGCTCTTTGTTAGGATTTGCCAGATCATGCTGTTCCGATTTCCCAAGGCCTGACTGTGCGCTATAACTATCACCATTTGTTTCGGCTGGTGGCGTATCAGCACTACCCTGAATTCAAAAGGAAAGATGCATCACATATAAGCCCAACACATAGCTGCAGCATCGGTTATCCAAATGCCCCTTTGATGTAAACTGCCTTGTTTATATGAAGCTGAGCTTGCTTGGTTTTTCAGTACCGGACTAAGTTCTCGTAACAGGTGTTTCAGTATTTTTACTAGTTACTTGAATTTGCAGAATTACCATTATGTGATGCATCTATTTGGGTTATCACCATAAGTATTCTCAAGCTTAACTTGTGCTGTAGTTACTTGAATAATGGGGCAACCTATTTGGGTTATCAGCATCAGTATTTCACTAGTTATAATTAATTGAATAAATAATGGGGCAACCTATTTGGGATCATTTAAAGCGCAAGCAGTGGTTATTTGATCTGGACAGCTACCTCGCGTGTTTTTCTGTTGATGAAAACACTAGATCAATGTCAGTACAGCTTTTTCAGCTAACGGTGGTGCCTTAGACTCAGAGCGAAATCACACTCGGCCCATACGTAGCTTCAAAACCATCCAAATCACACTCCAGCGCTAAGCACATCCAACAGATCGCGTGAGCAGCGGCGCAGCTAATGAATCACCCTGCCAGCCAACTGCTATATTAGGGGGGGGGGGGGGGGATGAACACAAACCCGGCTCTCACCTTCGCTACGGCGACCACGGCGAAGACGGCCACCAGGAGCAGCGCAGCGCCCCGCCGCATCGCCGTCGCCGGGCGCGACGACCAAGTCCGACCGCGCTGGCGGCCGGGGAGATCTGGAGAAGGGGGGCGCGAGCGCGCACTCCCGGCTCACGCCCCGCGGGGGAGGCGGGGTCGAAGAAGCAGAGCGGAGGAGACGAGCATCGAAGGCGCAGGCAAGTACGAGGCCGGCCGACGGAGGACGTGACCTGCAGGCTGGAGGAGGGGGAGACCCGAGGTGTTTGGAACTATCCGCACTCATGGACGTGCTGTGTTTAGCTCCTCCGAAAATACACTATGGCTGTGTTTACTTGCTCGAAAAAAAAAAGTATTAAATGTAGATAAAATCAAAAACTAATTGTACAGCTTGGTTGTACTTTGCGAGACGAACGTTTTGAACCTAATTAGTCAACGGTTGGACACTATTTACCAAATAAAGCCAAAACGTGTTATAGTACTTTTTTACACCTTTTCGCGGAACTAAACACACCCTATGTAAAATAAAAATTCTTCGTCACATCAAACTTGCGATATATGTATGGAGTACTAAATGTAGATGAAATAAAAAACTAATTGTACAGCTTGGTTGTACTTTGCGAGACGAACGTTTTGAACATAATTAGTTAACGGTTGGACACTATTTGTCAAATAAAGCTAAAACGTGCTACAGTATATTTTTCACCCTTTTCAGGGAACTAAACATAGCCATTCATCCTTTATATGTCTTAGTCAGTAAGGGGGTGTTTGGTTTGGGTGTTAAAGTTTAAGAAACACTGTAGCACTTTCGTCTTATTTGACAAAAAGTTTTCAATCTGGGACTAATTAGGCTTAATAGATTCGTCTCGTAAATTACTCCTAATCTGTGCCGACATACATGCAATTAGTCTACATTTAGTACTTTATGCATTTGAGAGAACATTGATGTGATGAGAGTTAAACTTTAACAAAAGCAAACCAAACAGGGCCTAAGATTCTCTAATCTATACTCAATTCTCTCGCACCCATCCATTCTCTATCATCCTCTATCCACTCTATCCACTGTGGGACTCACTTGTCACTTTATCTAAATATATCCATGTGTGATAGTTTTGAAGGATTTATTGAGACGAATTTAATGGTGCAATCGAAATTTAATTTGGATTTTTGGTTTGTGAATTATAGTATTTTTTTTCTTTATTTAGCTAGTGAGGTCCACCACTGTTCACTATAAAATAAGTATTGTACCAATCTAAATAATATAGGGCGAGAGAAAAAATACATTATCGTTTTAGTCTAACGCAAAACCGGCGGCTGCTGCCTGCCAGTGAGGTGGCGAGAGGGAGAAGAGAGACGGGCAACGACGCCGGCAGTAACTGGACAGGTTTGGTTTGGTGGCGGCGGCCGGCTCTTGGATCGAGACGGTCCAATTGGATGAATGATCGGATCGCAGATTAATTACCATCTGATCTGGATGGGAATGGGATGGATGTTCGTTGACTTTTTGCCTATCGAGATACCGCGTGTGACGGTGTCAATTTGGGGTATGACCGTATGAGTTTGTTCTCAGGCCTGGCTCAGATTCTAAATTTTTTTTTGGAAATTTTCTGTAGCACTTTTTGTTATTGTTTGGCAAAATTTATCCAACCATGGATTTATTAGGCTTAAAAGATTTGTCTCGATATTTACAGACAAGCTGCACAATTAGTTATTTTTTACCTACATTTAATACTCTATGCATACGTCCAAAAATTCGATGTAACATGTACTGTGCAAAAAAAAATTTGGGTCCTTTTAGAGCTAAACAGGGCCTCAGTAATGTCTCGGGGTATTTACATCTTTTTCACGTTGAGTGTTTTAGCTTTTGTTCACTCTCTAAAGCTTTTTCTATATGTCGTGTGCACCCTAAAGAATTATTCTCGTTTTTTATTTTGGCTTGCGAGAAAATTAGAAATAAAGATAGCTATATTTAAATAATTAGATAAAAAAGTTGTTGGAGAGTTTTTTCATTAAAATTTTTATTTCTAGTAATTAGAAAGGATATAGAGAGTCTCTTAAGAATGCCTAATGATTGATAATTTTTAGGTAGCTAATTTTTATTAGGGAATGTTTGAATCCACCTGCTAATAGGTGTTTGGATAATGAGTTAAGGTGCATATGAACTATTAGCAACTATAAATCTGCCAATGTAACTGATAGGTAGCAACTCTCCAACTAATAATTAGCAGGTTTATTAGCAGATCTTTTTAGATCTACTAGTACTAATTTTAGTTGTTAATTTTTAGTGCTAATGGATTCAAACAGGTCTTGCCTTATCTTTAGCACCTAGTGAACTACAAAGAACTAGATGGAGTTAAATTAAAGTTTAATTCAATTATTAGTCTATTTGTTTGGATGAAATAGGATTAAAATTTAGATAATTAACGATTGCTAGTTCCTTGTATCCAAAGGTTTAGACTTACCGTGATAAAAGCAAAATCTGACAAAGCTAACCATGCCCCACCTCCTCGCCGCCCCCTCCCTCCCCCTCCCCCCGCCAAGCTTCTTTGCTCTATGAGTAGCTATGGCAAAACCACCCGATTTAACACGTTTTCAGAGGCACTTATCTCCCACTAGACATTATGTACCCTGAAAGGGAGTTAAATCGAGCAATTCCGTCGAGCACACCCAACGGGAGAACCTGAACAATCCACATTTTACATCGAGAATCTAATAATGAGTACAAGCTTACAACACTGAGTCCCTTTCATACAACATAGCGTTTCAGAAATCATTTATTACAATACCAGAGTTCAGAGTGGGATGATTTAAACAGCAAAAAAAATAAACATCTAGCGATACGATATAAGGATCCGTTTGTGCCCACCAGAAGAATCCTCCATATAAGGCCTAACTTTTCAAGGTGCACCTGCAACCAGAGTAAATAAACCTTGAGTACACAATGTACTCGCAAGACTTACCCAACTAGGGGATATAATTCCCGACTCTCGAGGAATATGATAAGCTTTAAAGCTTGTGGGTTTCTTGTTTGCGAAAAGTAATACTAAGAGTGTATTCTTATTTCCCTAGATTATTAGCAGCCATGTTTTATTCATTATTCAACATTCTATATAAGCACATGTTCTATATTAAGCAAGGGTTGAGCAATCAGAATTATTTTTCTATCTTTCATATGTCAGTTCTTACTACGGTGCTAGAGCGTAGTCAAGTCGTACCGTCATGTAGAAACGGCGATTCGTGAATCAATGTGCCCAGCTGGGTACCCCGAAAAACACACATCTCGCTTGCACTCTAGGCACAACGAGACCAACCCGTTCCATTCTTGTCACGGGTTCTAGATCCCCGTCCAAACTTAGACTCCAAGCCCCCACACTTGAGGCCCGGTCTCAATGCGGTGCTTAGACCTCCACCTATCCCTGCCTCCAATTAATCGGCCCGAAAAGAGCCAGAACCCATGACAAGAGAGTAACAAGTCTTTCCGCTCCCATAAGCAAGTATGTGCTCAGGATAATAAATCTGTGACTTGACCAGGGTTCATGCAACGGACGGTCCTTAATTGACACGGACAGGGAAAACAGTGTAACCAAGCTATGCCCCGTGGCCGCGGGACACCGCCTGTTACACCCATCAATACCCATACCATATTCCTGCCCGGTCACCATTTTCTTTCCACCATTTTATTTTGAGATTTATGATAATAATAATCACCTGTTGTGAGTAACGACAGGTTATCCACGCTACTGATAACCCTAAGCAAAGCAGCTACGCGATCCTACAATAGTAAGACTCATATGTATGTATATATATATATATATATATATATATATATATATATATATATATATATATATATATATATATATATATATATATATATATATATATATATATATATATCATAACATTCTTGCAACGTAAATGCGCCACATATATATACAATTATTATCAAAAATACGGGTTATGCATCGGGGCTTGCCTTGGACAGGTGCTGTGTCAGTGGTGTCAGTCACGGATGGCTCTTGGAACTCTTCCGGTACGAAGATCTCCTCCTCGTACTCTTCGACGATCCCCTTGTACTCCTGATTGTCGACCGTCACGAACTCCACCAGGTCGTTCTCTACGTGCATGCGATAATGATGCAACATTTAGTATTTAGACAACAACAACTCTTAAAATGCAACGCACATGCTAAGCTTCAAAGCTAGCTCTAATGAGGGCTGGATATCGAGCCAACCGTAGTTTTTTCTGAGCTTTTTAAAAATTGGTATAATCTTATTCATCATTATTTCCTGCATTGTTTAAGACCCAACTTCATGATGAGCCTAACGAGCCGAGCCTAATGAGCCGAGCCAAAGTTGAAAGTCGTTCCAAATCAAGTCATTTTCATTTTAAAAGATAAATGAGTCCAATCGGAGCACTTTTGTACCGAGCCACCGAGCCAGTTTAACGAGCTTTTTGTCTAGCCCTGCTAATGACTAAGGTAATAAGCTATCTATTATCTTCGTCAAGCCAGATATCAACTTATTTTTCAAGTGCTTCATTTTACCAATATGGTATTATGATTTTTATTTATATTCGTTTTAATGGCTATTTCGCTACCATATGAAACGGTCTAATCTAATGCTACGAAATTTACAGTAAGCACATGATGATACCACAAAGCTACTGTGAAAATTTCATGATCAGAGCTACTACCAATTTGCCACAGAAATTCCTATAAATATTATCCTAATAATTTTTAAGCCTTTCCAAATGATTGAATATATCTCGACACCATCACAGAAACATATAAACTAATTATACGATCAGGTAGATCATGAATTTAGAAACTTAACTAAAGTGGTTTCATAATTTTTGGACATCTACACGAATTAATAATAATTATCAAAGTTCAGCTCAGCAACTAAATTACAAAAACATTACTAAAATCACTAGAAAAGGATAAACCAATTCCTCGGCGTGGCTCACACTATACGGCCCACCCGCGCACAGTGCGCACGCACACGCGCACGACCCAACACACGAGGCGGCCCACGACGAGCGCGGCCCACACGCGGAAGCGGCCCAAGCTGGTGGAGCCCACACATGCCCAGGCGTTTTACAGAAACGCCCTTGCGTTTTTTCGGGTAATACCACTACACTATGCGCCCTATTCCTAGAGTATGTCTCTATGCAAATAAGCCCTCGTCTTTTCTCTCCTTTTACAACGGCCTGGTCCCCGGTCACCACCACGCGCACCGCGCGCGGTGGACGGTGGCACTGGCGCACCCGCCAGCCTCTAGGGATCTCCAAAATCCTAACTAAGAGACCGATGCTTACTTAGGTGCTAACACGAGTCGATGGGCGGTGGTAGGATGAGCAAGGACGTGTCCAGGTGCTCCCTCCGCGGCGACGGCCAACCTGCAACGGCAACGACCCCGTTCAGGCGAGCTCCATCACCGGAAAGGGAGTAGGGACCGTGAATGACAATCAAGGTCTCACCGTGAACCTAGACGAAGAGGTGGTTCGGCCATGAGCGCCCAAACGATGTGGCGGCGCACTGCGGCGGCGCGACCGCGTCAGCGGGAGCTAGGAGGCGGTGGGGATTCGGAGCAGGTGCGCAGGGTGACTGGGGGACGGAGGTGAGTCAGGTGGCACGACCAATTGGCTCCAGGCGGTACGAGGAGGGCTGCCCACGGTGAGGGGTGGCATGGCCTTAATGGCACGGTGCCGGGCAAAACTCCAAAATTGGAGCTCGGTTGCATGCAATTCGACACGAGGTGGGGACATGCGGCTGTGGTACTAGCCTATGAAGTGGCGTGCAAGGTGAATTGGACCGTGGTGGTTCTCCTGTGCTGAAAACACAGCGCGGGATTGGCGGCCATGGTGGTAGAGGAGAGAGGAGGGGTTAGCGCTTGGGTCACCTCCGGCTCGGCTGCCAGGGGCCGACGCGGTCGGGGCGACGCCCGCACTGGAGTCATGCCAGGACGTGCGCGGGCGGTGAGGGAGTGGCATGGCATGCAGGAGCAGCGGTCGGCTGGCCAACAACAATGCTGGGCCAGGGCACGGACGCGACGTCGATCTAACCTAGGCAGCGGTCGTGTCGCCGCGCACGACGTGGGGGGGAAGGCAGCGGGGCAGCGCGGGCCAACGGCTGGCTACAGCCGACCACGGCCAATCCAAGCATACTCAGCTTGACCAGCATGACAGTGCGGCTAGGCGTACGACACAGGGTGGCCCACGGGGTGACCGCGCAAGCAGAGGTCGACAACCGAGACAAGTGTTCGTGTACGAGATTTTAAGCACGTGTAAAAACTAACCTATCGACGCTGACACCCAACCACCTTCACCACGCACTAGAGGGCACCTTGGGCTACCTAAAGCAACTAAAACATGACCTTGCTCCTTAGCTAACTTTCTCAAAACAAATTCGCCAAAGTAGTGCTATCAACCGTGTTGAAACTAGGAAAAAGATTCTAAGTCTTTGTTGAATTTGTTTTTAAACTTGATTTCCAGGCTATTAGAAAAGATAGCTAGTAACATTATTTTTCCCCAGTGAGAGTTGCATTGCCATCTACAAGGTTCACACTTTAAACTTTATTTAAGGTTCATATATATGTCCTATAGTATTTTTGCTCAATAAAAATTTGTTTTCAACCTTGAGTGATATAACGTGAGCTATTGAATACTTTCATTTATCATTTGTGTTAATCGTTTTTATGCCAAGAAATTTATTTTTACACCTTCTTACATACATTAACACATAAATATGATGCTCAAGACATGATTTAGTAAGTGTTTTGCACGGTAACACCGAGAGTGTTACAGTAGCTTAGCTTTCCATGGCCACCCCAGCCTCTATGGCAAGGTTCAAAATCTTGAGAAAATAAAAAAAGAAAATATTGCATATTATCTCTTATTACTTGTATAAAGTAAATATATTTATTATTATACAAGTAACTATATATAGGTATAATGTATAAATAAATATATGAATACATTGATACACCAAAGAATTATTATACATATCGGATACACTTGAACAGGTATGTAAGAGCATCTCTAAAAGACTCCTAATATCCTTCCTAAATGATAGGAATAGAGATTTTGGTGAAAAACTATCTTTCTAAATGGTAGGAATAGAGATTTTGGTGAAAAACTAACATCTCTAAATGGTTATCCAAATATGGCTATTTTCTATTTTGTATTTTTCGCTAGCCAAAAATAGAAGACGAGAATGATTCTTTAGAGTGTACACGAGATATAGAAAAATTATTGGAGAGTGAAAAGACATAGAAAGCGAATTTTATGCAAATGACTCTCCAAATGATGATTTAGCGAATGAGATTTAGAAAGGCTCTTAGAGTTGCTGTAAGCACGTCGCTACTGCCATGGAGCCGATTTGAGAGAGAGGGAGAGACCGGACCAGTGGACCACACTCCTGGCGGTTGCAAAACAAAAGTGAGAAATCCCCGATTTAAGATATACTAACAAAAATCTTGAACTCCGATAAGAGAAACAAAAATCTTGAACTTCTCACCAGAATTTTGGACCCGTTTGGTAGAGCTCCGGCTCCAGCCAAAACAGGTTCAGTTGTGGCTTAACCGGTGGAGTAGATTCATTTAGGGAGCTGGAGCAATTTTGTGAACCGTTTGGCAAAACAGCTTCTCTTGATAGCCCAAACGGATGAAATGTCCAAAATACCCTTATTTTATTTTTTTCCTTATTTGTTTCCTCCATATTTTTTAAAACAAATTCCTCCTTATTCTCTCTCCTCTCATCTTATCTGCACCAGACCGACCGCACGCCTTGGTCCTTGGCCCTTGGCCTTATCTTATCGCCCCCATCTCAAACGCACGCAACACTGCTGGAGGGCCAACCCCGATTCGTGGTTCGTCTGCCTCCATCCATGCCGCCGTCTCCTCAGCACCAGCCATCTTCTCCATCATGTGACGGCCTCCGCTCTAATCTGCCCTGCCGTGAGCCGCGCAGCGGACGCCCCTCTCCACGCCGGCCTCTCCGCCCCTCCCTTCCTCGTTGAAAGCCCAAGTTTAGTTTTGGTAATTAATGACACCAAGTTGCTAATGTCATATGTTAAGTGTTCTGAGTTAGGCATAAGCAACACATGTGATGAAGGCGTTTGTGGCAAGAAGTGGTGGTCACAAGATTACAAAGAGATGGTGCATAGACATGAAATGATGATCATGATGAAGATGCACATAAAATGATGATCATGGTCATCAAACATGTGGAGGTGGACATGGAACAAAGTGATCAAGGCAAAGGTATAATCATAAGGTTTACTTTTACCGGTCTAAGATGAGTAGAGAAGTGATTGACTGGGTTTATGATTGATAGCCAACTATTAAGAGGGGCAATCACGGTTAGCTCGTGAGTCAAGTGCTACTAGGTCATCATCTTGAGCATATGCATTAGGATCTAGTAGAGAGCTAACGTAACGCCTTGAAAAATGATTGTGAAAATGTTAACACACATGCACATGTTGATATACACTTGGTGGTGTTAGCATATTTGCGAAGGCGGTGGAGTTTGAGTGGTAGAGAGGGGTTTAGGGTCCTCTCTCTCCCGCCGAGCTTGCGAGGCGGGATTCAGGCGTTTTCATGGAATAGAAATGACTAACTTCCTTTATGCTGGAAGCAGGAAGAAGTGGCGAAGTCGCGGGACGTTTTCTTGTTGAAAGCCGAGCGATAGACGCGGCGTTCCGCAGCGACGAACGCTGGGCTGGCATCTGTCGCTTAACCCTAACAGCGCTGTGCTGGTGAGTGTGCGATGGACATGCTGGTGGTGCTACGACAGACGCATGGCGTCAGCGTACATTGGCGGTGACGTCAGCCGCTTCCCAAGCTAGTGATTGCGTTGGACGCGGGCACGAGTCTGTTGCCGCACCGACGGACGCGTCTGTTGCGCTCGGGCGAACACATACCTTACTGGACTGCGTCTGTTGGTGTGACGGACACTGGGGCTATTCTCAACGGACGCGTTTGTTGATCGGCGTTTCGACCGTTGGAACTTCGAACGCATAGGACACGTGGCGACTCGAGGTGCAACGGATGCGCCTGACCGCGTCTGTTGCCTAGGTGATGGACGCGTCTGTTGCCACCGACCAGGGCATAACGGCTAGTTGCTTATCCCTTCGCTATAAATAGATGGTGACCGGTTTTGAAGGGTCCCCTCTTGTACTTCTAAGATATTGAGACATCCTTTGAGCTAGAGAACACTCTCTCCACTCATCTCCTTGCTTGGTTGCTAATCCTAGTGAGATTGAGTGAGATTCAAGTGTATTGCATTGAGAGTTGTATCTAGTGGCACTTGATTCTTGAGTTTGCTGGGGATTGCTGGTTACTCTTGGGTGTTTTTCGACACCCTATACGGCTTGGAGCAGCAGTGGTGTTGAGCTCATGATTGGAGATTGTTTCGAGTCTCACCAAGTGATTGTGAGGGGTTCTTGAGCCTTTCCCGCGGGAGTTCACGAATTGGCTACTCTAGTGGAGCTCGTGGCTTGGAGGATCCCCATCTTGTGAGTGGATGTGCGGCACCCGCTGAGGGTTTGACTCTTTATAGTCAATTAGCTTGTGATCCATCAAGTGGGTGCGTCACCACAACAAAGAGTAGCTTGCCAAGAAGCAAGTGAACCTCTGTAAGGTCCTAGATGGCTAGAGGGGGGTGAATAGCCTATAAAAAATTCTACAAGCACCACTAAACAAACTTGTTAGAATAACAAACGGCGTAAAGCGAGTTTTGCTTAGCCAAAGGTTGTGATACAAGCCTCCTATCCACAAGTCTAGTAGATTATGATCTCTAGTTCACACAAGTGCTAAGTCACTAACTTACACTAGTGAGCAAGCTAACAACTACTAGAAAAGGCTACCACTAGAGCTACACAAGATAATCTAGTAAAAGTAAATGCGAGAGAGAGGATTGTGAATCTTATACCGACGGTGGAGTGAAGATGTTGCCAATCACCAAGATGATATACAATCAATTAATATTGACAACAACACAATATGTAGACCAATCACCGGGAGACAAGAGACACAATATTTTTGTTCACCCGGTGTTCACTTGTGCACCGACAAGCTACGTCACCGGTTGTGTCGACCAACACTTAGATGGTTCCTCGGTGTGACCCTCAAGTCACTTGCCCCTCAAGGCACGCCCCGCAAGGCACCGCAAGACTCCACTCTCAAGTGAGGTAACTCAATGACACGCGCAATCCAATAGAGTTGCTTTTGGCGTCCCGCCGAGGAAAGCACAAGAACCTCTTACAAACAACCGGAGGTGGCCAAGAACAATCACCTTCTCTTGCCAATGCCTCCTACAATCTCCAAGCCGGCTAAGAGCGGTACTCTCCAAGAGTAACAAGAAATCCACTGGCTAAACCACCCACAAGTGCCACTAGATGCCCTCAAGCTATGCAATGCACTTTGGGATCACTCAATCTCACTTTTGATTTGCAATCAAGCAAGAGAGATGAGTGGGAGGAGTAGCTCTAGCTCAAAGGATGCACAAGAGTGTTAGAAATGCCAAGAGACCTCCCCAAGGGCCGGCCAACGAGTATTTATAAGCACCCCAAACAAATAGAGCCGTTGCCACTCCACTGACCGTTTTTTCGGGACGACCGGACGCGCCGGTCGAAACTGACCGGACGCGCTCAACCGCGTCCGGTCGCCCTGCGACGTCCATGTGTCCCTCAAATTTCAAATGCGACCGTTAGATCCTCCAACGGTCACTGCGCGCCAACGATCAAACGCTACGACCGGACGCGCTGCTCAACCGACCGGACGCGCCGGTCGCACAGCACCGCGCCCGCGAAACAACGACCGGACGCGCTCCTCGCAACGACCGGACGCGCTGATCCGCACAGCACCCGCGCCCGCGAAACAACGACCGGACGCGCTCCTCACAACGACCGGACGCGACAGTGCCAGCGTTCGGTCGGAGTCCAGTAAGCTCCCTCGACGACCGGACGCGTCCGATCGCGTGTGACCGGACGCGCCCCGCGTCCGATCGTCCTTGCGAACCGCAGTTCCTTCTGGGCACTTGACCGGACGCGCCGGTCCCGCCAGTGACCGGACGCGCCGGTTGCAAACCCTAGCCCGCACGCCCGATACCGCGCTGTACTGACCGGACGCGTCCGGTCACACCGTGACCGCGTCCGGTGCAGCGTCCGGTCACCTCAGTGACCCCGTTCGCCTCCGTTTCTTTTCCGACTTTCGGCGTAGTGGAAAATAGGCATTTCATTTCCCGAAATCGCCTGAAACCCGCGCTCACACGCTCGGCGGGAGGGAGAGAGGAACCCAAACCCCTCTCTACCCGCAAACCACAGCGCGACCAACGCCACCTTTGCAAATGTGCCAACACCATCAAGTGTACATCTCCATGTGCTTGTGTGTTAGCTTTTTCACAATCATTTTCAAAGGTTTTCCAATTAGCTCACTAGGCCCTACATGCAATGCACTTCATGAATTCACCTAGTGGCACCCGTGCATCGAATAACCGATAAGACTTCCCCTCTTAATAGTTCGGCTATCGATCCTAAACCACTCACACCCTCTATGGTGTCTTGAGTGTAAAACAAAATGGCCCTATGGTTATACCTTTGCCTTGAGCCCATTTTGTTTCTCCAAATGATATGATCCACTTCATATCATCACATGACCATCTCGATCCATCGACCTTGACTTTACTTGCTCTTCACCGTTGCATTGGTCCGTCGGCGCTAAGTCTTGCTCAAGCTTCACCATCGCATGGTCCTTTGCTTCGAAGCCTCGACTTGCCCTTCATCTTCACAACCGGTCCATCGAGCCAAGCCTCATCTTGGTCTTCACCATCTTGGTCATATGAGTCAATGTCATGTCTCATATGCAATGACCACCTTTATCTAAATCATCCACTTAGATACAAAGGTTAGTCCTAGGTTTCATCAATTAGCCAAAACTAAACTAGGGACTTTCAACCTCGGTAAAGAAATCTTGTCATACTTGTCCAATCATTTTGCTCATAAGTAAAGTTTGGACAATTATCACAAGCTCGATTTTGGTAGCATTAGCTCCCCCTACATATGTGCATAGAGTTTGGATTGAAAGCTTTGCACATATGCATGGATAGAAATGTTGGGAGAGTAATTCTACCAAAATAATGCTATGGTGTAAGAAATGGACCTTTGAAGCGTGATACCAATCGGAGTTGCCTTTTACACCATCCTTAGCATCATGAAGTAACTAGACATCCATCAAAACTCAAGAACCCCGTGAGATCAACATTATATGTAAAGGTTCTTGGACCACTTGTAAAGCTAACCACTTGTAAAGCTTTAGGCAAGTCTAGATACCACATGTAAACTATTCCTATGCATGCTAGTAGATCATTTCATCATCCAATTTCTATACTAGCATTGCACCACACAAGCATGTATATTGAATTTAAATATATGTGCAATGAGCAAGTCATATGAGAATGCACAAATAAATGCAACAACTTTGTTTATGAGCTTACTCCCCCTACTTGTGTGCATCAACAAATTTTATTTACCCCTTTATCAAGTTGAATCATCTTTTTCTCATCATAAATTTTATTTACCCCTTTATCAAGTTGAATCATCTTTTTCTCTCCCCCTTTGTCAACAACTTACCCAAAAAGGGGATCAAATTGTGGAGAGAAGGAAAAGTGTTTGATGGAGTAGCTTGAAATTAATTCGATACCATATGTAAGGTTAAAAAATTTATCAAATTTGGTTTAACCTAGAATACTTGCCAAAGATATTTAATTCGATTTGAACCAAAGACAAGCTTCTTCACTCCTCAAAATAAGGGTTATCTTGCCTATGTTGAATTAAACACTTATAGCAAATCTTCTAGATTCAACACTAGGTTTACAAGCTCACAAACATGTCATATGCCACCACTAGATCATAAAAAAAGGATAGAAGCAATAGTGGTAACATATATCCATCAAATTCATTTGATTTATCATGAATGCTTATGCGTACCACTTATTATGTCTACATGCTCTATCAAGTCCTTAGCATAGAATGAAAGACATGTCAATCAATTTTATCTTGCAATGTCGAAGGAGAGGCATGTCAATAAGTGGGTGGGGTGCATTCAACTCATGTTTGAGAAATCAAGAATGTTCAATTCATTCCTTAGCTTGCAAAACCTCTTTTCATCAAGTGGCTTAGTGAGAATATCGGCAAGTTGATCATCGGTGCCAACACTTTCAATGGCAATATCTCCCTTTTGTTGATGATCTCTAATGAAATGATGTCTTATGTCAATATGCTTTGTTCTTCCATGTTGAATCGGGTTTTGTATCATCTTGATTGCACTCTCATTATCACATAGCAACGGCACATTCTTGAAGTTGAGGCCATAATCCTTCAAAGTTGATTTCATCCATAGCAATTGTGCACAACAGCTCCCCGCACTCACATATTCGGCTTCGGCGGTAGAGATTGCCACACTATTTTGTTTCTTTGAGGACCATGACACAAGTGATCTTCCAAGTAATTGATATGTGCCACTTGTGCTTTTCCTATTGATCTTGCAACCCCTATAGTCAGAGTCCGAATATCCAATCAATTCAAACTTTGACCCCTTGGGATACCATAGTCCAACATTTCTTGTTTGCTTCAAGTACCTCAATATTCTTTTTGCCGCCGTGAGATGACTTTCTCTAGGTGAGGCTTGATATCTAGCACACATGCAAACACTAAACATGACATCCGGCCTTGATGCGATGACATAGAGTAGACTTCCAATCAAAGACCGATATTCCTTTTGATTCACCATTTTGCCATCAAGATCACTATCCAAATTGCCATTTGTGCCCATTGGAGTTGAAATTGGCTTTGCATCTTGTATTCCAAACTTCTTCAACATGTCCCTTATGTATTTCCCTTGACTCACAAATGTTCTATTCTTCAATTGCTTGACTTGGAGACCAAGAAAGTAGCTAAGTTCACCAATCATAGACATTTCAAACTCTTTGGCCATCATAGCACCAAATTCTTCACAATAAGCTTGATCGGTTGATCCAAAGATGATGTCATCAACATATATTTGCACTATGAATAGATCATTTCCAATCTTCTTGGTGAATAGAGTAGTATCAACCTTGCCCATTTTGAATCCCTTAGAGAGAAGAAAATCCCTTAGCCTCTTATACCATGCTCTAGGTGCTTGCTTTAAGCCATATAAAGCCTTCTTCAACTTGTAGACATGGTTGAGTTTCTTGTCATCTTCAAATCCGGGCGGTTGCTCAACAAATACTAACTCATTGATGATCCCATTGAGAAATGCACTTTTGACATCCATTTGATATAGTTTGATATTGTGTGCACAAGCATAAGCCAATAGAATCCTTATTGCCTCCAATCTTGCCACGGGAGCATATGTCTCATCATAGTCAAGACCTTGAACTTGAGTGTAACCTTGAGCAACTAGTCTTGCTTTGTTTCTCACTACAATGCCATCTTGATCTTGCTTGTTTTTAAACACCCACTTGGTTCCAATCACATTGTAGTCATTTGACCTTTCTACCATCTCCCAAACATCATTTCTTGTGAAATTGTTAAGCTCTTCTTGCATAGCCATGATCCAATCGGCATCCCTCAAAGCTTCTTCTATCTTCTTTGGTTCTATGGTTGACACAAATGATGCATGCTCACAAAACATAGTCAATCTTGATCTTGTTTGCACACCACTTCTAATATCACCAATAACACTATTAATGGGGTGATCTCTTGCAACATGTTGTGGTTGGAGTACTTGCACTTGATTGCTTGAGCTTGGTTGATCACTTGATGTATCTCGATGAGAAGAACTAGCACCATAATTTTGCACTTGAGAGTCACTAACTAGCTTGAATGGTGAATTGAGCACTTGATCTTTATCATCATCTTGAATATCAATTACTTGCTTTGCTCTAATGTCCCCAATGTCCATGTTCTTCATTGCTTCCACCAATTGAGTTCCACCAACATCATCTAGATTCTCTTCTTCATCTTGTGACCCATTGGTTTCATCAAATTGCACATCACGGACTTCTTCTAGAATGCCACTTGAGTTGTTCCAAACTCTATAAGCTT
The DNA here is from genome assembly GCA_038087645.1 of Saccharum hybrid cultivar R570. Taxonomy (NCBI): domain Eukaryota; kingdom Viridiplantae; phylum Streptophyta; class Magnoliopsida; order Poales; family Poaceae; genus Saccharum; species Saccharum hybrid cultivar. The sequence continues at coordinate 2,602,633 of JAQSUU010000449.1, forward strand.
TGCTTGTAGTTGAATAACCAAGTAGGAACCCCTCATCACATCTCTTGTCAAATTTCCCCAATCTAGTGCCCTTCTTCAAGATATAGCATTTGCAACCAAACACCCTAAAGTAAGAAATATTGGGCTTTCTTCCATGAAGTAACTCATATGGGGTCTTCTCTAGCAATGGATGACAATATAGTCTATTGATGTAGTAGCAAGCGGTATTGATTGCTTCATCCCAAAAAGATTGACTCACATTGTACTCATGAAGCATTGATCTAGCCATATCAAGCAATGTTCTATTCTTCCTCTCAACTAGGCCATTTGATTGTGGAGTGTACTTGGCCGAGAATTGATGTCCAATACCATAATGATCACAAAGTTCTTCAATTCTTGTATTCTTGAACTCACTTCCATTGTCACTTCTCACTTTCTTGATTCTAATCTCAAACTCATTATGAACTCTAGTGAGAAATGTCTTGAAGGTGTCAAACACTTCACTTTTGTCACTAAGAAAGAATATCCATGTGAATCTTGTGAAGTCATCCACTATGACAAAGCCATACTTGTTGCCGCCTATGCTTGTATACGTTGTTGGTCCAAATAGATCCATGTGCATCAACTCAAATGCTTTGCATGTGCTCATTGTACTCTTCTTTGGATGTGAGCTTCCAACTTGCTTCCCGGCTTGACATGCACTACAAAGCTTATTCTTCTTAAATTCAACATCTTTCAAACCATTGACAAGATTGTGAGTTGTAAGCTTCTTCAATTGTTTTATGCCAACATGACCAAGCCTTCTATGCCAAAGCCAACCCATGCTTGATTTGGAGACTAAGCAAGTTGTCAAAGAAGTTTCTCTAGCATTGAAGTCAACTAGGTAGAGATTCTCATATCTAAAGCCCTTGAATGCCACATTTGAACCATCCACACTAATAACTTCCACATCATCAACCCTAAAGATGCATTTGTAGCCTAGATCACATATTTGTGCCACGGATAGAAGATTGAAATCCAAACTTTCAACTAGCAACACATTGGAGATACTCATATCATTTGATATTGCAATCTTGCCCAAGCCAATAACCTTGCCTTTCTTGTTATTGCCAAATGTGATAGAATCAACACCACTATCATTGTCATTGAATGAATCAAACATTCTTGATGTACCGGTCACGTGTTGAGTGCACCCACTATCAATAATCCAATGCCTTCCTCCGGCTTTGTAATTGACCTACAAGCAAATCAATGAAGCTTAGGTACCCATTTTTGTTTGGGTCCTTGTAGGTTAGTAACTAAGCTCTTTGGTACCCAAATAGCCTTCTTCTTTGGGCCCACAATTGGTGTACCAACAAACTTAGCTTGCACACCCTTCACACCCTTGGTAAGCACATAGCAAGAATCAAAAGGTATAGCATTAATAAGGTTCTTGCTTTGGTTCTTTTTATTGCAATTATGCTCTAGGTGCCCAACTTGCTTGCATCTATTGCAAAACCGACCATTGCCCTTCACAAAGCTAGGCTTTAGAGTTGCAAAGGCCGACTTGCCTTTCTTGGGGGTGTAGCCCAATCCCTCTTTGTTAAGAGAGAACCTTTGGCTACCCAAGCACTTAAGCAAGCGGGCCTCACCACCATAGGCCTTGCCTAGGGCGTGAGTGAGCTCATCCACCTCTCTCTTGAGAGTCTCATTCTCAACCATTAGTGAGACATCACAAGTGAAACCATCACTAGTAGTAGAGGTAGAGTTGGTGGTGGTGGATGAAGAGCTACAAGAAGGGTTAGCATTTGACATGATGATAGGTTCATTAAAGGATTCATCAATTATATCACATGTAACACCTATATCGCATGATACAACCACCTCCTTCTTTTCTTGTTGCTCAAGTAGCAATGAGTGAGCCTTTTCAAGCTTGAAATGAGCCTTATCAAGATCCTCATGGTCTTCCACTAGACTCTCATGAGTGGTCTTAAGCTCACTAAGAACTTTCTCAAGTATTGCTACTTTCATTGAAAGCTTCTTACACTCCTTGTTCTTGGCAATAGCTATGTCTCTAGTTTGTTGCATCAAGTCATATAGTTGTTCTTTAGTTGGTTCATCATCATCATTTTCATTATCATTATCACTATCATGAGCATATTCCATTTCACTTTCATCATCACTCTCATCATATAATACCTTAGCTTCTTTAGCCATGAAGCATGAAGAGGATGAATCAAATAGTGATGGCTTCTTGTTGATAGCAATGGAAGCAAAAGCCTTGTTGGATGATTCTTCTTCTTCTTCCTCATCTTCACTTTCCCAAGTGATCACATAGGCACCATTTTTGCCTTTCTTGAATGTCATCTTGGCCTCTCTCTTCTTCTTCTTAAACTTGCCCCTCTTGTTCTTCTTCTTCTTGTCATAGGGACATTCGGCTTGAAGATGTTCGGTGCTATCACAATTGAAGCACTTCCTTTGTTGCTCATTGCTCTTGAAATTGTCATTTCTCTTTTTGAAGCCTCTTCTTTTGATAAACATTTTGCCAATGTTTTTGACAACTAGAGCCAGTGCCTCATCATCAACTTCCAATTCTTCATCTTCTTCGCTGTCATCTTCTTCTTGAATTGAAGCTTTGCCCTTTGAGGAGGTGGCCTTGAATGCCACGGTCTTCTTCTTCTTTTCATCCTCCTTCTCATCAACATCTTGATCATACTTGTCAAAGGTCAATACCTCTCCAAGCAAATCATTGGGCTTCATTGTTTCAAGCCCATCTCTTTGTAGCATCATGATCAACATCTTAAATCTTTTAGGTAAGCTCAACAAGAACTTGTGGCAAAAATCTTGGTCTTGAGTCTTGTGCCCTAAGCTCTTGAGATCATTCACAATGACTTGCAATCTATGAAACATCTCTAAGATTGCTTCTTCTTCTTTCATCTTGAAGTTCTCAAACTCACTCTTGAGCCCATATAGCTTGGCACTCTTTACAACCTTAGTGCCCTCATATGTTTCACTTAACCTTGTCCACACTTCATTTGCCAATTCCAAATCCTTGATGCCCTCAAATACTTTTGTGTCGATATTATTGTAAAGTGTATTGAGAGCCATTCTATTGCATGTTCTATTTGCTCTATCTTCATCGGTGAGATGATCGGGATCAATGATAGCAAAATCATTCTCGGTGACTTGCAATACTCTCTCATGAATAGAACCAAGGTACATTGTCATTTTTCTCTTCTAATGAGCAAAAGAACTAACACCATCAAAGAACGGTGGCTTGCCCCCAACATGATTGAACACAATTTAAGCCATTTTTCACACCGAAGGATGTTAAACCTTGATTAAAACGGTGACCACGGCTCCGATACCACTTGTAAGGTCCTAGATGTCTAGAGGGGGGGTGAATAGCCTATAAAAAATTCTACAAGCACCACTAAGCAAACTTGTTAGAATAACAAACGGCGTAAAGCGAGTTTTGCTTAGCCAAAGGTTGTGATGTAAGCCTCCTATCCACAAGTCTAGTAGATTATGATCTCTAGTTCACACAAGTGCTAAGTCACTAACTTACACTAGTGAGCAAGCTAACAACTACTAGAAAAGGCTACCACTAGAGCTACACAAGATAATCTAGTAAAAGTAAATGCGAGAGAGAGGATTGTGAATCTTATACCGACGGTGGAGTGAAGATGTTGCCAATCACCAAGATGATATACAATCAATTAATATTGACAACAACACAATATGTAGACCAATCACCGGGAGACAAGAGACACAATATTTTTGTTCACCCGGTGTTCACTTGTGCACCGACAAGCTACGTCACCGGTTGTGTCGACCAACACTTAGATGGTTCCTCGGTGTGACCCTCAAGTCACTTGCCCCTCAAGGCACGCCCCGCAAGGCACCGCAAGACTCCACTCTCAAGTGAGGTAACTCAATGACACGCGCAATCCAATAGAGTTGCTTTTGGCGTCCCGCCGAGGAAAGCACAAGAACCTCTTACAAACAACCGGAGGTGGCCAAGAACAATCACCTTCTCTTGCCAACGCCTCCTACAATCTCCAAGCCGGCTAGGAGCGGTACTCTCCAAGAGTAACAAGAAATCCACCGGCTAAACCACCCACAAGTGCCACTAGATGCCCTCAAGCTATGCAATGCACTTTGGGATCACTCAATCTCACTTTTGATTTGCAATCAAGCAAGAGAGATGAGTGGGAGGAGTAGCTCTAGCTCAAAGGATGCACAAGAGTGTTAGAAATGCCAAGAGACCTCCCCAAGGGCCGGCCAACGAGTATTTATAAGCACCCCAAACAAATAGAGCCGTTGCCACTCCACTGACCGTTTTTTCGGGACGACCGGACGCGCCGGTCGAAACTGACCGGACGCGCTCAACCGCGTCCGGTCGCCCTGCGACGTCCACGTGTCCCTCAAATTTCAAATGCGACCGTTAGATCCTCCAACGGTCACTGCGCGCCAACGATCAAACGCTACGACCGGACGCGCTGCTCAACCGACCGGACGCGCCGGTCGCACAGCACCGCGCCCGCGAAACAACGACCGGACGCGCTCCTCGCAACGACCGGACGCGCCGATCCGCACAGCACCCGCGCCCGTGAAACAACGACCGGACGCGCTCCTCGCAACGACCGGACGCGACAGTGCCAGCGTCCGGTCGGAGTCCAGTAAGCTCCCTCGACGACCGGACGCGTCCGATCGCGTGTGACCGGACGCGCCCCGCGTCCGATCGTCCTTGCGAACCGCAGTTCTTTCTGGGCACTTGACCGGACGCGCCGGTCCCGCGAGTGACCGGACGCGCCGGTTGCAAACCCTAGCCCGCGCGCCCGATACCGCGCTGTACTGACCGGACGCGTCCGGTCACACCGTGACCGCGTCCGGTCACCTCAGTGACCCCGTTCGCCTCCGTTTCTTTTCCGACTTTCGGCGTAGTGGAAAATAGGCATTTCATTTCCCGAAATCGCCTGAAACCCGCGCTCACACGCTCGGCGGGAGGGAGAGAGGAACCCAAACCCCTCTCTACCCGCAAACCACAGCGCGACCAACGCCACCTTTGCAAATGTGCCAACACCATCAAGTGTACATCTCCATGTGCTTGTGTGTTAGCTTTTTCACAATCATTTTCAAAGGTTTTCCAATTAGCTCACTAGGCCCTACATGCAATGCACTTCATGAATTCACCTAGTGGCACCCGTGCATCGAATAACCGATAAGACTTCCCCTCTTAATAGTTCGGCTATCGATCCTAAACCACTCACACCCTCTATGGTGTCTTGAGTGTAAAACAAAATGGCCCTATGGTTATACCTTTGCCTTGAGCCCATTTTGTTTCTCCAAATGATATGATCCACTTCATATCATCACATGACCATCTCGATCCATCGACCTTGACTTTACTTGCTCTTCACCGTTGCATTGGTCCGTCGGCGCTAAGTCTTGCTCAAGCTTCACCATCGCATGGTCCTTTGCTTCGAAGCCTCGACTTGCCCTTCACCTTCACAACCGGTCCATCGAGCCAAGCCTCATCTTGGTCTTCACCATCTTGGTCATATGAGTCAATGTCATGTCTCATATGCAATGACCACCTTTATCTAAATCATCCACTTAGATACAAAGGTTAGTCCTAGGTTTCATCAATTAGCCAAAACTAAACTAGGGACTTTCAACCTCGGTAAAGAAATCTTGTGTCATCTCTTGCCGAGGATTCTCTTTGTGACTGTGTGTGATTGATTCTTTGGATACATCTCATCTCTACACCGTCGGTATAAGAATCAATTCACTCTCCTTTTTCATTCTTGCACTATATCTTGTCTTGTGTGCTTAGAGTAGCTTGTATCACATAGGAGTAAGTAGCTTAGTGACTTAGCTTTGTTGGTGTGAATTAGAGATCATAGTCTTGTTCACTATAATTGTATAGATGGCTTGCTTAGTATAATTGAGCTAGTGCTAGAATTAGTGTCGCCATCTTTTATACTAACAATTATTGATTAGTGAAACTTATAGATTTTTAAATAGACTATTCACCCCCCTCTAGCCATTTAGACTTACACTTGTGCCGCCTTTGCCCATCCCCGCGCTAGCGTCACTTGCAACCCTGAGGTTCCTCCTCACGCCCCCGGGGGCAAGCTAGTCCATGCCTGCGTGCTGGGCCACTGGAGCGAGAGGGAGCAGGATGAAGCCAGTATTTTTAGCTCTACTTGCGTGAAAACAGCTCCAGTCAACGCAATATCCAGGACTCCTCGCGTGGAGCCATTGGTTGAAAGGGCGTTTGGTTGGTGGAGCTCTAAAACATCTCTCGAAGTCGTCCGAGAAGCTGTACCAAATGCCCTCTTTGTTCCACCATTCTTTTTAACGTCGCTTTGCCGAGTTGGGTTTTATGCAGTGTCGGGTAGAGACCAGAGAGTACCACACTGTTGCATTGCACCATTGATAATGCTTTCTACCGAGCGTACCCGCCTGCCCCTGTGCCTCACGCCTCCCCTACGCCTCGTGCCTTGCGTCGCGCGCCGCTTACGCCTCGCGCCCCATGCTCCGCTCCGCCACACCCCGCGCCTCCCGTCCGGGCTCATGCTACGCACAACCGAGGTCCTTGGACCATGGGCGATCTCTGTGTTGCATCGAGCTTCACGTCAACGAGCCTCCATTGGGTGGCAATAAGTAGATGATGGCACGTTACAACCGTATATTTCATATATTTTAGATGTATGTTGAACATGTTTTATTTGGATATTACAAAATTAGATCTAGTATTACATATGTTGCAATGTCTATACACTTATGTTGCAATTGTATGTTTCGGTTGTTTTCAAACGTATGTTGCAAGTGGTTTATCTGGATGTTGCATATGTTGCACTGGCTATACACGTACGCTGCAAGTGTATGTTCAAATGTTTAGTTATTTCAAATATATGTTGCAAGTATTTTATCTAAATATTGCATATGTTGCAGTGGACATACACGTATGTTGCATATATTTCAAATGTTTCAGCTATTTCAAATGTATGTTGCAAACGTTTTATTTGAATGTTGCATATGTTATAGTGGCCATACCCATATATTGCAAGAGTATGTTCTAAATGTTTCACCTGTTTAAGACGTATGTAGCAGCAAATGCTTCATGCTGCAAGTGTTCCATGAGCAGGTGCGGGAAGTGGGTGCAGACAAAGGTGGTCTCCGCGGGCACAACGGTCCTTGCATGAGCGGGAAGCAAAGCGGACGCGGCAGTAGGCACATGCATACCGTAGCAATAGGCGGGGTCGGGCCGGCGAGCGCGGCAGCAGTAGCGCATGGGTAGGCACGGCTATAGCTCGTGGGCAGGCACAACAGCAACATACGGGCGGGCGACAGGAGCTGCATGCAACCATGAATACGAGTGATCCGAGCGAGAGAGCCCTGCGGCCTACGGACATACGAAATAACAATGGGAGTCAGGGACCAGCGGTTGCCTAATTGATTAATGGGATGAAATCGAAAGGACGGGTAGCACACCCGGGCTTCCTAACACATCTCGCACGCCGGACCTCCGAGCGCTAGCAAAGCCGGTGACGTGTCAGGTTTCATCCTCCGGCGGCCCGCCTGAAGACCTGGCGTGAACAGACCTTTGGCTCGGCCCAGACCGGCTGCCCCTTCTGTGCTAAAAGCCGCCCGTGACACGTGACATTCCACCCTTTTCGCACGTGACCTCGCCGACGAGCCGCCAGCTCCCGTTTGTCGCGAACCACGGAGTTGGTGAGCACTGAGCAGATGGCAGGTGAGAAAGCGATCCTTGTGCCTGCCAACCTCTTTCACGTATTCTTTATCAAAAAAAGAAAACCTCTTTTATTCACCTTTTTAAATCCAAACACAAAAAATGTTTTATAAAACATATTAAGGCGGATGCGGTCGACCGTGTGTCATAAGCTCATAATGCATGCGATGATGCAACTTAGGTACTAGGATAATGTAAGTTATGTCGTGCAACTTGCGTAAGTGGTTGTGGTTTGTGAATGGATATTAGATTACTCACATTTTTAAATGTTCCTAAGGTGTTTTGTCAATTACTATCACTTACCATTACGCCCTCATCCACCCCTTTACTCTCCAAAATATATTTCTTTGATTTTTTAGAAGTCAAATAATTTAAAATTCATCAAATTCATATAAAATAATACTAGCATTTATGAGATTAAATCTATTTAAGTTTTCTACAAATTTAGTTTACCTTTAGATTGATTTGTTTGAAGTCTATAATTTTTTTTAGGACAAAGAGAATACTAAGAGACAGTTATTAGGCTCCCGGCCACAAGCAACCACAACGAGGTTGTGGCATTAAAAATCGGCGTCTAAGCCGTGTCGCAAAAATGACTTGAAAATGCTACTCCCGCACCTCTGTAAAAAAATAAACAACACTATTATTTTTTTTGTGGCTGCTGTGAGCCGTGGCATGCAACCAAACATGCTCTAAGGTTAGTTTCAATAGGGTTTCATGGCTCAGTTACTAACGTACTCATATTTTATAAAGGGTACAGAAGAGTTTTATCCCATAAAATTATCTCTACTCTCATGAAACTTTTATTATATTTTTTCATCAATACAGTGCCATGTCAGCACATTTGATGTCCATGAAACTCCTATTAAGATTGGCCTAAGAGCAAGGCTAATAATATAGCCAGCAGGCCGACTGTAAGGATCTTTGCAGCATTCTCTTAGCCCACCCATATAGTAGTAAGTTCTTCACTATTAATAAATGGTCCACTTGTCTCCCTCACAAAGTTTCTCGGTTGTTGTGTCTAAGTCGGTTGTAAGCTTACAACCCGCTTCTCTCCTTTCTCCTCTCATTTCTCCTCCACCTCAGCATTCAACCGGCTTACAGCATGCTATTATACTTGCTCTAAGGGCACCCACCATGGTTTAAGCTAGCTACCGGCTTTAAGCCAACTTCTCTAATAATGCTAACATTTAGCACATAGCTTTTATATAACACTCTCACAGAACCTTGAAATGTGTGCAAGAGCTTAGGGCCTGTTTGGTTAGAGGTGTTAAAGTTTAACAAACACTGTAACACTTTCGTCTTATTTGACAAAAAGTTTCCAGTTTTGTACTAATTAGGTTTAATAGATTCGTCTCATAAATTACTCCTAATCTGTGCCGACATGCATGCAATTAGTCTACATTTAGTGCTCTATGTATTTGCCGCAACATCGATATGATGAGAGTTAAACTTTAACATGTGGAAACCAAACAGGGCCTTAGCTTTTCTCTCTTCTTTAAAAATATAAGAAAAATGCTTAGAGCTACCTTAAAAGTCGATCGTTCTGCCCTAAGTAAAACATAGGACACATGTCATGAGCAGTAATAAACACGTGAGTTCATATTCTTCCAAAGAAATGGATTATCTCGTAAGAAAGCCAGGGTTCTGGACTTGTGCCATTCATCCTGGATTCCTGGTAGTATTCCCACCAAAGAAACAAAAAATAAGTAATATTTAACATAACTACTGCTTGGTCCTTAGAGGACCTCCAGTGTTGCAGAAAAACAAACCATGGAAAGATCGAGTCGAACCGTAAACACCGGGAGCATCGAACTATGGCTGTTAGGGGTGGTTTAGTTGGTGAAAAAGTTTGGGTTTGGCTACTGTAGCACTTTTCGTTTTATTTGACAATTTGTATCCAATCATAGACTAATTAGGCTCAAAATATTTGTCTCGTGATTTACAACTAAACTGCGTAATTAGTTTTTTCTTTCATATGCATTTAGTACTCCATGCATATGCCGCAAGATTTGACGTGACAGGTACTGTAGCACTTTTTAAGTTCACTTTTTGTGAAATAAACAGGGCTCTTAGAAGAGAAATCGGACTTTACATAAACATCAAACCGAGGCAAATTGAATAATACTATTTTATGTACATGGCTGTAGCCTCCGGCCACCCGTCCATGCATGGGAAGAGGAATCGAACTGTATACATGAGTCCTACCAGCGATGTTAACACTAGAGGAATCGAACTTTTCTTGCGTTCGTTTTTCATCACTGACAATGTTCGACGCTACACTAGAGGTGCCCTTATACGACTTCATGGTGCGTGCTGCTGCAAGTTTTTGATCTATCTCCCATCGTGTCTGAGCTGATCCTCAACTAACCCCACACTGTTATTGACACTGGCACACCTATCTTGATGGTTGGAACATGGAAATACGATCCATGAGCAACAAGAAATGAGCTGCTCATATTCCTCCCTCCAAAGACAAAGAAACGATCATGTGTGTGTGAGAGAGAAACTATTAGCATTCCCATTCTCACTAAAAAACTAAAAAAAATCTGGAAAAAGCAGAGGGTTGTTTTTAAACAAATGGGAAAAGCAGAGTTTATTGATCTAGCAACCCCACGGGCCCCACCCACCCACCAGTCACCCACCCCGCCCACAGTGCCTGATCCTCAACGCCCCCTGTTCTTGAGTCTTGACGAGTGACGCCTGACGACATAGTGGCAAACGGCCAGGCAGGCAGGCACACCTATTTTGAATTTTTTTTTTGGCTGTGTTTAGTTTCATTAAAAAGTGCACTGTACAAAAAAAATCTCAGTCACATCAAACTTGTGATACATGCATGGAGTACTAAATGTGGATAAAATCAAAAACTAATTGCACAGTTTGGTTGTACTTTGCGAGACGAACACTTTGAGCCTAATTAGTCAACGGTTGAACAATTATTACCAAATACAAATGAAATACTACAATATCACTCCGGTGAAATTTGACACTCTAAATTTAGAAACTAACCAAAAAAAAAACTCCACTTCGGGGGCAGTGGGTCCCACCCCGCGCCTCGTTTAAAAACCCTCCCACTCCTCCGTTGATGATGATCCCCCGTTCCTTCCGTCGTCTTCTCCTCCCCAGCACACCCACCAGTCCCGTCCGGCCGCCGGCTGTCTCGCCCGTCGCCGCCCTCTCCCGGTCCCTGAAGCGAACCAGATCGGCCATGACGTTCAACAAGATCCAGGTCGCCAACCCGGTCGTCGAGATGGACGGTAAGCGGGATCCCTGTCCTGTCCTGTTCCCCCCACAACAGATCTGCTGCGCTCCGTCGTTTGCCTTGCGCCGCGTCCTCTCTTCTGATCGCTCCAGCCGTGGCTTTAGTCGAAGCGTCACAGGAGATCTCGTAGATCTACCTTGGATCAGATACGCAAGCCTTGCTGCTAGTGCCTGGGGTTTGGGTTGGTTCACCCCACGATTAATCCAGCTGACTTGCTTACGTTTGTTGCTGAATTTTGCGTGCAGGCGATGAAATGACCAGGGTGTTCTGGAAATCTATCAAGGACAAGGTAATCGGAACTGTCTGACTCTGTCTTAGATGTTGCTTCCCGTGCTGTTGTTCTTTGAGATAACATCTTTTTCCCCCTAACACTGGTCACTGGGATGTTAATTTCCTGCAGCTTATCTTCCCTTTCGTGGACCTGGACATCAAATACTTTGACCTCGGCCTTCCATACCGTGATGCTACCGACGACAAAGTCACAGTCGAGGCTGCGGAGGCCACACTCAAGTAAGAATTGCACGTTACTGTCACTTCCTTTAGAAAGTGGAAATGGAAAGCAAAGCAAAGAAAAGACTGTTGTGGTTCAATATTATTTATATCCACTCCAGATGCTCAAGTTTCTTGTTTAGTTGCGTTGTCTAATAAGCTTGCTGTTTGTGGTGGAATATACAAAGTCGATTCAACCTTTTAACCTTTTTTTCCCGTAAGTCATTTAATAATCACTGGAAAGGACTTTCTTGAGAAAGTGACGAATGTTTAAGGGTCTTTTTGCCACTCAGTCAGTTGCTTATCTTGTTGATTCAGTAGTTTGGTGTTGTGGACTTTCAATATTTCACTGCATTGCACACCTATCTTTTCTACTGCTTATGCTCATCCATTATTGTGTAGGTACAATGTGGCTATCAAGTGTGCCACCATTACACCAGGTATATTTGGGTTATTGTTCTTCTGACAAGGTTTTAAGACATTGTATAGATTTGCTGACGTTGCATCAAAATCCATGGCAGATGAAGCAAGGGTGAAGGAGTTTGGCTTGAAGGCTATGTGGAAGAGCCCGAATGGCACAATTAGGAATATTCTGAATGGTAAGATACTGCTTCAGCCTGTAAGTGTAACCTTCTCTAGTCCTCAGGATTGACAGTTCTATTCCTGTGCTCACTGCGTGTAGGCACTGTGTTCAGAGAACCAATCATCTGTAAAAACATCCCACGGCTTGTTCCAGGTATCGAAGGAAGACCATAGTTATAATCATAGCTGCTCATTTATGTGATCTTGTATTGTTAACTAAACTGTTGGCGAATTCAGTCTGGACAAAGCCCATTTGCATTGGGAGGCATGCGTTCGGTGATCAGTACCGGGCAACTGATGCAGTTATCAAGGGACCTGGCAAGCTCAAATTAGTTTTTGGTATGTATCAATCACTCAGCATTTGAGAACCAATGGAATGCTTATCCTATTAAACTTCCTAATTGCAATTCATATGATGCATTTTCTAAAATTCTGTTCATCCGTTGAGCGAAGCTTGTGAAGAATTGACCTCTTCCCCTTTGTCCTTTGTTTTGTTACTGACAGAGGGAAAAGAAGAGCAAGTTGAGCTGGAGGTGTTCAACTTCACTGGTGCCGGAGGAGTTGCCCTATCCATGTACAACACTGACGAGGTACAGTTGGTGCTTGCTACTATTCCATTACTTGATATATATAATGTGCCCCTCTTGTGATTTATCATCTCAGTATTTGTGTAATTATGCAGTCCATCCATGCCTTTGCTGAGGCTTCTATGGCCACTGCTTATGAAAAGAAATGGCCATTGTATCTTAGCACCAAAAACACTATTCTGAAGAAATATGATGGCAGGTAAGGGTCTTGCCAAACTGTTTCTCATTATTTTCAGGTCTTACTGGTGGTGCCTTTTCCCTAGTGCTGCATGTTTATCTGTGTACTTGATTTGTTTGCAGGTTCAAGGACATTTTCCAGGAGGTGTATGAAGCTGGTTGGAAAACCAAATTTGAAGCTGCCGGCATATGGTATAATTCCTTATTCCTACTTCCATCTTTGTTTAACAAAGTCTGAGCCCCAAGGCCTATCTTCTCATTTGGTCTTGATGCTTTTAGGTATGAGCATCGCCTCATTGATGACATGGTAGCATACGCGCTTAAGAGTGAAGGAGGGTATGTCTGGGCTTGCAAGAATTATGATGGAGATGTGCAGAGCGATTTCTTAGCTCAAGGTTACAATTTGCCTGCTGGCAGTTTTTACAGCTTGGATTCAAGTTTTAAGTAACTTGCTTGCTCTTAGTTAACTAATAAGTGCTGTACTAATTATACGAGTCTTTCATTATCTGCAGGTTTTGGCTCATTGGGTTTGATGACATCGGTACTGGTAGGTAACTAAATTTGCTTTCAGTATTTGTCATGATAATAATAAATGTCTCATCAGTCATCGGGCACATTGTTTCTGAGTTGGTCAGATTAGAAGAAAATTAGTGTATTTTACTTGGATACTTCTAGATTTTTCAAGTGTTTAGATTACAGGTTTCAGATGAGCACTGCAACTTTTGTAAATCAGAATGATGCTTAACTGGTTCATGTAACCTTGTCCCAGGTGTGCCCTGATGGAAAGACGATCGAAGCTGAAGCTGCCCATGGTACTGTTACCCGTCATTATCGTGTTCATCAGAAAGGAGGTGAAACCAGTACAAACAGTATTGCTTCAATCTTTGCGTGGACAAGAGGACTTGCACACAGGTTTGTATGACCATCGAGTACAGTTCTTGTACTTCTGCGAGATGCATCAGTTCAGATTCATTCGTTATCTGGGCCTACAAATTTTGCAACTTCCAATTATTTCAGTAGCCAACCTTCCCCTTTCTTGTGTGGTTTAGGGCAAAGCTTGATGACAATGCTAGACTACTTGACTTCACTCAGAAGCTTGAGGCTGCCTGCATTGGAGCTGTCGAGTCTGGGAAGATGACCAAGGACCTTGCCCTTCTTGTTCACGGATCTGCAAAGTATGTGACTGCAGTATCCGTCTTGCTGCTCCATTCAAGTGCATCTTCAGCCTGCGTACACTCATTGATTTTCTACTAACTGATGTCTGTTGCAGTGTCACGAGGAGCCATTACCAGAACACTGAGGAGTTCATCGACGCTGTTGCTGATGAGCTCAGATCAAGGCTGGCGGCCAACTCAAACTTATGAAATCCTTGCTGAAGTTCTGATGCTTCCCTGCATGATGATTCAGAGTCATTTTTCTTATGTCGCCATTATCTTTCCTTGTGCCACCACCCTGAAGGCCTGAACTAGGGGAATATCTGCAGGCTGCAGCAGTATGCCAGATCATTACCAATGAGAGATTGTCCTAGATTCCGCGATTATGGAACTCATATACCTGATTATCTGATACATTTTAGGTTTTTAAAAAATATCTGATACATTTCAATAAAAGGCCGTCCATTCAGAATGCTTTTCTGGTTGTCTCTTCATCCGTGGCCGATTTTGTGCTAAACATTTTGTTTCAAAAAACAAATTTGTGCTAAACATTAGAATTGGTTGTGACACTTTTCTGACACGTTCCTGCAGACTGCAGTGCCTGTAGTTCTTGATTTTGTTGTGAGTACCGAGTTGATTTACACTTGTGACACGTCACGTTTCTTTTGGCATGCACAAGCAGTAGCAGTGCCTGTACCCAATTCTCCCTTAAATTTCACTATGTAAAAAGAAGATTCTCTGTCACATTAAAATGTCGGCAAATACATGGAGTATTAAATGTTGATGAAATCAAAAACTAATTGTACAGTTTTGTTGTACTTTGCGAGATAAACATTTTAAGCCTAGTTAATCAAAATTTAGATAATTTTACCAAATACAAACGAAATGCTGAAGGAATTCTGATACAGTGTTTTTCCTCTCCAATTCACCAACTAAACGAGGCCGGTGATCAGAAGAGGCCGCCGGCCAGCCCATGAAGCAGCGACTGCCCAGATGGCGACCGTAGTCCGGAGGTCGGCTGAGGTTGACGCCCACTGCATTTGTACGACTGTACCTTCTCATTTTGTATTCGACGATTGTACCTTTTCGGTTTTTTTTGAAATGAGTCGTGGTACCTATTTTACGCCTCTCTCTAGAGACGAAGGTCGCAAATACGGGATTTTTATGTTTTTATATCAAAATGTCTATGCAAAAACGGTTGCGCTAAAATCTTAAAATGACAACTTTTATATTTTGGGTGTGTTCACTTCCCATGCAACAACAACAACATAGCCTTTTGTCCCAAGCAAGTTGGGTTAGGCTAAAGATGAAACTCAAAAGAGACGAGAAACAGAGAGACACATAAAGGGCACAAGACAAAAAGAGGTCACGGTTCAGGCACGTTGATCGCCAATCTCCGAGCGCTCCTGTCCATAGCTAAATCCTTGGAGATATTCCACTCCTTAATATCTCTCTTAACGGACTTGTCCCAAGTTAGTTTAGATCGACCTCTACCGCTCTTTACATTATCGGCCCACTTTAGAACTCCACTACGCACCGGCGCCTCAGGTGGCCTCCGTTGGACATGTCCAAACCATCTCAACCGATGTTGAATCAATTTCTCCTCAATTGGTGCCACCCCAACCCTATCCCGAATATCGTCGTTCCGGACTCTATCCCTCCTTGTGTGCCCACAACACCAACGCAACATACGCATCTCTGCTACACTCAATTGCTGGACATGTCACCTTTTTATAGACCAACACTCAGCACCGTATAACATCGCCGGACGAATCGCCGTCCTATAGAACTTACCTTTCAGCTTCTTTGGCACCCTTTTATCACAGAGAACGCCAGAAGCTTGACGCCATTTCAATCAGCCGGCTGAAATTCTATGCCTAACATCTTCATCAATGTCTCCATCCTTTTGTAGCATCGACCCTAAATACCGAAAAGTATCCTTCTTGGCCACCACTTGCCCATCAAGGCTAACGTCTCCCTCCTCGTGCCTAGTCGCGCTGAAATCGCACCTCATGTACTCGGTCTTAGTCCTACTAAGTCTGAACCCTTTCAACTCTAACATGTGCCTCCATAGTTCTAACTTCCTATTAACCCCCGTCCTACTGTCGTCAACTAGCACCACATCATCAGCAAAGAGCATACACCAAGGGATATCACCTTGTATGTCCCTTGTGACCTCATCCATCACCAAAGCAAATAAATAAAGGCTCAAAGCTGACCCCTGATGCAGTCCTATTTTAATTAGAAAGTCACTGGTGTCGTCATCACATGTTTGGACAAACGTCACCACATCCCTGTACATATCCTTGATGAGGGTAACGTACTTAGCTGGGACTTTGTGCTTTTCCAAGGCCCACCACATGACATTTCTCGGTACTTTGTCATATGCCTTCTCGAGATCAATAAAGACCATGTGCAAGTCCTTCTTCTGCTCCCTATATCTCTCCATCAATTGTCGTAATAAGAAAATCGCCTCCATGGTTGACCTACCAGGCATGAACCCAAACTGATTTTGGGTCGCATGTGTCACTCTCCTTAGGTGATGCTCGATAACCCTCTCCTAGAGCTTCATCGTATGGCTCATCAACTTAATCCTACGGTAGTTAGTACAACTTTGAACATCTCCCTTGTTTTTGAAGATAGGTACTAATATACTTCTCCATTCTTCAGGCACCTTGTTAGACCGAAAAATAAGGTTAAAAAGCTTAGTTAACCATACTATCGCTTTGGCGCCTAGGTATCTCCACACCTCAATGGGGATACTATCAGGGCCCATCGCTTTACCTCCCTTCATCCTCTTCAAAGCCTCTCTGATCTCTGCCTCCTGAATTCTCCTCACAAAGCGTCTGTTGGTATCATCAAATGAGTCATCCAACTCAAGGGCAGGACCCTCATTCTCCCCATTAAACAACTTGTCGAAGTACTCTCTCCATCTGTCCTTGATCTCCTCATCCTTTACCAGAAGTTGATCTCTCTCATCCTTGATGCATTTTATTTGGTTGATGTCCCTTGTCTTCCTCTCGCGGATTCTAGCCATCCTATAAATGTCCTTCTCACCTTTCTTCATGCCTAGCCGTTGATAAAGGTCATCATATGCCTGACCTTTTGCTACACTCACAGCTCGCTTTGCAACCCTCTTCGCTATTTTATAGCCCTCGATGTTGGCTACACTCTTGTCATGGTGGTGACGCTTGAAACACTCCTTCTTCCTAATAGCCCTTTGCACCTCGTCATTCCACCACCATGTGTCTTTCGCTTCCCGTTTGCCTCTCCTACTCACGCCAAACACTTTCGAAGCCACCTTCCGGACACATGTTGCCATCTTTAGCCACATGTCGTCGACATCTTCTCCTTCTTCCTAAGGCCTCTCGTCTAGCATCCTCTCCTTAAACGTTTGCGCTGTTTCCCCTCTAAGCTTTCACCACTTCGTTCTCGCAATCTTGGCCCGTTTGTCCCGGTGGACACGTACCCGAAAGCGAAAGTCCACCACCACAAGCTTATATTGAGGGACAACACACTCCCCAGGTAACACCTTACAATCAAAGCAAGCACGTCTATCCTCCCTCCTTGCAAGGATAAAGTCGATCTGGCTCGAGTGTTATCCACTATGAAAGGTTACTAGATGAGATTCCCTCTTCCTAAAGAGGGTGTTTGCTATCAACAAGTCATAGGCCAGCGCGAAGTTCAAAACATCCTCCCCCTCTTGATTCCTACTACCATACCCGAACCCCCCGTGCACCCGCTCGAAACCTACATTAGTCGCACTAACATGGCCGTTGAGGTCTCCTCCTATAAAGAGTTTCTCGCTGATAGGCACGGTACTAACCATGCTATCAAGATCTTCCCAAAACTGCCTCTTGGTGCCCTCGCTAAGACCTACCTGAGGGGCATAGGCACTGATCACATTCAGAGCCGAAACTCCAACTACTAGCTTGACCAAGATAATCCGGTCGCCTTGCCTCCTAACATCAACGACTCCATCCTTAAGGCTCCTATCGATCAAGATGCCTACACCATTCCTACCCGATGTTGTCCCCGTGTACCAAAGTTTGAAGCCAGTATCCTCCACCTCCTTCGCCTTCTGGCCCTTTCATTTAGTCTCCTGAACGCATAGAATATTTACACACCTTCTAATTGCTGCATCGACTAGCTCTCTTAGCTTACCCGTTAGGGACCCTACGTTCCAACTACCTAGACAAATCCTAGTTGGCTCGACTAGCTTCCTTACCCTTTACACCCGTCGAGGGAAGTGTGAAGACCCTTGCTCATTTTTCACTACACCCGGGCGTAGATGTAGCGCGCCATTAAGGTTGCGACGGCCCGACCCTTGCTCATTTTTATCGTACCCAGGTCACGATACGACGCGCCACTAAGGGGGTGACGACCCGGCCCTTGCCCATTTAACACCACACCCGGGTTTCGATGTAGCGCGTCGTTAAGAGGGTTACACCCCAACGAATCTCTTGTGGGTTTCAAATCCATGAGAGTGGCTATTTTTTTACTGTTGATTCGCCAGACCTTAACACACCCTCCTCCTTTACCTGGGCTTGGGACCGGCTATGTTGAGACGACTTAAGAAAGTCTTCCAGTCAACATTGCAAACCCAAAATATTTTCTCTTCCACCCATCACATCAAATCTTTGGACGCATGCATGGAGCATTAAATGTAGGTAAAAAAGATAACTAATTGCATAGTTTGTCTATAAATGTCGAGACGAATCTTTTGAGTCTAGTTAGTCCATGATTGGACAAATTTTGCCAAATAACAACGAAAGGTGCTACAGTAACTTTTCGCCCACTTTTCACCAAGTGAACACACCTTTTGATAAAATGATATCGGTCTCGTACCGCTTTCACCCTACCTTTTCATACCTGTAGCGCCTAGAGTTCTTAGGCGAGCCACAACATGGGCGATTGGTATCATGTGCTCTAGCTATCAATTTTACAACCCAAGCTAACGCCGGCATAAAAAACATGAACAACACCTTCCAGCCTTTTGTCAGATACGTTCTCTCTCAAGTTCTCAACCTCTGAAAAAGAATGAAGGGTCTGTGCTACTTTGCCATAACACATACTTGGACTGACCCTGCAACTTTTTTAGACAAAGCATCGGTGGCTTCTGCACGTAGTTGTGACCTACTGCGAAGCCACCCGCAGATGTTACATGAACCTCGTGTCATCGTGTGGGACATGGAAGATGAGGCTACTAGCCACCTTGGGGTGTTGGGCCGTGCCCAACGTGCCAACATGTAAGTTAGCCCTGCATGTTTATATAGGCTTATATGCCAGATGGAGGAGAGAGACAACTAGAAGGTGGCTTTACGTTTGTCATATAGTCTCGTAGAGCTGCCCATGACCTCACTAGAGAAAGTGTCGGGTTCAGTTGAAAAGCATACAGTGCAGATATAAACCTCCATGACATTGACTGATGGATTTAGAAAAGCAATAACTTGTAAATGATCATTGGAGAGGGAAAAGTAATGGTGGGCCTGAGAGGTAAATAGGTACCTGTGGCTTGTGCTGTGGCCTGTGGTAATTAGAGGCTTCATCCAGCCAGGACTATACATGGAGGACTACTTTTTGCTAGGATCAACGCTTTTGGTAGTCAGCGTTGGTCGTGTTCTAAATGTGATAGGAAGAATTATCATTAAATAAGTTGGGAATAGATCACTAATTAGGTACCAGCTATTCTAAAGTTGGAGTATGGTACATAACGAGAATTATAACCAAGGTGGCACACATGTGAACCAAACAAAAAAGTGGTAGAGCAAGTTGAGAGGACAAAGAGATGAAACTACACTCCCAGCGATCCTTTGTAACACTAAGGTTAAGCATGAGGGACTAAGCTAACAACATAAAAGGTGAAGGCTACACCACTTTACTTTTTTTTAGACTCTCTATAATAGAGTAAGGATAACAAATACGGCTAGCACTGAAGATCCTACAAGGCATCACCAATGTAATAGATGCAGAGGATAGACACGGTTGTGACCACTTGTTGCTTATCATGGATAAGAGAGCTATGTTATTGCTATCCATGGATGACCCTTATCTAAAACGCTAATGCTCCTATCAAGACGTTTGTCCTTCTAGATAGAATGGACCCGCCTCGTGTTGCGCACTTCTCGTCTCGTGGCGTGCGCCCCTGCACCTTGCGCCTCACACAGTCGCATCGGACTTGCCTCGTGCCACATGTGTCGCGCGCCCCTGCACCTCCCACCTGGCGGCTGGTGCCCCTACACCTCGCGCCTCGCACGGTCGCACTGGACCTGCCTCGCGTCTCGTGCCACGTACCCCGCCCGTGCCTCGCACCGTCTACGCCTCGCGCTGCGCTCCCACGCAACGCGTCAACTAGCCTCTATTGGACTACAACAAGTAGATGAGCACATGCTGCAACCTTATGTTTCATGCGTTTAGACGTATGTTTCATCTGGATGTTGTATGTTGTAACACCCTTGGTGTTATAGTAACTAAAACATGTCATGTCATCATATGTACTGTAAATCACCCATGATTAGGTTAACTATGTTATGTATCAACTAAAATGAGTTTACCTTCTTAGGTTGGATGTGTTTCTAGTTGTGTGACTCGAATCCGAAAACCCTAATTCGAATGTCACCGCAAATACTTAGTTTATGCCCTGCGTAATTTGAGGTGTGTGACTATGTTACACACTAGTGCCAAGTGTAGGGTATGAACTCAAGTACAACACGTAAAATAAAGCTTCAAGTTTGAGTTTGAATTTGGAATCCAAAACTTGTTGCAAGTTTTCCGATTCAAATTCGAATTCAAATTTGAGGAATTATTAAAAGAATTTTCAAAGTTAAACTAGTTAACCAAGAGTGACATTTGGTCAAACATGTGATGCTTGACTCAATGATGCCCTTGGGTGATGGTGTGATCACTAAATAATCACCAATTAATAGAGTATCAAGTTTCAATTTAAAATCCTTCTGAAAACCCTGATTTTACCCCTTTTTGAATAAATCAAAATCTAAATTTGGAAAAAGTGTAAAACCAAGTTTGTATATCTTTTCAAGGGCTACAAGTTTGGTGTTTTGAGTTTTCAAAGTTTCAGTGCAAAATTTGGAGTAATTTTGAAAAGATTCAAATCTCAAATTTGACCCCTTTTCATCTCCCCAATACAATTTTAAAATGGAGGCATAATTTGAAAATGTTTTGAATAGCAAAGTTGTAGGTCTTACCTGGATGTACAACTTTGGTATTTTGAGTTTTTGAAGTTTCAATATAAAATTCAAAGTAATTTTGAATTTATAGATTTCTAGAAAAATCCCCTTTTCAATTCAAATTCAAATTTCAAAATCTAGGCCGAATTGGAAAATGTTTATATTAATAAAGTTGTAGAACTTTGAAAATTGAGCAACTTTTGTATTTATAGATTTTCAACTTTTATAGAAAATTTAAGAGTAATTTATAAAAATTCACTAGTGTCATTTCTGTAATTATTTCAAAATCATCGCCAACAGCAAGGCGACACCTCCCGCCCGACGCCAGCGAGCTTCGAACGCCTTCCAAGCACGCCTTCGACCGCCAGCTCTGACTTCAGCGTGTTCGCGACGTGCCGCGCGTCGTCTTGAGGCCAACTTCATCGCCCTATAAAGGCCGAGTACCGTCGTCGTCGTGCTTCTCTTTTTCTCTGTTTCCGCCATTGTCGTTGATCCGCCGTTCGCCGCTACCTCCGTCGAGCCACCTCCAGCCACGCAAATCACTCCTTTGCAACCGTCTCGCTCCCGCGCACCTCATTGGCTGCTTTCACCAGCCTCTACCGCCTAGGACGACCACACAGCCATCGTCTTCTCCGCGCACGTCAGAGAGCCGCCACCACCACCGTCACCATGGTCCAGTCTCTTTGGTCTATCTCCAATTCACCGAGCACACCGTTGTGATCACGGTGGGCTCCTGAAGGTGTTTCTTCTTTCGTTTGAGTCATTACCGCGCCGGTGGGGCGTTTTCACTGTGACGCCGTCGTCACCGTCCACCATGGCCGTCGGGGAAGGGTCACCAGAGTGCGGGTTTGGTCGTAAAAGGGGCGCAGTGAGTTCGTGAGACCAGCGTGGTCATGTTGGTTCGGCTCGAGCTCACCGGGATCTCACCGTCGGCGAGATAGCAGCCGGCGGCCACCGTTGGCCACGGTCGGCGAGAGGGAGGAGGATGACGAGCGGGGCCGCGTTGTCAGTGAGAGACATGGGACGGGAAAGTAAGTGGGTCGGCATGGCTTTGCTGGGCCGGGCGAAGCCGAGCAGGCCGCGGGAGAGAGAGAGGGGGCGCGCGCGACTAGGCCGCTGGCGTGTCTTGGGCCGAGCAAGGGAGGAGAGAAAGGAAGCGGCCCGAGCGGCAGTTTTCGTTTTTTTTTCTTTCTCTTTTTTTCCCAAAAATATGAATAGTATTTAGTTTTATTTATTTTGTTGTAAATTATTTGGAATTCCAAAAATAGTGAATTTTTTTTGGGTAACCTCCCTGTACTGT
The DNA here is from genome assembly GCA_038087645.1 of Saccharum hybrid cultivar R570. NCBI lineage: Eukaryota > Viridiplantae > Streptophyta > Magnoliopsida > Poales > Poaceae > Saccharum > Saccharum hybrid cultivar. Next base: position 2,625,091 of record JAQSUU010000449.1, read on the forward strand.
GTACTATTTAAGAAAAATATTAAATGCCAAATTTGATTACTTTTTTAAGTAATTTAATTAGCTCAATTAATTATTAAATGGCCTTTTCATAATTTTTCTAGGCTTAAATAATTGTCTAAAAATCATGAAAATTGTTTTACCACTTAGTTATGATATAAACTTTCAAAAATAAAAATTTGAGCTTAATTAGACCAAGTTGATTTTATTCTTAATTTATGCTTTATTAATTAATTAGTTAATCAATTAAGTAGGACTCAATGATTAGGGTTGTTTGACTTTGAAATTGAGTGTTGACTTTGGGTCATTAACATTTAATGACCTCTAGCATCCTTAATTGATTGTTTAAGCTCTCTTAATTATGTTGTTAAGGCTTAATTAGTGTTATTTCATGTGATTAACGAAATTCCTTAATGAAGTCTTTATCGTAATCAAACCCTAGGTTAGGGTTAGGTTAGAAACTTTTGTTTTTCAACTATACCGCGAAGGAAAGTTGTACTCAAGTTGTTAACCTTGTTATGCATCTATCGAGCATCATGTTTATTACTTCATCATCTTAAGCATACCTTATCATCGCGTGTAGTCCCCATGAACGAGGAGGTTGCCGAAGTCAAATCCGTTCCCGAAGAAGAGCCGACGTCCGTGGAAGTGGGATTTAACATTTGCGGTATTGACCCAGAGCCTAAACTTTCCGTCGACCAAGGCAAGCCCCGGTTACATTTAACCTTTCCTTGCGTTTTGAAAAGTTTACTTTACTTACATTAATGCTTTATTACACTAAGTGATAGGAGTTGAGTGATAACCTAATTACTGCATTACCATCCTTGATACTTCGATATCATCCTTGTTACTATTTTTATTTAAAAATACTTAGTATGCTTAGCCATGCTTAATGAGAAAACTTTAAAAATGTTAAGCAAAGTTTGAACGGTTGTTGGACAACCACTTGATAAATAATGATGATGATAATCTGGGACCGGTCGGTGGACTTGCATCGGGAAAGGAGTCCCTATGTAGTGTCTCCGACTGAGTCAGTTAAGGACCGTACCGTTGTTTGAATTGTGTGTGTCGAGAATTTATAACTGACCACATACTCCGGTAAGCCTAAGACCTCGGTAATTCTAACATGTGAACGACCAACCACGCACTGGGAGTGGAGAGATGGCGAGAGTAGTGTGTACTCTCGTAGCCAAGGGCTAGATTGGAGGTGTACTGTACTCTCGGGTGGCGCTGGACCCGGTCATGTTTTAGCAGATCCGAGTGAAGGTTGGTATATGTCGGTTAGAGTCCTACATATGTCGTGTGGTTAGGAATCCCTAGTTGGGTTTAATCAATTCGAATCATCGCTGCTCCTCGGTTAAGGAGACTCGATTCTCTGTTCAACATCGTAGTTAAGAAATAGAACTTTGGTCGGAGAATCAGAAAGATATTGAATGAGTTATATGATCTAGATTAGCATCACTTATATTCTGTTGATAAATAATACTGAAATAAAACCTTGATCTTAAGAATTCACTATTAGTAGCTTTTATGCAAAAGAACCTTGATTCTTACTGGAATCTCACCTTGATTCCCCTGAGCCTGCATTCCTGAGTCGTCTTCACCCTGTTCCGTCGGTTAAGTCTTGTTGAGTACTTTCGTACTCAGGGTTTGTGGAACCCCTGTTACAGGTGTGTCGCATGAGCAGGTTTGTTTTGGACCCTGTTGCATGACCGTCTTTGCGGTAAGCGACGACGAGTAAGATGTTTGGCTCTTGGGCAGAGCGTCGCGTTTTGGTGTTTGTAATAATGTTATTAATGCTACTCTACTACTATGGTTGTAACACTAAACTTAAGCTTTGCAAGTTTGGAACAACGGGTTTGTAAACTTATGATATGTAAGACTTCCGCTTTTGTACTCTGATGTAATTTATTATCTAAACTGTTGTAATACTGTAATATCTTTGAAATGTGATCCTGCTCGAAAGATCATGGATGATTCAGGTTTCCCGATGACACCCGATAGACTTCTTAAGTTCTGTGGTACACATGCATGGTGGTTAGAGGTCTTTAAGATGATAACAAGTACATGTGGGCCATATTATTTAGGAGGTTCTGCCACACATGTGTGTTTATCTGGATGTTGAATGTGTTTCGTTTGGATATTGCATATGTTGCAATGACTATACACGTATGTTACAAGTATATGTTTTTCAAATGTTTCATCTGTTTTAGACGTATATTGCAAGTGTTTTATTTAGATGTTGCATATGTTTCAGTAGCTATATGCATATGTTGCAAGCGTCTATTCAAAATGTTTCATATATTTCAGACGTATGATGCAAGTGTTTTATCTGGATGTTGTATATGTTGCAGTTGCTTTATACATATGTTGCAGTTGCTTTACACATATGTTGCAAGTGTATGCTGCAAATGTTTCACCCGTTTCAGACGTATGTTACAGAAGTGCTTCATGTTGCAACATTAGCAGGCGCAGGCGCATCAGCAGGCACGAAGCGCACAACTACATGCATAGGCGCACTAGCATGCAGGGGCGGGTGTGTAGGCGCAAAGTTGCATGCAGGGCAAGCGGGACAGATTTTTTTTGGAAAGGCAGGGAAGGCTTAGCAGCATGCACGACAGGCGGGACGGGTGCAGCAGGCGGGAAGGGCATGTTCGTCCGGACGTCCAGGCACTAGCCATGCTGTATCTGAAATGACAAGAACAAGAACTATTTGCAGGGGTGTACTTTTACGAGTAAGCTTCACCCTCTTTTATTTTGCGTTTGGTGTCAAAATAAGTGGTGAAGATATTCAAGGGTAACACGGGAATTAAACTCACATAGCTTAGAATTTAGTTTGTGATCGAGAGTTTTTTTTAATTCCCGCTAGCATATTATCCACATCTATGCTTGTGTTTACATGTAATGGACAGCATCAAATCGGGTCATTTGGCGTTGTGATTGGAATGTGCCATCCCTCCTCAGAAACGGCTTGGCCATGGTGTTGTGGCGATAAGCAGGTGCACGTGTGCCAATATGCATCTTTGATCTTTCCATGTTCACAGCAGATGCAACAAATGCTACCCTCTTTTATATTGATTAATTCTCTTCTTAAATTGTCACTTGGATTGAAACACATTATTCCAAGCATTGAACATGGGCCTTAGAATTTATTGTTTTAATTGAAGATAAATGGGCCAAACCAACTTAAATTCAACATTCAGGTATAGTGAATGCCGTATGAAAATGGCATCCTCATACTAAGTGAATGTTTTCTTGATATAGAATGGCGATATGAACAGTTACAACATGGTTGTGTGCCTAGATTGTGTTAGTATTCTCCTTGTTTCGTTGTGTGCCTGTGTACACAAATGTTAGAAGTGCTTTACAAAAATATTTATATAATCTCGATGTAATGTTCTTAAGTTTTTAATAGAAACTACCATTATTAAAAAAACAAAAAAAAAGTATTTTCTTACACATTTTGTTATAAAAGTGTAGTTTCTTGAAAAGAGATCTCTCAACGGAATAATACTTGGGACAATGTGACATCGAATTTGCTTAAAAGTGTGGATGATTTTTAAACATTTTAGGTTCTTTTTGGATCCATTACATCTAACTGTGATCCAAACAAACTAGATTATGAAGCGGATTATTATAGGTTTTTTTCCCGATTACTATGAGTTATTGTCAGATAACCTAAGTGTCAACGAGCGAGAATGGTGCTCCAAAGCAAGGTGAGAACGAACAGTGCATCACGAGCAATAGCATCATATAATAGGAGAGAAGCATACAACAAATTAATTAAAAAGTGTTGCAAATTTGCGATGTTATCTCCAAACAACTTGAGTGAATTGTGCACACATGCATTCGTCGATCACCTCACGAGGGACCGGCGGCGCCGAGGATGGCAGCAGCCTGTCCTCCGAACCCCTGCAGGTCGACGCCGGCGAATCCTGGAGGCGGCTGCACCTGCACGCCAATGCCAAACGCGCCGACGTCAAAGGCCACACCACCACCGGCAAGCTGGGCCGGCGGCGGCTGGTGCCGGCCCCTGCGCCCGACGAGCAGCGCGTCACGCAGCAGCTGGTCGGCGCTGGCCGCCACGGCGGCCTGCACGCCCGCCAGCGCGGCCCAGAACGCGACCAGGTCGTCGTGGCCCATGGCGCCCAGGTCCGCGTCGATCCACGCCATGGCGGGGCTCCTCGCCTCGCGCTCCTTCCGGATCGCCTCGTCCGCGCGCTCCTGCCTCGTCTTCTCCGCGTCCAGCTGCGCGCGCAGCTCGCCGTGCTGGCGGTTCAGCTCCGAGACCGCGCGGTCCTCGCCGCCGCCGGCAAAGGAGTGGCCGGCACCGGCACCTGCAGGCGAGGGGGAGGAGGAGGAGGAGGAGGCGAGGAAGCGCTCGACGACGGACTCCACGGAGGGGTGGCCGAACGAGAAGGCCTTGCCGGCGGGTGAGAAGACGACGGCGGCCACGTCGGCGCCGCAGAGGATGGAGAGCTCGCTGGCCTTCTTGAACAGCCCCGCGCGGCGCTTGGAGAAGCACACCTGACGCGCCTCGTCGCTCTCTATGCGCCGGATCTCGATCTTCTGCCGCCCCATGCTCGGCCGGCGTGGAGGCGCCATTGCTTGCTAGCTGCTGCGTACCTGCTGTGCACGTCGCCGACTCGCCGGCCGGTCAGTTAACCGGAGGAACAACGTAGCTCGCCTTGCCAATGAATACTGCTACCAACGGCTGCAGTTGATGAAATGTGTCATCTTTTATAGCTAACGCTGGAAGGCGAGCTGAGAGAGATGAGATTATGAGAAATTAGATCGCATGAGTTGTCGATTGTGAGGATCCAATATAATAAAAATGGGTAATTAGGAGTAACTTGCTAGCTACTAGGTGTAGTTCAAGCTGTATACATACATATCCCAAATGCTAATGCTAAATGAAGGATGAGGTTAAAGACTGAGCTATTAATTTGTGACGTTAAGAGTAACCTTTTATTTTTCTTGCAAGTAAAAAAGATGGTTCATGAAGCATAATTAGGCAACATTACAATCCATATAAGCAGTTAAGCACAACATGCTGGATTACAAGTAGCATCCGAGATGAAATTAAAGCGTATTTAATTACATTAGCGTGTTGTGCCAATTCATGTGCTGCCATTTTTGCTCTCCATTAACTTTGAACAGACAAACATTTCCTAATATATTAGGATCGCTCTTCCTCCATGTGTCAGAATTACGATGGTTATAGTTACACCAAAAAAATTAAAGATTCTTGCAGAATGCTCTTCCTAGGATATATATGTATTTCTTGCATTGCTAGAAATGCAATGCTCTTACTCGTCTTTTTTGTATTTATAGACCTCTAAAGTAGAAAGGAGAGATAAAAAAATGAGTAGAAATAAATACAAATACAAATACAAATATAGATGCAATCATCTATGGACAATCCACGATGGGGAACAACTCTGGATCCTCCCAATTCTTTCAAAAAAAAAACTCTGGATCCTCCCGTGCTTGATCATCTTCTTTTTGTGATTGGTCTCAAATAAAAATCCCTCGGTATCCTATTATCACACCAAAGACGACTGTTTTTGTCATTCCCGATAAGCCAAAGTATACCTTTCTTCAATGATTCAATACTATGTTCAATTGCACACCATGTATTGGATGCATCCCTGTGAAAATTTTGTCAAGCAATTTCCCATTGGAGCTTTTAGAGGTCTATAATAGAGGCTATTTGGAAAGGTTAAAAGTCGCCAAACTTGCCATGCCAACATAGCGTGGTTAAAAAGCCAAAGTCCTTAAATCTCATTCCGCCTCGGCGGTAGCGGCCGCAATTGCACTCGCAATAGCGGTAGCGGTCCATTGCCGCTACCGCTATGAGGTAGCGCTCTGAACTTTGCATCCTGGAACTTTACGGCCGCAATTCTGAATAGTGGGCCGATATTGCGGCCGCAATTGCACGTAGCAGACTGCAATAGCATGGAAGCAAATATCCCTAATTAGTCCAGCCCACTATGACTCACACTCCAAATTCAAATACTCACGCATCGGCTGTGAAACTTAAATTTATTCATGATAATGCACTTAAAATTATTTATACTCATTATTCATGATATATGTGCTTAAAATTATATGAGACTATCGGGTGTCGCTATTGGAACTTATCGTTCGTAATATCGCCCGCTATCCGCAATCCGCTACCTCGACGCCAATCCGCTACCAACCCGCTATACGCTATTTATTACCTTGGCTGCAGCAAATTATTCCAATTCCAAGAGACCCAATGAGTATTCTTTTTCCCCTCTCTCCACCCATCAATAATGTTGAATCATTTCCATAAGATCATAACAGAGGCCTTTAGAAAGCCTAAAGACACCCATCGTATATGTAGCAAGGTTCTGTGAAACTGATTTGACCAAAACTTTCTTTAGTGTCATTGATGAGTACTTGTCACTCGAATCAGCTAATCTTTTATCGAAACATGCTCTAATTGATAGGAACTCAGGTTGTGTTTGATTTGAAGAAAGGTATGAATAGAATCATCCCATCCTAGTGTTTGGTTTAGGGGACATATCCATCACTGATTTGTGTTCGGTTTGAGGACATTAAATTTGGGACGAACTTTCCTAACAGATTCGTCGCACGTGCTTCTTCCTTCAATAAAAGAAAAACAAAGACAAATGCCCAACATCCATTCTTCCTCCTGCCATGCTTACCCCCACGACAGGTATCTAGATTTAGGTGGAATATTCCCTGATGGGATCGTTCTGACCCTAAGTGCCCCACCAAACACGAGAATAAAATTGAATATCCTACTTCGTCCCTATCCTATCCCCTAAACAGAACACTATTTTATCATTCTACATGTGACCCTATGGAGTGGGCAATCCGATATATTTCTCATCAAAAGTGAAAAGCCTTGTTTTCAATTTGAAGTATACCTTGAATGGAATGCTGGGCTTTGTCATAGCATAAAGTCCAAACATAATCAACATTTTGGGTTAATTAACTAACCATTGCAACTACAATACACCTACTCAAAGTGCACGGGCCTTGGCATTTTTACACAATACTAATTTAGGTCACCAATGGAGCTTCCATATCAATCCTTAGAAATTTGCTAATGGAATTGAATTGTCCATGTGAAAGGAATGAGCTCTAACCCTGATACCAGTTCAAAAGAGACCATAAGCATCTGAATACAACCAAAAGATCAAAGAGGGAGAGGGATGAATGGGGTCTCTAAAGATTTAAACGTAGGGCTTTCTTAAAATACACTATAAAAACCATATACTTAACAAACATGATATGCACCTTAGGTTTTTTTCCCAATGTGCCTACCTACCCAACTCATAAAGAATTTCGCAACCTAAATCCAATCCTACTAGCTAGTCTATACTAGTCTAGGAAAGCAAAATGCCACATGGATCAAGCAACAAGTAAAGAGCAAATCAAAAGAGAAAACTCTCGGAGACGAGGCAATTTTTCTAATGGTATCGGTTGCCAAATTGCAGTCTCTTGTCCATGTTGAACTCCACCAAGGTATACTCCTGATCACAAAGCCTTCCCTCGGTCATGGTGTTGAGCTCGCCACAAAGGTTGGTGCAATCAAGTGAAGTGCTACAAGCCACTAAGGCTCACCACTATCGCCCAACTCTTCCGGTCATCTTGTTGTCGTCCACTGCAGATCTTCTCCAATAAGGAGGGGGTCTCCTCGTCCCCCGTACTCAAAGTCATCGTCGCTCCACACCAAGCTCATAGGGTTGGCGTACACCAGAAGGTTGGCACTGCGTTTGTCGGAAAGTCACTAAGACTTAGTGCTCAAGTATATACCGATTCAATCACTTAAGGTCTCAAATTCTAAGGCCTAACCATTGTAAAGATGAAAAATTAGGTCTATCATATGTCTTAGATGTGATCAATGCACACTTGAGCGGGTAGATGGAGTGTAGGATCATTTGCTCTAGCTGATAGCAATCTTGGTGCACTCCAACCACATCAGCCAAGTGAGTCAGAACCCACATATATAGCCCATTCACCCTGACGAGATGTTATATTAAAAAAAATTCTAGGAGCAACAGATGATTCGATGCTAGGCAAAAAGGTCAACGCCGTACTGTCTAGTGGCTAGCAATAGCTCGGTGCTCCATCGGAGTCCATCTTAACACTTGGACAATATGATGCATGTTTTCACGCAATGCCACACTAGACCATATACTGTCATCTTTACGTCAGTTTTAATGGGGTTTCATTAGAGTTTCGTGGACATTAATTATGCTGATGTGACATCATATTAATAAAGAGAGAGATGATAAGAGTTTCATGGGAGTAGAGAAAGTTTCATGGGGACGAAACTCTTCTGCACTGTTTCCGAAATCTGGATGTGTTGGAGACAGTGACATAAAATCCCCACTGAGACTTCCCTCAGTTTTAAATTATTCACCCTGTTCGCTTGAACTTATCTGCCAGAATCAGCCAGCTATTCAGCAGTGTTTTTCTCTCACAACAAATCAGCATCGGCCATTCAGCAGTGTTTTTACAGCCAGCCGAACAGGGTCATTAAACGTTTTGACTTTTGTAGATACGTTGTTTTTACTATGTATTTAAAGATAGTATGTATATCTAAATACATAGTAAATGCTATGTATTTTAAAAAACATTTTATAATTTGGAACGGATAGAGTACATGTCACCAGACAATACGCAGTTTTCCTTGCGTGTGCAAAAAACTGATAAACCCTTTCTTCCACCTCTGCACTAATAGAACTGAAATTTCGAATTTCTCGGCTATCTGTGATAAATTAAAACCATACTCAGCATGTTGGTCCAATACGTTTATACTCATCCATTCAGTCAGTCAATGGAGAGTAGCAGTTTGTTTTACAATGTACAAATGAAGCGAGGCGGCAGGCTACACTACAGCTAGCTGCACATCACCAGCCCTTGTAATCTTAGCAAACAAACAAACAAATAAACCAGCATATCGGATTACTACTACTAATCAAATTCTAGCTAACCTGCTAAACTTGCCTCTTAATGCATGCGACAGCTTGCATGCCAAATGCTTCCACGTTAAAACATCGGAAACGGCTGCCGTGTCGCTAGAGCAAACGGCCCTTCTCTTCTTCTTAGTTGGCTTGGTAGAATGGAAGAACACGCTCCAAGGAAAGGAAAAGAACAAGCGAAAACGGTAGAAGAGAAATCTCAAACAAGCACGCAGCGCCTCGCAGCTCTGTGCTGCTAGATGGGAATGGCGCCATTGCCGGTTGTTGAATAGTGCCCGTTCACCAGGCCATTCAGTGGCTTCATGAGGCGCCCATTCTGGTAAGCTTTTAGCTTTGGTGCTCCTCCGGTATTGTTGATGCATCTGCCTGTCTTACTGATGACGCCACGTTGATCAAGCTGACCTGATGACGCTGCTATCAATCCTGCCAAGATTTTCGTTAAGTGCTCAGGCGTTTAAATTTCTTTCAAAAGCAAAGAACACTTCAGCAGGCAAAATAAGTAGAGGTTTGAGCATGTCTTACCTAAGAAAAGCGGAGATGGCTTGCCAGGCCTTGACTTGAATTCAGGGTGAAATTGTACACCGACGAAAAAACTGTGAGTTGGTAGTTCGATAATCTGCATGTGACAAATCAAATACATGAGACCAGGACATGGTTAATCTTCATGAAAAATGTTGGCAGTCATACCTCCATGCGTTTACCGCTTTCATCCCTGCCAACGAAAGAAAGCCCTGCCTTCTCAAATTCTGGGACCATATCAGGATTCACCTCGTATCTGTGGCGGTGCCTTTCATCAACGTAGCTAACATTGCCATACCTAAGGCAGTTCAGAATTCAAACGTTTGCCCGAGTACTCCATAGATAATCAAGTGGTAAAAGAGGGACCAGATGTAAAACTCCTGCAGAAACAATGGTGAAAGATGTGGGAGGTGCTTCTTACAGTTTAGCAGATTTACAGTTAGTGACCTGGAAAAAGGTCCTCCTTGATCCAAGGCGCATTGTTGCTCCCATATGGGTTTTGGATCCCTGCAGAACAGGAGAAGCATGGTTGGCACTAAAACTCATGCTAATTTTCAACACAAAGGAAATAGGTAGCTACACTAGCAACTGTAGCAAAATAATTACCTCTGGCATGAAAATAACACATGGTGTTTTTGTGGTTGGATCAAACTCTGTGCTGTTAGCACCATGCAACTTCATGATAGAACGTGCAAACTCAATCACTGCAATTTGCATGCCCAAGCAAATGCCAAGATATGGAATGTTGTTTTCTCGCGCGTATTTTGCAGCAAGAATTTTCCCCTGGACTCCTCTGTCTCCAAAACCTCCTGGCACCAACACACCATCTGCACCCTGAGGTGCAAAAATTCGTTCAGATTTCTATATAGTGGGCTAGTGGCATGTCACAAGAAGGCATTCTATGCTTACCTTTAGCGACTCCCATGCTTTTTCATAGGCATCAGGAGTCTGCAAATGCGATGGTATCCCAATTATTATCAGTTAACTCTCTAAGATATAGAAAAGAAGAATTGATAAGGCATAAGTAAAACTGACCTCTTCTGCTGTAGAATCTTCAAGATCACAGGAAGGAACCCAGTCCACCACAAGTTTCCTGTCCAAAGCAACCGACGCATGCAAAAGAGCCTGACAGAAGAGGAAGAAACAGATAAGGCCCACCAGTTTGGTTCAAAACTATATCTGTGTTATAAGATATAAAACAGTAATGGCACCTTGATAACAGACAGGTAGGAATCTGACAAGCCAGTATACTTTCCAACCATAGCAATCCTAACCTGAAAAGGATTTTCATGCCATAATATCAAGCACTGGTTATTATATATAAGCTAATAGTCAATTCAGTATTGGAAACAGCAGTTAAAATGATCAACAAACCAACCGGAGTTTTCAATCTGTCACATCTGCTGGCTCTTTCAGTCCATTCAGACAATTGGGGTTCTCGAGCAACTTTACCCACACTGCACGCATGAAGAAATAATACATGTAAGTATTCATAGAAATGAAGCCAACTGGAAGAGCTTATAATACTTTGGTCCAATGGCATACCACTGAAGGTCTAACACTTTCAAAATAGCTTCATGGGCCTTCTGATCCTATAAAGAAAGAAAAGATTTCAGGTTAACCATGTCAAATGATAATTTGGCAATCATGCATACAAATAATTTCATATGACATACTCTGAGCAACAAAGGGATGTGCCAAATGTTCGTGACATCATGGAGATTAATGATATTTGGTATCTGCCAAATAAAATCAAAGTCAGCATTGCTGTGGCATGATGCGGACTTGATTTATTTTATTTTTTAAAAAAAACTCTTGAGCAGGCAACATTTTTACCGGAACATGACAAAATTGTGCGAGCTTCACTTTCACAGGTTCTTCAAGTGGCTGCCAAAAAGCACAGAGCAAACCATTTATACAACCACCATCAGCATTGAAAGGTTCAGAGGAGGCACGGAATGAAAATACAGATAGAAGTCATGTGGTATACCTGTGTACTACGACATGCCAAAATATCAGGCATGAGTCCAAGTCCTCTAAGTCCGCGAACACTATGTTGGGTGGGCTTTGTTTTCTAGATAACAGAGGAAACAACAGCATTAGTTTCTGAACAGTAATAATATCTTCGGAATATAAAAAGTAACACTGTACCCCCAAATCAGGAGAGCTTACCTGCTCACCAACTACATTTAGAACTGGTACAAGACTGACATGCACCAAGCAGAAGTTTCCAGGCCCTGACAATTTTCACAAGATTGCATCAATAAACAATTTATGCTAATAGCGAATAGACATCGCATCAACATCCTTGAGTAAAAACATAAGTAAAACAAGGAAAAAGATTACGAAGATTTACAGAGTTTCCTTACCTACACGGTATGAAAATTGACCTAATGCTTCAATGAAAGGCATTGATTCAATGTCCCCTGCATCAAGAATGCCACTGTCGTTATGCGGCAAAAATATTTTGTCTCCTGCACCGGAATACTTACAGGTATGGGAACAATTGAGCAAACTTATGCTATTTTGCGACTTCCTGCAATGATACAGAATGTTTTTTACCTATAGTGCCACCGAGTTCTATTACACAAACATCAGCTGGCTCTTCTGTGCCATCAACTGGATTCATTGCCACACGTTCGATCCACTCTTGTATTTCATCTGTGATGTGCGGCACAACCTGATAAAGAGAATTAACTCTAATTCTTAAACTCACTGTAACAATTGGCACCTTTTCTATGGCTACAGAAAAGCATGGAAATCTCTGTTCTGATAACCATTCCTCACCTGAACAGTTTTTCCTAGGTAATCTCCTCTACGTTCCTTGTCAATAACAGACTGCAGTTTGAACATTAGTAGAAAAGTTATTAACAGTTATACTATGAAATCCAAGATATCTCAAAGGTATACAGAAACATATGCTCCGGTGGTCCTAAATTCTGTCGACTACAAAGTGATAGACGACAGCTACCCATTTTCATTAAACCATATTTCTAGTATCAGGATTTCATTATCTATTCTAATTCATATTATGTGTTACTATACTTTATGATAAAATCCTGAATGCACATATTTAATTTCAAGCACTGATAGACCTCCAGACGAATTTGCAGATGCAGTAAAGGAAGCAAACAGTTCTACAATGGGTCCTAGCCTATGATTGGTGCACTATTGACCTGATGATATGCTTTCTACCAACCAATTGCTTGAGACAGCATCACAGCAGTGGCTGACTAAGGACCAGATGATTTCCCACATGCATTACTGAACTGTAGCAGATCTTAGAATGAAAAAAAGCAACATCACAAAAGATTTGTGGGTTCCATTAAAAATTCAGGTAAAGAAGCACCTAACCTTGGTGCAAAAGGAAAAAAAAATCACCGAATATTCCTAGCCCGTAAATGTCAAGGTGAAGCGTAAGCCACAACTTTAACGGATACTATACTGGCAAATTAGCTCCAAAGCCTTGTGTGGACTTTTGAGAGAGGTTGTTTATTCCCGTCACCTGGTAGATCTTCCCCGTGGTTATGTTGTTGTCACGAGTCAACTTGATGTCCAGAAATCGTTCGTAGTTTCCAAGGTCCAAGTCCACCTTTGAAAAGAAGGGTTGGAACAAAGTGAAGTCTTGTTAGCTCACGAAAGAAGCCTTGGAGAAATATAGCACAGTTCTAACACGTTGTTGGAGAAGAGAAGAATGGACAGCAGGACGGATGTATGAAGCGCTAGTACTGACGACCAGTCCGAAACGGTTTGAAGTTGTAAAATAAGGACGATATGTGGCGCTATCGTGCAGCTGCTAACGTGTACCACTCGGTACTGGTCTAAACAATTCGTGGCTCAAATCTCCAGTAGTGTAATGTGGTGATCGGTGTACACTGAACCAGAAAGTACGTACAGGGGAAAAGAAAGTACGTACAGGTCTACTAGCTATATGCAGTGTGATGAATCGTACCTCACCACCGTCGTCCAAAACAAACACTTCGCCGTGCTCGAACGGAGACATGGTTCCGGCATCGGTGTTGAGGTATGGATCTGCACACCAGCGACAGCGAAAGCAGTTCAGAAACGGCATCATCTCCCAGAGCACCCAACACATAAAACTCAAGAGTCAGAAGTCTCCACGGCACTAGATCGTTCAACGTACATGCGTGTAGCAAAACGAGTGTCAAAGATTATAAGTAGTATGAGGACTTCAGTGACCGCAATAAGTATAGCGGAGAAACCTGCAGTAAATCAAGTACGGGGCAAGTCTTGACGGGTCGTGACGAGACAGGGTAGAAAACGTTTTTGTGTAATTTTTTTTTTGACAACAACGTTTTCGTGCAAATTGAGAGAGACAAACGAGAGAAATGAAAGGTGCACAGCACTTGGCCCGCATGAAGAGACAAAAAAGACTCCCAGTGAGGACAAAATTCCAGAGCACGGGATGGCAAATTTGACCTGTATTACTACCCCAATAAAAAAAACCTGTGCGCCTGAGAAGTTCATGTGCTCCATGGAACCCAGACAGTGACACTGACACAGGATCAGATGCCCACTTCAACAAAGCAGCGACGGGTACGTGATCGCGGTTCAAAGGGGAAAAAACGAAACATGGGGAAGGAGATTATTTTAACAGAAAGGTAGATTGAATGGCCGGCAACTTGACTTAACTAATTGCTTGCTGGCTGACCATCAGAGGAAGAAAAGGTCGAATTGCTTTGTGGTACGTACCAACAGAGGAATCAGGCAATAGTAGTATCAGTATGTAGTAGCAGAAAAAATAAATTGAGTGTAACATACAAACCAAACAATGGTCCATGGAAAGCTACAAGTGCCTACTATAGCTAATAAAACGATGCCACGTGAGATTAAGCCTTATCCACACATCCAAGAGCAGCCGAAGGCGACCGCCAAATCTGAATCAGGCCCCATTACGATGGAAATGGAGTCAGTCCTAGCAGTAGCTAGGAACGTGGTACCCTAGTGAAGTTTGAAACCTCACCCAAATTTGTGACGATCTCGAGAGAAAGACGAAGACGAGGACGGACGGCGAGTAGTTTATGCCCGAACCACCAAACGGAAACGGGCACACGTACGCATGGGAGGGACTAGGGAAGAGTGAGGGGAGGCCAGAAAAAAGCTAGAGCGGCTTTTGTTTTGTACGGGGAGGCCGGGTGTTTGTGGCCGCCATTACTCTCCTCCTTTTTCTGTTTGACCGGAGAGGGCCGGCCGAGTGGGCGAGAAATCAGAAACGAACGCACCGCGCGCGCGGGCTGCGGCGGCGGCGGCGGGCTTACCGATCTTGATGGAGGTGACGCGGAAGCCGCAGGACTTGAGCAGGACGCCGATGCTGCTGGCCGTCACGCCCTTCCCGAGCCCGCTCACCACTCCGCCGGTCACCAGCACGTACTTCATGACGGTTTCGGTGTCGATCTCCTGACGAGCGAGGTCACCCCGTGCGCGCTGTCGTCGCACGCGATCGAGTCGAGGAGGGAGAGGGGAAGAGTGGGGGCGGCGGTGCCTGCCGCGGCGAGGCGGAGGAGGTGGGAGGCGAGATGGGAATGGGAGAGAGGTGTTTTTTTATTTTTTTTGTTGGGTTGGGGGACAGCAAAGGGAGGTTGGGGTTTGGGAGCGCGGAGGGGAGGGCGTTAAATAGGGCGTTGGCCCTCGCATCGGAGAGGGAGAGGACAAGGGCCACTGGTGGGGCCCACTACCGTGCTCCGTCGCGCGCTCTGTAAAACCCCCTCTCTAGTCTCTACCGGGCCGGGCTCTCTCCTCCTCCTGTGCCGCTACAGTACAATTTGCAACGAGATCTTGTACACTTCTAAGCGTACAGTGGGGGGAGGGGGTGTAGTAGTTTATTCAGACAAATCCGAGCCACTGGACCACACCACACTTCATTGTTTGTGCGGGTATTCTAGTTGCAGTGTCACTAGCAGCACGTACGCCCTCAGGCCACAAATGTTCGCTTCAACTTTTCAGCGCTGCGGCTGAAATCTTCCTTGCACAGTACTGTTCAAACAGCAGCAGCAGCAGCATGCAAATAGGTAGGCCTGGTAATGGGTCCGGTAATATTTGGGCCGTGTTTAGATGCCGATTCGGGAAGGCCGATTCGGCACTGCGCGCTACAGTGTTCCTATCGGAATACTGTAGCGCGTTTTGTTTTTTATTGCAAAAAATTGTCCATATATTGATTAATTAGACTTAAAATGTTCGTCTCGCAAAGTACAATAAAACTATACAATTAGTTTTTAATTTCATCTACATTTAGTACTCCATGCATTTGCCGGCATTTTGATGTGATGGAGAATCTCCTTTTTGCATAGTGGAATTTGGGGAGGAATTGAGAAATAAACAAGGCGTTGGAGTTTTCGGGTTGGGTTGCGCCCTTCGTCAACCAACCAGCCAGCCGATTGAAAAAAGGGTTGTGACAAAATGCAGGAGCTGGTGAGGAGTGATGAGGACGAGGAGAATAGAGGAGGCAGTAAAATCGTTGGATTCTTCCTGCCATCACGGACAGAGCATCCAGTAGCCATGGCAACCCACGGTAGAAATTCCTTGGCAATCCAAGACAGAGTGGGTTGGGTTGGGTTGAGTCTAAGTTAATTTGAAATGGGATGGGTTGGAGATGAAAAATAATTAATTAGATTTGGAATGGGGTGGAAATGGGCTGGGATTTCACCCATTAGCAGGGCTACAAACAAGCGGAGGTTGAAAAATAGGTTTGCATGCTTGGTACTTTCGGTCTAGTACTCTTAAGGGCGAGTCTGGTAGGGCTTGGATTCTCGTTCGCGTACAGATTCTTGTTTGGATTCAGATTCTCTGGAAACGTTTCTCTAGTGATTTCAGAATCACTTTTGTGAAACGTTGGTTAGCTCGCTAGATCCTTTGAAACTACTAAGAACTGGTCAAATTAGGGGTGGCTTAGGCTATTTCTCTTAGTTAGTACAACATCTATCCAAGAAAAAAATACAATTCTAGATACATTCTTGGTTAACGTGTCATTTTATTGGGGTGCCAAGAGTGTGTTTGGCAAGTCGCAAAATTTCCCACTCTTGCCATGACTTTTCCCTGGTGGAACCGGTGGCATGTGACCGGATGAAACGAGCAATGTGATGACGTGTCGTACTCTTTGTACATTTTCTTGAGCATTTGACATTTCTCACCGGCCTTAAAAGTGGAACCATCTGGTAGGATTGCTTGATCACAGTCTCTTCAACGTGAGATTATATTCCATTATTCTACCGTAGCAGCCTGGATGCTTCCGCATACTCTAAAGGTTACATTGCCTCTTTTTTCTAAAAAAAAATTACCATGCATTCAGAATTTCAGATGGTTTCCATCTTCTACGTACCCCGGTCATTAATAATAACCGTACCTTATCAATGGTGTGGTGGGTTGGTGTTGTATGTGAAGTCTTCCTCCTCGGTTAATTAAATAATTTATTAGGTAAAGGTGAAAAGGTCCAACTCTTACCCTCCATGCATGTTTTGAACTTTCAAATGGAGGTAGGGAAAGCATGCTGGAAAAATTGCAGAAAAAATCATTTATTATTTGCAAATTTAAAATTGGTGATTGGTGAAACCTGAACTTGGACACGAACGGCAAGGTATATATTCTCGTACATATAACTGTTGGACCGTGCATATATCATCACTTGTGAACCGTACGTTCAGATACACACAGGAGTAGGAGCAGGAGTAGCGTGCATGCATGATGGAAACCACTGAGCGTCCGTCTGACTCTGGGAGACCTGGAGTATGCACAGACAGGATATGTTCCCTCGGTGACCTGCTGGAAGTCCAACGACGTCAAGGTCGACCGAGCGAGTCCCCATTCTGGTTGTTGGGCATTACCACGAAATGCTTAGTAGTAGGTCATATATATTCACATATATACCATCAAACGTTAACAACAACTAGCAAGAGCAAAAGTTGGCGATGAAATCGTCTTCGAATAATCAGTGCGTGCACTTTTTAGCTAGCCTAGGCTAGGCTAGCTTTGCTCCCGACGAGGCCTTGTCGATCGAGAATCAGATTCTAGTTAATAGTAACAAAGAAAGCATAGCCATTGGCATTGGCCAAGAACCGTACTCTCTCTGTTCCGTTTTGTGAGTCGTTTTAGCATTCAACGATGTGCAGTGAATATTCGGTGAACCATGACGGTACCTGTATCCGGATACACGAGTAAATTTTTAAACCTAGACACTTGAAGCCAGCGCCAGAACGACACTGAAAAGGGGGCATAGGGAGTACGTGTGACAGACAGTCATCATGCATCTCTCTTCTGCAATCGCCGTATGCATGGACGTGGGGCGTTCAGCTGTCGCGTTTTCATTTCCCGGCCGGCCAGAACAACAACCGTACCCGTACTGTTTCATCCATATGCATGGATTATTGCCGACTAAAACAGTGCCGCCGCTATTTCGATCGGCTGCGCTGTCGATCGATCGAGAGAGAAAGGACGTGTGATGGTACGGTGATGATATATCGATCGATCCCGGTGGGGTTCAATTGGGGCCATCTCTTTCGTTGAATTCTCTCGCTCTCTGCAGTAGCTAGAGTTCGTGAGATCCATCCGGCCGGCCGGCCGGCCAGCCAGCTGCCTAGCAGCTGCTACTAGCTATTTTTGCCAGACATTATATTTCACTGCTCGCTCGATTTGCTTTGATGCTACTCTTCGACCTGACACTACCATACGCGATCGATGAGCTGCGACCCAGTCATCTGCAGGTTCTCACATCTTTTTCAGTAAGTGCGAGCTCTTTACGCTAAACATATGTGGTCAGATCATTAATTTCCCAGTCATCTCAGCCATGATAGCCTCAAGTAAAGTTAATTAGCACAACACGCAAACTGCTGTGAGATGCTGCAAAGTGGGGCTGACAGCGAACCTGTTCGCTTGAGCTTATCAGTCAAATTAGTCAGCCATTCAGCAGTGTTTTTCTCTCACACCAAATCAGCGAACAGTACTTTCAGCCATAGCTTATCAGCGAAGCGAACAGGGCGAGGTATGGTGTTAGATTGATCGGGATATTTGGTTACATATGTCATATATATGTGGCTTCGTTGATGACCGGCAAAAGGTGAGCATCATTTGGAATTTGAAACTTGGCGCCAGATTAAAGGGTTCTTATTAGTTCTCTCTCCTCCCACATTCCCACAATCCAATTATTGGTGTATGTTTTTTATACCGGATTTTTCTTCCTAAAACCAACGGTTCAACTGGCTTTTGCCGCGCATGTTTGATTTTTTAGATGGACCGAACCAGCCAAAGCATTTTTTTAATTGGATTGTTGTTCCGGTCCCCATAACTAGGACTCTTGATCCGGTTTTAATAACTTTTATTAGACAATGGAAAATTTCTGGCTTTAGCCTTCTTATAGGAAAAGGGAGCATCAGTCCAAACTTATATGGCAACACACCCATAATTGAAGCTTATTATATAGGTTCAAAACTAAAGTTCAAGATGGTGAATGAAGGACCATCCATTCAATGCGAAGAACTCCATGACTCATGATTCTAGTAGCTTGCAAGCGCCAAGAATCTGTTCCTTGTCGTCATTCGAGCGCTGCAATAGAGCCCAAAATCGTAACCAATGTGTCCCCTTGAAAAGAACCTGTAAAAAAGTTTTTTGGTGACCTTTATAAAAAATCATATTGTTCCTTATGATCCATATTGTCCAGCAAAACGTCACGGCCCCAGTCAATAAAAAGATGATTATGTTTGGAATAACTATGCCTCCATCTCGTGTGGCTGGCAACACCGTCTTCTTGCCACTTTCCCGCTTCCTCTATGTAGCCAACATAGATGCTCCATCTATTTCAAATTATAAGCCATTTTGATTTTGTCCTAATTTTAAGTGAGACTAATCTATTTTTGACCAAGTCTTAAAAGTACGTGCATTTACAACAGCAAATTAGTTCCTTTCATTCCACCATGCATGTCTTGGGACTGCGCTTATTTAGTATCGTAGAGATGTCAACACACTCTCTCCATTCTAAATTATAAAACTTTTGACTTTTATATATACTTAGATATATATATTATGCTCAGATATATAATAAAAATAATATATCTAGAAAAGTCAAAACGCCTTATAATTTGAAAATAATGGAGGGTTTACATATTTAGTGTCGTAGAAATTTATCTTAGGCTAAAACCGCAACAACTTATAATTTAGAACAAATAGATATACCTCTCAACCACGTCATATTCTAAAGGCCCCCGAATTCACGGAACCAGCAGTGCCAAGGAAAACCAAACATCTTCTGTGCCCAGTGGCGGAGCCAAAATTTATGGATAGGGGGGCCGGTCGAAGAGTTTCAACCATAAAATAACTGAGTGTGGTTTATTTGATTGAATTTCTGTACCGTGGATAGGCTTATCCACAGTTAAAATACAAATTTGTGTAATTTTGTTGTCCAAAAGTCATCAAAAAAACATATGATAAATTTTTTATTATATCTTTCTAATATAAATTATTAAATTATCTATTACATAAAACAAGTTTGATGTGATGTTGGGGTGGGGGGGGGGCATGGCTCCGCCAGTGTCTGTGCCTATAAATAAATGTATGATTATATAGTCGGCAGCCTATATATCAATGTTCAAAGCAACGTGTGTTATATATCACCACCACGCTTTCCAACAAACTAAATGACGCTTAGGTCATCACTATCCTAATCGAGCCCTGCTAATCCATCTTACGCACCGCCAGTGGATAGAGTGATATTGTTAGTGAAATATCGCTATCCCTTTCACGCATCGAGATCGACCGTACTCACGTTATCCGATAGATCCTTACCTTCGCCACCTAATCGATCGGCTCTCGGCTACCGGCCATAGCTACGTTTACATTTGCCCACCTGCTGTCTGTCCATGGCAGTTGATGGCCTTCGGATGGGTGGTTACTCTCTCGTCTCGTCGTCGTCGCGGTGGCCTGCCCGGCTCAGTCAGATGACCTGCAGATCGAGCTGCTGCTGCATTTGCCCAGACAGAGAGGTCCACGTCGCAGGGGCTGCATGTTCTCTCCCATCTCTGCATGCCATTTCTTCTTCCTTCTGCAATCTGCATGCATGCACGGCCGGCCTGAGAGCGGAATGAAGCGGCCGGGGGAATGGATATGGGTTTGAATTGAATTGGTGCCGGCACCAGGGGAAAGAAGAAACTATTTTTTGACGCACTATATAAATGCTGTGCCGGCGCAATAATTCTGGGACTGGGCACTGCATGAAACACAGCACATGCCGGGTCTGGGTCTGGCTGTGGCCTGTGGGCGTACGCACTCTCGAGAGTCTGCACTGGACGAAAACGGTATTCATTTCTCCATGGCAGTGCCAGACAAGGCACGTAGCACCACTGATGAGCGTCCCTGCAGTCTGCGCAACACTCACTGTCTGCAAATCAACCATGCAAATGGTTAGCGCCCTGGCCCTGCTATGCGCAGCGCTTTTTTTTTTTTTGACCCCCGATCGGATGGTATCGGGAGGTCTTGGTTCAGATAATTATTGTCTTAAGTTTCTTTCCACCGACCAACTCACAAGAAAAGGTTTACCCAATTAAAAAATATTAATAGCTTTGTTAGAGCAACTCTAGCATGATCCTACCCTATTTTCCAGGCCCTAGCCAGAGTAGAAAAACACACACACACGGCAACGGCCCATGCTCGGACGTTAAGTCCACCCAAGAGATCGAGAGGAAAACTTGCTTTGTTCGTTCCACACGTTTTAACTTCTCTAGTCTTTAGATACATTTTTTACTCATCTTTTAATTTAGAATAAAGGGAGTATATTTCCGTTAGGCATGGTTGACGATGAGCACGACAGAGTCGGACTTGTGTGTGGCAAGCCATAGGGAGAGAGCCCCTCGGTAGCCTTGATGAGTACAAAGAGGATAGAAATTGAGGAGAGAGAGAAATTGAGGGAGAATATATAGACCCTAACAAGCGGGCCTCATGTGTCAATGCCATCTGAAAAAGTAGGGGCTAAAGGTCAGGGGGCTGGTGTTAGAGTTAGAGGCTAAAATTAGAGCCATGAAAAATGTCGTAGAAGTCTCTTGCCACAAAGCAGAGGCCTATCATTTTAAAGGGTTGTTGCTTGACTTACTCTTAAGAAACAGTGTAAGCCGGGTATGTTTGTAGCCCGTCAGTACAGAGGTATTTTTCTCCTCACTCAGTCACTCATCGACTTTTCAACCTTGCAATAGCTCAATTAAAAACCCAGCCTCGCTAGAGTTGAAGAAGATGGTCAGATGGATGTGTGATCTTGACTTTAAGCAGCAAGTAGTGGTCTAGCCAAAACCTTAAAAAGTGAGAGGAATAAAAAAAAGTGCTCGGATCAAATATAGCAATCCGCTGTTCTTCCGATCAATAACAATAATAAAAAAAAAAGCAATCCGCTGTTCTTTTTTTCTTTTTCCTAAACCAATGGGTCGATTTCTTGGACGGTGGAGGGAAGCATCAACAAAACTATTGTCCGTACTATACGATACGACGGCCAGTACGCGTTTGAAGCTAGCTAGCGGTCTCAACAGGCACGTAAGAATATGGACCGGACGTCTGGCATGCCAAAGCTAGCCCCTTTTGCGCTTTTGCATGGGCGACCAGACCACGGAGAATTTGCCTGGTTTTGTATGGCTGGAACGAGCTCTCTCGCGCCTCGCCTCCTCGCGCGTCCGGTTCCGGTTTATTCCACGGCGCGCGCCGCCCAAGAGCGCGCGTCGCTGTTGCACGCGGCCCCGCCGCCCCGGACCCCCGGTGACGCGCGCCCCACTGCGTCCTCGTGTACGGGTGCTGCCGTGCCGACAGGATCAGACGACGATTCTTTCTTCCGGTCTCCGGCCAAAGGAGCTTTTCGCGGTGGTGGACTGATGGCCGTGCTTTTGTTTTCGCCTTCTTTGCTGTTAGTAGCAGGGCACACGGATGTACACACGGCCGGTGCACCTGGCTATTTCCTCCGGCCTGCGCTACGTACGTGCTCCGGTCACTAGTGTATAGTGGCGAGCAAAGAATCACAGAACTCTGAGGTCTCTGCCGATCCAGTTTTCCGGTTTTCTCCGAGTCTAGCTTTGCGTTTGTTGACTCCTCCACGCGTTCCCACTTGTGGATTGTGGTCACGAACGTAGGTACACTCACGCGGACCTGACCTTTGCTTGTGCTCTGGTTGTCGGTGATGGAAGCAGCCAACTAGCAGGTAGTGTCAAAAGGCATCATGGGCATCATCAGCTTATCCGATATGTGCGCTTTTATATATGCTTAGTTGCCATGCATGACCAAACGTACGTGGTAGGTGCTAGTGGTGCTGTATGGGCCGAGTGTGCTATGTACAGCAGTCATTTTTCGCGCACGAATGACGGAAAAGTAGGTTTGACACTACTGCACAGAGCATTTCATGCATAGCCAAAAATGTTTACATTCAGTATAATATATATATAGACGATGACCCAAACAAATAAGCTAGGTTACAATTAGTATGTGTTCGGTACAGATCTAGGTTCCCACATAAATAATTCCGGTTCACAATTTCTGAGAAAACATTTCAAGTGATCAACACAGTCAGAGTTGCTTTGTGACTTGTGAGATCAATCGTTTGACTGGTAGACTAGATTTTGATTAAAAACTATCATAAAAACCATAAGTCAAAATATTCTTAAAAATAAAACTTCTTATCGGCGGAGAACAATTAAAACACAAGCCATTTTAACTTGTTCCGTCCACTGAAAAAAGGACTAAATGGAATGATACCATTGCAAGTACAGAGAGGAGGGAATAAACGGAATTGTGCAAAACTATTGTGCCCATTGTTTCTTGTTGCTATGCGTGAAAAAAAAAGTAGAGACAATTCTAGGGATTCTCAAGAAAATTAAAACGTTTCTCCACCAACCCGTCTGTGGTAGTTATTCTCTAGAATTCCACGCTACAATCAGAACCACTCCATATGCTAGCTGCCGATGCAAACAGCCCCTTAAGCGGCATTACAATCGAGAGCCTGAATTCGTTGATTCTCTGACCACATACGGTTATCGGTCCTGATGAATAGATATGTTTATTGGAGTTCAAAGTCTACATTCATATCTTTGACTAAAGAAAACATGCAAGTTGGGTTTTTTTCATCCAAATTTGCGCTCAAGAGTAAGGTTCGTTGGCTCTGATGGGAATTCCGGCTCTTAGATCGAGCGAAGAGGCACCGTACGTACTAGTACCGTATATATATTTACACTAGCTTTAAAAGTACGGAGATGATGTCCTTGTTCATTGAAAAATCTAGCAGGCGGGACAATATTCTGATGAGGGTCAAACAATTTGTCTTATAACCGATAATGATACGTCACGGGCATCCGTCCGTCTGAACGGACCGACCCACCCGTGCTGCGCGCCGCGTGCCTAAACCCGCATCGCGCCCCCCCCCCCGCCATTCGCTGCTGCCGCCCCACTTCGCCTCGCTCCCTCCCTCCCATCGCACACGCAACCTGCTCCCACCCGCGTGCGCTGCCTGCCCGGCTGAGCCAATGCCGGTGCTAGCGGTGCTGACGATGGCGGTGCTCACGCGCCGACGCTGGTGTTGACGGTCACTAACGTCAATTATAAACCGTCAACATTATCTGCATATATACTTAATTATACCACCAAACATAGGTATAGGAGTTTAAATTAATGAGTTCCACGAGTTTGGGTGTTCTCACTTGTTTTGCAGGACATTTAATTTTTCACTGAACAAAAGTATCTCAAATGATGAATTGGAGTACACCATTGCGAAGAGCTTTCCGAGATGATCGAAACGGATATATTATTTGCTATATTTGGAGCCCAAAATCAAGAGATATTAATTCCGCATCAAAACTAAGTTGAGAAGAATCTAGAAGACACGAGAAGGCGTGCCACCGAGGGTGAGGCCCACCTGCCATAGGCTGTGGGTCCCCCTATCAGCCATCACCTTCGCACATCGGTTCTCCACCGCCTTAAGGTTTGCATCTCTACCATTGATTGAAGTCGGTTTGATCCGAGGGCTCTGGTTCATCCCATCGGCTTATATAAGCAGCCATGTACCTCCTGAGGCAAAGGCATCCCTGAAACCCTAATTCATATATCTCATTTAGAGATCAGGGTACACTAGGAGGATTAGGTCTAGACTCTCCAATGTAGTAGATTAGTAATTCGGGAGCGAGGATCAAGTTCTGGATCTAGTCTTGGAGGCTTGGCAAAGCCTTGTATCTTTACATCTTCATCTTGTATGACTTGTTCTCAATTTATCATATTCTTATCTACATGGCTATGCTTACTTTGAATATATATATATATATATATATATATATATATATATATATATATATATCTTGCTTAGTTAAGTTTATCAAAACTTTTATGTATGGGTTCATAGAGCGCTTAGCTTGCTATAATCTATCGATTGGGCTAAGTACCCGAGCCTTGTGTAAGCATGGTGCTTATACGATGCTCTGCCTATGAGTGCATCCTGTTCTCTGGTTGGGTGGTAGCAGCGGGAGATGACAGCCCCATCTATCCTTTGTAGTCCACTT
Organism: Saccharum hybrid cultivar R570; assembly: GCA_038087645.1. Lineage (NCBI taxonomy): Eukaryota > Viridiplantae > Streptophyta > Magnoliopsida > Poales > Poaceae > Saccharum > Saccharum hybrid cultivar. Next base: position 2,650,106 of record JAQSUU010000449.1, read on the forward strand.
CGAATTGAGCAGGTTCTTAAATTGTAGAACCGTAGTCACATCGGTAGAGTTATTCATTGTGGGTGCTCTACCGTCTAAGTGGCGTCCCGAAGTGCACAAGAGTAGAGTTAGTCTTAACTTAGTTGGATACATATATACTTTAACCATGTCATAAAAATGACATAGGAATCCACTTCACCCGAGTTAATTAGTTTACATTACCTTAGTGACCTATCCCGTGAGTTTCATTATACTTAACTCCTATCATCACATTTATTCCCTGCTCTAGCTATGGTGGTATGTTAATGGTTACTCCTTTGTGTAAGGTCCTAGATGGATAGAGGAGGGGTGAATAGCCTATAAAAAATCCTACACAAGCCACTTAGCAAACTTGTTAGAATAACAAATGGCGTAAAAGCGAGTTTTGCTTAGCCTACGGTAGTGATGCAAGCCTCTTATCCACAAGTCTAGTAGATTATGATCTCTAGTTCACACAAGGGCTATGTCACTAAACTTACACTAGTGAGCAAGCTAGCAACTACTAGCAAAGGCTACCACTAGAGCTACACAATATAAACTAGTAAAAGTAAATACGAGAGAGAGGATTTTGAAACTTATACCGACGGCGAAGTGAAGATGTTGCCAATCACCAAGATGATATACAATCAATCAATATTGACAACAACATAATATGAAGACCAATCACCGGGAGACAAGTGACACAATATTTTTGTTCACCCGATGTTCACTTATGCACCGACAAGCTACGTCACCGATTGTGTCGACCAACACTTAGATGGTTCCTCGGTGTGACCCTCAAGTCACTTGCCCCTCAAGGCACGCCCCGCAAGGCACCGCAAGACACCACTCTCAAGTGAGGTAACTCAATGACACGCGCAATCTACTAGAGTTGCTTTTAGCGCTCCACCGAGGAAAGCACAAGAACCTCTTACAATCAACCGGAGGTGGCTAAGAACAATCTCCTTCTCTTGCCAACGCCTCCAACAATCTCCAAGCCGGCTAGGAGCGGTACTCTCCAAGAGTATCAAGAAATCCACCGGCTAAACCACCCACAAGTGCCACTAGATGCCCTCAAGCTATGCAATGCACTTTGGGATCACTCAATCTCACTTTTGATTTGCAATCAAGCAAGAGAGATGAGTGGGAGGGAGAAGCTCTAGCTCAAAGGATACACAAGAATGTTAGAAATCACGAGAGACCTCCCCAAGGGCCAGCCAACAAGTATTTATAAGCATCCCAAACGAATAGAGCCGTTGAACCCCTTCACTGGGTCCCTTTCGGGATGACCGGACGCACCGGTCGAAACTGACCGGACGCGCTCAACCGTATCTGATCCTCCAACGGTCACTGCGCCAACGGTCAAACCAATCGACCGGACGCACCACTCAACTGACCGGACGCACCGCTCAACCGACCGGACGCGCTGATCGCACAGTACCGTGTGCCCACGAAGCAATGACCAGACGTGCTCCAGGCAACGACGGGACGCGACAGTGCCAGCGTCCGGTTAGAGTCCAATAAGCTCCCTCAACGACCGGACGCGTCCGATCGCGTGTGACCGGATGCGCCGCGCGTCCGATCGTCCTTGTGAATCTGCAGTTCCCTCTGGGCGACTGACCGGTCGCGCCGGTCCCACGAGTGACCGGACGCGCCGGTTGCAAACCCTAACACCCGCGCGCCTGACTGCTGCGTTGAATTGACCGGACACGTCCGGTCATACCATGACCGCGTCCAGTGCAGCGTCCGATCACCTCTATGACCTCCGTTCGCCTCTGTTTCTTTTTTGACTTCCGGCGTAGTGGAAAATAGGCATTTCAACTCCTCGAAAACACCTGAAACCCGTGCTCGCAAGCTCGGCGGGAGGGAGAGAGAGACCCAAACCCTCTCTACCGCTCAAACTTCAACGCCTTCGTGAATGTGCCAACACCAACAAGTGATCACCACCTTGTGCACATGTGTTAGCATTTTCACAATCATTTTTGAAGGTTTTCCAGTTAGCTCACTAGGCCCTACATGCAATGCACTTCATGAATTCACCTAGTGGCACCCGTGCGTCGAATAACCGATAAGACTTCCCCTCTTAATAGTTCGGCTATCGATCCTAAACCACTCACACCCTCTATGGTGTCTTGAGTGCAAAACAAAATGGCCCTATGGTTATACCTTTGCCTTGAGCCCATTTTGTTTTTCCAAAAGATATGATCCACTTCATATTATCACATGACCGTCTCGATCCATCGACCTTGACTTCACTTGCTCTTCACCGTTGCATCGGTCCGTCGGGGCCAAGTCTTGCTCAAGCTTCACCATCGCATGGTCCTTCGCTTCGAAGCCTCGACTTGCCCTTCACCTTCACAACCGGTCCATCGAACCAAGCATCATCTTGGTCTTCATCATCTTGGTCACATGAGTCAATGTCATGTCTCATATTCAATGACCACCTTTATCTAAATCATCCACTTAGATACAAAGGTTAGACCTAGGTTTCATCAATTAGCCAAAACCAAACTAGGGACTTTCAATCTCCCCCTTTTTGGTAATTGATGACAACCCTCACAAAGATAATTTTGATAATAAAAGTTTTGAACTTATCATACTTGTCCAATCATTTTTCTCATAAGTAAAGTTTGGACAATTATCACAAGCTCGGTTTTGGTAGCATTAGCTCTCCCTACATATGTGCATAGAGTTTGGATTGAAAGCTTTACACATATGCATGGATAGAAGTGTTGAGAGAGTAATTCTACCAAAATGATGCTAAGGTGTAAGAAATGGACCTTTGAAGCGTGATAACAATCAGAGTTGCCTTTTACACCATCCTTAGCATCATGAAGTAACTAGACAACCATCATAACTCAAGAACCCCGTGAGATCAACATTATAGTAAAGGTTCTTGGACCACTTGTAAAGTTTAAGACACGTCTAGATACCACATGTAAACTATTCCTATGCATGCTAGTAGATCATTTCATCATTCAAGTTCTATACTAGCATTGCACCACACAAGCATGTATATTGAATTTAAATACATGTGCAATGAGCAAGTCATATGAGAATGCACAAACAAATACAACAACTTTGTTTATGAGCTTGCTTCCCCTACTTATGTGTATCAAAATTTTATTTACCCCTTTATCATGTTGAATCATCTTTTTCTCTCCCCCTTTGTCAGCAACTTACCCAAAAATGGGATCAAATTGTGGAGAGAAAACAATGTTTGATGGAGTAGGTTAAATTTTATCAAAATTGGTTCAACCTAGAATACTTGCCAAAGATATTTAATTCAATTTGAACCAAAGACAAGCTTCTTCACACCTCATAATAAGGGTTATCTTGCCTATGTTGAATTAAACACTTATAGCAAATCTTCTAGATTCAACACTAGGTTTGCAAGCTTCACAAACATGTCATATGCCACCACTAGATCAAAACAAGCATAGAAGCAATAGTGGTAACATATATCCATCAAATTCATTTGATTTATCATGAATGCTCATGCATACCACTTATTATGTCTACATGCTCTAGCAAGTCCTTAGCATAGGATGAATGACATGTCAATCAACTTTACCTTGCAATATCGAAGGAGAGGCATGTCAATAAGTGGGTGGGATGCATTCAACTCATGTTTGAGAAATCAAGAATGTTCAACTCATTCCTTAGCTTGCAAAACCTCTTTTCATCAAGTGGCTTGGTAAGAATATCGGCAAGTTGATCATCGGTGCCAACACTTTTAATGGCAATATCTCCCTTTTGTTGATGATCTCTAATGAAATGATGCCTTATGTCAATATGCTTTGTTCTTCCATGTTGAACCGGGTTTTGTGTCATCTTGATTGCACTTTCATTATCACATAACAATGGCACATTCTTGAAGTTGAGGCCATAATCCTTCAAAGTTGATTTCATCCATAGCAATTGTGCACAACAACTCCCCGCACTCACATATTCGGCTTCGGCGGTAGAGATTGCCACACTATTTTGTTTTTTGAGGACCATGACACAAGTGATCTTCCAAGTAATTGACATGTGCCACTTGTGCTCTTTCTATTGATCTTGCAACCCCCATAGTCGGAGTCCGAATATCTAATCAATTCAAACTTTAACCCCTTGGGATACCATAGTCCAACATCTCTTGTTTGCTTCAAGTACCTCAATATTCTCTTTGCGGCCGTGAGATGACTCTCTCTAGGTGAGGCTTGATATCTAGCACACATGCAAACACTAAACATGACATCCGGCCTTGATGCGGTGACATAGAGTAGACTTCCAATTAAAGACCGATATTCCTTTTGATTCACCATTTTGCCATCAAAATCACTATTCAAATTGCCATTTGTACTCATTAGAGTTGAAATTGGCTTTGCATATTGCATTCCAAACTTCTTCAACATGTCCCTTATGTATTTCCCCTGACTCACAAATGTCTTATTCTTCAATTGTTTGACTTAGAGACCAAGGAAGTAGCTAAGTTCACCAATCATAGACATTTCAAATTCTTTGGCCATCATAGCACCAAATTCTTCACAATAACCTTGATTGGTTGATCCAAAGATGATGTCATCAACATATATTTGCACTATGAATAAATCATTCTCAATCTTCTTGGTAAATAGAGTTGTATCAACCTTGCCCATCTTGAATCCCTTAGAGAGAAGGAAATCCCTTAGCCTCTCATACCATGCTCTAGGTGCTTGCTTTAAGCCATATAAAGCCTTCTTCAATTTATATACATGGTTGTGTTTCTTATCATCTTCAAATCCGGGAGGTTGCTCAACAAATACTAATTCATTGATGATTTCATTGAGAAATGCACTTTTGACATCCATTTGATATAGTTTGATGTTGTGTGCACAAGCATATGCCAATAGTATCCTTATTGCCTCCAATCTTGCCACGGGAGCATATGTCTCATCATAGTCAAGACCTTCTACTTGAGTGTAACCTTGAGCAACTAGTCTTGCTTTGTTTCTCACCACAATACCATCTTGATCTTGCTTGCACACCACTTCTAATATCACCAATAACACTATCAATGGGGTGATCTCTTATAACATGTTGTGGTTGGAGTACTTGTACTTGATTGCTTGAGCTTGGTTGATCACTTGATGTATCTTGATGAGGTGAACTAGCACCATGATCTTGCACTTGAGAGTTACTAGCTAGCTTGAATGGAGAATTGAGCACTTGATCTTTATCATCATCTTGAATATCAAATACTTGCTTTTCTCTAATGTCCCCAATGTCCATGTTCTTCATTGCTTCCACCAATAGAGTTCCACCAACATCATCTAGATTCTCTTCTTCATCTTGTGACCCGTTGGTTTCGTCAAATTGCACATCATGGACTTCTTCTAGAATGCCACTTGAATTATTCCAAACTCTATAGGCTTTGCTTGTAGTTGAATAACCAAGTAGAAACCCCTCATCACATCTCTTGTCAAACTTTCCTAATCTAGTGCCCTTCTTCAAGATATAGCATTTGCAACCAAATACTCTAAAGTAAGAAATATTGGGTTTTTTCCATGAAGTAGCTCATATGGGGTCTTCTCTAGCAATGGATGACAATATAATCTATTGATGTAGTAGCAAGCGGTATTGATTGCTTCATCCCAAAATGATTGACTTACATTGTACTCATGAAGCATTGATCTAGCCATATCAAGTAATGTTCTATTCTTTCTCTCAACTAGGCCATTTGATTGTGGAGTGTACTTGGTCGAGAATTGATGTCCAATGCCATAGTGATCACAAAGTTCTTCAATTCTTGTATTCTTGAACTCACTTCTATTGTCACTTCTCACTTTCTTGATTCTAATCTCAAACTCATTGTGAACTCTAGTGAGAAAGGTCTTGAAGGTGTCAAATACTTCACTTTTGTCACTAAGAAAGAATACCCATGTGAATCTTGTGAAGTCATCCACTATGACAAATCCATACTTATTACCACCTATGCTTGAGTATGTTGTTGGGCCAAATAGATTCATGTGCATCAAATCAAATGCTTTGCATGTACTCATTGTACTCTTCTTTGGATGTGAGCTTCCAACTTGCTTCCCGGCTTGACATGCACTACAAAGCTTATTCTTCTCAAATTCAACATCTTTCAAACTATTGACAAGATTATGAGTTGTAAGCTTCTTCAATTGTTTCATGCCAATATGACCAAGCCTTCTATGTCAAAGCCAACCCATGCTTGATTTAGAGATTAAGCAAGTTGTCAAAGAAGTTTCTCTAGCATTGAAGTCAACTAGGTAGAGATTCTCATATCTAAAGCCCTTGAATGCCACATTTGAACCATCCATACTAATGACTTCCACATCATCAACCCCAAAGATACATTTGTAACCAAGATCATATATTTGTGCCACGGATAGAAGATTGAAATCCAAGCTTTCAACTAGTAACGCATTGGAGATACTCAAGTCATTTGATATTGCAATCTTGCCCAAGCCAATAACCTTGCCTTTCTTGTTATTGCCAAATGTGATAGATTCAACACCACTAATATTATCATTGATTGAGTTAAACATTCTTGATGTACCGGTCATGTGTTGAGTGCACCCACTATCAATAATCCAATGCCTTCCTCCGGCTTTGTAATTGACCTACAAGCAAATCAATGAAGCTTAGGTACCCATTTTTGCTTGGGTCCTTATAGGTTAGTAACTAAGCTCTTTGGTACCTAAATAGCCTTCTTCTTTGGGCCAACAATGGGTGTACCGATAAACTTAGCTATCACACCCTTCACACCTTTGGTAAGCACATAGCAAGAATCAAAAGATATAGCATTAACAAGGTTCTTGCTTTGGTTATTTTTATTGCAATTATGCTCTAAGTGCCCAACTTGCTTGCATCTATTGCAAAACTGACCATTGCCCTTCACAAAGCTAGGCTTTGGAGTTGCAAAGGCCGACTTGCCTTTCTTGGAGGTGTAGCCCAATCCCTCTTTGTTAAGAGAGAATCTTTGGCTACCCAAGCACTTAAGCAAGCAGGCCTCACCACCATAGGCCTTGCCTAGGGCGTGAGTGAGCTCATCCACCTCTCTCTTGAGAGTCTCATTCTCAACCATTAGTGAGGCATCACAAGTGAAACCATCACTAGTAGTGAAGGTAGAGTCGGTGGTGGTGGATGAAGAGCTACAAGATGGGTTAGCATTTGACATGATGATAGGTTTATTAGAGGATTCATCAATTATATCACATGTAACACCTATATCACATGATACAACAACCTCCTTCTTTGCTTGTTGCTCAAGTAACAATAAGTGAGCTTTTTCAAGCTTGGAATGAGCCTTACCAAGATCCTCATGGTCTTCCACTAGACTCTCATGAGTGGTCTTAAGCTCACTAAGAAATTTCTCAAGTATTGCTACTTTCATTGAAAGCTTCTTACACTCCTTGTCCTTGGCAATAGCTATGTCTCTAGTTTGTTGCATCAAGTCATATAGTTGTTCTTTAGTTGGTTCATCATCATCATTTTCATTATCATTATCATTATTATTATCACTATCACTATCATGAGCATATTCTATTTCACTTTCATCATCACTCTCATCATATAATACCTTAGTTTCTTTGGCCATGAGACATGAAGAGGATGAATCAAACAGTGATGGCTTCTTGTTGATAGTAATGGAAGCAAAAGCCTTGTTGGATGATTCTTCTTCTTCTTCATCGCCACTTTCCCAAGTGATCACATAGGCACCATTCTTGCCTTTCTTGAATGTCATCTTGGCATCTCTCTTCTTCTTCTCGAACTTGTTCTTATTGTTTTTCCTCTTATCATAAGGACATTCCGCTTGAAGGTGCTCGGTGCTATCACAATTAAAGCACTTCCTTTGTGACTCCTTGCTCTTGAAGTTATCATTTCTCTTTTTGAAGCCTCTTCTTTTGATAAACATTTTGCCAATATTCTTGACAACTAGAGCAAGTGCATCATCATCAATTTCCAATTCTTCATCTTCTTCGTTGTCATCTACTTCTTGAATTGAAGCTTTGCCCTTTGAGGAGGCAGCCTTGAATGCCATGGTCTTCTTCTTCTTTTCTTCCTCCTTCTCATCAATATCTTGATCATACTTGTCAAAGGTCAATACCTCACCAAGCAAATCATTGGGCTTCATTGTTTCAAGCCCATCTCTTTGTAGCATCATGATCAACATTTTAAATCTTCTTGGTAAGCTCAACAAGAACTTGTGGCAAAAATCTTGGTCTTGTGTCTTATGCCCTAAGCTCTTGAGATCATTCACAATGACTTACAATCTATGAAACATCTCTAAGATTGTTTCTTATTCTTTCATCTTGAAGTTCTCAAACTCACTCTTGAGCCCATTTAGCTTGGCACTCTTTACAACCTTAGTGCCTTCATATGTTTCACTCAGCCTTGTCCATACTTCATTTGCCAATTCTAAATCCTTGATGCCCTCAAATACTTTTGTGTCAATACCATTGTAAAGTGTATTGAGAGTCATTCTATTGCATGTTCTATTTGCTCTATCTTCATCGGTGAGATGATCGGGATCAATGATAGCAAAATCATTCTCGGTGATTTGCAAAACTCTCTCATGAATAGAACCAAGGTACATTGTCATTTTTCTCTTCCAATGAGCAAAAGAACTAACACCATCAAAGAACGGTGGCTTGCCCCCAACATGATTGAACATAATTTGAGCCATTTTCACACCGAATGATGTTAAGCCTTGATTAAAACGGTGACCACGGCTCCGATACCACTTGTAAGGTCCAAGATGGCTAGAGGGGGGGTGAATAGCCTATAAAAAATCCTACACAAGCCACTTAGCAAACTTGTTAGAAAAACAAATGGCGTAAAGCGAGTTTTGCTTAGCCTACGGTAGTGATGTAAGCCTCTTATCCACAAGTCTAGTAGATTATGATCTCTAGTTCACACAAGGGCTATGTCACTAAACTTACACTAGTGAGCAAGCTAGCAACTACTAGCAAAGGCTACCACTAGAGCTACACAATATAAACTAGTAAAAGTAAATACGAGAGAGAGGATTGTAAAACTTATACCGACGGTGAAGTGAAGATGTTGCCAATCACCAAGATGATATACAATCAATCAATATTGACAACAACACAATATGAAGACCAATCACCGGGAGACAAGTGATACAATATTTTTGTTCACCCGGTGTTCACTTGTGCACCGACAAGCTACGTCACCGGTTGTGTCGACCAACACTTAGATGGTTCCTCGGTGTGACCCTCAAGTCACTTGCCCCTCAAGGCACGCCCCGCAAGGCACCGCAAGACACCACTCTCAAGTGAGGTAACTCAATGACACGCGCAATCCACTAGAGTTGCTTTTGGCGCTCCGCCGAGGAAAGCACAAGAACCTCTTACAATCAACCGGAGGTGGCCAAGAACAATCTCCTTCTCTTGCCAACGCCTCCAACAATCTCCAAACCGGCTAGGAGCGGTACTCTCCAAGAGTAACAAGAAATCCACCGGCTAAACTACCCACAAATACCACTAGATGCCCTCAAGCTATGCAATGCACTTTGGGATCACTCAATCTCACTTTTGATTTGTAATCAAGCAAGAGAGATGAGTGGGAGGGAGAAGCTCTAGCTCAAAGGATGCACAAGAATGTTAGAAATCACGAGAGACCTCCCCAAGGGTAGGCCAACAAGTATTTATAAGCATCCCAAATGAATAGAGCCGTTGAACCCCTTCACTGGGTCCTTTTCGAGATGACCGGACGCGCCGGTCGAAACTGACAGGACGCGCTCAACCGCGCCCGATCCTCCAACGGTCACTGCGCCAACGGTCAAACCAATCGACCGGATGTGCCACTCAACTGACCGGACGCGCCGCTCAACCGACCGGACACGTTGATCGCACAGTACCGCGCGCCCACGAAGCAACGACCAGACGCGCTCCAGGCAACAACCGGACGCGACAGTGCCAGCGTCCGGTTAGAGTCCAATAAGCTCCCTCAATGACCGGACACGTCCGATCGCGTGTGACCGGACGCGCCGCGCGTCTGATCGTCCTTGTGAATCTGCAGTTCCCTCTAGGCAACTGACCGGTCGCGCCGGTCCCGCAAGTGACCGGACGCACCGGTTGCAAACCCTAACACCCGCGCGCCTGACTGCTGCGTTGAAGTGACCGGACGCGTCCGATCATACCATGACAGCGTCTAGTGCAGCGTTCGATCACCTCTATGACCTCCGTTCGCCTCCGTTTCTTTTCTGACTTCCAGCGTAGTGGAAAATAGGCATTTCAACTCCTCGAAAACGCCTAAAACCCGCGCTCGCAAGCTCGGCGGGAGGGAGAGAGAGACCCAAATCCTCTCTACCGCTCAAACTTCAATGCCTTCATGAATGTGCCAACACCAACAAGTGATCACCACCTTGTGCACGTGTGTTAGCATTTTCATAATCATTTTTTGAAGGTTTTCCAGTTAGCTCACTAGGCCCTACATGCAATGCACTTCATGAATTCACCTAGTAGCACCCGTGCGTCGAATAACCGATAAGACTTCCCCTCTTAATAGTTTGGCTATCGATCCTAAACCACTCACACCCTCTATGGTGTCTTGAGTGCAAAACAAAATGGCCCTATGGTTATACCTTTGCCTTGAGCCCATTTTGTTTTTCCAAAAGATATGATCCCCTTCATATCATCACATGACCGTCTCGATCCATCGACCTTGACTTTACTTGCTCTTCACCGTTGCATCGGTCCGTCGGGGCCAAGTCTTGCTCAAGCTTCACCATCGCATGGTCCTTCGCTTCGAAGCCTCGACTTGCCCTTCACCTTCACAACCGGTCCATCGAGCCAAGCATCATCTTGGTCTTCATCATCTTGGTCACATGAGTCAATGTCATGTCTCATATTCAATGACCACCTTTATCTAAATCATCCACTTAGATACAAAGGTTAGACCTAGGTTTCATCAATTAGCCAAAACCAAACTAGGGACTTTCACTTTGCTATTACTCAATAAATCTTTACTCTATTATTTCCCTAGAGTAAAATATAAACAACGATACCTGAAATATTCCTGGTAAAATACTATAATGGTATTCTATGCGCTTGCGAAATCTTTCATATTCTATTTGCGTTAATAAATACCAACAAGCATTTTTGGCGCCGTTGTCAGGGAAACAATTGGCGTAAAGATTTAGATCATCAACATGCCACTAGCTTTAGTAGGATTACCCCTGTTCTATTGAATTATGGAATTAGACAAGACAACAGATGCCATTTCGACCTTTCGGCAAGCTTCCACAAGAAAAGAAGAATCCCATGGTGCCTGAAGATTCAAGATTCATCAACATTGAAACCCTGTCATCTTACAGGTTTGTATGGACACACATATATATCATTCTAACAATGTGTAGATTGGAGAGAAAGGTCATCGTCACAAGATTTCAAATCACATCTCAAGTGACGGAAACAAATGTTGCACCACTCACAAATTCTATTATGTGAGTCATGGTAAGTATGATCAAGAAAGGTGAGATAGTCTTGCTCATGGACTTTAAACTTGATGAGTAGTTATCTTTTAAAATCTTGCATACCATTGCATGTTTACTTTGAATAATCCATGCATCCACTCCGTTTAGTTAGAATTCTCTCATATCAAATCCATGACATAGTTAGTTACCTGCATATATCCATACCACTTGCATCCTTTATCTAAAAAAATTTCATCATGATCATGCCCTTTCATCTCTAAATTGAATAAATCTCTATAGTGCTTTCATGCTAACTTTATTTGCCATAGTAAGTTTTGGTTTGGAAGTACTGAACATACTTCCAAACAATTTTAAATTAAGCATGGTGCTTAGGTTAAAATGTCTTCCTTAATAAAAAACTAGACATGGAGTTTAGTTTGGTTATTGAACTAAAAATTGCTTGTGTAGACACTAGATATTTTGTTGGACTAACCACTGCAAGGAAATTCTCAAATCCAATTTGGGTAATTCAAGAGATGAATTCACATCACAGATGAATCAAGGCATGTGATGAACTCCAACAACTTTACGCAAAAGAAGACCCAGTTCATTCTTCATGCAATGAAGAACTATAAGTATCAAAGTTTATTCATTTATCTTTTGTTGCAAGTTATGTTAGCCTTGAACCATGTCAGAATGCAGCCACACATAAAATTTGTTAATAAATAAAATCTATGCTAAAGCAATTCTAAAACCATTCTTTCATTAGAATAGAGGAAAACTATAAAAGTTATGGACAACAACTCATACTTCAAATTTGTTGTATTTCCTCGGGTATGTGTCCGTTAACGTTTTGCAGGAAAGTGTGAATCTATGTTGTGTCTGTTCATGGTTTGGCATGAACCTGCCAAATCACCACTTCAGTGATGGAACAAAGAAGGAGATGAGTGCTATGAAAAGCACTCACTCATAGAAAGTGAAAGAACAAATTAACAGACCACGAGCAATGTCATCTTAGCATTAAACCATCCCAAGACTCAAGCTAAGATGATAATGAAAAGTAGGATGCAACCCACCTTGTTTTAGCCAGAATATGCCGGCTTTTATCATTTTCAAGAAGACCAACTCGTACGTCGATAGTAAGGACTAGGATGACAAGAGCCACTACATCATGGCAAGCATCCTCGTATCAACAGACATCAGAAATCAATGGAGGTCTATCAATGGTGTCTTGAAAAAGCTACGACCATGATTATGAGACAACATCCCAAAGTCGTTAAAGATGAAGCTTCTATGCAAGTACCAATGAGGTTCTTTCCTTGACAATCAAGACGGCTGACGTATCGCTTATAAATAAAGAAGCACAACTTTTCACCACGTCGTTAGACAATCAAGGAGGAACTTGAGTTTGCATCTCTAATGAACCCCAAGTCATCAACCAAGGATCAACAAAAATCAAGAGAGGTTGATGAAAGAAGAGCATGCAATTGTTCGTATACTCATCTCTAGAATTGGAAGGTGCAAAGAAAAGCTAAAGGCAAGAAGAGGTCTTGCTCAATGGGCCTAAAGCGTTGATGCCCTCACTGAATAGGTACATCGGACAAGTTTCCTTCAGAGAAGAAATAATAAGTAGAGTAGAAGGTCCAATCGAATAACAAGATTCACAAAGGAAAGAACATGGCATGATAAAAATGAGAAAGAATGAGTGCAACATAAGAGACAAGATGCTTATGAACAACTCAAGCAAGAAAAGGTTCAAGTAGGAAGAGAAGACCACCAAAACTCATCTACCCTTCATCACATGGTGTCATCACACTCCAATGATGAAGGTAACATCTTTAGGTAAGTGGTCATCGGTTTTCTCTTGATCTTGGTATGCACATAGATGAAGACACAAACGTGTTTGAGTTACAACTTTGTTTGGTCTAACCTGATTAATTCAACATGCCTTGCTCCTTAAGTTGTTCATAGCACCATTTTCTTGATCTCATACTCTTAACCAAATGAGCTAAAATATTGCATATCTTATCTTTAGAAGATGATAGTCATAATCATGAAAAGTTTGATACATTATATAAAGATGGATAATCCTTCCATAGGTTAAGCAACTCTATTTCTTTTTGTCATAGTCAAAATGCTACATTCATGCTCATCCTTCTGATCCTGTCACCCATGTAGGAAGAAAGAACAATGCACATAACGTCAACCTTATTATGATTCAATGTGCCTAGGGTTAGAAAAGAAAAAATATAAAGTATTGGTTTTGTTGGTGTTTTTCCACCAACAAAGCCCATGCACTTGATCTCTACCTTGTCATTATGAGTAGAACATACTTTGAGCAAGTGTGAGGGAGCTGATCCCCCAAATTCTTCAAGTGAAAGTTCTGAACCAGAGGAGGAACAAGTTAAGAAGGAAGGACCTATCAAACCAAAATCAAATTTAAAACCAAGACTAGTTTGGCTGAAAAAGGTGGCACCACCATTGGAAGCGCCGCTAATAGAGGCACCACCATAAGAATCCTCATCCTTGAGAGCGAACCAAGACATCTCACTCTATTCGTAGATGAGAAGGACTAATCATCGACAACCATGCTCTAAAAAGGATCACCAACATTCAACCAACCACGACAACATCTAGCTTGGGGGAGGAGCATCCCTCGTGTATCTAGCTAAGTATTTCTTTCCCTTTACAGTTTTACTATTTTAAGTTTTCTTTCCATTAGTTAAAAGAAATAAAAAAATAACAAACTAAAATAAAATAAAATTTTATCTTAGCTAGTTATATATATTAGTAAGGTGTGATCTTAAAACTTTGAAAGCAAAATAAAAAGTGTGTGTGTTTAGTTTTCTATTCTTTAGAGCTGAATAAATAATAGAGTCTAGGTAAGCTCTTGCAATGAAAATGATGAATAGTTGCTCTGTCGTAATTTCTCTCAAGTATCTAGTTTTCAGCCTTAAATTCTCCTGAGTTTTGGATAAAATTATTTTGATAAGGATTTACTCTGAACTTGAAACTCGTGGGTAGCAAATGCTTGATCTAAGTCTAGGTAATTCACGGATATGATATGAGAAGGTCTGAGCTGCTGTTTATCTTGTTCCTAGTGACACTATAGTTCTGGAGATTTATCTTTTGAAAAACACAAAAATGCTACATAATGAGTTCCTGTATAATAAAGCTTGAATTCTCACTAAAGTCATATATGTTATTTAAGCTAGGAAAACTTTTACACATATATGCTGCTTGCTTTTGCATTGAGTTTTGTCAAGCTTTGTTGATGCCTTACGAGAGATTTGTCATGCTCTTAAAATCAAGATCACGTACACTCTACCCGCATATGCACTACTCCTACACTAGGGTAGGCGTAAAAACATGCCTTCCATTTAGATCAACCCAAAAATATTTTACTCCTACACTAGGAGTGAACAAAAAAACATGTTTGTTAGGTTTTTTTATCCACCAAATAAATGTTCTAAGTTCTTGTTGATATTTCTCTCAAAGTTTTGTTGCAGAAAGAGACATGGGGCTATGCAAAAGTTATTCATAAAAAAGAAAGAAAAAGTAAGTTGAAAAAATGGACAAGTGTCCGAAATATCTAAAATAATGGGTACTCAAATGCCCGCCTGAAAAAAAAAGATGAATAAGATAGCCCTTGCTCTCTAGCAAATGTTTTTAAATTTCAAAAGAGAGATATGTTTTCAAGGAGAAAAGTAGAATTATGTTAGCCATCATATATATCCACCATATATCCACACACATGCACATCTTGATTTGACTATATGACTTAACTCTCTTTGGATCCATTGTTTGACTTTACAATATATGCATTGCAAGTATGCTTTAGGTTTCTCCCTACCTATGAACTCCACATAAGCCTTAGTAGTAGGAAGAGAAAAAGGCATAACATCTTTATTGCCTTGGTAAGGATCCACAAATACCACATATATTGAGAGACTTGAGAGTGTCATACAATGGAATCTTTGAGTTTTATTTTGAAAACTTATAAAAACTCCGGAACAATGGTTGAACAAAGAACTTAAGACATAGTGCTTGACTTGACCGTTCTGTCTTTCAATTGCTCAAGACCCAAGTGAAGGTTAAGAAGCCCCATGGTTGAAGGTAATATGGGTAAGTTTGAAAGTCATATCAGTTTATTCTAATCCGAAGAAGAATTCTTGTTTGAACGCATGTGTACTTTTGAGGCGTGAAAATATTGTAGCAACTCCTGATCCATTGCTAAGTTTAGCTTTGCTAAGGTAGTAGCAAAGGTTAAGTGTGGGGGAGCTTGTTGACGGTCACTAACGTCAATTATAAATCGTCAACGTTACATCACTAAACATAGGTATATGAGTTTAAACTAATGAGTTCCATGAGTTTTTGTGCTCTCACTTGTTTTGCAGGATATTTAATTTTTTACTAAATAAAAGTATCTTAAATGATGAATTGGAGTGTACCATTGCGAAGAGGTCACCGAGATGATCGAAACAGATATATTATTTGCTAGATTTGGAGCCCAAAATCAAGAGATATTAATTCCGTATCAAAACCCAGTTGAGAAGAATCTAGAAGACACGAGAAGACGTGCCACCGAAGGTGGGGCCCACCTGCCATAGGGCAGGTCGGCCGACCCCACCCTAGGTTGGCCAACCTGTGGGTCCCCCTGTCAACCACCACCTTCACACATTAGTTCTCCACCGTCTTAGGGTTTATATCTCCACCCTTGATTGAAATCGTTTGATCCGAGGGCTCTGGTTCATCCCACCGACCTATATAAGTAGCCCTGTACCTCTTGAGGCAGAGGCATCCCTGAAACCCTAATTCATATCTTTCATTTAGAGATCAGGGTACACTAGAAGGATTAGATTTAAACTCTCCAATGTAGTAGATTAGAAATTCGGGAGTGAGGATCAAGTTCCGGATCTAGTCTTGGAGGCTTGGCAAAGACTTTTTATCTTCACTTCTTCATCTTGTAAGACTTGTTCTTAATTTATCATATTCCTATCTATATGGCTATGCTTACTTTGAATATATATATCTTGCTTAGTTAAGTTTATCAATACTTTTATGCGTGAGTTCATAGAGCACTTAGCTTGCTATAATTTATCGATTAGGATAAGTAGCTGAGCCTCATGTAAGCATGGTGCTAAACGATGCTCTGCCTATGAGTGCATCCTGTTCTCTGGTTGGGTGGTAGCAGCGGGAGGTGACAGCCCCGTCTATCCTTTGTAGTCCACTCCGAATTGAGCAGGTTCTGAAATTTCAGGACCGTAGTCACGTCGGTAGAGTTATTCATTGTGGGTGCTCTACCGTCTAAGTGGCGTCCCGAAGTGCACAAGAGTAGAGTTAGTCTTAACTTAGTTGGATACATATATACTTTAACCATGTAATAAGAATGACATAGGAATCCACCTCATCCGAGTTAACTAGTTTACATTACCTTAGTGACCTATCCCCTGAGTGTCATTATGCTTAACTCCTATCATCACATTTATCCCCTGCTCTAGCTATGTTGGTATGTTAATGATTACTCCTTTGCCATTACTCAATAAATCTTTACTCCATTGTTTCTCTGTGGTAAAATATAAATAATGGTACCTAGAATACTCCCAGTAAAATGCTACAATGGTATTATGTGCGCTTGTGGAATCCTTCATATTCTGTTTGCGTTAATAAATACCAACAATTGGTGATGGTGTTGGTGGCGCTCGCGCATCGCCGCTCGCCACCGGCTCCCACCCTGACACCTGGAAACAACCAACCCTGGCCTTTTCTATGTTGCACATATGTTTCAGAGATATATTTCAAATGTTTTATATGGATGTTGCAGTGGTAGTTTTCGGATGTTGCACATGTTGTAATGGTTATACATGTATGTTGCAAGAGTTTGTTCAGAATGTTTCATATGTTCCTGACACATGTTGCAAGTGTTTTATCTAGATGTTGCATATGTTGCAATGGCTATGTTGCAAATGTATGTTCCAAATATTTCATCTGTTTCAGACGTGTGTTGCAATTATTTCATTTGAGAGTTGCAAAAGTAGACATGGATGTAGGATTGTTGAGTGAGGAAGAGAGAGCTAGCGCGGGAGCCATGACGGCGTCGATGTCGAGAGGAGATGTAGACCGTGCAGCGCCATTATGGAAGAGGTGGGGAGTCATCGGAGCGGCGTGGAAGAGGTCGGCACAAAGCAGTGTGGTAGAGGCAGGCGAGGCGTCGGTGTGGGAGAGACGGGCCAAGTCATCCGAGCGGCGTGAACAGCGAAGCAGAAGGGAGCTATCCGAACGCGGGCATGGAAAGCGGAGCTCGCGCGGGCGGCACGTGCGCAACTGTCGGGACGCCCGAACGCTTGTCTTTTTGTTTTATAACTGCCTAGCAGGATTTCCTTAGGTCATAGTAATAAATATATTTATCAAGGTCATCGGACCAGATAAATAGTGCTCTTACCCACATCCGAAAATCTTTTTATGCATATAGGGAGTACTCCCTCTGTCCTGTAATACAATGCATTCCAAAAATTTAGGACAACTTAATGGAATCCTCAAATGACGCATGTACCCGCAGATTAATACCAATTAAGGTGTTTCTCCTCAAATAATTTTTTTTCCACAACGGTAATTCTCCTCAAATAATTGTTTCCTTTTTAATAAACTTTGCCAAATCTAGGCATTGACACCTGTAGAATCCACTGTATTTCAGTATAAATTTTAGAAGTCAAAAGACACTATATTTTTGAACGGAGGGAGTAGTCAAACATTGTTCCTTTTAATCTCTCGCTAAGTTGTTCAAGCCGTGCACTGCATCCAGCTATATAATCTGCACTTTGGAGCTCACTTCTCTTCTATACCATCTCCTCCAAACTAGCATAAATCTTACTTCCTCCGCCCCCAAAATAAGTCTTAATTTCACTGAGACAATTTTAACTTTGATCAAACATAAACATATATAAAAAAGCTATAGATATTTATGCTACTAAATAAACATCATTAGATTAATCATGTCATATATTTTATAGTAAAATTATTTGGAGACATAAATGGTGATGCTATTTTTTATAAATTTAGTCAAAGTTAAAATTGGTTGACTTCTTGAAACGTAGGATGGAGACATATTTTAGGACAAAGGGAGTATGTGAAAGCTTGTGTAGCCCATATTACTAGCGTATTATATATCGTCCTGATTGGCCACCAGGAATTATAAACTTATCAAGCATGCCGTACACAAGAATCAAAACTTTAGGCCTTGAGCCAGCCAGCAGTGTTTTTCTCTCACACCAATTCAGCACCAGCCAGCGGCCACCAGCCAGCAGTATTTTTCTCTCAGAACAAATCAGCACCAGCCACCAGCAACCAGCCAGCCGAACAAGACCTTAGCCTTTGTTTGAAGGAAAAACATTAGATTATGTACGCAGCACGCTACGTACAACAGAACCTGAATGAATATAAAAGAAATTAATGAAGCTAGCTCCAGTATATACTACTATTTATAACCAAGGCCGTGTTTAGTTGGGCAGATTTGGCGCCGCCCAAAATACCGTAGAACACTGTGCGGCACTGTAGCATTTTGTTTTTATTTGGTAAAAATTGTCCAGACATTGACTAATTAGGCTCAAAACGTTCGTCTCGCAAAGTACAGTAAAACTGTATAATTAGTTTTTGATTTCATCTATATTTAGTACTCCATGCATGTGCCGGCATTTTAATGTGATGGGGAATCTTCTTTTTGTATAGTAGAATTTGGGTGGGCCCAACGTTCATGGCGTAATCAGTGCTGCTGCCGCCAGTATATTGTGCCGCATGTGATTAGTATCAGATCACATGCCCCTGGACCCTGGTGAACAAAATATTTTTTTCAAAAAAGAAAGCACGGACAGATTATGCTCCAACATGTGCCGCGTCGTGGTTAGCAGAGCTCAATGCAAAGTAGGTAACATGTCATGTTCTGACTGAGTTTAACTGCCTATGTAATTCTTGAGTGTAAAAAAACAACCTTGAAAACCTTTGAAAGACCGGTAACAGTACTCTAGGCATTTTCAATCGCTCATCGGGGCCTGATGATGCACCCATGCACGGGAGTCGGGAGGAAATGGGCGCCAAATCTGTGGCATTTTCCGGGAGGCGCGCGGGGGCCCCGGCGCGGATCCTCGGAGCCAGCCGTGGGTCCGCGCCACCGTCGCCTGGTGCCACGACTAGTGGGGTCGTGGGGTGTGGACCGGCCCGGCCGGTCCGGTCATCATAGCAGCAGGTGGGTGTGAGCCGGCCCCACCACGTTGCCGATACCGCCCGAGCCCGACAGGACCCCGTAGGCCCGCCCCCCACGTGGCCCGATCCTGACGCCACGGGGCCTACCACGACCGTTGTTAGTTACCCGTAGAGTAGCCGTCCCGGTGGCCCCCTTTGTCCTAATCCCAACTGCCAACCTCCACAATCAGGCAGGAGGCACTGTAGCTGTAGTAGCAGCTAGCCGGGACTTCCCTGTTCCCCCATGACTGAGAGCTCTCGCCTCTCCCGTGTGTATCCTACTACTCCATGATCGAGCCAATCAATCTGCAGGCAAACCTGGCATGGTCAGGTTCAAAAAAAAAAAAACCCTGGCATGGTCACAGGGCTAGTTAGGTGAGGTTGCTCGTTTCCCGTTTGTACGCTGTGATCTCGTGCGTTCTACTCCCTCTGTCTTTTAATATGTATTTCTACAAAACCATGTTTTTCTCATAAACACGTTTTCCGAACGACGCTTAAAAGGGGATCCGAGGGAGTAGTTTTTTCCGGTACCTAGGACCACGCATGCATGCACCTGCATGTTGGTTCAATGGTGTCTGTCGTGTACAGTATGGACGATCGAATCTAATGCTTTGGTCGTTTGCGCCCATTCGTTCAGACGTGTGTCGTACTGTTCCTTCACGAGCGCGCTTCTGATCGTCACCCACAACACCAGTATCGTCTCCACATGTGACCCTGTTGCACGTATTTGTCGCCTCAATATAATTACTAATCACTGTATCCAGCTAGCCAGCGACTGTAGGTATCTAAGGACGCTCGGCCGACCTAAAGAGCATCTCCGTCTTTTTTTAAGCTCTTTTTTCGAAAGATTTTCTTAAATATGTCTCTGACGGAAAGATTTCAGAAAATGGACCCAGGGTTTGGCGTCATCTACGCTGGCGCCAAGGTAACACAGCTTGGCGCCGTTAACGTTGGCGCCAAACCCCCATGCCACTTGGCCGATGACGCCGAGCTGGCGCTGACGTGACGGCACCTTGGCGCCGTCACCATTGGCGTCAAGCTTGGCGCCATCATCATTGGCGCCAAGCCTGGCGCCATGGATCTTGGCGTCGAGCTGTTGGAATTTCTTCAGTCCGAAATTTTACCATGAGATGGACATATGAAAATTTGTTAAGTCTATAAATTTACCATGAGATGGGACATGTTGGAATTTTACCATGACATTGACAAATTTGATGTTATCCCATGGTAGTTGGTATTCTAAAATATCCATGCCGCAGTAAAAATCCTGACTACCTAATTTTACCGTGAGATGGACATACAAAGCTCTAAATTAACGTGACTTGGACCCTAATTTTTCTATGAGATGGACATACAAAATTTTGGCAAAGTCTTAATATTTACCATATGATGGGCAACCTAGAAATTGGCTAAGTCTTGAATTTTACTATCACTTGACTATGCTAGAATTTCGCTAAGTCTAAATTTTTGCTATGATTTAGACATTGACAAATTTAAAATTTTACCATGACTTGGATATTGAAAAAGGGCTTCATGCTTTGGATTTGGATATTTAAAATTTTACCATGACTTGGACCATAATTCCATGACTTAACGTGAAGCCCATTTTACTATGACTTAAAATTCCATCTTATAGTAAAATTAGGGTCCAAGTCATGGTAAAATTTTAAATATCCAAGTCCAAAACATGAAATCATTTTTCAATATCCAAGTCTTGGTAAAATTTTAAATTTGTCAATGTCCAAATCACAGTAAAAATCCAGACTTAGCCAAATAAATCTGTATTTTTATTACGGCTTGGATATGTTAGAATACCAACTATCATGTGGTAGATATATGGAAAAATGGTTTTTTTACCATGACTTGGACATTTACAAATTTAAAATTTTACCATGACTTGGATATTGAGAAATGTGACTAACTCTAAAGTTTTTACAGTGATTTTCTGTTTGATCACTTAGAACAACCTAGAAATACTTAGCATAAAAAATGATATACATGGTATCAGGTCTGTGGCGCCAGGCTTGGCGCCAATGACGATGGCGCCAAGCTTGGCGTCAATGGTGATGGCGCCAAGGTACTGCCACGTCAGCGTCAGCTCGGCGTCGTCGGCCAAGTGGCATAGGGGCTTGGCGCCAACGTTAACGGCGCCAAGCTTTACCTTGGCGCCAGCGTGGATGGCGCCAAGCTTTACCTTGGCGCCAGGGTCTATTTTCTGAAATCTTTCCGTCAGGGGCATATTTGAGAAAATCTTTTGAAAAAAGGGCTAAAACCAAAAAAAAAAGACGCAAGAGCATCTCTAGCATAATAAGGCAACTCTAAACAGGCTTCCCCGCTAAAAAATCCCCCTCTAAACAGGCTATATTTCATTATTTATCAAGGGCCGATGTTACTTCACTCGAGCTTCTGTTCGAACATTTTTAAATTGAGATAAATCTTAAATCACCACTCATACCCCTTCATCTGTGGTTATAGTATAGGACTCCATAGTTTCATACTACGTAGTTTCAACCGTTTCTCCTTCCTGCTCGTGCACTTTTAGTCCGTTTGGTTGCCTGTATATGTCAGAACCAGGCTGTGGAGATGCAACTTCAACGCGTTTGGTTGCATGTACAGGGATCTAAACCTGGCTCTCCAGATACAAAAGGCAGCTCACAGCCTGGCTTGACAGATACTGATTTCATTTGCGTTTCTAGCGAGCCAGACCCACATGGTGCAGCGTAGATTTTTTGATGATGTTATTAACATGTGATTAATGTGTATTAAGCGATATTAGTGTATTCTAAAGTAGATTAAGATATTAGAAGTAAAATTAGGCTATTAGAGTGTAGTTACACAAGTTAAATATTATAAGATTACTTGTTTATCGACTTTTATTTTATACAGTACGACTTTACGTGGACCACCAAACACTATCTCTTGTCGGCCAGACTCTATACGTTCAGTCGACCAAACCAGGATAGCTTGCACCATGTAGCTTGCCCCTGCATAGGCCTGGTTCCCAAACAAGGATACTGTGCTTTCTAGCTTGCTTCTCTCCGCTACTCCAATTCGAGCGGCCAAGCCACAGCCTCCTTCGCTTGCTGCCTCTCCTACCCTCTTTGGTGGGCCACGGGCCAACGTGACACGCTAGTTCTGGCGGGCCACTTGGGCAGGCCTAGCTCGAAAAAAACAGGCACGACGTGCTGTGCCCTGATGGCCGGGCCCATGGCCCTCATCGGTCTGGCACGGCAGCACGGCGTGCCGTGCCCGGCTCGTTGGGCGGTCCGTATAATTTATTATAGAGAATCATAGGAAAATATTTTCAAGTGAAAAATGGTTTCTCTTTAAAAAAAAAATCAGCTTCCACGTACGAAGATCGTGGAGGAGGAAAATGTCAACCAAACAATATATCGATTCCTTCACTTCTCCATGCTGTCTACGGCAGACGATACTGTGATTACGCGCGTGTCGGCACGCGTTAGAGGTGAACCAACCAACCATGCCGCGCAGTCGATGACACACCACACCACACCACGACGTGATGGGTTATCTGGCGTAGCGTTTTACGACGACGACACCACATCACGTCTCTCCCACAGCAAACTGGATACTGGTAAGTCGAATCTTGTCGAAAAACCCGATGTGATCTGGACATACGTGACCAGGATGTATCGCCCACCCCTCACCAACCTACCGCCTACCGTACGCGTCGACGTCGTCGTCGCCCGGCGCCCGGCCGATCGGACGTCCCCACCCCACCTCACGTCGGCCGGCCGGCTTGCCATCAGAAGATCTGCCGCTCGTCTCGTTGGTGAAATATCCGCGCGGGATAAGCGGCCGGCCGGAGTCGAGCCCATCGATCGCCTGTCAGGCGTCGCCGCGTCAGCGCGCGCGCAAGGCGGCAATTCCAGGTCTTCCGTCTATCACGCATGCATGCATGGTCCACAGCGGCCCGGTCGACGACCTACGCACGGATGGAGAGTTGGAGGCCGCCCGTCGTCTCACTTGCCGGCCGTGTGCGACGCGTCGACCGACCGGAAGCGACTTAAAAACTACTGGTCATGCATGCATGCATGGACGCGCGCGGCATGGATGCGCCAGGTGGCGACGACGTCGTTGTTTTGATGCGATTCGGGAAAAGGTGAGGTGACCGGTCCGCGCCCGTATACAGCCTAAGCTAGCTGTCGATGTTTCCGCGACGACGTCGCCGTCACGTAATCCCGCCGGACAGTGACCGGCAGGGAGGTCGGTCGGCGCTCTCACGCCGTCTAAGCCATTTTAGCCGGATGCGTTTGGCGAGCGACCGGCCGGTATTCTAAAGTTTTTCATTTCAACTCATTTAGTCTGTCATTTGACTAAGTCTGACCAAAACCCGTCTTTGATTTTGAAAACATGTGTCTGGGACTTGCTAAAATTTATGCAGATAAAAATATGGTCCATGTATCAAATGTAGATCTTGATGAGCTCTAACAACTTGGTATTCAAAAGTTTTTCATTTGAAGTCATCAAATAGATCATTTGACCAAATTTGACCAAAGTCAAAACATTGGTTTTTAGAAACACACATTTTGACCGAACCCTGAATGGTCTCGAATGGAAAACTCATGAATACAAAGTTTATTCCACTCATCAAGACCTACATTTGGTCTAATGGTCAACTTTTCATTTGTAAAAGTTTGAACCACTCAATTTTGAATTTTAAAAGAATTCATAGCCAAACGCCGATTTTCGGAACCCTGGATGGTCTCGGCTAGAAAAGTCATGAATACCAATATTGTTCCACTCATCAAGATCTACATTTCATATATAGACCATTTTTGTATTTGACAAAGTGTTGGCAAAGTGTAGTTGAAAATCCACAATTCCCACATATAGCAAAGTTTGAACCACTCAAATTTGAATTTTCAACACATAATGTTACAATTATATTACACAAGATGTCAAATACACATTATTAATTTGAGTTCACTACCTATATCAAGCGGGCACAGTGGTAAACTTTTTCTTGACGTAATGCCCTTGGTTATGATCATTCCGTAACCATGGAGTATCCTCAGCAGCGAGCAGGACGCTTGGGTCTTTGGCCACACAGAAGGGTGGGATTCATTCATCCTTTTCATAATCCTCTGACACGTCTGACTTGTCTTCAATTACCATGATATTTCTTTTTCTTGTAAGAACTATGTGACGCTTTGACTCGTTGGTTTTTTTCTCGTCGTGTTTCCCTCTCTTGGGTTTTGTAGACATGTCTTTCACATAGAACACCTGATTCACATCAGCAGCAAGGACGAATGGATCATTTCTATACCCAATATTGTTGAGGTCCACTATTGTCATTCAGTACTCCTTATCGACTGATACCCCTCCGTTCATCTTCACCCATTGACATCGGAATAGAGGGACTTTAAAATTATGTGCATAGTCTAGTTCCCAAATCTCCTCTATACGACTATAATATGTGTTTATGTTCTCATTCGGTTCCGTAGCATCCACGCGGACACCACTGTTTTGGTTGGTACTCTTTTTATCTTGGGATACGGTGTAAAATGTATTTCCATTTATCTCATACCCTTTGTACGTGAGGACGTACCACGCTGGTTGCCTAGCCAACAAATACAGTTCATCTTCAATAGTTTTATCACCCTGACATTTTTTGTGCAACCAATCACCGAATGTCTCCATGTGATGACGCGTAATCCAAGCCTCATTCTTCCCAGGATTCTCGGATCGTGCAAAATTCATGTGTTTCTCAGTATACGGTTCCACCACAGTGGAGTTTCGAAGAACTGTGTAGTGCGCTTTATTGAAAGAATCATCACCCTGGCTGATATATGTTTTCTTTTCTAGTATACCCTTTCCACCAAGTCTCCCTTCATACCGTGATTTAGGAAGACCAATCGGGTCAAGGTCAGGAATGAAGTCCACACAGAACTCAATGACCTCCTCTGTCCCGTATCCCTTGGCAATGCTTCCTTCTGGCCGATCCCGCTGGTGAACATATTTTTCAGTACACCCATAAATCTCTCTAAGAGAAACATGTTGTGTAGGAACACAGGACCCAGGATATTAATCTCTTTGACCAGATGAACTAGGAGATGTGTCATGATATCAAAGAAGGATGGAGGGAATACCAACTCAAAGCTGACAAGACATTGAATCACATCATTCTGTAGAGTAGCTAGATCAAAAGGATTGATTGCCTTCTGAGAAATTGCATTGAGGAATGCACATAGCTTCACGGTGGCCAGATGTACATGTGGAGATAGAATTTCTCTTAAGGCAATCGGAAGCAGTTGCGTCATAATCACGTGGCAGTCGTGCGATTTTAAGTTGACAAATTTCTTCTCCGGCACATTTATTATACGCTTTATATTGGAGGAGAACCCAGATAGGACTTTGATGCTGCTTAGGCACTCAAACATGCTTTTCTTCTCCTCATTGCTAAGAGTGTAGCTAGCAGGTCTTAAGTAATGACGTCCATCATCTGTCTTCTCTGGATGCAGGTCGTCTCGTTCTTTCATGCGCTTCAAGTCCTCTCGTGCCTCAAGGGTATCCTTAGGCTTTCCAAACACACCCATGAACCCTAGGAGATTGGCACAAAGATTCTTTGTCAGGTGCATCACGTTGATCGAGTGACGGACCTCAAGGTCTTTCTAATATGGTAGCTCCCAAAATATTGACTTCTTTTTTCACATTGGGGCGCGCCCCGAAGCGTCTTTTGGAACAGGTTCACTGCCTTGTCTCTTTCCAAACACTACTTTTAAATCCTTGACCATCTTGAATACCTCTGCCCCATCTCGGTTGTCTGGCTTAGACCGGTGTTCTGCCGTACCTTTAAAATGTTTGCCTTTCTTTCTCAACTGGTGGTTCTTAGCAAGAAATCGACGATAGCCAAGGTACACGACCTTTCAATATTTTTTTAAATAGACAGCCTCAAGGTCACCAAAACAATGGGTACATGCATTATATCCCTTATTTGTCTGTCCTGAAAGATTACTTAGAGCTGGCCAATCATTGATTGTCACGAACAACAATGCTCGTAGGTCTAATTCTTCCTGTTTATACTCATCTCACACACACACACACCTGGTTTGCTCCATAGCAGCTGGAGTTCCTCAACTAATGACCTTAGGTAGACATCGATGTCATTGCCAGGTTGCTTCGGGCCTTGGATGAGCACTAGAATCATAATGAACTTCCGCTTCATGCATAACCATGGAGGAAGGTTGTAGATACATAGAGTAACGGGCCAAGTGCAATGACTAGAGCTCTGGTCCCCAAAAGAATTAAATCCATCCGTACTCAATGCGAACCTTAGGTTTCTTGCATCATCTATAAAGTCTGGGAATTCTCTATCTATTTCTCTTCACTGAGACCCATCTGCAGGGTGTCTCAACATGTTGTCCATCTTACTGTCTTCTTTGTGCCATCGCAACAACTTTGCGTGCTCCTTGTTTCTGAACAGTCGTTTTAGCCGTGGAATTATTGGAGCATACCACATAACCTTGGCAGGGATTCTCTTCTTCGGACGTTCTTCATCCTCAACATCGCCAGGATCATCTCGCAAGATCTTGTACCGTGACGCATGGCAAACAGAGCATTCATCTAAATTCTCGTGAACGCCACGGTATAGGATGCAGTCATTAGGACATGCATGTATCTTCTCGATTTGTAATCATAAAGGGTAGACGATCTTTTTGCTTCGTATGTAGTGGTGGGCAATTCATTAGGCTTCGGAAGCATCTTTTTTTGGATCTTCAGTAATTTTTCAAATGCCTTGTCAGATATATCATTCTCTAGCTTCTACTGTAACAATTCCAGTGTCGTGCCTAGCATTTTCTGCCCATCTTCGGCCGACGAGTAGAGTAACTTCTTATGATTCTGTAGCATTTGGTCAAACTTAACCTCCTCCTTTTCACTTTCACAATCTCTCTGTGCGTCACGAATGACATCACCAAGAGCATCGTCATCTTCAGCGATACTGTTTTCTGCATCCGCCTCTTCTTCAACTTCCTTCATCGCGAAGTCACAGTATTGAGAAAAACATCGTCAGGGTCCGCTTGTTCTTCTTCACCTTCTTCCATCATAACCCCGGTCTCTCCGTGCTTGGTCCAACAAATGTAGTTTGGCATGAAACCCGACTTGAACAAGTGCAAGTGAATACTTCTTGAGCTACAAAATTCTTTCAAATTCATACACACGGCACATGGGCAGCACATAAAACCATCCCGCTTGTTTTCCTCTACCACTCTGCAGAATTCTCGCACGCCCTCAATGAACTCGTTGGAGCGGCGATCGGCATTGTATATCCAATGACGTGTCATTATCTGCATTATATGGCATCACATAATTAAAAGCCCAGCATGAGAAAAGAGCGCGACACAACCTTGTCTAATTGAGTTCAAAATTTTATAAGTGGTTCATCATTTCATAAAATTAATTTGTGGACGTTAATAAAAAGATAGCAAAATCATAAAATTTGTATTTTTCTATTAAAAGGTGTAATTTTATCTCTAAATAAAATTAATTTGAAGAATTTTTAAAGTTAAAATAAATTTGTTTCAAAATTACAAAGAATCAATATTATTTAATATTTTAAAATGAGAACATGAACAAATTAAAGTAAAAAGTATCCTAAAAAGTCTATAATAGGACTAAACATTATATGTGTATACTACTTTCTAGGTACTATAATTAGCATCGTTCATAAAAATTCAAACATGAAAAGTGATTGGAGCTAGCAATATGAAATAAAATAGTCATATACAACATGGATTTACATATGGTGCTGCTAAAACATAGGAGGATGAAGCTAGCAATCTTTCAAACAAATCGACGACGACGTAGAAGCGTTTGAAGTGAATTGATCGCCGGAGATGAGACAAGCAAGAACAATGGAAGAACAAGCAACAAAAATATGAACAAGAAAGGGCTCGGGCAGGGAGAAAGAAGAGGGAGGTTCAATTTATAGGGAAGGTTTTAATCCCGGTTGTTAACACCAACCGGGACTAAACTCAGTCCTATAGTCCCGGTCGGTGCCACGGACCGGGACAAAAGTTGTAGTCCCGGTCCGTGGAACCGACCGGGACTAAAGGCAAGGTTTTAGTCCCGATTGGTATACCAATCGGGACTAAAGGTCCCTCCCGACAGCGCCTGACAACAGAGCCGTTGACGAGGGATACCAACCGGGACTAAAAGTCTATTTAGCCCCGGTCGTCAAAATCGTCGAGACTAAGAACATTTTGGACGATCGACGAAATGTCAGTTGTGCAGCAGTGTTGATGCGATTTGGGAAAAGGTGAGGTGACCGGTCCGCGCCCGTATACAACCTAAGCTAGCTGTCGATGTTTCCGGGAAAAGGTGAGGTGACCGGTCTCACGCCGTCTAAGCCATTTTAGCCGGATGCGTTTGGCGAGCGACCGGCCGGTCGGGCGAGCCGGGACAAAGGCAGAGCAGGGACCATTATTCTCTCCCGGCCCGGTTTCGAATTCCAAGCTCGGGCAACGACCATTCCTGACCATCTGCTTAGGTTGGTGTGGAATCTGGTTCTGGTCATTCCAAGTTATATATATCCTTGTCTCTACGTTAGGTGTTCATATTTTTTTAAGATTTATTTTACAGCGTGACATTTTCGTCAATAAATATCAAGATCTACTAATTCAATCTTTTTGGATAAAATATATGAATTTTGCTATTTATTTGTTGACACTTTATTTGTGCTAAACCTGTCAGATTTATGTGCGTTGGATTACACTTTAAGATATGTGTTACCGTTGTAGCTTTAATTTGTCGAACTGCACTCACGCCGAACTCGTAAATCTGCATTGGCTTTTGCTCCCTTGCAGCGGGCGGGCACAGCGGCAGCGCTGGTGTTCAGCCTTCGGCCATGCTCATCGTGACATCATGTGGTGCTGTCCTAGTCGATTGACGAGGCTAGTTGTTCTGCATATTTTTTAACTGATCTTTGGGCTAGTTATATGGAATTTGACAAATTTGTTGATACATCTATCTATCAGATTTTGTAATGATTTGATTGGTCAAAAAATTGACAGATTTTGACAACACAAATCTGTCAACAGATGAATAAACAGTCCCAAAATATATATGCGTACATCGTAAACTTATATGGGGGTGTGTGCGTACATATGTATATGAGTGTAGATATTTGTACAACCACACCATTCGTGCACCCGATAGTGGTACATACATATGTATATATGATGAGTGTAGATAATTTGTACGACCACACCATTCGATCGTGCATTATCCGATGGACCGGCTGAGATCGACGTGGGCATGCATGTGTGGCTCGGTTAGCTACCAATCACAGCACCGGCCGGCCTCGCCCTCGCCCATGCCACGCTAACACGCGTGTGGTTTCCGCGTACGTACGTGCGGCGCACCGTGCACGCGTGGGCGCCTGTGCTTGGTCTATCTGGCAACGTCGTCCATCCGGCCGTTAGCCCGTTAGGCTCATATTGTTAGACGCATTCTCTACGTGGCGATCTGTCGACAACCGACCGGCCGGCGGGAATGCTTTTGCTCGATCGCTTTCGGGTTTTTCTGACGCGTCGTACGTCGTCTCGTTTGGTAATCATCTTTCATGGTTGGATGGATGGATGGATTTTTTTTTTGAAAGGCATGGATGGACGATTCATTTATTTCGACGAGCAAGCCTTTTAGGAGATTCACTCCAGTGGCCGTTGCACACGTTTTCGATGATGGCATGATGCTGTTGTGGTGCTGCATGCATTAGTTAGGATCGAAGAACGAAGAACTACCTCATCACTGACGCACGATGTGACACGAGGATGCTATGCTGGGAGTCCGGCCGGCCGGCCTAACCCCTGGGACTGGGAGACCATCAGACCAACGAACGTCCGCGTCAAAGTGAGCGTGGTCGGTACAACAGTGTCAGTCATGCTGTGTGTGTGTGGGTGGGTGGAGCAATATGCATCACAAACTAACTACTCACTGGTGTTTAGTGGTACCATGAAAAGTGACGAAAAGAATCGATAAACTATGCAACCGTTAGTGTATGTATGTATGTATCTTTTACTTGCGCATGCCCACGCGAGCGAGCGAGCGGTGGATAAGAAAATGGTACCGTACGACGATATGTTATGTTATCCCTGTCAAATTATCTTCGTGTGTGCACATTTTTGTCAAAAGAAACCTTTTTAAAGTTATCTTCGACTATCTCTACTTGATCTGCCACTAGGATGGCCCAGCCTGTCCTTCCCACCGGTTAACCAGCTTTGGAACACTGCCCTCCCATGATACTCCCTATGTCACATTAATTTTATCCTAAGTAAAATATTACTATCTTTGATAATGCTTTTCAATATTCTTATAGTTTGTAAATTATAGATTATGAAAGTATTTCTCATAGCGAATCTAGAAACATGAGTCTTATGCCATGAACTTATATAGTTTTTTTTGATATCGATGGTGAAAGATACAAATAATTGACTTAGGGTAAAGCTAATACGACATGTAAATAAAAACGTAGCGAGTATCATTCCTGTTGAGACCTGCATAGAGAAAAACATTGTAAGAGTAACTCCAAGAGACTCTTTGTATCCTTTCTAATCTATAGAAATTGGGATTTTTTATGAAAAAAATACCTTCAAACAACCTCTTTAATTGGATCTCCAAATATAGACATCATCTGTTCCGAATTTCTTGATAGCCAAAGATAATAGCGAGGATAGCTCTACAGTGTGTGCACAAGATATAGAAAAGTTGTTGGAGGGTACGAAAATGTATTAGAAAATGATTTTTACTCAAATGATTTTTTAAATGAAATGATGATTTAGAAAGTAAATTTTTGAAAGACCCTCGGAAATGCGCTAAGGTGCCTAGTTTGCCGACATCTATGAAAATATATTCAGGCGAGGCGCTCATCCTTCCGGTGATTTAACAAAAAAAATGTTGCAGGTAGGTGAGTTCAATTTATTTAAGGATAATGCCACTGTCATGTCACCCTAATCCCAGGCCCGCCGTTGCGTCGTCGTCACACATGTTTATGTCAACTTCAATTCCATGGGTCCATGCTGGTCCAGGTCCAGGGATCGGAGTATACCCAATTCCATCACTACACTGGCGGTGGACGTTGGTGCGGCTTATCTGCATCATATATGCTGATATATATGCCAATGCATGCATGTATATTATTTTCCCTCCGAAAGAAACGTGCTAACCATATATATACGACTAGCTAGTACGATACGATATGATTACGCGGTGTTAACTCTCCCTGATTATCCGTGATCTGTTTGCGTTTTGTTATTTTGTATGCACTCAAGATTTAGGATTGGGCTTGATGATGCTTCCGACGATGTTTGCTTGTTTGATGTGAACTTGCATTGCATGCACCCTCTCTGAAGACGATGTTTGGTTGTCTTACTGGATTTCCTTGTCTCGTCTCATCCACCAAGGTTAAGCCATGTTTGCTAGCTAGCTCCCCTGCAGCAGCTCCAAAAACTGAAGCAGCTCTATAGATGGCTCCGATCCACAAACTAAATGGGGTTCTCTGCTGCAAGTGCCAAAAAAGTGGCTTTGCCCGGCTTCTCTGTTCGTGCACGCGGGCCCTTGCAAAATGCCCCTCCTCCCATGTGCGAGACCTAGGGTAAGAGGCGGGTGGCGGTTAGAGCGTGGCGGAGGTGAGGGTGGCCTCATGAGCGAGACCAAGGCGGAGACATGTGGGTAGCTTAGGCGGAAGCGGAGACAGAGAGGAAATGTGTCGATAAGAAAGAGAGAGTAAGAGAAAGAATAAAGAAATAAGAGAGGAAGAAAAAATAAAGAAAGAAAACAAAAAGGGATAAGAGCATTATAGATATTTCACCTTTTTATGGTGATAAGTTGTTTTTATCAAACGTCCTGTTTAGAACCTCTGTAACTACTTAAGCTGAGGAGGACATCCTTGGGCATCTCTTAGGTGTTCTCCATCTTCTTGGGGCATGCTCCAACTTGGGCCTGAGTCCCAAGTGTGAATAACAAGTCCGCGACGAGGCCGTAGCACCCGACAGAAATAGCGGCAGAATGTCTCAATGATTTGGAGGCCTTGCCAATGTGATATTGAGGTGAGACTAGATCTATTTTAAAGCTTATCAAATAAGCTTTCCATCAAGTGCTCATTGACATCGATCGCACTTCGGATGGATGATTTATGGTCTTCCCAATGAAGCACTATCGGGCTGCCGACGAACCGAAAGTTCAATTTTGATGGACTTATACTTTGAGACACATTTGTACCTACATTCAAATAACGACATATACATGTGGAACCAAGTGAATTGTACCTAAAATTACTATACAAATGTAGGAACGAGCGCACCTTATAATCAATGGTCGTATCCGTTGGTGTCATGTCCTTATCATCTTTTCCTTCTTGATAACAAACCGTCCTCAGTTTGAGCTTAGTTGGAGGACAGATTGTAGGTTGTAGCCAATATTGCTCTCCTTTTTGAAATTTAACATGTTGCTTTATAACAAAACTTAGGGATTTTGACATGACATGATTATATCTATTGTAGGCCTCGAAATTATCAAATTGTTGCACAACAAAAGGAGATTTCAGATTTGAACAAATATAAACTCTATGTACAATATACTCTTCTTTATTGCCAATAAAGTCAAATGTACATCTAGATGACCGTGACAAATCAGCAAACCGAAATTTCTCTTCCAAAATAGTAAGAGCACACAGAGTATCAAACTCAATATAACCCAAAGTATCTAAAGAATACAATAATTTTAGCTCATCTTTTTGAACAGCAATAGAAAGCAAATTCTTGTTTTTCGCACAAGTATTTGGTTCCAAAACAAAAGTATCATGCTCATTCAAATTCTTATTTTCAACATAAGTATTTGGTTTCAAAACAAAAATGTCATGCTCATTCACTAGTTGTGGCATATGTATATTAAAAGCATTGTCACACAACTCTTCTTTATCACAAGCACTGTCAGAACAATTATTTTGTGACAAAAGAAATTTAGACTTTGTGTCCACTAAATGTTGCTCTATTATAGCATGAGTGGTGGACAAATTCAGCACATCATCACCAATTTGAACATTATCATATTTTGTAGCAAGCATAAAAGGATCTTCTAGTTTAGGTACCTGGTGATTTTCATTTTTAATATCAACCTCTTTGTTCTTAGTAGAAACACTCTCTTTATGAAGTTGTATAATTTCAGTTGAGTTTAAAATTTTACCATGCTCCAATGTGGGTGTGGGAGGTGGTGGTGAAGATGCTGCTGTAGCAGTGGAAACGGCCACTCGTCTGCTTATCGCAGTCTCGATCTTCGTGAATGCTTGCTCCACCCTTGCTAAAACCTGGTTGAGGTTGTCGCCAATGTTGGTCTAATTCTTTTGTTGATGTCCCTGCAATTCTTTTTCTGCAAACATAGCTAGCTGAAACAACTGGTTTGTAGTGTTAAAATCTTTATAATAAATAATATCATGAATTTCACGTCTCAAACCACCATAAAAACGACAAACTTTATCCTCCGGATCCTCCTCTATCCCACAACATATTGCACACTTTTGAAACTCTACATAATATTTCTGGACAGACATATTACCTTGCTCTAAGCATTGCATTTTACGTTTATAAGATGGAGGAATAAAATGATCACGCATTGCTTCTTTAAGTCTATCCTATGATTGAGGTTGTTGATGCAAATTGCCTAGTTCTCGCCACCAGAATTGAGCAAAATATTTGAATTCCCTAGTGGCATATATTAACTCTATGTTTCTCAGGAACTAGGTGTGAATTAAACTCTTGTTCTATAGTCATCTCTCAATCAAAATATTTTTCTCTTTCATAAAATTCAGAATAGAATGGTATGGTTAATTTACCTCTCATACCTTGATGATTATGATATATTTGTGATGGTTGATTTTTCTTTATTCGATCCATCCTTGCAAACATCTGGTCCATGATTTTCTGCAATTCACACTTAAACAAAAACTCATTGTTTGATTAGAATTCTAAATAAATGTCCTGTCAACTATTTATGGGTTGGTGGAATCACACTCTCACACGTCTTACCAAGCTCTTACGAGTGTTCTTACCAACGCAAAGCAGTGGACGGTGCAACCGGTGGCAGGTTCGTGATACCTGTGAGGCCGTGGCACCAAGATTGTAAGGATCTTTTTCTGTACTGATCTGGAGTATATATGTGAAGCCTGGAAGGCACACAAAGAACTATATATATATATATAGGCACACAATTCAGTAACAGATAGCAATATTGAATAAATGTCCAGAGCACTTCTCCTAATTGCTGGCCTATACGTGTTCCTAGTACCAGTTCTGACACATGTTGACGGTAGATAAGTATCATTTTTAACCGTCAACATAGCATGAGAAATGATCTAAATATAAATACTATCTACATATAGGGGTTACACTGACAGAATTTCACTAGTTTTGGTGAATATCTATTTCTGCATGGGGTTATCAGAAAAGAACCAAGGGAGGTCCACATGTCAGATTTACATAGAGAGAAACCGACCATACTATAAAAAAGAATACTCTAAAAGACTCGAGAAGATATCTCCCGGAGGGGAGGGCCCAGAGGCCAAGCAACAGGGGTGGCCGCCCCTGCGCCTGGGCGCCCGCCCCACCTATGTGGCCAATCAGGTGCCACCTCGTGGATCCTGCCTCCACCGCCTTTGAGGATCAATAATAATCGTTCATCAAGGTCGGTTTGATCCAAGGGCTATGGTGCTTCCTAGAGGGCTATATAAGCAAGGCCCCTGACCCCAGAAGAAACCATAATTCTGGAATTCATTATTCATCTCATTCATTCAGAGAAGCCCTAGAGCCACCATCTCAATTAGATCTCTAGTTTAGCATAGCTACATAGGATTAGAACTATAAGGAGCCAAGCATTGCTTGATTTTTGGATGTGTCGGAGAATACTCGGTAATTCTCTCCTACTTTTGTATTTATTCTTATATTATTCATCTAGTTCATCATTTGTATGAATATGACTTTAGTATATTCTATCATATTGGATATGACTTTGCTCTATTTGATTATGTTATCAATTATATTGTTCTTAGTTTACTTTGATTATATGCTTGACATAGTTCGATCAGACTTATATTCAAGTATAGGATCATATAGCGCTTGCTCATTGATATCATGGGTGAGTGGTAAACATTGTGTAGGCGTGGTGCCTATACCGTATGATGAGGTCATGACCATGCTTGGAGAATTACATGGAGGCCGAGGAGATCAGCAAGGGCATCTAAATCGAGAAGGAGGCCCAAAACTTATCCGGTTCGAGTCATCAAGGTGGAGGCCCAAATCAAGTTTCAGTCCACCTCGGAATCCAAGACCAGTCTGCCTTGAACTGGTCACCCAGGACGCGTACGGACTCCGTTTTCGATGATCTATATATGGATGGAAAGCTTATTTGATAAGGAAGCCAACCCAAGTGGTCATACATCAAAATATATTCGGAATCAACGGGAATCGTCGAAACAAGTCACCATCCAGAATCTGTCAGGACGCTGTGTCGCCGTCTTTTGGGCCGATTGGCCATGTATCGTGTCGGGCCTTAAGCCCAAGTTGTGGGCGCCCAACCCCTGGCCGTTTCCAACCCTAGGTCGAGTCTTAGACTATAAACACAGCCGCCGCCGCTGTTAGACAATTGGATTTTGTTTAGAGTTTAGTTTTCTATCGGAAAACTGAATCGTTCATTGTAACTGTGGTGACAAATCCTTTTACAGTGATTCAGGGCCCCCTGTTCTTGATCTCCTTCACTGTGTCGATTAGTTCTTTGGAATCGAGTTCTTGAACCCTCTATTGATATTCGCATTATTCATATTTGCAATTTCAGATTGCGTGTTTTTACCTTCTTACTTGTGCTCTTCGATTCGCTTGCAGGAAAAGCCTTCTTAGCGAGGTCAATCAAGTTGTGCTTGGTTGATAACCAATGGAGCAGTGGTGTAACGGTTGCAAGGTTCGAATCATGTCTGATTTGAAGCCGGATCGCCAACGTCGAGATCTCCACAAATCGAACTTACCAGTTACCTCTCGGAAGATCGGGCCAGTATTCATCACCGTATTTACCTGCGATTGCACCCTATATTCCAGATCGTGTGGTAGATCGCGGGAGTGACAGTCCTGTTGAGTTCTCTATAGTCCACCTCCTGAGTATAGGGCAGGCAGAGCACAACTATTACAGGGAAGTGACGGCTATGTTTCATATCTTTCTTAGTAATATCACTATACGTAGATATAACCTTTTCTTGCCATGATTGCCAAGTGTAATTGCATTAATCATCGTATGCTTTGACTTTATAGTTAGAATAACTTAGGATTTATCCCTATAGTTCATCCTAATCCATGCTAGTGCTATATATCTAGAGTAGTCTATTGAGATGTTTATCATTATATGGCTATGTGCTTACCAATTATCTTTTATTATTATTCATATATATTATTTATCTTGTGAAATTTACCCTGTATGAGAAGATAGATAAAGACATGGTTATGATCTCTATTAGCACATGCAGTGATGCTCATTGCTCATTATCCTTAGCATCCCTTCTCAGTGGTAAAAATATAAATAACGATACCTGGATTACTCCCGGTTAAAATGCTACATCAGTATTATCTGTGCGCTTGCGGATTTCATATTTATTTTAGAGGAGCATTTGCATATTTTAGTACCATCATCTTTGGTGTCATGCTGGGGATGACAACCTAGCTTAGGTGGCATTAGAGGTGTCAACAAGCATTTTTGGCGCCGTTGCCGGGGAAAGTTGAATTGCTATTCAAAGGATAAGGAGCCATCACTTGCATCTACTAATGTGATCGAGAAACCATCATCATTCTCTTCTCATACAGCCTTACACTTGTCTTTTGTCTATTTTATATATTATATACAGGGTAATGTATGAGCAAGTTTAGCCATCTAGATAACTTCATCGATAATCCAGAATTGCTATTCAGAAGAGCAAGAGCCAAGCTAAAGAGAGTTCAAGCAGAAACATCATCATCTCAGCTTGAAGCTCCACTCTCTGATTTGGAAGGCCAACCAAGTATAGTTCGGAACTTAACACCAGAGTTTGACGCTATGGCAAACAAGTCACTCCATGAGTTCTCAGCTCCAACTACAGCTAACATTCGGACTGAACCGGCGGCAGAGATTGAGCAAAACTTTGAGTTAAAGTCGGCATTGATCAACATGGTGCAAGCTAGCCAATTTTATGGGAAGGCACATGAAGATGCTAGTGCTCATCTCCAACACTTCCTAGAGATCTGTAGCACTTTCACCATCAAGGATGTCCCTAGAGATGCCATACTACTTCGCCTCTTTCCATTCTCACTCTTGGGGAGAGCGAAGTAGTGGTTCTATGCGAATAAGGAAAAGAATACTACGTGGGCACTCTGTTTTACCAATTTCCTGGCGAAGTTTTTTCCCATGGGCAAGACAAATATTCTTCGTGGGAAGATATCAAGTTTTCAGCAGCAACATGATGAGTCAGTTCCAGAAGCATGAGTGCTTTTAAGACTACATCCTAGAATGTCCTCATTATGGAATAGATAATTAACTACTTATGCAGACCTTCTATCACGGGCTTAATAATAGCACCCGTGAGACTATAGATGCTGCCGCTAGAGGAGCATTCTTATCACTTACACGCCTGTTCTTCAAATCTGTTATCCGAATACTAAGAACTCGTCTGTGCTCCTCCTCCCTGTTCTTCTTCCTCAAGCCACCCTTCCCCTCTCCGATTTTCCTTCCCCGCTGCTTGTTCCTCACACAATTTTAGCTAGAACTAGAGCTACAAATTAGTCTTAATGGCATATGGGCCGATAAAGCCAAATTGGCTCCTCCAAGCTTGCAAAGTTTCTTGGGATTAGCTGGATATTACAGACGGTTCATTGAAGGGTTTTCTAAACTTGCTAAACCTATGACATCTCTGTTAGAGAAGAATGCCAAGTTTGTGTGGTCAGATAAATGTCAAGCTAGTTTTGAGGAATTGAAGAAGAGGTTGACTACAGCGCCTGTTTTGGTTTTGCCAGATTTGAGTAAGAAGTTTTCTATTTATTGTGATGCTTCTCGTCAAGGTTTGGGATGTGTTCTTATGCAAGAAGGCAGAGTTGTGGCTTATGCATCTAGGCAGTTGAGAAAGCATGAGTTGAATTATCCTACACATGATTTGGAGTTAGCAGCTGTAGTTCATGCTTTAAAGATTTGGAGACATTATTTGATTGGACATAAGAGTGATATATACACTGATCATAAGAGTTTGAAGTATATTTTCACTCAGTCAGATCTGAATTTGAGGCAACGCAGATGGTTAGAGTTGATTAAGGATTATGATATTGAGATACACTATCATCCTGGTAAGGCTAATATAGTAGCTGATGCTCTTAGTAGGAAAAGTTATGCCAATGAGATACGGACGTTGTCTATGACTAGTGAGTTATGTGCTGAATTTGAATATTTGAATTTGGGCATTGTTACTAATATAATGGAATTAGTGATAGAGCCTACCTTAGAGCAAGAAATCTACAAGGGTCAGTTGAAGGATGAGAAACTAAAGAAGATAGCGGAAGATATAGTGATTGGTAAGTCACCAGGCTTTCGAATGGATGATAATGAAATTTTGTGGTTTGGAAAGAGGCTGTGTGTACCTGAGGATCAAACTGTTAGACAGGCAATTCTTCGCGAAGCACATGAGTCAGCTTATTCTATTCATCCTGGTAGTACTAAGATGTATTTGGATCTTAAACAGAAATATTGGTGGGTTGGATTAAAGCGAGATGTGGCTGAGTATGTGGCATTGTGTGACACTTGTCAGAGGGTGAAAGCAGAGCATCAGAGACCTGCTGGATTGTTGCAACCAATGAAGATTCCTGAATGGAAGTGGGAGGAAGTTGGTATGGATTTTATAGTAGGGTTACCGCGTACTCAGAAAGGTTATGACTCTATTTGGGTGATAGTAGATCGGTTAACTAAAGTTGCTCATTTTATACCAGTTAAGACTACTTACCATGGACCAAAATTGGCAGAGTTGTATATGGAGAAAATAGTTTGTTTGCATGGAGTACCAAAGAAGATTGTATCTGATCGAGGATCGCAGTTTACGTCGCATTTTTGGAAAGCTGTGCATGAATCATTGGGAACAAAATTGAATTTTAGTACAGCATATCATCCACAGACAGATGGACAGACTGAAAGGACCAACCAGGTATTAGAGGATATGTTGAGAGCTTGTGCATTGCAATATGGAACTAGTTGGGATAAGAGTTTGCCTTATGCAGAATTCTCTTACAATAACAGTTATCAACAGAGTCTTAAGATGGCACCGTTTGAAGCTTTGTATGGACGTAAGTGTAGAACTCCATTGTTTTGGGATCAGACAGGTGAATCTCAAGTGTTTGGTACAGATGTTCTTAGAAACGCAGAAGATCAAGTGCGAGTGATTCGTGAGAATTTGAGAGTAGCACAGTCTCGTCAGAAGAGTTATGCAGACAACCGGAGAAGGGACTTAGCATTTGAAGTAGGTGATTATGTCTATTTGAAGGTGTCATCGATGAAAAGTGTGAAGAGGTTTAACATGAAAGGTAAACTAGCACCAAGATATGTTGGGCCATTTAAAATTATCGCCAGATGTGGTGAAGTTGCTTATCAATTAGAGTTGCCTGAAAATTTAGCTGGAGTGCATGATGTTTTTCATGTTTCACAACTTAAGAAGTGTTTACGGGTGCCTGAGGAGCAGATACCTTTAGAAGAGTTGACTGTTAAGGAGGATCTTACATATGAAGAGTTTCCGATTAAGATTTTAGAGACTGCTGAGAGAGTTACTCGAAGTCGGGTTATTAAAATGTGCAAAGTGCAGTGGAATCGATATTCAGAGGCAGAGGCAACTTGGGAAAGAGAGGATGAATTGAGGAAATCATATCCGCAGTTGTTTGAGTAAGCAGTCCAATCTCGAGGACGAGATTCTTTTAAGGGGAGTAGAATTTGTAACACCCAAAAGTTCTAAATTTTAGGAGTAATGAAATTTTAAATAATTTAGATAAAGGGAATTAAAATTTTTAAAAAGAATATTGGTGTTGCATTCATGCTGTTGCATTTATTCTATTATGTGGTGTGGATTTATTTTATTTTATTTGGCTTAGAAAATTTTATTTGAGATACCTTTTGAAAATAAGCAAATAAAGAAAGAAAAAAAAGAAGAACAATTTACCTGTGTGTTAGCCGGCGGCCCAGCTGTTGAGCCGCTCCCGCGCTCGTGTTGTGGCAGGCCGCGTCGGTGGGCCGGCCCAGCAGGCGAGCATCCAGTCGGCCCGAGCCAGCGGCAGCGCTTCTCCCTCCTGGTTTCGTTGACCAACCGGGCCCTCTTGTCAGTATCCTCTTCCATCTCCGGTTCGTGACCGAGGCGGACTCTATCACCGATGGGATTCGATTTCCTCCATTTCAAAGTCTTACCGCAAGCCGTGTATGCCTATAAGATCGTGATGACCCCGCGTTCCGTTTTTCTTTTCACGTGTTGCCTTAGGTCATAGCTTCGTTGTAGGAAGGTGGGTTTGGATCTCGTCGGGTTGAAGTCAAGGCCGCCGCGGTTGAGCTCAACGGTAGCTGCCTCCTTGCTATCAAACGTCGTGCGGGTGCCTTTGTCTTGAGGTGAAGTGCACATAGTAGCTTTATTTTCTTCCTTTTTGTTCTAAGAGTTCATACTTGCACGTCGGGATTTCACAGGGGGGAAGATTTCCGCCTATTCGGGTAGAGCATCACCGACGAGTTCTTTCGGCCTAAGACAAGACCCTAGGTGAGTTCGGGAGAAGGTTCTTTTTCGTTTGGGACAGTTCGTGGGTCGATTGGTGGTCTGAGTCGCGAGTTTGGCTGTCTCCGGCGAGGTGGCGTGGGCGGTAATGGTGGCCGGCGGCCGGCGTTGGAAGAGATGGCCGGGATTCTATATTTTTTTTATTTTATTTTTCTCTTGGATCGAATAGTGGCCGTCCGATCGTGAATCAACGATCAGGATTAGAACATACCGGTTCACATGGCAGATTTACTAAAGAGACCCTCGGGTTTTTAGAAATCAACCCGCCGTCCATAGCGTATTGTTGAAAGTACGTTTTCGTGTTTTGAAAGCGTATTCTCTCCCGGATAAGTCAAAAATACGTTTTCAGGTATTTACAGTTTTGTCACTAGGATTGTTTTGGTCATAAAATCTTCGTTTTAACTCCGATTTGATCCGTTCAAGTTGCGTTAGGTTCGTATTTGCGAGCTCTACATGTTAGTGTAGTTGTACAGTCAGTTTTGATAATTTATTTTTCGAGGTTATAATTAAGTATTTATTTATCTATAGGAAATCTTAGAAAATTCATAACTTTCACATTTTAACTCCGAATTTGGTGATCTTTGCGTCTGTGTGATCGTATAAACGTAGAGAAGAGTTTTATAAACTTTTATTACTGTTTTGCTACTGTTGGTGTACTGTTCTAATTGTATCTCTTTGTTTGCTTCGTGTTTGTTTGATTGGATGCATGTGTGTTGTTGATTGATGATCGAGTATAGAAGGTGAGCAGTATCTGGACGATTCAGAGTATTACTTTGAGCCAAGTCAGCAGTATCACTTGGAAAGCTTTGATCAAGGCAAGTATAACACAGGACTATCCTTGTTACCTATACATTGAATTGTCATACATATGCATGTGCTTACCTTGACAACCTTAGAGATTATAACTTAGTGATTGTTATCTTGATTCCTTGTCAACCTTGGGAATGCATATGGGTAGCTACTGCTAGTGCTTAAACTATGAACAATGATCTTGTAATTTGATTAATGGATTAAGCAATCAACTATTAAGATGATTTTATTACTGTTAAAAGGGGGCTAGAGCATGTGTATTATTTTGATGCTCTGGTTTCTCTCCATAAGGACTTATCTGTAAGTGATAACCGGGATATACAGTACAGCTGTGAGGGCTATATGGCTCTGGCTTTAGTTGTTCAAGAGACCTTTTCTAGCTTGTTAGAGGTTACCTTAAATGGCGTAAGAATGGCTTGTCACTTTGGGTGTAGTGCGAGCCCCTGGCCTAGTGTGTATAGGCTGCGGTTGTTGTGCCACAGGGAAGGGGGGTTCTACATCTGCCTGCCGAGTGAATCTAATGGCCCTAACTTGTTAGACGAACTTTTGAGTGGCT
This sequence comes from Saccharum hybrid cultivar R570, assembly GCA_038087645.1. Classification (NCBI taxonomy): domain Eukaryota; kingdom Viridiplantae; phylum Streptophyta; class Magnoliopsida; order Poales; family Poaceae; genus Saccharum; species Saccharum hybrid cultivar. The sequence continues at coordinate 2,692,943 of JAQSUU010000449.1, forward strand.
TTATATGGTTCTCGGGTGTTTGGGCTTGATCTCTCCACTCATTTGGAAATCATGACTTACAGTGAAAGTGTATACCTCTGCGCAGAGTTAAAAACTGGTATACTAGCCGTGCTCACGGATACGAGCGGCCTTGGGGATTCTTATGGAATAGTTGATCATAACTGTTATATCATGCTTAATTATTGTTGATTATTATTATGCTCATGTTAATGCTATTCATTATCCTTATTACAATTGATCATTGGTTCTTTAATGGGAAGCGGTTTATCTTGATGCTACTCAATTGCTAATATATGATTAAAAGCTAAACGCAGTTAAACAATGTCTAGCCTTTTTGAGCCTCATGAACCCTGTGTTATATTTGTGGAGTTCGACATGGACTCACTCTTGCTATTTCCACCATAACAGATGAAGATATAGAGGAAGATTATCGGAATGAGTACTAGTCTTGGTGTCAACCAGTCAACCGTGTCCCTGTGTGGAGTTTCCGCTGAAGATTTACTATTAGTTATTATTACCTATCGTTCAAGACTATGTCTTAAATACTTATTCGTTATGTAATAAGCACTGTGATGATACTTTGTAATTTGTCAACTTATGTGTGCGACTGTTTCCTGGGGCGCACATGAGTCTTTTATGCATCCTATTTTTGTCCTTAAAAATGGGTGGGCCGATAAAGCCAAATTGGCTCCTCCAAGCTTGCAAGCGAAAACCTTTCTTGTACGGAAACATGGCAGGTTGTTGGAACCGGTGGTGACCACCGAGTTCTCGATCTTGGAGCTGGCTTGCAGCCGGCCTGGTACCAGTGGTGACCACCGAGTTCTCGATCTTGGAGCTGGATTGCCTGCGCTCCCACAAGTCCCAGGTCCACCAGAGCTGACAACATATAAGGCCCATTGGCTTTGCTCAACCAAAAAGATTAGCCTGATAGGCGAGAGTTCTCCCACTTTATATGTCGTGCTCTCTCACCATCAATATCCGATGTGGAACTAAACCTTAGCACAGGTGAGCAAAGACGAAATCAAACACGTGTACTACTATCTTTCAATTACTTGCCCGGCGATGTGAGGCGAACTCGAGCTGGAGATGCAAAATGCGCCGTCTATTCCCTCTGTCTCTCAACAGTCATCAGACATTCAGACGCCTGGGCCCTGAGATGATCCAGAACGAAGCGCCTGCTCCGACGACCGGTACGTACTCAGACACTCGGCGGCATGCACCGCACCAGCGCCGGCCCGTTCCGTACCAGTCGTCGTAGTCGTAGTCGTAGACACGGCGAGAGCGAGTCAGGTACGGTGCACGCGCGCCGGTCTCCCGCCCTGCAGACTGCAGTCTGCTGCCGACTCATCAATCAGCACGAGATCGCCTGCAGCTGCAGTCCGTGATCGATCGGCGAGCGAGCGGACCGACCGCACCGATCGGCCGGGTGCATGCCTCTGCCGCCTGCATGCGGCGGGTTTGGCTGCCAACTGCCCCTGTCCTTGCCTGCCCCACCCCACGCAACCACCCGACCGACGTGGCGCGAGTAGCCAGCAGCCACAGTCGATGGACCGGTGTCCGGAGCCGGCCGGTGCGGCGGTTACGACGATGCCGTTCCTGGCCCCGACCGCGGCGCCGAGGCCGCGGACCCGGTGGCGCCGTTGCGGCACATTGGTCCCCCGTGACCGCGCACTGTCCCCCCCTGGACGTGCGACGTACCGGCTGGCCGGGGCCGGGCCCCCTGCTTGCTGCTGCCTCGTCGGCGTCGTCGTGGTTGATGTGAGGGGTGAATGCGATCCTACACTGCAGCTGCAGCCAGGACGCCCGGCCGCGTCTGCCACTGGCAGCAGGCAGAGGCATGGCGCAAGCATGTGAATGTGATGCTACCAGCCTGCGCGCGGCGGACGGTTGGCTACTGTACAGTCTTATGTTACACTACACTACACTACTCGAATGATGGCGATGGATTGGAGATGTGGCCGGGCCGGGGTTGGAATTTGGATAGCTCTGCGAGTAGGAATGTAGTATGTAGGATCGAGTACTCCTCCATTGCCAGTAGCAAGGAATTTCTACTCTATATACACCACGAGTCAGTCTACTATAGTGCGGCCTGCCCCGTGCCTCCAGCCTCTTTCACCTCTTTCACCATGGGAGCAAAAGACTGCATTCAACGTTACCCAAAACAATATCCATCGAGACAACTTTTCACTCTTTCAGCTACAACTCACTCTTACATGAGCTCAGTTGGTGTGACGAGCTGACCCTGGAATCAATCATTTGATACATCTGCACTGCAATACATCAGGAAAGAACATGCAAATTCCACATATGATATCAGCACGGCTGTGCAACAGTTCCAAACGTCAACTCCAGGCACCCAAAACCTTCTACAGAACCTAAGCCTAGTTAAGATAGGGTCTTCTCTGCTCCGAAACCTCGGATACGTGATACAAAGAAAACAATCACAATCAAAACTAATCCTCGTCCATCCCACCACCAGGTTGGGCATCTCTTCTTGGACCTCCTGCCGGCTTGGCCATGATGATCTGGACAGTTCATATATTTACTCAAATATTACCATGTGCTCCTATGAAACGCAAGCATCGAAAAGAATTTAGAATGTAAGCTTAGCAGCCATACCTGGTCAACCCGTAGCACGGTGCATGCAGCATCGGCAGAGTATTTTAGGGCAAAAAACCTGTACAGCAAAATAAGCAAAGTGAGAAATCTGCTAAGGGGTCATCATAAGCAGCTTAACCTGTGCCCCAATTTGAGGACACGCGTATGTAGACCAACAATGGTGCAAGCATTTTCCACATCCAATGTGCACATGTTCAGTTACCACAAAAGATTGAAATCATTCTTAAACCAGCTTACACGTGATTCCTACATCTGATGGACTTACTTTGTGACATAGAGGTCCCATATTTTTAAGGTCGAGATGTCCTTGCAGGCACCTTCCTCCAGGTCAATGCCAACTTTCACATTGCCACTAGCATGCTCGGCATAAAGGGAGGATATTATCTCCATTGCGCTAAGTCCAGCATTTTCTGCCAGGGTTCTTGGCACCATTTCAAAGCTTTCAGCAAATTTTGCAATGGCATACTGGTCCAACCTGTACATATAATTATTAACAGCAACCAACAAATGATTGAGGGAAACATAAATTGATTGTTTTTTTTTAACAAAGGGTTAACCCTGCTCATATTGGAAGCAGATTAACTCTTACCCTATACATGAAAAGTTATTAACTATCATGGTAAAAACAAACTTACCCTGTTTCCTTCAATGAGAACTCCTTCAATCTCTTTGCCAGCTCTATTTCTGTTGCGGCAGCACCAGGAATTATCCTACTGTCCCTGCACATTGACTAGTATAAACAAAAACAGTGAGAACTCGGATAGATTAGCTAAACAGACATGGATGCTAAAATACAATAAAAGAGTTAGGTCACCTTGTACGTATTGACACCATCATCAACAGCTCTTTCAAGATCATCTAGTATACTGTCAGTACTGCCTCTCAAGACAACAGTAGCCACTGAATTTCCACCTTCTTCGTTCTTAACGACAGTAACCTTATAAATAAAAAACAAAATAAAATGAACGCTGGCGAGGAAGAATAAAGATATATCTTCTGTAAAAGCACAAAGGGGGTAGAACATACTCGAGTACCGCCAATTTCTTCAACGGAAACAGAGTCTGCATATCCTAGTTCGTCGGCATTGGGTTGGCTAAGTTTCAACTATATTTCAAAAGAAAAAAAAATCCAAAATCAGAATAAGTATGCTACTACGACACAGGAACAAATACATCTGAAAAATCAGAACTTACAATTGCAATAGCCCCAGTAGTACGGCAGAATCTTCTCAGTTCAAACTTCGAGCTGATTTTCAGAACCATCAGTCTGCAAACAGAACATCAATAAATAACTGCTATCAAAAAGGTCTACAGCCACACACGCATACAGTCCTCAATTTTTGGAGAATATATAACATATACGATAATTCTCCAGTCCAAAAAGAATTTTCAACACAGATCAATACTGCACAAAGAATTCAGGTAATCTATTCAGTTCAGAACACATGAAAAGCAAAAAAAACTCACTTGTAACGTTCACAGAAATGTAGCGCCATGTCACCAACTGCAGCTCCACTGACAATAACCTTGGCACCTGAGTCAGCGACAGCTTTGATAAGCTCCTCCACCTTAGCTTCCTCAGTCTTAGCATAATTTTCTAGCTGCAAAAGCATATGTGTTATAGATTCAAACATATATTTGCAGATTACAGCTTGCAATGCGCTACAGAAGCAAAGAAATATCATGTGCTCCATTTTTAAGTTCAGCGTATCCATAAGAAATGAATCCACAAATTATGAAAAAGGAATGTACTGTTGGATGTACGTCTACATAACGTAAAACACACAAAGCCAACTAAACAGTTTGCAACACCCAAACCATAATGAGCATAGTAAAAGTAGAGAAGACTTTAACAGAAGTCAAAAAAGATTCTCAGAGTAAGAACATACCTGCTCAGCGGAATGAATCAACACAGTTCCCTTTGTTTCAGTTGCTGAGGTATCGACACCACCAGCAAATACTGCAATCTGAATATTGATTGGTTTTAGAATTCAGAAAGAAACACTGCCAGACATCATACAGAAAAAAGATGGGTACTGTGCTGTAACTGGTTAGGATTCCTGTGCATATTGAATTTCTAGCACCATGTTATAACATGCTAGGAGGATTCTCTGCGCGTTGCCACGGGTATGAAGGAGGAATCTATATTTTAGCATTCTGATGTGGACAGCTAAATATATCTACTACTATATTGCGTGCATGAACTTGGAAGACGAACTACTACTACGCATGTATGCACATGATCAGACGGTGTTAATTGAAAGGGATAAGTGGATGACGTGGCGCAAGGAGGTTCAAGATAATAGCTTAGTGGGGTTTGTGTTAATTGCAAAGGATAAGTGGATGACGTGGCGCAAGGAGGTTCAAGATAATTAGCTTAGTGGGGTTTGTCTTTATAGTATATACAGATAACTGCCCATCTAATTAAAATCATAGTTCCTATCCATTCATTGGCCTTAGCAGCAGTGTGAACTAGAAAGACAGAAATTAATAAAATAGTGTCCTAAAAAAAAAACTCGACCTGCGGGGGGTATGACGCCCCCCGGGCATACTGCTAAGAAGAGATTTGATCTTCTCACACAGATTGAGAAAACCCCCGAACCCCCGCCCCTGTCCTGACGCAGCAGAAATCCGTTGCCCTGTGAGAACCGGGCCTGGCCGTTCTGCGCTTTGGCTTGTGGGGACGGACGAGGGGATTTTTTACCCCCAGCCTAAAATTTGCTCCCACGGGGAGTTGAACTCAGGACCTGGGGGGTGCCATTAAGGTGTCCAACCCAACTGAGCTAGCACTCGTTGGCAAAATAGTGTCCTATGAAGTGTGATTTTTAAGAAACAAAAAAGTTTACAATAGCACTGAGCATAACACAAGCAAATGAAAGGTGCTGTGCCGTAACCGCTTTAAATAGGAATTGGTTTGCCAGGGCTTTATGAGTGATAAAATAATGCTATATAAGCATACATGATTCGCTTGACAGTAACAAAATATACAAACAATGAACACATGACTAAATCACCACAAGTAAATGATCATCCCTGAGCTTCCAAGCACCAATACTCATAACCTTGTGAAATAATATCTAGAGCTCCATCCATTGACCATTCCATTAAAAAAACTTCAAAATCAATAAAAAAGAAGGGTATAGAACTTTCAAAGGTATAACAAGTGTGCAATGTGAATGAAGAGTAGCCTTTTGAGCTTACCTTTGCCTTCTCCACCTTTTTGATGCTACCAACAGCATCATTTTTCAGAACCATCCCACGGACGACAGAAGAATTGTGCAAACCACCTCCAAGCAGCTTAGCCACTCTAACATTGTCGACATTAAAGTTTGCTGGATTTTTGGGGCAAACTTGAATGCAGGCCTAAAAAACGATACAACAAACCCACTATTAGCTGGTATCAGTATGACGTGCGAGGGAAAAAAAACAAAGCTCCTTATAAGCTGGTATGGATTAGCTTACATCCGCCACAAGAGGGCACAGTACATCCTCCTGGCCAAACTGCTTGCTCGCGACAGCAGATCTCATCCTCAACACAACCTCCTCCTTGTTTCTTACGTCCATGTTCTCTGAGCCTTTCTCAACAAGATCCTCCAAGATCTCAATTGTCTGCATACCGAAGACAGAAGCACAAAGAGTCTGCTATCAGATTGCATGTTTCAATGTTACAAAAGCCTATGGGGTTCAGGGGGGCAAGTCACCTTGTTGGTGGCTTTGGTGTAGCCAATGATGATTTCACTCGGATGCAAGCCCATCCTGATGAGCTCCTCAGCCTTGTCAAGCAGTTCACCGGCAAACGATATGGTGAGATTGGCTTCATCCCCAATCTCCTCCTGCTGAGCCCTGCCAGCCAGTACCAGGATCTTAGCAGCCGGGTGCTGAACCTCGAGCTCATTCACAATGGTGGCAGCATCGTTTGTCACAAACAGCTTGTACAAGTGATTGATAACCATCTTATTCATTCCTACATAAAGAAAACAAGTTAAACTACAACATCAAGCAATCGATCACTAGAAGGTTTCAGCATCTAAGTGAAATTTGGTCAGATGTGATTTACATAGTGCAGAAGACTAGGGTACTACAAACTAACAATTGCTTGTGATCCAAACATTGAACAAGGCTAAATGTGATTTCAAACGGCAAACCAGTGTACCAAGCACCTCAAACTATCCAAACATTCATCAGCCTCGTCACCATATATCCCAATAAGCTCCAACAACCGGGCCACTCCTCGCTCCAGATCCCCCTCACTCCCCCCGATAGCTCGATCCGGCGGCCTCACGCTATGCCACCGAAGATTGAGCACGCTCTCCTCGCTCCAGATCCCCTCTCACTCCACTACTCCAGTAGTCACCACCCGAGCCCATAACCCGCGCAATGAAGCGAAGGCGCAAGCGGAGCACGACTCACCGTTGGGGCCGAGGGAGGTGCGCGTGATGGCGGAGAGCTCGCGGCAGGCGTCGATGTTCTTGAGCACAGCCTCCTCGAGCCCGGAGAGGTGGCGGTGGCCCTCCTTGAGCATCGACTGGATCCCGGAGCCTGCCATCGCGCCGAGCCCCACCATCGTCGTCTCCGGCTGGGTGTGGGGACGGCGGTCTGGCGGCAGGGGACGGCGAGTCGGATCGGGGCGAAAGGTTTAAACTCTGATCTTCACGTTGATGTACACAGGAAAGCCCAAAATCAAACACTACATCATGCTAATCACCAACCGTGAGCTTACTTATGTGGCACATGTACAGGATGTACAAAATCAGAGAATGTGGAGGAACGTACCTCTGCGGAGGGGGTGGAGGGGGCCTCGTTGCTAGCACTATGTCGCAGCTCTGCAGAGAGAGGAAGAGGTGAGGAAGAAGACTTGAAGGTCCGGCCATTGGAACCACGAATCGCGCCATCCCACACAACCAGGTGAAGTGGTGCACCCCAAATCGATGGGATCTGTTCGGAGAGTGAGATTCTGCGCATAAACTCACCTGGAATGGATAGAGGTCGCCGGAGGGGACTGATTTCGCCGGACGGAGGGAGGAAGGAGAGGGCGGCGCGGTCTGGAGAGGAAGGGGCGGCGCGGTATGGAGCACGAGGGCGGCGCTCAAGACCCCGCCATCTGTTGCAGTTCCGGAAAAGGGGCCCATTTGCATCCCGTTTTCGGGCCAGGAAGTTTCCCAGGCCGTCCATTCCTTAGGGCCCATAGAGAAATAATCAGTGGGCCTGAGTCCAGGCCTTTCCCGGGTGAAGTTTTCGTGGAAGCCCAGAAGGAAAGGGACGGAAGAAGGAAAAGAAAAGGAGTCTTTTCCGTGTATGTCATTATAAAAGTTCGTAATTCCATCTGTGCCACTGAAAAAGTTTGGTGAACTTCAGCGCCACTGCTCTAAACTTTTTTGCCCTTCATGCCACTGCCGTCAGATTGGGCTCTAACGGTGTCAAACTGCAGGTGTCAAAAGTCAAAAATACCCTTAGGTCTAAATATGTTATTAATTTTTTTTAGCATCTTAACGACTTCAAATAAAAAAAATTCAAAACTAGAAAGTTATAGGTCTCATCGAGATCTACAATTTTCATATAAAAATTATCTTCATTTAATTTCATAAAAAAATATATTATTTTTCTAAGACATATTAATCATATCAAATCATATCTCTTTTTTTGCGTAATTAAATAAATATAATTTTTATATGAAAATTGTAGACCTCGACGAGATCTACAACTTTCTAGTTTTGAGTTTTTTCATTTGAAGTCGTTAAGATGCTAAAAAATTAATAACATATTTAGATCTAAGGGTATTTTCGACTTTTCACACCTGCAGTTTGACACCGTTAGAGCCTAATCCGACGGTAATGACATGAAGGGTAAAAAAGTTTGAAGCAGTGGCACTGAAGTCCACAGACCATGTCGCATACACGGAAAAGACTCAAAGAAAAGGCACCCGCACCACCATCCTCGATCGTCACTGCAACAACGCCCAACCCGCTGAAACACGGCTCCAGATCCGGCGGCCGGTGGCGGGCTCCGCACAAGCACAACCAACGGCGCTGATCCGCTCCTCCGCCATCTCCGTCCATCTCGGCATCTCCCATCTCCATCGATCACCGCCAAGAGGTAACCACTCCCAAACACCGAGCCCCTTGCTCGCCTGCTCTCTCGTGTGACGTGTCGTCGTCTGGGTTCCGATCTCGTCTCACGGGCGCCACCATGGCGGCGGCCAGGGTCTCGGCATGTCGGAAGCGGAGGCCGCCGGCGGCAGCGGCAGCGGCGGGGGCAAGGAGCAGGACCGCTTCCTGCCGATCGCCAACATCGGGCGCATCATGCGCCGCGCGGTGCCGGAAAACGGCAAGATCGCCAAGGACGCCAAGGAGTCCATCCAGGAGTGCGTCTCCGAGTTCATCAGCTTCATCACCAGCGAGTGAGCCCCTTCCCTCTCCTCGCCCGTGATCCGATCCGTGTCTCCAACTTCGATGCGTTGCCGATGGTGTCTCTGATCGAGTCGTCCGTGATTTTGATCTTTGCAGAGCGAGTGACAAGTGCATGAAGGAGAGGCGAAAGACCATCAACGGCGACGACATCATCTGGTCCTTGGGCACGCTCGGCTTCGAGGAATACGTTGAGCCTCTCAAGATCTACCTCAAGAATTACCGGGAGGTATCATTCAATTCAAACCCCCCCCCCCCCTTTCCTCCAGCTCCTATTTACTGGGTATTCATTATATTATGTGTTCAACTGCGAGGACTCAATGTGCGTGTTTAGGATGCCTGATTTGAACTAGAGGCTCTATATGTTCATTTGGATTTTGGAGTCATCGGAGCATTGCGCATATATAATTATAGTTACTTGAGCCTCTGATAGGCGAGGAAGGGTGAAGTAACTAGGCATACTGATACTGATGCGGGTTGGAAATTACTGATGCTGATGCGGGTTGGAAATTGATTCTGCCATGTTGTATTCATGCAAAAGGGGTGTTGATAATTGATATGAGAGTGTGCTCTTCAAGGGCTTCACTTTAGTGTGTTATGTGTTTTGTGCTGCATCACCTGGTGGGTTGGTTCAAACTGCATTATGTCTTTGAATGGCGTGACAGAATTATCAACTGTAAACTTCCCTGAAAATTTCTAGGTTTAGATACGTTCAAAAAAAATTCTAGGTTTAGAGGCTAGAGCATGTTCTTTTTATAGTCTATAGTCTACACCCTGTCATTATTGACTTTGTGGTGAAAAATGTGAGCTCACTCAACTACAAGAGTGCCTGTTTTCCAACACAAAGCATCTGGATGCATGTTGGTTGAGAAGTTGTGGGGTTAGCAATTAGATTGTTGGATAAATGAATTTCTCAACTTTACCAGGGCTAAGCAAAATAACTCTTCTTACTGTCAATGTCACATGTACTTGTGTCATTTGTGTGATTTCCAATTTGTTTGCCTATAGTCTTGCTTTGTGCTCCAGACTTATCATTTGCTATGGTATTAAGTTGTTTCCTTACAGAATCATTTTTCTCCTATGCTGATGGGTTGTTTTTTATTTTCACCATGGACAACGAACATCGAATGTTTATTATCCTTGATGGCATTGAAGACAGAGGTAATCTTTGCATATCTTTGTGAGTGTTGGTAATTCATTGTCTTTTTGTATGATGATTGACTGAATTATGTACTTTTTCCAACATCTTGTAGGGTGACACAAAGGGTTCAAAATCTTCTGATCAGAATGGAAAGAAACAGATTTTACTCAATGGTGAACCTGCATCATCAGTAATATTTACTTTCTGGTTTCAAAACTGCCGTCATATCATTTTTGAATTTGTACAGGGTTTACTTCGCATATTTTGTTTCTAATTTGTACACCATTTTCTTGACGTATCTTCTATTTCAATTGGGATAGTCTTTCATGTCCTAATAGCATAACAGATATCAGGGTTCTCTACATGCTTCGCGTGTCAAAGCTCACGTACACTATTTCAGTACTTGTCATGAGGCATAGATATAAATTTCATGAAGAAGCTTTCTTGACTCACATTATGATTCATTGTGTATTGTAACTAATCAGCACATTCTGTTTGATCGTTCTTCCCTTAATGCTGTACAGCATCTGGTACACTATGCTGATAAATGTTAATCTTTAGAAACCTGAATGTAGTTCTGACATCCGATCACTAGCAACTGTACTTACAAATTAAAATCATCTGGTGAGCTACAGGAAAGGAACTTAAAATTATATTACTAGTTAGGACTTCTGTACAATGACCAATATTTGCTTAGCATAGCAGTCCGATATGATTTTGAGTTTTCCAACTGATTCTTGGGGTCTGCTATATTTTTGAAATCTGTAGATAGACTAGCTTGTGACTAATTAAAATGCTGATGAACCAAACATCGGTTGCTTTTCATTACAATTTTCTAAAAGCTGGGTTACTTCGTAGCAGATTCTGTCATTTGTAGAGGTACTCCATATATCAGTTGGTAGATTAGGATTTTTTGTCCATTTATTTCTATTGTTTAGGAGGTCAAACCTTAAAAACTACAGACATCAAGTTCTTTTTTTTTTTGGAAACACGTAAGCTATATGTGCAGTTTTGTATTAGAAAACATTTGCAAAATCTCATAAGTTTGGAGGATTTTAAGAACACATTTTTGAAGATATTAGCGGTCAAAGACATATAGGCCTGTTCGGCTGCTGATTGTAGGGCTGCTTGGCAGCCATGGTACAGTACCTTGCTCTCACCACAGAAACAGCCAATACCATGAAAAGTAAAACATGTTAAGTATTTTTGACCGGAGGTAGTAATATCCATATCCTTTGGACGATAGCTTTGGTCTTTATGCCTTCTTGGGGGCCTAACTGAAAATGGTACAAACTAACAATTTTGCCTTTTGATGACAGTTTGACGGCATGTAGGATGGAGGGCAGTGGAAGTGATTGGCACAGCAAACCCATTTGATCAAGCAGAGCATATGCCATAGTTGTTTGATGGCACCTAAGATTGAGAGAAATGTTACAGTGAAAGGGACTCACCATCAGTGCCCCTCTACAAGGAGCGCTTCCAAAAACATGTTATTTATCGATGTTAGCTCTCATGAAATTATTATCTTCTGTTATTGGGGGCGTACAAACTTCCCTTCTTAGGTCATACTCCCTCCGTCCCATAAAATGAGTCGTTCTGGGATTCAAATGTTGTCCCATAGAAAGTGTCGCTCGGCTATGTTACCCGTCTAGGCATAGGTGCCATACGAGCAGCTGTCCACTGACCTAGCGGCCAGCGCCTAGACTTACCCCTTCGCTCCTCCCATCCAATGGACCGCGGCTATAGGAATAAAAAAAGTGCAGCCCCGTCCGGACTCTGGAGCCAGGTCGTCAAGTGCCACTGCCAGCGTAGAGCAGAGCCGATAGCAGAACTCCTGCTTGTACTACTACTTTTTTACCCAATGTAATCATGCATGGTAGGGGTATACAGGTACTTTATCACCTTCCTTGGTACAAGAGCCCTACTCCTAAACGACCTTATTTACGGGACAGAGGGAGTAGACTTATAGTTCAATTGTAGAGTGCTGTATGAATCTGTCCAACCATGGCAGTTTGACGCTATGCTGCATGAAAGAAATCGCCAAATCGGCGGTTCTTTGTAGATATCCTGTTTCTACTGTAATGGACTGCACGCAGTTGAACACCTCACGTGCTCTCTGTTGTCGACTCTGAGAAGGTGCAAGTATTGGTTGAGAGTCGTACAACCCAAGATCCTGTCATGCAACAAATTCACAAAGAAAAAAGAAGAAGAAGGCAATAAACACTGACGAATAGAGACTTCCATGGCTGCAGCCTCTTACTCATGCTTGTGTAACACCTTGGCATATAGTATGTCTCATGGTCCATATTTGATTATTTGTCAAGATAATTTTTCAAAAAAATTATTTGTCAAGATAATAGCAAATCCTCAAGTTAACAATAGTACACTTTACAATTTACGAAGCTTCGAGAAACAGTGAGGGAGGACGTCAAGCATACATTTGGGGCGTTGGGGGTCCTATTATGTAAGAAATCAGTATGAATAAACATCAAAATAGGAAAAACATCCACAAAACCAAATAATGAAGACTTAGAGTCCAGGCTTGTGTTTTACTCCCTCAATTCCAAATTATAAGTCGCTTTGACCCAAAAAGTCCCCGAACCAAATAATGAAGACTTAGAGTCCAGGCTTGCGTGTACATTGCAAAAATAGATGAACCAAAAAGTCAAAGCGACTTATAATTTGGAACGGATGGAGTAGAAGTAAACTCACCCGGATCTCGTTGCGACCCACCTAATTAGCGAACGTCCGCTGAGCTAGAATCCAGCTGTCCTACAATCACCTGTAACTTTCGTTTTTTAAAAAATATTTTCACAACTTTTCTTTTTTAAAAAAAGTCACAAAGTTATATGGATAAATCGGTGCCATGACTTTTTTTGGAAAAAAAAATTATTTCCACAGTTTTTCTTTAGAAAGTTACAAAATTATACCCATAACTTTTATGTATAACTTTTTGGGGATAAAACGTATCACCATATTTTCTTAGAAAGTTGCAAAGTCATGCACATAACTTTATGTATAATATGTTGCGGAGCAAAATTTATCATAATAATTGTTTAGAAAGTTATAAAGTTATACACGAAACTTTTATGTATAACATTTCGCGGAACAAATTTATCACCATAATTTTTTTATCATAAATTTGATACAGTTTTTACATGATTTTAGAGACAACTTATCATGATAACTTCATTATCTTTATAGCCCAATTTTATTCATAACTATTATTGGAAAAACTTATCATAACAATTTCTCACATAAATTTTCAGGCATAATTTTTTATATCGGCATGGCTAGCGTCCGAACGTCCGGACGAGGACGGGTGCACGCGTCCGGATGCCCATGCAACCTGCCCCCGCCCGCCTTCGTCCCGCCCCACGCGTGCACTCCACCCCCGCCTCTGTGCTCGCCGGTCCTTCCCCTGACCCTCTCCTCTCTCTCCACGCTGGCGGCACTCGGTAGATAGGATGAGCGGTTGAGGACGAGCACGCCCCCAGCACACCCCGACCGCAGCACCCCCGTCCGTCGGCGCCCCGGTGCGTCGAGCGGCCCATCCGCCAGCCCCTGGCCCAACAAACATATAACACTTGCAACATGAATAAAACATTTAAATGCAACATACGTCTAAAAACAGATGAAACATTTAGAACATTCACTTGCAACATGTGTATGAAACATACGAAACATACAAATAAACACTTGTAACTTGCAACATGAAACCACTTGTTGTAACATAAGACTGAAATAGCTGAAACATTTAGAACATACTGTTGCAACATATATGTGAAACATATGCAACACCCAGATAAAAAACGGTTGCAGTATATGTTTGAAAACAAATGAAACATTTTAAACAAGCACTTGTAACATGCCTCTGAAACACTTGCAACATATGCAACATCCTCCAATCTACTTTTGCAACATCAGGATGAAACAATTGCAACATACATCTGAAACACTTGAAACAAACATATGCAACATAGGGGAGGGGTAGGCTGGGGCCAGTCGATTTTGGCCATCGGGCCGAGAGCCGGCGGCGAGCCACGGCACACGTGCTCTACCAGCACCAGTCGCGCTCGTGGGTTCCCTTAGCTCGACTAGGGAAGGCCTGAGGCGCCACGACATCTGCTCCCCAACGGCCATGGCGGGGTCAGCGGCGCACGTGATGGTGATGGGGGCGGATGGACGGCGAGGGAGCGAGCAGCGTAGATGACTGGGACAGGGCGCGGGACGGTGGGGGAAGGAGATAGCGCGGCAACTGAGAAGCGCGCGGTGGGGGAAGGGGGTGTGGCAGGGTAGAGTGGGGCGGGCAGATGAGTGGATAAGTGTAGTGGATTTTTTTTGAGAGCGAGCGGATGAGTGGATGAGGATGAACCGCATCTGAACGGGACGGACGCCAGTGGCCAAACATTATCGTTTTTATATAATAATTTACAAATAACGTAACTGGTTTCGGATCAACTTCTAAATGGAAAGGTTACAATAAAAACTAAAAAAAGAGAAAAAATCGGAATACATTAATACATACACAACTGCCGCCGCACGACGCTGGAAAAGTGAGCGGAACTATCGTGATCGTCAGTGACTCCGGCATAGTGCCACCGGCCGCCTCCATCGCTGCCACAGTGCCTTGGACTTTTTTTGAAACTTCATGCAAACTTTATTGATTCACATAAGTGGTTACATCGTTTACAAGCAAATGTAGTATAGATGAGGGGGGTCATCTACCCAAACTTGAGAACTCTTCTCTAATAAAGCTTGCCTAGCTAATTCATGGGCTACTGGGTTACGAGATCGATTACAATGACTAATAGATATCTCACCAAATTCCTTCCATAGCCGGACGATCTCATCGTAGAATGCCCTGCAGCCGTGGCTGAGAAGCCTCCATCATGCATCGTTTGAACTACTTCCATACAATCGGATTGGATCTCGACACAATTACATCCAATTTGTTGGGCCAATAGGAGACCATCCCTAAGAGCCGCAGCTTCCGCCGACGGTGCATCCAAGACATGAGGGATGAAGCTGTGTGCTGCAGCGATGAATGCGCCCCAGTGTCTCTGATAACAGCAGCAGAGCCTCTTGGTCCTTTTGTTTCATCAAATGCCCCACCAACGTTGATCATCAAATACCCCTCTAAGGGTTTTCTGCGGCCTTGATTGATTACGGCCCCTCTTTTGATGCGACAAAATAATTTGTTGTAACCGCGGCAATGGACAAAGCCGACCTTGGTTGATTTTGGATTTGTTCCCCGTGAACCAGTTGTCTCCTTTGCCACCAAATATACCAACACCCAGTGAAAATAAGCTTAGCCCGGCCCTCAAGGCCGGCCCTATGTTAGAGTGCCGTCCATTCCGCAGGGCCCTTGGAGAAATCAATGGGCCTGAGTCCGCGTACACAATCGGGCACCAATAGACCTTTTTATCCAAAAAAACGTGGAAGCCCAGAAGGGAATGGTAGAGATGCTGATTTTCTCAATTTCTTGGGTCAAACCCAATGACCCATTACCCAACTTGATAATTCTAGTGATAAAACTCTATAGGACCAACCCACTAATTTATTATTTATGGTGCCAGGTTGGGTATAACAGTGTGGGTCATTGGGTTACCCATTGGGCCGCGCCCGACGCCGAGCTCCCGCTGTCAAACTCCATTGTGCCCGCCCTCATCGCCATCGCCATGTTCGCCCGCCCTCTCTCGGGAAGGAGTGCGCGTGCGCGAGGACCGCCCGGGGAAGAGCACGCGCGGCCGGGAAGGGCCACGGGCACCGCCGCCGTCGGGGTGCGAGCCTGGCCGGGACGCAGCCGGGACCGGGACGCGCCGCCGGTGGGGTGCGGGGGTGGCCAAGATGCGCCGCCGTGGGGCACAAGCATGGACGGGATGCGCCGCCGCGGGCTCGCGGGCGCTGGCGCGAGGCGCCGCCGCCGTGATGTGATGTCAAGACGGCCTCCGCGCCGGAACGCTGCATCGCTCGCCTCGCCTCGTCTGCGCCATCGCCTGGCTAGTCCCGCAGCTGTCCGTATGTTTCTTCTTTGCTTTCGATCTGCAGCTGTCCGTGCCTCCACCATTGACAGCCGTAGCAGCAGCAGGTGGCCTGGCCACCAAAAGCAAGGACGGCCGGCAAGGCAAGGTGCAGGAGCTGTCTGCATGCTGCTGTGCCTCGCCCCCGTTTGCATGCTGCTGGACGAGGCAGCCAACTACGTGGTGGCGCTGCTCGGAGGGAGATGTCTGGTGTTTCTTTATTTTGAGCAAAATGTCTGGTGTTTCTGGGTAACCCAGTTATTGTTGGTTCTTTTTTTTTTTTTGGCGTCAGCCCAATACTCAGATTCTTTACATTGGGTTAAGTGGGCTTCGCACTGGATGACCCAAAATCGACCCACTTGCATGGCTAGGGAAGGGAAGCGAGAGGAAGGGGAAAAAAAATGTAAGCATCAGCACCCGCACCTCGATCCTCGATCGATCGCCACACCATCAGGCGGCCGGTGGCGGCCTTCGCGCAACCAACGGCGCTGATCCCCTCCGCCATCTCCATCGTCCATCTCGCCATCTTCCCCCATCGATCGCCGTGTTCATCGCCAGCCAAGTGGTAAACCACTGCCGCACATCCCAAACACCGAGCCTCTCTCTCTCTCACGTGTCGACGTGTCGTCGTATGGGTTCCGATCTCGTCTCACGGGCGCCACCATGGCGGCGGCCAGGGTCTCGGCATGTCGGAAGCGGAGGCCGACGACGGCAGCGGCAGCGGCAGCGGCGGGCGGAAGGAGCTGGACCCCCGCTCCCTGCCGATCAACAACATCAGGCGCGTCATGCGCAGCGCCGTGCCGTGCCGGAGAACCGCAAGATCACCAAGGACGCCAAGGAGTCTGTCCAGGAGTGCGTCTCCGAGTTCATCACCTTCGTCACCAGCGAGTCAGTGCCCGCTGCCCCCGCCCGTGATCCGATCCGTGCCTCTGATCGAGTCGTCCATGATTTTGATGTCTGCAGAGCGAGTCACAAATGCAAGGAGGAGGGGCGAAAGGTCATCAACGGCGACGACATCATCTGGTCCTTGGGCACGCTGCTCTACCTCAAGAAGTATCGGGAGGTATCATTCAAACCTCCTGTTTCCTCCAGCTCCTGTAATCCTGTTTACTCGGTATTCTTTATATAATGCCTTCAACTAGCAACTGGGAAGTTCAGAAGTTGCAAGAGATCAGGCCACCACCACACATACCACAGGCTCATTTTGGGACATTCTTGCTCTTATGCTGCTGGCACATCTGAAAACAACACGGTCTTCCGGGATGATCGGACTACACTGGCAGGTGCTTTGGCAGCGTGCAAGACGGAAGCAAACCTGTGGCGAGTCCGTCTACCGAGAAAAGATAGGCAGACAACAGATGCTTGGTGCTCTATCCTTACTGCCGCAATGTAAACCTGAACTAATCTTATCTTTGAACCGTGTACTACTATGTATTTCAAACATCTGGCCTAGAGGGCCATTGAAATCAATATAATCTCAGGTGGGGATCCTCTCCCCCCGTCGACTTATCAAAAAAAAAAATGCCTTCAACTGCGAAGGCACAATATGTGCGTGTTTAGGATGTCTGACTTAGAACTAGAGGCTCTACATGTTCATTTGGATTGTGGAGTCATCGACACATTGGGCTTGTTTCGTTTGTTGCCTAGGCAACGAGTGCCTGCTTATAGTTACTTGAGCCTCTCATAGGCGAGCAAGGGTGTGGTAACTAAACATACTGAATTACTGATGCTGATGTGTCTTGGAAATTGATTGTGTCATGTTGTATTCATGCAAAGGGGGTGTTGATGTGAGAGTGTACTCTTTAAGGGATTGACTTTAGTGTGTTATTTGCAGCATCACATGGGTTGGTTTAAACTGCATTATGTCTCTGAATGCTTTGGAAAAACTGTCAACAGTAAACTTCCCTCCACCTTGTCGCTCCATCAGTTATTCAGTTAGTACAACCTTACTTTCCCACCACTAGTCAGTGATTTGTGCTATGTGTTCTTTCAAGATGTGAACAACTCCTCGCCGTGATTATTCTCGGAGCTTGTAAAACTTCTCACTTCCACTTAATGAAGCACCTGATAATGCACGCCTTCGAAAAAATATAGTCTACACCCTGTCATTATTGACTTTGTGGTGAAAAATGTGAGCTCACTCAACTACAAGAGTGCCTGTTTTCCAACACAAAGCATCTGGATGCATGCTGGTTGAGAAATTGTAGGTTAGCAATTAGATTGTTGGATAAATGAATATGTTACCATGGCTAAGCTAAATAAGTCTTCTTACTGTCAATGTCACCTGTACTTGCATGATCCAGTTTGATTGCCTGTAATCTTGCATTGTCCTCCAGACTTATCATTTGCTATAGCATCAAGTTGTTTCCTTACAGAATCATTTTTCTCCTATGCTGATGGGTTGTTTTTTATTTTCACCATGGACAACGAACATTGAATGTTTATTATCCTTGATGGCATTGAAGACCGAGGTAATCTTTGCATATCTTTGTGACTGTTGGTAATTCATTGTCTTTTTGTATGACGATTGACTGAATTCTGTACAACTTTTTCGAACATCTTGTAGGGTGGCACAAAGGGTTCGAAATCTTCTGATGATCAGAATGGGAAGAAACATAATTTACTCAATGATCCTGCATCATCGGTAATATTTACTTTCAGCTTGCAAAACTGCCATCAAATTGCCCTCGTTCAAACCTGTTACTTCGCATCTTTTGCTTCTACTAATACCTACACCATTTTCTTGATGTAAACTCTATTTCAATTAGGACAGTGCTTCTTGTCCTCATAGCGTAACAGGGTTCTCTACATGGCTCGCGTGTCAAAGCATGCTTACACTGTTTCAGCACTTGTCATGTGGCATATATATAAGTTGCATGAAGAAGCTTTCTTGGCTCACATTAGGATTCTTTGTGTATCATACCTAATCAGCACATTCTATTTGATCGTTCTTCCCTTAATGTTGTATGGCATCTGGTACACGGTGCACCACACTGGAAAATGTTAATCTTTAGAAACCTAAATGTAGTTCTGACATCCGATCACTAGCAAACTGTACTAACAAATTAGAATCATTCGGTGAGCTACAGAAAGGAACTTAAAATAATACTACTAGTTAGGACTTTTGTACGATGACCAATATTTGTTATTTTGCTTAGCACAACAGTTCAATATGATTTTGAGTTTTCCAACTGATTCTTGAGGTCTGCCATATTTGGAAATATGTAGATAGACGAACTTGTGACTAATTAAAATGCTGATGAACCAAACATCAGTTACTTTTTTCATTACAATTTTATGAAAGCTGGGTTACTTCGTAGCACATTTTGTCATTTCTAGAGGTACTTCATATATCAGTTGGTCGATTAGGGATTTTTTTTGTCCATTTTAGTTCTATTATTTAGGAGGCCAAACCTTAAAAACTACTTTGGAAACACGTAAGCTATATGTGTAGATTTGTATTAGAAAACATTTGCAAAATCTCATAAGTTTGAAGGATTTTAAGAACACATTCTTGAAGATATTAGCGGTCAAAGACAGGTATCGAAGACCATGAAAAAAAACATGTTAAGTTTTTTTACTGTAGATAGTAATATCCATATGCTTTGGAGCTTCGACGATAGCTTTGGTGTTTATGCCTTCTTGGGGGCCTAGCTGAAAATGGTTCAAACTAACAATTTTATCTTTTGATGACAGTTTGACGGCATGTGGGATGGAGGGTGGTGGAAGTGATTGGCACCGCGACTCCATTTCGTCATGCAGAGCATATGCCATAGTTGCTTGATGGCACCTTGGATTGAGAGAAATGTTACAGTTAAAGTGACTCACCATCAGTGCCCCTCTGCAAGTAGCGCTTTCCAAAAACATGTTATTTATGGATGTTAGCTCTCATGAAACTATTATCTTCCTGTCGGGGCGAACAAACGTCTCTTCTTAGGCCATAGACTTATAATTCAATTTTAGAGTGCTATCTGAATCTGTCCAACCATGTTGGTTGCTTGACGCTATGCTGCATGAATGAAATCGCTAAATCGGTGATACTTTGCAGATATCTTGTTTGAACACCTCACATGCCATGTGTCGCAGACTATGTTGTCAAGGTGCAAGCATTAGTTGAGAGTCGTACAACCCATGATCCTGTCATGCAATAGATTCACAAAGAAAAAAAGAAGTTAATAAACACTAACGAATAGAGACTTCCATGACTGCAACCCTGAAAGCATCTAGGCCCCTAGAGTGGGTTTCGATGATTGATGATAATGGTTAATTATCATGACTAACGTGTGTTTTGCAGAAACAATAGAGTGTTAGGTCATGGTAATGGCAATCGTGGGCGATATGGTGATCATGCCCCTTATCGATGGAAATCGTTCTCGGTTTTCAAAGGATGATCGACAAGGTTAAGGACGGTTAGTTCCGGACGTCAAAAGCTACGTTCGGAATAGTCATTAGGACTTTTGTTTTTCTCCATTTGGCCGTACTATAAAGGGGAGCATGGATGGGTAGCTTGACCTAGGTGAGTCTAATGGTTAGGTGTGGTGCACACTTGTCAAACTTAGCACTATATGGCTCCAGGATGGCCTTGAGATTGTTTGGAACAAAAGTCGTTCAAAAAACGTTTGAATCGGAAGTCGTTTCGGCCCTTCAAAGGGCGACAGACACTGAAAACGGAGGGCGACAGACGCTGACGTCAGCGTCTGTTGCGTGGTCTCTTCACTGCCGAGAGCGTCAAACGCGAGGATGAAGGGTGACAGACGTGCCCTATGCGTATACGAGTGACAGACACAGTGAGGGTTGAGCGTCAGACGTGTCTGGTGGTCAACAGACGCGGTCCAGAATGCTCTGAAGATGTTGATAGCGTCAGACGCGTCCATTGCTAGGGCGACAGACGCTGACCAGCGTCTGTCAAGCCCTAACGGCTAGTTGAACGTTTTGATCCGTTTTCATGCGACAGACGCGCTGCTCAGAGGCGACAGATGCGTCCCTCCAACGCGACAAACGCGTCTGTCGGTGGGCGTCATCGTGTTTGTCGGTCATGAAAAGTGTCGTTTTCAAAGATAACGGTTTGGAGAGTTGAGGGGGAGTATAAATACTTCCTCTACCCCTCCATTAGAGGTACTCTTGCTCATTTGGTCAGCTGAGAAACTCTTTTCATGTGCAAGGAAGTGCAAGAGCCCTAGTGAGAATTGAGTCTTGAGAATTCAAGTTTGAGAGTCCTCACTAGTGATTAGGGAGTAGCAAGTGTGCTGTCACAGAACCTCCTAATTATGATGGCCCACAAGCACACGTCATTGCCATAATGACCTCTGACAGTCGTACTTATGTTCACCATAACTTAAAAGGCCTGCTTTCCTCCGAACAGGATCCAATCACAGGAGTATTGCAATATTACAACAGTTTATTCAAAATATTCAACAGAGTAAAGTAGCGGAAGTCTTACAATAACTTAGGTTACAAACCAGTTTTCAAACTTAAAACCTTATGTAACATTATTACAAACCAGTAGTAGAGAAGTATCGGTAGTAACTTTATTACAACACACAAGCGAGATGCCTTGCCCAAAGGCCACACAATCTACTCGTCGTCACTGTCTTCAACCACGACGGTCATGCAACAAGGCTCGAAGCAGACTTGTTCATGAACCGCACCTGCAACAAGGGGTTAACAAACCCTGAGTACGAGAGTACTCAACAAGACTTACCCGACTAAGACAAAGACTCAAGGGCATGCAAGCTTTAGGGAATCAAGGTACGGGTAATCAAGAATCAAATTTTCTTTTTGCAGAAAAGCTTATTAAAGTAAGTCCTTATCTTCAACATTTTACTTTTACCATTGATGGTTCATTAACTAATTCTAGGTGATCCTAATCTAGATCAAAGTAATTATCATCAAAACCTTTCTCATTCTTTCTTTCAATTCCAGTTCTTAACTACGATGTTGGTGCAAGGCCAAGACTCCTTTCTCGTGGAGTAACGACGATTCGAACCGCTTCATTTACCCAGCTGGGGATTCCTAACCACACGACATATGTAGAACTGAATCTTGCATATATCAACTCTTACCCGAATAACCCAAAACCAGAACGTGTCCATCGCCACCCGAGAGCACAGTACTCCTCGAACCCGGCCCAATTCTAGCCCCGAGGGTACACGTTACTCTCGCCATCTCTCCACTCCCAGTGCGAGGTTAGACGTTCTCGTAATGGACTAACCAAAGTAAGGCTTACCCGACATGGGCACATGGCTAGTACTAATAAAAACTCCATGACGCGAGGGCCAACAACGTACGGTCCTTAACTGATAAGGCGGAAACAATACAGTGGGACTCCTTTCCCAATGCATGTTAGCAGTGGCCAAACCACCCGCCCGATCTTACAAGTTCATTCACATATTTCAATATTCATTCGATATGCCGTCATGGCTATGTAAACATTCATTTAAAAGCTTAACTTCTAAGCATAGCGAAGCATACTACGCATTTTCTGTAAAGCAGGTATCAAGGTTGATATCACAATAATCAAGGATGATAATGCAGCAATTAGGTTATCACTCAACTCCTAATTACTTAATGCAGTCAACCATAATATAAATAATAAAACATTTGTAAAACTCAAGGTAGGGTTTAAATGCACCGGGGCTTGCCTTGCTCAAACACAACGACCGACTCAGACTCGAGGACTTCACCCCCTGGTCCGGAACCCACCGATGATCGCTCTTCTCCGGAAGCTTGATCGACGACTTCGGCTTCCTCGAAAGCGGAGACTACACGAATACATAACATGCTTTAACATGATGCTCAATGATAAACATGATGCTTGATGATAACATGCCACGGTTACGATTTGAGTACAACTTTTCTTCACGGTACAAACGTAAACAGAAAACCTACTAACTAGTAGCGACGTTTTCCCGCGATACCAGCTTTTAACCTAACAAGTTACTAACGAGCTCAATCATGAAATTAAGGTGCCAGAGATCACAAAAAGGTAGTGACCTAAGGACATCACTCAATTAAAAGGCACACAACACTTAAAGTTCTCAAATTAATATTTATTTTCTATTTACTAATTAGGGCATAATTAGAAGTTGATCAAATTTTACCTAATCAAGCTCAAACTTTTTCTATGGGTTAAGAATGACTTATAACAGTGCTATAATAAATTTCATAATTTTTGGATAAATAAATTAATTATTAAAATTACTGGAAGTTGCATTTAATCTTTAATGAAACTAATTAATTCTACTGCTCAAAGTATTCAAATTCATGATTTAACATTTTTCCTAGATAGTTTATACATTGAAAAGCTTACACAAAAATTTTCATGAATTTTGGAACTCTACACAATTTTTAATGAAATAAACAAATAATAACACTATTCATATATTTGAAAAAGAAAAACAAAAACGAAATCGGGCTGACTTTTCTTTTTCCCCGCGGTCCGGCCCAACCAGACGGCCCGCTCACGCGCCCGCACGCGCGCTCGTGACCGGCCCAGTCGCGCGGCCCAGCCCAGCGCCGGCCTGCCTCGCGCCCGCCCGCTCACTCTCGCTGACATCGCGGTCCCACTCGTCATCGCCTTCCTCCCGCCTCCTTCGCTCTCTCCCCGACTCGGCCATGTCCGCACGGTGGCCGGCCGGCGAGCACGGCTTCGGACACCCAACCAAGCGACACCATAGCACTAGCACAACAAGGCGAATCCATTTTACTACCTAGCAGCTATCCTACGGCTTCGGAAAGGTTCTCCCGACGGCCATGGCAGCACGGCGGCTACGGTGACCAGCGTCCCGATGATCTACCACGCTAGCGTCTAAAGCAAAGGCACAGGAAGCACCAGAAGCTCACCGCGGTTGCAGCGAAGCACTTGGGAAGCTCGGAGCAGCAGTGGAAGAGGCCGACCACGTGAAGCGGCACGGTCGCCGGAGCTGGGCACGGGAACGGGTGGCCGCGGTGATTTAGACGAAATTGGGCTGGCTTGGGTGGTTCACGAGGTGCGCGAGGCCGAGGCGAACGTGATGGCGTGCTTTGCGTGGCTAGAGGTGACTCGACGGCGGCAGCGGCGAGCGGTGGAGCTAGCGGCGGCGGTGGTGGCGAAAACGGTGAACGCCACTGTGAACCTCGGTATATATAGAAGGAAATCGCGTCTACAGAGCAGCACTGCAGTGCTATCGCGCTGGCGATCCTGGCGCGCTCTAGAAGACCGTGGAAGTGGCCACGGCGGCGATCGACCGACGCCCATACCGGCCGGTGGCCGTCGGTGATACGTCGTGCACTGTAGCTGTTCCCCCCAACTTTTGAAATTCAAACTGGTTTTTCAAATTACTTTCAAATTTGTATAGCAACTTGAAAATCTTCCAATGTATGACATCTTCAGATTTTCAAGCTCTACAAGTTTTGTATTGAACGCTTTTTCAAATTCTAACTGGATTTTGAAATTTGAGTTTAAATTCAAAAAGGGACACATTTTTCAGATTTGGTAATTTAGAAATTACTTTTGATTTTATATTGAAACTTCAAAATCTCCAAACATCAAAGTTGTATATCTTGACCAGACCTACAACTTTGCTGTTCAAAACTTTTTAAAATTCAGCCTCCATTTTGAAATCTTAGTTTGGGAACAAAAATGAATTAAATTTAAAATTTGTTTATTTTCAAAATTGCTCCACATTTTTCACTAAAACTTTGAAAACTCAAAACACCAAAGTTGTAGCCCTTGAAAAGTTCTACAAACTTGGTTTTGAACTTTTTTTCCAAATTTTGCTTAGATTTTGAATTATTTCAAAAGGGGTAAAACAGGGTTTTGAAATTTAGGGTTTTCGGAGGGATTTTAAATTGGAATTTGTTGCTACTTTGATTTGTGATTACTTAGTGATCAAAACCTCACCCAAGGGCATCATTTGGACCAACATGACATGGTTGACCAAATGCCACTCTTGGTTGACCAATTAGCTTTAAAAATTCTTTTACATTTCTTCCCAGATTTGAATTTAAATTTGAATCGGAAAACTCGTGACAAGTTTTGGGACTCCAATTCAAACTCAAATTTGGAGCTTCATTTTAGATGTTGTACTTGAGCTCATACCCTACACTTGACACTAGTGTGCAACACAGTCGCACACCTCAAATTACGCAGGGCATGGACTAAGTATTTGCGGTGGCATTCGAAATTAGGGTTTTCGGGTTCGGAGCACACCACTGAGAAACACATTCAACCTAGATAAGTAAACTTGTTTTAGTTGATGCATAACAATGTTAACCTAATAGAGATGCTTTGCAATGCATTATGATGACATGGCAGATTAATTAGCACTATAACACCCGGGGTGTTACAACCCTTCCCCCTTAAAGAAATCTCGTCCCGAGATTTAAAGCCTTGAGTTAAGTAATGGAAAAGGAAACGTGTCAAGCAAACATGTCCAAGACTTGTCTACAAAACGGGTAGGGGTTTTCTGCATTATAAAGATTTTTAAAAGGATAGGTTACAGTTTAAAGAAGAAATTGCAACCTAGATAGAAGCAAAGAACTCCGGGAAATTCTCCAACAGATAACCTTCCGATTCCCAGGTGGCTTCCTCTTCTGAATGTTGATCCCATTGTATCTTGTACCATTTAATTGTTCTACTCCGGGTAACACGATCTTTTCGATCCAAAACTCGGACAGGATATTCAGAATATGTCAAATCAGGTTCAAGTTCAACTCCCTCAACATCAACCACTTGATCAGGTACTTGCAGACACTTCTTCATTTGTGATACATGAAATACATTGTGCACGGCTGACAGTTGTTCAGGCAGCTTTAATCTATATGCCACCTTCCCACATTTTTCAATGATTTGAAAAGGACCAATATAACGTGGTGCGAGTTTGCCTTTGACTCCAAATCTATTAACTCCTTTCATGGGTGACACTTTCAGATAAACATAATCTCCCACTTTAAACATCAAGGGTCTACGTCTTTTATCTGCATAACTCTTCTGTCGAGACTGAGCAACTTTTAAATTCTTTTGTATCTGCCTAACCTTTTCTTCCATTTTCTTCACCAGATCAACTCCATAAAACCATCTTTCTCCTGGTTTTGACCAGTTCAATGGAGTTCTGCACCTGCGGCCATACAATGCTTCAAACGGTGCCATTTTGATACTCTCTTGGTAACTGTTATTGTATGAGAATTCTGCTAACGGTAAACATTCATCCCATTGATCTTGATAGGTGAGAGCACAAGATCTTAACATATCTTCCAAAATTTGATTTACTCTTTCAGTCTGTCCCCCAGTTTGTGGATGATAGGCTGTGCTGTAAAGAAGTTTAGTACCTAATGACTTTTGAAACTGTCTCTAAAATTGCGAAACAAACTGAGTACCCCTGTCAGTAACAATTGTTTTGGGTATTCCATGTAAACTCATAATCCGAGCAACATATATTTCTGCATATCGAGATGCTCTATAGTCAACCTTCACAGGTACAAAGTGAGCTGACTTAGTCAAACGGTCCACAATGACCCAAATTGAATCAAAGCCTCTTGAGGTCTTGGGTAACCCAGTAATGAAATCCATACTGATATCTTCCCACTTCCAGGATGGAATGGGCAAGGGTTGTAACATTCCTGCCGACTTCAGGTGTACTGCCTTCACTTTACAACAAGTATCACATCTAGCAACATACTTAGCAATCTCAATTTTCATTTTGGTCCACCAGAATCTCTGTTTCAAATCTTGATACATCTTATTACTCCCTGGATGAATAGAAAACCTTGTACTATGTGCTTCATCAAGAATGAGCCGACGTAACTCTAGAACCTTTGGGACCACTAGCCGGTTCTTAAACCATAACACATCTGCCTCATCAATACTGAAATCTGTCTGTTGACCAGTTCTAACTTTTTCTTTGATGTGAGTGATTCCGGAATTTGTTCTCTGAGCAGATACAATCTGATCTTTGAGTGTTGATTCTACTGTGACACTAGTCAGCTGACCTTGTTGAATTATTTCAATATTCAACTTTTCTAATTCGTAACACAAACTGTAATCCATTGGCTTCACAGTCGTACAATTGCAATGATTCTTTCTACTGAGTGCATCAGCAACTACATTCGCTTTTCCAGGGTGATAGTGTGCTTCTAAATCATAATCCTTTATCAACTCAAGCCACCTTCTTTGCCTCATATTCAATTCTGACTGAGTAAAGATATACTTTAAACTCTTGTGATCTGTATACATGTGGCAAGTATTACCTAACAAGTAATGACGCCATATTTTTAATGCATGAACCACAGCTGCTAATTCAAGATCATGTGTCGGATAATGTTCTTCATGGCGCTTCAACTGTCTTGAGGCATAAGCAATGACTCTGCCTTCCTGCATCAATACGCAACCAAGGCCAATACCCGAGGCATCACAGCAAACATCAAATGGCTTTTCTATATCTGGCTGTGCCAAAACTGGAGCGGTTGTCAATGACTTCTTTAAAATTCTAAAAGCTTTCTCACATTCTGTAGACCATATGAACTTAGTTTGATTCTTCAACAACTCTGTGATTGGCTTGGCTACCTTTGAAAAGTCAGGTATGAATCGACGGTAATAACCCGCCATTCCCAGAAAACTTCGGACTTCATGAACTGAGATTGGTGGCTTCCAATTCAGAATATCTTTCACCTTGCCAGGATCTACTGCTACTCCTTCGGCTGACAACACATGTCCTAAGAATTGCACTTCTTTTAACCAAAACTCACATTTACTGAACTTGGCATACAATTGATGATCTCTCAGACGAGTCAGAACAACTCTGAGATGCTCAACATGCTCTTCTTCACTTTTGGAGTATACTAGAATATCATCAATAAAAACAACCACAAACTTGTCAAGTTCTGGCATGAAAACTGAATTCATCAGATACATGAAATGTGCCGGTGCATTAGTGAGACCAAAAGACATAACTAGGTACTCATACAGTCCATATCTGGTGGTGAATGCAGTCTTTGGAATATCTTCAGGTCGAATCTTAATTTGATGGTATCCTGATCGAAGATCGATCTTTGAAAATACCTTTGCCCCCACAAGCTGATCAAAGAGCAGATCAATGCGAGGCAACGGATATTTATTCTTAATGGTTACTTCATTCAGCGGTCGATAGTCAACACACATCCTTAAAGTCTGATCTTTCTTCTTGACAAAAAGAGCTGGACATCCCCATGGTGAGGAACTGGGTCTGATAAAACCTTTGTCACGTAACTCTTGCAATTGATCCTTAAGTTCTGCTAATTCATTGGGTGGCATTCTGTAAGCTCTCCGGGATATTGGGGCAGTACCCGATTTTAACTCAATCACAAACTCTACATCTCTGTCTGGTGGCAGACCTGGTAGATCATCTGGAAACACGTCTGGAAATTCAACTACTACCGGTATATCACAAATCTCCTGTACTGAAGTTGCACATACCCTTTCAACTGTTCTCTTTGGGATAGGAAGTTGGATAAGAAGATGAGATTTATTATCTGACAGGTTCAACCTTATAGTTCTGTGCAGTGCATCTATAAGGGCTCCTCTTTGGTACATCCAATTCATACCCAGGATTACATCTATATCCTGTTTCTGTAATATTATCATTGAGGTAGGGAATATATGCCCACCTAACTCTATAGGTACGTCACGTACCATCTCCTTAGTACACAGTCGTCCCCCGGGCGACTGGATAAAGAAATCTTCTTGTGTTCCCACAATTGGAATGTCATGCTTAACAACAAAGGTGCGATTTATGAATGTAT
Organism: Saccharum hybrid cultivar R570; assembly: GCA_038087645.1. Classification (NCBI taxonomy): domain Eukaryota; kingdom Viridiplantae; phylum Streptophyta; class Magnoliopsida; order Poales; family Poaceae; genus Saccharum; species Saccharum hybrid cultivar. The sequence goes on from JAQSUU010000449.1 coordinate 2,721,885, forward strand.
GCGATGCACCTGAATCAAATAACAGTACTGCTGGATGATTAGCAACAGGGAACATACCCATCATAACAGGTTCTCCCTCTGGGATTGCACTTGCTTGAGTATAGAATACACGTCCGGTCTTCCTCTTCTCACCCTTACCCTTCTGAACATTCAGATTATTATTCTTGCTCTGAAGTTGTTGCTGTTGTGGTACGGGAGCTCTGGGATAATTGGGATTGTACTGCCTTGGATATGGGCAGTCCTTGGAAAAGTGACCTGGCTTTCCACAGTTGTAGCAGGGAAAGTTATGGGTTACCGGAGTCTGGTTTCGAATACCAGGGGCATTCGGCTGTTGTAAGAATTGCGGGGTTGCGGCAGGACGGAAAAACGTCTGCGGCTGAGCTTGGTATTGCGGTGGACGATAAGTTGGGCGGAAATGGTTCTGAGGGTGATAAACAAACTTATGGCGCTTCTTAATGCCGCCAGACGGACTTGAAAACACTGGCTTCTTTTTCTTCAACTCTTTGTGCAGTCGGGACTTCTCTTCTGACGCAATAGCCACATTGACTATCTCATGGTAAGTGGCATTATAGCAGGTAACTAATGCTTCCTGGATTTTGGTACTCAAACCTCTCATGAACCAACTTTTCTTCTTCGCATCGGTGTTCACATATTCCGCTGCATACTGGGACAGATGATTGAATTTGCCCACATACTGCAGAACTGTCTGGTTCCCTTGCTTCAGCGAGAGAAACTCCTCTAGCTTCATGGCCATGACACCATCTGGGATATAATGTGCTCTAAAGGCTTCACGAAACTCTTGCCAAGTGACACGGTGGCCAGCAGGCTGTGCGGCGACCAAATTCGCCCACCACGCCCCTGCGGCACCTCTAAGCTGCTGCGCTGCAAACACGGGCTTCTGGTGCTCCGTGCACTGTAACAGTTCAAACTTCTGCTCCATGGTACGGAGCCAGTCATCCGCCTCTAGCGGCTCATCTGCCTTTGAGAACACTGGTGGACGGGTATCAGTGAAATCCACATAAGTGGTTTCCCCTCCATTGTTACGGCCTCGACGACCCTGATTTCCATTCTGATTCTGATTCTGATTTTGATTCTGAGCCAACAGGGTAGTGGCATTAACCAGTGCGGCAATAGCTTTTGCCAAGGTGGGTGGAAACGGTGGGGGATTCGGAGTATTGTCCCCTCCCTGGGAAGTTCCAGTACCATCCATCTGTTGTACACAAACCATGTTTATTTTCATTGCTTTATTGAATTAAAAAGCAGTTAGCACAGAACTTGTATACACATACAAACTCATCTTACATATTTCATTACAAACTAGCTTGCAAGCAAGAAACTACCCACTAAGGTTCTTAGAAAGCAGGAAAAACTACTATATTACACAACCATTCATGTCAACACTTCACTCCTCATCATCATCGCTGATCACGATTACTTCATCCTCATTCTCTGGAGCACTTGCACCAGTGACATGACTTGCATCATCCCCACTTTCCATCATGGGTTCATCTTCTTCCGGATCTTCTTCATTGTCCTCTCCATCAGGAACAACCACAGCACCGACATCATCTTCTACTGCCTGGGGCTGATGATTGGGATTCATCAGATCATTTAGCCTATGAACTTCCTCATGCAGAACTGTGTTGTACTGCTCCAGGCGTGTCACATAAAGCTCCAACTCACGAACACGAGTCCTGGCTTCTGTCTCCTTTTCCAGCGACTCATTCTAGAACTGTTTCCAAAAACGCATGTTGCGCTTCAGTCGCTCTACTTCTGATGTAAGCCTTGCAACCTCTGACTCCGAATCCGGGTTCGGATTACGGCTACTGCTTGCTCCATCAACTCTGGCAGCCAACTGATGACGCGGCACTCCTTGCGGACCCGTTTTCTTGCGAGGAGTCGTCTTCACACGTGCCATCCTAAAGCAAGATAGAATTAGGACGATGAGAACAGATAGGGGGATCTGAAGGTTAGCATGAATAGGATTGAACCTTACTTAACCCAAACCACTTTAAAAGGGAAGGTAACTTAAGCAGGTTAATTAAACATGATGCATGCATCGTACTTACGATCTAACAGAAAGATTTAAGTAACACATGCAATCTTTATAACATAGGGCACTATACATGATACTTCACTATGAAGCTTTCAAATATGAGCTAAGGAAACTATAGAATAGATTAAGAGAAGCAAAAGCAATTTGGACCCAAAATATCAGTATTAAATTTGTTTGACCCAAATCATTTTGAAGTTTTACAAAGTAATACTACAATAACTCAAGTGATTATGCTCTGATACCAGCTGTCACAGAACCTCCTAATTATGATGGCCCACAAGCACACGTCATTGCCATAATGACCTCTGACAGTCGTACTTATGTTCACCATAACTTAAAAGGCCTGCTTTCCTCCGAACAGGATCCAATCACAGGAGTATTGCAATATTACAACAGTTTATTCAAAATATTCAACAGAGTAAAGTAGCGGAAGTCTTACAATAACTTAGGTTACAAACCAGTTTTCAAACTTAAAACCTTATGTAACATTATTACAAACCAGTAGTAGAGAAGTATCGGTAGTAACTTTATTACAACACACAAGCGAGATGCCTTGCCCAAAGGCCACACAATCTACTCGTCGTCACTGTCTTCAACCACGACGGTCATGCAACAAGGCTCGAAGCAGACTTGTTCATGAACCGCACCTGCAACAAGGGGTTAACAAACCCTGAGTACGAGAGTACTCAACAAGACTTACCCGACTAAGACAAAGACTCCAAGGGCATGCTAGCTTTAGGGAATCAAGGTACGGGTAATCAAGAATCAAATTTTCTTTTTGCAGAAAAGCTTATTAAAGTAAGTCCTTATCTTCAACATTTTACTTTTACCATTGATGGTTCATTAACTAATTCTAGGTGATCCTAATCTAGATCAAAGTAATTATCATCAAAACCTTTCTCATTCTTTCTTTCAATTCCAGTTCTTAACTACGATGTTGGTGCAAGGCCAAGACTCCTTTCTCGTGGAGTAACGACGATTCGAACCGCTTCATTTACCCAGCTGGGGATTCCTAACCACACGACATATGTAGAACTGAATCTTGCATATATCAACTCTTACCCGAATAACCCAAAACCAGAACATGTCCATCGCCATCCGAGAGCACAGTACTCCTCGAACCCGGCCCAATTCTAGCCCCGAGGGTACACGTTACTCTCGCCATCTCTCCACTCCCAGTGCGAGGTTAGACGTTCTCGTAATGGACTAACAAAAGTAAGGCTTACCCGACATGGGCACATGGCTAGTACTAATAAAAACTCCATGACGCGAGGGCCAACAACGTACGGTCCTTAACTGATAAGGCGGAAACAATACAGTGGGACTCCTTTCCCAATGCATGTTAGCAGTGGCCAAACCACCCGCCTGATCTTACAAGTTCATTCACATATTTCAATATTCATTCGATATGCCGTCATGGCTATGTAAACATTCATTTAAAAGCTTAACTTCTAAGCATAGCGAAGCATACTACGCATTTTCTGTAAAGCAGGTATCAAGGTTGATATCACAATAATCAAGGATGATAATGCAGCAATTAGGTTATCACTCAACTCCTAATTACTTAATGCAGTCAACCATAATATAAATAATAAAACATTTGTAAAACTCAAGGTAGGGTTTAAATGCACCGGGGCTTGCCTTGCTCAAACACGACGACCGACTCAGACTCGAGGACTTCACCCCCTGGTCCGGAACCCACCGATGATCGCTCTTCTCCGGAAGCTTGATCGACGACTTCGGCTTCCTCGAAAGCGGAGACTACACGAATACATAACATGCTTTAACATGATGCTCAATGATAAACATGATGCTTGATGATAACATGCCACGGTTACGATTTGAGTACAACTTTTCTTCACGGTACAAACGTAAACAGAAAACCTACTAACTAGTAGCGACGTTTTCCCGCGATACCAGCTTTTAACCTAACAAGTTACTAACGAGCTCAATCATGAAATTAAGGTGCCAGAGATCACAAAAAGGTAGTGACCTAAGGACATCACTCAATTAAAAGGCACACAACACTTAAAGTTCTCAAATTAATATTTATTTTCTATTTACTAATTAGGACATAATTAGAAGTTGATCAAATTTTACCTAATCAAGCTCAAACTTTTTCTATGGGTTAAGAATGACTTATAACAGTGCTATAATAAATTTCATAATTTTTGGATAAATAAATTAATTATTAAAATTACTAGAAGTTGCATTTAATCTTTAATGAAACTAATTAATTCTACTGCTCAAAGTATTCAAATTCATGATTTAACATTTTTCCTAGATAGTTTATACATTGAAAAGCTTACACAAAAATTTTCATGAATTTTGGAACTCTACACAATTTTTAATGAAATAAACAAATAATAACACTATTCATATATTTGGAAAAGAAAAACAAAAACGAAATCGGGCTGACTTTTCTTTTTCCCCGCGGTCCGGCCCAACCAGACGGCCCGCTCACGCGCCCGCACGCGCGCTCGCGACCGGCCCAGTCGCGCGGCCCAGCCCAGCGCCGGCCTGCCTCGCGCCCGCCCGCTCACTCTCGCTGACATCGCGGTCCCACTCGTCATCGCCTTCCTCCCGCCTCCTTCGCTCTCTCCCCGACTCGGCCATGTCCGCACGGTGGCCGGCCGGCGAGCACGGCTTCGGACACCCAACCAAGCGACACCATAGCACTAGCACAACAAGGCGAATCCATTTTACTACCTAGCAGCTATCCTACGGCTTCGGAAAGGTTCTCCCGACGGCCATGGCAGCACGGCGGCTACGGTGACCAGCGTCCCGATGATCTACCACGCTAGCGTCTAAAGCAAAGGCACAGGAAGCACCAGAAGCTCACCGCGGTTGCAGCGAAGCACTCGGGAAGCTCGGAGCAGCAGTGGAAGAGGCCGACCACGTGAAGCGGCACGGTCGCCGGAGCTGGGCACGGGAACGGGTGGCCGCGGTGATTTAGACGAAATTGGGCTGGCTTGGGTGGTTCACGAGGTGCGCGAGGCCGAGGCGAACGTGATGGCGTGCTTTGCGTGGCTAGAGGTGACTCGACGGCGGCAGCGGCGAGCGGTGGAGCTAGCGGCGGCGGTGGTGGCGAAAACGGTGAACGCCACTGTGAACCTCGGTATATATAGAAGGAAATCGCGTCTACAGAGCAGCACTGCAGTGCTATCGCGCTGGCGATCCTGGCGCGCTCTAGAAGACCGTGGAAGTGGCCACGGCGGCGATCGACCGACGCCCATACCGGCCGGTGGCCGTCGGTGATACGTCGTGCACTGTAGCTGTTCCCCCCAACTTTTGAAATTCAAACTGGTTTTTCAAATTACTTTCAAATTTGTATAGCAACTTGAAAATCTTCCAATGTATGACATCTTCAGATTTTCAAGCTCTACAAGTTTTGTATTGAACGCTTTTTCAAATTCTAACTAGATTTTGAAATTTGAATTTAAATTCAAAAAGGGACACATTTTTCAGATTTGGTAATTTAGAAATTACTTTTGATTTTATATTGAAACTTCAAAATCTCCAAACATCAAAGTTGTATATCTTGACCAGACCTACAACTTTGCTGTTCAAAACTTTTTAAAATTCAGCCTCCATTTTGAAATCTTAGTTTGGGGACAAAAATGAATTAAATTTGAAATTTGTTTATTTTCAAAATTGCTCCACATTTTTTACTAAAACTTTGAAAACTCAAAACACCAAAGTTGTAGCCCTTGAAAAGTTCTACAAACTTGGTTTTGAACTTTTTTCCAAATTTTGCTTAGATTTTGAATTATTTCAAAAGGGGTAAAACAGGGTTTTGAAATTTAGGATTTTCGGAGGGATTTTAAATTGGAATTTGTTGCTACTTTGATTTGTGATTACTTAGTGATCAAAACCTCACCCAAGGGCATCATTTGGACCAACATGACATGGTTGACCAAATGCCACTCTTGGTTGACCAATTAGCTTTAAAAATTCTTTTATATTTCTTCCCAGATTTGAATTTAAATTTGAATCGGAAAACTCGTGACAAGTTTTGGGACTCCAATTCAAACTCAAATTTGGAGCTTCATTTTAGATGTTGTACTTGAGCTCATACCCTACACTTGACACTAGTGTGCAACACAGTCGCACACCTCAAATTACGCAGGGCATGGACTAAGTATTTGCGGTGGCATTCGAAATTAGGGTTTTCGGGTTCGGAGCACACCACTGAGAAACACATTCAACCTAGATAAGTAAACTTGTTTTAGTTGATGCATAACAATGTTAACCTAATAGAGATGTTTTGCAATGCATTATGATGACATGGCAGATTAATTAGCACTATAACACCCGGGGTGTTACATGTGCATCCACCTTCTCATTAGGCTTGTTATGGTCAAGTGAGAGTTCTTGCTTGTTATTCTTGGTGATCGCCATCACCTAGACGGCTTGATGGTGATTGGGAGCTTGGTGATCATCCGGCGCTTGTGGATGACCCAACTCATCTTGTGAGCGGTTGTGGGCGATTTATCACGACGGAGTGTCAAAGAATCAATCCGTAGAGAGCACTTGATCCTTGCATGGATCAAGGGGGAGCTACACCCTTGCGCGGGTGCTCCAACGAGGACTAGTGGGGAGTGGCGACTCTCTGATACCTCGGGAAAACATCGTCGTGTTCCTAACCCTTTACTTTCAAGCAATTCACTTTCTCGCATTACTTTTGTTGCTTGATTTACTTTCCTAGAATTGCCATGCTAGACTAGGTTTGAAACTTAGGGTGCAAAACTTTTATCGGTAGAATCATTAGGAACACTTGTAGGCACTAGGGGTGAATTATGGCTTAGTAGGATTTAATTCTTGCAATAAATTTGAGAAAAGCCCAATTCACCCCCCCTCTTGGGCATCTTGATCATTTCAAACCCCATAGTCATGCTTGTGTAATGCCTTGGCATATATGTCTCATGGTCCATATTTGATTATTTGTCAAGACAATAATAAATCCTCAAGGTAACAAGAGTACACTTCACAATTTCTAAAGCTTCGAGGAACAATGAGGGAGGACGTCGAGCGTACATTTGGTGTGTTGGGGTCCTATCATGTAAGAGATCAGTATAAATAAAAACACCATCAAAATAGAAAAACATCCACAAAACCAAAATGAAGACCTAGAGTCTGGTTGTGTTTTAGCAACAAACTCACTTGAGTCTGGTTGTGTTTTTGACTTGTGTTTCTCCAAACATATTTAAATTGCGGCCTACCACATTTAGCTGCAACCAAAAAAAGCTGTAAGTTGTAGACCCTTAAAAGAAGCTATAGCGGAATTATAAAGGTGCTATAGTTGACTATTTACAACAATGCCTCCACCAATTCTGTCTAGTTTAGCAATAGAGCAAATTGGCGGTGTCTTGATCCTACCATCTGATGAACCATCTTAAGATTTAGTTGAGTCAAATCTAAGCGTGCACCTAAATTAGCTTTCTTAGACTTCAAGTTAATGTAATCTTTTTCTTAGTGTAGTGACCTAGAAGGGGTTTATGAGTTATTGCTAAGTCATAGACGGTATTGAAGATGAATCTTGAGCCCTAGACATGGCTTGTTGTTCATTAGTTCAAATATAATACTACAACTAACTATCTATTTCCCTGTTCGACATGTTTTCCTATTTTTCAGGACTCCCACTTCCAAATTGCCCCTAGATGTTAAAAAACATTGAATTACTCGCACCCAATTCACTCACACCACTACAACAAATCTGAGCTTCTATGACATTATGTTGACATTGGCCACTGAATATATATAAAAATCTAGAATTTATGACGCTTGGATGGTAAATATCGGTTTGGTCCCCTATCTTTTGTTTTTATTAAGGATTTGAAGAGGGCCCTTGGAAGGATGAAGGCGATGCAAACAACATGTGGGAGAAGATGGCAACATGCATTCGGAAGGTTGTGGCAAAGGTACTTGGAGTGACCAAAGGAAGTGGATGCGACTTGAAAGACGCTTGGTGGTGGAACGAAGATGTGCAAAAGGCTATCAAGGAAAAGAAGGAATGCTACAAACGCTTGTACTAGAACCGGTGTGCAGACAACATAGAGAAGTACAATGTGGCAAAGAAGATCATAAAACGAGCGGTGGGAGAGGCGAAGGGGCGGGCTTACGAGGGTCTCTACCAATGTCTCGATACGAAGGAAGGAGAGAAGGACATCTATAGGATGGCTAGGGCTCATGATAGAAAGACAAAAGACCTCAACCAAGTCAAGTGCATTAAGGATGAGAGGGAGCAGCTCTTAGTAAAGGAGGATGAGATCAGACATATATGGCAAGAGTATTTTGATAAGTTATTCAATGGGGAGAATGAGAACTCCACCATTTGGTTCGACGACTCGTTTGATGACACTAATAGGCAATTTGTGCATAGGATCCGAGTGCTGAAGGTTCAAGAAGCTCTAAAAAGGATAAAAGTGAGTAAAGCAATGGGCCCAGATGGTATTCCGATCAAGGTGTGGAGGTGTCTCGGAGATTTAGCTATAGTATGTCTATCGAAGATGTTCAACAATATCTATCGATCGAATAAGATGCCTGAGGAGTGGAGAAGAAACATATTGGTACCATCTACAAGAACAAGGGAGACATCCAAAGTTGCACTAATTATAGGGGAATTAAGTTGATGAGCCACACAATGAAGCTATGGAAGAGAGTTATCGAGCATCGACTGCGAGGAATGACACGGGTATCTACAAACTAATTCAGTTTCATGCCCGGAAGGTCAATCATAGAAGCAATTTTCTTAATAAGACAAGTTATGGAGCAGTTCAGGGAGCAGAAGAAAGACCTACACATTGTTTTCATTGACTTGGAGAAGGCTCATGAAAAGATACCAAGGAATGTTATGTGGTGGGTGTTGGACAAACATAAAGTCCCAACAAAGTATGTTACCCTCATTAAGGACATGTACAACAATGCCATGACTAGTGTACGAATAAATGATGGTAACACAGATTACTTCCCGATTAAAATAGGACTTCATCAAGGGTCAGCCTTGAGCCCTATCTCTTTGCCTTGGTAATGGATGAAGTGACTAGGGACATTCAAGGGGATATCCCTTGGTGTATGTTGTTTGTAGACGATGTAGTGCTAGTTGATGAAAGCCAGACAGGAGTAAATAGGAAATTGGAGTTATGGCGGCAGACCCATGAGTCTAAAGGTTTTAGAGTAAGTCGAATTAAAACATAATACATGAGATGCGACTTTGGCAATGCTACACATGAGGAGGGAGACGTGAGTTTGGAAGGTCAAGTAGTGCCTATGAAAGATACCTTCCATTATCTAGAATCGATGCTGCAGAAGGATGGAGATGTTAATGCAGACGTTTGCCATAGGATTAAAGCAGGGTGGATGAAGTGGTGCCAAGCATCTGGCATTCTCTGTGACAAGAGGGTACCACAAAAGCTGAAAGGCAAGTTTTATAGAACGACAATTAGACCCGCTATGTTGTATGGAGCAGAATATTGGCCTACAAAAAGACGACATGCCCAACAACTGAGTGTCGCGGAAATGCGTATGTTGTGTTGGATTTGTGGTCACACAAGGATGGATCGAGTTCGGAACGACCATCTAGGGGTAGCATCAATTGAAGAAAAGCTTGTCCAACATCGGTTGAGGTGGTTTGGCCATGTCCAAAGGAAGACCTTTATAAGCACCAGTGCGGTGTGGAGTTCTAAGTCGAGATATCAATATGAGAAGAGGTAGAGGAAGACTAAAGTTGATATGGGAGGAGACAACTAAAAGAGATTTAAAGGGTTGGGATATACTTAGAGATCTTCGTTTGGATAGGAATGCTTGGAAAACAGCTATTAACGTGCCTGAACCGTGATTAGGGGCTCATGTTGGGTTTCAACTCTAGCCTACCCCAACTTGCTTGGGACTAAAAGACTTTGTTGTTGTTGTTGATGTCTAGTGACAAATCTAACATTTGTCATCATAAATTTTGTAACATTATTGCTTTGTCATGAAATTTGTGAGGTTTCATGTGCATTATTAGTGTAGGCCTTTTAATCTGTTCTTTGTTGGACGTGATGACGATGATGGTGATCTGTCGATGGGCTCATCTAAAGGGGACAGCTATATATCGGGCAATTGCAGTTTGGGCTTATTTGGATTGGAGCTGACTTAAGATGGAGGATGGTGTGATAGTTCATCTGTGGGGTCGTTTGTGGAATGCATGTGTTTGAAATGATACATAACGGTGGATAGCAACGTGCCTTGGGGATCATGTTAACAGGTAACTAGAGTAGGAACACCTGCACGCGAGGACTGTGCCAAATGGAATGTATTGGTGTTTATTGGTTCAGCAGCAAGTGGTTAATTAATATAATAGCTTGGTCAAAGCTTTCGCAAAATTTTCCGAGGGATGCAGCATCACTCAGACTTGAACAGGTCCAAAACCACTGTCATGTACTTGTGTTTAACTCGGGTACGATATTGACTGATCAACAGAATAGCAGCAGCTTCTTCACGGCTTAGGTACGGCCGGCTCTGACCGTGGTTACTTGTCAAACTACAGGGCCGGCACAAGGTCAAAACGCCAGTGCAACTGCTGCTTCTTCGACTTGCCTGCCCCTTCATCTGCTCCAAGGACAAACACGTGCATGAGGCCATCATGTATGTTTCGTCTCAGACAGGAAACTATTTTTACCGCTAGAATCGAATTTTTGCTAGCTAGACCAGATATATATTCAGAGATGTAATTTTTGCTAGCTAGACCAGATATATATAACTCAAGGTAGTAGGTTGTACGAGTACGACTAGCTCAAAACCAATTACTGTATGTTTTCCAGTAGCATAGTAGTCTGTCCCAAAAAATAGAGTCGCCGTGGGAAGCGTGCTGGTCAAACTTTTTCAACTTTGACTACTTTTGTAGAAAATGCGTGCAACATTTATATCTCCAAATAAGTTTATTATGAAAGTATATTTAAAGATCTACCTAATGATACTAATTATGTACCATAAATATTAATATTTTGTTAAATATATTTGGTCAAAGTTAAAAGCTGTTGACTTTTTGGGAAGCGAGAATGGCCCTATTCATCTGACTTATAATCCGTCTTATTCGCCTTGTTTTTTCAGTCGGAACAATATTTTTCTCTCACAAAAAATCAGTCAACAATGTTTTTCAGCCGGCTTATAATTCCAGCCGAACGGCCCCAATGACTCTTTTTTTTTGAACGGAGGGAGTAGGTCAGTACCAGTAGTATACTTATCTACAGTTGTCAGTAGGTTTTGAGAACCCCAGCAAGGAACAGTTCAAGGTACGTGCTACCTTGGTCCACGCTTAGGCTATCCGCACTCATGGACCTCTATATTCATCCTCTATACGTCCTAGTCAGCAAGATTCTTTCCTCTATACTCAATTCTCCCGCACCCATCCATACTCTATATCATCCTCTATCCACTCTATCCACTGTGGGACCCACTTGTTACTTTATCTAAATATATCCATGTGTGATCTAGTTTTGAAGAATTTATTGAGACGAATTTAATGGTGCAATCGAAATTTAATTTGGATTTTTGGTTTGTGAGTTATAACATTTTTTCCCTTTGTTTAGCTAGTGAGGCCCGCCACTATAGAGTATAGAGTAAGCACTGTACTACTCTAAATATAGAGTGAGAGAAAGGATAGAGTATCGTTTTAGAGTATCCAGTGCAGCAGTTTTTACTCTATATTCATACTCTAAAGCTTTAGAGTATCATTTAGAGTATCCCACTGCGGGTAGTCTTAGCGCCGCACCAAGACGAAGAAATATGGCACGGCTCCGATCCCCCGATCGATCGAGTTCTTCTCCACACACGCAACGCAGTCGAATTCCTGCCAGTGACGTCCCGTCACCTTAGCTACTTTCTCTCTCGTCCTCTTCTCCTCCTCTCTTGAACAAACGAGCCTGCAGGCTGCGGCCAAGATACTTGAGCCACGGCGCATCAGCTAGCTAGCAATGTCGACGAGGGAGGATGGGAACCCCAAGCCCGTGACCGTGAAGATCATCGAGACGGTGTACGTGGAGGCCGACACCGCCGACGACTTCAAGTCCGTCGTCCAGAGGCTCACCGGCAAGGACGCCGTCGCCGCCGAGCTGGAGGAGAGCAGCAGGCCTGCTGCACCACCACAAGCTGCTCTAAGCAGGATGGGCCAGGGTCGTTCTCCTGGTGATCGCAAGGCTGCTGCTGGCGCCTCCAGCAAAAGGCAGAACGGGTGAGAGATAGGTCGATGTGTGTAATTACTCTACCCTGCATATATACTTTATATATCATCATTCATGCGAGGTCTTCTTCTTTGATTTCTTCTGTCTCCCTCTTGTTCTTTCTCTCTTTTCTTTATGTATTTAATTTGCGAAAGAAATAGCTAACGATCAGTTGTTATTTCGTCTGAAACTTATTATACTGTTACGATGAACAACGGCTCTGCAGTAGCTTGTGTGTATGTATGAGTATGAATATGATCTGGCAGAAATTTCCTTCATGTTTAGATCTTCTGTCGCTCTGTCAGCTAGCTATCTGTGGCACTTATTCAAACGAACTGCTCTGTTATCAAAACAAAAAAAAAAACGAACTGCTCGTTGTTACCCTGAACAATCTATAGAATCACATCAAAGGAACTGGCTACTAGTACCAGTTGCAAGCAGTGCAGAAAACTGAGCACAAACTGCATCACAAAATCGAATCAGAAAGCAGGTCAGACACATCTTGTCATTCATTGTTGCGTGATGAACTCTTCTCCATTATTGCATTGTTTGTTTGTCCAGTAAACGAAGGAGACTATTTGGAGTGTTTGGTTTGAGGAGTTAAAGTTTAACAAATACTGTAGCACTTTCGTCTTATTTGACAAAAGTTTCCAATCTTGGACTAATTATGCTTAATAGATTCGTCTCGTAAATTACTCCTAATTTGTACCGACATACATGCAATTAGTCTACATTTAGTACTCCATGCATTTGAGGAAACATTGATGTAATGAGAGTTAAACTTTAACAAAACCAAACCAAACGGGCCTTAGTTGCCCCTTCCCCGCAAGTCTAAAATTCACTGCGTATCCGTGTTACTGTTACCTCATCATCGCACAGCCTCTCATCCACTGCGGTATCCCTGTTGCCCACGCACGTTGAACAAACGTCAAATGCTGACACGCGTGCCTGTCCTTCTCGTTCAAAATTTAAGCCGCACATATATATTGCTTTCATTCAGCTCTTGTTAAATTTTTCGTCCTAGTTTGCTACTGTTACATCGGCTAACTAACTTTGGGCTTTCACACCCCTGGAACGATCAATAAATGCATTCAGTATATATGACTGGATCAACATGCATCCTAGTGCGTTTTAATTTCGGTATTATAATTTTTTTCGACCACCGCTGAAATTACTTAAATTCAGTTGAAACTTCGCCAAAATTTTTTTAGAGGCTTAAACAAGAAGTATGATTTTCTCAAGTTTTTAGATCTAAACCATATATTAATAAGATTTATGACTACACATCTACTAAGTAGAAGAATATGCAATATAAACACGAGTACAAAGTTATATATTTATTATAATGTAAAGCACGTGCATTAGTGTAAATAAGAAATTTTGGATTTTTCTTTCATCCACCTCCCAAACACAACCATAATTTTAGATTTTTCCTTATAGACGTGGGTTTTTCCTAGTGTTTTGGCATTTAAAATTTAGTACAAACTTTTCCTACCAAATGTCTCTAAGTGAGATTCCCCTGTGCTATGATTAGTGATAGTGTTTTATTACTACTTAAAAATACTATAAGAACTCCACCATTTTTGGTAGTGAAAATTACCGAAATTCATGAAATTTCAGTGAAATTTTGCCGAATTTCTGAACCATGGTGTATCAAAAAGCATAGCATTTTACTTTTATTTAGCTTTATTTATTTCATCATATTTCTAGGAAAAACTAGAGTTTATCCATCATCATCAGGATCGGCAGGTGTACATAACATAAGCAGCTCATCGTAACATATATAGGTAGTAACACGAGATTAATACTATATATGCGCGCGCTATAATGGTGTGTCGATTGTACTTATATAGTATAAAAGATCGATACGCATGCATGCATGGCTACTGGCCGGCGGCGAAGGCGTCAACGGGGAAGGTCTTGGTGACGCCGGCGAGGCTCTTGAAGTGGATCTTGCCGGTGGGCGGGTCGTCGACGACCATCTCGTTGATGGGGGGCCAGAGCATGAGCTCCTTGGCCTTGACCCCCTTGAGCTTCTTGATGCCCCTGGGCTGGACGTAGCCGGCGATCTCGACGTCGTAGCTCACCTGCTTGCCGATCTTCTGGAACCGGTGCTCCACCTTCTTGCGCTGCGCCAGCCAGAAGTAGCCGGTGTCCCGCACGAACCCCACCTCCGTCACGTCCTCCAGCGGCAACAGCCCCAGCGGGAGGCCGAACTCCTCCAGCAGCGCTGCCGCCGCCTTCATCCCCTCGTCGTGCCCCTTGGTCACCACCGCGCCCTCCTTCTCCACTGCCATGGCTAGCTGCTTGGTTGGTGGTGGTGTGTGTCTTACTGGCTAGCTACTAGCTGAGATCGATCGACTTCGTCTGTTCTTTGCTGTTAGTTGGTTTGTGCTTGCATTGGGGGTGGCTGGGCACGCATATATGGGGGGAGACGGGTGGGCAGGTCGCAAGAGCGTGGAGCCATGTTCGGCTACGACTGGCCGTTGGTTTCGGAATAGAGTGCGGTGTTGCTGTTGCATTGGGACACGCCCTCGGCCCTCGGACTCGGACCTGCGCGTCGATCGGCGTCGCAGATTTTTTAATTTGCCGTTAGTTCGTCAACTCCGAGGGGCCGGCGTGCACGTACTGTACTAGACAATTACAATGACATTGCATGGTTTTTGAAGCACACTCCGGCAGCGGCTCCAAGTTTAAATTTATTTTAAAATGGTACTAGTTCTAGAGTAAAGCTCAATGTAGTAGCCTGGCTCCATATGGTTACATATAAATTTTAAAAAACGTGCAATGTATAATCGAACCATTAATTAGCGCGAGAAAACGTGATACAGTTTGCATTCTAGCTATTTAACGCTCTAGTGATTCTTTCCTTCTTTTTTGTTTTGTTTGGAACAATAAATTAAGAACTTTTTGTTGGTGCTTGAATTTGAATTTTATTTTACTAGTCGCCCTTTTTTGCACAACCTAGAATTTAGAATCCAAGGAGACGTAAGTATACAAGTTTGTTGATGAATCGGTAATGATACCTATAGGTTGTCTGACCGCATCAGACACTTATCCACCGTTCACCACTCCACCTTTCCTCTTTCTCCTCTCGCCTCGCTCCCCGCTGCTCCTTTAGTGCCCGCGCCATGCGCTCGCACGACGCTGCTCCCACGCGGCGTCCCCGTGCGCCTCCCTCCCCTGCGCGCCCTCCACGCCGCGCCGCCGCAAGCCACCCCTCCCTCCCTTCCTCTCTCTGGCTCCCTCTCCCTCCCCCGCTATGACCCTCTGCGCCCTCCATGCCACCGGAGTGGGGGTGAAGGCGGCGGCTTCTGGTGAGCCCGCGCGCCTCCCTCCCTCCCTGCTCTCTCTTCCTCGCGCGCGCGCGACCTCCATGTATCCGGAGACAAGGACGACGGCGCGGCTCTGACGAGGTAGGTGGGGAGGGATCTGGATCTGAGGCCCCCTCCCTCTTCCTCTGAATCTGGATCTGAGTCCTCCTCCCCTTCTCCTCCACCTCCTCCTCCTCCCCCCTCTGGATGTAATGGTTTGATGGTGGCTAGGGTTCCAGCAAGCCGTCGAGGGGGGGGGGGGAGGGTCAGATCTCGTCGTTGTTGCAATGATTCTTTTTCAATGTTGCAACAAATGATTTGGAATGTTGCAATGGTACTTTTTTATTGTTGCAACAGGCGCTTTTCTAATGTTGCAAGAGTAGTTCTTGCGACGTTGCAATAGCTTTTTTTGTTTGTTGCAGCAGTTTCCCCCGATGTCGCAGTGGATTTTGTTTGGAACAGGCGTTTTTCTAAAAATGTTGCATTAGTAGTGCTTGAGATGTTGCAATAGTTTTTTCTCGTTGTTGTAGCATATTCTCCCCGATGTTGCAGTGGATGTTTTTTAATATTGCAGTAGACATTTTTTTATGTTGCAGTTCATATTTTTGTTTGTTGCATTAGATGTTCTTTCGATGTTGCAATAGCTTTTTTTTCATTTGTTGCAGTAGCTTTTTTTCATTTGTTGTATTAGAAGTTCTTTCGATGTTGCAATAGCTTTTTTCCGTTGTTGCAGCTCGTGGGCGGGAGCTATGGGAGGCGAGCTGGTGGCGGGCGGAGGTGTTGGGGGTCGGTGAGGTTTGGGGGTGGGGGATCTCGTGGGCGTGGGGGCGCCTTTCTTCTCCATGCGGGGTCGGGGTGGGGGTCGTGTTTCTTCTCCGTGCAGGGGCGGGGCGGGGGCCACGTTTTCGGTGTGGGGAAAGGCTTTCTTCTTTTCCGTGGGGGGGGGAGCGCGGCGTCCGAACGCTAGCGCTCGGATTGGACGTCCGGGCGCTAGCAGGACCGCTTATTGCTCACAACTAATCAAAGTCGATTAACTTCTCTCTTTTGATTTTCTATATATATATATATATATTCTTTAATATCTATTTGGTTGTAATAAACTTACTTATTCCTCTATATGTCATTCTATCCATAATTATAGTTTCTCCCTTTGCATTGTGCCTTTAGGCTCCCTTTGGAGAAACATAGTGGAATTTCCTATAAATCTCTTGAGAACAAATGATTGGGTTGCTCCAAATCCTATGGAATATAATGCCTTGTTTCATGGGAATTTTGGAGGGATTTTACGAAATGAGAAGTTTCATTTATGTCTCTCTCTCTCATTGAACTTCACGTATCTCTTCTCAATCCATAGGATTCAAGACGTTAGGGCATTCTATTTCTATGTTTTTTTTCATATTCTGCATTTCTAAAAATCTAAAATATTGCATTCCAAAAACCCTTATGTATTTAAAGTACTGAATTTGTTGAAACTTTAGCATAACATATATGTTTTTGAATTGCAACAACGCATGTTGTAACGTCGGGAGTCTACCCTTGGGATCTTAAATCTTGATCTTATTAGTTGTTACGTTATATTTTTTTAATCACATGTTAAGGTCAAAATATTATATTTTATTTGGAATTTTCCTGTTGTATTTTGTTAAAACATATACATTTATTTCAAGTAAAAACTTACATAATTTATCATCATGGATACTAATATAATTTAAAAATGAGTTTCTGTGTTACTCACATGGGATTTGTTAAAGAAATGTTTTTCATAATTGCAGAACTACAGAAATTATATATATCTAAGTTAGGTTTCTAATATTGATGGTGGTAGATTATTTAGAAAGACATATGTGTATACACACACTTAATTATTTAAATAACATATACTAGTATTTTCGTGCATAGTGCACGGGAACGAGGAGAAAAGGCTCCTCGGTAAAAAAAATGCTGGTATACCGTATTTTTTAAGAGACAGAGGGGTTTTAGCCCCTACTGAAATTAGATTAAATAAATAAAGGATTCAAGTACAAAACAGGTAACATAGACAAAGACAGTACAAAGAAACTCAGGGAACAAAGTAGAGGAAGAAAAACAGCAAATGGATCGCTACAGTCTTAAAATTCAAGAGTTGTTTTGTTTCCATTCCTCGTCGCGGAGAGAGAGAGGATTACAAGGTCAGCAAGCAAATTTTATTATATATATTTTAAAAACGTTGGACCATGGTTTTATATAGGAACCAAAAATGTAAAGGACAGTTCCGCCAAACTAGAAGCCACCGAACGCTACTTTGGGGTTGTTTATTTGGTGAAAAAGTTTAGGTTCGGCTATTGTAGCACTTTTCGTTTTATTTGGCAATTTATGTCTAATCATGGACTAATTAGGCTCAAAAGATTTGTCTCGTGATTTACAACTAAACTGTGTAATTAGTTTTTTCTTTCGTCTACATTTAGTACTCTATGCATGTGTCGTAAGATTTGATGTGACAGATACTGTAGCACTTTTTGGGTTCACTTTTCGTGAACTAGACAGGCTCTTTGCCTACTTCCCAACCGACCCCAACAAACTGCGTAACCACCGAAGCGTTGCTGTCGCACTAGTAAGATGCGCCTACGGCTTCAGACTTTCAGAGTTGACAGCAGCTGCTGTTGATTCGGCAAAAGCTTCCAACAGCTTTTCTAGGAGGTCCAATATTCCGGGCACACAACTTCTAGTTCCGCGTACGCAAAAGGAACTACTATTATCTTTAGGTTCTACAATTGTAGAATAATAAAATCTATATCTATATCCATATCCATATTCATATCCATATCCATATTCATATCTATACTTCTTCTAATAATCAAAAGGTAAAATTTCAACCTATTTTTTTCATCCATCCTTTTTTTTTTGCCTGTCTCTCTCTAGCTACCCGACAATTGAGAGTTTCTTCCGTCCCGACTTATATATATAGCTTGTGCTCAGATAAGTTAGAATATAGCTCTGGTCTAGCGCGATACGGAGTCCGATTTCAAAACGTATTGGGTCAAAAAAACTGAAAGTCCAGATTCATATGTTTTTATTATTATTATTATATACCTAATAATAATTGATAAAATTTCTCTCTACCTTTTTTTTGTTTGGTCATCCCTTAACTAACTTTATGAATGTGGAAAACCGCCTATAGTCCCTCTCTTTATATAACTAGAAATCCTAATCCAATTAGATCTATTTGATTTCCAGTGAATAGGAATCTTAATCCAAATAGAAAAAAATATAATATGGACAACTAGGAATCTTAATCCCATTAGATCTCTCCAACTTCGAGTAACCGGAATGGGAATCTTAATCCAAATGCAAAAAAATGAGAATAGAAATCTAATGAATAGGAAAGAAGGGTAGAATTACTTTGTTTCATTTCTTTTATGTTCTTTTTTTTATTTTTTTCTTGTTTGTTCTTTTTTACTTGCTCCGAGTACGTGTTGCTTTACGTTTATTTGAACGCTTTTCACTTGGTTCTGAATATATTCTGATTTTTTTCCGTGACTATTTTCTATAGTACATTCCAATTTATGTCACGATTGTTTTTTACTTGGCTTCGAGTATGCTCAGATTTTTTTCTCGTGAATGTTTCTAACACTAGCTCGTTTCCATTATTTTCTCCACCTAGTTTTTTTTGTGTTCTAATAAATATAATAAGAGTAAAAACAAACAACAAATAAGAGATCATGTCCATTTTAATCTTTGACTAATTAAGAAACGAAGACTTTTACCACTAAGTTAATTTAATTTTTGACACGAACTTATGACCTGTGCTACAAATCACTGCATATTGGATCCCATTGCAACGCACGGGCATGTTTGCTAGTAATACTAAAAACTGTCTTAAAATTTTATTAATATTTATTATACTAAATTTTTATGATACATCTATTTACAGTCATAAATATTGATGTTAGTTTCTATAAAATTAATGAAATTTAAATAGTTAAACTTTGCTAAAGGGAGTTCTGCTGTTTGTTCTGAAAACCACGTCGTCTCCGAATTTTGCACAAATCCCTACAAATTTCGGGCAAGACATGCACACTGGATCAGACATCACTCCAACTCCAGCCCCCCAGGCAAGCAAACATGGGAAATACTAACGCCCGGACGTCCGGATATAAACAATTGATCCAGACGCTTCTGCTCTGCGCATCCTACCCGGTGCTCCTTCCCTTTCGGATCCAGAGGCTTCCGCTGCGCTCCTTCCCTTTCGGATCCAGAGGCTTTCGTTCTACCCGTTCCACCCCAGCGCTCATCCCCTTCCGGCTCTCTCATTTCTCCTATGATGCAATAATAAACCACGATAATGGAAATTGCGCTTGCAGACACTGCATCTTGCCGTACGTGAGGGAGAGAAATGGAACGAGAGACAAATGGATCAGATGTTAATCATTGCTTGCAACATTCAAGAACAAAGGTTTGCAACATACTGAAGCCTCATGTAACATCAAAAAAATATGTTGCAACATCTTTTTTTTAAACGTGTTGCAACATCTTAAAATTGACAGTTGCAACATAAAAAAAACATGTTGCAACATTTCAAATTGATTGTTGCAACATCAAAAAGACATGTTGCAACATCTTAAATCGACGGTTGCAACATCTAAAAAAAACATGTTGCAACATCTTAAATCGACAGTTGCAACATCCAGAAAAATATGTTGCAACATCTCAAATCGATTGTTAGAACATCGCAAAATCCTATTTTTATATTGAGTGCCATAAAACATGTAACATCCAAGATTGACTGTTGCAACATATACTACAACATAACCCACCGTAGAGTCCAAATCTGGTTGCGCTTGCCTGCGAAGGAGCCCGACATGGAGAAGCTTGTCGCCAGCGAAGCCACACCTCTAGTGTAGTAGGTCGTCGTTGAGAGACACCCGACCATGGAGGATTTCATACCCGAGAAACATCTTACCGTAAAGGTGTACGTCCACTTAGATCCACTTTGCCGTCACGGAGGCAAATTAGGAAGGTGAGCGTGTGTCGCGGAGAGGAAAGAACAAGAATGAGTGTGGGCAGATGAGGCCGTGAGGGAGGAAAGTAGGCAGTGAGGGAGTAAGGCGGTCAGCGGCGTCGGGGAGACGAGCGGCCGCGTCATTGTTAGGGAGACAAGAAATCACGTGAGGAAGATGAGAGTGAGGAAGATGAGCAACGAAGTGGGAGAGAAATGTGAAGACGGTTATGCTGTTAGCAGGCTATCAGGCTGTATAGGTCGTGGTCCACTTAATAAAAACGTCCGACACGGAAAAAAAAAACAGGCCGAACCTGCGTGTAGAAGCATTTCCGAGCAAACAGTAGTGTAATGGGTGGTCGGAGTAATAACATCGATCCAATTCAGTGGCTCGGCACGCCCATCTGACCCGGTCGCGTTACGCTGGCTGGGCGAGCGTACGTGGTGTTGGAAATTGGAATCCCACCAGCCACGCGGTGTTGGGCCGCACCCCGCAGTTTCGATGATGGAGAGCCAGTTGGCAAATCCTATAGAGATGGGCCTATATTTCCAAGGTAGGAGTACAAATGCCGGGACTTTTTTTTACCAAAATAATAATAATAAAGAAAAGACATGATGAGGAAGAGTAAACCAATACGAAGAGAGATCCCTTGTCAAAAAAAAAAACGAAGAGAGATTCATCGTACTCACATACCCTCCCGAGCTATTCCAAAGAAGGGCCCATTTTATTCCGAAAACAGATGCCCAAGCTTTCTCAGGTTCTGATAGAAGCTCACATAGGTTCAGTTCAGACTTACAAGCAGTCGAACAACATACAACACTCTGTTCTAACTCTGGACACGAAATCCTCTCTTCCTCTCCCTCCCTCTCTCTGCTCACCGCCTCAATCTAGGAAGACTGCCGGAGCTCCGGGCGCACAAAGTCAGCGTTGGCAGGCACGGAGATGTCGACGGTGGGCCTCAGCTCGGCACACACCTCGATGGCGCCGTGGACAGGGTCCGACAGGAAGTTGCTGATGAGGTCCTGGTTGATCGGGGTGTCCTTGTCCACCGCCACGAAGGCCTGCTGCGTCAGGATGTAGTCGAAGCGCGGCGCCCACTTCCTGGATCCCAGGCGAGCCGTCGTGGAGCAGTTGTCCACCATGAAGGCGACCCCACGGGCATGCATGAATGGGTTCAGCGAGTCCACCGACTCGATCACGCTCTCATTGATGATCTCAGAGTAGGAGTGCCCCTTCTTCCTCAGGATCTCAATCTAAAGCCATTGCACAACACCAAATGGGTAAAGTTAAGATCCACCGACAACATGAGGTTATCTCTGTTGCCGCTTGAGGTGGAAAAATCTTACCTGAGCCATCATCAGGGCAATGTACACTCCAGCAGTGAAGGCATGGAGCGGGCCAAGATCACCTTCTGGACGGGTTGAGCGCACCTTTTCACCGACCTTCCACATGCGAGTTTGGTCGATGTTGCCCATTGGAAAAGCTGGGAGGCCCTCTTTCTCCTATGAGAACATAATAATTATTTTATTTTAAATTGTGTCAAAAATGTGCTTAACCATGAGCACGACCAACATCAGAGATAATGGTTTAATGTAACAGAACTCACATAAAACCTCCGCCCAGCCAACACCACGCTCCGGATTTCGCTTCCAGAGGCCACATCTTCATAGCATTCGTAGAGTATATCCATGCACGGGTAAAACGATGCACTGTAAGCCTTGTTGAACTCCTTTTTGCCTTCCTCACTCAAAGAGTTGTACACCTCAAGCATCCCCTGGGGTCCAACCAGGAAATTAAGATCACAATCTAATAAACAAAGACTGACAATGGTTGGCATAAGGATGAATAATTGCAAACCTTCTTTGAGATGGTTTTCGAGATGATCCCAGTGATGCCCTCAACAGTGTTTTTGTAGGCTGACTCTTCATCCATTCCTTGTTCTGTGTATCTCCTAAACAGAGCCTCCACGATACCATGGACAGCACCCAGCAAAATGCCTGTATGTTAAATGGTTAGTCACATACTCACGGTACAATAATTAGAGGCACCATGAACAGATCAGTATGCTCACCGCGCTCTCCAAAGATATCGCTCTTGTACTCCTGTTCTAAAGTAGTAGCAAACGTGAAGGGGGAGCCAAGCGCAACTGACCATGCTAGAGCAACATCAGTTGCCCTTCCATCAACATCCTACACAATGAAATAACATTAGTAAAAGGATAAAGGACATCTGTCACCAAATGCATCTGAAATATGTTTTCAATAAATCAAACAAAGAGAAATGAAAAACTGAAACATTGATAAGCACAGCAGAGCTTCAAACATACCTGGTGCACAGCAAAGCTAGAGTTGATGCCAGCACCATTGACCTCCTTGCCCTGAACATAAAGCCTGCGGACAGATGGACCCATCCCCTTGGGGCATACAGCAATCACGCTGATGTTCTTTGGGAAATCAAGTCCAAGTGATTGCAAATGTCCCAGAAGAAATCCATGAGATAAACCAAGGATACTGTTTGGTTTCATGTGAGAGAAGATCTTCTCATAGTTGTCAGCCTGCACAAAGTGAAATCCAACTTTCAGAATGAATAAAACCGAAGATGCAACAATTAAGTACCATATCGATATGAAAGAAATACTGAATGGATGTGCTACAGAACAGCATATATGTTGAAATAACTGAAAGCTAACAAAGTAACCTCTCGTTGAAGACTTGGCACAAGTCAGCAGCATGTACAAGTATCAAACAAAAGAAGGCACTTGAAACCATGCAGCTAGTGAACATGGAGCAAACCTGTGCAGCATCAGATATCAGCAGCAACACAAGATCGCTGCCTGAGATAGTCTCCCAAATATCACCCAAGGTTCCACTCTCTTCGGTGAATCCAGCAGCACGTGCTTCCTCAAAAGATTTGGATCCTTTCCGGAGACCAATCTGAAAGCAAAAGGCAGCAGCATGTTGCAGTGACAGGAACAGGGCAGAGCAAAAGTATATACAGAAGGAGGCAGAATATATGATTCATAATTGCCATGTCCAAGTTGCACAGAATGAAGAATGATAAACTAAGAATGATAAACTGTCTCCAACTGAATTAACAATTGAAAGAAAATGGTCCAGAGGAAATAAAATGAGATTGTTCAATAAAGCAAACTATAGCCCTTTTTTGCTGTAAATAAAAAAGAACATATCTTTAAGTCAACGTGGTTTTCGTATGAATAGATAGGTAGCCCCGAGTATCAGAGCTTAGATATATTAGTCCGACAAGAGAAGAACTAACCTTCACAACAATGTTTGACTTGGCTTCAGCCAGTGAATCTCTCAGGTTCTGAGCTTGGGCAGGACCCTGCAAAAGGAACAGCGGCATGTTAAAGAGCCCTGAACCGAAACAGCAGTAGAAATCCATGCGGATCGATGCCATCTACTAGATATGACAACACTGATGTGCCGATTTGAGCACAGTCGTTGCGTACGCAATCACAGGTACATATGCTGCACATACACAACCGACCGTCTACATGACTGCGGAAGAGCAAGTGTGGGGGGCATGTGTGTCGAACCTGCGAGCCCCATCCAATGACTCCGATCTGCTTGACCCCCTTGAACGCCTCCGGGAGCAGCGGGAACAGGTTCCTCCCGCCGCGCACGATGTACTGCGCCACGAAAACCGGTCACGAACCAAACAAATCAAATCGTACCGAAACGACGGAGAGATTCATCCATCCACGGAGTAGTGAACTGTGAAAGGGGATGTCGATGGGCGAGTGGGGGCGCACCTCCTCGTGGCCCGCGAGGGAGACCTTCTCCTTGTTGAATACGGAGGTCTCGAAGTCGAGCGACGGCATGGCGGTGCCGACGGCCGGCGGCGCGGAGACCATGGCGGCGACGTCCCGGCGGCGGGCCCCGGACGCGGACGAGGAGAGGAGGCACGCGGGCTGCTGGGTGGCGGGGAAGGAGACTGACGAGGAGGTCGGGAGGCTCTTGGCACCGGCGGCGGCGGCGGCGGCGGCGGCTAGGGTTTTGGGGTGGCCGAACGCGAGGGTGGAGGCCGCCATGTAGCCGGGTGCAGTGCAGGACAGCTGCGCGAGCGAGCAAGGACGGCGAGGCGGGTGGCGACCGGCGACTGGCGAGCGGCGAGCGGTTGGTGGGTGGGGCTGTCGTGTGATACAGTAGTATTGATGAGGGCGGACGTGTCAGGGCTAATCCCCGTGGATTTATACGGCTAAGCCAGCCGTGTGACGCGCGGTCGTCGGCTGCGATGCGACGCCGGGGCCCCAGGCCGTTCGCCGCTCACGTCCGCGGCGGGCCTACGAGGTTTTGGCGGGTTGCGCCTCGCCTGGCGTCTGGAGATGCGCGGCGCGGGCAGCACGCGAGCGGCGTCCTTTTTTAGCGTCTCCCCCCGCGCCGCTCGTGTCGATCTCGAGACCGCGGGCGCCGCCGTGCACGGTGCGCGGCAGCGAGCAAACTGCAAGAGCTCTTGAGCTGCCTTGCCGTCGCGGCGTTGCCGTGCCGAATGCCGATACCCACGCCGTCCGTGCCGGAGGCATCGTACACGCGCGGCGCGGCGCGGACAGCCGGTCTTGGGCCGCATTTTCTGCGTGATAGGCTACCATGGTTCGCTGGGGTTGGGTTTGGGTTACTCCACGCAAGCAAGCAGTGTGCGTTTTCAGCATTGGATGGATGCACCGGTGGCTTAGCAGAAAAAATGATGGATTGATTGGAGCAGGATTGAGGGCCGGTTTAGTTCCCAGAAAATTTTGCAAAATTTTTCAGATTTCTCGTCACATCGAATCTTTAGACACATGCATGAAGCATTAAATATAGATAAAAAATAAAACTAATTACACAGTTTAGACGAAATGGACGAGACGAATCTTTTAAGCCTAATTAGACCATGATTGGACACTAATTGTCAAATAACAACGAAACATACTACAGAGCCATTTTGTAAAACTTTTTTGCAACTGAACAAGCCCTGAGCCGCAACAACGAATACTGTGGATTGATTTCACTTCACTAGTCGCGATCTCGTGCGGCATCACGGGATATGGCCGTGGGGCAGCTGAATCCCCGCCGAGAACGACGCCCGATCACCCGATGGGAAAATGCCGAAGGTTCGCTGTCCGCACAACTACGGCCCAACTACCCATCCATCGGCCTAGCGGCCCACTGCCGTATCCATCTGCGGCCACCACGTGCGAGGCCTGCGATGGCGAGCCACACACGGGCCATTTCCTCAGCGGCCCAACAACGCCACCACCCTGGCACCCTCGCACCATCGCACGGCCCAATGACAGGGAGACCAAAGGCTATAGCAGCCATAAATAGCATTTCGGTGATGAATCTAGTAATGTTTTAGGGGAGGAAAAGATAAGTACGGGTTCCTAGGAGAAGGTACGAGATTTTCTCAAGTTTAAATTTACAGGAGGCATTTACATGAGGGATAAAACTGTACAATATGTGAGAGATTTGGACAAAGATTTTATCAAGAAATTGAGCTCACCAAGAGGAACCGAAGGATGCCTTGATTTGTTCTTGGCACAAAATGCATAATCACAAAGTAGTAGTGGAGAAATAAAAGAGAGGGCTAGTGGATTGGTTGATAATAGCTTTTGGATTTTTGTGTCGATGATGCAGTGCACAAGCGCACAGAGAAAAGACATCTACAACAAACAAATCAACAACTATTTAAAATATTTTTAACTAAAAATTGTAGATGTCATTACAATAAAAGGCTAGCTACTGGTACTATTTGAGCAAACCAACTTTCTAGTTATTATATTATAATAAAATTTGTTTTAGGGCTTAGTCATTGTCAAGCACACCACTACACTAATGGATCTCTAACGCTTTTCTTATATAATGCTCCACCATTTGTTTCCAAGCCAGCCGACCCACCACGCAGGCCACCAGCACTTATTACTCTTTTCCTTTTAATCAAATCAAATGGCTCATTTGAAATCAGCATGTGAGTATGAGCTAGCCGGCCAAAGCTCAGCCAAACATATATTTATCAGATTCAGCCCAGATGTGGGTCCCTTGGCAAATCAAGCGGTGGAAATATGTAAATATAGAGTATATGTTAGTGCTGTAGCATGCCATTTGGACACCAGAGTTTTTTTTTCAAATTTCCGTTCACCATCTTTGGCTTGAGATGACTACCATGGCACCATCGTAAACGCCCTGATCAAACGGTTGCATTCGAACTGAATTTGCTGATCGAGCATAAAAAATTTCTGTTGCAAGTGCTTATGGACCCGTACGTACATTGTACGTAGTTTCCATACCTATAAGCCGACCATGAGTAAATTTGGCCACGCAGGCAGACATGTTTTTGTCATGTGACAGTTCAGTCATCGCAATGACGATAGAATCTTCCTTAGAAGATCGAGTTAGGTATAATTTCAGGCCAGGAAAAAATTAAAGCACGAGCAAGCTATGACGTGCTTTGCCCGATCTATTCGGGGCTGTTTGGTTCCTTCCCAGTCGAGCCTGGCTTGCACCAGCCAGCCAGGCTAGTTTTGGCCAGACTCTGCATGCAACGGCATGTTGTTTGGTTATCTGGATCATCACAGCCAGGCTAGCAGCAGCTGCTGTTTGGTTACCTGCACCTGCACCTGCATCAGATTCATCAGATTCAAATCCTGGACATGCATGAACAGTGTTTGGTTGCCTGCATACAAGGTGGTGTCGTCACCAGTTTGCAGCTGTGGTAAGGTTACCACTAGCTAGTTCAACAAGGGTCCAACAAGTCTGTTTCTAGTGAAAATTACATCATTTTGGAAAGCAAGATCAGAATTATTAAAGCTTGGACTAATATAATTACACCCTCCACTATAATTGCAAACTCTTTCCATTTGTGACCTCCCTTCCTTGCAAACAGCAGGCTGTGCTAAGATCATGCCTTGTTCTTCAGGGTTGATTTTTGCTTCAGCTCGTGGACCATGGAATGCAGCCACAGCCTCTTCTCTTGTCTTGTATTTTTTGTAGCAAGCACCTTTGAAACCAATTACTTGGTCATGGCATGCATCCCAGGTGGAGAACACACCTGTTTTGCGGCCAACATGAACCACATACCAAGCCATAATTTCCTAAGTTGTTTGAAAACATGAGAAACAGAAAGCGAAAATGCATCATTGGCATAAGGCATGTGCTCAGTATTCATAAACATCATCACAGGAATAAGGCATATGCTAAGAATGGAAAAATAACATCATTGGCATAAGGCATATGCTCAGAATGGAAGAATAACATCATTGGCATAAGGCATATGCTCAGAATGAAAGAATAACATCATTGGCAAACAGGCAATGTTCAAATCACCAGCACATCATCAAGTTCACATCAATGCCAACACAAGATCATAGAAATGCACCAGCTATGGTTGATTTGGATGCTCACTAAAAAGACTAGGTTGCAGGAGTTGTAGTGGCACATCTAGAGATGGCAGCGGATCGGGTTCGGATCGGATACCCGCGGGTTTCGGGTCCTGCGGTTTTGGGTTTGGGGATGGTTTCTCACCCACGGTTTTCGGTTTCAGTTTCGGTTTCGGGTTTGGTATCGGGTTCGGTTTCGGGTTTGGTTTTTCACCCGTGGATATCCAATGGATATCCGAAATAAATCATTTGGAATTAAAACTCATGTTTTATAATATGCTAATAATAACTTGTTTACTTAGATTATTAAATCTATTCAAAATTGACTCATGAAAATATTTATTATTTATTGCCTCTTATTTATACATGTGAATATGTGTATATTTATCCGCGGGTTTCGGGTATCCATTCGGGTTTCGGGTATCCGTTTGGGTTTCGGGTATCCGCGGGTTTGGCTTTGGTGATGGATTTCCACCCGAATCGGTTTTCGGTTCGGGTTCGAGTTTCGATTTCGGGTTTCGGTTTTGGGTGCACGGAGACTCCACCCGATCCGAACCCGACCCGTTGCCATCCTTAGGCACATCTAAAGTCACTAACTATATGTTAGTGTTAGTAAATAATGCAGAATCAGGTCATCTGCACAAAAGAAGGGTAAACCCACTACACAACCAACCCAGAAGGAGGAAGTTATGCACAAAAGAAGCCACCACTGCACACCAAAAGCATCCACCATGAGAGGGGCAGGCACTGCACCAGGATTTGCTCAAGAAGAGAGCAAGCTGACCAACAAAGTACCACCAGCAGAGAGGTAGGCACTACACAAAAAAAAGGATCAACCAGCAGCTGCCATTGCCCTCACATGTAGTAGTGTTTGGCCAAGAATGTCCTCAGCCACAGTACACAGTGACTGTTAGACATGTTGACAAATGCAGAACCCAGGGCCTTGTTGTCCAGCAGATGACCATATGCAGCCATGAGAGCCTCATCATCGAATCCTGGGACAAACATAACAGCACCATACAGCTCAGGGTGGGAATCCTCAACCTTGGTAGAGTGAATAGCATCTGCCACATTGTTAACTGCGTCTGCCATTCCAGTAAACAGAACCACATCTTCCTCTGACAGCATGGACCTCTTTCTCTTGGAACCAACCCCTCCTTCAGACTTGGCTGCCTCAGCTGGCGCCTTCAGACTTCTCATGCCCCTAGTTCCATCAGTCTTCATTGAGCTTTCAGCAAAGTCAGAAGCTGCACCAAGTGGCTCATTTGACCCCATAGCAAACTTCCCAGTTGCCTGACCATTGCCAAATATGATCATCATCTGCTTGTAATGATGGATTGGCTTGTTCAGGAACTCTACATCCTTGGGGTGTGCCTGAAATGATAACAGCAGTAGTTAGAAAATTGAAGGCACAGTTAGATAACAGCATAAAATAGAAAATTGAACAAACTTTGACATCACCACATACCTTGGTATATCCATTGTAGTGCTCCTCCTCAAGAACAATCATTGAGTGCTCCTCATCCCACAAAGCTCCACTTAGTTCTCTCAGTTTGGTCACTTTCACATACCTCTGCCTCCACTTCCTCAGGTGATTGTACACCTAGGTACCACTCACCTCATTGCCACTAAACTCCTGTAAAGCCTTTGCAACCTGATTGAGGTGGACTTCTTTGAATCCCTTATCAGTCCTCACCCCTGTTGAGATCAGCTGGTACATGCGGCGAAGCACAAAACCAGACATAGCATCAGTCCACCTCAAAGCAGGCCTTTGCTGTCCAGCAGCAGCAGGTGCTGCTTGATCAACAGGCAGCCCAAAAGCATCTCCTCCAGCAACCCCAATAGCAGAAGCATTCACAACAGCCCCATCAGGTCCAGGGAAAACAAGGTCATCAGCAGGCATGAACTCCTCAGCCATATCCTATTTTTAGCAGCGCCATACCCCACTCAGATAGATGACATCATATCAAAATAAATCATCACAGCAAATGCCTTATGCCTCAGAATTAGTGCAGCATCAAAATAAATCATCACAGCAAATGCCTTATGCCTCAGAATTAGTGCAGCATCAAAATAAATCATCACAGCAAATTGCCTCATGCCTCAGAATTAGTGCAACATCAAAATAAAACAAGTCTCAGAATTATTGTGGCATCAAGTCTTAGATTAAGAAATAAACATCATTGCATATGCCCAAAGTCTCAGATGTCGAGTAGTATCTTACATAAATAATAATCATCATCACATTTGTCCATTGTCTCAGATTAGAAGAATAAAAATCACTGCATATGTCCACACAAAAAAAGACAGATTGTAGATAGAAATAAGATAAAATCTAGATATGGGAGTGACCCCTATTTGCCCACATATGATTTGCCCATTCATCCCTCTTAAGAGCCCAAGCAGCATTGTCATCAACTTGAGTAGCATGGGGTTGGCTGTCATTGTCATTTGGCACCCAAATATGGGCAGACATTAGGTTGGTGGCTGTGCATTTGCATGTTTTATTTATTTAACCAGATGATTTAGTTACCTGGTTGAACCCTTAACCCATCCTCTCTTTCTAGTGCATCAGCAAGAATGGTGACATCATGTGCTGATCCCTCCCAACCAGCCAAGACATAGGTAAATTTTAAGTCAAAGTCAACAGCAGCTAGCACATTTTATGTTGGGTAGTGCTTCCTACCCTTAAATGTAGCTTGCATCTTGGCTGGGACTTTAGCATAGATACGAGTCTCATCTATTGCCCCAACGCAGTCCTACATGACACCAACATTACATAGTTACTTGATATGCACCCAACGCTGCAACAATATTCTACAAACTATATGACAAGTTATTTACCTTAAAGTATGGGTACCATCTTGGCCTGTTGCTAATCTTAAGTGGTGTCTCATTGGATGGAGGTCTAATCATCTCTTGTCTAAGTTCTCCAATTGCATACAACACCTCTTTGAAATAGCGGTGCACTGTCTCTATAGACCTTCTCCAATTTTGGTGTATAACTCTAAAATGTTGATTATGGCCGACAATATGAAGAAACATTGCAACTTGCTCTTCTACACAGCTATTTATGGTGTCTCTAAGTAAACTTCTTTCCCTAAGCAAGTTGCATAGCCTGAAAAAGGGGGCCCTTCTCATGCGAAGCATGTTTACACACTCTACATCATTGTAGTTGTAAATTAAGTCTAAATTCTTTTGGCGCTCCTCATCCATCTGGCTCATAGGACCATAAGTGATTGTAGGCCGTGCACTATGGTGTATTCTAATCCTAGCGAAAAGGAGTGCATACATAGCTGTAATCAGAGCAGCAGCACGGGCAAAAAGCAAGCGTCTCTTCTCTTCCAAGTCCATCTATACAATACAAGGAATTTGGTAGGA
The DNA here is from genome assembly GCA_038087645.1 of Saccharum hybrid cultivar R570. NCBI lineage: Eukaryota > Viridiplantae > Streptophyta > Magnoliopsida > Poales > Poaceae > Saccharum > Saccharum hybrid cultivar. The sequence continues at coordinate 2,753,183 of JAQSUU010000449.1, forward strand.
TAGAGTTACTACCACGACATAAACACCAGAAAGCTTTTAAGAGAACAACAGCAAAAATCATTAGTGTAATGGATATATGCCCAAGATCTGGACAAAACATCATAGACATGGACAAATGCTCAGATTAAACAGCCATGATCATCATAGACTAGGACATATGCTCAGATTAAACATCCATGATCATCATAGACCAGGACATATGCTCAGATTAAAATTGTCATCATCATAGACTTGAACAACAGCTCAGATTATAATTGCCATCATCATAGAAACTACCACATACATCATCAAAGCACACAGGAATAAAGGGGGAACGGGGGGATTAGATGTATCATATACCGAACAAGAACTTCCAGGACCCAAAGCAAAAGCACGAGAAGAAACGAGGGACAGCAGATTTGCAAGCCTACACAAAAAAAACATATTTTGCATACATATGTTATGATCTGTGGCTCAAAGTAGGGGATAAAACAAAGAAACGACCAAGAGCTTGGATACATACCTCTAGATCAGCCAAGAACTCAGATCTGGTGTGCCTGCACCGAGATTGTGAACAAAAGATGAGCTAGGGTTTCGGAATCAGGAAGAACAGAGACAAATGGAAGGGGAAGAACTCACTTGCCTTATACGTGCTCAGATCCACAACACCTGCAACACAACAAGAGAGAGGGGATGGATGAGCGGGCCACCAATCGACAAAACAACAGATCGGAGAAGAGAAGGAGGTGGAGTGCCTACCTACGGCGACGGGGAGCGATAAGTGACAAACCGAGGAGGCGCCGCCTGGGGAGGGAATATATAGCGCGGTGAATGGCGGGAAAGGGGAGGTAACCCTAGCGGAGTTCGCGCCATCTCGCGGCGGCCGAAATCGTCGCGCGCGCGCGGACGCGGGATGCACCGCGGGAGCTAGGCCCGAGAGGAACGACCGATTTCAGCGTTTCTGCAGAGCCTGGCTGAGGGGAGAGGGTTGCACGCCGTCTTTTTTGTTTTTTGGCCCTTTTTTTGAAAGATTCTCTCAAATAGGCCCCTGACGGAAAGATTTCAAAAAATGGACCCTCAGCTTGGCGCCATGGACCATGGCGCCAAGCTACAACGTCATGGCGCCATGTATCCTGGCGCCAAGAGGCATCCGACGTGGCTCCACGGGAATCTACGTGGCGTAGCTTGGTGCCATGGAGCATGGCGCCAAGCCTTGGCGCCAAGATCCATGGCGCCAAGCTTTGGAGCCATGCTGCATGGCGCCAAGCACCCATAATATAGCCTGCCCCCTTCCTATCCCCGGTCATTCCCGTTTTCTTACTCATTCTCTTCGGGTTTTTCATTTAGACACTTTTCCGTTGCTCTATAATCGAGCAATTGGACCGTGAGAAGTTGGATTTTATCCGTGGATCTTCGAGAGGTAGGTATCCTGTCACCCTTCCTTAATTTATTCGAATCGATTTGGTAAAATGAAGGCATATTTTTTACCTATGAACTTCAAAATTTTGAAATACATATGTATTGTTGAACCGTAGGATGCCTAGGCGTGGGAAAGCTAGAAAACAAAGGTATGTGTACATTCGTTTCATCGTATAATAAACCTTTATTTTTAAGATTTATTGTTAATTGTTTTGTTATATTGACCGTATTTATTGAATTATAGCTATGGACGGATGACCGAAAGTCCATATGTCCTTGTAACCGTTGCTAACTTCCCTTTCTAGTTCGAAGATACGGTCTTGCAAGTAGTAGATGTACTGTGCGTGGGGATAGATTGGTCTAGGATCGACCCATCTAGTGAAACCACAGTTTTCTTTGGACTCTGAACACTGCATTTCAAAGATTTCATTGAACATGCAGTTGGTAACGCCTATGAGATGCAAAATAATGGAGAAAAAAATTGAGTAACAAATATTAAAACCAGTTACCTCTGCTCGTGGACATTTGAAGAATCGGCGACCTCCATCCAAACCCTCCACGAACATTTGCACTAAGCAGTCCTCACCATGCCTACATTTTGGCCATTCTTCTTTCCGGTTATCATATCCTCGGAGTGGACACTCTTTGGTGAAATCTCTCTTGGTCTCGACAGGAAAATGATACACTGGCTCATCAAAGTCTTCCGGACCCAGAGACCCCTCCCACACAATGGGAGTACCCTTACTCCCCCCCGCTCCCTTCCCTCTAGATGACCCTCCAGACATTGCTACTCGTAGATAACAAACTTCTCGTTTCAAGTGACTAGCATTGTATGGAGGAAGGTGTATATATAGCCAGAAGTGTAGTGGAGAGCCGCTGTATTGTGACTTTAACGCTCCTGAAAAGCCTACACGCTATCCCTGAAAAGCCTATTTGAATTACTGAAAAGCCTATTTGAAAACTCATCTGTAAAGGCTAGATTCCTTGATCAATCAATTCATCTGTAAAAGAGGATGTACCATACGATAGTGACATGATAAATCACTGAAAAGGCTATATGCTATCGGTGTACCGCACGACTTGACATGTTTCATAAAATTTTGGCAGAGTTTTCCCTGTTTTTGATTCAATCCAAACACAGATATCACATAAACATGTCATCAACCATTATTTATGACATTCACCTTAAACAAATATATGATCATCATCAGCACCCACGTTTAAAGTGCATATGTCATAAACTCCATCTGAAGCTCATTCAGTACATAAGAATAGGATATAAAAGTCCATAATAATAGTCCATACAGTCCCAAATTAGCCTACAGTCCCTCACTGTCTCCTAGACTTACCCTTGCCCTTGTGTCCAAGAGCGTGGGTGCCTGGAGTATAAGGGTCAGGTGGTCGACGTCGCCTGGTACCGACCGGCTGCGTAGGCTGAGTCCAGGGAGCATCGTCTAGCTGAGACGGTCCAATCTCCTCGTGGCCCTGGTCCTCGTCCTCGTCCTCGTCGTCGTCATCGTCGTCCTCGTCGTCGTCCTCCTCGGTGCCGTGGTTTCGCGACCCTGTAGGTGGGTGGCTAGACGAGCCTACGCCACCTCTGGGTGCAGAAGGCACGTACACATCCTCCGTCGTGCCTGTCCTGCAACCACAACGCGCCGCGGTACGGCGTAGCCGACGTGCCAATCTCTGGTGCACAAAATCATGTTTAGTCAATTAATTTAACATTTTAGTACTGTAATATTTGCATATTTATAGGTACTTACATCGAGGAAACTACGTGTCTCGTCGTCCCTCACCCTCGGACGAAACCGTTCGATTTCTTGGACAGACATCTTGAGTGAGTTACCCTACAACAAAGTTTTAGGTTGTAATTCATTGTTACGCTAATCGATATATAAAAGTAGAGCACATGACATACCACTCTGTCCAAGATAGGTCCTGCTCCGACCTGGCGACCGGTACGAGTAGAGGTGTCGTACGCCGTGTCCTCATCCTCTGATGACTCGATGTCAGCGTAGTCATCCTGTGACCTTCCAGTCGCATGGTCAAAACATGTGACCTCATGTGTCCCAGCCCTTTCCTTCGCCTTCTCTAAATGTGCCTGAGGTGTTGGAGCCCAAATCTTACCTTCACTCTGCAACTGCAATGCATGGGCGTGCCGATCGTTGAACCATGCAACAAGCTTATAGAATGTGAATTGAACGATAGCGTTCACGGGCATACCACGAATCCCCAGCAACAGCTTGTTAAATGACTCTGCCATGTTGCTGCACTGAAACTCGTACCTCCAACCACCTGCGTCATGAGCTCTTGTCCATTTCTCCACATCTCTCATCAAACCTGTCAGCCACTGTCTACCTTCTGCATTAGATGCGGTTCTAACTTCCTCTAACTTCCTCCGAAAATACTTATCCTCAAGCTGTCTAGCAGCCTCCTGGAAAAGATCAAAATTATCCTTGACACCATCCTTTCGGAGTAGATTCTCAGCAAGGTGCCGAGTACACCAACGATGGTGCAAAGGCGCGTACCCCTCTATCTCCTCTCGCACGATCCTTCCTGCAGCTCATCATCACGTCCTTCTGCAAACGCCTGATCTGAATGAGTAAGATCACTGAACTCATGAATCAGAGGATCACGACGGCCGGGAAAAATACGCCTAAGCATCTCAACGTCACTCTCTGTGAGCTCTCCAACGGGACGATCATCGTCAGAATCAACAGCCCTTGCGATCTCATATGGCTCTGAATCATTCATAATTTCAACACTATTGGAGGCGCGGATTCCATCTCCAATCTGGACTTGAGCATCATCCGCAGGAGCGCCCTCATTATCGGGAACATCTCCTGCAATATTGCAACAACGAAGAAGAGATGATAAGAAGAGTGGATGAAAAGAAAAGACTTAAGTTTCAAAGTGAAGTACACCATCAACTATGATGCCATCATCCGTCCGGCTATGTACCTCCTCACGAGCTCTTGCAGTCAACTCACTGAATGATGGCCTCTCATTGAATAGCACAGGCACACTTTGCATGTCCACAAGCTCAACATATCCATAGCGATCTCGTTCTACAGTTCCTCCATAATAAATGCTCACTAGGTTGTCCATCTAGTTCGAAAACATAACTAAGCGTACTAAGTATAATTATTTTACTCCAGTATATTTAAAACATAATAAGTAATAGGTCTCTAATAAATATGAATTAACTACTAACTACTAATTATTCACTACTAACTAACTAATTAATTAACTAAAAAAAGATATTAACTACTACTAACTACTAAAAATTACATACTATAACTAAAAATGACGAATTTAGTATACTACTACTTACTTACTAAATAACTAAATCGAAATAAAATAATAACTAAAAAAAAACTAACTAACACTAAAAAAATAATTAGCTAACTAAATAACTAACTAATGAATATATAATTAGCTAACTAAATAATTATCTAACTACTTAGCTAACTAAATAACTAACTAAATTATATAATCAATCTAAACAATATTAACATATATATTTAAACTAAATTTCACTAATCCTAACTAAATTTCATACTAAATTAAATAATAAATAATAACTTCAAAAATATATTAAATTTCAATAATCCTAACTTAATTTAAAAAAAAAAACTTACTTGTGGCCGGCGGCGGCCGCCGCCGGTGCCCGGCGGCGGGTGATGCGGCGCCGGCGGAGGGGGGCGGCGGCGGCCGGCGGGGGCCGCGCCGGGCCTAGTGGCGGCGGCCGGCGGTGGCGGCGCCGGCCGGCGGCGGCGCGGGCGCTACGGCCGGCGGGGGCGGCGGTGGCCGCGCGCGGCACGGGCGGCTCCGGCGGCGGCGGGAGCCGGCAGAGGGCGCGGCGGCCGGCGTGGTACGGGCGGCGGCGGGCGGAGCGACGACCGGCGGCGGCGACGGCGAGTGGCGGCGGGGTCGGGCGCGAGGAAGAGGAAGAAGAAATGAGGAAGAAAGGAAAGAGAAGGAAGAAGAAAAGGAAGGGCCGACAGTTATTAAGGGGCTTGGCGCCAAGATCCGTGGCGCCAAGGCTTGGCGCCAGGATATTACGGATCTTGGCGCCAAGCCTACGCGCCACGTAGATCCCCGTGTAGCCACGTCGGATGCCTCTTGGCGCCAGGATACATGGCGCCATGACGTTGTAGCTTGGCGCCATGGTCCATGGCGCCAAGCTGAGGGTCCATTTTTTGAAATCTTTCCGTCAGGGGCCTATTTGAGAGAATCTTTCAAAAAAAGGGCCAAAAAACAAAAAAGACGGGGGTTGCACGCGCAGGGCCTGGCTGAGGAGGGGGACCAGGGAACCAAACAGCGGTACCCTGCATCCAGCCAGCCTGGTTGAGGCGGGTGCATGGAACCAAACACGCCCTCACATCCTTTTTCGTCCAAAGCACCGCTCGCCATAATTCCCCAACGTACCCGGCGGAGAAGCTCGGTACTACACATCGGTCCTGCATGCCTGTACCCTGGGTACAACGCCGGCCGCCGGCCATGCTCACAAGTCATCACAAGAAAAGGGCACGAGGCCGGCCGGTGGAGGCGGCTCACCCCCCAACACAACGCAAAGCCGGCCCCGCCGTCGCCACTTTTGCAGCTTTCCCGGCCGGTGCCGCTGGTGGTGTCACGGTGCGGTACTGCGGTACCGGTACCACCACGTCAAGGCCGCCCGCCCGAACGTGCCGAACTGAACCCCCCTACAAGTTCTGCACACGTCAGCCGCCGGGGGCCGAGACCACCAAATCCAAAGCCACTTTCCCCCACAAAACGCCCGTGCCGAGCCAAACCCACCCCAACCGCCCGCCCGCCTCGTTCGCTACCGCTACGTTGTGTTGCCCGCGCGAAAAACCAAAAACGTACACCACCACCACCGGCCACCTCGGCAGCTACGTGCGTGCGCATGCACCGGCGCCACCGAGCCGGCGGCCTTACTGGTGGTGGTGGGGATGGGGGCAGCAGCGGTCGACGACGCCGCGTCGATGAGGGCCGCGGTGAGGCGGCTCAGCTTCGGCGCGGCGGCGGAGGAGAGGCGAGACGCCGCGGGGGAGGTCGCGAGGCTGGCGCGGGCCAACGAGCGGACGAAGCGCCTCCTGCCCGAGCTCGGCGTCGTGCCGCCGCTCCTGGACATGCTGGTCGAGGCCGACGCGCGGGGCGCCGCGGGGGCACGCGTGGCCGCGGCCGGGGCGCTGCTCGAGCTCGCCAGAGGGACGCACAGGTTGGTGGTCACTGAGTTCTACTTCTCCGTGCTTGTTGCCTGCCTGCCTGCCTGCCTCGGTGTTCAACGTTCTTTCCTCCAGATTCTTCTCGCGTGCAACTTCCTTTTGAGAGCCATGTGCCCATGTTATTACTAGAAAACTCTTTTGGGTAGGGAAAACAGAGTGGGTAGTATAGTACTGGCTCTGCTGCATGAGATTTGAATTGTGGAAGCAATGATCTTGTTCCAAAATTCAGGCAAAAAGAGTGCCACGTTTTTGAGTAATTTCTTTTCGAAGATGGCGCTTCAAGAACGTTTCTTGTTCCGGAGTGTTCAGCTGCCTTTCAGTTTCTTCTCCTCACTCAAACATGTTTGGTTAGGTTTGCTTTGAATTTGAAATCCACCTGTTGTTCAGACACTTGTGTCTCTCAAGTCCCTCATCAACTGCTACTTCTACTTCTCCAGGGAAAAAAAAAGAACTCTTGATGTCAGAAAAATATACGCGGTCCTTCTCGAGGACGTTGAATTTAGGACGCTGCTTATTCTCTTGAATTCAAAAACTCCGGGTTGCTTCACTTGCACACATATATACATGAACATGAACTGCACTGTAGTCAGTCACGATGCTTTACATTCACAATTTTCGCAAAACCATAGCAAAGGATTGAAAAATCAGAATTGGTTAGCCTTGACAAAGGTGTCCCCCCTTGGCCGGTTGTCTCTGCCATGCCAAATCCTCTCAAACTGCTCTGACCATTTGAGCAGCATTTGTCAAAGTCCTTAAACAATACGCACGCGCATCAACTCTTGCCGGTTGCTGCTTTCCACAAACCATTAGGCGAGCACGGGCCAACCTTTGCGCCTGCCACTGCCAGAGTCCCCTCACGCCATTGTTATTTGATCTGCCAGAATCATTGACCAGAACACATAATGTCAGCGCTTTATCCGGCTCCAGTTTCAGCTTTGTTGGTTGGTATTAGGCAGCCCAAACGTACAACATATACTCTCTCAGGCTCAGCTCTTTCAGGTTTCAGCCTCCCTTGTTTTCCGTGGACAAAGTTTGGCAAACAAAATGGACACAAGTCCTAACCATGTGTTTCATTTCGTTTGTTCCATCACTTTGACGAAAGCAGCTAGCTCTTAGAGAGTCATTTGCGCTTTATTTTTTCCCCCTTAGCATAATGCATATTTGGTATGTCATGTGGATATGGGCCTGGGCCCCAGATAGTGACAAGCATATACATGGTGCGCCAGGAAAAGATAGACACCATGTGTGTGACACCCCCACGTTGAGAACTTGGACGTACGTACCCAGTTTCTACTAGGCTTGATGTGGACTTGCACTCGTTGCCAATTTGCCTGCACGGCGTGGTGTTGCATTGCATCGACTGCCAATGGTCACAGTGGAATGAAACTGAAAACCACAATGGCATCCCGTGAAGCACGCAGATTATAGAATCATAGAGCAGACGTGTAGGTTTACTCCAAGAAACGTCTAACTGACTGGATTAAAATTCAACAATTCATGAGTTCAGAATGAATAGATATAGATCCATATATTACTGTATTGTTTCTCCTGAATTGCATATTATATATTATAGTACTGCAATTTGAGTAGTTGATGGAAAACTGGCAAGGCCTTTCTCTGAATTTACAGTATGTTTTTAGCGCATCGCTTGTCATTCTGTTCTGCAATTTTAGGTGATTGAAAAAAGTAGTACTCTATTAGCACTGCAATATTAGGTGACTGAAAAAGGGCAAAATTGTTCTCTTTGCATCATGTCTTCTGCCCATCTGTAATATTCTGTTGTCATTTTGGTTATCTGCTGAAGTGCTGATGAGCTTCTGCTCTGGGTTTTCAGAAATAAGGTGCACATCGTCAAGGCCGGTCTGCTCAAGAAGCTGCCGCAGCTGACGGACGACAAGGACCTGTCGAGAAGCCAGGAGCTGGCGCTGCTGGTCCTTTCCATCTCGTCACTGGCCAACACCGACTTCCCCATCTCCACCACCGAGCTCCTCCCATTCCTCGTGGCCACCCTCAGCGACGCCGACGTCCCGCCCGACACGATGCTGCCGTGCTTGGCGGCCCTCCGCAACCTGTCGACGAAGCTCGAGCACGCGCGCGACGTGGTCTCCAGCGGGGCCGTGCGCGCGCTGCTGTCCCTGTCCCTGTTGCTGGACCGGAAGACGTCCGAGGCGGCGCTGTGCATCCTCGGGGAGCTGGCGGCGGCGAGCGCGGCGGCGAGGAAGGCGATGGAGGAGGAGGGCGAGGGCGACGCGGCGCCGCGGGCGGTCCTGGAGGCCATGACGCGGCACGAGAGCGCGCGGTGCCAGGAGCACGCGACGTACCTGGCCATGGTGCTCGCGCACGGAAGCCGCGCGCTGCGGCGCAGGATGCGCCAGCTCGGCGTCGTGCAGGCGCTCCTGGAGGTCTCGCTGCTCGGCGGCCCGCTCGCGCAAAGGCGGGCGGCCAAGATCCTGCAGTTGTTCAAGGAGGAAGGGCCGCAGCAGAGCAGGCTCAGGGCGCACTCGGAGCCTCGCGTGGAGGGAGACGGCGGCACGTCGTGCCCCGACGACGACGTCGCCGGCGAGGACGGCCGGGAGGCGAAAGATTGTTGCCGGGATACCACCGTGGGCAAGATTGTGAGGCAGAGCCTGGATAGGAACATGAAGTGTATACTGAGGAGGGCCACGGCGTCCGTGGACCTGACCAATGTTAAGCTGCTCGTTACCAGCTCTAGCTCCAAGAGCTTGCCTTGCTGAACTCCATTATCAAATGTTCAGTTTTCCTTTTATTTTGATGATCACCATTCTTTCTGAGTGCTCGTGTCGATCTGCAAACGAACCGGAACCGTTTTTTTTTAACTCCACTTCATGCTTAATCCTATTTGCCAGTTGCCACCGATAATGCGGCCTCAAAAATAGGTTGTTCACAGTGATTTGGGTCCTAAAAATAGGCTCTAACAGATGACCCAGACACACAACCCATTTTGCGTACCATGGGAGCTGAGACGCAAATAAGCGTCCTCCAGAGAGACGACATAAACTCTGGCGCCGTAGTGATGGGCCCGTGGTGAGGCGCGGCCCTCGACGGGGCACGGCCGGCTCGGCGAGGCGAGCCCGCGGCGGGGCGCGGACGGCGGTGCGAGACGGGGAGCGGGCGAGGCGGGTCCACGGCGCGCGGAGCGTGCAGCTGGTGGGCGGCCGGGCGGTGACGCACGCAGCAGCTGCTGCGGAGTAGGCGGCGGCGCTGTGCGAGAGGCGCAGGATGGGGTCCGGGCGCGGGTCTCGTGGCGGCGCCAGCAAGGGAGGTGGCCGTGGCCGTGGCAGTCTGGGCCCAAGGGGAAGACGCGGCATGGCCTAGGATGACCGGAAATGAGAGAAAAGGAAAGTGTCCAGAGTGGAGCTCGCCGGAGTTAGGAAGAAGAGAGTGAAGTCGCCGGCGCCACTGGTCGGGGGAGGGCGTCGGATCCGCTGCCTTGTGGGGAGGAGGGGATGGGAGAGAGATGCCGCCGGCAAGCACCACCGGGAGTCTGCGCTGACCAAATCCACTGGATCGGCTTTCTATTTGCCTTCGCTGATGGAGAAGAGAGTTTTTAGGTCAGTGACCCTTTCCTTTCAGCGAGACGCATACCACGTATAGGTCTCCTATTTTGCATCGCATTGTTAGAGTCAGTCTAAGGTGTCAGACGACCTCCACTCCCGCACCGCTCACGGGAGCGCCGCTCAGCTTATCCCTTCCCTCCCGTTGCTCCCCTCATTCTCCCGCATTGAGCAACCCGAGCAACCCTAACGTGCCTCTCTCTTCCTCTCCATCCCACCGCGGCAAGCGGATCTAGTAGTTCCTGCGTGCGTTTGTAAATGGCAGGACAAGGCGGCGAGTTCCATGGTGAGGACGGCGCACATGGCTAGGATGATGCCGGCCTTACCTTCGATTTGTTGGGCGCTGTTGGCGACGCTCCGGGCTCGAGCAGGTTCGACGCCGCCGGGGGGTCCAGCCGCTACCAGAATCCCGACGAGGAGATGGGTCGGCTTGACCTCAACGCCGCGAGGGCTGGAGAGGAGAAGAGTACCACCAGTACGCGGCCCACATTCGTAGCCTCAGCTTCCGGCCACCGCGCCACGTCGGAGTAGGAGGTGCAGAAGGTGCTACCTTCGACGGTTGGTCTGCATCCGTCAGAGGTGGCTTCGTCCCTCCTCCGCCGCGTCCAGTGAGCGGTTCAAGCCGTCGGCGGGGCCACGCCCCGCGTGCACGGGGGCCGGGGCCAGCCATCCACGCCGACAATTTTGACGACGCCTTCGTTGTCCCTAACCCGGTAAGCGAGCCCATGTACAGAATTGTTGGCATAAGACAAGTGTTCTGTTTATGAATTGTTCATGTCTTGATGGTCTATTAGGTGCTCTGTTTAAGATCTTTGTTCATGTATGTTGATCTTTTACATGCTCTGTTTATGAATTGTTCATGTATGTTTGTTAGTGTCAGATGCATGTCTACTGTTGAAGCTTGTCGGTGTCTTTTTTCTATAATTATTGCTATCGCTATTCACCGTTTAGGTTGACAAGCACAAAGCTAATTGGACACCACAGAACATAGAGAGGTTATGTGACTCCTACCTTGCCGAGATGCAAAGTGGGAACTATCCAGGAGGACAGATGAACAAATTTGGGTAGAAGAACATTGCTAGGAGGTATTTATCAGCTTCAGGCTTGATGCATGACAGAGAGCAGCTTCAAGGCAAACTTAGGAATCTAAGGAAAATATAGACGTTCTATGACAAAGCATAAAACTGTAACACCTCAGGTGTTTGGTTTCTATAATTGTGAAAGGATCAATATGCCCAATAGGGGGGGTGAATTAGGCTTTTCTAAAAATTAATTGCAAGAATTAAATCCTACAAGCCAAACTTCACCCCTAATGCCTACTAGTGTTCCCTGTGATTCTACCGATAAAAGTTTTGCACCCTAAGTTCCAATCCTAGACTAGCATGGCAATTCTAGGAAAGTAAACAAGCAATGAAAGTAATGCACGAAAGTAAATGCTTGAAAGTAAGGGTTAGGAACAAAGCGATGTTTTGCCGAGGTATCGGAGAGTCGCCACTCCCCACTAGTCCTCGTTAGAGCACCCACGCAAGGGTGTAGCTCCCTCTTGATCCGCGCAAGGATCAAGTGCTCTCTACGGGTTGATTCTTCGACACTCCGTCGCGGCGAATCACCCAAAACCGCTCACAACATAAGTTGGGTCACCCACAATCTTGTCGGATGATCACCAAACTCCCAATCACCACCGAACCGTCTAGGTGATGGCGATCACCAAGAGTAACAAGCTAGAACTCTCACTTGACCACAACAAGTCTAATGAGAAGATGAATGCACACTTGCTACACTCTTGTCACTATAGAGGATTCTTAAACTTTGATTCTCAAATCACTATCCTCACTAGGGCTCTTGCACTCCCTTGCACTTCAAAGGTGTTTCTCAGCTGAACAAATGAGCAAGAGACCTCTAAAAGAGGTGGAGGGGATGTATTTATACACCCCTCAGACAAATCCAACCGTTACCTGCCGAATTAGTAAAACGCGCACTGGCCGGTCGACATGACCGGATGCGCCGGTCAAGTGTAACGGTCGGAAACCGAAAGTTAGCGCTGAGTGACCGGACGCGCCGGCTTGAGATGACCTGACGCGCCGGCCTGAGATGACCGGACGCGCCGATCAGAGATGACCGGACGCGTCCGATCACGCAAGAGCCTTACTGGAAACTGATCTGACGCTCGACCACGTCCGATCATAGCTGTCCGGACGCGTCAGGTCAGCTTGGGACCTTACTGGAACATGACCGGACGCGCCGATCAGTTCACAGTCACGTCCGATTACACTGTTTACCCTTTGGAACACGTGTCAGACTGACCACCACGTCCGGTCCTCGCAAGGACCGCGTCTGGTCGATCAGTTACCGACGCAGTAAAATGTTAGTACTGACCGGACGTGTCCGGTCATGACCAGAACCGCGTCCGGTCACAGGTAAACTGCTCAAACGTCTTCTAAACGCGACGCAACTTGAACCAAGTTGCTTCCAACTGAACTTTGAGCTTTTCTAGAGCTACCTAGTGCTAAGTTTGACAAGTGTGCACCACACCTAAACAAAAGACTTACCTAGGTCAAGCTACTCGCTCATGCCCCCCTTTATAGTATGGTCAAAGGAAGAAACAAAGATCCTAATGACTATTCCAGATGTAACTCAACACCTTGACATCCGGAACTAACCGTCCTTAAACTCGATCGATGATCCTTTGAAAACCGAAACGATTTCCATCAAGGAACATGAATACTCATGTGCCCAAAGCAGTTATCATCTCCATGACCTAACTTACCAATGTTTCTGCAAAACACACGTTAGTCATGGTAATAATGCGTCGTCATCAATTGCTGAAACCAACACCGGGGTCTATATGCTTTCAATCTCCCCCTTTTTGGTGATTGATGATAACACTTTAGATTCAGAAGATATAAGTTGAGGTTTTCGATCATGCTTGGTTCACATAAGCATAAAGCTGTAAGCACAAGGGGTTAGTCATTGCTTATGTGTTCCAAGCCAATTGAGTGTACTTATAAGATAAAACATGAAGAGTTAGTACACATAAAACATAGCTCATATGAAATCGGAGTAAGACATGGAAGCACAACCTTATGAGCTAAACACAAAAGAGTGACATAGATAAAATATAAAGTCTCACGAACTCATAGTCACACAATGCAGGGCGGGAAAATAAACATGATGCATGAAAGTAGCACACAAAGAACGAAACCCCCTCTAATAGCACTCCCCCTGAATCTATGCTCTCTCTCCCCCTTTGGCATCAACCACCAAAAACTAATCTAAGGATCTTACGGGGGAACAGAAGCTGTCGTGTCGGGTGCTGAGGAGCGCGGAGTGATCACGAACTGTGAAGTATCCTCCTCAGACTCTGAACTGTCAGGCTGACCCTCTGTAGATAGACGTGACAGAGAAGCGGTCTGGGTCGGTAGAGTGGGTGCAGCAACTGAAGGTGTAGTAGCAACTATAGGAGCAGTCGCTATCGCCTGAGCCTGAAAGACAACAAAAGTAGGAGGATCTGTCGAAGCAACTGAAGATGGCAGAGTCTCTGTAGTCCCGGCCCCTGACACTGGAAGAGCAGCAGTCTCTGAAGCTGACATCTCTAAGGTAGTCACAAGAGTAGTGTATGACGGTGACGGCTGTCCAGTCAGCTCAATGTAGGTGGCACTGAAATCAGGGAACGGAGTGCCTGAAAGGAGGTGAGGTCCCGGCTGAGCTGGTGGTGTAAACCCTGTCTGGATAGGAGTGAAACTCGGAGACTGAAATGTCTGGGGCACCTGCTGCTGGGGGGAGGTGTACTAAAAACTCGGTTGTCCCTGACTCTGAGGTCCACTGGACTGTAAAGCTGGAGTCAGGACAGACGGTGGTGGAGGTACTCCAACCGTGACAAGGTGGCACAGGAGCTCTAGGTACTGCTGCTGAGTGGCTGCCTGTTGCCTCTGCATCTCGAACTGCTGTCTCTGGAACTCTAGCTACTGCCTTTGGAGCTCGTCCTAACGAGCCTGAATCTGAGCAAACGCGGCAGCTGTTTCCTGAGCCTGTCTCTGCATCTGGATCTCCTGTCTCTCCTGGGCCTGGGTCAACCTCTCAAGAATAGCCACCATGGCTAGGTCTGAGCGGGAGGCTGAGCCTGAGCCACCGGCCTCATGGTCGTGAGGACGAGGAGAGCGGTACCGGGGGATGGGCTGATAATCCTCATCTATGCTGTCAGTAGCAACATCCTTGGCTGGATCAGCTGGCTGAGCATCTAGATCTGCTAGCTCTGCCTCAACAAGACCCTGAACGGTCTCGTCCTGCTCAGCAGCTGTCTCCGGTACCTCTGGCCTTTGACGCTGTCCTGGGCTAGGTGCCTGCTCTCTAGTAAGTAGTAACTGATGCCAACAACTGTCGTATGTCATACTCTGGAAAGGTTGTGGTGGTATCAGAAATCTCTGCTCTAATCTCTGCAGGCAACTCACAGGCAGATCTGATGATGAAGCATATCCAATGGGCGTATGGTAGCTGCTTGTGACCCTTGAATCCCTCTGCCAAGGTGTCCTCCATCTCACATAGCATCAAATCCCAAAGGTCAAACGGGGTCTATGAGATGAGGTGATGTACTACCCATAGCTGCATGCGAGTCAAGCCCTCTCTATATCCAAGCCTCGGAAGTAGAGTCCTCCTCACAATAGCATCAAGGACTCTGGCAATAGGTGTTAGGCTGGCAGGTGTACGTCGAGACCCCTCGCCAAAAGGCTCACGGAAATAGGGTCGGATCAAATCTGTAGGGGGCACTGTCCCGCCGTGAGGGCGTCTCGAAGGTGCAGTATGTACGAAGCATAGCTGATGAATCTTTGTCTCTGAAGCAGGGAGTCTGAGAATCTCCCGTACCCTGGTGCTGTAGAGTCTACGGTCATGACCTCTGAATGCAAAGTGTATAAACTGATGTGCTGGGTCTATCCAAAGTGAAGAGTAAAACTCTCTGACCCAGGTCTCGCAGTATGCTCCAGTCCATCCAAGAAGATCTGACAATCCAGGTAGAAAGGACAGATGCGGACGAAGCTGCTCACCAACCACCTCAACTAAGGCCTTCAGTCGATAGACTCTCTGAGGTCTGAAAGCAATCCCGCTGTCGACATAAGCCCTATAGAAGTCCTCGTGCAGAGGAGTGTAGAAACCCTCTGAAGCCCGGGGATCCCGCTGAGGTGGGAACCACCGAGTGACCTCAACGAACCTGAGGGCCTAGACCTGTCTAGCTGTAGCTCTCCTGAGGTCAAAGTGCTCAACTGGGGGGTGACCTCGAGCCTTGGGAGGTGGACGACCTCCACGACGCTGACCCTCTGGCCTAGGAGTCACCTGAGCCCGCGTACGTTCTGAGCGACGATGCTGTGGAGAGGGTACTGTCTGCTCCTCAGTCTCCTCTAGATCCTCTGTAGGCTGCTCTGCGGGTGCATCCACTGTCTCCTCTGTGGCCTCTGTACCGAGTTGTCGACCTTCAAGATGAAAGCGACTCTCGCCAATCTGTATGCCACTACTCCTGCCACCTCTCTCTACTACCTCTGCTGCATCTGCAACTGCCTGAGCTACTTCTGCCTCTGTAAGTGTTCTCTTTCTCTTCTTGGCAGCAATCTTCACTCGCTTGCCACGAGCTACCTCTGTCCTCTTGGGGGGACTGTCATCCCCGTCACTAGGTGCACCACCAGCGTTCTTGCAGCGAACCATACTAACAAACTGCTGTACTGAGAACCACTGGAAAGTAACAGATGATGAACTGATACTCATGAGGCTTGGCCTCAATCCGTATCCGCAGGCTTGGCATCAGATTCACAACTGATCACCTGACACTCACAACACCGACAGGACAAACTGAAACGGTAGAATAGATGGATCTACTATAAGCAACATATATTATCTAACAGATGAGTAAGATCCTAATAAGAGCAATCATATGAGGTAAGATATGAAAGGACCGCAAGCTACCTCAAAAGAGCGAAGATCCAATGAACAAAAGAAGATTCCGACACGCTAGCCCGGTAAAGGCGATCGAAACCCTGGTGAACCGAGATATCGACGATCGAATTAGTAATTCACCAGAAAATCAATGGTAAACCCTAATCCAAGGTAAAGATGTCACCTTGTGGAGACGGAGATGATCGCGGAGACGGAAAGGCTCGCGGAGTTGGAAATTTCGCGAAAACACGTCTCGACGAAACGGGTTCGGATGGCTTGGGTTAGGGTTTTCGCGGCAGCGGGCGAGGGCTCAGAACAGTTGCGCACGCGCGGCGAGAAGCGGGCACAAGACGGTAGAGCTGCTCTGGCGGCTCCGATGGCTCCAAGGGCGCAAGGGACGGTGGCGTAGGACGGCTGCGGACGCGGCGGCGCTGCGACTGCTGTGGCACGACGCGGGCGCGGGCGAGGAAGGTGCGGGCGCGGCTGCGGAGGCGGCTGCGGAGGTGGCTGCGGGCAGGAGCACGCGACGACGGTGGCGTGGTGGCTCGGCGAGTACGGGCGGCGGATGGATTGAAAAGGATTGAATGAGATCCGAACGAACGGTTAAAAGGGTGAGATCCGCTTTTTACGTGATGACCGGACGCGGTGGAGGCATTGTCCGGTCAAAGTCCAGTAAGCTCTTGGAATGACCGGGCGCGTCCGATTATGCACGATCGGACGCTGACAGAGTCCGGTCACATTTTGCCCGGAAAACTGAAACGGATGACCGGACGCGGTGGTGGTTGCCGGGACCGGACGCGGTGGTCGGCAGAGACACGTCCGATGCAGCGTTCAGTCACAGATCTTGGAGAAGACTTTCAGGAATGACCGGACGCGCTGGTGGACGCATGACCGGACGTGGTGGTGAAGCAGAACCGCGTCCGATGCAGCGTCCGGTCCAGCGTCCGGTCGCTGTAAAACGCCTTTTTTCAAACCGATTTTCGACGTGACTTCTCCCAATCAAGTTCCAATTCAAAGAGACCCAAATAAACAACAATTAGAACCTGATATGAGTGACCTCACTCAAACTCTCAAAATATTTTGCCTTAGGCTAGTATTATTTTTAAGAAAATATTCAATAAACACCCAAGGAGCAACGTATGGCCATGCAATAGAGTGTATCAACCCTTGGGAGCTTCAAATGCTCTCTCTATTCATGGACGAACACAGAGGTTACTCAAAGCAAAACCGAAAAGAAATGACAAAGCAACAACCATGCATATGCAATGCAAAACGAGAAAGGTAGGCTAGTTGCTTGTCAAGTTTGATCCACGGTTAGGCTTCTTTACTCCTCCAAAGGAGGGTTATCGTAACCGTGTTAGACAAGTTCTAGATGCATTGCGGGAATTTAAACATGACATAATGTACAATGCAATGCAAGGGACAACACAAGCTTATTTTTTAAAGTTACTAGAATCAAGCACATTTAGTTCACTTCTCAACCTACAAAAGGTAGCTTCATCTAAAGGTTTAGTGAAGATATCCGCTAATTGATTTTCACTTCTTACACCTTCGAGTGAAATATCATTTTTAGCAACATGATCTCTTAGAAAGTGGTGGCGGATATCAATGTGCTTGGTGTGAGAGTGTTGTACCAGATTATTAGCAATTTTAACGGCACTTTCATTGTCACATAAAAGTGGCACCTTTTCAAGAACAACTCCATAGTCTAGGAGGGTTTGTTTCATGTATAAGATTTGTGCACAACAAGCCCCCGTGGCAATATATTCCGCCTCGGCGGTGGACAAAGCCACACTATTTTGCTTTTTAGATGACCATGATACTAAGGACCTCCCAAGCAAATGGCATCCTCCGTATGTGCTTTTTTCTATCAATTTTGCAACCGGCATAATCCGAATCGGAATAGCCAACTAGTTGGAATCTAGCTCCTTTGGGATACCAAAGACCGATGCTTGGGGTGTACTTAAGATATCTTAAGATTCTTTTTACGGTGCTTAGGTGAGGTTCTTTAGGGCATGCTTGAAAGCGAGCACACATGCACACACTAAACATGATATCGAGCCTAGATGCGGTAAGGTACAACAAGCTACCAATCATAGAACGGTAAAGAGTTTGATCAATTGGTTTACCTCCCTCATCTAGGTCGAGATGTCCATTAGTTGGCATTGGGGTCTTGATTGGCTTGCATTCTTCCATCTTGAATCTTTTGAGAAGATCCTTGGTATACTTTTCTTGAGAGATAAAAAACCCTTCTCTCATTTGCTTGACTTGAAAACCAAGGAAGAATGTTAGCTCACCAATCATTGACATCTCGAACTCTTTCGATATCAATTCACCAAATTCTTTGCAATAATCTTCATTTGTTGACCTGAAGATGATATCATCAACATAGACTTGACAAATGAAGATCTCTCCATTAAACTTCTTGGTGAATAGTGTGGTGTCAACCTTCCCAATAGTGAAGCCCTTCTCAATGAGGAAGTCCCGGAGGTGCTCATACCACGCTCTAGGGGCTTGCTTGAGCCCATATAGCGCCTTAGACAACCTATAAACATGATTAGAATATCTAAGGTCTTCAAACCCGGGAGGTTGTTTAACATAGACTAGTTCATTTATGAAGCCATTTAAAAAAGCACTTTTCACATTCATTTGATATAATTTCATTTCATGATGTGATGCATATGCAAGAAGAATATGAATGGCTTCAAGTCTTGCAACGGGTGCAAAAGTCTCTCCAAAATCAAGACCTTCAACTTGAGAGAACCCTTTTGCTACTAGTCTTGCCTTGTTCCTCACCACTACACCTTGATCATCTTGCGTGTTGCGGAACACCCACTTGGTTCCAATGACTCTTGCACCTTTTGAATGCTCTTCAAGTGTCCAAACTTGATTGCGGGCAAAGTTGTTCAATTCTTCATGCATAGCATTCACCCAATCCGGATCTTGAAGAGCTTCTTCTACATTCTTAGGTTCAAGACAAGAGACAAAAGAGTGATGTTCAACAAAAGAAGTAAACTTTTGAGATCGAGTCATTACACCCTTTGTAGGACTCCCTATGATGAGATCTTGTGGATGTGCTTGAAGTAGGGGTGAGTTTCTTCGATCAACCATTTGAGGAGTAGGATGGGGAGCATCAACATCTTGAGCTTATGCCTCGGCTTGTTGATGAGAGACATGAGTATCTTCATTTTCAACTCTCATTCTTGTCATCATCTTGAGGCACATAGGATGAAGATGGTGGATTGGCAATTTATACATTGTCTTCATCATCTTTAGGCTTGATGTCTCCCGCCGGCATGTTCTTCATGGCCTCTATCAATGGTTCATCACCTACATCATCACAATTCTCAATTGCTCCTTGGGAGCCGTTAGATTCATCAAATTCCACATCATATGTTTATTCAACCAAACCGGTGGCATGGTTAAATACTCTATATGCTTTGGACTTTGATGAGTAACCAACAAGAAAACCAATATCACAACGTCTTTGGAACTTCCCTAGGTGTTGACGCTTCTTGTAGATGTAGCATTTGCAACTAAACACCCGGAAGAATGAGACGTCCGGCTTCTTCCCATTTAGCAACTCATAAGGGGTCTTGCCAAGAAACTTTTGTAGGAAGAGGCGATTTGAAGCATAGCATGCGGTGTTGATTGCCTCGGCCCATAATTTCTCCGGTGTGTTGTACTCATCTAGCATTGTTCTTGCAAGAGTGATCAAGGTCTGGTTCTTTCTCTCAACGACACCATTTTGTTGAGGAGTGTAGGTTGATAAAACTTCATGCTTGATTCCAATTTCATCACAATAAGCTTCAATGTTGGTGTTGTCAAACTCTTTGCCATTGTCACTTCTAATTTTCTTTATCTTGACTTCAAATTCATTTTGAGCTCTCTTTGCAAACTTCTTGAAGCAATTTGCCACTTCAGATTTGTCATGAAGAAAGAAAGTCCAAGTGTATCTTGAGTAGTCATCCACAATCACTAGACAATAGAGATTTCTACCCAAACTCTTGTAGATTGTAGGACCAAACAAATCCATGTGTAGAAGTTCTAGTACTCTTGATGTTGACATGTAAGCTTTGGTTGGATGAGTGTTTGCAACTTGTTTGCTGGCTTGACATGCACTACAAGGTTTGTCCTTCTCAAACTTTATATCCTTCAACCCTCTCACTAATTCTTTCTTCAATAGCTTATTGAGAGTGTTCATTCCAACATGAGCAAGCCTCCTATGCCAAAGCCATCCAAGTGTAGTTTTGGTGAATAAACATGTCATCAAGTTTGCATCTTCGGAGGTGAAGTCAACACGATAGAGATTATTGTATCTAAAGCCCTTGAAAATCACTTGCTTGTCATCTATCTTAGTAACAACCACTTCATTTGGACTAAACAAGCATTGGTAGCCAAGGTCACAAAGTTGCCCAACGGATAGTAAGTTGAAACTCAATGAAGCAACATAGAGCACATTTGAGAGAGTGTGATCATTTGATATTGCAATCTTGCCTATACCCTTGACTTTGCTCTTTGAATTGTCCCCAAATGTGATCTTGTCTTGACATACCCCATTTTCTTCAAGTGAGGTGAACATACGAGGATCACCGGTCATGTGTTATGTGCAACCACTATCAATCACCCAATGAGATCCACCGGTCTTGTAGTTCACCTACACACAAGAGATCAAGCCTTTTATTTAGGGACCCAAACTTGAGAGGGACCCTTAACTTTCTCAACTAGTGACTTGGCAACCCATATTTTCTTAGGCCTATTCTTGTTAGGAGGACCCAAGAACATGACTTTCATCTTTCCACTTGAGTCCTTTCTAAGCATGTAATGAGCATTGAAGGAAAAAGGTCTAGCATGCTTGGGCAAGGGTTTGTGGTGGTGGAGTTTTGCACTCATGAGCAAAATGGCCTTCTTGTCCACACTCAACACATCTCTTTGGTTTGGGCTTTGACTTGTTTTGTTGTTGTTGAGCTTTGACCTTCTTCTCTTGATTTGCCAAGTAACCAATGCCACTCCTATCCATCTTCATGACGGTGTTCATGAGTAGCTCACTTTGCAAATGTTGGCCTCTTGTGAACTTGCTTAGGCTAGTCTTGAGATGCTCTTTTTCTTGCTTGAGCTTCTTGTTTTCTTCAATAAGTGACTCATTTTAAGCTTGCTTTTCAAGAGCCATCAACTTCTTGTTCTTATTCTTAAGCATCTTATTTTCACTCTTGAGCTTGACATACTCATCATAGTTGTCGAACTCAACCACACTCTTGCCTTTGCCGCTAGAGCCTTGCTCAAAGTTCTCAACAATCAAATCATCACATGATGTAGCTATATCAATCTTAACAATTTGGTTAGTAGCATCATATGTCTCAAGAGCAAGCTCATTAGCAACAATAAGAGTATCATAGTTGATTTTCAATGTGGTATATTCATCTTTTAGCAAGTTGAGCCTAGTGATGAGTTCACCATGCTTCTTCTCAATTTTATCATGTTTATCTCTAAGCTCCTTGTTAGAAGTTTTAAGCTCTTTAAGAGAGGAAGACATAGTTTTATTTTGATCTTTGAGCTCATCACTAGTCTTATGTGCATTCTCAAGCTTAGATGAGAGTGATTCATTTTCATGTTGAAGCTCATCATTTTCATTTTTAGTTCTTCTTATGATTTTAGAGTATTTGTTCAACAATTTTACAAGTTCATCATAAGAAGGTGCATCATATTCATCATCACTATCACTATCATCATCATCACTATCATTGTTTTGTACCTTTCGATCACCCTTAGCCATAAGGCATAGATAAGTAGTGGAAGATGATGATG
Source organism: Saccharum hybrid cultivar R570 (assembly GCA_038087645.1). Classification (NCBI taxonomy): domain Eukaryota; kingdom Viridiplantae; phylum Streptophyta; class Magnoliopsida; order Poales; family Poaceae; genus Saccharum; species Saccharum hybrid cultivar. Next base: position 2,775,111 of record JAQSUU010000449.1, read on the forward strand.
AAGGTGGCGGTGAAGGTGATGATGAAGATGTCGGTGAAGATGATGATGGCCCAACCACAAATGCGGCGACCTTCTCTTTTTCATCGTCGCTTTCATCGCTGGAGGACTCACATGATGACTCAATGTCGGTGAGCCAATCACCAACAATGTAAGCTTTGCCTCCCTTCTTCTTCTTGTAGAACTCTCTTTTCTTGCCATCTTTCTTTTTGTATGGCTTGTTCTTTCTTTTCTCATCTTCTTCATCACTTGAATCACCTTTCTTGCCCTTGTACTTGTTCTTGTACTTGTCTTTTGGAGGCTTCGGGCATTGATGAGCTAGGTGGCCAAGTTCACCATAATTGAAGCAATCCATTTCGGATATTGGCTTCCTTTTGCTACTTGTGAAGAATTTCTTCTTCTTGCCATCGAACTTGATGCCACTCTTGTTGAGCTTCTTTAGCATCTTGGCGGTCTTACTCACCATGAGTGCAAGTGATGCATCATCAATATCACTTTCACTTGAGCTTTCTTGCACCATCATGGCTTGGCCCTTCTTCTTTTTCTTTTCATGGCTAACTTTGAAGGCCAAGTCTTTCTTCTTGGAAGATGATGAGCCCTCTTCCGGAGTGATGTGCATGTACATCTCATGTGCATTGATCTTTCCCAATACTTGAGTCGGTGTTGCGGCGGAGAGATCACTTTGGTGAAGTACGGTGACAATGTGTCCATACTTCTCAACGGGAAGAACACTCAAGATCCTCCTTGCAACATCCGATTGACTCATTTGAGTGAGTCCAAGAGCATTGAGATCTTCTACAAGAACATTCAAACGAGTGTACATTTCATTAGCACTTTCTTTGGGAAGCATCTCAAAAGAATTGATTTTCTTTAAAGCAATGTGATAGCGTTCCTCATGCTCACTCTTGGTTCCCTCATGGAGAGCACAAAGATTTTCCCACAATTCATGAGCGTTTTTGGCATTACGCACATGATTGAAGATATATTTGCCTAAGCCCCGGTAGAGTGCATTTTTTGCCTTTGCATTCCACCGGTCGTACTTCTCCTCGTCACCACTTGGGTTGGCAGGATCCCTTATAGGAGGAAGCCCTTCGGTTGTGGCTCTAAGGCACCCAACATCTATGGCTTCGAGGTACGCCTCTATACAAATTTTCCAATAAGGAAAATTGTCTCCCTCAAAAGTGGGAGGTGGTCCTTCCCCATTAGACATCTTGCTCTAGGCGGTGAAGCCTAAATAAAGAGCAACCCGGCTCCGATACCAATTGAAAGGATCAAGATGCCTAAGAGGGGGGTGAATTGGGCTTTTTTTAAAATTAATTGCAAGAATTAAATCCTACAAGCCAAACTTCACCCCTAGTGCCTACTAGTGTTCCTTGTGATTCTACCGGTAAAAGTTTTGCACCCTAAGTTCCAATCTTAGACTAGCATGGCAATTCTAGGAAAGTAAACAAGCAATGAAAGTAATGCACGAAAGTAAATGCTTAAAAGTAAGGGTTAGGAACACGGCGATGTTTTGCCGAGGTATCGGAGAGTCGCCACTCCCCACTAGTCCTCGTTGGAGCACCCGCGCAAGGGTGTAGCTCCCCCTTGATCCGCGCAAGGATCAAGTGCTCTCTACAGGTTGATTCTTCGACACTCCGTCGTGGCGAATCACCCAAAACCTCTCACAACATGAGTTGGGTCACCCACAATCTCGTCGGATGATCACCAAACTCCCAATCACCACCGAACCGTCTAGGTGATGGCGATCACCAAGAGTAACAAGCTAGAACTCTCACTTGACCACAACAAGCCTAATGAGAAGATGGATGCACACTTGCTACACTCTTGTCACTAGAGAGGATTCTCATACTTTGATTCTCAAATCACTATCCTCACTAGGGCTCTTGCACTCCCTTGCACTTCAAAGGTGTTTCTCAGCTGAACAAATAAGCAAGAGACCTCTAAAAGAGGTGGAGGGGATGTATTTATACACCCCTCAGACAAATCCAACCGTTACCTGCCGAATCAGCAAAACGTGCACTGACCGAACGCGCCGGTCGACATGACCGGACGCGCCGGTCAAGTGTAACGATCGGAAACCGAAAGTTAGCGCTGAGTGACCGGACGCGCGGGCTTGAGATGACCGGACGCGCCGATCTGAGATGACCGGACGCGTCCGATCACGCAAGAGCCTTACTGGAAACTGATCTGACGCTCGACCGCGTCCAATCATAGCTGACCGGACGCGTCAGGTCAGCTTGGGACCTTACTGGAACATGACCGGACGCGCCGATCAGTTCACAGTCGCGTTCGATTACACTATTTACCCTCTAGAACACGTGTCAGACTGACCACCACGTCCGGTCCTCGCAAGGACCACGTCCGATCGATCAGTTACCGACGCAGTGAAATGTTAGTACTGACCGGACGCGTCTGGTCATGACTAGAACCGCGTTCGGTCACAGGTAAATTGCTCAAACGTCTTCTAAACGTGACGCAACTTGAACCAAGTTGCTTCCAACTGAACTTTGAGCTTTTCTAGAGCTACCTAGTGCTAAGTTTAACAAGTGTGCACCACACCTAAACAAAAGACTTACCTAGGTCAAGCTACTCGCTCATGCCCCCCTTTATAGTACGGTCAAAGGAAGAAACAAAGATCCTAACAACTATTCCAGATGTAACTCAACACCTTGACATCCGGAACTAACCGTCCTTAATCTCGATCGATGATCCTTTGAAAACCAAAACGATTTCCATCAAGGGACATGAATACTCGTGTGCCCAAAGCAGTTATCATCTCCATGACCTAACTTACCAATGTTTCTGCAAAACACACGTTAGTCATGGTAATAATGCGTCGTCATCAATTGCCAAAACCAACACCGGGGCCTAGATGCTTTCAAATTGCATTGCATTTCATAAACTGAGCATCATCCATTCATGCATGAGCTATAATGTGTGAAACATGCTTTTGAAACATTGCAACATATGCTTATATTTCATGTGTGTTTATGAAATGAGTAGTGTGCAACACCCAAGTGCAACATGTGTAACTTCTTTTTATACATGTCACCCATATTAGTGAAACATGATTAGCAAGTGCTATGCAACACACTCATGAAACATAAGAAACATTGCTTGGAAACAAAAGTAGCAATTCACTTGTTTTTCCTTGTTTCAATGCATGTGATGCTTGATTTTGGTGTGATCAATGTGTGGTGTGGTTAATTAGTCCCTACAACATCTTAATTACACTTAGGATCATTAGTAGAACAATGTTCATGTTGACCAAAATGACCAAATTGCCCTTCCAATTGTTGTTGACTAGGTTTTGACCCCTAGAGTGCTTTGGTTTGACCATTTAAAAAGTCTAGCTTAGAAATCTTGCATGGAGAAGCAACCTTAAGCAAAGTTGTAGAGAATTTCATAAGGAACAAAAGTTCTAATATGGCCATCTCATGAAAATGACCAGAACATGCTCAAAAATGGCCCACAAGTCGGTTGAGGGGCTGCCCAACACTTAGAAAATTTCTAAGTCTAAAATTTGGAGTTACAGTTTCAAAGTACCCCACTTCGACGCCATGTAACTCTAAAACCAGGCCGAACCAGTCCATGAGCCAATTGACAAAGTTGTAGTACTCATGTAGCTCTATAACTTTGATGTTAACACCTACCACTAACTCGAGCCAGTTTAGGAGATATAGAAGCTCAAACTTTAGCTGTCAGTCACCGCAATGGACCCCGATTCAGAGTTTCAGTAAACTCGGTGGCCGATCGGTCTCAGGCCGAGGACGACGCGTGGACGCGCGGTGGCGACCGTATGCCGGTCGTGGCCCCACCAGCCAGGCCGCGAGGTCTTCAAGGGCGCCACGAAGCCGACGCTTGCCCCTCACTCGCGCCTCTGCCTCATCCCTTGCTCTCTCCACGCCTAGGCGGACACACCGAGTCGCCATCACCGCCTTTGCTCTGGTGAGCTCGCACGCGCTCTGTACCGTGCCATCGCATCTCCAATTCGGTGACCAACTCCGCTGTGAACCCCTCTACCCCCTCATCCGCTCCACGCAGTCAGCCGAGCCACAGTAGGGACACATTGCCGTTTCCACCACCGTGAGATCTCACCGGCGTTTGTTCGCGCGATGGCTCATCGTGGCCAGCACAACACCGTGCACCTCCGCTTTTCATAGCACTTGTTCCTTCTTCCCTATCACCCATAGATGCTCTAGTGATGACGCTACCGCAAATGCCGGCCAAACCAGATCGGAACCCGGCCGCGCACTGCCGCGCCATGGCCGCCGGTGAGGTGCTCACGTGGCCACGCTACTCCACTCCATCCCGGTCCTCTTTAGTAGCCTCGTTAGGTCTACCAAGGCTCCAGGGAGCTTACGCATCCCTCTGCTGGCCATCTAGCGGTCGGAGCTTGCCGGCGCACCACCGTGCGCCATCACCGAGCCGCCACCGCCATGGCCGAGGAAGCTAGGGTCAGGTAGAGTCCACGGCTTAGGGGTCAGGCGATGCAGAAGGTCGAGAGGAACCTAAGGGTGCCCTTCCCCTCGCCGGAGATGCCGCCGTCGACGAGCTAGAGCTCGCCGGAGCTGCGGCTCCTCCGTCTCTGTTTCCCTCTCTCTGGCTAGCGGCCCCCCCTGTCAGGCGCGCGCGCGCGGGAACCTAAGCAGGTCATGAATTGGGCCGCACTGGCGGGTCGGGCCGGCCCAGCGGCCCTTTCTGATTTTGAAATTTTGCTTTTCTTTATTTATTTTACAGTTTTGAATGCTGTTTGTGATTTTCATACCTAGGGTTTGGCTAATCCAAAAATTGTGATTTAAATTTTGTTGGGCTCTGGTTGAAGTGTAGTATTTAGGAAAAATATCAAATATATAGGTGATGTTTATTTTCTAGAATATTTAATTAGGCCCTTGAAATGTGTTTTAAAATGAATATAAACTTGTTAAATGGATAACTTGAGTTATAGTATTCCAAAAATTATGAAATTTGGTGAGTATATTATTTCATGTATATACTAGCACTGGTAAAAGTTTAGATACTATTGCTTGAGTAGTTTTCAAGTAATGATATTGTCATTTTATATTAGGAGATACTTGAATAAATTTTCATAATTTTTTTTGTATGTGCTATGCTCCTAAAATTTTATAGAGAGTGTCCTGGTACCTTAAGGTTGCTAAGAAAAATATAGTTTTTGTTGTTTGACACTTTTCAATGTGATTTATTAATTATGCAAAAATCAGCCTTTTTGGCTTGTGAATTTTGTGTAGGGAGTTTCTGTGAATAAGTTTAGTTTACATTTTACAGTAGCCTCCTTGTAGGGCAGAGCGCCTCCTGTAATTTTTGTAGAATTTTCTAAGTAGCTTGCATATAAGTTTAATTTCCCACTTAATTAATTAAGTAAATTAAGAAAGGGGTTAAAACAAATGTTTTGGGTTGGCACACCCTACTTTCTGGTGGTTTTGGGTCATGTGTCAACTAGTAGCATCATTAGTTTAGTTCTAAGGATAGTTTGACACATGAATAAATATTTAATTTTCACATTTCTAGGTTCTCTGGATAGCTGGTTGCATTTTTGAGTTGAACCTTGATAAAGGTGTTTGCTGGGAAACTTATGAATACCAAAGTGGTAGTAAACTTGTTAAACTAGCTTGTGTCAAAATTTGGTGGCATTTGACCTAGTGGTCTAGGAGTTGTAGCTGTTTAAAGTGGCTGTCCAGAAATAACTGCTCTCTGTTTGGAGAGGACAGATTTCTGGAACTTTAAAATTTTGACTAGGTAAACCTTGTAATTAAGTGTTGAGGTCTGAAAATGAATTGTAGAGTATTTTATAAGCTTTTCAAATTATCTTGTATCATGCCCTTTGGATTTTTAAATCTGCAGTTGTGTTGGAAATACTAAGCTGCTGTCCAGAAGGTGTTGTTGCGATATTTTGTGATTTGATTGGTGGTAACCTAAGTAATGTTGTTCTTATGGTTGTTAGGTGTTAGGGCCTTAACTGAAGAGGAACAATTATATATTAGGTTGTGTAGACTAGGTAAGTACTTCTCTACCAAAGAAGAGATTTGCACGTATTATTGAAGTGATTTGAATAGAGCACTAGAATTTACTGAAGTGCATTCCATTCTGAGCATGCTGTATTCCTTCTTATGCATCCATGAGATTTATTGTGCATTCATGCAATAGGTGCACCAGAGGGAGTGACACTCCTCGAGTTCGAGGAAGCGATCCCGGAGGAGGATCAGGAGCAGCCGAGGGAGCCCGAGGACCCAGCCGGCGAAGGAGTTCCTGTAGACGATCTACCTGAGTGCCCGGATCATCGCCCGTCCTCGTTCCTAAAAGGCAAGCCCCGATGCATGCTGACCCAACTGTTTTATATATCAATCTTAAGTACTTTTACTTGTTTACTGCATTAAGTTGTAAGAGTTGTATGAAAACACTTGTTGCATTATACCTGTCCTTGTCCAGATATCATACTTAAATCCTAAATTAAGTTTAGGCACGTGTCAATGCTTAGCCCTGCTTAGTCCGGTAGAAGTCGGGTGATTTCCGGTCATCCGCGAGATGTAGGAATGGGTCACGAGTGGCTATGTTGGCTATCGTGGATGGAACCATGCCTTAAAATGAAATTTAGACCGGGCGGGAGTTCGATAGTGCAGCCGCAAGACACTTCACGTCTTAGGTGCGGAGCTATGCCCGTCTGAGTTGTTTAAGGACCGATTCGTTGTACGTCCTTGAGTCATGTTGAACGCAGTCTATCACTTAGTTGGCCGGATAAGTCATTCCGACCGCAAAGCCGAGTAATGCGGTTCAGGCGGGGAATCGAATGGTAGGTCGCATCTTGGAGGTAGTAAGGATGTGCTTGGGAACATTGACATGAGACCAAGGGGGGTTAGAGTCCCTATCACCTGGCAGAGTGTTGTCCTTGGGGATGCGGCATCATTCGAACCCGCGACTCCTAAATTGTACGAAAGGTGGCTTGTGCGACCCTGGCAGGGGCCCGCGTGGTGAGTGTTAGAAATACCCCTCCAGCTGGATATAAATTCGATTCGAATCGCCGTCGCTCCCGGTTAGTGAGCACTTGACTTGAGCAGCGGCAACGTAGATCTCATTAAATTGAATAGATGGTTAAGCAAATGATTTAATGTTGCCGTAAATTTATACCTGCTCTGGATATAATAATATTATTGTTTAATTATAATCAAGTAAATGTTTAGTACATGTGCTAAGATAGATGATAGGTTAATGCTAAAATAAATGCTAGTACAGGTTAAAAGAGTTTAAATTAATTATGCTTTTTCTGCAAAGGTGATGTCAGCCAGCTCCACGTATGAAAGCCTTGCATGATCCTTGGTGTCTCTTATTTTCTGTTTTGCCGGGTAAGTCTAGCTGAGTACATTCCAGTACTCAGGGTTTATTCCCTCCTATTGCAGATAACATGCTTTATCAGGGCTTCTGCAAGACTTGCCTCCACCCCGCAGGTGATGAGGACTAGATCACTTGGGCGTGATCGTCTGTTAGTTACTTTCCTTAATACTTTTATGGGATGTTGATCTGTAAGACTGGCAGTAGTATTTGAACTAATGCGTGTGTTCTGCTTCCGCTACTTTATGAACTCGGTTTGTAATAATTTGCGACTCCGTGTGTTGTAAGCGAACTTTCGAACTGCTTGTGAAATGTAACGTATGATGTGTATGTTGAATGATGCGATCTTGGTTGTAAAAGAGTTGGTTTGAAATCCTTCGTGGTTTCGATTGACTACCAGGATTATATGGGCTCAAGTTCAAAAATTTGAGCGTTTCGGCGTTTGTTTTTGTACTTCTGCTCTTATAATTTGGTTGGTTCTGTTACAAAAACCACACAGGACTGGCTTAGATATTGATGGAGATAGAATGATTCAAGCTTCTGACCAATGGTGGACTGACAATGCTAAGGTAATTGTTGTATGTGTCTATTTTCTGTTATTAACAATTGATAATTTCCTAATTGGTTGATAACTAATTCTGTCTGTATTATACAGGGTGACAATGATTTGCTAAAGATTAGAAGAGATAGTGTGCCTTCCTACTTGGCTTAGCTGCATGGGATGTTTAAAGGAAACACAGTTGATGGGACCACCTCCTTTGTTCCTGCTGCAAGACAGGCTAGTGGGTTGGATGATGATGATTTTGATGATGAAGCAACTAAAGAACAGGAGGATGATCTGACCCTTATGAGTGTTGGGAACAAGAGGAACAATAGCACTAGCACTACTGCATTCAGCCCCAGCAAAAGGTCCAAGAGCCCAGCAGTGAGGTCCATGACCACACATAACGAGTTAAGCAGAGAAAGGCTACAGTTGTATAAGGAGACACAAAGCAAAAAGGATGAAATAATGTAGAGATTACTTAGGGATAAGTCCTGGAAGATAGCAGAATGCAGTAGGATAGCTCAAGATGAGCTGGGCATCAGTCCTACAACAAGATCTTTATTTGCTGGGCTCCACAACCTCATCTAGTCAGAAACAGAAATGGACTTCTTCCTTGCCCAGAACACTCATGAAGCCAAGCTGCACGTCATCGAGCTCAATATCCCCAACAATGCCTTGGTGGAGAACTAGAGAACTTAGTCTCACTTACATGTAGTGCATTTCCTGCTGGGCCTATGAACTATGATAGTCTTTTGTTGTGTCCAATTTCAGTTGTGTTATTTCAATTTGAAATTGTTTTGTACTACGATGGATTTGTGTTTGAACTAAGTTGGCTATGTGTATCCTATGAACTAGCCCAATGTAGTAATCTATGGTTCAGTTTGAATTATGCTGACATTTTGAGCAAAAATGTGGGGAAGTCATGCATGAGTTTATGTCCTGTTTTTTATTTGAACTTGTGGAATGTCAGGGAGTGATGCATGGGATTCATGTGTTGTTTGATCAAGTGACTGACTGGCTCTTGTTTTTGTCCATGATAGGTTGGTGATGACCAAGATGCAAGAAGACAACAGTTGCTACAAATGATATTAGATGATGATGATGATGAGTTGATGGAAGAGCCGATGAATGATGAGGAGGAGGATGAGTTTATCATTGGTATGTACCAGTACGCTTTGCACATTGACAAGTACCTGAATAGGGCTGAGTATAGGACCCCAAGAGTGACTGGTGTGCAGTGGGTGCATGATAAGCTTCACAACATTAAGTCTTGTTACAACTGTTTAGAATGACCCCAACAACTTTCCATAGCCTTCATAACTTGTTAGTGGAGAAATATGGGCTCAAGTCTACCACTAAGTCCTCATCTGTTGAGGTTTTAGGGATATTTCTTTGGATGGTAGGAACACCACAGTCTGTTAGGCAAGCAGAAGATAGATTTGAAAGGTCATTGGCCACTGTTTCAACAATGTTTACCAAAGTTTTGAGGTGTCTGGTCAGGCTTGCTACAGACATTATTAAGCCAGTAGATCCATAGTTCACAATAATGCATCCTAAACTAAGAAATAGGAGGTTCTATCCCTACTTCAAGAACTACATAGGGGCTATAGATGGGACTCATATCCCTTGTGTGGTGCCAAACTATTTGTTTATTCAGCACTTGTGCCGCAAGAGCATCACTACACAAAATATAATGGCCTATTATGACTTCGACATGAGGTTTACATTTGTTAACGTTAGCTGGCCTGGATCTGTTCATGACATGAGAGTGTTCACTGATTCAACAACAACATACTCTGTAGTCTTTCCACATCCACCAAATGGTAAGTAGCTACACATGAGTGCAATTGTTCCTTATTGGTTATGTATCTGTTGCTCATATGTTTGCTGATGTAGGCAAATACTATATAGTGGACTCCGGGTATCCAAAGCGGCTGGGTTACCTTGCTCCTTACAAGGGAACCAAGTACCATCTCCAGGAGTTTCGAGACGGCACCGAGCCAGAAGGTAAATAAGAGCTCTTTAATTACACACACTCTTCTCTTAGGAATGTTGTTGAGAGGTCATTTGGGGTATTGAAAATGAAGTGGCGGATCTTGCAAAACATCTCACCTTATACACCTGAGAAACAAGCCTAGATCATTTGTGCATGTATGGCTCTTCATAATTTTGTGAGGACAAGTGGCATTGCAGATAAGCATTTCGTAGGTGTGACTGTAATGAGAACTATGTGTCGTGACAAGCTTATGAAAATCAGCTTGAACCCGAGGTAGTGGAGGATGAGGAGTGGTCATGCATGAATGCCATCCGTGATTCGCTTGCTAATGCTTTGATGGATCGTAGTTGATGGCTTTGTGTGGTGATGTTTCTATACTTGAATTTTGAGGATATGTATATGAATCACACTATTCTTGTGAATCTATTAGGACAATTATGGTTGTAATAAGCGTGATAAACTCTTGTGGCCGAAATGATTCTTGTTGTTTACATTTGTTGATGATAAGATGTGGATCAAAAATGATGAATACATCTTCTGTTTGCTTCTCATGGTGGCCGAACAGGTGTGTAGCAAGAACATGCATGCAGTTTGCGTGAGGCCCATTAAATTTTTTGGGCCAAATCTGCTGCATTTAAAACCATTACAGCTACTGTTTTGTAAAATTTTTGGCATCTAAACGCCAAAACACCAAACCATTTGGCGTCAGATTTTGGTGGGCTGCTGCCCCATTTTAGGTTTTGGGTTTTTTGCAAAATTTTTGGGAACTAAATAGGGTCTAACCATCTTGGAAACCTTCGTGGGCCGTATAGGGTCCTTCCGTCGGCTTTTAGGTCTTCGGCTCCTCAAACTCGCAACGCAACACACACTTACCCCGCCGCCGCCTTCTTCGCCTTCCACATTTGAGACTTTGATTTGAGGCAATCATGGCAGGCATCCCATCAGGTGAAGGCAGTGGCGACGACCGCAATCGCAGTTGGTTTTCGGAACGGTTTCCGCCTTACTCTACTTCTGTTCTCTAGATTATCAGCAAGTACGACTTGGACCTCCTCGCGGAGATGTTGTCTGGCCTAAGTCATCTTCCGATACACGAAAGGATGGATGCCCTTGGAAAGGTGCATTCAGTTGCTTTTCCTGTTGCCATGCTTCAGTCATTTGAACTTTCACACGAACCCTGTTGTTGTGCCTTTTATAATCCCTGATGATATTTCCCAATCTATATCGACGATCAAAGTATACTAATAAGATGAAGCAACCGTAATGCCTTTTCAGAAATTGAAAGAATACTCGTTGTCTAAAGCACCTTCAGTACACACCAGTACCAGTGAAGACGAGGAGGACGAAGACCAGGTGGAAGAAGTCAAGGAGAAGGACTGGGAGGGAGGAAGACTGAAGGTTTGTATTGTGTTCTACAAATTTCAATTGATATTCCAACATACCAGATTTGCTCAGCACTTTTAGTAACTTCTTAGGCTAATTTGTATATAACATTAATGTTTTTCAGCTGATAGATGATGCAAAGAAAATTCTTTGTGCCGAAGAACACTAGATCTATAGTGAATGTGAAAGAGAATGCAAGAAGCCATACATAGCTGAATGCGTTGAGTGCCATGGAGAAGAAGCCTGAGGCTCGAGAAACAAATAATCCTTTTAGCCGGCAATGATTTATGTTCAACTTAATTATTATGGCGCACTGGTTTTTGTTGGACTCTTATCATCTATGAAGAATTATCAACTCTTGAAGCTTCATGGTTTGAGTGTCTATTGGCTGTCGCATACATCTGTTATACCCTGCATTAGCTTCAGAAAGTTAGGCAATCAGTGCCAGTTAGTTGCTACACTTAGTTTCTAAAAGCCCTGCACTACTGTAAGCCAAGAAAAAAATATTATATTGACAAAGGAAAATAAAGGGCACTTATAAAATTCTGGGGCAACTAAAATGATAAAGACCAAATTTTATAGTTGCAGCCTTCCATCAAACATACATGCCATACAACGGTGATAAAACAGGAGAAATTTGACATAATCATTGAAGCATGTTCCGTTAATTAGTAATCGTCGTTGAAACATGTTTCTTTAATAGTAGTATTGCATCAACTTTAGCCCATCAACTCCTTTCAGTCTTTATTAAAAAAAAGCAATGGCAGCAGGTTTGAGGTAGAAGCAAATCTGATAACGCTGGAATCACTTACCACTCGATAGCATTCAGCCTTAATAAAATACAGAAATTTGGAATCACCTACTACTCAATGTATTCTTTGGATTACCCTACGAGAAGATAAATAACTTCACGAAGTCACCACTAACCTATAGGAGGTATATGAAAGCTGATCTGTAGCACAAAAGGTGTTGGAGGGTAAACAATGCAATGATATACATGGAAGAATGGAATACATGATCAGGCAAGCTTGCACAAGAGAAAAACTGCTATTAGCATTGGTCTCCAGTCACTACTAACTGAAAGATTCTCTTTCAATTAGATACTGATTCTTCCAAATGCCTCAGCGACGCTGGTCTAGTTGAGACGACGGTGTAACCTGGAAGATGGTAACCAAGGAAAATGAACAAATATATTGAAATATATCAAAAGAATGTGAAACGAATTTTGTGGCCTGAAGAACTTGCATTTAACCAAACACATAAAGCGCAAGCATCAGAGAGAAGCAAACCTAGCAAGATCACCTTGGATGTCGCGTGCGTGTGGCAGGGTCCACACAAGCAGCAAGTATGGGCATCCGCCGCGAGGTCCATGGCGACCTGGTGCACTCTGAAGGCAAAACGAAGGCAAATCGAACTCCTTGAAGCACCAGCTCCTCTTCGTCAGGGCCAACTTGTATGGCCTCAAGCTGTGAGGAAACCTTTCTCAGATATAGGAGTACTTCATTGCCAGCTTTACTACTGATAAAACACTAAACATTTTGAGAAAACGATATTAAAAAAAAGAAACAAAGGCAAATCTACCCTAGTTACCACAATAATGCGGCCCAGGCGAGCACCTATATTTTGGAAACCGTCATGGGCCGTATATAAAGGATCATTTTGGAAAGGAAAAAGTCCACATTACCTCCCTCAACTTTCACGAAAGTCCGTTTTTCCTCCCTAAACTTCAAATCCGGGCAAAACACCTCTCTCAAGTTTTAAAACCATTTATCTTACCTCCCTGGCCCTGTTATAAGCGATTTTGAATGTGGTTTTGTCTTTTTTCTTTTTTTCGACTGAATCTTTGAAAAATCATAGTAAATCATAGAAAAATCATAAAATAAAAAAATCTAATTTTGTTGAACTCCATATGAGTAGATCTACACAGTAAACATATAATATAATATGCTTTAGTACAAAGTTTTTGTTGTGGCTTTTGATTTATGATTTTCTGTAATTAAATTGAATAATTCATAACTATAGTTTCTATGGTCCAATTATGGTGAATTTTTTATGGTAGACTAATTATTGTATGCTTAAACTGTAGTAAAAATTTCATACTCATTGGATCATGTATAACTTAGTTATAGATTTTATTTAGGTTTATGCTTGTTAAATATAAACAAATCTATAACTAAGCTATACATGATCCAATGAGTATGAAATTTTTACTAAAGTTCAATCATACAATAATTAGCCCACCATCAAAATTTCATCATAGTTGGACCATAGAAACTGTAACTATGAATTATTACAATTAATTTTAGAAAAACATAGATCTAAAGCCATAGCAAAAACTTTGTATTAAAGCATACCATATTATATATTCACTGTATAGATCTACTCACGTGGAATCCAACAAAACTGGATTCTCCATTTTATGATTTTTCTGTGATTACTATGATTTTTCAAAGATTCAGTCGAAATAAAAAAAAAAAGAAAAAATCGCCCTCAAAACTGCTTATAACAGGGTCAGGGAGGCACGATGAACAATTTTAAAAGTTGAGAGAGATGTTTTGCCTGGTTTTGTAGTTCAGTGAGGAAAAGCAAACTTTCGCGAAGGTTGAGGGAGGTAATATTAACTTTTTCCTTTTGGAAATCGTCGAGGACGGTAAAACACATGATGCAGGCAGCCCGCTGCAGTCCCTTAGGCATTGCAGGCTAGGATGTTTAAGCCCACATGACTTGAAGCAGGAGCCCGTGGTGTTCACAAGGCCTTTTTTTCAGGCGAGCCGAGCAGGCTAGCAGGTCGGCCCGCACCTGCATCCCTATAATAGAGTGTCCTTCCGTCGGCCGAGGTCTTTGGCTCCTCAAACGCGCAAGCGCAACGCAACACAGTTTGTTACCCCCCGCCGCCGCCTGCTTCGCCTTTGACGTTTCAGGGAGAGCAAAGCATGCCAGGCATCCCATCAGGTGAAGGCAATGGCGATGACCACAATCGCAGTTGTTTTTTGGAACGGTTTCCGCCCTTCTCTGCTTCTGTTATCGTGTTTTTCCACAAATACAAGGACCTCCTCGGGGAGATGTTGTCTGACCTAAGTCATCTTCTGATACACGAAAGGATGGACACCCTTGGAAAGGTGTGTTCAGTTGCTTTTCATGTTGTCATTTGAACTTTCACATGAACCCTATTGTCGTGCCTTTTATAATACCTGATGATATTCCCCAATTTGTATCGACGATCAAAGTATACTAATAAGATCAAGCAACCATAACGCCTTTTTAGAAATTGAAAGAACACGAGCTGTCTAAAGCGCCTTCGGTACACACCAGCGAAGACGAGGAGGGTGAGGATGAAGATGACGAAGACGAGGAGGACGAGGACGAGGTGGACGAGGAGGAGGACATGGAGGGAGAAAGACTGAAGGTTTGTTGTGTTCTATAAATTTCAATTGATATGCTAGCATACTAGATTTTGTGCTGGCAGAATCCGTAGATTGCATTCGGTTTGCTTAGTAACTTCTTAGGCTAATTTGTACAGCATTAATGTTTTTCAGTTGATAGATGATGAAAAGAAACCTCGTCGTGCTGAAGAACATCAGGTCTATAGTGAATCTGAAAGAGAATGCAAGAAGCCAAGATTAGCTTAATGCGTTGAGAAGCCCGAGGGCTCAAGAAACAAATAATCGGAATAATCCTTTTACCCGGCAATGATTTATGTTCCCACTTAATTAGTTATTATGGCACACTGGTTTTTGTTGGACTCTTATCATCTATTCTAATGCATTATTTTTATATAATGCTCTTGTTCATATCAGCTGAAGAACTCCAGTTAATTTAGCTATAATCAGAGTCAGATTGGTATGGTTGGTTGTTCCAGTATTCGTGCGGTTAAGCATACCTTTTTTCATCGAGTTTCGATCTACCCTCCTGAGCAGTCAGACCGTGTTAACTTGGTGGTCTAGATTAACTAGAGATGCTATGACAATAGTTTTGAAATTGACCTTACTGGATATACTATCCCTTCGTTCAAACTGTAAGGTTTTTCTAGATGCTAGTAGTCATGCACGTGCTGCACGTGTAGTTATGCGATACATTTACATTCATGAGTTGAGATAATACAGAAAGAACCAAGAGTTGAGTTGATGCAACCAATTTGGCTGCATCTCTCACATCCTCTAGACAAGCCATTTTAATACATTGGTATCCATGCCTTAGGGCATGTACAACCCATAATCAGGATGTCGTCTATAAGTCGAGTCTGATATACAGACAACTAAAAAAAACATGTCATACAATGGACTATAGGTTTAATGCTTTCCACATAGCCAAGATAAATCATGAAAACTCTTTTGTACACCATTGTGTTGCTATTTGGTAGAAAATGGATCAAGCTCTTCATTTTTCAAAACACAAATGATATGTTCAAAGGAACATATCATTGCAATAGGTGCCAAACAGCCAATATATAAGTTCAGTTGTCAGAAAAATATCACCATACATTCCCTAAAGGAAGTATTACTGATACGACTTGTTGCCATAACAATTGATATCTGAATAGAAGAGTTTCATTTTTTATAATTGTTTCATGTCTCATTTAGGAGTTCATAGATCATTGTTTCATGTTTCATTCAGCTTGTGTCCAGACAATTAATTAAAATTACAGCTTGTTTCATCTAGCCAGGTCTTTGTTTTTCCTAGCCGGCTTCTACTATACATTAAAATCGGTGTTTCAGTAGTTGAACTGATCTGCTAACCAGCCAGGGACGGGCCCACAATATTCAAGGATATTCAGAGATGAAGCCAGGATCAGACCGGAGCCAGGGCTGCTTCCTTTTCTTCTTCCTCCCGCCCCTCCTTCCCTTCTTCTTCCTCCTCATGGCGGTAGGCAGGGCTTAGGGGGGACTGTGTGTTCCCATGGCCGGTAGGGGGGCTGGAGCCTGGGTTGCCCCCCGCTGGCTTCGTCCCTAAGGATATTCATTTGAATACGTACCCAAATTTTTCGATAATGCTCCCATGCGGGCGTCTGTCCGTCTGGACGCTGCGCGCCACACTCTGCCTCGCCGCTTCCACCCGCGCTCGCTCCCGCCTGCGACGTGCGCCTTGCTCTCTCCCTTCGCTCGCCTCGCGCGTCACGTGGCCTGCCCGCTGCGGCCATCCCTCACCGTGCCCCACCCTGCATGTGCTGGCTCTGCTCTCTCCATCTCTCGCTCTCTATCTCGCGTCCGCTGACAACAGCGCGCCTCCCCCGCCTCTTCCCCATCCCCCAACGCCACTGGTATGCCTCGCTGCAGCTCGCCTCGGGTCATCACTGGGCAGGGCAAGGGCACCCACGAGCGCGGCCTGATGCTAGTGGTGCTCGCGCGCTGCCACTTGTCGTTGGCTCCCACCCCGGTGGCCGGAATCGATCAGTCCAGGCCTCTTCCTCCCCTATGTTGCAAATATATGTTTCGAGTGTTTCGGAGATATGTTGCAAGCGTTTGTTCAAAATGTTTCATCTGTTCCAAGACGTATGTTGCAAGCGTTTTGATCTGGATGTTGCATATGGTTTACATATATGTTGTAACAGTATGTTTTAAATGTTTTATCTGTTTCATATTATGTTGCAGTAAGTGTTTTTATGTTGCAAGTTGCAAGTGTTTTATCTAGATGTTGCATATGTTTCATCTGTTTTAGACGTATGTTGCATTCAAGTGTTTCATGTTGCACGTGTTCCATGTTGTTCGGAGAGTCAGGGGTGTAACACGGGCGCCGGGGAATAAGACGCGTCAAGTCGGGGACCAGCGGACGTGGCGCGCAGCGCACTAGGGCCTGGTGGTTGGGGTGCAATGGGGTGGGGTTGCGCATGCAGGGCGGGGCAAACAGCCATGCATATGGGGACAGGTCGAATCGAGGCGGACGGAGCGGACTGCGCGTGCGAGGCGAGTCATCCGGACGCAGGGGTGCCCGTGCGGGGTGGGGCAAATTAGCGGACGGGGCAGGCTGCATGCACGTCCGTATGGGCGCTAGCCACTTTGAAATTTTTTAGCAAAAAATCATATATATGGAAAAAAACAAAAATACAGCGAACTTGAACACCAATACAACAAATAAGCCCAAAATAACATCTTCCTACTCGTTTTCCTCTAAGCCCCAACGAGGTCCAACGGCCTCATACTCTCACCCGCAGGCCCAACAACTCCTGCTCCCAACTCCTCTCCCCCACGCTCACTCGTGGTCACAGGAGTCGGGACGGAAGCCGCACGCGACTCCGCGTTTTCTCCCTGAACCGGCGTCCGGCGAACCCTAGTCTAGCTTTGAGTGGCGGCGCCTTGGTGGCCGTCTGGAGAGCAAGCATGGCAGGCATCCCATCAGGTGAAGGCAGAGACGATGCCAATCATGCCAGGGATCGCAGTATCCCGGTTTTGGAATTGTTTACGCCTTTCCCTTCTTCTGTTACCAAGTTTTTATGCGAATACAACTTGGACCTCATCGGGGAGATGTGGTTTGGCCTAAGTGATCTTTCGTTTGACGAAGGATTAGAGGCCCTTGGAAAGGTGCGTTATGTTGCTTTTCCTGTTGCCATGCTTCAGTCATTTGAACTTTCACACGAACCCTACTATTGTCGAGAAAATTGCATATTTAGGACTCCAAACAACGCGAGTCTTAAATATGCAATTTTCTCACCATTGTCGTGCCTTTTTATAATCCCTGATATTCAACAATCTGCGTATCGACAAAAGTATACTAACATCATCAAGCATCATAATGCCTTTTCAGAAATTGGAAGAATACTCGCGGTCTAAAGCGCCTTCAGTACACACCAGCGATGACGAGGAGCACAAAGACGAGGAGGACGAAGATGAGATGGACGAAGACGAGGAGAACATGGAGGGAGAAACACTGAAGGTCTGTTGTTCTATAAATTTCAGTTGATATATGCAAACATACCAGTTTTTGTGCTGGCAGAATATGTAGATTGCAATCTGTTTGCTCAACACTTTTAGCAACTTCTTAGGCTAATTTGTATAACTTGTTTTCCAGTTGTTAGATGATGGAAAGAAACCTCTTTGTGCTGAAGAACATCATGTCTATAGTGAATGTGAAAGAGAATGCAAGAAGCCAAAGATTAGCTGAATGCGTTGAGTGCCAATGACATGGAGAAGAAGCCCGAGGCTCGAGAAACAAATAATCCTTTTAGCCGGCAATGATTTATGTTCTACTTAATTATTATGTGCACTGGTTTTTGTTGGACTCTTATAATCTATTCTAACGCATTATTTTTATAATGCTCTTGTTCATATCAGCTGCAAAACTCTACGTAATTTGGCCTACTATACATTTGTATCTGTTTGGTGATAACAAAAGCATATCAGAAGTTAGTCCTGATTGTGTATTATATGTCAGATTACTAAACTTATCAAGATCAACAGTGCATGTATCTCTAAAAAAAAACTTGTTCAGACCTCCTACATGCTCTTCTTATATATTATATATTAAAATATAGACTTCGGCGGTTAGGCACACGCACGCCACTACACAGGAACAACATTCATGCCACTCAACAAGATGACTGAGAATGTGAGATATAGCTTCTTGACGGGGAAAAAAAATAGTGGAGCATTTGGCCAAGTAAATAGACGCTTCCACTATCCTATAGTAATGGACTGCTATAAATACATGTGCTTCAACTTCTGCCAGCGAGCCTTTGCTGTTGCAGATGTTGGTTTTGGCTTCCCCGTTGCTGGAAGGTTGATGCCTTCTCCTTCAACTCCTGAAAGGCGCGCATCGTATCACCGTCGAAACCGCCTGCAAACTGCAACCAATGGTAGAACTGAGTACAATATAGTAAGTTTGAAGAGTTGAGCATATCGACGTACATGAGTAAGTGGAGTGGTTACCTGGTGCACTCTGAAGGCAAATCGAACTCCTTGAAGCACCAGCTCCTCTTCATCAGGGCCAACTTGTATGGCCTCAAGCTCTGAGGAAACCCTTCTCAGATGCTTCATTGCTAGCTTCACGGATTGCAATTTGATCTGCATATTAAGACTCGGTTTGTCATCAAAACACCATTTATGTTTGAGGAAGTAAATTCTGCAAGGATATATAACTGTATCCACAAAAATAGGCTGGTCAAGTGCAGATTTGCTGTTAGGTTTAAGGGTTTAAGTGCAACACAAAACGATAGGGGAACTAGATATTTGTTTAACAAACATAAAAGTCACTCCTAGATTTCAGTTCACTATTAACATCAAAGCAAATACAAGTGTACACAACACCCATTGATCCGTGATGCACACGATTTTCTCTCTCAAAGATTTAGGGTGTGATGATCAATTGAGCAAACCTATGCTAGGCTCAGTCCAGCTGCTTATGCACAAGCACAATTACAAACTTGCCGTTTACCCAAAAGTTTACCACTAACCCACTTCTGAAGCCTTTTTCCCCAGGGAGAAACCAATGGTCGGTAGCTGTACTGAATAATACAAGAAGGTAGCAAAGCTTTTGTCTCCAATCACCTTTTTTCTAAAATAAAATGTCTAACATGAGCCAGAATAGAATAATAGAGTGTTTGGTACCTTTTGTTTTTGTTCAGCTCAAAATTCATGGACCATGCTTCTGGACCAAAAAATCAGAAGGGTACATGCAGAAACAAAACTGATTCACGAGAATCCCTGACTAACACAGGGTTTCACAGCACATGGCCACCAAAGTTGATATGGCCTTTTTTGGTCCCAAAAATACCAGGTTTGCGTACATTTATTTTTGTTGGTACCACAGGTTGCAAACGACAGAAAACATATGCCGGACCAAATAACAGCACAGCACAGTACTGATTTGACCCCCGATATTCATCAGGACATCATCATACAGAAACAAAATAGATTCACGAGAACCCCTGGCTCAAACGTGCATTTCTTAGCATATAACAACAAGAAACAAAAGCTACTATTGGTCCCAAAATACCAAATTGCCCAAAATTCTTCTCGTTGGCACATGAGTGCGTCCCTTAGTAAATTATGGATTTTGTTCCTGCCCTATTCGTCTACAAGTGCATGAAACACAGCAGCAATATACAGCTCATCTAACCATTTAGAGTATTTTTGGGGAAAAGGAAGAATGGTTAAACCCAATGATGTTCATTAACTCAATCAACATGTTTTTTCCTAGTGAAAACGAATTAACTTGCAGTACCTGACTAACAATTCCCGTGTCCTGCATCCACTCCCATGGGATCTGATACCCACGGTACCGGCTCATCGCGCCATCTCGCACACGCACAAGGCTGTACACTCCATGCTCCAACCTGCTAACGAAACGTCAATGAGCACAGGAACAAGCAAAAACAACTGAACATCAATTGCCGACACCAGAAGGCAGAAGCTACAGAGTGTAACTTACTTCTCGAAGAGGGCCTGCATCTTCTTGAGAGCAGAAGAGCAGGGCTGCCGGGGGTCATCACAGAACGATGACGCCTCCGACTCAATCTTCTTCAAGTCGCGGTAGCCGAAGGCAGCCTCACGCAGCGCGTCTGCCTTTCCTTCCGGCCAGTCGAAGTGCTTCAGCACTGCCCTCTCGTCCACCTGCACACTCGCAGCGTCCAGTGAAAACAAAGTTAGCTGGTCGCTGTTACACGGGATTCGTGACGGGGACACCGAATGGATAGCTCACCAGACGTGAGAGCTCGACGTCGAGCCACTTGACGAAGGTGACCACGTCCTCAATGTCGACGAACGCCGCGCCCTGCACCTCCTTGATCAGGAACCGGATGAAGTCGGCCTGCGTCTCCACGTCCGATTTGATCTGCAATCACCAATTAAACTAATCAGTTCAGAATTTTTTTGTGTTTCCCATCACAAACCAAATCAAGGCCCCAATAATGAAAGCAACTTCAAAGACTAACAGCCCAGCAACAGAAGCAGACTCATTTTGAGCCCGTTTGCTTCATTGAAAAACGATGGCTGAAAGTACTGTTCACTGATTTGTCGTGAGAGAAAAACACTATTCCGGCTGAAAAAATAAGTTGGAAAGTACGGATTATAAGATAAATGAACAGTACTTTATTTCAAAAGTTTCTTCGATCCAAGAACACATGGCGCGAAGCAACGGTCGAGTTAGCTAGGCTCCAACGGCTAGCTGGGCCTCGAGGTTTCGGCTGGGGAAAAAGCTGTAGCTTTTTATATTCGAAAAAAAAGCGGCACTCCCGGTCTCAGGTCATTTATTACACTCCTCTTTTATCTATCAGTGGCAGCATCAGCACTTGTGCTAGTGGTGACAGTGTCTGGGCCCCACGAGTCGGTCTGACAACACTGAGCCTGTTTCGATTGATTCCCAGGACCAGCCAGAAGGGGTTGCCAGCTTTCTTTTTTGTTCCCAACTAGAGATTGTCCTATTCGGCTACTCCTATCCTGTTCATCTCCCTCGTCTCTGCTCATCATGGACCGTAAAATTCCAAGACAAACGCAGACAGGAATCCATGGATTTCTTGCACGAATTCATGGAAGGTTGGTGAGCACGGGGGCGATGAACAGGGGAAAAGGCGCTTGTCTGTTTCAACTGTATTTGGTGCTGAGACGGCCGTATGCGAGCTCACAAGCTCGAAAAGACGATCGCTTTCTGGCGCTCACCTTTCTTTTGTTCATCTCTCCACCAACAACTCTTATCAGCAAGTGCAACAGCTACTTCAGAACCACTCAAGCCAATTTGTTAAAAAGCTTTCCCCCAAAAATGGCAGGTCAAGGAGATGACGACGTTGCCAAACAAGAATACAAGATGAGTGGGGAATGGGTCTAAAATGGCAAGACAAGCGAATTTACTTTGTGATTAGAGAAATAAAGAAAAATTAACGAATTTTATCGATCGAACACTCTTTCTTTTTCATTTCCATTGCCATGATGGAGTAAATCGATCGAACACTTACCGCGAGAAGATGAGAAGAGCGGTTCTCGATCTCGCCGATCATGTCCCTCGCGGCGGCGGCACCCCCACCGGCGCCAGCGTCGCCGGCAGCGCCGCCGTCCCTAGACCTGGAGTCCCTCCGCATTAGCGAGTGGTAGAACTCCACCACCTCGGGGACTCGCCTGACGCACGGGGCAGGCGCCGGGGCCGTTGCTGAAGTCGCAGGAGCCGACGCTTTGGAGCTCCTCCTCGCCGCCGGTGGAGGTGGTGGTGGCGGCGCAGGAGGCCCCGCCCCTCCGCCGCTGCTGCTGGTGCTCGAGGTCGACGGTGACGAGCTCGCGCTGCGCCGTCCGAGCGCCGGCATTGACGGCGGCGGTGGAGGAGGCGGAGGCGGGGGTGGGGCGGGTATCGGCGGGAGCTTGGAGAGCTCCGGCACGCGGCTTCTCGACGCCGCGGTGTCTGAAGAGTAGGTCGGCGTCGATGGCGCCGACGAGGAGGAGCTGGACGAGGAGTTGGCCGGCGAGGCGCGCGACGAGCCGGAGAAGTAGGACGACCTGGACTTGTGAGGCGCCGGCATTGGCGGGGGCGGCGGAGGAGGCGGCGCAGGAGGAGGGACAATCGACAGCCCTGGCACGACCAGTTTGGTCGCCGCATTGGAGCAGTCGGAGTTGTCCGACGACACCGACGACGAGCAGTCATCATCATGGTGGGGCTCGGGGTCGCGGTCCCGGCGACGGCGCCTCTTCATCTCCGCCACCTCCTCCTCCAACTCAACCGCCCGCTGCTGGCTAGTCCTGGCGGCGGCGACGGCGTCGTCGAGCTCGGCGCGGAGGCGCGCGTTCTCGGCCTGGAGCCGCGCCAGCGCGTCGCGACAGCGGCCAAGGTCGCTGCTCTTGGCGGCGAGCTCGGTCTCGAGGAACGGCACGATGGCGACGGTCTCCTTGAGGATCTTGTGCTCCAGCAGCTCGGTGCGGAGGCGGGACTCCCGCTCTCGGAGGTCCTCGACGAGGCGGGCGAGGTCGGCGACGGCAGCGGGGCCCGGGCCTGGCCGCGGCTCGGGCGGCCCCGCCGCGCGCGCCGGCTGCACCTGCGCGGACGACCGCGGGAAGTAGCGCGAGAATGGCCCGCCACCGCCCTTGGACCCCGACCCTGGCGGCGGCGCCGGCGAGCCCGACGACCGCCGGCGCGGCGTCTCCGGCTGCCCCGCTGCCGCGGACCCGGGCAGCTGCAGCGGCGCTGGCGCCTTGCGCGAGGAGGAGGTGGAGGTGGAGGAGGCGGCCCCTGGCTTGGGCGTGGCCGGGCTCCGCTGGAAGCCCATGGCCGCCTTGACCCGGCCGGCCACCATGGCTGCTGGGCTGCTGGCTGCACGCGGTGGCTGCTGCTTCGCCGGCCGTGGAATACGAAATGGACGCCTAGGATTGCGCCACGGGCATGGCCGTGCCTTGCGTGCGCTTCGTCGTCGTGGTGTGGTGGTCGTCGGTGTAGTAGGCTTTTTGGTGTGCGGGGTTGGGTCTGGGATTTTAAAAGAGAGAGAGAGGTGAAGTGGGGCACGGCGTTCGAGGAACGGTCTTTGGGAGTGAGGCTGAAGCTGGAGTGATGAATGCTGCTGATAGTGGAGTGTTGGGTGGTAAAATAGGGGCCTTTTGGGAGGGCTCCGGCCGGCTCCGGCTTCACCTGTGAAAATACTGTTCACGACACTGTAGCAGCGGGAGAACGGGAGCCGGAGGAGCCAGAAAAACGAGCTTCTCCGGCTCTGGTGAACAGTCACGCGTGTCAATGAGGGAGGGAGATGAGGAGAGAGAAAACTGGCTCCGGTGAACAGTGATCTACAGTGATCCGCGCGGTGGTGTCAGGGGAGCCGGAGCCGGCCGGAGCCCTCCAAAGAGGCCCTAGATACTCGTCAGCTTCAGCTCGTTGGACGTTGGGGGTGGAATATGAACGTTGGGGGGAAAGGCGTTGGCACGCCACGGGTGGCACGAGATGGCCACCCCAACCCAGATAGAGTAATCCACAGCTGCATCTGCTTTGCATGTTCTGGAAACCTCCTCTTTTTTGACCCACTGCTTTTCCTTTCCCCAGTTCCTTTATCTGTTTATTTATCAGCTAAGAGCAGGTACAATAATGGCCTTATAGCCAAACTAGTCAGCATTTTTGCTGATGTGGAGGAGAGAAAATAGAAAAGAGAAGAGAGCTTGGCTCTCATGCAAGCAACAAGCTGGGTACGGAACCATAAGCATATATGGGGTCAAACAAAAGTGTATGTGAAGAGAAATATGAAAGAGAAAGTAAGACATAGTACCATATAATAATAATTTTTTTTCTAAAGCTAAATATGAGACAACTATTGTATAGCTTGGCTTTTGTGACCTAACTTATAGCCCAACACTTGGCTTTATTATTAACCATGCTCTAAGCTCAGTGAGATGCCCTTTAAGCGATGATGCCCTTTCTTTCTCGCGTTCTTGCTGTTGGTTCAGATGAAATCCGAATGCCCAATCCCACGCGCAGACACGAGATTTGAAAATTGTTCGGTTGAGCTTGCGTGCAATCGCATTCATGCTACAATACAGATGACGCGCGCGCGCACGGCGGCACGGGGTACGTACGGCGATTCGTGCACCAGCTGCGACGACGTGTTACACGTACTAGTATGGTATGGTAACTGCCACCGTGCATAAGCGTAAGCATAAAGCCCAAGCATGGCACTACTGGAGACTGTTAGTGCATACTCCCTCCGTCCCAATAAGACTGTCGTTCTAGCACTTGAGTCATGTCCCAATAAGAATGTCGTTCTAGCTGCGGGTCCCACAACTGAGTAGGCTGCAGACCTATCCCTTCCGTGCTCATCTCTTGTCCACTCAACCCGACGGCCATCACCCCCATCCCCGCCGGGCGTCGGCAGATCCGCCCCGGCCCTGGCACCGGGAGTCCTTCGCCGGCGTCGCGGAAGTGGCCGCCGCCAACATCTGCAAGGGAGGCGGTGCCGGAGCAGGTGGCCCACGCGTTGGGGACGGAGCAGGCATCCCGGCGTTGGGGACGGAGCAGGGTAGCATGAGAGGTCGGGCGCGGCCCCTCGTCATCTCCGCTCGCCGGGGGCCTAGCGCGGCCGAGATCCGGTAGCGGGGCTCGGCGAGGACGCGCGTTGGGCGAAGCGAGGCCACTGCGGCGCCCGCACGATGAACCAGAGTGAGCCGCCACCGGCAAGGCCTTTGGCCACGACCTTCCTTCTCCTCCAACGGCAGCTCCGTCTTCTCGTCGCGTCGCCCCAAGTGAGGCAGGAAGTGGAGCGGTCCCCTAGAACCGTGGCTCTAGTGCTCCACCGCCGGCGAAGGTTAGGCAGGCCCCGCGGCGGAGGGTGCTGCTGCTCCACCGTCGGCTCCTCCACCCTTCGCTCCTACTGCGCCATGCCGGCGAGGAGGAGTAGCACTCGCTTGGACGCGCGGGGTCAGTGGGGCGGGCTGCGGGCTGCAGGCACGGCCTCCGTCGGCGAGAAGTCCCACTCGCCCGCACCTGGATGAAATCTACGAGAAACACAGGATCGAGATGAGGACAGAGGGAATAGGGGTACACCGGTCTTTTTCCATCTTCCTTGGTTTGCGCGTTGAGGCCCAAAACGTCTCTCTTTTCGGGACGGAGGGAGTACTCCGTATGTGACGACGGAACGATCCCAGCGAGAGTGACGTGTCTGAATCGTTCGGTTGGAGACTTCAGTGGCGGGCCCAGCGCTTGGAGCCTTGGAGCATGGACGGAGCCAGCGGGTGGCACGGGTATGGTGCGGCATACCCTAGGCTGATCAGATAGAAAAAATTATAAATTATAAGGCAAATTTTGCTGCTGTATATCGAATTACTAAATAGGTCTTTGCCAAATTAAATATGAGAATTTTGGTGCGGCATACCCTATGCCAAAATCCTAGCTCCGTCACTGCCTTGGAGCCAGCCAAAAAGCGAGTGAAAGCTCTCGCGTGCGTGCGTGCGTGCGTGCGTGCGAGTGCCATCTTTGCTTGTCCGTACCTTAGGCACGGTGCTGGACCACGGAGGAGCGTCGCCGTCGCCGTCGCCGCGCCACCAGGGCTCGGTGGCCGGTGGCGCGTCACTGTAGCTATGTAGAGCTAGCACGGCGTGCCTCCATGCAGATGCAGGCATGCAACGCACCCAGCTCTGCACCAGGTGCGTACGCCATGCATGCCATGCACTGGTGACAGGTACAGCGCTCCTGCTGCTACTGGCCGGGACGGCTGGTTTCAAATTGTACATGGGCCGTGTTCAGTTCCCGAATCGGGCCGGCGGAATCGGCTCATGTCGGAACACGGTAGCAGCTTTTGTTTTTTAGTGTAAAAAATTATCCAAAAATTGATTAATTAGACTCAAAATGTTCGTCTCGCAAAGTACAACAAAACTGTATAATTAGTTTTTGATTTTATCTACATTTAATACTCTATGCATTTGTCGACATTTTGATGTGACGGAGAATCTCCTTTTTGCATAGTGAAATTTTGGGTGGAATTAAGAATCCCAAATATTTCCCCAAATTCCACTATGCAAAAAGAAGATTCTCCATCACATCAAAATGTCGGCACATGCATGGAGTACTAAATGTAGATGAAATCAAAAACTAATTGCACAGTTTTGTTGTACTTTGCGAGACGAACATTTTGAACCTAATTAGTCCATGTTTGGACAATTTTTACCAAATAAAAACAAAATGTTACAGTACCCTACAGTAGCGAATCCCAAATCCGCCACCCTCGAATTGGGGCAACTAAACACGGCCTGGTCCAAGCGCGCGCAGAGCCATGGACGAGTCCAAGCGCGCGCAGAGCTGGAGTAATGGCACTGCACGGCACCGCAGGCGCCCCAGCTCCCAGGGCAGCGCGAGAACACGCCGCGCTGAGGAAATAAAGGCAGGGGAGCTGCTAGCCTGCTACGACTACGAGGTACAGTACTAGGAGCAACTGTTACCGTTGCTCTGCGGCGGCGGAGCGGCCAACGCACGCACGCACACGCTCTCGCGCGGTCGCCGCGTAGATCTCACGTGATAGATGTAGTGCAGACAACTAGACAATGCAAGAAGATCCATCATTATCAACGGTGGTTAAGGGAATGATGGGATGATTAGCAACCAGGTAGATGGCGGCATGGCGCCACGTCGCCGGTTGTCAGGCCCCGCCACCCACGCACGGCGACAGACTCACTACGAGTACGTGCACGCCATGGCATCGCTCTCAAGGCCATGTTTAGTTCGCGTCAAAATATAAAAAGTTTTCAAGATTCTCTGTCACATCGCATATGTCGACATATGTATGGAACATTAAATATAGGTAAAAAAATAACTAATTGTACAGTTTATCTGTGAATATCGAGACAAATCTTTTGAGCCTACTTAATTCATAATTGGACAAAGTTTGTCAAATACAAATAAAAAGTGCTACGGTACTTTTTCAAAAAAGATTTCGCAAACTAAACGAGCCCCAAGTCTCTACTAGTGCTCTGCTGACTCACTGGCCCCAGACGTACTCCGTCAGCAGGGGCCGGTTCCTCGGCGGCAAAACCCCACATAGCCATCGATGCAGATCATTCACTGATAAACCAGCCAGGCTATGTTTAGTTGGGAAAGTTTAGGTAAAAAGTTACTGTAGCATTTTTCGTTGTTATTTGGTAAAATTTGTCCAACTATGGATTAATTAGACTCAAAAGATTCGTCTCGAACTTTACAGACAAACTATGCAATTAGTTATTTTTTTACATACATTTAATGCTCCATGCATGCGTTTAAAAATTCGATGTGATGGGTGGAAGAGAAAATATTTTGGGTTTGCATGGCAACTAAACAGGGCCCCAGTGGTTTCGGGCAGAGACCAGACGAGAATGATGGCATGGCACTGGCGGCGCCAGGGGTATGCCTGGGTATTCTTTGGAATACCCAAGATTTAAGTGTAAAAAATAAATACATAATATTACATGTATATTCTATTTTCTAATTGGACCAAAAGCCCACAAACGAACTGATAGTATCGAGCAGGGCAACCTGGCCAAGGCCCAAGCGGCCAGAATTGCTCCCGTCGGCATCTCCCGTTCACAAGTCTGACTCCCG
Source organism: Saccharum hybrid cultivar R570 (assembly GCA_038087645.1). Lineage (NCBI taxonomy): Eukaryota > Viridiplantae > Streptophyta > Magnoliopsida > Poales > Poaceae > Saccharum > Saccharum hybrid cultivar. Next base: position 2,803,325 of record JAQSUU010000449.1, read on the forward strand.
TTCTTCTAAAAAACAAAAGGTCGTGACTCCCGTCCAACTCCCACCAGGCGGCGGCGGCGCATCTCCATCTGCTGCGGCGGGCTGCCGGCTGCGGCGGCGGGCGCTGGGCAGCCGGTAGCACATCTCCATCTGCTTTTGCTGCAGTGGCGGGCTGACGGTAACCAGCAGGCAGCAGCGCATCGTGGTCGCAACTGCTGCTCAAGGCAAGTTGGTTACACTTGCTACAAAGTTTTATACTAAGGATTTCACAAGTCATGAATTATCAAAACTTCAATAGTAGCTTACTGTGTACATTTCTCATATGCGTAGGGATGAAAGATTTAAAATTTGAAGAACCTATGTGAGCTTTCAGTTAAGCTCGTGGAGACAAAAAAAAACACGAATAATATTACGCTGGTTACAAGCTTCTTAAGTTGGTGCTAGCTCTTTCCGTAGCCATTGCTAGTGTTGAAAGAGTGTTTTCCACGATGAATTATGTGAAGAACAAGCAAAGAAACAACATGGGTGATGAATATTTGAACAATTGCTTGGTTATATTTATTGAAAGAGAATTATTCAATCAAGTGAAAGATGAGGATATTATCAATCTCTTTCAAAAGGGGATTATAGGGTTATATTGTATCGGCCTTTAGTATTTTGTAATATTACTTAAATTTTACAAATAACGCAACTATGTTTAGAACATGTACTTTGATTATTATTATTATGAATTTGTTATGGTCATTATAACTTAGGGTCCATTATATTATGTATTTGCTTTGAATTTATTTATATTTGACATATCCAGCCAAAAATTTCTGGCTCCGCCACTGTGGCATGGCATCCCACTCCCGCCACGCGACGAGCGAGCAGCCGGCCAGCCGGTGTCACTCGATAGCTGATTTTCTCTCTCTCAATCACTCCACTCACGCTCGGCTCGGAGCACTTGTTACCTGAGACAGGCAAGGCTGCCTGGGGCCAGGATCGGCTGCCTGGCAGGCAGGTGCGTGCCGTGTCGTGGTGCATCAGAGCGCAGGCAGCTTCTGTCGACCGACGACGCTTGTGTTTGCATGGTTGCTCACTTGCTCTCACAGTCTCACGTGGCCGCATTATATTTTGGATGAGTGAAAGTACGCTTAGGTGGATACAGTAGCATGGAAGAAAAAAAAGAGTGTTTTTTATTTTTGATTGGTTGTTGAGGCACATACAACAACATTATAGTATCTTGTATGCAATGACTCTGAAGATGTTTAGCTACCTATACGTGTGGATACAGTGACATGTGGATTGGCATGAGATGTATTACATCCTTTAGCTAGCCACGATGACAGGAGAAATTCATTTTGACCAAATCCACCTGCCTAGGCTTAAACCACTTAAAGGTCTGTTTGGATCTATTAACACTATAAATTAGCTAACTAATAGCTGCTAATTCTTATCTAGCTAATTTTTAGCATGAGACTATTTGGATCCACCTACAAATAGATGGTTGTACAATGAGTTGAAGGTGTATATGAACCAGCAAAAAGGTTTGCACATTTTTGTATTAAGATGGAAAAGAGTTTGATTACGGCACGTGCATTACAAGATTTTAAACACAGCCTCGGCCCACCCAAGTCGATCAGTTTAGCCCTTTAGCTAATAATTAGCATGCTTAATTTATTAGCAGATCTGTTTGAATCCACTAGTATTTACTTTAGCCGCTACTACCTCCATTCTCTTTTATAATACATACACGCATACCAAGATTCAAACTTCAAAATCATTGACTAATAATTTCTAATTATCATGATATAAACTTAATATAGTTAGATTTGTAATTAAATCTACTATTCAATTACCATAAGTTTATAAGTACAAATGATATAATATAAAATAAATAAATGGTCAAAGTGTAATTTAAAAGACCGTACCAAATCAAGTTGTGCCTTATAAAAGAGAATGGAGGGAGTAATTTTTAGTACTAAATAGATCCGAACTTATTTCTACATCCGTCTAAACACGGATTACACGAATCCACTTAGGCTCTGTTTGGTTCTCGACCCCACTCTGCCACAGCACAAGTCTGGCTCTGCCAAATTTGTGCCGAGCAAATACCACGCCAGACATTTGGTGCGCTTTGCTTTGCTTTTGTACATGCATTCCGGTTAAATAAGTATGGCACGCCACAACTCCAGCCAGAAGCAAACAGCCGCCTCAATTTCTATGGTATGCCACATCTCTGCCTTGGCGACGTAACAAGGCCTTAGATATAAGATGGAAAAAAAATCCACATAAGACCTTGTTAGAATGTTATCATATTCACCTCAATCCACATGTATTGGTGTGGATTAGAGTGAAACTTGAACTAAATTACATTCCATTCTACATCAACACACGTGGATTAAGGTAAATATGACTGCATCCACACAAGACCTAACAAACACACCCTACGCGTCAACAAACACGCCATCATCGCGAGACCGGATGCCGTGCTGTGCTAATTCCGGTCGCCGGCGGAGCAATTAATTAATTATCAGCCGCATTAGTACATCACCGAATGTTTTTGGCAGCCAGGGATCTACGACGCTTAGACCGAACGTCACGGATTATATATCGGCGAGGGAAGGGAGTAGCATGGACGCAAAGGATCTCATGAGATCGAGTGCACTATCTAGCCTTTGTCTTCATGCTGAAATGGGCAATGTTCAATCCATGGAAACGCCGGTTGGTGAAAGTGATTATCCTTTGGCGTGTTGGCCACTCTAAGCAACCGGATTTGCCCCCACTAAGTTGAAACTACTACTCCCTTCCTCTATAGTATCTAGTAAAAAAGAGTCAAATATATAATAAATTAGTAAGCTAATCTATGCAAATAGTATGGGTAGCTAGCTTTTCTTGCTATAATATTTGGGTTTTTCTTACTTGAAAATATTTTTTAATAATTTTGTTTTTTTTTGTTTGATTGCATCAATTCTTTCTCCGTCAGCCCTATTGCATCTATCTATTGGTACAAACTCTCCATAGTCGTCTCTCTCATCTTTCTTTTCTTCCCGCTCCAATCAATGGGTTGTGCAAAGTTTTGTTTTGATGAGCTCTAATATTCAAAGAAACCACAATCCAAGTCACGCAGAAGTTGTTCAATACCTGGGTCCTCTTCTAGATTTAACTTTCGGTAATGCTCTCGTGCGGGCGTTCGGGGACGGACGGACGCAGCTTCCCCACTGGCTACCTCATCTGTCCACTCGCTCCCGTCCGCATCCCTTCAAAAAAAATTCTCTCCACGCACTTGGCCTCCACCGTCGCGGCCTTATCCACCGCTTCATCGGACGTCCGCGCCCGACTCTACCGCGCCGCCCACCTTCCCCACTGCGCGCTCCACCGCGCCGCTTGCCTGCACTACGGCATCCGCGCCGCCACGGCCGCCTCCGCTGCCCACTTATCCGCCGAGCAGGTGCTCGCTAAGGGTGCGCTGACTCATGTCGTCGAGCAGGTGCTCCCCAGGGGTGCTTGCGCAAATGCTCACCCAGGGTGTTTGCGCGCCTCGTGCAGGTGCTCGCCTAGGCCGCCGAGCAGGTCCTCGCCCAGGGACGCACTGGGGAGCTCCATGTGTCGCCGCCGACCTCCGCGCCAACGTCGAGCTCCGCAATTTGTCCGAGCAGCAAGGTGACATTGCGCATTGAAAATGCATGTTGCAATAGTATGTTTCAAGTGTTTTAGATGTTTTATTTGGATGTTGCAAGTGTTTCATGTGGATGTTGTAAAAGTAGATTGGGATGTTGCATATGTTGCAATGGTTGTACACGTATGTTGCAAGCTTTTATTCCCAATATTTTAGCTGTTTTTCTAGACGTATGTTGCAAGTGTGTTTCTTTGGACGTTGCATATGTTTCATACCTATGTTGCAAGTGTTTTATCTGGATGTTGTGTATGTTTTATATGGTTTTCAAGTGTTTTTCAGGTATTTTTGCAAATGTTTCGGATGCATGTTTCAAGTGTTTCATCTGCCATTAGACGTATGTTGCAAATGTTGCATCTGAATGTTTCAAGTAGATCGAGTGTTGCATCTCCCTCCCTCCTCGCCTTTGACTGCCTCACCTTGGTGTCTCCACCTTCTCTCGTCGTCAGCTGGGCATTCGAACCAGAGGCACAGGCAGGCGCTACCCGCTCCCCTTCTTCTCGATGCTGGCGGCGCGACGGGGAACGACCGCCACGAGTGGCGCGGACGGGTGCTCCTTTCTGTTCTGTGGTTCCGTTACATGGGCCGGCGGACGCTCCTTCGGTTACGCAATTCCGTGGTTCCATAGCTAAGATCAGACGACCCCTGTGGCAAGTATTGGACGGGTCGTAGAGCTGAACGTCCGGGCGCTAGTCGTCCCGTTTAACTTTTGGACTACCTTGTACATTTGATTGCGCCTAGTTCATAGTTGAGTATTTTCCCCTAAAACATAGCTAGATCCATCAGAATGCGGCTATGTTTTATTGTAGCAACTACTGCCTCAAGCAGCCACTGACTAGCCCTTTCATCACCCCAACACCATCAATGCCCCTAAGCCTTCTCAAAAGAAAGCGTGGAGCCATCACTAGTGATGTGCCCCATGCCACTCTGTTGCATTGTTGTCGGACATCATGTGAACATTTTTGTTTCCATTTGTGATAGATCCTTGCGAAGGAGAAGGCCCAATGATGCATGATGAGTTGCTCGTAAGTTTCTCACGCATGCGAAACCGAGGAATCAGTGGACCAGTTTCACGTAAAATATCAAATGTAGATATGCTTTTAGTGATTTGGTTATAGTACTAGCTGATGAAACTTGTTCCTCTTCTAGAGGCCACTACCTACTACCTTGATAGCTGTCAGATGTAAACAATGATCATTGAAATCGACACGTTCTATTTGGTTGTTTCTCCTTTATCAATATTGATGAGTGATGACGCAAAACTTCCTGACTAGAAAGATGGGGATAGAGCGACTCGACAAGTGGACATGTTGAGATGGCAAGGCGTAGAACACAGTGAATGGAGGAGAGAAGGGTGAGGGAGTGGCCTGGACATTTGAATTACTTCAAATACGGAGTTGCTAGTGCCCAGATGTCCGTTTCGAGACGTTAGCATCGGATGCTGTCACAGGCCACAACTGAATCATCAGACCCATAGGCCGCATCTGAATACGGTGGAAATTAATTTAAAATAAAAGAAATAGTAAAGACAACCTACAGCTGATCGATGGACGTGCTTCGAGCGAATCACGACGACATTTCACGTGCCCGTATGCACACAACAGTAGGACCAGCAGGCGGCGCGGTCACATGCCGGCATGCACGCATCAGCACCAGCACTAGCAGGCAGCACGATCACCCACGGCGGCACGACGACCCACGCAGCAGCAGCAGGAGCTTACTTTTGAAATATACGGTGACCCACGCAGCAGCACCATGCCATTGCAACATGTGCTCCCACGAGATCTGCTTTTGAAATATCCAAATGAAACACTTGCAACATACGTCTGAAACAGATGAAACACTTGAAACATGCGTGTATAGTCATAACAACATATGCAACATTCAGATCTACTTTTGCAACATTCAGATAAAATACTTGCAACATAAGTTTGAAACATCTGAAACACTCGAAACATACGCTTGAAACATTCATATATAGCCATAGTAACACATGTAACATCTAGATAAAACACTTGAAACATACATCTGAAATACTTTGAAACATACATGTATAGTCATAGCATCATATGCAATATCCAGATAAAATACATGAAACATAGGCTTGTAACATGTGTATATTGTTATTATAACATCATAGATCCCCTTTTGCAACATCCAAACAAAACTATTGAAACATAAGTCTAAAAACGCCTGAAACACTTGAAACACGGTGTCGCTGGTGGCAACAGCCTGCATGGTGGGGATCTGCGATAGCCAGCAAGCTCAGGTCAGAGGGATGGTGAGACCAACGACCCGGTGTGTAACAGAACCGACCAAATTATAAGAGCACAAGTACAAAAACAAGCACCGAAGCGCTCAAATTTTCGAACTTGAGCCCATATAATCCCGGTAGTCAATCAAAACCACGAAGGATTTCAAACCAACTTGCTTACAACCAGGATCGTATCATTCAACATACAACATCATACGTTACATTTCACAAGTAGTTCTGAAATAAGTTTACACACACACGGAGTCGCAATTATTACAAACCAAGTTTATAAAGTAGCGGAAGCATAACACACACCAGTTGTTAACTACTGCCAGTCTTGATGATCAACAACCCGCAAAAGTATGAGGAAAGTACATAAAAGATGATCACGCCCAAGTGATCTAGTCTTCTTCACCCGCAGGGTGGAGACAAGTTTTGCAGAAGCCTTGATAGAGCATATCATCTGCAACAGGAGGGAATAAACCCTGAGTACTGGAATGTACTCAGCTAGACTTACCCGTCGAAAACCAGAAATAAGATGACACCAAGGATTATGCAAGGCTTACACAAGAGGCTAGCTGACCTCACATTTTTGCATAAAGGCATAAGTAATTGAGACTCTTATAACCTGTACTAGCAGTTATTTTTAGCATTTACCTGCCATCTATCTTAGCACCTGTACTAAACATGCACTTGATTATAATCAAACAATATTATTATTATATCCATAGCAGGTATATCATTGTGGCAACATTGTATCATTCACTTCACCATCTGTTCATTTAATGAGATCTACGTTGCCGCTGCTCAAGTCAAGTGCTCACTAACCGGGAGCGACGGCGATTCGAATCGAATTCCTATCCAGCTGGAGGGGTATTTCTAACACTCACCGAGTCACGCCTGGCGAAGGCTGCTCAGGTCATCTTTTGTATAGTTCAGGAATCGCGGGCTCGAATAATGTCGCGTCCCCAAGGGCGACACTCTGCCAGGTGATAGGGACTCTAACCCCCCCTTGGTCTCACGCCAATGTCCCCAAGCACATCCTTTCTCTCCTCCAAGATGCAACCTACCATTCGATTCCTGGCCTGAACCATACTACTCGACTTCACGGTCGGAACGGCTTATCCGGCCAACTAAGTGTTAGACTGCGTTCAACATGACTCAAGGACGTACAGCGAATCGGTCCTTAAACGACTCAGACGGGCATAGCTCCACACCCAAGACGTGAAGTGTCTTGCGGCTGTACTATCGAACTCCCGCCCGGTCTCAATTTCATTTTAAGGCATGGTTCCATCCACGATAGCCATTAAGCCACTCGTGACTCCTTCCTACATCTCGCGGATGACCGGAAATCACCCGACTTCTACCGAACTAAGCAGGGCTAAGCATTGACACGTGCCTAAACCTAATATAGGATTAAGTACGATATCTGGATAAGGACAGGTATAATGCAACAATTGTTTTCATACAACTCCTACAACTTAATGCAGTAAACAATTAAAAGTACTCAAGATTAATTTATAAAACAGTAGGTTCAGCATGCACCGGGGCTTGCCTTTGAGAAAAGTTGAAGGCCGGTGGTCAGGGCACTCCGGCAAGTCTTCAGCGGCGTCTCCTTCGCCTGCTGGATCCTCGGGCTCCTGCTGCTCCTGGTTCTCCTCCGGAATTACAGGCTCGAATTCGAGGAGAGTTACTCCCTCCGGTACACCTATTGCATGAATGCACAATAAATATCATGAATGCATAAATGGGTGCAACATGCTCGGAATGAAATGCATTTCAGAAATAAAATAATAATCTAATCAAGTTATTTTATTAGTACGTGCAAATCTCTTCTCCGGTGGAGAAGTACTTACCTAATCTACTCAACCTAAGATACAGCTGTTCCTCTTCGGATAAGGCCCTAACACCTAATAAACACAAGAGTGACATTATTTAGGTTACCACAGTAAGTTATTCTGGACAGCAACTCAAAGATTCTAATATAACTGGAGAATTCCTAACTCCAAAAGACATGATCTAAGACAATCTGGAAAGCTTAAGAAATGCTCTACAAATCATTTTCAGCCCTCAACCCTTAATTCCTAAGTTTTCCATTTCGAATTCCTCAAGTTCCAGAATCGGTCCTCTCTAAACAGAGAGCAGTCAATTCTGGACCGTCACTTAAAACAGCAACAACTCCCAAACTACTAAGCCAAATGTTTCCAAATTTTGACACAAGCTCATTTACAACTTTTACTACAACTTTGGTATTTACAAGTTTTCCAGCAACCACCTTTATCCAAGGTCAAACCTAGAAATACTATCAGCTGTCCAGAAAACCTAACATTGTAAAGGTTAAATATTTATTGATGTGGCAAACATTCTCTAAGACCAAACTAATACTACTACAAGTTCACAAATGTCACAAAAACACCAGAAAGTAAGGTGTGCCCACCTAGAATATTTATTTAAACCCATTTCTTAATTTACTTAAGTAATTAAGTGGAATTTCAAACATATATGTAAACTGCTCCTAAAATTCTACAAAAATTACAGGGGACTCTCTGACCCAAGAAGAGGCTACTGTAAAAATTTGAACTAAATTTATTCAGAGGAACTTCCTACACAAAATTCCCAAGCCAAAAAGGATGATTTTTGTATAAATAACAAAGCATAGTCAAAAGTGTCAAACAACAGATTTCTTAATTTTCTTGGACACTCTAGGGTACCAAGACATTCTCCAAAAATTTATATGAACATTGCACATGTAGAAAAATTACAGAAATTCATTCAATTATTTCCTATAATAACAAGATAGCATTATAGCTGAAAAAGTACTTAAGCATTAATGCCCAAATTTTTACCAGAGCTAAAGCAAGTATAAAACAGTCTACCCACCAAATTTCATAATTTTTGGAATACTACAGCTCAAGTTATATATTTAACAAATTTGCATTCATTTCAAAACATATTTGAAAGATCTATTTAATTCTCTTAGAAATTAAACATCACATTCCAGATTTATATTTTTCTAAAATACTACACATAATTTAGATCCTAACAAAATTTATCTCATGATTTTTGAGCAAGTAAAACCCTAGATCTATATTTTCCAAACTTAACCAAAATTCTGTAGCAAGATAAATAAAAATGGAAAAGATCTTATTTAAACTGGGCCGGCCTGGAAAAACGCGGCCCACGACGCGCGCGCGCGGCCCGCTCGGGCTCCCGCCCACGCGCGGCAGCAGACAGGTGGCCCCCGCGTGTCAGCGAAGAGGACAGGGGAGCGGGCGGCAGCGAGCTCCGGCGAGCGATTCCTCGCCGCCGGTGGCTCCTCCGACCAATCCAAGTTCACCGACGCCTTGTCCAGACCCAACCTCACCGAGGCTACCCCTTTTTCCCAAAGCTGATGCACCGCAACACCTAGGCCGACGGCGATGGCGGACGGCCGTGGTGCCTGGCGGTACGCCGGCGAGTCCCGGCCGTCGCACGACCTACCGAGGGGTGCATCACCCTTCTGGACTCCTAGCGGACCTCTCGAGACCACTCACACCGACGGGGATGGAACGGAGCCGCTTGACCGCGTGAGCACTTGGCCGGCAGCCATGGCGCGGCCGTGCGCGGTCTCGTTCCGGCCTGGCTAACCCGATGCTGGCGGTAGCATCTTTACCCTAGCATCTACACGTGACAGGGAGGAGGAAACGTGAGTGAGGACAGGCAGAGAACTATGGTGCGGTGCTGGCCACGGTGAACCGAACATGGCGGAGCTCCGGTGAGCTTTTGGGAGCGGGCGGAGGTGGCAAATGCGGCTCACCTCGGGCTCAATCCAATCTACCGACTGGTCGAGGAGGTGTAGGGTGGCGAGGCGGAGGGACGATCGTGATCTGGTGAGCGGCGGTACGGTGGGGAGTGCGCGCGAGCTCACCGGAGTGGGGGCGACAATGGCGGCTCGGTGTCTCCGCTTTGCAGCCGAACGAGGGAGGGAGAGGGAATGGAGGCAGCCTCGACGCGTCGTGGCGGTCTTGAAGGCGCCGTGGGCTGACCGGTGGGGCCAGGACCGGCGTACGGTCGCCACCGCATGCCCACGCGTCGGCGAGGCCCTGTGGCCGGTCGGCCACGCCCCCTCCTCTGACGAAACTGAATCGCGGTGAACGGTGCCATCTAGCTCGACTGACAGAGGGATTTCATCGCTTCATAGCTCGTGATCGAGGCTGATTCGGTGAGAGCCGTAGTTAACAAAAGTGTAGAGCTACGTGAGGGCTTCAACATTGCCAATAGGGTCGTGAGCCAATTCGGCTTGGTTAGTGAGATACAACGCTCCAAAGTGAGGCACACGAAATCTGAACTGAGTTTCAGTTACTTTCCCCCGACTGAAACTCGATTTTCGAAGCCTGCTAACTCATAAACCGTTGGGAACCAGGCTTAGGTGATGTTGACAATGTTGTAGAGCTATGTGTGGACAACAACTTTGTCAATTAGCTCAAAGACTAGTTCGGCCTGGTTTGTGAGTTACAAGTTGCCAAAGTGAGGTACTGTGAAACGGTTTTCATCTCAACACTTAGCAAAATTTGCTAAGTCCCAAAACAGCCCCTAATACTGACTTGTGGGCCATTTTTGAGCATGTTCTGATCATTTTCATGAGATGGCCATATTAGAACTTTTGTTCCTTATGAAATTCTCTACAACTTTGCTTAAGGTTGCTCCTCCATGCAAGATCTCTAAACTGGACTTTTTAATTGGTCAAACCAGAGCACTCTAGGGGTCCAACCTAGTCAACAACATTTGGAAGGGCAATTTGGTAATTTTGGTCAACATGAACATTGCTCAACTACTTACCCTAAATGTAATAAAGGTGTTATAAGACCTAATTAACCACTCTACATATTGGTTGCACAAAGTTCCTAGTGTCACATTCTTTGGAACAAGTATTTCAATACTTTCACCCAAATGTTGCAAGCCCATGTTGCACATGTTGCATGAGTGTGTTGCATAACATTTGCTAGTTATGTTACACTAAAGTGGTTGACATGTCTCACAAGGAAATTGCACATAAGGTACTTATGTTTTGCACACTACTCACTTCTTACTTCACATGAAATATAAACATATCATAAGCTTATGCATGAAATGAATGATGCTTGCTTATGCTCATGCAAATGCAATGCAATTAAGGAGCTAAACACTTGGGGTGTTACAGCCCTCCCCCTTATAAAAATCTCGTCCCGAGATTTGGAAAGCGTACCATTTTTCATAGAATTCCTTATAACCATCCCGTAAATAGTCTTCCCGTTCCCATGTAGCGTCACTTTCACTACCCTGATTACTCCACATTACTTTATACCACTTAACCACTTTGCTTCTAGTCACTCGTTCCTGAGTATCGATCACTCGGACTGGCTTTTCTTCGTAAGTTAGATCGGATTCCAGCCTGATATCTCCTAAAAGGACTCTTTCCTCAGGAACTCGAAGACACTTTTTGAGCTGTGATACATGGAAAACGTTGAATATGGCACTCATTTCTGGAGGTAACTGGATTTTGTACGCAACAGCTCCACTCTTGCCTATGATCTGGAAAGGACCCACGTATCTTGGCGCAAGTTTCCGCTTAACGCCAAAACGTTGGACACTCTTCATTGGAGAAACTTTTAGATACACGAAGTCCCCAACTTCAAACTCGAGTGGTTTTTTACGACGATCAGCACAACTTTTCTGTCTAGCTTGGGCTGCAGCCATATGTTTTTGGATGGTACGGACTTGTTCCTCAGCTTCCTCAACAAAAGCAATACCATAAAATCTCCTTTCACCAGCTTCTACCCAGTTTAGTGGAGTTCTACACTTACGACCGTACAAAGCTTCGAATGGAGCTATCTTAATACTCTCTTGATAACTATTATTGTACGAAAACTCGGCTAGAGGTAACCATTTTTCCCAAGAACCCTTGGATGATATTACACATGCCCGCAATAGATCTTCCAAGATTTGGTTAACCCGTTCCGTCTGACCAGACGTCTGGGGGTGATAAGTAGAGCTTCTCACTAACTTGGTTCCCAGAAGGTGATGCAAGTGCTCCCAAAAGCGAGCAGTGAACTGGGGACCACGGTCAGATATGATAGTACGAGGTATCCCATGAAGCCGGACGATCTGATTGAAGTACAACTCAGCATAGTCAGTGGGACGATAGTCCACTCTAACTGGAATGAAATGAGCTGATTTGGTCAAACGATCCACAATTACCCAGATGGAGTTATGATTTTTGACAGTAGGAGGAAGACCGACAATGAAATCCATACTTATCTCTTCCCATTTCCAACCTGGGATAGAAAGTGGTTGAAGCAACCCAGCTTTCATGTGCACAGCTTTAACTCTACAGCAGGTGTCACACCTAGCCACATATGCAGTTATTTCTTTCCGCATCTTGGTCCACCAATAGTATGGCTTCAAATCATAATACATCTTATTGCTGCCAGGATGGATGGACAACTTAGAGGAGTGTGCTTCAGACATAATATCATTTCAAAGCTCCCGGTCCTTAGGCACAACTAACCTATCCTTGAACCATAGTACACCCTCTTCATCCACCCTGAACTGTGTAGTTTCTTGCTCTTTCATCTTACGCTTGATGTGGAATATACCAGTGTCAGTCTTTTGGAGCTCAATAATTCTGCTTTTGAGAGTACAACTGACAGTGATGTTGTACAAGACCGTTGGATGTAGAAGGCGAGATCGATGAAAATCAGTTTCAACTAAGGAATGGCAATGAGACTTACGGCTTAAAGCATCCGCAACCACATTTGCCTTGCCAGGATGATAGTGCACTTGAAGGTTATAATCCTTAATCAACTCGAGCCATCTTCGTTGACGCATATTTAACTCGGGTTGGGTGAAGATGTATTTGAGGCTTTTGTGGTCTGTGTAGATATTGCAAACATTGCCCAACAGATAGTGTCGCCAGGCTTTCAAAGCATGAACAACTGCGGCGAGTTCTAAGTCATGCGTTGGATAATTCGCCTCATGCTTCCGAAGTTGTCGAGAGGTATATGCAATTACTCGGCCTTCCTGCATCAACACACCTCCCAAACCTATGCCTGAGGCATCACAATAAACATCAAATGGTTTCTCGATATCTGGTTGTGCCAAAACCGGAGCTGAGGTTAGGAGGGTTCGCAGTTGGTGAAAAGCCGCATCACACTCAGGAGTCCAGACAAACCTGGTGTCTTTCTGCAGCAACCGAGTCATTGGCTTGGCTATTTTGGAGAAATCCGGGATGAAGCGACGATAATAGCCAGCCAAACCAAGAAAACTTCGGACCTCGTGAACCGAGATAGGAGCCTTCCAGTTCAGTACTTCCTGTACCTTGGCGGGGTCCACCATAATTCCTCCATCGGACAACACATGCCCAAGGAAAGGTACTTCACGAAGCCAGAATTTGCACTTACTGAACTTCGCATAAAGTTGATGTTCACGCAGTCTTGTGAGGACTATACGCAGATGTTCAGCGTGATCCTCCTCATTCACAGAATATACCAAGATGTCATCAATAAATACCACCACAAACTTGTCCAATTCCGGCATAAACACCGAATTCATCAAGTACATGAAGTGCGCGGGGGCATTTGTCAAGCCGAAAGACATAACAAGATACTCATAAAGACCGTATCTGGTAGAAAAGGCTGTCTTTGGAACATCTTTCGGCGGATTTTAATTTGATGGTAGCCAGATCTTAGATCGATCTTGGAGAAAACTTTAGCTTTAGACAACTGATCGAACAAGATGTCGATACGTGGTAGAGGGTACTTATTTTTGACAGTGACTGCATTGAGAGGTCTATAATCTACGCACATCCGCAATGACTGATCCTTCTTCTTTACAAAGATAGCAGGACATCCCCACGGCGACGAACTAGGACGAATCAACCCCTTCTTCAAAAGTTCATTCAATTGCACCTTAAGTTCAGCGAGTTCATTTGGAGGCATCCTATAGGGTCTCCTAGAGATGGGAGCTGTGCCAGGCAACAACTCAATTTTAAACTCCATATCCCGATCCGGAGGGAGCCCCGGCAAATCATCGGGAAAAACGTCCGGAAACTCACTTACTCCGGGAATTTTGGCCAACGCCCTTGCTTGCACAGCATGAACTTCCCCAGACAAATCAACTTTTCTGGGAAGTTATACCAGAAAACCCTTTTGATCTGTAGGATCTCTGAGCATAACTACCCGAGTGGATGTATCAATGAGTACCCCATTCTGACTCATCCAATTCATGCCCAAGATAACATCTATGCCTAAGCCCGGCAAAACCACTAAGGCAAGCGAGTACTTTCGCCCTTCTATCTAAAGCTCAAGATTTCCCACTACTTTATTTGTGGAAATATTCCCACTTGCTGCGCTAATACAATAACCCCCACCTTCAATAGTATGCAATTTGTGTACAAACTCTGATGCAAACTTAGGACTGATAAAGGAATGCGAAGCACCCGAATCAAAAAGTACCACAGCAGGATGTTGGTCAACTAGGAACTTACCAGCGGTGACAACCTCACCAGATGGAATTTCCTCGATACTGTTATAATGAGCGTGCCCCTGACGACCACCTTGGTTGACATTCTTCCTGGGATAAGGATAGTTCCTGGACCAATGGCCTGGCTTGTTGCAGTTCCAGCAAGGTATGTTGCTAGGAGGGACACTAGAGTTGCCTTGGCCCGAATTACTCTTTGGCAGAGCCACTGTATATGCCTTACGAAACCCAGTCTTCACTGGCACCTTCTTTGGTGGAGGACGGAACTTAGCATTCGTGGCAGGAGGGCGAGGAGGAGCCCTCGGGGCAGCTGGAGCTCGAGACTGTGAAGCACTCGCCTCAATGGCCCTTTTGCGGCTCTTAGAGGCAGTATAGATAGCATTGTTGTTCTCTTGAGTCAGAGCATCACTGATAAATTCATTGAAAGTAGTGCACTTGCTAGTGCCCATAGTCTTCATCAGCTTCGGGCCTAGGCCTCTTTTAAAGCTAGCAATTTTCTTGGAATCGGTATCCACAAACTCGGTGGCATATCTTGCCAGGTTGTTGAAAGATTGTAGATATTCGGTCAAGCTTTTATTTCCCTGCGACAGCCTCATGAATTCTGTGTGTTTGATAGCCATAAGACCTGGAGGAATATAGTTCCCACGAAATGCGGCCTTGAACTGATCCCAAGCAATAGGGACATTTGCAGGCAGTGTGGAACGATAGTGGCTCCACCAAATACCCGCTGGACCATACAACTGGTGAGAAGCATATTCAGTCTTTAGCTCATCAGTCAAGCGAAGCAGACGAAACTTTTGCTCAATAGTATTTAACCACTCATCAGCTTGCAGTGGTTCCTCCGCCTCCTTAAAGAGCGGGGGCTTAGTATCAAGAAAGTCCTTGAAATCACTATATTGATTGGGTTCTGGGCCCTGGCGGCCAGGACGAGCTTCCCGGTTAGCCAGCTGGCGCATAGCATCTGCCAACATGCGCTGCCCTTCGACCACTGTCTGCATCAGCTCAGCCGGGGTAGGTGGTGGCGGAGGGGGTGGTTGTTCCTCATCCTCATTGCCACGACCCCGACGAAGATTGTACGACATCTGCAAAATGCATAGCCAATGAGCACTGACGATGTGGGAAATTGGTAGAGGAATTATTGTAAACATGTCAAACTGACTTCATGAAATAGACTTCTCAAATACTCATGACACAATACTTCATCACAACCGCACAATCTCTTCAAGCGGACCCAATGGTGCAATCATGCGAGAGAATTCAACAAGATGTACTTTGATAAAGGCTCACACACAAGGAGCACAGCAGTTACTGAACCGTTTACGTTAAAATCTATGTGATTTTTGATCTTTTGCCCGAGACTTGGATTCAATTTCAACGTGTTTAGTTGACTGAGAAAGGCTACTTCAAACTGATCACAAAGAGACTTCTCAACGGTAGAGCTCCATGGTGGATCATGACTAGCCACCTCGATACCAGCGCGTGCCAAGCAGCACAACCTTATGTCGCGCGCCATAGGAGGCCCTCGGTTTCATCGCGGCACCGAAGGGTGCTAATCATGACACTATCATCGAACGCCACACAACAAGACATCCAATTGCGATCGAAATTAACAGGCTCCAACTAAACATCCAGGAAATATAGGGTTCGACCTTACATCCCAAAAGTCAAGTTATTACAAAGCCTCACTCCATCACAGGGAGGGCACAAAAGACAATCCTAACATTGTAGCTACGCGATGACTACACTAAGCATCGCCCTCAGAGTCGGTGTCAAGGATTTCCCCGCCATCCTCGTCGCTAACAGGCTCTAACTCCTCATCTTCTTCTTCCTCTTCGGGTTCTTCTTCTAGTACTTCTTCTAGTGCGGCATCTTGAGGTCCATTGACCTCCACTTCATCATCATCTTCAGCCATGAAGATCCCTGAACCCATGTCCTCATCTACGTTGTGGTTTCTGGGTAGCAGAGGATTAAGCTGGTTGTTCAGGCGATGCACTTCTTCATGAAGGTTGTCATTGTACTCTTCAGCATTTTCCAACTGTTGCTCGAGCTCAAACTGACGAGCTCTCAGAACGTTCTCCTCGTGCCAGGCTTCATCCCTCTGGTTCATGACACGGACCAGCATGCGTTGACAGTTGCGGTTTGCTACTGTCAATCTCTGGACTGCAAGGGTTTCCTGGTCACGATCACGAATCACTTGCTCCAGTTGCTGACGCGTTGCATTCCTGGCAGCCGTCACTTCAGCCAACTCTGCCCTCAGCCTTTCCACCTCAGTAGGCTCAGGACGGGGCTCACGTGGAGCGAGCTGGTGACGAGGTGCCCTGCCTCCAGTGGACTTGCGAGCAGTCCTCTTGGTACGTGCCATCTGAAGCAACAAAATAGGACTTAAAGTGAGGATCATTTAGGGGATACGATATTTACTTTAGTCGGGAGTACAGAAATTTTTAAGGAGGGAGTAAATGATATGTATGATATAATTAAACATGATGCACGCACGTTCCGTACGCCCTCTCACCTTCGTAGAAACCTAAAGTTCTAACGCTAGGCGGTGGCATACATACGTTCTCTCATATAAGCGAAACTATCGGTCTACTCGTTACGCTGTTAGTGTACCTGCAGAAAAATCTCATTTCAGCCCAACAGTTTCCCAATATAAGCACACAAGAAAACAGTAATTTAAATACTTTCCATATACACATCCCCAGATGTATATACTTCAGCATCAAAGCTACCCGATATAGAGGTTCCCACAATTAAGTGCTTACGTAATTACATGGTTTAAACATGTAAGTATGCAAGTCACCAAAACTACTCTCCCCTAGATCGTTGGTTGAACGGTCATGCTCTCACAACTCACACTTACCAGAGCGTCGAGGCAATTGATCCATACATTACCACCCAAGTGGATGGCATCCATACAATATCACACCGTATGGACGACGAAACAAAAACAAACAAGGCCCCCAAGTTAGTCTTTATAATAAGCCACCTAAGAGTCCTTATTTGGGCTAAGGGATGTGATCACTGGCATACCTAAAAATAATTTTTAGTGTTTTAACCCTTTTTCATAATCAAATACTTTTGTTTCTAAATACTCGTACGAAGTGTTTAATGTTGAATTATGCTCCGATACCAGCTGTAACAGAACCGACCAAATTATAAGAGCACAAGTACAAAAACAAGCACCGAAGCGCTCAAATTTTCGAACTTGAGCCCATATAATCCCGGTAGTCAATCAAAACCACGAAGGATTTCAAACCAACTTGCTTACAACCAGGATCGCATCATTCAACATACAACATCATACGTTACATTTCACAAGTAGTTCTGAAATAAGTTTACACACACACACGGAGTCGCAATTATTACAAACCAAGTTTATAAAGTAGCGGAAGCATAACACACACCAGTTGTTAACTACTGCCAGTCTTGATGATCAACAACCCGCAAAAGCATGAGGAAAGTACATAAATGATGATCACGCCCAAGTGATCTAGTCTTCTTCACCCGCAGGGTGGAGACAAGTTTTGCAGAAGCCTTGATAGAGCATATCATCTGCAACAGGAGGGAATAAACCCTGAGTACTGGAATGTACTCAGCTAGACTTACCCGTCGAAAACCAGAAATAAGATGACACCAAGGATTATGCAAGGCTTACACAAGAGGCTAGCTGACCTCACATTTTTGCATAAAGGCATAAGTAATTGAGACTCTTATAACCTGTACTAGCAGTTATTTTTAGCATTTACCTGCCATCTATCTTAGCACCTGTACTAAACATGCACTTGATTATAATCAAACAATATTATTATTATATCCATAGCAGGTATATCATTGTGGCAACATTGTATCATTCACTTCACCATCTGTTCATTTAATGAGATCTACGTTGCCGCTGCTCAAGTCAAGTGCTCACTAACCGGGAGCGACGGCGATTCGAATCGAATTCCTATCCAGCTGGAGGGGTATTTCTAACACTCACCGAGTCACGCCTGGCGAATGCTGCTCAGGTCATCTTTTGTATAGTTCAGGAATCGCGGGCTCGAATAATGTCGCGTCCCCAAGGGCGACACTCTGCCAGGTGATAGGGACTCTAACCCCCCCCCCTTGGTCTCACGCCAATGTCTCCAAGCACATCCTTTCTCTCCTCCAAGATGCAACCTACCATTCGATTCCCGGCCTGAACCATACTACTCGACTTCACGGTCGGAACGGCTTATCCGGCCAACTAAGTGTTAGACTGCGTTCAACATGACTCAAGGACGTACAGCGAATCGGTCCTTAAACGACTCAGACGGGCATAGCTCCACACCCAAGACGTGAAGTGTCTTGCGGCTGTACTATCGAACTCCCGCCCGGTCTCAATTTCATTTTAAGGCATGGTTCCATCCACGATAGCCATTAAGCCACTCGTGACTCCTTCCTACATCTCGCGGATGACCGGAAATCACCCGACTTCTACCGAACTAAGCAGGGCTAAGCATTGACACGTGCCTAAACCTAATATAGGATTAAGTACGATATCTGGATAAGGACAGGTATAATGCAACAATTGTTTTCATACAACTCCTACAACTTAATGCAGTAAACAATTAAAAGTACTCAAGATTAATTTATAAAACAGTAGGTTCAGCATGCACCGGGGCTTGCCTTTGAGAAAAGTTGAAGGCCGGTGGTCAGGGCACTCCGGCAAGTCTTCAGCGGCGTCTCCTTCGCCTGCTGGATCCTCGGGCTCCTGCTGCTCCTGGTTCTCCTCCGGAATTACAGGCTCGAATTCGAGGAGAGTTACTCCCTCCGGTACACCTATTGCATGAATGCACAATAAATATCATGAATGCATAAATGGGTGCAACATGCTCGGAATGAAATGCATTTCAGAAATAAAATAATAATCTAATCAAGTTATTTTATTAGTACGTGCAAATCTCTTCTCCGGTGGAGAAGTACTTACCTAATCTACTCAACCTAAGATACAGCTGTTCCTCTTCGGATAAGGCCCTAACACCTAATAAACACAAGAGTGACATTATTTAGGTTACCACAGTAAGTTATTCTGGACAGCAACTCAAAGATTCTAATATAACTGGAGAATTCCTAACTCCAAAAGACATGATCTAAGACAATCTGGAAAGCTTAAGAAATGCTCTACAAATCATTTTCAGCCCTCAACCCTTAATTCCTAAGTTTTCCATTTCGAATTCCTCAAGTTCCAGAATCGGTCCTCTCTAAACAGAGAGCAGTCAATTCTGGACCGTCACTTAAAACAGCAACAACTCCCAAACTACTAAGCCAAATGTTTCCAAATTTTGACACAAGCTCATTTACAACTTTTACTACAACTTTGGTATTTACAAGTTTTCCAGCAACCACCTTTATCCAAGGTCAAACCTAGAAATACTATCAGCTGTCCAGAAAACCTAACATTGTAAAGGTTAAATATTTATTGATGTGGCAAACATTCTCTAAGACCAAACTAATACTACTACAAGTTCACAAATGTCACAAAAACACCAGAAAGTAAGGTGTGCCCACCTAGAATATTTATTTAAACCCATTTCTTAATTTACTTAAGTAATTAAGTGGAATTTCAAACATATATGTAAACTGCTCCTAAAATTCTACAAAAATTACAGGGGACTCTCTGACCCACGAAGAGGCTACTGTAAAAATTTGAACTAAATTTATTCACAGGAACTTCCTACACAAAATTCCCAAGCCAAAAAGGCTGATTTTTGTATAAATAACAAAGCATAGTCAAAAGTGTCAAACAACAGATTTCTTAATTTTCTTGGACACTCTAGGGTACCAAGACATTCTCCAAAAATTTATATGAACATTGCACATGTAGAAAAATTACAGAAATTCATTCAATTATTTCCTATAATAACAAGATAGCATTATAGCTGAAAAAGTACTTAAGCATTAATGCCCAAATTTTTACCAGAGCTAAAGCAAGTATAAAACAGTCTACCCACCAAATTTCATAATTTTTGGAATACTACAGCTCAAGTTATATATTTAACAAATTTGCATTCATTTCAAAACACATTTGAAAGATCTATTTAATTCTCTTAGAAATTAAACATCACATTCCAGATTTATATTTTTCTAAAATACTACACATAATTTAGATCCTAACAAAATTTATCTCATGATTTTTGAGCAAGTAAAACCCTAGATCTACATTTTCCAAACTTATGGAAAATTCTGTAGCAAGATAAATAAAAATGGAAAAGATCTTATTTAAACTGGGCCCACGCGCGGCAGCAGACAGGTGGCCCCCGCGTGTCAGCGAAGAGGACAGGGGAGCGGGCGGCAGCGAGCTCCGGCGAGCGATTCCTCGCCGCCGGTGGCTCCTCCGACCAATCCAAGTTCACCGACGCCTTGTCCAGACCCAACCTCACCGAGGCTACCCCTTTTTCCCAAAGCTGATGCACCGCAACACCTAGGCCGACGGCGATGGCGGACGGCCGTGGTGCCTGGTGGTACGCCGGCGAGTCCCGGCCGTCGCACGACCTACCGAGGGGTGCATCACCCTTCTGGACTCCTAGCGGACCTCTCGAGACCACTCACACCGACGGGGATGGAACGGAGCCGCTTGACCGCGTGAGCACTTGGCCGGCAGCCATGGCGCGGCCGTGCGCGGTCTCGTTCCGGCCTGGCTAACCCGATGCTGGCGGTAGCATCTTTACCCTAGCATCTACACGTGACAGGGAGGAGGAAACATGAGTGAGGACAGGCAGAGAACTATGGTGCGGTGCTGGCCACGGTGAACCGAACATGGCGGAGCTCCGGTGAGCTTTTGGGAGCGGGCGGAGGTGGCAAATGCGGCTCACCTCGGGCTCAATCTAATCTACCGACTGGTCGAGGAGGTGTAGGGTGGCGAGGCGGAGGGACGATCGTGATCTGGTGAGCGGCGGTGCGGTGGAGAGTGCGCGCGAGCTCACCGGAGTGGTGGCGACAATGGCGGCTCGGTGTCTCCGCTTTGCAGCCGAACGAGGGAGGGAGAGGGAATAGAGGCAGCCTCGACGCGTCGTGGCGGTCTTGAAGGCGCCGTGGGCTGACCGGTGGGGCCAGGACCGGCGTACGATCGCCACCACATGCCCACGCGTCGGCGAGGCCCTGTGGCCGGTCGGCCACGCCCCCTCCTCTGACGAAACTGAATCGCGGTGAACGGTGCCATCTAGCTCGACTGATAGATGGATTTCATCGCTTCATAGCTCGTGATCGAGGCTGATTCGGTGAGAGCCGTAGTTAACAAAAGTGTAGAGCTACGTGAGGGCTTCAACATTGCCAATAGGGTCGTGAGCCAATTCGGCTTGGTTAGTGAGATACAACGCTCCAAAGTGAGGCACACGAAATCTGAACTGAGTTTCAGTTACTTTCCCCCGACTGAAACTCGATTTTCGAAGCCTGCTAACTCATAAACCGTTGGGAACCAGGCTTAGGTGATGTTGACAATGTTGTAGAGCTATGTGTGGACAACAACTTTGTCAATTAGCTCAAAGACTAGTTCGGCCTGGTTTGTGAGTTACAAGTTGCCAAAGTGAGGTACTGTGAAACGGTTTTCATCTCAACACTTAGCAAAATTTGCTAAGTCCCAAAACAGCCCCTAATACTGAATTGTGGGCCATTTTTGACCACTCTACATATTGGTTGCACAAAGTTCCTAGTGTCACATTCTTTGGAACAAGTATTTCAATACTTTCACCCAAATGTTGCAAGCCCATGTTGCACATGTTGCATGAGTGTGTTGCATAACACTTGCTAGTTATGTTACACTAAAGTGGTTGACATGTCTCACAAGGAAATTGCACATAAGGTACTTATGTTTTGCACACTACTCACTTCTTACTTCACATGAAATATAAACATATCATAAGCTTATGCATGAAATGAATGATGCTTGCTTATGCTCATGCAAATGCAATGCAATTAAGGAGCTAAACACCTGGGGTGTTACACGGTGTACACTGAGGCGCAGGCATAGCCGCAGGCCTCCCCTTCCTACCGACGGGCGAGGTGGGTGGGGGCAGGTGCAGGTGCAGGCGCAGGCGCAAGCCTCCCCTTCTATGACTCGCGAGATTGATGGGGGCGCAACGCAGGATGGAGGCACAAGAATGAAAAATCTCGGCGGGCAGAGATGGGAAGAAAGGAGCAAAGGATAGACGAAGCCTTGTGAAGCGCGGGCAGGAAGTCAGAGAGAGAGAGGGCAGGGGGCGACGGAGCCTAAAAATATCTTGCATCCAGAGCGTTCTCGAGCATTTGGAAAAGCCCAACAGCCTGCCGTGTTGTTCCGTGGGCGGCAAGGGTGCATCCAAGATATTTTGGACCACACCATAGTATTGCGGCTTCAAATATGTTTTCTAGGTATATATGCCAAGATATTGTCCCACTTAGATAGCTCTTGTACATGCATGCAATCTTTATTATCATGCATGTTCCTTGTGGTTTTCTTGTTTTTTATTAGATAACTAAATTGTGCACTGCTATCTTTTTCCACTACCATGTATTGGAGTCTTCATTTATTCATTTTTTATATCCTTTGATGGATCTAAACCTTAACAATCGATATATAGGATCAATGTAGTAGTAGTTTTTAGTTATAAAAATTGAAAGATTCTTTTTTACTTTTACTTAGGAAAAAGTCTAATTGACCCCCCAACTATTGGGGGTGGTCTAGTTTACCCCCTCAACTATGAAACGGTCTAATTTACCCCCTGAACTTTAGCCAAATCATCCCTCCGAGCGGTTTTAGACGGTGGTTTTGCTACAGTAACAACGGTTTTGCTACAGTAACAGCTGTTTTATCCTTTTCTTTTTTATTTATTTCGTCTGAATCTTTGAAAAATCATAGTAAATCACAAAA
This sequence comes from Saccharum hybrid cultivar R570, assembly GCA_038087645.1. NCBI lineage: Eukaryota > Viridiplantae > Streptophyta > Magnoliopsida > Poales > Poaceae > Saccharum > Saccharum hybrid cultivar. The sequence goes on from JAQSUU010000449.1 coordinate 2,826,578, forward strand.
AAATCATAAAATAGAAAATCCAATTTTGTTGGACTCCACATGAGTATATCTACACAGTAAATATATAATATAGTATGCTTTAGTACAAAATTTTTGTTGTATGAATTATTCAAATTAATTATAGAAAAAAATAGATCAAAATTTACAGCAAAAACTTTGTACTAAAGCATACTATATTATATGTTCACTGTATAGATCTACTCACGTGGAGTCCAACAAAATTGAATTTTTCATTTTGTGATTTTTTTGTGATTTACTATGATTTTTCAAAGATTCAGACGAAATAAATAAAAAAGAAAACGACAAAACCACTGCTACTGTAGCAAAACGTTGTTACTGTAGCAAACCACCGTCCAAAACCGCTCGAGGGGGTGATTTGGCCGGTATTGCAAAGTTCAGGGGGTAAATTAGACCGTTTCATAGTTGAGGAGGTAAACTAGACCACCCCCAATAGTTGGGGGGTCAATTAGACTTTTTCCCTTTTACTTAGGAATACACTGATACAAACTAACTTTTTATTTAGATGTTTTTAAGCGTATGGTGATTGATTTATCATTTTTATAAACTTTAATTTTTAATTTTACTATTTATTATTTATATTTAAAAGGACTATTTATTTGAGTTTTTTCTCCAAAATTAATTCGGTGATCAACGGTCAGCTTTCATATTTTATTTAGATTTTACCTTTACTAATCATGTTTTATCTGAACTCTTTATTTAGGTATTTTCTTATAAGTTTCTTTTAACACCATGATTATGAAATTGTTGTTTAAGGAAAATCTACGCTATAAATTTATTCCATACAAGTACTACTATTCTTTTTTTTAGGAAGGAAAGTACTATCCTAGTTGGTTCAGCCGGGCCGGCAAAAAAAGAAATTTAAGCTCTGTTTGTGACAGCCAAATCCACCAACATGGAACTGAACTGCTGGCCCAACAAAGCCCTCGGCCTTGGGTCCTGCCTCATGGAAGGCCATGTTTCAGAGGATATTTGGACTAGATCTAGCCCACCGCCTATCCCCCCTCTCTCTCTCTCGGTGGGTGCATGCAGTTTGCGTTGCATAGCATAGCCATGGCACCTTCATGCGTTGTAATGTGTGTGTGGCGTGACCGGGACACGAAGCGTGTCCCACTTCACCTTGCTCCGCTACACTGTTCGCCCTGCCCAATTTGGGCAAGCAGCAGCACACGAAGCATGTACGTTTCATCACGCAGTCCCAGCACGGTGCATGTCATGCCTTTGCCGTCTGCAATCCTCGTCATCAGAAGCAAACCCAAGCAAGCTACCATCACTGTGTCCTCCATATATAGAGCAAGCTGGATCATCATCAGAAGAAGCACCAGCAAGGCAACTACGAGCACCACCAACAACATGATGTCCCAGCACGGCGGCCTCGGCGACACGGCCCGGCGGTGGCGCGAGCTCCACGGCGGCGGCAACAACAGCGGCTGGACGGGGCTGCTGGACCCGCTGGACCTGGACCTGCGCCGCACCGTGCTCCGGTACGGCGAGATGGCGCAGGCGACCTACGACGCCTTCAACCGCGAGCGGGCGTCGCCGCACGCGGGGCTGTCCCGCTTCGCCAGGGCGCGCTTCTTCGACCGGGTGCGGCTGCCGGCGCACGCCGCCGCGTACCGGGTGACCAAGTTCCTGTACGCCACGTCGTCGGTGGCCGTGCCGGAGGCGTTCATCCTCAGGTCCGTGTCCAGGTCGCGCCGGTGCAGGGAGTCCAACTGGATCGGCTACGTCGCGGTGGCCACCGACGAAGGGAAGGCCGCGCTAGGCCGCCGCGACGTCGTCGTCGTGTGGCGCGGCACCATGCAAAAGCTGGAGTGGGCCGACGACCTCGAGTTCCCCATGGTGCCGACCAGAGGCCTCCTCGGGGATGGTGAACGCTGCGACGCCATGGTGCACCGTGGCTGGCTGTCTATGTACACCTCCACCGACCCGGCGTCCAGCCACAACCAGGACAGCGCACGGCACCAGGCGCTGAGCGAGGTGCGGAGGCTGGTGGACACGTACAGGGACGAGGAGCTCAGCATCACCGTGACAGGCCACAGCCTCGGCGCGGCGCTCGCCACGCTCAACGCGTTCGACATCGCCGCCAACGGCTACGACGTGGCGGCGGCGGGCGCGGCCGCCTGCCCGGTGACCGCGTTCGCGTTCGCCAGCCCGCGCGTCGGCGGCGGCGGCTTCAAGAAGCGGTTCGACGCCGTCCCGGGGCTGCGGCTCCTGCGCGTCCGCAACGCCCGCGACGTCGTGCCCAAGTACCCGATCGTGTTCTACCACGACGTCGGCGCGGAGCTCGCGATCGACACGGGGGAGTCGACGTACCTCAGGAGCCCCGGGCGCGAGCAGACCTGGCACAACCTCGAGGTGTACCTGCACGGCGTGGCGGGCACGCGGGGCGCGCGCGGAGGGTTCGAGCTCGCCGTGGCGCGGGACGTGGCGCTGGTGAACAAGGCGTACGACGCGCTGCGGGACGACTATGGGGTGCCGCCTGGATGGTGGATGCCGCTGAACAGGGGCATGGTGGAGGGCGCCGACGGGCGCTGGAGCTTGATGGATTGCGAGGAGGACGAGGATGATGAGTAGACGGCGAAGGGATGGAACGAACTCTTGCCATGCAGCAGCTTTGTGTGCAAAGGACAAAACCCATACAATCGATTGACAAGTAGTCATTTGGTTATGCATGGGAATGTTCCCTATATCTATGTCACCAAGCAACTAAAAAATGATTTAAGTCGCGAATTATATATGTTTACTACTTGATGAACCATTTTTTCCCTTTCAAAGTATAAAACATTTTTCACTTCATGACTCCTTTGCAGTTGAACCTTTTTTTTTTTACCTGGAACGGCTATATGTCCTAGCAAAAGATGTTCCATGAAGAGAAAAAAAAATTGGGAGTCGCTCAGGTGCCTGCTGACAGTCCGATAGAGGCATCTCTCTTGTTGTTCAACTCATTTTCCTATAATAGAAATGTAACACATAAACATCTCTCTTGCATGGATAACAATAATATATAAATATATTTTATATATAACTATATTATCTTAATTAACATATATCTAAATTATAATTTATTAGAATGAATTCAATTCAAGGATCCAAACCCGGCCCAAGAGAAAAAGAGTTTGAAGTTTGATACAACCGAGACAAAGAGGAAGCACGGCATTGCAACACGCATACCGAAGCTACTCAAATCCCGGCTTCCCAAGAATAGTACAGCTTCTCCTATTACAAGGCCTGGTTTAGATCCCCAATTTGGGGAGCGCCAAATTACTGTTTGGTACTGTAGCTATTTTATTTTTATTTGGTAATAATTATCCAAACATTGATTAATTAGGCTTAAAATGTTCGTCTCGCAAAGTACAACAAAACTGTACAATTAGTTTTTTATTTCATCTATATTTAGTACTCCATACATATACCGGCATTTTGATGTGACGGGAAATCTTCTTTTTGCATAGTGAATTTTGGGCCCTTTGAGAAACTAAACATAGCCCAAAGTACAATTTTGCGACAGCAAGGTATGGAGCACACCCTCCCAAGTCACCGCCCTCAGCCTGTCCGCACAGCGGCCTGGAAACAGGCCTGCAAACGGAGCAGCAGCATCTGTATCGCGCGCAGCGTGCACCTGCATGCGGCACGCGACGGTAGCGGTCCGCGCGCGGGCCGCTATCCGTGGAGGCCGCGCTGCCGGCAGCTATACGCCTCCCGAGGTTCCTGCGAGAGAGAAAGAGAGCTGGGGGAGAGAAAGGGGAGAGAGAGAAATAAAATATGGAATAATGGTTATAGAGTATGGGATAGAGGTAATACTAGTGCAGAAGAAATAAGTATAGAGTAGAAAATCTCGATGACTAAAATAAAATATTCTTTTTTAAGTTGGAAATAGAGGATAGCCTCACCAGCAGAGGCGCTAGCGACCTGTAGCCGTCCTGAATCCACGCATGGGCTTCTTCCAGAATTAGTAACAGCAGGCGGTGTGGCTGCATTGATTCGTTCCTGAATACGGCGACGGTTGCGCTCATTCCAGACAGACCATCAGATGAGCAGTACCAAAGAGTCAAAACCTTTCCTAAATCGGGGCTGATATTTTTTTTTGAGGAAAATCGGGGCTGATAATGAATGAAGCCACCAAACCTCCAAACATTGATCTGACAGCGGAGGCCTAATCCATTAAGGACTCAGGGCTAGACTGAGGACTTTGGTCCAAATTTCCCTGGAGTAGACACAACCCACCAGGAGATGATATGTAGTCTCATACTTATTCTTTGACTAGCTGAGTGTCCGTGCGTTGTTACATGTAAAACATCTCATGACATGTAACCACACAAATAAAATACATGTAGAATCTCATATCATCACAAATAATTAACATTAAAACACATAATTTAAATTAATTTCTTTTAAATAAAGAAACAAGTACAATGTTATTGACTTCAACAAAGGAAAAGTAAGCGACAATTCATTGTATTTTGTTTGTGAGACTAATATAGCATCGTAGATAATCTCATACATCTTCAAGCATGTTGTCTGTATTTTGGTTCCCCATGTATGTAAGTAGGTGTAGCAAGATGTGCTTCCTCACTTCATAGTTATCATGCTAGATTTTATACACATATATAGTTAAAATATATGTAGTTGAAAAAAAGGAAAATTATATACAAAGGATAATACTCACATTATTGCAAAGGGATGTTTCTATCATTTTGCCATTCCACGCACGCATGGCAAGTAGAACATTATAACCAGATAAGTCTCTAAGAAAGCATTAAATTGTTACTATTGTATATATAGTAGAATATAAAAAGGAGGAGTTTCTACTGCAATAGTTACCAATTTAACTCAAATTGGCCGACTTCTGCAACTCTATGGTCAAATAGGATTATATCATCTCTCCACCAAGGGCATGATACTTTCATGACTTTATTTAGGACTGTGGAAACCCGTTGAATTTTGGTTGTATATTTTTTTTAGTGGTTGAATCTCGTACGGGTCAAGTACTTCAGGGTTAGAAGCCATGTCTTCCTTAGGAGTATCACTTTGAACATCGTCATCTAATTGCTCTATTGAAATGACATTTAAACATAAAAATATAGGTTAGATAAAGGAGTAGATGTTTAGAAAGGTATTCGGTATTTGGTACAAATATCTTGTCCAGCAAACAAGTATCCCTCATCCTCTTCCTTGTCATTCTTCAAATATATCGCCCTCATCATCGTTTGTGATCGTCAAAGTGCCTTGAGATTAGGGCTGGATATCGAGCCAACCGTAGTTTTTTTCGAGCTTTTTTAGAAATTGGTATAATCTTATTCATCATTATTTCCTGCATTGTTTAAGACCCAACTTCACAACGAGCCTAACGAGCCGAGCCTAACGAGCCGAGCCGAAGTTGAAAGTCGTTCCAAATCAAGTCATTTTCATTTTAAAAGATAAACGAGTCCAATCGGAGCACTTTTGTACCGAGCCACCGAGCCAGCTTAACGAGCTTTTTGTCCAGCCCTACTTGAGATATTACAGTTTGGGTAACAATAAAGGAAAGCAAATACTATACACAATGTTAAAAGTAGTGCAAATTACCGGTGTCACCAAATAATGGTTGTGCAGGTGTAGATGATGCATTTTGATTGGTTGGTCCAGCGCTTTCTATCAATCATATAATAATGGACATGGTTGAGATAGGAATAAAGTTGTTTCATGTCAAGGAATGGGGGTAGGAAGGCCTTGTTATATTATTTACCATTGTTGGTCACGGTTGATTGAGGTAAGGGCGTATTTTCATCCGCGTGGTCTTTAGCCATGCATTCGTCATCATTGTTAGCCAGTCCTGTATTCCGACCGATGCGACACTCAAACATAGTGTTACGACGAGCTAACAATGCACGTCTTTTCGCCCAGATGGAACCTTTTGTCTATGCGTCATATGAGACGACAATATATCACTGCATTCATCATCATCATCATTTGTCTCCTCAGTAGTTTGTGGGAAGCAAATAGGTGTTGCACTGGATTCTGGGATAACCCAATCACTGGGACTTACTGTGGGTCCATGGGACCCAGATGAGTTTGCATTGGGCCACTCCATCTTTGGATTAAAGAGCGGATTCTCCATTGCGATGGACTCACTGTTTAAGGTGTGCTTCTGCACGTCCCTAGAGCGGTTTGTTGTCACTTTCATTGCCTCTCTACGAGGTGGAGTTTTATTGTAAACCCTCTGCCGCTTGCGCCTTTGTTCCCGTAGCTCAGGTGTCATATTTGCAATGTTGTTTGCATGGATTGAATCATTCATATACAACCAATCATCTGTTTTATTATGATCCATATTTTCCTTGTTTGATGCATTGTGACATGTCAAATATAAGAAACATCAATAGTAAAAATGTATATTATCATTCACCAATGTTTCTACTATACTACCATTGGTAGTTTCAATACGCAGGTGCTGCTCCTTTCTCTCCTTTTTTCTTTTATATGCTTCTCGACGTTTTCTATTTGTTTCGTCCCTTTTCCCTTGAGACATTGCGTGCCATCGAGCGCTATCTGTTTCCCTTTTGCAAACTCTAGATCTGCTTGTTCACAGTCATGAATTGGCCATGTTACATCATGTAAAATTATAATGTAGTAAAATGATGTTTCATAAGAATACCTCCATTAGTAGTATTGGTATTGTCTCCAAGTGGTGTACGTGACCATTTAATGGAAGCCTAAAAAACTGTATAACGTATTTTTCATATTAGTATTTATCGGATTGTTAGCAATGTCTTTTCAAAAAAACTATTGGTGTATGTCATATACTCAATCCTTTGAACTATTGAAAATTACTTGGTGTTTGCCTATTCCTCTCCGAATTGCAGCATGAGAAAAAATTGAGAGTATATATCACCGCATAATTCAGCTTTGGTTAAAAAAAATATCATAAATGTTGAATGACAAGAGTATACTGAAAGATTTGTGCTCAGATTAATTTTAACAATGTCAATTGGCAGTTTCAGTCATGGTACATGGAAGTTCAGAAAGTAAAGGCAAAATAATAGTTTGTAAATATTGCAAAAATAGGGAGCAGAACCTTGCTATTCAGAAAAAAGCCCGCTAACAAAGAAATGTACATGGCCAAAAAAAAATTGACACAAGCCCTAATCTGCATCTAGGAAATAGAGAGAAGCAATTCATAGCACAACTGAACATACTTTTGTCAGTAGATAGAAAATTGATTGAACGGTCGACATTGGCAAACTGTAAAAGTTTCATTAGGCCCCTGAGAAAGTGACATTACCACTGAGGACAGTAGGGCACCTCAGATATATTAGTTGAATTGCTTCAACAGGTCAAGTACATAGTTTCAATGGACTCCGATACTTTTGAGCTCTTCAACAAAATAGAGTGTGGTTACATTGTTCCAAGTTCTCCCAGATTTCAGAAATAACAGTAGCTCATCATTTTCCAGTTGACCTAACTGCGTCTAGGTACAAATAGGTCCATTACTGAAACAGATTTGGTTAACTGATTATAGAAGTTGCTCTGGAAATTTGAGAAAGACGACCTACTTTATCTGACCATTATTCTACCTGACCAAGTACTTATCATGAACCAAATTATTATTTGTCTTATTTCAGTATATTAAAGAAATTTTTAGGCTCTAGCATATATCTATGCTTTTATGATGGTAGAAGCTATTGTTTAGTTCCATTTAACTATAGTTGGTTGGGGTGGATGCAAATCGGTTCCATATAATTATAGTTGATCTGAAATAAACTCGTCTCACACTGACACTTAAATTGTTTACTATATTAGAATTTAAAAAACTTGTCTGCTATTGTTTTGTTAGAGTGCACCATGTAATTTCAGAAAGAGGGAGAGAAAAGAGTCTAGCAAAACGAAGGCAACAGGAAGCATAGCCACTTCTGTACAACAAAGTTATATTTGTAAAATACTTCTGTACCCACTTGAACCACACGCAAATCAACGGAAATTTGAACTTTAAAGGCCAGTATGCCTTCCTACAAGCAAATTGATCACTAAAGCACCTTTAAAAAGTCTAATACATACAAACCAATCGAAGATGTAAGAGCAAGCAGTGAGTTCTCGAGAGCCGAACCTGCGCAAGCTGGCCTCTTCTTTGGATTGCGGGATAGGGGCCGACTCTGTATTGCAATAACAACCAACAGCTCAGAGAGTTTAATCCAATTAATGACATAACTTCCATGTAGAAAAACAGAGAAAAACATGCATCCACTCAAGGATGCAAATATAGCACTGCAATATAAGCTCTGAAGCTCTGAATTATTAGATTCATGTCCCTGGTCCAAAATTAGCAAGAACAACAGCTACAAATGTCGGTAAGTTGGATTGTCTCTAGTACTATGCAAACAAAAATAAGATAAAAAAGGTCTCACTCTTTTAATCTTCGACGTATGGTCCAAACTCGCCCATTGCTTCTATTTAATCATCGAAAACTAGGAGAATATCCTCTAATAAACAAGATGTGCATTGCAGACGATGCAGAAAAAAAATCAAGGATCAAATTTCTCTCACTTGTCAAACTACATATTTTTTTCTTTTGTTCCGTTTAACGGGTGGCTAGCTGCTCTTTTTCAGTTACCAGATGTATTTTTTTAGCGAGGATCACAAGAGGACCAGATGACATATTTGAATGGTGGTGTCGTTTATAGGCCTCATCTGTTGTACGGTTACTCTACTAAAAGGAGTGTGTTTTATTGGAACTGAGATGATGGACATGAGAAGAAAAACACATATTCGATTTATGGCATAATTGGCCTTCAAGTTCCAGCAGTCCCAGCTATGATCTATGGCACATTCACGGATTCAAGCCCATGTCCATCTCCACAATTTCACACAGCATAAAGGGAATGAAAGAGGAGAGGTCAGGAGGACAAGGTCACCCAAAATTCAAATCAAAGCAGATCAAAGCACACTGAACCGCAGGCACGGACCCACTAAAGGATATTGGGTATGCACATGTACGGATGATAATCTTTGAAAGGGGTCAATGTTAGTAGCACATGTAATTAATTAGATCAGATCAGATTACAAATAGACACTCCATAGAGGAAACAGAAGTTGTGGGCATGCCACATGCATACCTGTTGGTTGCTCGTCGAAGATCTGGCAAAGGGTGAGACGAACACTCAAGCGCCTGGCATGCAGCGGCAGCGGCGGCGGCGGAGAGCTGAGCGCCTGGCGTCGTCGGTGTCAGTGGGAGGTCGTGGTGGTGGGGCAGCGGCGTGGCGCTCGACGGCCGGCGCAGGGTGCGTCGTCGGTGTCAGTTGGAGGACGTGGAGGTGGCAGGGCAGGTCAAGGAGGCCGGATCGGCGTCATGGCATCTGGCGGTGTGGGATGGCAGTGGCGGATCCAGCAATCAAATCCTATGGGGCCAGCTAGTAGACACTGTGGGGTCAAGCCATATAAGCTACAGTAAAATTCTACTAGTTTCATCAAAACCTGTAGAGCCACCTGGCCCCACAGGTATAGCCTGCATCCGCCACTGTGGGATGGGGCTGCAGGCGCGCGGGCGCTCGGATGTCGTGAGCTAAGCCACTCGGCCCGATGGGACTCGACGTTGGCGCAGGTGCGGTGGGGATCGAGGCGGCGGCGGGGATCGTGGCTGCCGTCGTTGGAGGCGTCGCTAGGGCCGGGGCAGGGGCAGCGACAGCGGGTGAGGACGGAGGGGAGTGCGGATGGCGGCGGTAGAGACGCTCAGGGATGGGCTGGAGGCGGTATTTTTTTTTAATCTCGGCCAAGTGGGGAACTGCCGGGGTGGTATTCAACAAAGAGGTATAGGGTGGGTCCGTCGGATAGTGGTTTTTTTTTGAGTTTTCATCGTGCACCGGGTCAAACGAACGAGGTGAAGCGATTAAGCGATAATATTCGGGTCTTTTTAGCAGTAGAGATTTGAAGATGTTTGAAGCGGTCAAGCCGGAACAAATCTGTTATTAAAAGAAAATCGGCCTGTTTACGAGGACGCGTCCGCCTTCGTTCTCCGGTTCAGAAATCGTCATGCACCTCAGAGCGCTGTTGTTCAGTGCCGTCTATACGGTAGGAAGAATCAGCCAAGAATTATGGCACCATGCATGAGATACAATCACAATCAGAGGATGGTTTATTTATTTATAAATAATATTTGACTCCTCATCGCAATCTCCGGTTCGTAGGAGGAAGAGTTGAGAAGCATCACACACACCCACACACAACCTGAATGCAGTATTGCCTATTGGCATCATTATTCAGCCCCTTGTTTAGTTTGCCTCAAAGTTCCAAGTTTTTTCACTCTCTCTCCATCACATCAATTTTTAACCGCTTGCATGGAGTATTAAATGTAGGTAAAAAAAATAACTAATTACACAGTTTGGTTGGAAATCACGAGATGAATCTTTTGAGCCTAGTTGGTCCATGATTGGACAATATTTGCCAAATAAGACGAAAGTGGTACTATTCATCGGTTTGAAATTTTCTTCAATCTAAACAAGGGCCAGATATAGATATATATACTACGTACATCGTGCATGGAAGCGCGAGCTGGCTCTCTGCTCTGATCAGATCTGCTCGAAGTCCTGGAGCGCCCAGTGGCCGTCGGCGCCCTTGACCATGAACTTGTTCTTGGCGACCCACCACTCCACGGGCACCGGGTACTGGTCCTTGAGCGCGTCCTCCCCCTTGTTGGTCAGCGCGACGTCGCGGTCCACCTCCAGCTTGAACCCTCCGGCGCTGCCCTGCTCGCCGGCCACACCGTGGAGGTAGCACTCGAGGTTGTGCAGCGTCGCGATCGTCCCGGGCTGCTTCAGGTACGGTGACCGCCCCGTGGCGATGGGCAGCTGCACGGCCACGTCCACGTACCCGAGCGGCGGGTACGTCGGCACGATGTCGCCGGCGTTCTTCACGTGGAGCGCCCTCAGGTCCGGGAACGACGCGAACGCCGTCTTGAAGTTGCCGTCCCCGACGCGCGGGCTCGCGAACACGAACGCCGTCACGGGGCACGGCGGCTGCGAGGAGCCCGCCGGCGGCGCGTTCACGCCGTTGGCCGCGAGGTCCACGGCGTTGAGCGTCGCCAGCGACGCGCCCAGGCTGTGCCCGGTCACCGTGATGCTCGTCACCTCGTCCTTGTACAGTGCCATCAGTCTGCTCACCTCCGCCAGGACCTGCATCATATCATATTCATTCATGTGGTTCTTTTTTTTTTGTGTGTGTGTGTATAAACATTCATGTGGTTCCTCACTAAGCACTGCACAGTACGTGATAAGCATCTGATAGGTTAATACTTCATTCCTCCAAAAAAGAATACAATTCTCACTTACTAAAGAGTCTAACAATTTTAAATTTAACTACCCCGAGCTGGTTAAAGGGTTTATTCGGATGAGCTGGCTGCATGCTACACAACAATAGCAACAGTGCTATTTAGTTGTGCATATAAACGGCCATTAGGGCCGGGCCTTAGGGCATGAGGCACGGCCTATTAAGGCCCGGGCCAAGCACAACACCCCCCCAGCGCTCGCCCAGCACGAGCACACCCGATAAGAAGGTTGGCCCACCAAGGCTCGTTTCAGAGCAATCCGAACCCTAACTGTTACAAGGCCTTATATCCTTATCTCTCCTACCCCACCGTCTCTCCTACCTCGAGCTCGTTCGAGTTCACGCCTGCAGCTGGAATGTGCGGAGATGGCGCCCTCCGAGGCTCCTCTTCCTTCCTTCCCGTTTGCAGCTGGCAGCGGAAGCTCCTTCCTCCGGCGCTCCCCTCCTCTATCGGCTAACACGGGCGCATCGTGCCTTGTGCGTCGGCACGACACGTCTAAGTTCACCTAGTGTCGTGCTTAGGCTCGAGGCTCGGCATGGCACGGTAGGTAGTGTGCCTATCGTGCCTGCCGAGCGGCACGAATGGCCATGTATAGTTGTGCACCTGTGTTGCTACATAGCGCTACAAATATATACTTCCTCCATCTAGGAATAATTGCACTTCTAGGTCTAGGCACGCAAACCAATACAATGTGTGAAATTACAAAAATGCCCTTGCTTTTGTAAAAATCTGACTGATCCTTCGATCGTCCGCGCCAATAGTCAGTGAGAACTTGTGGAGGAGAGGGCACCACGTCACCACGTCTGTACATGAGGATTTGTTTTTTTTCCGCAAGCATGCAGTACTGGTGACAAAACCGAGTGGGAACCCCGGCCTGATATGGCAGCCCTTGGTCTTTGTGTGCAGTTTTTTTGGACAAAATTTGAATGGTAGGAATGCAAATATTCATGGACGGAGGGAGTAAGCGAACAGGTCCAAAAGCGATGCCGGTCATATAGTCATGTTTCATATCATATATGCCGCCCGCCCTTTCTTAGTAGTAATAACCTATAACAATTAACAAAATTAGTTGCAGCTTTGGTCAACCTGCAATGAGGCCAAAATACTTGAAAAACAACAAATATCTTTATTCGAGCTGAGATATCGTTGAGGTGTGTCCATCAAGAGGTCGCATTTCAATAACTTATTTTATTGTTAGTTTAGTACTAGTAGATTGTACAAAAATCCTATAATGTTTGATGAATATTGTAGATAATTTTAAATATTCATGTCAAACCTATGACCCAAAACTAACTAGTATTTGTTTTAAAAGAAAAAACTTCCTAAAACTAGTAGCCTAGCTGCTACCATCACGGGTTAGTACGACTATAATTAGTTTGCAATTAGATAGAGTAAAATAATTAAGCTAACTTGCTCTTATTAATTTAGTACTTCATCGGTCCCAAAAAGAATGTAATTCTAGAAGTAAAACAAGTCACATTTATTAAAGGCGAACTAAGTTTATAGAAAAAAGTATCAACTTTTATGGCTCCAAACAAATTTACAGATAATATATTTCATGATTAATTCAATGATACTTATTTGGTATCACACATGTTAGTATTTTTTATATAGATTTAGTTAAATCTAAAATTATTTGACTCTTAAAAAACGAGAATTATAACATTTTTTTCTGTTGAAGGGAGTAGCCATAATGTCAGCTCTCTGCCTCTTTCAGAAATTGTGAAATATAGGCCGGGTATTTTGTCAATTTTTTTTTCTTTTCGGAAGAGATAAATGAACGTGCCCGTATAGCTGACCTCCATCAATGCATTCCTTTTCGCATGAGGTAACTCGTTGCTTAATTGGATGCAAGTTTAAAGCCAATGATCAGTGCCTGACAAGTAGGGCCTACCGAAACATTCATGCAATGTGCATGCGCCTAGAGTCCTAGACTCTACGTACAGCCACGAATTCTTCACGGTGAACAATTTTCACCGATGAGTGAAATGTTTACAGAAAATTGAAGCTTAATTTGTCGAAAACACTTTGGTGATTTTTAGGTGATGAAGTCAATCGAAGAACTGGGAAATGGTCGATCTGAATCTCAGTAGTCATCAGTACATATATACAGAGAGAGTAGCAGTAGCAAGCAGAGCTAACACTTGCCTGGTCTCTGGCGCTGGTCTGGTTGTACTTGGAGTCCGGGTTGCTGGACGTGTACACGGAGAGGAACCCCCGGTGCACCAAGGCGGCCGGGTTGGCGGCGGCGGCGGATCCCAGCACGGGCGCGGCGGACACGGGCGTGAAGTCGAAGTCGTTGACCCACTCGAGGCTGCGCATGGTCCCGCGCCACGCGACGAGGATGTCGCGGCGGCCCAGCGCAGCGACGCCCTTGTCCGTGGCGACGGCGACGTACCCCATCCAGTTAGACTCCCTGCTCCACGACTCCGGCAGCAGGTCCGGCAGCGGCAGCAGCAGGAACGCCTCGGGCACGGGGAGCGCCGACGTGGCGTAGATGAACTTGGTGATGGTGTAGCTCCCGGCCGCCGTGGCGCCCGAGCTGGCCAGCAGGTCGGAGTAGCCGAACAGGCACGCGCCGGCGTGCGGCGACCGCTTCTCCTGGTTGAACCCGTCGTAGGTGGCCTGCGTGAGCTCGCCGTAGGTGATGAGGTTCGTGCGCAGGTCGAGGTCCAGCGGGTCCAGCAGCCCCGACCACGAGTCCGCGCCCTGGAGCTCGCGCCACCGGCTGGCAATGCTTCCGACCGTCGTCATCGCCTTTGGTTTGGCTTCGTTTGGCTACTAGCTATAGCTTGCTAGCTAGAGTTTGGTTCAGGCTGGTTGCTGGCTGTGGCTTCTTTCGGCTTGCATTGCTGCTAGCTTGGGGTGTATTTATATATATCACTAGATAGACTAGATAGATGCAGGTCGCGTCGATGAGATCGATGACAACGGCTTTGCTATGTTCGTTCTGAAATGCGTCTATCTCAGTGTGCCAAAAGAAGTGTATTATATGGTGCAGCTGGAAAGTGACCGGCGAGACGGGAAACTAGATGCGCCATCGCCAAAGAAATGTTGGTAGTGAGACCTTTGCGTCTCCGACAAAATGTTATTGGCTTGTAGCCAACATCTACATGTATGCTCCAAATAGGAACATGCCGGTCATGCACTTTAGCCTGCTTGCTTTGATGCATGGCGTTCTTACACGTACGTCAGGTCAGGTGTGTGCATAACAGTCATGTCGGTGTTCGGACCCACGGGGGTCCTAAACCAACGAGTAAATGCTGCGTGTCTCTTTTCTGGATGGTGATGCAAGGAGAACACACGGGGGTTTATCCTGGTTCGGGCAAAAGAAGGTCCTACATCCAGCGGGGGGAGATGTTTGTATTTCCTTGCACCGAGGTGCTCGTGTAGGGGTTACAAGCATGCGAGAGAGGGTGTCGAGCCCAAGTCTCAAAGAGAAAAGAGGGAAAAGGCGGTTGCTTGAGATGTCGGTCTTCTGTTTTGTGTTTTTCGTTCCGTCTTCGTCCCCCCTCCGTTGAACCCTGGCCTGCCCTTTTATAGGGTGAGGGAAGGCCAAGACGACGGGGAGCCTTGAGGTGATGATTTATCGATTCCTGTTGAGTTGACTGTAGCGACGTGCCTTGGGAATGGCCGGCCATCCCTGGACACCCTGACGTTGTGGGAGACAAGATGGCGAAATGACCCAGAGCGCCATGCCATACCGTCCTTTGAACTAAGTCGAGCGTCGGGGCTGGGTCGAGGCCGGGTCGAGGCCGGATGGATAAGGCCGAATCCCCGATATCGCGGAGAACGGGCCTTGTCTTATCCTCCCTCGAGGGTGATTGATGGTGAACAGTGCGCGGTAAGGTGGGTATAGTGACGGGTTTCACCTCCCATCACGGGATGGGCGGTAAAACAGTGAGATCTGACACGGGTATTGTTCCCACGTCGATCCTGGCCGCAGCCATGCCGGTAGGTGGTAGTAGGTAACCGCATTGAATGCTATGGCTTTTGTCCTGGGGTAGGCAAAGAAAAGGTGTTGAGGTGCTCGATCCGGGCTCACGCGAGTCGGAGTTCTCCCCAGCGGGCGGTCGAGCCTCGCGCGGGTCGGAGCGCTGTCGAAGTACCTTGCGGCACGGGATGGGGCGCGGTCGAGGCGCCCCGTCGAGCGGGCCTCGTACGAGTCGGAGCCGGGGCGCGGTCGAGGCGCCCCGTCGAGCGGGCCTCGTACGAGACTGACTGGGTACGCGGTCGAGGTGGGCTATCTTTTATTGCGGTTTCGGTTGTGTTAGTTTTTTGGTGATAGGTGCGGGTACCCCCGTACTGTTGGTACCGACAGTAGCCCCCGAGCCTTTGGGTGAGTGTGTGATCACTCTCCCAGAGGTTGGTCAGAATTGGAGTCGTAGCGCCGTGATTTTTTCCGGCGGGGGCGCGCGAGCGCACCCGCCGGGTGTAGCCCCCGAGGCCTCGGTGGAGTATTGAGACTCCTCCGAGGTTTTGTACGCGTTTGATTGGGGAACGATTCGTTGCGGTCAAGCCCCCGAGCCTCGCGCGCGCGAGGTCGATCAGGGTCCCGGCCGTCTTTTGCTACGCGACCCTCACGCTCCTTTTCCGAAAAAAGGAGGAGGGGTGGAGAACGCCGTACTACCCTCGTTTGGGCGCGAGTTCCGACGATCTCCGGTGAGCTGCTAGCGGGGGAATTCGAGTGAGAGCCCGTGCCCCGTTCGTTAGAGGTCGGCTAGTGGCCCGGAGGCGCCCTCAAAGATGCCAAGAAGTGGTCGTGTGGATCTCGATTCCCTTCGACAGGATTCGAGGGCTCGATGCCTCCCCCGGAGGGATTCCTACGACGATCTTCTCCTTCGGCCTCGAATACGTCCTGGGGTGCCTCGAGAGCGTGGCTCGAGCCCTTGGCCATGTACGGGCGCACCCTGGGTCGTCCCTAACTCTGTTGCTCGAGGGCAGCTGTCGAACCCTGTTCGAGGGCCAGCTTTCGCTCCCTCGAGACTTATTCCGGGGCTCGGGGCCCGTTTCTGCGGTCGGGACCCCGAGCCTCGCGCGCACGAGGTCGATCAAAGTCCCGGTCGTCTTTTGCGACCCTCACGCTCCTTTTCTGAAAAAAGGAGGAGGGGTGGAGAACGCCGTACTACCCTCGTTTGGGCGCGAGTTCCGACGATCTCCGGTGAGCTGCTAGCGGGGGAATTCGAGTGAGAGCCCGTGCCCCGTTCGTTAGGGGTCGGCTAGTGGCCCGGAGGCACCCTCATAGATGCCAAGAAGTGGTCGTGTGGATCTCGATTCCCTTCGATAGGATTCGAGGGCTCGATGCCTCCCCCGGAGGGATTCCTACGATGACCTTCTCCTTCGGCCTCGAATACGTCCTGGGGTGCCTCGAGAGCGTGGCTCGAGCCCTTGGCCATGTACGGGCGCACCCTGGGTCGTCCCTAACTCTGTTGCTCGAGGGCAGCTGTCGAACCCTGTTCGAGGGCCAGCTTTCGCTCCCTCGAGACTTATTGCGGGCTTCGGGCCCATTTTTCACATACCTGGGGATATTCGTCCGCGGATCCCTCCCTCGTTCGTTAGCCGGGCGCGTCTTTTGGGGAGGCGAGATCGGCGCGGTAGTGGGTGACGTGGCGTGTGGTCACGACGTGGGGGACGGCCACGTGCCCGACTCCTGCGAGATGTAAGGAAACGGTTAGGTGAGCGCATTTAATGCGGGAAACTGTTCCTACCTTCTCGCGCGGCCGTTGGGCTTCCGCCTAGGCATATAAAGTTAAGGCCTAGGGGTCTGCGTTCCCCACCGGTCCCTTGCGTTCCTGCAATCTTCTGCCTCAGACAATCTTTGCCTTATCGCGTTCTCCGCCCGCGTCGTCGCCGCCACCGCATCCTTTCCATCCATCCCCCCTCCGACAGCACCGATGGCAGGAAAGAGCCAGATCCTCCCCGCCGACGACTGGGACGCCTCCTCGGTGACGGAGAGGAGGTTGGAAGAGTTGGTTGAGGACGGGCTGCTGCGGCCAAGGACGAGCCGGTCGCGGCCGGAGTGGATGGCGCCGCCCCCTGCCCACCGGGAACCGGTGCCCCCTGAAGGGTATGTGGTGAGCTTCGTCTGCTTCCACGAGCGGGGGTTTGGCGTGCCGGCGTCGGTCTTCATGCGCGCGCTCCTCCACTACTACCGAGTGGAGCTTCACCATCTTTCCCCCAACGCCGTCGCGCAGGCTGCCATCTTCGCGGCAGTCTGCGAGGGCTACCTTGGTGTGGAGCCGCAGTGGAACCTGTGGCTTCACCTTTTCAAGGCCGAGCTCTTTGCCAAGAAGGCAGGGGAGAAGGGCGTCCTGTACGCGGCTCGAGTGGGGAGCTGCGTGCTGCAGGTGAGGTCAGGTCGGGCGGATCTGTACATCCCGGCCCGCCTCATCTCTTCGAACAGTGGGTGGCACGATGGTTGGTTCTACCTCTGCAATGATGAAAATCAGTTGCCGAGGTACACCGGCTGCGTGTTGACCGCTCGAGAGGAGCGCTGGTCGTACGGAGTGCCGGAGGCCGAGAAGCCGCGCTTGGACCCGCTGCTGGCGGCGCTGCAGTAGCTTCGCCTTCGGGGCTTGACGGCTGCGGCGGTGGCAGCGACCTTCCATCGTCGCAGAGTGATGCCGCTGTGCCGGCGTCGTCTCCGTCTGGACCAGATGACTCCGGAGGCAAATCTGGAGGGGACCCGGATGTCCCATGAATCCCTCGCCCTCGAGGAGGTCCTCCGACGAGTGCGCCGGATGGTTGGGAACTTCAAGGTGGAGGAGGTCAACCGGGTTCCCATGAGGCCTACCGAAGGGTTCGAGTCCGTGGTACGTATCCCGGGGCTGAGGTGTTGCTATTTTCGTTTATCTGTGGATTTCGCTGATGTGGTCGAGACCGGCGTATAGGATCTATCGGCGTTGCGGGAAACGCGTCCGCCAGTCCCGGAGGACCGGCCCGCCCGGGAGGCTCGACGCCAGCATGCTTCCCAGAAGAAGCAGACCAAGGAGACGGCCAAGAAGCGGGCGATCCGCAAGGCCAAGGAGGCGGAGGCGTTGAAGAAGCTTCGACGCTAGCAGACCATCGACGGGGTCCCCCTGGCGCCGTCGCCTTCCGAGACGGTATCGGGGGAGGACGACGACAACAACGGCGAAGACGACGATGCCCTGTCACGATATGAGATCGCGACTAGGCTTGGGGACCTTCCCGACATTCGCCCCCTGCTGGAGCCCATCGGGGGGGCGTCCTCCTCGGTCGTCGTAGTCGAGGAGCCCGAGGGGAAGAAGGCGGAGAAGGAGACGGGCCCCTCGACGGGAGGGGCCGCTTTACCCCGGACCCGTCGAGAGGGGTCAACAGGGACGTCCGCACCAGCCCAGGCCCTGCAGGCTCGGGCAGGGGCTGGGACGGCAGTACCGGCGTCGTCATCGGCGGCGGCGGCGGCAGGCGTAAGAACCCGAGGCCAACTGGCCTCGGAGGCACAGAGGGCGCAGGGCGGTGCGTCGGCCGGGGCTCCCAGGAGCGCTCGGCCTGCTGGTGAGGCCGCCGCGAGGCCCCCATCGGCCGTTTCGGGAGGCTCGGGTCACGCGGGGTTGAGGCCCTTGGTGCCGATTTCCGGGTAAGTATCTCTGCTCGGTTGTCCTGCCTTTCTCTGGACACGTTGGTTGACGTTTCTTCTCACTTTGCAGGCTAAAGCGGAAGGCGGAGCCGATGGGGCTTACCCCCGTGAAGTCGCTGCGGGCCAGCGCCGTTGTCCTCAACCGGACGGGGGGAGCAGGATGCGGCCTGGGTCCGGGAGGACGAGGCCGCGAAGGGGCGCCTGTGACAACGGTAGGGGTCAGTCGACGCCGCGGTGGTTGCTGGCCCGGAGCCTGCTGTCGAGGGGTCCGAACCGGCAGAGGTAGCGGCGCTCGATACGGTCGAGACGGGGCCCAGGTCGTCGACGACGGCCGAGGCTGCCGTTGAGGTCGCGACGGGCGTGGCACCAGTCCACGACGCGGAGCGGGCGGGTGCGGACGTGACCATAGAGGAGATCGCGTCGGCGTCAGGACAGGAGGCGGCCCTGGCGAGGGGGTCGCGGCCGCAACAAGACCCGTTGGCAGAGCCAGCGGGCATGGTGGAGGGCGGGGCGGTCGAGCCCCTATCCGGAGCACCGGAGGAAGAGGAGCCGGCTCCGGAGGTGCCAACGGTCGAGGCGCGGGTACCGAAGCCATCGTCGGTCGAGGCGCCGGCTCCGGAGGCGCCGGCGGTCGTTGGTGCCCGCCCTCACCTTACCCTCGGCGACATCCCCCTGGACAAAGGAAAACAAGCGATGGGGGTCGAGGTGGGTGAGGTCGCGGATCAGGCCGGTGCCTCGACGGCCGTTGGAGAGGTGAACACTGCGGGCGAGGCCGGTCCTTCCGCGGGACCGGGAGACGCCCCGGCTGGGTCGTCCTCGTCGTGGCCCAACATCGCCGCGCTGGCGATAGCGCGGGCAGAGACGGAGCTGTCGAGGTGGGGGGGCCCGTCCCTTCAGTTTAGGGACGCTACGAACCCCGACGCCGAGCCCATCTTTGTCTTGAGTGACAGAGATGAGGTGCACCGATGGGAATACCTCGAGGGCGTCCGCCGGCATCTTGATCGGTTGCTCCGAGTGGCATCCGGTGCCGTGCAGAGTATGGGAGATGCCACCGAGGTATGATCGATCCGTCGGCTTTCTCCGTAGTTTTCTTGGTGTCTTTTTCCCTCGGCTTTGTGACCTTTTCGGATTGCGTTCAGGAGCTGAAGGAGTACTCCCGCCGCAAGTCGCTCTTCATTCGGGATGAGAGTGGCGTGTGGGGCGCGCTGTCCCAGCAACGGGTTCTGGTCGAGGAGGCCCAGAAACGGCTATCCGATCGGAACGCCGAGATGGCTGAGCTGCGCGTCGCGTACGCGGTGGTGAAAGAAGAAGCGACGCAGGCACGGGCGACCGAGGCCGTGATGCGCACTGGCATGGACAAGGCTCGGGAGGAGGCTGCCTAGGCCCGCAGGGATCTCGAGCCCCTGTCCATGCGGGTGAAGGAGCTCGAGGAGGATGTCTCCCAGGTTAGCCTTCAGCGCGACACCCTCAACGTCGAGGTCACGACGCTGAAGGGAGCCGTCCAAGAGAAGGACGCAGCTCTCGAGTCTGCTCGGCAGGAGATCGAGGCGCTAAAGGCAGCCATCAGCGACAAGGACAGCGCCTTCCTGGGGCTCGAGCGAACGTGCGGGGGGCTTCGTGACGAGGTCGTGGGCCTGCAGACCTATATCGAGGGTAAGTGTGATTGTCATGGCCACGACGTTGAAGGCCCCGCGTTGGGTATTAATTTGTTTGTCGTGTTTCAGAGCTGGAGAGAGAGAATCGAGAGGCCCAATCTTCTGCCAACTCCTTCCAGAGCCTCCTCGAAGCCGAGATCCGGAGGACCCAACTTCTCCAGGGCGCGATCACCACCGTATGCGACGCCCTAGGGGTCGAGCCCGACGCCGACACCGGGGAAGATGTTCTGGGGAACTCCTTCGTCCGCCGGATGGTGGCGCTGGGCCGCCTTGCCCGGGAGAAGATACGGGACGGCCTCCATCACGGCGTGAAGAGGGCACTGGCCGTCGTCCGTTCAGGGTTTGTGTTTGACATGAATCTCATCGCCGAGGGCTTCATCACAGACCCAGATCGGACAGACGAGGAGAACGTGGATGCTTGCGTGGAGCAGATCGAAGCCGCCGAAGAGCCTAGAAGCCGTCTGGCCTCGCTTTTTGAGGCTGAGGTGGTTCCGCCTGCCGACGACGAGGGCCTGTGAGCCAAATCTGGGCATGAAGGCCCATGTAATGAGTTAGTATTTCGAATTTTGGTTGTGGCGGCCGCGGAGGCCTTAAAAACTCGAAACATAAACCGGTTCGTGGTTGATTTAGTTTTACTCGAGCTTTTCTTCCCTTTATCGCTCGGACCGTGTTCTCGCGTGATTTTCTTAGCACGCAGCTGCACCCTTTGGCGTAAGGGAGCGAGTGGAGGTACCGTAGCCTCGGAGGCATAAGTGATCTCGCGGCTCAACTGCCCTCGAGCTTCAGGGTGATGTTGCGGCCTTGTAAATCGTGTGAGAGCCTGATCTAAGCGACAAGGGGTATGTTCTTTTTTTTAAAATTTAGGAACCGTTGTTTAGATCTTCCTATCATGAAGGCGTACCTCTAAAAGGTGTAAGGGGTGAGTGGAGGTACCGTAGCCACGGAGGCGTAGGTGATGCTCCAGACTCGAGAGCCCTCTCGAACCTTAGGGTGCTCTTTCAGCGAAGTCGATCTAAGAAGCGGTTCTTAAATTTTAAAAAAGAGCATAAGTTTTTTCGAGGACCGGGGGTTCCCCCCTTGCAGCCCCCGAGGGAGGGTCGACTCTGGGAGTGCAGGGTCGATCCTTCCTCATTACGAAACGAAAGTTTGAACATCGCTGTATTCTTTATTGACGAAAAAGAAAATGCAGAGCCTCGAGGCTTTTTAAGGAAAGAAGCGACGTAGCTGTTCAATGTTCCAAGCGTTGGTGAGGATTTCGCCCTTCTCGTTGGATAGCTTGTAGGTGCCCGGCTTTAGTACTTCTGCGATGATGTACGGCCCTTCCCATGGTGGTGTGAGCTTGTGCCGTCCCTTGGTGTTCTGGTTCCGCCGTAGCACCAAGTCGCCGACGTTGAGGTCACGCTTGCGGACGTGTCTGTCGTGGTAGCGTCGGAGACTCCACGCAAAGATGTCGACGTTTGCGCGGAGAAAGTCGATGAGCACTGCTTCCTATTTAGGATCGAGGGTGGCACTGATGCTCAGTGCCTTTCCCTTGGGACCAGCGGGGTCGAGGGGTACGAGTTTGACATCTTCGGCGGGCTCGAAGCAACCGGCATGGCGTTTTGGGTCGGGAATCGTATTGGCGAGACCGTCGAGGTCTGCAGCCAAGATCGCTGACTCCAAAACAGCCTCGCCGTGCTCGACGCACTCGACGTCGCACTCGTAGGCATGTTCATATGAGGGCCCTATAGTGATGACACCGTTTGGGCCTAGCATCTTGAGCTTGAGGTAGGTGTAGTTCAGAATTGTCATGAACCTGGCGTAGCATGGGTGCCCTAGGATAGCGTGGTACGTTCCGCGGAATCCGACCACTTCGAAAGTGAGAGTCTCCTTTCTGAAGTTGGCCGGTGTGCCAAAACAAACAGGCAGATCGACCCGCCCGAGGGGTTCCGCCCGTTTCCCTGGCACGACTCCGTGGAAACCCCCGACGCTAGGTTGGAGGCGCGCTCTCTCGACCCCCAGAAGGTCGAGGGTCTAGGAGTAGATGATGTTGAGGCTGCTTTCGCCGTCCATGAGCACCTTGGTGAGGTGTGTGTTGGCGATGACGGGGTCAACAACGAGCGGATAGACCCCTGGGTTGGGGACGTAGTCTGGGTGGTCGTCACGGTCGAAAGTGATGGCCACCGCGGACCAATCAAGGAAGCGGGGTACTGCCGATTGTACGGAGAAGACCTCGCGCCGTTCTCGCTTGTGCTGGCGCGCAGAGAGGCAGGTCGAGGGCCCTCCGTAGATCATGAAGCAGTCGTGGATCTCGGGAAATTCCCCGTCCTTGTCGTCACCCTTAGGGTCCTCCTTGTCATCCTTCTTGGCGCCGGCACCCCTAAAGTACCTGCGTAGCATGTGACAATCCTCGAAGTTATGGTTAGTGAGTCCCTTGTGGTAGGGACACGGCTCTTTGAGCATTTTGTCGAAGACGCCCCCGCCGGGGGGGGCTCGAGGTTTTTTGTGCTCGGTAGCAGCGACGAGCTCGTCGACCGGGGCCTCGAGCTTGCCCTGCTGGCCTTTCTTCTTCTTGCGGTTGTTTCTCTTGGGGCCTCGGGTGGAACTCGCGGGATCGTCGACCTTCTGCTCCCCCCTTTCCGAGTCGCCGCCAAAGATTGCACCAACCGCCTCCTCGCCGGCGGCGAAGTTGGTGACGATGTCCATCAATCCGTTGGCAGTGAGTGGGGTGTTACGGCCCAATTCTCGGACCAACTCCTTACAGGTGGTGCCGGAGAGGAAGGCCATAATTATGTCGGAGTCGGTGATGTTAGGGAGCTCGGTACGCTGCCGAGAGAAGCGTCAGAGGTAGTCTCGGAGGGATTCATCTGGTTTCTGCTTGCAGCTCTGGAGGTCCCACGAGCTGCCGAGGCGCATGTAGGTCCCCTTGAAATTTCCCTCGAACACCCTCACGAGATCGTCCCAGTCGTGGATCTGCCGAGGTGGGAGATCCTCGAGCCAGGCTCGGGCGGTGTCGGAGAGGAACAGGGGGAGTTGTCGAATGATGACCCGGTCGTCGGTGGCCCCGCCCAACTGACACGCCAAGCGGAAATCGGCGAGCCAAAGTTCGGGTTTGGTTTCGCCGTTGTACTTGGTAAGAGTCGTGGGGGGGGGGGCGGAACCGAGCCGGGGGCACCGTCTCACGGATTGTCTTACTGAAGACCCGAGGACCCGGGGGCTCGGGTGAAGGGCTACGATCTTCTGAGTTGTCGTAGCGTCCGCCCCTGTGGACGTGGTAGCCTCGAGCCACACCGTCACCGTGCTTGCGCGTGCGGCGCTCGACGATGTTGCCACGGGTGTCTCGAGGCTCGCGGTCGTTGTCGGTGGGCTCAGGGGCCGGTGCTACCCGGTTTCGCCGGGCAGGCTCGGGGTGAACCGAGGCTTCTCTCTCCTGTCGGGAAGGCTCGAGGATCCGCTCCAAGGCTGCCTCGCGTCGCCTCGAGGCAGAGCTCTCGGCCTGCTGCATGGCGGCGGTCTTGAGGAGTTGTCGGATTTCATCTCGAGCCCGACGGGTGTCAGGGTTTGATGGCTCGGGCATGTTGCGGAGGAGCATGGCGGCGGCAACGACGTTCTGGCTGGCTCGGGCGAAAACCGGGGGGTCGACCACCCGGTCCTCGTTGATGAGACGGTTGACGTCGCGAGCTCTCTCGCGAGCTCTCCCGCCAAGTGCGTGTTCCGCACGCTCACGCTCGAGGGTTTGTTGGAGTAGATCTAGGTTTTCACGTTCCTCGTCAAGCCTGTCCTGCAACTCGCGAATCTGTTCGAGCTGCGCTCCTTGATCCGCAAGGAACTGAGGCTCGTCTCGCTCGGCAGGAGGCTCGACATGAGGTGGCGCGTGCCTTCCTTCGACTGGCTCTTCGTCCTCTGATTCCGAAGTGCTTTCAACGTCGATGTTGAAGCACTCGCGGGTCGGATCATAGGTGTCATCAGCCGAGTCGGAGTCAGGAGCGCCAAAGTAGTAATATGACGGGGGAACGTGTGGCCGTTGCCAATCGTCACTAAGGCGGCGACGTAAAGAAGCAGTCACACGGGGCTCTGTTTTCGGTGTCTCCGTAGAGTCCCGATAATCAGAAGCCGGTGTGGATGCAACGAGGTCCAGAGTGGAGCGTAGATGGTGCCCGGGGAGTTCCTCATAAGCACTCATGTGAGTGCTCACGGAGGATGCGTACACCCGGGCAACCGAGTCTAGCCCAAACGGGAATGGTGATGAAGATGTCGCTGCCCGTGCTGAAATGGATGCTCCGGACAGTGGTGTCTCACCGGACGGGGGAGCGGCGGGATTTTCCGTCGGCATGTCACCCTCAGCCA
This sequence comes from Saccharum hybrid cultivar R570, assembly GCA_038087645.1. Lineage (NCBI taxonomy): Eukaryota > Viridiplantae > Streptophyta > Magnoliopsida > Poales > Poaceae > Saccharum > Saccharum hybrid cultivar. Next base: position 2,851,467 of record JAQSUU010000449.1, read on the forward strand.
AGCTCTTCCTTCCCAAACCTTCCAAAAGGAGATCTAGACTGGCGCCTGGCTGGGGGGTGCCGGACCGAGGAACCCCATCGCCCTCCGCGGGGTGAAGACGGTGGCTGTACCGGGCTCGTCGTCGTTGGGCGGCCCGCGCCCGCCTAGAGCGACGGTGCCGGTGGATTGCTCCCCCGGGCTGGGAGAGCTCGTAGTCCTCGTCGGTTGGGTGCCTGGGCGGAAGTAGGACCATGTCGTAGCCAGAGCCGAGCGACATGAACTCTAAACTCCCAAACCAGATCACCGTGGCCAACGGAATCGGACGTTCGGGGTCAGCCATCCAGGAAAAAAGGCAAGAAAGCGACGTTTGCACGCAGCGATCCCCTACCTGGCGCGCCAACTGTCGGTGTTCGGACCCACGAGGGTCCTAAACCAACGAGTAAATGCTGCGTGTCTCTTTCCTGGATGGTGATGTAAGGAGAACACACGGAGGTTTATCCTGGTTCGGGCAAAAGAAGGCCCTACGTCCAGCGGGGGGAGATGTTTGTATTTCCTTGCACCGAGGTGCTCGTGTAGGGGTTACAAGCATGCGAGAGAGGGTGTCGAGCCCAAGTCTCAAAGAGAAAAGAGAGAAAAGGCGGTTGCTTGAGATGTCGGTCTTCTGTTTTGTGTTTTTCGTTCCGTCTTCGTCCCCCCTCCGTTGAACCCTGGCCTGCCCTTTTATAGGGTGAGGGAAGGCCAAGACGACGGGGAGCCTTGTGGTGATGCTTTGTCGATTCCTGTTGAGTTGACTGTAGCGACGTGCCTTGGGAATGGTCGGCCATCCCTGGACACCCTGACGTTGTGGGAGACAAGATGGCGAAATGACCCAGAGCGCCATGCCATACCGTCCTTTGAACTAAGTCGAGCGTCGGGGCTGGGTCGAGGCCGGGTCGAGGCCGGATGGATAAGGCCGAATCCCCGATATCGCGGAGAACGGGCCTTGTCTTATCCTCCCTCGAGGGTGATTGATGGTGAACAGTGCGCGGTAAGGTGGGTATAGTGACGGGTTTCACCTCCCATCACGGGATGAGCGGTAAAACAGTGAGATCTGACACGGGTATTGTTCCCACGTCGATCATGGCCGCAGCCATGCCGGTAGGTGGTAGTAGGTAACCGCATTGAATGCTATGGCTTTTGTCCTGGGGTAGGCAAAGAAAAGGTGTCGAGGTGCTCGATCCGGGCTCACGCGATTCGGAGTTCTCCCCAGCGGGCGGTCGAGCCTCGCGCGGGTCGGAGCGCTGTCGAAGTACCTTGCGGCACGGGATGGGGCGCGGTCGAGGCGTCCCGTCGAGCGGGCCTCGTACGAGTCGGAGCCGGGGCGCGGTCGAGGCGCCCCGTCGAGCGGGCCTCGTACGAGACTGACTGGGTACGCGGTCGAGGTAGGCTATCTTTTATTGCGGTTTCGGTTGTGTTAGTTTTTTTACGATAGGTGCGGGTACCCCCGTACTGTTGGCACCGACAAGTCCTAAAAATTTTCTGCTGTGAAAACGTTTCCGATCCTGTGAGTGCATCAGAAAACTGGAGTCTGAGCGCAGTGTGATCGGTAGGGAAACGGGACCCAAACCCCTGCAGGTAAGTAGACGATCAGCCTGGCCTGGCAACAAGAATGGAGGTACAAGTGCATGTGTCACTTGGTTGCGTGCAAGCCTAGTTGCTTGTCCCGTCCAAGATCTGATCATCATCCTGCTTCACTTTTTTTTTTGTGACATTTGCCACACTTTCTCGTTTTTGGTGAAATTTATGTATGGCCTCGTTTAGTTCGGTGAATTGGGGAGAAAAACACTGTATCAGAATTCCTGTAGCATTTCGTTTGTATTTGGTAAAAATTATTCAAATTTTGACTAACTAGGCTTAAAATGTTCATCTCGCAAAGTACAACAAAACTGTGCAATTAGTTTTTGATTTCATCAACATTTAGTACTCCATGCATTTGCCGACATTTTAATGTGACATGAAATCTTCTTTTTGTATAGTGAAATTTGAGGGAGAATTGGAGGAACTAAACAAGGGCTATGACGAGTTGACGACGACGTTGATTGGCACACCAAAATGGTAGCTTTCAAGCGTGTAACATGAGTCTGAATAAACATAGAAGTATGGAAGGATCCAGCTGCCAGAGATATGCATGCTAAATCTTCCTGGTTTACTTAGGGCGTGTTTGGTTTGGTTTTGTTAAAGTTTAACTCCCATCACATCAATATTCCCTCAAATGCATGAAGTACTAAATGTAGACTAATTGCATGCATGTCGGCACAGATTAGGAGTAATTTACGAGACGAATCTATTAAGCCTAATTAGTCCCAAATTGAAAACTTTTTGTCAAATAAGACGAAAGTGCTATAGTGTTTGTTAAACTTTAACTCCTCAAACCAAACACCCCCTTAGTCGGGAGATCTTAATTAATCCCAGGTCTACTTCCATGACAAGCACTGACAGAGACAACAGAGACAGTGATGGCAGACGTGCTGGGTCGCTCTATTTGCTCATGTTGTAGAAATTAGAAAATGTTTGGATCCATCCAACCTTAGCACGTCTGATGACAGTTTTTCAATTAATTAGGAGGTAATATTGTATATGCTGTTTTTTACAGCATTATTGTTTCATAAGCTAACAGCTAGTATGAATAACAAAAATAACCTGACGCCAGACTGGAGCGTGTACCACGAGTGTATGCGAAAGAAGTTGTTGATGCAAAAGTAGATCAACAAACATAAAGGGCTAATACCCGAAATCGATATCCAAAGCGTGTCAGTCGATTTGACCTGTTAATCGACAAGGATGAAGATACGAGCACTTTGGTCCTGACAACAGCGATACGCCCGGAAGTCACGGCCAAGAGGTACTCACGCGGAACTCGAGGATCGCCGAAGATTGCACTGGAGCAATGCAACTCGCCGAATCGATGAGAACTCGTAAAAAAGAAAAATATGCAAATTGACGAAGTCGTCGAAAGTATATGTAAATAAGAATAAAAGCTGTTTTTGATGTATTGATTGATCTCTTTTTTTTACATTGCCCTTCACCCTATATTTATATCCTGATCTACAGAAACGTAAACAAATACGACTAGGACACTAAATCCAAATCTATGGAAACACATGACTTTCATACAACTCAGACTCTAATAAACGTATATAAGGAAATTAACTCATATTTTATTCCATAGTCCGCCTCAGTCACGATGGTATTCTCATCGACCTCCTTTTATCGGCACAATCCCTGTTCCATCGGCACAATCCCTGTTCCATCGGCAGCAGCCTTCAAGTTCCTTCCATCGGTACATTCCCTGTTTCATCGGCAGCAGTCTTCGAACCATCTTTCATCGGCATCGGCAATAATACCCTTAACCGTATTGGCAACATTTCAATTTGAACCCATACGCCGCTACCACTCATAAGCAAACTCATTTTCATCAGCCATCAATCTACACAATAATCTTTCCTCTGCTGATTAGCCCTTCCTGATCATCTTGACACGTGCTAAAAAACGATGTCAACACATGCCCCCCAATTTTGGAGTATAAGATATTGATGCTCCAAAATTTACTCCAGATAATGCCTGCTATTACTTATTTTTCAACTCATTCTCCAAGCAGATCTGTTACCAGATTTAATCAAATCTAGATCTAATCCATATATCTCAGTAAATATTGCACATTTTCCAACTGTTTTTGCCTCCATTACGGTTGAGATACCAAAATAACAATCCATCGGCAAGATCTTATCACAGCAACATCACCATTTTAGAACTGAAAGATCCTGTATCAAAATATCCTTCAAGTCATGACTACTTGCCATGCCATCAAATCTTCTGTACAATCCCTTGATTGTCGTGCGAACAGTTACCATATCTATCTGAACCACCTCGATCCATCCGCGTACGGCATAGAGATAAGTCAAGAATACCCCTACCCCAAATGGCCTATAAATAGATTTCTCCGAACTGCTCATCTTCTACCTTCAAATTGTAACCTTTGGCATTCTCTCTTCGGTGGCAACCCTAACTGCGCATCCTCAACCCACCAGAGCTCCTTCCATCGTCATTTTCCAATCTCCAGCTCGTGCCCTCATCCTTCTCGAAACAATGGCGGTCAACTTCAACGTCCCTGCGGTTCGTTCTTTTTTTATTATTATTATTTTTACTTCGACCCTTCTGGCCCTTGCGAATTCTTACAGTTGGTATTTTTTCTACTTCTTTCATTCTCTTGATCTTCCAAACTCAGGAACTACGCAACACACTGGTTATTCCAACCAACCAACCTCCCCTCCATTGCCTAGGTCCAATGGGTGATCCAGATCCAACCGACCTGATCAATGCAGAGGCTAATCGTATTCCCTTCAAAGCTCAAAATTTCTCTTTGAATCTATGGAAAGATACATTTTGATCTTGGCCCAAACCTACCAAAGGGTGGAAAAACTGGTACTTGAGAGTCAACAGATCAATGCAAGTGTTCTGGGCAGAACAGAAGATAGATCAATGTATCAGGCTATCCATTGCTGATATGCAAAGGAATAAATCCATGATGATAGCTGCTACTCATTTTTGGTCAGATACCACAAATACCTTCATGTTCGGTCATGGCCCATGTGCCCCTACTCTTGCCGATGTATATATGCTCACCGGCTTGGATATCTCAACTGTCGATGAAGGCCACATTTTTGGTAGAAAAACTGAGTATAGAGTAAATACACGCAACATCGGCGGCTGGACAGGATACATCCAAGAGTACCAAAAAACTGGTACTGTCAATCAAAGGGAACACGCCATATTTCTGAACATGTGGCTGGAGAAGTTTATCTTCTGTGGTCGATCGGTAGGACCAACTAACGCCTTCCTCCCAGCAGCGGAACTCTTGGCCAACGGTGTCAGATTCTCACTTGGCCGATACCTCCTGAGCTCAACTTACCACCTTCTCCACCAAGCGTCTCAGAAGCTTCTACTTGGTGAACCCATCGGCAATCTGAGAGGCCCGTGGTGGTTCATCAATATGTGGTTAAACTCTCACATGCATAAGCATCTACAATGGGATTTCTTTACCCAAGAATTCCCACGAGAGATCGCCGAAGATTACATCCTTGGAGATGATGAATCGGCAACACGCCCTCCTCTCAACTTCGGCGAAGCCATAATCGTCCTTCCTGGAACAGAGTCCAATGAAGATCAAATTGGCAGGTTTTTTTAGAATTTCTACCATGGTCTCTCTTGTGATCTCAGAGCTTGGGTACCCTATATCGATGAGGATAACAAGTTCCCTCTTCTTTTCAATTTTGCCGATAGTGATCTGAACCAAGATAATGATCTTATGATGGCTATTATTACCCCCAGAGCAATCCCAGTAAACACATTTGGTAGCGGGAAGAATTCCCATATCACTTATGAATTCTACAATCCATCGGCAGTGTCTCGCCAATTAGCCTTTGGGTAACTGCCAATCAAGCTATGCTTTGCCGATGTGATTAAGCCCAGAGAAATTATTACAGCTGGAACTAAATGGAGTAGAGTAGTAAGACTTGCTCCTGATGCCGATATTTCAAATGTTGATCTCTCCACCTGGTCACCAGCGTCTTTCATCACAGAGTCATATAAGCAATGGTGGCAAGAGTGGAAAGAACAGTTGTTTTCAACATCCGTTCATACATATCGGCACATGATCGATCCCGACTATGCTGTTCCTGACGATGCAGTAAGTTCCTTTTAACTTTTGTCTCTCTCCTTCCTTTTATATGTATATTGGTAACTAATCTTCCCTGAAACAGGCCGATGATCCAGTTTCATCAATAAGCAAAAGTGGAAGACCCTTCAACCTCCACCCTATTTCTCTAGTCTCAATAATTGGCTACAACGCCCCTAACTTAGAGGCCTTAACCTTCCAGAGGACTCGCGCCAAAACTATCACCTCCAGACCAAGACTAGCAACATCCAGGGCCACTCCAATGGCTGCTGCTTCAAGCCTAATCAAGGTTTTTAAGGTAATAACCTTGCTTACTTTGTTTTTCTGTCGATGCACACTATATTAACATATAACTATCAGGATGTGAGAGCTGCAGCTGGATCGTCATCAGCAACTCTTCCAATATCAAGCACCACGACCTCTACTCCTCCTTCAGAGGTATTCTCTTATTTTTACATTTTTTCTGTTAAATATCCAATCTTATACTCGTTTTTGCAGCAACAAACGGGCACATTGGCAAGCACACCAAGCATGCAAGCTCCCCAATCAACACATGTCGATGCCCCCCAGCCAATTGTCGCTGAGTTCCAAACAAAGCGCAAAGCTTTAACCGATGCTGAAGCTCAACAAAAGCGACAGAAATCTACACCAGCCCCTTCATCCGCTCTAACACCTGTCAATCGACCCACTGATATAATTGAACAAGCTGCTTCTTCTATACAAGATACACCATCAGCCATTATACCCTAAGGGCCGACTACTGATGAGGTCGTAGAAGACTTTCCATCGGCATCCTCTGTCGATCCTTCGCATGATCTTTTTCAAGCCGCTCCCTCAAGCCAGGCTCAAGAAATTGCCCTGAAGCAGGTAAACCGATTAACTATTTAGTTTATAATATCCCCAAACACCACAAATAGGATTTCTAACTCTCTTTATTTCACAGGAACAAGATTCTCCCTATAGCTTGTTTTCTTTTGCTATCGACGTCTCCGATGATGACGGAGAAGAGGCGAGTTCTTCCCTGGCATTGGGAACAATATCGGCAGATACCTATGGCAAACTAGAAGTTCTCCTGAATCTGCTGCAACAAGATACTGCTCAACTGGTGATTGATTCAGACCCTGCAAAGACCATCTTCAAAACAATCCATGGCCAAGTCCCTACCGATGTTGAAGAAACCATCTTCCCAGCAGTCCATCTGGAGAGCAGACAACTTCAATATCAAAAGGTTGTTCATCGTATTGCCGACAGAGCAGCTCAGGCTCAACTTAAGGAAGAAATACTGCAGCTGAAGCAAACTGCCGATGAGAAGCACAAAAGCATCAGCAACTTGCAAGCCTCCGGTGCTGATCTTAAACAGAAAATCTTAGACCTATCGGCAAAAAGGGCAGCTCTGCTAACCGAACTGGAAAAGGTTGAAACAGCCCTGACTCAAGCCAAACAAGAAGAAGACCAGCTTCCTGACGCTATCAAGGCCCTTCAGCAAGAACGAGACGTCCAAGCTCGCAAGGCCTTGGTTCTCAAGAAGAAACTCAAGCCTGTGGAAGGAAGTGCCGATGAAGATGCCAAGGAATTAAAAGAAACCGATGAAATTCGCCTGCGTGCGATATCGGCTATACAAGCTTTGTTAAATTAGCGCATCGACAATGATTGATACTTTGTTTTGACTCTAGCCGATAGGATTGTTATCGGCAATTACTCTTTTATGCATCCATCCAGACACTAGGGTAATATTTCTTTAAATATTTTCCATTTAATGCTCTGGGAAATACAACTCCTTCAAGAGTTTCAAGAATATATGCATTACCAGGAACAGATTGATTTATCCGATATGGACCTTCCCAATTAGGTGATCATTTGCCAAACTTAGAACTTTTAGTCCCAATCAGTAAAATCAACTTCCAAACCAATTCTCCATCGACAAATTCCTTTACCTTCACCTTCTTGTCATACCATCTAGCTACTCTTTTCTTATTCTCCTCGATGCTAACTAAAGCTTTTAACCGATGACCTGCTACATCTTCCAACTCATCCTTCATAAGGATATCATAATCATCGGCTGTCAATTGATCTTGAGAGCGTATTCGCCTAGAACCAATTTTAATCTCCCAAGGTAAGACTGCATCGTGTCCATACACCAACTGATAAGGTGTTACCTTAGTTGCACCATGACACGCCATCCGATATGACCACAAAGCTTCATTTAATACTGTATGCCACTTCTTAGGATACTCTTTAATCTTGCGCTTAATGAGCTTGATAATTCCTTTATTAGATGCTTCAGCCTGACCATTAGCCTGGGCATAATACGGTGAAGAATTCAAAACTTTAATCCCCATTCCTATAGCAAACTCATCAAATTCACCCGATGTAAACATAGTGCCCTGATCGGTAGTGATGGTTTGAGGGATGCCAAATCGGTAAATAATATGCTCCTTCACAAAATCAATTATATTAGCCGATGTCACCTTTTTTAAAGGAATTGCTTCAACCCACTTTGTGAAATAATCGGTAGCAACCAGAATAAACTTATGCCCTTTACTCGATGGTGGATAAATCTGACCGATGAGATTAATAGCCCAACCCCGGAACGGCCAAGGCTTAATTATAGGGTTCATAGTCGATGCGGGTGCCCTTTGAATATTACTAAATTTCTGACATTCCTGACATCCTTTAAAATATTTAAAACAATCCATTTCTTCTGATCATCCATTTCATCTTGAAGGCTGACTGATGAGCCCCACATACTCCTTCATGAATTTCACCCATCAGGCCTTTTGATTCCTCTATGCTAACACACCTGAGTAAAACTCCATCTATGGTACGGTAATACAATTCATCATCGAGGAGTACATACTTGGTAGCTTGGAACCTTATACGTCTTTCAACATTTTTAGATGGATTCTTTAAATAATCAATAATTTCCTTCCTCCAGTCATCGGTATCAGCTGCTGATATTAATACTTCTTGAACAGGTTGATATCCTGAAGCATGCTGAGCCAATCGGTTAGCCTCTTTATTATGCATCCGAGAAATATGTTCCAGATGAAAACTCCTGAACCCTTTTAATAATCGCAAACACTTTTCATGATATGAAATTAGAATTTCACTTCGGCATTCATAAATCCCAGTCAACTAATTTATAACTAACATAGAATCACCAAAGATCTCAACAGCATCAGCATGTACTTCCTTGAGCAATTCTAACCCTTTTATCAGGGCTTGTACTCAGCTTGATTGTTTATCGATGTAGCAACAATCGGCAATGAGAACTCATACTTCTTCCCCTGAGGGGAAATTAATACGATACCAATGCCTGCCCCTTCACCACAAGTAGACCCATCAAAGAAAAGTGTCCACAGAGCAATTTCCAGAGAATTCACCGTGTTGCAATGTTGAGTAACGAAATCGGCCATAACCTGTCCTTTAACTGCCTTAGCCGATTCATAACATAGGTCAAATTCTGATAATGCTAAAATCCATTTACCAATCCTACCATTCAGTATCAGCATTGACAGCATATACTTGACCACGTCATCTTTGCATATGACAGTACATTCAGCCGATAGTAAATAATGTCTCAGCTTAATACAAGAAAAGTATAAACATAGACATAATTTCTCAATGGCCGAATACCTGGTTTCAGCATCTATTAACCGTTTGCTCAAATAATAGATAACACGCTCCTTTCCTTCAAATTCTTGAATAAGAGCTGAACCGATAACAGTAGCTTCAGTTGATAAATACAATCTGAAAGGTTTTCCATGTTGAGGTGGAACTAACACTGGAGGATTTGTTAAATAACTCTTAATTTCATCTAAGGCTAACTGTTGTTCATCCCCCCATTTAAATTCCTGATCGGCTTTCAATTTCAATAATGGACTGAAAGTCTTGATCTTACCCGACAAATTAGATATGAATCTTCTGATGAAATTAATCTTACCGATCAAGGATTATAATTCAGTTTTATCGGCAGGAGCAACAATCTTGTTGATTGCCTCAATAGATTTTCTACTAATTTTAATACCCTGCTGATGCACCATAAAACCCAAGAATTGTCCTGCCGATACACCAAATGCACATTTATTAGGATTCATCTTTAATCCATGCTTTCTTGTGCACTCCAATATCTTCTGTAGATCGGTTAGATGCTTTGTGATGTCTCCAGACTTAATCACTATGTCATCAATGTAGATTTCCACCAACGTGCCGATATATTTATGGAAAATAAAGTTCATAGCTCTTTGATAAGTAGCACCGGCATTTTCAAACCAAATGTCATAACTATCCACTCAAATAATCCCACATGTCCTGGACATCTAAAAGCAGTCTTAGAAATATCTTCTTCAGCCATGAATATTTGATTATAACCTGCATTACCATCCATGAAACTGATAATCTGATGCCCTGCTGCAGCATCAATCAACAAATCAGCAATCGGCATTGGGTAACCATCCATCGGTGTGGCCTTATTGAGATTCCTGAAATCAATACAAACACGAAGTTTCCCATTTTTCTTGTATACAGGAACCACATTAGAAATCCACTCTGCATATCGACACTGCCGAATAAACTTTGCCTCAATTAATTTAGTTATTTCGGCCTTAATATCAGGAAGTATATTAGGATTGCAGCGGCGTGCCGGCTGCTGATGTGGCCGAAATTCAGATTTAATAGGCAACCGATGTTCAACTATAGATCGGTCTAACCCAGGCATTTCAGTATAATCCCAAGCAAAACAATCTTTATATTCCTTTAACAAATCAACTAGTTGCTATTTACACTTGGAATTTAACTTAGCGCTAATAAAAGTGGGCCTTGGCCCATCGCCTTCACCAATATCTACTTCTATTAAATCATCTGCCGATGTAAATCCTTGACCTAATTTTCCATCATCGGCAAATCTATCCATTAAAACTCTTCTTCAGAACCGACTGCTTGGATCGGTAGAATTTCGTAATCGGCAACCTTAAGGAACTCTTTTTCCCAAGCTTCTCCTGATATGCACCTAGTTCGCTCATAAGTGTCTGATTCTGCCGATGCGATGATATAAGAAAAATCACCAGGAACAACTTCAATTTTGTCTCCAACCCATTGTATAAGACACTGATGCATTGTAGAAGGAACACAATAATTAGCATGAATCCAATCCCTTTCTAAAAGCAGATTATATGCACCCTTACCATTAATAACAAAGAAAGTTGTCGGTAAGGTTTTACTGCCGATGGTCAATTCAACACACACTGCCCCTTTAGCTGGTGATACATTGCCTTCAAAGTCCTTTAGCATCATATTAGTCTTAGTTAAGTCTTGATCTCCCTTACCAAGCTTCTGATACATCACATAAGGCATAATATTAATTGCAGCTCCTCCATCAATAAGTATCTTAGATACAGGCTGCCCATCAACTCTGCCTTTTACAAACAAAGCCTTGAGGTGTTGTCTCTCATCATCGGCAGGCTTCTCAAAAATAGCCATCATTGGATCTAGTGTTAATTGAGCTATTTAGTCAGAGAAAAAACTTCTTCGCTATCAGATAGAGCCAAAAATTCCATCGGTAACATAAACACCATATTGACATCTGCCGATAGGCCTTTATTTTTGTGCCTTATCTGCCACTGCTGATTACCAGATTTCTCATTGGAGAGACTTCCTTCTTGGTAAAAGTCTTTTTGACGCTCTCGCTGCATTTTCCTCTTCTGTGTCTTTGTCAAACCCTCTAGACACCATTGAGGAAGTTTAGTTTTCCACACTGGCTGATAGGTCCTGGTTGTCTCCACACGACGTATATTAGGATCCCTGTAAAATATTTCTTCATCAGGAACTCTTGCATTTGCCATCTCTTCAAGTTCCTCTTGGTTTCTCGGAAAATATGCAACGTGTTTACCAAGCCTTTCATATACACTGAGCCTGCCCCCCAGCCGATCATATATTGATGCTCTCCTTCTGATCGGCTCATTAATGGACAAACCTTGATTACCAGATTGAAACCTTCTTATAGGACGATTAACTCCATAATAACCATTGCACTCTGGGCAATCTTCAACGGTAGGTAACTTAATACCTTCCTCCCAACAATAAATAAAAAACGGACAATTCCAATGATCCTTATGCCGATTCCACTCTTCTTGATGTCTTTCCTCTTGCTGTTGTCGATATCGGTCCCTTCGCTGACGCCAGCCTACCTGTTGTCTTTGTTGAGTAATCATGATGCCAGATCGAGGAGGCTTTCCAGAACTGCCACCTTCTGTCAATAGCCCCTTGCCTTTTGCATCATCGGTAGTTATCCGATGTTGGGGATCTACTGATGCATTCTTTTTAGCAGCTTCCGATGTCAACACCTTAATTTTACCTTCAGTATCCAACATATTTGCTGGAAAAAGATGTTGATCAATTTTCATCGGCTTCTGAATCTTGGAATTGCCAAATTTTATTCTCCCAGACTCAATAGCTAACTGTAATTGTTGTCTAAATACTTTGCACTCATTTGTACTGTGTGAAGTTGCATTATGCCATTTGCAATACAGCATATGCTTCAACTCTTCTGCCGATGGGATCACATGATTAGGTGACAACTTAATCTGGCCCTCCTGAAGCAAAAGATCAAATATCTTATCGGCTTTGGTGACGTCGAAAGTAAACTTCTCTGGCTCTTTGTGACCAAAGGGACAAGATATCGGCTTTTTATTCTTAACCCACTCAGCCAAACTGATAACTGGTTCTTCATCCGAATCAGAATCTTCTACTTCTTCGACAAATGAAACTTTCTTATTCCAATTCCTTTTAGGTTCAAAAACCCTAGTGTCTTGATCAGAAATTCTTTGCACTAGATGACTTAGGCTTTCGAACTCCTGAGAAGCATATCTGTCCTTAAGGCGTGGCAACAATCCCTGAAAGGCCAAATCGGCAAGCTGCCGATCATCCAACACCAGGCTATAACATTTGTTCTTTACATCTCGTAGCCTTTGCACAAAGCCTTCTACCGATTCATCATTGCGCTATTTCATCTTTACCAAATCGGTAAGCTTCTTTTCATGAACTCCAGCAAAGAAATACTTATGAAATTGCTTTTCCAGATCAGCCCAAGTAATAATAGAATTTGGCGGTAGTGAAATAAACCATGTAAATGCTGATCCAGATAGAGATGATGAAAACAAATGAACTCTCAATTCATCTCTACAAGCTGCCTCTCTACATTGAATAATAAAACGATTAACATGCTCCATGGTTGATGTATCGTCCTGCCCAGAAAACTTAGTGAAATCTGGCACCTTGTAACGATTTGGGAGAGGAATTAAATCATATGCCGGAGGATACAGAGTCCGATAAGAATAGGTATTAACTTTGGGCTTGATCCCAAACTGATCCTTCATAATTTCTGCTATTTTATCGGCCCAAAAAGCATCAACATTTTATTGACGACATGGTTAAATCTCCACTGGAGGTACTTGCTGATACCCTTCTGCATATCTTTGTGGCCCACGATCTCCAGCAATCGGCATATTTGTCACTATCTGTGGTCCATTAACCTGCTGAAAAGGGTTCATCGGTTGAGCTGCCGATGCTTGATTCTGAAAACCAGCATGCATGTGACCTTGATGAACACCTGTGGCTTGCTGATTTGGCTGAACTGAATGTTGAGTGGGAAACTGCCCTGGCCAATTATTAGCGTTCATCGGTATAAAATTTGTCGATGGTTGGTAACTTATTGGCATTACTGGATAATTACAACTAACTTGAGGTAAAACCTGGACTCCAGGTTGACTTATGATTGGAGCCTTCTGTTGCATCGGTAACAAATTTACCGATGGACTTGAACTAGATGTTTGACCCAAAGACACCTGGAAACCTCCTAGAGTTGGTTGTACAGTAGTTGCTGTAGTATATTAGGGTACTTGAGCTATCGGTGAACCGGCCGATAGCATAGGAGTTTTTCCCGTTGCATCAAACACTTGAGGTGATCCATGGTTAAAAACAGATGGCTCTGGAGACATACCATATCCCCACCAATTAGCAGGAGTCTGATTATTCTGTGGTACAGGACCTGATAAAGCCGATGCTGATAGATCTGTATTAAGCTGAACTCATCCTGATAATGCTGAATCCGGACGCATCGGTGTAGACTGTACGTTAGATAAACCTACTGATACTGGAAGAGAAGAAATCTCTATACCCGCAACGGCCGGGGGAGCCGATGGAGCAATAGCAGATGCTAATTCTGGTTGATGATAAGCAGGCCCAACGTAACGAGGTGACGCTTGCCCTTCTTTGAAAGTTCGAATCACAGCATTATGAACAGTATTGAACAGCACATTGGAATGATTAATTAAAGCATGATTCACTGCAGAATTAACCATCTCTTGAAGTTTACCCGGATTAGAATCAAAGGTAACTTGCCGAGACAACGGCAAGTCTTGCTTCTGGATGACTTGTCCACTTTTGTTCAAACTGAATGACTTCAAGCAGAGCTGTCTGTATTCTTCTATAGCCCTCTCCATAGCCTGCTTCTGATCGTCCTTAAGATCTTCTTCTGTTATCGCGATGATGTTCCCCGCATCGATCTCAGGATTAAGCATCTTGACTAGATCTGTCCCACCAGGCGTGCCAAAAGATGTGTTGATGCAAAAGTAGATCTGCAAACACAAAGGGCTAATACCCGAAATCGATATCCAAAGCGTGCCAGTGGATTTGACCTGTTAATCGATAAGGATGAAGATACGAGCACTTTGGTCCTGACAACAGTGATACGCCCGGAAGTCACGGCCAAGAGGTACTCACGCGGAACTCGAGGATCGCCGAAGATTGCACTGGAGCAATGCAACTCGCCGAATCGATGAGAACTCGTAAAAAAGAAAAATATGCAAATTGACGAAGTCGTCGAAAGTATATGTAAATAAGAATAAAAGCTGTTTTTGATGTATTGATTGATCTCTTTTTTTTACATTGCCCTTCACCCTATATTTATATCCTGATCTACAGAAACGTAACCAAATACGACTAGGACACTAAATCCAAATCTATGGAAACACATGACTTTGATACAACTCAGACTCTAATAAACGTATATAAGGAAATTAACTCATATCTTATTCCATAGTCCGCCTCAGTCACGATGGTATTCTCATCGACCTCCTTTTATCGGCACAATCCCTGTTCCATCGGCACAATCCCTGTTCCATCGGCAGCAGCCTTCAAGTTCCTTCCATCGGTACATTCCCTGTTTCATCGGCAGTAGTCTTCAAACCATCTTTCATCGGCATCGGCAATAATACCCTTAACCTTATTGGCAACATTTCAATTTGAACTCATACGCCGCTACCACTCATAAGCAAACTCATTTTCATCAGCTATCAATCTACACAATAATCTTTCCTCTGCTGATTAGCCCTTCCTGACCATTTTGACACGTGCTAAAAAAACGATGTCAACAGAAGTGTACATGCAACAGAGATACGCCAAGCTGCATTGTCATCGTTCCTACCGCTTTGCCTACGAGTTCTTAATTCCACCGCTACGAGTCCTTAATTCCACCGCGTGTATCATATCTTCGTAGAGTTGACAGGATACAGATAGAGATAGTGCATTGAAAAATTAGCAGCTAATTATTAGCTGAAAGAGTTCCTTCAATCCACTGTCCAACCCTAACTTGTAAATTTCATTCCGGAGCCTATTCTGTTTTGGCTATTGGAATGAAACATTCCGGTACCGGCCCATACCGATGTACCATTTCGGACTTTATAATAATAATAATATGTGAATAAACTTATACATAAATGTACATATAAATATATTTTACCTTAACTTATGGTGTAATTAACATTTTTACCAAACTAAGATGTCATTCAACAAGTTCATATGACCTTATTTCAAATTTTAAACTCCAAAGTTCATACATGGAAAAATATAATACATACAGTCACGGCCGGTATTTGACCTGATATAGGATTGTGGCTATTTTATACCGGTTTAGAGACCGGTACGAGACATTCCGGCCATTCCGGCCGGTACCGGAATGGAATTCACAACTATGGTCCAAGACTAGCCGTCAATCTAGCCGGTCTCCTAATAAAGGTACGAGACACTCCAACCGTCAATCTAGCCGGTCTCCTAATAAAGGTTAGCAAGCTAAAAAAAATAACGGCTATTAACTATTAGGTAGCTATCTTTTAGTGCTAATGGATCATAACATGCCCCAAGACCAGTGCACCGGTTTTGCTCAGTATGTAGATGATAATAACATCGATGGTTTGCAGCAAACCAATAAAAACGGGAAACATCCATATTCGTTTTTCACGATGGATACAGTCCAGCGTGCTACATAATCTAAAAAAAGAATAGATATTTTTTTCTGCTTTTTTGGGAGCGTGTTGGGCAGAGCCGCTTGAGCATCCGGCACTATCCATCCGTGCCGGTTCATGCCTTGCCAAATCGATGCATCAGAAGTTCAAAAAAAAAAATCGATGCATCAGCCAATTACTCGTTCCAGACCCTCCAACCAGAAATCCACACCTAAATCGATGCATCAGCCAATTGCCAAATGGATCCTTTGTATATGCCCTGAACCAGAGCCCCATACGAACAAGCATCCATGCATCGCGTTTAGGATCATCAATGTGTATGCATATCTGCGTACCATTCCGGACAACCGATCCAGTACACGGGACCTCAGAGGTGTCCCGCTCAACAGTTCCGATCAGACTCCAATCGCTGCAAAATCTCGACAACAGCAGTTTTGGATTTTTCATACCAGTATCTAGCAACTCCAGTGATTGGATTCCTGTGTGCCAAGACGTCCAGACGAGTCCAAAACACGCATACAATCAAAGAGAAGCGCTCGGAAATGAGCAAAGTGGAAAGTTTGTTCTCCATTCCCTCACGGCTCAACTAGTGGTGGCTCAGCACAAAAAGCACCGGTGTTTGCAAACTGTTCCTGGTACACGTTTTCTTCGTTCCGCTGGGTTTTATTATGGACCACTACGCCTCATTGCGCCAACCATAAGGGGGCGGGAAAAAAGGCAGTCAAACAAAAAATGCAAGGGATATCAATTGTTAGAAGCCGAGCAGGTTGCCTAGTTCCCGTGGGCAAACTTGATACCCTTCTCAATGGAAGACTTGAGCTCGCCCTTGAGGTTTTCCAGCCCCTTCTTCTCGAAGTCGTTGAGCTCACCCAGACCAAGCACTTCCTCCACTCCATTCTTGCCGAGCCGTACCTGTAATAACATGAAAGGGAGTAATGTTAGAACTCCAAGACCATCTCGTAGTGAGGGGGGAAAAACTAACAAAATCAAGAGCAATGCTGCACCAGAACCCGTTCAACTAGCATAGGTAAAGACAGTGGCAATGAGTTATTGGAGAACGCATTGTTTTCACACCCTCCAGTCAAGATCACTTGAGGTTTAGATCAAGATAAATTATCTAAAGCTAATTCATTTGTCCTGTAAGTAATGTTGACCAGAGGTAGTGTCAGACAACTGAAGTTCCAACTGACAAACCATGACATGTAAGAGCATGTGAGATGCTACTTTTCAGAATTCCTGGTAACTCGAACTTGCTAATATGGAACCGGATGGCTAACATGCAACACGGATGCTCAATGCACCAAAATGGCAATTGGTTTGCAGGTTCAGTAGTCCAGTCCCATTAATCCATAAGACACGCCGGACACATCGAGATAAAAAGTATTATAAATGTAAAACTGAACAATGAGAAAGTTCTTTTAACATCTCCAACCACAAGAAATTCAGGACACAGAACTAAGAGTTTCACTTATATACTCCCTCCGTTCCAAATTGTAAGTCGTTCTGATTCTTCTAGATAATAACTCTTAGTATGTATCTAGACATAATATATATCTAGATGCGTAGCAAAAGCTATGTATCTAGAAAATCCAAAATGACTTACAATTTGGAATGGAGTGAGTCAGAAATAACTGTGAAACAAATTATACTATCGTAATTTAAACGTCGGTAACCTGTACAAGGTTACAAGCCTTCAACAGAAAAAGAAAAGCAGGTAACAAGAACCACAGAGATTTACTTTGACCATATGATAAATACATAACTAAAATTTAGGTAGACAGTTATGCATTATAATAAGTACCTTGGAGGCAAAGAACGGCAGCTCTGTCACAGTTGATTGCACAAAAGAGCACTCTACAATGTCCGAAACTCCATTCAGACCCTTCAAGCATGCATCTGCAAAAACAGCACCAGCATATCTGCAAAGAAAAAAAAAGAGAAAATGAATAACGCTATTAGAAAAATAAATTGCAGGGTTTGACCTAAAATCAGAATAAATCTAATGTGAAATTGCAGGGTTTGACCTAAAATCAGCATAAATCTAATGTGGTTATGTAAAAAAAAGGTTGGTGGAGTATTAGAGTTGGTCTACACAGACACTATGATATGATGGTTTTGTAAAAAAACAGGGGAGTACATATAAGCAGAGCACTTATGGAAGCTAAGGTAAAGTTACAGAGAAATTCCAGACAAGGGGGGTGTTAGGATGAGGGTGATTGCTCTGTACAGTTAAAGAATATGGATCCAAATCCCACCTACCCAGACAGGGCCTCGCTCATATTGCATTAAATTAGTTGGAAAAGTAAGGTACATGATCTGGTACAGATGCTCATGGACAAGCCCTTCATTTGGCAAGAAGCTTCATTCCAAATAATAGCAATATCTTTGAGTGGAATTTGACATGAATGCAATAACAAAAAGCTAACAAAGTAGAATGACCAAGTTTTCCTATAAGAACAATGTTTACAAAAACATTGAAGGTTTCTTATATTCACAGGTTTAATTCAATTATACTTGTATAATGAATATCATAACCTGCTAATGGTGTTCATTAGTGTTACATAGGTTGATAGCTATACATCTAACTCTGACAGGAAACTGATGCAATAGACATACAATCAAATGAAGTTAATACAGGAACAACCATGAAACAGTAGTTGTAAATTTAGTAAATTTTGACCGCAACTAGCTTAGAAGCTATAAGCTTAACATTACCAGACAATCTGTGCAGAAGCATGTAATGGGCAATCAAGCAGCAGCTAATTTATGCCACAGGCTGTTCTTCATAGAAAATACAATGAAAGCAAGAAGCATCTATTGATTGACTGGTTGCAGAGCATAGAAGAAAATACTCATAATATTCCAAAACGATGATAAACAGATAGGATATGCTATACTGCTATAGTGCAACCAATAGACATGCTGACAACGGTCCATATGTTCTATAGACTTACGCCATGGACAATGTTGCAGATCCCTTTCCAGCCTTTGCTTCAACAACCTCCGTCCCGCCATCTTGTGTCCTCTTGGTGAGGGCCTCATTGTCTTCTTGGGACAATGAATTGCTTGCAGGAGTGGCCTGTATAAAACATAAATTTTGACTGAGTTTCTAGTTTCAGAGATATGGGGCACATCATAGAATACACCTACCATGACAATGGAAATGACTATCGCTTGCACAGTATGTTAGTACAACAAAGGATTATGCAATGTAAAACGCTAACCAAAGATAGCTTTAGAGTCCCTATGCACAATCGACAAATGGAAATTATTGCACTAGTCTAGGTAAACATTCTCTTTTGACTCCAGTCCACAGAATACAACCTCCATGCTAATCAACTTGCATATTTTGCCAACAATATCCACACACTATTTGATCACCACAAGCCATGTCTATGCTAAAAGTTATTTTGTTATTTTCTAACTTGGTACATTTTGGAGGGATCATGTGTATCTCTCTTGCAGGAAACCTCAGACATGGTCCATGGATACAATACCTGTGAGAAGAGTGGCAGAATAGTAATACCCGCATGGCCCCCGACAACAGGAACATTCACCTCTGCAAAAGGCCACATCAATAACTCATGTTAAGAGGGATGAAAAGTTAATTCTGATCCATAATCTCAATGTCTACAGACACTGCCAACTAAAACATCATCTTATTACCAGTAACTGGCACACCCGCCTTTGCAGCATAAAAAGTTTTAGCGCGAACAACATCAAGGGTAGTCACACCAAACAGCTTCTTCTCATCATAGGTACCAGCCTTCTTGAAAACCTCCGCCGCAATCGGGACAGTGGAGTTGACAGGGTTGCTGATCATATTGACAAGAGCCTAAAACGCATATAATCAACATGATCAGTGTGATGGGACAAATTACGCAAATCAAGATGAAAATGATCACTGGACATATATAAGGAACAAGCATGCATATATCACTCAATATCATCTAACATCTCATATGCAAAGCATGGGAATGTTCACAGATCGATATGACTATGTCTCAATGCATGTGTAGTGAGCTCTATAGCAAGTGAGCCCTCTTTACTTCAGGTGGCAATTTCAAAGCATTGAGGCTGGCAAGTAGCACGTGGTAATTCTGTATGTTTTGGGCAAAAAGGTCCACTCCATTTCCTGTCGGATAGGTGTGCCACTTTACTTCACCAGATCAGCACTGAACGCTAGATCTGCACCAAATCCAACCACCGGCCATTCCAATTGCCAAAAGTAGAGTACCAATCTAGCAACCAATCCTGAAATTTCCACCTAAGCTGCAGATCTACAGTGGCAAGGGGGCGCGAGCTTACGTTGGGGCAGTGCTTGGCGATGGCAGTGCAGAGCCCCTTAACGATGCCGGCGTTGATGTTGAAGAGATCGTCCCTGGTCATGCCGGGCTTCCTGGGCACCCCGGCGGGGATGATGACGACGTCGGATCCCTCCAGCGCCTCCCCGAGCTGGTCGTCCCCCATGAACCCCTTCACCTGCGGGAGTCGAGTGGAAACCAGTGAGCTCGGATCCAACCCAGTCCAATCCGTCCGCGCCAAGCCAGAGGAGCGCGCCAAGCCAGAGGATTGTGGGCGTACCAGGGCGGGGGAGTTGATGTGGGAGACGTCGGCCGCGACGCCGGGGGTGCCGGCGATATCGTAGAGGGAGAGGGAGGAGACGAGCGGGTTGAGCTTCATGAGGAGCGACAGCGGCTGCCCGATGCCGCCCGCCGCGCCCAGGATGGCCACCTTCCGCTCCGGGTTGGCCGAGGACGCGTAGCCGCGGCTGCGGCGGAGGAGCTCGGCCGTGGACTTGAGCAGCGATGGCCTCATCGCGGCGGCGGGGTCGGGGCTCGCTCGCTCGCTCGGGCGTGTCTCGCTGGGGATTTTGGTGGGGGAGCGGAGCGGAGCGGCGGCGGGCGGCGGCGGCGTGGGTGCTTTAATAGAGGGGAGGGGAGCGGAGAGGGGAGGAAGGATCCAAACGCCAAAGGATGGATGGGATCTGAAGGAAAGTTGTTGGTGGCGGTGTGAGAGAGAGAAAAGGGGAGGGTTTTTTTTTTTTTTTTTGCGTCTCGTGATCTCGTCTCGACGTCTCAGCCCGTTCTGTGCCTTGTTGTTCTTGTCCACTGGCTGGCGCTGGCCGAGGTGGAACTGTGGCAGGGTCACTAGCGCACTCAAAGAGTGCGCAACGACTGTGCGAGCACGACGGCGCGGCGCATAACGACTCGCACCACCGCGGTTCAGCGGTCAAGATGCCTTTGGGCCTCGGTTTTGTGCTTCACTTCTGGATTTCTGGATGGAAAATGGACCGCCAAACTCACAGCTGAGCTGACAGGAACAGGAGGCGGCCACACCCCCAACGGTTTCTGCGTTGCGGAGGTAGTATGCCGCAACAAAATTTAGACAAATTATCTTCTTTTGGAATCCAGAGTTCAAACGTTGGTAAAACTTTGGTATGGTATTATCACAACATGAGCCTCGCCAGAGCAATTTTATTGTACAGAGAGATTAGAGTACAAAGCACAATGATGTTGCTCACTTGCTCTAGCCATTTATGTCAATAAAAAACGAGCATCGATCGCTAGAGAGTATACTATTTCGTGGACTGAAGGAATTCTTTGAAGATGAAAACTCCATCACAACGAGTAGAGAAGGAATGTCTGTGAATTGGGTGTCTATGGAGTTCTGTTTTCTGAAAAAAAAAAAGATCTGCTCTGCTGTCTTCAGTCTTCACATGTTAAATTTGGGTGTCTATAGAGTTCTGTTTTCTGGGGAAAAAAATTGACCAGCTCTGCTATCTTCACATATTTTGTGGGCTTGCTGTCTTCACATGTTAATTTTTGCAGTCAAAACATATTGTTTTTTTTATTATTCTGAATGAGAGCTACTACCTATGTAGAGTTTCCTAACGAATTCATCTCAATTGCCCAACTTTCCAGACACTTTCTTAGGGGTCGTTCGGAACGGAGGATTTCTAAAGGAATTTTACAGGAATATGATTCCAGCGTTTTGGTGACGTCACATGCCATTTGGATTGAAGGAATGAAGCTGGAAAGAAAAGTGTTGCTTCACAAAACGGAGGAACCAAAACGACCGCCCGAACTCAATTTTTTCGCAGAAGCCTGAGGAACGCGTCTGCGCGAGAGAGAAAATGGTGGTGGGCTCAAGCAACGAGAAGATTGAAGATATGATTGGATTCAACCTGTCGGCACCCAAGCATGCTCTCAGGCTGCCAGCCCACTGCTGAGACAACGCCTAATTTACTATTTGATATTGGTGTTCTTTAATTCATCGATTGGTTTTCTGTTCCTGCATTCCAAACGCCACTTTCTATAACTTTCCTACGTTTTCAATTCCTCTTCTCACTTTATCACTTTATTTCTACCCTACTCCTGTATTTCCTACCATTTCTCTGTTTTATATACCTTCGTTCACCCCCTTAAGAGCATCTCCAGCAGGACCCCCTACTTGACCCCCTACTCCAGATTTAGGTAGTGGAGTCTAAAAAATCAACTCCAGCAGGCCCCCTACTACACCCCCTACTTCTGTTGCCCCCCTACTTTCTCCCCCAAACCCCCTACTTCTGTTGGCCCCCTACTCCACTCTCCCTACTTTTTTCTGTGATGGGACCCACATGTCATTCTGTGCTGGGATGAGTTTAGGTAGCCTATTTTAGGTAGTGCTGCTGGAGCAAACCACGAAATATAGGTAGTATGAAAATAGGTAGCACCCTAAATAGAGAAGTAGGGGGTGTGTTTTAGGTAGCATTGCTGGAGATGCTCTAAAGGGTACTTCGCCGCATCTAGTAGCAAACCGATATATATCAACCTACAATGCTGATCTCCAAAATCATCTATACCGTTATGTTTGGTGTATAACCTGACACCAAACATACGAAATATACACTAAACCTAAAAGGGAAAAAGTCTACTTGACCCCCAACTATTAGGGGTGGTCTAGTTTACCCGTTCAACTATGAAACGGTCTAATTTATCCCTTAACTTTGCAAAACCGGCCAAATCACCCCCTTGAACGGTTTTGGACGGTGGTTTTG
The DNA here is from genome assembly GCA_038087645.1 of Saccharum hybrid cultivar R570. Taxonomy (NCBI): domain Eukaryota; kingdom Viridiplantae; phylum Streptophyta; class Magnoliopsida; order Poales; family Poaceae; genus Saccharum; species Saccharum hybrid cultivar. Next base: position 2,874,496 of record JAQSUU010000449.1, read on the forward strand.
CTACAGTAACAATGGTTTTGCTACAGTAGCCATGTTTTGTCCTTTTCTTTTTATTTATTTCGTCTGAATCTTTGAAAAATCATAGTAAATCACAAAAAAATCATAAAATAAAAAATCTAATTTTGTTAAACTCCACATGAGTATATCTACACAGTGAATATATAATATAGTATGTTTTAGTACAAAGTTTTTATTGTATGAATTATTCAAATTAATTACAGAAAAAAATAGATCAAAATTTACAGTAAAAACTTTTTACTAAAGCATACTATATTATATATTCACTGTGTAGATCTACTCTTGTGGAGTCAACAAAATTAGATTTTTTATTTTATAATTTTTTTATGATTTACTATAATTTTTCAAAGATTCAGACAAAATAAATAAAAAAAGAACAATACCACTATTACTGTAACAAAACCGTTGTTACTGTAGCAAAGTCACCGTCCAAAACTGTTCGAGAGGGTGATTTAACCAGTTTTGCAAAGTTCAAGAGGTAAATTAGACCGTTTCATAGTTGAGGGGGTAAATAGACCACCCCAATAGTTGGGGTCAAGTAAGACTTTTTCCAAACCTAAAATACACCTGGAAAGTGGGAGAAATACACCGGAAGCATTTTATATGGTACAGCAGACAAATAGATAATAAAATGGCAGCACTGCAAGGGTTGCCACAAGACGTTTAACATCAAACAGAGGTACAAAGCAATGTATAAAGTAGCCAGCAAATTCATGGCGACGAGTCCATCAATTTCCACACTCAAAAGTTGTAACACGTCCAAGGAGAGAAAGATGATCCAGACAATGCTAACTCAAGAGAGGGTTCACCCTAGAACAACTTAAAACTCAAGGCCGAGACTCATGATCATGATCCTCTCTACTCGATCAGATCATCATCGTCATCCGGAAGAGGTTGTGCAGCCGCTGCAGCAAGCTCAGCTTCATGCCTGAATAAATAAAAAGTGAATCAGTTCTTGCAAAACTTGAATTGAGGTGACAGATTAAATTATAGGTACATATAATAAAATGAATAAAGTGGACAAAAAAGAAAAGGTGACACTCACTGTTGCTGCATAGCCATGTCGATGGTAACTTCCGGAGGCTTCAGGGCAACAGCCTCAACAAAGTGAAGGTTCGGATCACTGAAAGACCAAAGACATTGACAAGTATAAACATATAGTGGTAATTGGTTGTGAGCACAAGATGCAAAGAACAAAAGTAGTTAAGTCAATTACCCAGCCAGCTTCCTCGCAAGGTAAAGGAAAGGTTTCTCAAAATTGTAATTGCTCTTGGCAGAAATTTCATAGTACTGCAGATTCTTCTTCCTGTGGAAGGTGACCTGCTTGGCTTTCACCTGCCTGTTCTTGACATCAACCTTGTTACCGCAAAGGACAATTGGGATGTTTTCACACACCCTGAATGAATTCATAATTGAACATCAGAATTTCCCAACAAAATTATAAATCAGTACAAGTTTATGACAAAGAAAGACTGCAACAAACCTGCACAGGTCCCTATGCCATGTAGGAACATTCTTGTATGTCAGCCTTGAGGTTACATCAAACATGATGATTGCACATTGACCATGGATACTGCATGGGAATAGAAATAACAGAGTGTCAGAAAATGTAATTGAAAATAGTTCAGTACTGAAAGTATACATTGACTTTACGGTGTATGTAAACTTGTTAGTTCAGATGTTACTGAAGATATATCACAAATAAGACTTACTAGTATCCATCCCTGAGGCCACCGAACTTCTCTTGCCCAGCAGTGTCCCAGCAGTAGAACCTGATCTTACCACAGTTCGTGGTGAAATCCAATGGGTGGACTTCCACACCAATGGTTGCTGAAACAACAAAATGCATTAGAGAAGCTGAAAGCATTATTGATGGTAAGTAAATGAAGGAAAACCCCAATCAACATGATACTTACGTTCATATTTCTTTTCAAATTCTCCAGTGAGATGCCTCTTCACAAATGTTGTTTTACCTGCAACAAGAAAACATTAGGGATAAAAATCACACAGGGCCAACAGAAGAGACGATAAAAGGATAACGAATAGATGTGGTGTATAGAATAAATAGTCATGCATCTAAAGCCTATGAGGACAATACCATTATGCCTTAGCAACTGAAATTCGAAACATCTAGCTTATGAGGGTTGCAAACAAAAAGAAAAGATGAGTGGCGTCTGGACATAAGAGTTTTCATACAAACAAAAGTGCAGTTTCATACCAAGAGCTAATTTGGTTGTGCATCACCTGAATTTCTATCGTATTAGCATTCAAAATATTAGAAACAAGAAATGAACCACCTCCACCTCAAATTTAGTTGCATCACATGTAGCCCTAACTTAGAATAGAATATGGAATTGCTACAGTACAAAAGATGATAATACAACTGGGTAACAAAGACTCGTTCTTATAATTTTTTAAGGTATTAATACGACATTTGGTAAGGGGAGGCAGCCCCTGTGATCCTCAGGGTCTATGTGAAAACGAATCTAAATGAGGGGAAACAAGGTCTAATATATTTGTGCAGTTTATATGTGATGAAAACGCATCTAAATGAGGGGAGACAACTACAACATAGACATGATTAAAATCAGTATTAGCGGAACTGTCTATCTAGTATTCCAGTCAAGGAGCTCGCGAGGAAACTAAGGGGAGGCAGCCTCTATGATCCACACAACGCCCAAAGTTCAATCCATCAGATCTCGTAGAAACATTGGCAGCTTCCACCGTTCCTAACAACCAATCGAGACACGGAGCGACTCGAAAACTCACCCGTTCCGCCATCGCCGACGATGACAAGCTTGAAGCTGGGGTACTCCACGGTCCCCTGATTCGGCAGCGCCTGCGAAAAAAAACCACAAAACATCGCGGGTCAGACACACGCAACCCCCAGATCCGGGGATCAAACACGGCGGAAATCGGATCCGTGCGGGGCACTCACCATCTCGGTCGCACGCGAGGGGGGCCGCGCCTGATGCGGCGATGCGGCGGGCTTCGGAGCACGGGGTCGGGGAGCAGCAAAACCCTAGAATTCGAAATGGAATTGGGCGAGACGCCGGTGGAGGCGGAGGTTTTTATAGCTGCAGTGGCGTGTTGTTTTTTTTCTCGGGGTGCGGGTTTTGGTAGCTTTGGATGGACGCAGGAATTGTGGCCGCCGGATCTTGGGCGGCGGGTGGGGGATCGCATCCGGCTAGCTTTCGTCCCACGCGAGATTTCCGGCCGTCGGATCTGAAGGGTACCTTGGAGGGGTGGGCCGCGTGGGCTTTATCGTGTGTGTTCGTTAATGATCAACAACACGAGATGATGGCCCAACTCTTCTTTTCGTATGGTGTTTGCTTACGGCCCAATAGGTTTATAGTTGTTGCTCCAAAAAGAGGACAAATATGTGCTCGTGATCTGTACAGTGCGTGACAATGGCCCTGTTCATCAGGCTTATAATCCGTCTTATTCAGCTTGTTTTTTCAGCCGGAACAGTATTTTTCTCTCACAAAAAATCAGCCAACAGTGTTTTTCAGCCGGCTTATAATTCCAGCCGAACGGCTCCAATGACATGATGTGATCGCAACCTGAGGCAATAGACTCGTACAATTTCTTTCACTGGGCTAGTGATTTGGTAGACAGAAATTAAAAAGTGGTTCATCTAATCTAATCTATCTACTAACGCTCAATTATTTGACAGAAGCATGTGTCGATGCCCTGGAGTCTCCAGAAAATTTGGATTTCGTAAGCGAGGAAAAGGCATCTGGTTGCTCAGACATCAACACTTGTGGCTGAATTGAGTTCAACCGTTTCTACCGCGGCATATCTGCATCTGCATGTACAGCCAATGTGTTAACCATCACAAGGCACGAGTATTATCCAAGGAAACACAAGGTAGGGCCGGTTTGAATCAGTTAGCACTAGAAATTAGCAGCTGAAATTAGTGTTAGTAGATCCAAACAGACCTACTAATTATTAGTTGGAGGGCTACTAACTATTAGTTTTATTAGTAGGTTCGAGTTTTTAATAGGTGTTAATAGCTGAAGGGTCGAGATGGCGGACTAGAGGGGGTGAATAGTCCTTTCTAAAAATAATCACGTCGGCAAACCGAAACAAATGCGGAAATAAAACTATCGATCTAGCCAAGACTACACCCCTCTATCTAAGTTCACAAGCACCTCACAAAGATCCTAATTATGTAACTAAGGTATTTTCCTTAGTAAGAGCTCTCCTAAACAATTCTAGAGCAAGGTCACACAAACCTATGCACTAGTACTTTAGCAAAGCCGGGGAGCTCCTACACAATTCTAGTAAGCAAAAACACAAAGCCCCTAAGCTCACTAGCAAAGCTCAATAGCAAGGCAACTAATGCCAAACAAGAGAGTGCAAAATACTTAGCTACACAAACTAAGCAATGTGACTAACAAGGTTACACTAACCAAATTAACCACGCAACAGTTGCTACTTCTATGCTACACAAGCAAGAAGGTAACTAGCAAGCTACACAAGCCAACTAGTTACAAGAGCAACTACACAAGCACAAGTATATGAAAGTAAATACAAGCTTGTGAATCGAAACCAAACCACCGAGAAGATGTACACAAGGTTGACATGGCGGTTTTTCACCGAGGTTCACTTGGTTGCCACCAAGCTAGTCCCCGTTGTGGTGATACACCCACTTGATGGATCACGAGCTAATTGACTATCAAGAGTCAAACCCTCAGCGGGTGCCGCACATCCACTCTCAAGATGGGGATCCTCCAAGCCACGAGCTTTACTAGAGTTGCTCTTCGCGATCCCCGCGGGGTGAGCACAATCCCCCTCACAAATCCTCCTCCGGAGCCACGCACAATCTCCACGCGTGCTTCAACGGAGTCGCAAGCCACCAAGCCGTCTAGGAGGTGGCAACCTCCAAGAGTAACAAGTACCACCGGCTTGCAACACGATCACCTAGTGCCACTCGATGCAATCCTCTCGATGCAACGCACTAGAATCGCTCTCTCACTCGATCCGATGAACACTATCAAGCATGAGTGAGTTAGAGGGCTTTCAAGCACTACCAACACAAGCCACCAAGGCTCAAGGGTGCTCAACTGCCGGCTATGGCCGGCCACAACATCTATTTATAGCTCCACAACAAAATAAAGTCGTTAGTCCCCTCACTAGGCAAGTTTTGGGTCGACCGGACGCGCAGGTCAGTAGCGTGGTCCAACGGCTAGTTTTCGCGCATATAAACTTGTATTGACCGGACGCGCAGGTCACTAACGGGACCGGACGCGCAGGTCGCAGCGAAACCGCGAACAGAGAGGTTCCAGTAAGCTTCCGAAGCGACCGGACTCGCTGCAGCGTCCGGTCACTTTCGCCCGCGAAAAAAACTGACCGGACGCGCAGGTGCTGACCGGACGCGTCCGGTCACGAGTCCGGTCACAGACCACTCTTCGGTAAAACGGCGATAAGTCTTAGCTCCGAACTCCGATTTCGATGATCTTGAACATTTTGGAAAGCTTACTCAGAGGGCTACACAACCCACTAAAGCACTTGATCCAATTTGTAACAGAACCGACCAATTATACGAGATTAAGTAAGAAAATCATCCATCGAGCAGACGATTTAGCAAACTTAAGCCCGTATAACCCGGTAGTCCGTAAAATCACGACGGATTTTAAACCAACTTACATACCAGCCAAGATCGTAATAAGTTCAGCGGTCACCATCACAAGTTACATAAAAGTTTGCGTCACAAATACATCGGAGTTTAAACATAGTTATTACAAACCAGTTTCGAATGAAAGTAGCGGAAGCATTTAGTTCAAATCACACACTCACACGGAGTTCATAATGCAGTGCCAGCTCAGGATCATATTCCAACAAAAGCATCAGATGAGATATAGTGAATGGCCATTGCCCATGGTCCTAAGCTTCTCTCATTGCAGGATAGATGCAGTTGATATAGTAGCCGTAATACATCTGCCCATCTGCAATAAGTGGGAACAAAGCCCTGAGTACGAGAAGGTACTCAACTAGACTTACCCGACAGAACCAAAATTAAAAGACACCAAAAAATCATGACAGGCTTTATGGTGGGGTAGCTGACTCCTTTGCAAAAGAGCATTTTTAGTATTTAGAGAATCTTTACAAAAGCTTTGCATCAAGTTAAATCTTTATTAATCTGTCAACTATATTTTGCACCTGTACTAAAGTAACATGTAATTAAACAGGTAATGATACCCAATGATCACTAACAACTTTCATCATGTCATATTTCATATAACTGTCCAAGTGTTCCATCAATATTACTACGATGAAGTAGCTCAACTCAAGTACTTACTATCCAGTGAACGATGGCGATTCGAATCGATTATTAACCAGCTGATAGTTATTCCTCACACAAACCTCACTCACCCGCTAAAGTGAGGTGTTAGTCACCGAGTCAACCATTCAGATGAAGTCGCGAGCTTGCCAGGAACCACATGTACCCGGGGGCCGCCCGACTGCTCTTTGGCCTTATCATCGCGCCCCCGTATCCTGCCACTACTGCTCCAGTACAGTGCGTTGCGGGCAATCCACTCGGCCCGAATAATCTACCACTACTACCATGCTAAGTCAACACATTTTATTAAATGCTTCAAAGATACACCAAAGCAAACCTTACTAACTAATCATGCATTAACAAGATTAATTAAACCCTAATTACAACTAGGTCTGAATAGCAACACCTATTTTAGTAGCACATAAAAATCTAAGAAAATTGCAGTAGCTTTTTATCATCTAATCTAGCATACCACAAAAATTTCATTGTATTTGGATTACTAGAAATGCCTACACAAAAATAACAAGCTAGGGCCTAAAAATAAGCATAGAAATACTTTGTACTATGAAAAGTATCAAACAACAGATTTAACATTTTTCCTATATTCTACACAATAAACAATCACTATACAAAAATTACTACATGCATGTTTTATTCATATTTTTCTCTCTAGCAAAAATAACAATTATTAATAATATTAAACACTTGTACTACAACTCAAGATTTTTTCACAGAACATGCATAGCATATATTTTTCCTAGAAAGTACATCACAAAAGAAAATTATAGCAAGTGGAACCATATTTTTCTAAGCTTTCTGTGATTTACTACATATTTAACAAGAAAACAGCAATTTCATTGATTAAAAAAAACTCTACAGAAAAGTATTTCAAACTTGACATGCAATATTTTTTCCAAGTAGATCTAATGATAAGGAATCTAGCAAAATTTATTTCAACAGATTTGGAACAAATTTGAGTAGTCAAACAATTTCCAAACCATTTTCATTTTCAAATAATAAAAGAAAAACGAAAAACAATTTTTCTTATCGCCAACGGGCCAGCCCAGTGAAGTCAACCGGTCGGCTAAGGATTTCGGCCCGAGCGTGAGCGCGGGGACAGCAAGCGCGCCGGCCCGGCTTGGGCTACGGCCCAAAACCGTTCGGTCCACGAGGCCAAGAGGGGGGTGGTCACGACGGTGACCATGGCGCCGCGGCCGCACGGGCAGCAGGCCGATGGCCGTTGCCGGCCATGACCGGGCAAGACGAGGTGCGCACCGGATCCGCGAGAGGAAGGCGAACGCGGCAAAGTCACTTTCAAGGGCTAAGAAACAGCGGAGACGCCCTTCCCACAGTGAGGTCGAGCGCGGCGGCGCCATGACCGACGGCGGCAACACGGCTCAAATCGAACCTACCTAGCTCAAATGGTGAAATCAAGGCGAGCACGACGCGTCGGAGATGGAGACAGAGCGACGTGCACGCAATGGAGGGCGGCGGTGGACCACCGGCGGCCAATTTTACCGGCGGAGGTGGCGGTGGCGAGGAGGGCTCGAGCGTTGCTCGGTGTGGGACGGAGAAGACGGCAGCGCAGGAGAAAGAATGGAGAGGGCAGAGCGGGAAGTGGAGCGCCTGCGTCTTGAAATGGCGAGGCGCGTGCTCGGGGGCCACGGATGGCCAGGTGTCGCCAGCGAGCGGCGCATGCCGGCCACGGGGCGAGCAGCTCCTGCCGCGGCCGAGGCGTGGCGCGGGCGCGCGGGCGGGGTGAGGCGGACGCGGCGCGCGGAGCTGGGCCGGGCCGATTCGAGAGCAGGCCGGGAAGGGAGGCGGCGGCCCAAGAGACGAGGAAATTCGTTTTCTTTTTATAAATAAATTTCCAGATTTTCTAAATTGATTCAAATTCAAATTTTAAAGATGAAAAAGACATTTTCACAAATTGCCCCCAAAACAAAAGTTGTTCAAAATTTTATTCTCTACAACTTTCATTTAGGGCACTTTTCAAATTTCTAAACAGATTTTGAATTAGGGATTTAAAGTCAAATTTTTGAATGAAAACTCAATTTTCTGAAATATTTTTAGAAGCAAAATTTGGGAAGATTTTGAATACAAAATTTGCTCCAAAAATCATGCTAATTATTTCTAAGTTATTTAAAATTATAGCTCCACAAATTTTTACCACTTTTACCTTGGATTTTTACTAATTCAAAGCTCAAACATGATTATCACAGTTTAAATAAATTCTAACTTAATTTACATGTGATGATGATCATGCATGAAATGCAAATGCTCATGATTTAGGATGTGAATACATGCTTAACACCCATAGGTGTTACAGCCCTCCCCCCTTATAAGAATCTCGTCCCGAGATTTTGGGTTACGAATCATTTGTTATAAAAATCCTCATAAGCTTTTTTGTAGATATTCACCCGTTTCCCAAGTTGCATCTCCTTCATCATGATGACTCCATTGTATCTTATATGTTTTTACCACACTGTTCCAAGTAACTCTTTCTTTAGAGTCCAACACTTGAACCGGTTGCTCACGATATACCAAATCTGACTTGAGCTTTATGCCTCGAGGTTCAATTCTTTCCTCTGGAACACGCAAACACTTCTTGAGATGCGATACATGAAAAACTGGGAATATAGCACCCATTGTCTCAGGTAACTCTAACTTATAAGCGACTGGACCTTTTCTTTCCAATATCTTATATGGTCCCACAAATCTGGCTGCAAGCTTTCTGCGTACCCCAAACCTTTATGCAAGTGCTCCTAAAAGTGAGCAGTGAATTGTGACCCTCTGTCAGACACGATATTCTTCGGTATGCCATGTAATCTCACAATCTCAGCAATATACTTCTCAGCATATTGAGGTGGTCTATAAGCTGTCTTGACAGATAAAAAGTGAGCTATCTTTGTAAGGCGATCCACAATTACCCAAATCGAATCATGTCCTTTTTGAGTAGTGGGTAAACCTATGATAAAATCCATACTTATATCATCCCACTTCCAACTGGGTACAGATAAAGGTTGCAACAATCCGGCAGGTCTCATATGAATAGCCTTTACCCTGCAGCATGTGTCACATCTGGCTACATATGCCGCAATCTCTTTCTTTATCTTGGTTCACCAAAAACGAGGTCTTAGTTCTTGGTACATTTTGCTACTTCCAGGATGGATAGATAACTTTGAAAGGTGAGCCTCATCCATAAGTTTATTCTTAAGCTCTCCATCTTTAGGAACAACAAGACGGTCGTCAAACCATAACACGTCATGTTCATTCAATCTAAAGTGCTTGGATGGTTCTTCTTTAATCTTTTTTTTGATATGGAATATTCCTTTGTTGGTTTTCTGGTCTTCGATTATCTTACTTTCCAAAGAACAACTAATCTGAATACTATGTAACACTATAGGATGCATTAGATCAAAACCATCTTCGAGCAAAGGTTACACATTCAGGCAATGTGACTTTCTACTCAAAGCATCTGCCACTACATTGGCCTTTTCAAGATGATATTGCACATTCAAATTGTAATCTTTGATCAATTCTAACCATCTTCATTATCTCATGTTCAATTCGGGTTGGGTGAAGATGTACTTGAGACTCTTGTGATCGGTGAAAATATTGCACACATTACCAAGTAAGTAATGTCTCCAAATTTTTAAGGCATGCACTACGACAGCAAGTTCAAGATTATGCGTCGGGTAGTTGATCTCATGCTTTCTCAACTGGCGGGAGGCATAAGCAATGACTCTTCCTTCTTGCGTAAGAACACAACCTAATCCTGTTTTTGATGCGTCGCAAAACACATCAAAAGGTTTCTCAATGTCCGGTTGCGCTAGAACTGGAGCAGTGGTCAACAGTTTCCGCAAGGTGTGGAAAGCTGTCTCACACTCCTCTGTCCATACAAACTTATGATCTTTCTGTAGCAGACTTGTCATTGGCTTGGCAATCTTCGAGAAGTCTGGTATAAAACGACGATAGTAACCAGCTAAACCCAAGAAACTTCTAACTTCCGAAACTGTGATTGGTGTCTTCCAATCCATAACCTCTTGCACTTTACTCGGATCTACAGATACTCCATTCTCCGACAAAATGTGACCAAGAAAAGGAACTTTCTTCAACCAAAATTCACACTTGCTAAACTTAGCATACAACTTATGATCTTTCAGTCTGGTTAAGACAATTCTCAGATGCTCTTCATGATCTTTCTCATTCTCAGAGTATACTAGAATATCATCAATGAACACAACCACAAACTTGTCCAATTCTGGCATAAAAACTATATTCATCAGATACATAAAGTATGTAGGAGCATTTGTTAAGCCAAAGGACATAACAAGATACTCGTACAACCCGTATCTGGTAGAGAAAGCGGTTTTTGGTATATCTTGTGGTCTAATTTTTATCTGATGATAACCTGATCTTAAATCTATCTTGGAGAACACTCTGACTTTGGCTAACTGATCGAACAAAACATCAATGTGAGGTAAGGGATACTTATTCTTGATAGTTACAGCATTAAGAGGCCTATAATCCACACACATCCTCAAAGTACCCTCTTTCTTTTTTTTCACAAACAAGGCAGGACATCCCCATTCAGACTTACTTGGCCGGATAAACCCTGTTTGACGAGATTTTGTACAAAATTTCACTAGTATGCATGTACATCTAAATGTGCTACTGAAAATAAGGAAAAAAAAACATGAATCAGGTTCCATTGGACTGTGATGAGCTAATAGTGCGCATGTTTATTTACGTGTGCTGGAAAAGAAAGAAGCTAACACGTTACTACGCCGTGCATGCATGCATACGTCGACATGCAAGCTAAGTATGTATACGTTCCATGCGTGGTATACACTTCTCAAAATATGGCGGAGCTCAAACGCCTTTAATTAGCAAGCGATCAGAGCCCACCAGGCAGCCACAGGCGCGGCACATGACGTCTGTGGGGTCGAATTCAGATCATGTGCGTATTATATGGCGTATAGGTGAAACCGTATACGGAGTACGATCTTGTACCTCAACCACAGTCCGGGCCGGTGAATTTTTTTGGGCCTGCGGATGACAGGTCCAACCCACAGAATCCTTCTAGAAGCGTTTTCACGAGATAATCATGGCACGTGGATAAGTACGTGCTTCATCCGGCGTACGAAGCAAGGAAGGAGACGGTTCCGGGTATATCGGCGCTGGCTAACGACTTTCTGGCGGCTCGTGCATGCGGCCAGGAGTCCAGCTGCTACCCTAGCTGCTGCCTATATAAAGAGACTTAGGTCTTCATGCAGGGGGGGGCACTTTTTCATCCACAAAGCAAACAGCGCCGCCAGGCTCTTCAGCAGCAAGCGCACGTTCGTATCCATAATAACACCGACGTCCGGCCGCCGCACGAGGGGACCCAGGCGTCTTCATCCAGGAAGCCAGCAAGCAAGTTGAGCGAGGCTTCTTCATCCATCCACTCGAAGCCATGGTGTGCACGTCCTTCTGCATGGGTAAGAGACTAATCTAGTCATTTATCTCTTCTAATCCTACGCAGTTGCATACATGTTGGCTGGTGTCATGGTCCTGGCCGAGTAGATTGGGATACGGTAGCCGGACGATCAAGACGGCGCCGGACTGCGATGGTCATCGCGTTGCAAGGAGACGGAGCATCGCCCGGCGGGCTTCGGCTTGCTGGTGTCGGACATGCCCGCGACGTGGACCTGGAGGCTGAGATCCGAACGCGGCTGCCAGGACAAGAACATGAAGATACAAGTACTACACCAAGATGCAAATACTACTGCAAGAGGCATGCAAAGCCTAGATGCACATGCATATACGTGCACGTACAGGCCATGCATGCACGTGCCGTCTACGTATGCCGAGAACACGAGCAAGGCGATGTACAAATCTTCATCAACAACTTCAACAACTCTAGATGATCAGTTTCATGGCGTACCACGATGACGCTGCTGAGGAGTCCGAAGCGATCCAAGCTACACCAACCATGCAAGTGCAACCACGACTACACTACGTGCCGTTTGACACCGACGAGGCGAACGACACGGGCGGGCGAAGCTGATGATCCAGCTCTGCTACACCGGCTCATGGACCGACGAGGCCATCACGCCGATGCCATCTACATCTACACCAACACACAAGCATGGAGACATGAAGCGAAGATTGAAGACGACGACCACAGCAGCAGAATCGGAGGTACTCTGTGAGCCTGACTCACCGGGGTAATTAACTGGGAGCTTTCCGAGGCCCCAGGAACCAGGAGACCACGACGCCTAGTCAGATCGCCGCCAGCTGGCCATAGCGCGCGCATCTACGAGAGCTTGTATTTATTAACTCGTGATGATTAATAAAATACTTGTTCTCTTGTTATCTCTGTGTACTCAGTACACTGGCACGCCCGCACTTGTTCCACTTGAGACACCGCCTGCGGCGGGGTGTTTTTTTTGGTGTCCAAACAAATTGGCACGCCCGGTGGGACACGGTTCTCCTCCCATCTCTGCTGCATTGTGGTCGTCGGATTCGTCTTCGCCTCTCCTCCAACAAGCACAACATGTTGCACGACTGCATGACGGTCCCCAAGTTGGAGCTGTCTTAATGAATGGCCCCTTCTTACAGGAGGACCATCCGACGCTGCAACTACCGAGGAGCCGAGCCTGATTCAAATCGGGCAATTCATGGTGCCGATCTTCGGACAGGCGGGAGGACTACATGGAGTTGCTGACGTCAACCCGGCGTTCCCCATGGCGTTCCAGAAGACTTGTCCCGTGGCGGTCCAGAAGGAAACTGGAGGAGCACGCAACGCCATCGACGTCGAGACCCCGATCTTGATCTCCTTCGGCACACACCCTCCAGTCGTGGTCTTCGAGCACGGCGACAAGACCTACCTCCACCAGACGCAAGACCCGGCGTCGTTCCAGAGGCTCGAGTCGAAGAAGGCGCTGAAGCGAGCCTTCGCCAAGTCCAGGAAGGAGCGTCGCGACCTCATGCTGGAAGCTCGCGCCCTCCTGAAGAAGTCCACCATCGCGGAGGTCAAGGGAGACATCCATACCGCACAACAGCTACGTTCCAAGGCGAACAACAGGCGTGCAAGGCATGCAACCTTGCAACACCTGACGATGCCGGCGGCGCAAGACATGTCCGTTCCACCTGTGGAACATACGGACGTGGAGCTTCTGGAGGCCCTGGAAGCTGTCTCCGCCAACCTGCGTCGACAGATGACGTATGCTCGCCATGCGTCAAGCCCACACCCACTACGCAACTACAGGAGGAAGTACCGCAAGGTACAACAGCTCCATCAACAGGTTAGCGCTCGCATTGCGCGGAGCGCTATCCCCGAGGAGGACTGGTCTCTGGACGTGAGAGACCTCAGCCATAGGGTGTTCACCTATCCCAGCATTGCAGAGCCGCCGTACAACTTGTTCCCTGACGGGTGGGCATATGAACCTACCAAGATCAAGGAGTTAGTGAGGCGCATGATCATGCGGGAGTACTGGAAGAAGCGTCGCTCGAGCAAGCAACATTGCTTCTCCGGCCCGACCCACATCATCGACAACAGGATCCCAATCCAACCGACTGGATGGGTCTCCTGTCTACACACGTCAGCAACCAACGGCGCACCCTCGACTGGTGCCAATAGGTTTGCTCCTTTGCAAACCCAGGAGTCTACACCTCAAGATGGAGGCGTGCGAGAGGAGATCCGCCGTCTACAAGACCAGGTTGCCCAACTCGGGAGAAGGCTTCAAGATGCACCAGAGTCTTCCTCGGCTCGATTTAGGAGCGGGGCGGAGAGACGCGCGCCAAGCCATCATCCCCAACATGAGCGCCAGACCTTGGCGCCACGCCGTAGGTCTCCACCACCTGCGCATCGAGGATACATGGCTCCGCCTCCACGACGAAACATGTGGGCGAGGCGTAACGACTATGCTGCACCCCCTCGCGAAGCCCAACAACGACGCACCAATGGAGCTCCAGAAGTTGGAAGGCTTCCCCCGGTTCTAGTTTCTCCTCCACGTCAAGTCCTGATGTTCAGGCGGCGAGAGGAGAACGCTTCAACCAATCCTCCACAACCAGGCAGGCCGGTGGTTCCTCCAGTATCACGAGCTCCACTACAAGCTCGACACGTGCCCACGGAGAACCAACGCAAGCGTGAAAGGCGGCGAAGGAATCGCCAAGCGTTGTACCGCGAGCTTGAAGAACTAGTGCTTAAGCACACTCAAGTCCGCATCCGCGCCGATGGAGAAGTTCGTGAGGAGGACGGGAGAATCATGTTCCGCATCTCCCCTACTCTGGAAGGTGATGAGAGGTACAACTACCTCCTCAGGCGCTTAACCCCGAAGCCCCGGAAGGTGCGAAGCGCCAAGGCGGAAGGGAAAGAGGCCGCTTCTATTCAGAAGCCCCCCTTGACCATCCTGAAGAGATCACAGGAGGCTACTCCAAGCATAGCTTCCACAGGTAGCTCGAGCGGAACGTCCTCAGGATCAGCAACCCCTATGGAAGGTGTCGAGAAGGCGCTGCCTACACAAGAAGGTGGACCTCCACTCCAAGAACAAGACGACGACACCTCTGCAAGGGGTGAGAAAGGTTCTCCAAGAACCGAAACTCCCCTTCACAAGGAGAAGGTACCGGGGGCAACTGAGACGGATGTTGTCATGTGCGCTACATTGACGACACATTCAGGAGGCGAGCCTGAAGAAACTTGGGTCCCGCCTCCAGTGACCCATGACTTCACCTACCCTTCTGACGAGGAGATCCTAGTGAACCCAAGGGTGAACTTCACCAAGACGTCGGCTCCTTGTCTTCCCGTAACTGAGGGGAGGAATGCGCTATCAGAGGGCGATCAGGCGCTGGCATCGGACATATCTCCGAGGCGCTACACCGACATCACGTCGCGGCTTCCACAAGACCCTGATGAGCTGCAACAAATCGCAGACCGAGCTGGAGCTAGCACTCGGCTTAAGTCCATGGCGGAACAAAAGGCGAGGCGCGACACGTTCAATGAGGAGAAAGAATTTTCAGGCCCCTACACCGATAATTCTGACTACTGGCCGGTACACCGAGAATTTTCAGGCCCCTACACGGAGTTTGCGGTGGGCACCAGAGCGGACCAAAGATGTACCACAGCATCCGCTTGGCTGGGTACTACTGGCCGGGCATCATGACGGATTGCCTGAAAGTGGCGAAGAGGTGTCATGGTTGCCAAATCCATGGAAACTTCAAACACCTGCCGCCAGTTCCTCTTCACCCGACGGTCCCGGCGTGGCCGTTCGATGCTTGGGGCATGGACGTCATCGGCCCCATCGACCCTCCATCTTCTGGAGGTCATCGCTTCATCCTTGCAGCAACAGACTACTTCTCCAAGTGGGCAGAAGCAGTACCACTGCGCGAGGTCAAGAGCGCGAACGCCATCAACTTTCTGGAGCGGCACATCATATACCGCTTCGGAATTCCACATCGGATCACCTCCGATAATGCCAAGGCGTTCAAGTCGAGCAAGATGCACCAGTTCATGGAAAAATATAAAATCAAGTGGAATTATTCTACTGGATATTATCCCCAAGCAAACGGGATGATAGAGGCGTTCAACAAAACCCTCGGTAAAATACTGAAGAAGACGGTGCACAGGCATAAAAGAGATTGGCATGACCGTCTCTATGAAGCGCTATGGGCGTACCGTGTCACGGTCCGTACCCCAACTCAAGCCACCCCATACTCTCTTGTGTACGGGTGTGAAGCAGTCTTGCCTTTAGAAATTCAGCTACCATCTCTACGTGTAGCTATTCGTGATGGTCTTACTCAAGACGAACAGGTCCAGCTGCGGTTCCAGGAGCTTGACGCCTTGGAGGAAGGACGTCTCCACGCTGTACAAGCATTGGAGCTGTATCGCCAGAACATGACAAGGGCCTACAACAAGCTCGTCAAGAGGCGCGTCTTCAGGAGAGGCGAGCTGGTGCTCGTGCTTCGACGCCCCATTGTCGTCACCCATAAGATGAAAGGAAAATTCGAGCCCAAGTGGGAAGGACCGTACGTCATCGAGCAAGCCTACGACGGGGGCGCCTACCAGCTAGTCGACCAACACGGAGTCCGACCCATGCCGCCGGTCAACGGGAGGTTCTTAAAAAAATACTTTGCATAAAAAATCCTTTTTTTTTTACCTCTCCGTGAGATGACCACGTGCATTTTCTATTGCATGGTTCGGTCGTCTCTCCATGGAGAGAAAACAAAAAAAAACCAAGGCTCTCCCTACCAGGCTACAGCTGCAGCGGAGGATCTGACGACTTTGGGGCCTTTCCAGAAGGTCCGGGGCGACAACCTGGTGGGCGGATTTTGCGACAAGCCACCATTGCACGGAACACACGACAGATGCCGAACACGTTTCCGCTGGGGGCAGTGGGAAGATGACTCGAGTCACTCCTAAGCAGCGAGGCGACCACGCCGCTCGCGCTTCCTGACATGAAGCGGCACACTCTCTGGGGAAGACCATAGAAAAAGAGCAAGAAAGGGCTACCTGGTGCAACACAAGTTCCACCAAGTGTGAAGCCACTTGCCACCCTGGAAGGTGACAACAAGGGACCAAAAGATTCAAGGCCAGCGAGGATTCATCTAGGCACACAAAGGTGAATGGCTATCTTCCAAGTTCCACCGATGCTAAAAAAAAAAGGGGCAAAAAAAAAATGGTCTCCAAAGAAGTGACCGAGTTCATGCCAAACAAGCACAAATCAAGTTCAAGTGTCGAGCTTAGCATCCAACGGAAGGCGGAGGTAGTCATTCGCCGTCCTCGGCAAAAGTGATGGCAAATTCCAAAGCCGTTACCCAAAACTCAACACCAACTCAGCCATACCTACGCTTCTATGTTATAGAGAGCGAGTAAGCTGTGGTTCAACTCAAAGCAAGGGGAGTCTCAAGCAAGAATTCCCTACACCCTGGTGGAGACGTCAAAGCAGAGGTCTACACACTCAAGCACACAACGGGGTAAAATCGTTGGAGTCGTTCCACCATGGTTACGCAACGTGCCTAATGGTCATGCCCCCTGGCTGTCTTATCCCGAGCTGCTCATATAGCTAACGCCGATGGGAGAGCCAACATTTTTTTTAAAAAAAAAAAAAATTACTCCAAACAAGTCTTTGTTCTCATGACGGTTTGCCCCTTTACCATGATATCATTATAATCATGACTGGTTCACGTACAATGGGCCAGTCTTGTTTTTTTTGTAGTGTTGCAGGTCCATCGTTGCACTACAACTGGGAACAGTGCGATGCGCCAGTGCGGTTAGCATCAAGCTGCGAAACCCTTCGGTCCGATCGGCTAGCACCACACCATACAACGGTCGCGGTCGGATTGATAAACCACAACTCCGGGAACAGTGCGATGCACCAGGGCGGTTCGCGTCAAGCTGTGAAACCCTTCAACCCGGCAGGCTGACACCACACAAAGTGGCGTCGGGTTGATAAAACTTCTTTGTCGAGTGGAACCACCTGTGCACCACAAGGCGAAGATGATTCAAGGGCGTCCGAGTGGCCGTCGCCACAACACGGACCCGATGGACGTTCTCATTGGCCAACGCCGCAACACGGCCCCAATGAAGCCCTACATTCTCGTTGGCCAACGCCGCAACACGGCCCCGACGAAGCTTCCACGACTTTCTGATGGCCAATGCCGAAGCACGGCCCCAACAGAAGTCTACGCCAGCACTTGGAGGCAGCGCAACGCCACCAAGGTTTATTTTTTTGTTTTGTTTTGTTTTTGTTTTTCTTTTCTTTTCCTTCTTTGTTTTTTTTCCTTTTCTCCCTCTTCTCTTTTGCTTTGTTTTTCTTTGGTCCCCCTCTATTGCTTTGGTTACGCCAAGGACCAGGGGAGCATCCGCAACAGGATGGCCCTTCACCAATGGGAATCAACGTTGTCGCGACCCGGCGGCGACGCACATGAAGATTTCCCATGGAGGATCCAGCTTGCACCAGCCATACTGCGGTGTACGACCCTGAAGGCATGAAGTCGTAGTGGAAAACTACACTTAGCACGAGCTAAGAATGAACGAATGTAACCCTGTGTACTAGTTCTTGTATACGCGGTAACAAGTTAGTTGTAAATTAGCTCTGGTAAGACTCTGTTGAAAGAGTCTCCCAACATGTACTCATGTCTCTTGTACTGTTGAGAAGCAATGAAAAAATAATAATAATAAAAAAGTGTTGTCTCAGGTTGTACGCTTTTATGCCAAGTGATTAATCAAAGCGTACAGCCGAGCTCTGTACAAGTCGTGTGCATGTTTATACGTGTGTATCAATTCTCAGGCTTCATGTTGATCGTGAGCCAAGATAAAGTGCTATGTTGCTAACACGGTGACTCGATCGTATAGTGGCTCAATACAAATGAAAAGCAAACGCCCTGCGAGTAGTGATGCCGTACTTGCAAGTTTGCATGGATACAATTGCTGAAGGCAACGCGGCCACAGATCGGGAGGACATGCTCAGGCGGTGCCGCGGCGGTGTCGCCTTCAGATTATGCACAATCTCTGGAGGATTCCTGGTGTTGGCCCTTGTCAGCCCCGTTGGGCGCACGTCTCTGCTGCCCCAGTTCTACGGAGGGCGCCGTGCTGACAACCGCCCATGCCTGGAGGAAACAGTGGCGGAAAAATCCCTGTTCACCGTCGCCGGCCAACTGCAAGACGAAGGCACGCCTGTTCTGTCCATCAAAGATAACTCTGACGCTAGCAATGGGGCCGGTGGCTAAGTCAGATGTATATGGTGACATGTACAAACGCGAGGAACAGACGTGTGCGAGCTTGTGCGCAGCTCTATCGCCGTGCATACGCGAGGAATAACAAAGAAAGTGCTCGTACACGCTTATGATCGGTCAAGCAAGAAGGGAACATATATGTGAATCCTGTATTGGCTTGACGGATATAACCTGTTCACTCGACTATTATATAATATATAAAAGGGGTGCATGCATCTAGCGATGCCCAACTTATTTAACTAAGGTTCAGCAAAAGTAAAAAAAAGACTCAAACATAAGAGTCTAGACAAACTAGGTGATGCTAAGAAATAGCTAGTCTCCTACGGGGCTACTGTGAATGTGGCCCAGCTAGGGATGACCTCATGTTCTATCTTTAAGGAAGGAGTACTTCAGGATAAGTTTGACGCCCCGAGACACCGGATCCTCTAGTTGGCCGATGTCCTCCAGCTGAGCTTTCATGTTGCGCCGGCACTCCTCCAGCTGCTCAAGTCTGGCCTCCAGCGTCTTGATATGTCCCCGACAAAACTCGATGTTCTTCAAGAGCTCCTCTTCTTTGCCAAGGAGCTCTTTTTCACGTGCCCAGGCAACACGAGCTTCCTCCTGGAAGCTACGAGCCTTTTCCTCGAAGTCGCGAGCCTCTTTGGCAGCGTTCTGTTGCTCCATCTTGAGGGGCTGGTATTTTGCTTGCGCCTCGTCACGCTCCTCGGCATGACGCTTTAGTTCAGCCACGGTCATGGAGCGGGCGGTGTCTAGCTCGCCAAGTTGTTGATGTCCTTCCTCCATGACAGAATTAGCTTCGATAGAGGAAGAAGTGTCGCCCTCCAAGCGCTGCGCCAGGCTCGCCATATGGGTCATGAGTTGAGCTAAGGCCGCAGGGCGCGGCTCTTCATACATCGCTGTCCAGTAACCCAAGAGCATTTTGATGCGGCGATTCACCTGTTTCTCGTTGAGAGGACTAATCTCTAGCATGGCCTGGAGGTCCCTCAATTCCTCGCGCACACCATGTCTATCGTTGGGTAGATCAAGGACAAAAGAGGCGTCATTGTCTAAGAAAGCAGGAATGCTAATTGACCCCAGCTTGGCAGTAAATTCTTTAGCTTGGTCTACTAGTTGGAGATGCATGTTGTCCTCCTTCTTCAGGGCTGCCAGCTTGGAGAGCGGTATGTGGTCCTGGAGGTCCTTGCCAACTGCAGGCAAGAGAGTATAATAATCAATAGATGAGCATGTGTTGCTATGTACAAGACAGCGTGTATATGCGCTAGCTTGATTACCTTCCGTGGCCGTGTCATTGGCAGGACGTGCAGGCTCACATCCTGATTGAGCTGGTACAACGTCTTGAAGCAATGCTCGCATGGTGTCGCCTGATAGCACAGGTACCCCATTGTCCGTCGGCAGATCCGAGCTGAGGATATCCGAAGAGGGCGCCGGAGTCGACGACTGGACGGGAGCTGTCGCAGGTGGCAGCGCCGCATCCTTTGGCTGCACCTCAGCTGTAGATTGGCCGTTTACCACTTCCGTGGGAACTCCGTAGTCCTGTATGGAGTCCGTGAAAAAGCTAAATACATCTACGGACAAGATTGCATCCCATGGGAGGGTGCCTAAGTCTTCTGTCATCATCGGCTTGACAAGGATACATAAAAAGTTACTAAAGCTCCAAAAGAGATGAGAAGAAGTTTATGAACATGCTTACGCTGTCTTTGCACAGCTCGGCCAAAGTAAGAGCGTCAGAATTCATCTCTTTGTTTCCCAAGCAGGTCACGGGAGCGGGAGTAATCTTGCCCTGTGAGAATAACATGACACGGCAACGTTGGCGTGCAAATTTATTAAATATATGTGCACAAAAGTTGTCGTACCTTCAGTGCGGCATCAGATGGCTGCGCAGGCTTAGTATTATCAGCAGAAGCTTGAAGAGGATCCGACTTCGTCAGAGTTCTCCTTTCGGCGCCCTTTGCAGTTTCGCCCTCGACGCCGTCGTCAGCTTTGCGGGTTCTCTTCGCAGGACTCGCCTCCTTGGGTGGTTCTTCTCCACGTGAAGAACCGCCGCCCGCCGCCTTGCGATCTCTTTTGCTGAGGACAGGCGCAGAGAGGGATTTGTCTAATGGCTCCG
This sequence comes from Saccharum hybrid cultivar R570, assembly GCA_038087645.1. Classification (NCBI taxonomy): domain Eukaryota; kingdom Viridiplantae; phylum Streptophyta; class Magnoliopsida; order Poales; family Poaceae; genus Saccharum; species Saccharum hybrid cultivar. The sequence goes on from JAQSUU010000449.1 coordinate 2,895,627, forward strand.
ATGGACGGTCAGTGGGATCGCTTGCGCCGTCCTTGCGAAGCTTTCTCTTTGGAGGGACATCTGGTTGGGGAGAGTCTGAATCTGAGCTGCTGTCATCCAAAACCATCTGAGAGCGACGCCTGCCGTTGCTTTCCTGAGGCTTGCGGAACTCAATTTTGTACTGGTCCGTGGTGTTGCGGGCTCCAGACCTGCTCCTGCGCGAGTTGTCCTGATCGTCGCGGTTGGCAGAGGGCTTCGTGTCGTCGCGACGTGAGGATCCTTCGCCGTCTTGACTTTGGCGCAGCTTGCGCTCGTCCCTGCGCATCGGAGGCTCCTCGCGTTGGTCCTGATTCTTGTGGTCGCCACGAGGCTTGGCGACGTCTCGACGAGAAATACGCTCATCAGCCAGATCTTCACGGGGCTGCGAGGTGTTCCGATTTCCGCGTGTCTTGGGTGCATCTCGACGTGGTGGATCGTCCTCGCGCTCGCCTTGGGATCGCTGGGAACGACGCTGCCTGCCGGACCATTCGCCTACGCGTTCGTCGTTACCACGACCCATCTGCATCAAGATTAAATTGCGTTGTGAAGATCCTAAAGTAACAATGGAACAGTAACAAGTGCAGCTAATTTGGGGTGCCCATGTAGAGTTGCCGAGTACTTGGGCTTGGCTTGCTTGCCGGCGTGCGATTGATCTGCTGCAGCGCTGATGACGTGAACTTGTTACAAGGATGCTGCAGCGTGGACTCGTATGTTACGAATTATGGGAAGCTCGGTACGGTGCATGGATATATATAAGAGAATCCCATACACGTATCTCACGAGTCCGCAGAGAATACGAAATCTCAAGTCCAAGGGAGATATGGCGGCAACTCGTTGTTGCGCCCGGATGACGGTCCAATTCTTTTCACCAAGCTGAGTCCGGATTCACTACGCATCATCCAAACTCAACTTGGTGGGGGGCATTTGTTTGACGAGATTTTGTACAAAATTTCACTAGTATGCATGTACATCTAAATGTGCTACTGAAAATAAGGAAAAAAAAACATGAATCAGGTTCCATTGGACTGTGATGAGCTAATAGTGCGCATGTTTATTTACGTGTGCTGGAAAAGAAAGAAGCTAACACGTTACTACGCCGTGCATGCATGCATACGTCGACATGCAAGCTAAGTATGTATACGTTCCATGCGTGGTATACACTTCTCAAAATATGGCGGAGCTCAAACGCCTTTAATTAGCAAGCGATCAGAGCCCACCAGGCAGCCACAGGCGCGGCACATGACGTCTGTGGGGTCGAATTCAGATCATGTGCGTATTATATGGCGTATAGGTGAAACCGTATACGGAGTACGATCTTGTACCTCAACCACAGTCCGGGCCGGTGAATTTTTTTGGGCCTGCGGATGACAGGTCCAACCCACAGAATCCTTCTAGAAGCGTTTTCACGAGATAATCATGGCACGTGGATAAGTACGTGCTTCATCCGGCGTACGAAGCAAGGAAGGAGACGGTTCCGGGTATATCGGCGCTGGCTAACGACTTTCTGGCGGCTCGTGCATGCGGCCAGGAGTCCAGCTGCTACCCTAGCTGCTGCCTATATAAAGAGACTTAGGTCTTCATGCAGGGGGGGCACTTTTTCATCCACAAAGCAAACAGCGCCGCCAGGCTCTTCAGCAGCAAGCGCACGTTCGTATCCATAATAACACCGACGTCCGGCCGCCGCACGAGGGGACCCAGGCGTCTTCATCCAGGAAGCCAGCAAGCAAGTTGAGCGAGGCTTCTTCATCCATCCACTCGAAGCCATGGTGTGCACGTCCTTCTGCATGGGTAAGAGACTAATCTAGTCATTTATCTCTTCTAATCCTACGCAGTTGCATACATGTTGGCTGGTGTCATGGTCCTGGCCGAGTAGATTGGGATACGGTAGCCGGACGATCAAGACGGCGCCGGACTGCGATGGTCATCGCGTTGCAAGGAGACGGAGCATCGCCCGGCGGGCTTCGGCTTGCTGGTGTCGGACATGCCCGCGACGTGGACCTGGAGGCTGAGATCCGAACGCGGCTGCCAGGACAAGAACATGAAGATACAAGTACTACACCAAGATGCAAATACTACTGCAAGAGGCATGCAAAGCCTAGATGCACATGCATATACGTGCACGTACAGGCCATGCATGCACGTGCCGTCTACGTATGCCGAGAACACGAGCAAGGCGATGTACAAATCTTCATCAACAACTTCAACAACTCTAGATGATCAGTTTCATGGCGTACCACGATGACGCTGCTGAGGAGTCCGAAGCGATCCAAGCTACACCAACCATGCAAGTGCAACCACGACTACACTACGTGCCGTTTGACACCGACGAGGCGAACGACACGGGCGGGCGAAGCTGATGATCCAGCTCTGCTACACCGGCTCATGGACCGACGAGGCCATCACGCCGATGCCATCTACATCTACACCAACACACAAGCATGGAGACATGAAGCGAAGATTGAAGACGACGACCACAGCAGCAGAATCGGAGGTACTCTGTGAGCCTGACTCACCGGGGTAATTAACTGGGAGCTTTCCGAGGCCCCAGGAACCAGGAGACCACGACGCCTAGTCAGATCGCCGCCAGCTGGCCATAGCGCGCGCATCTACGAGAGCTTGTATTTATTAACTCGTGATGATTAATAAAATACTTGTTCTCTTGTTATCTCTGTGTACTCAGTACACTGGCACGCCCGCACTTGTTCCACTTGAGACACCGCCTGCGGCGGGGTGTTTTTTTTGGTGTCCAAACAAACCCCTTGTTCAACAACTCCTCTAGTTGCTTCTTCAACTCAGCTAACTCATCCGGAGGCATCCTATAAGGTCTCCTGGAAATTGGAGCTGTCCCGGGGATCAACTCAATTCCAAACTCAACATCTCTATCTGGCGGAAGACCAGGTAACTCATCTGGAAATACATCCGAAAACTCACACACGACCGGAATCTGATGAATCAGAATGACATCCATAGCACATGTCACACTCATAAGGTTTGTTCTTTTAGGCAATGGTACCTAAAAAGTACCCTCTCCCTGGGGATCCTTTAGGGTAAGTACCCGACTTCCTGTATCTATAACTGCTCCCCATTCTTTCATCTAATTCATCCCTATGATGACATCCAGAACTAGTCCAGGCATAACTATTAGGTTAACTCGAAACTTTCGACTACCTAACTCAAGGGTTGCCCCTCTAACCATCTGATTGGTTAAAACATCAGCTCCTGCTGAACTTATACGGTAACCATAACTTAAGTCTGTGCATAGTTGTTCATGTTTCCGTGCAAATGCTTGACTCATGAAAGAATGCGATGATCCAGAATCAAACAGAACAACTGCAGGGTTTTAGTTAACAGGAAACTTACCAGCAGTTACGGGCTCTCCCTCAGGAATCTCTTCCACAGTGGTGTGGTGCACTCGAGTATTATAAGTCTGTTGCTTCTTTCGGGGCGGATAAGGGCAGAACTTGGAAAAGTGGCCTGGTTGATCATAGTTATAACAAGGTCCCTTTACTGTACCAGCAGATCCGATAGCTCCCTTCGAGTTCCCTTGTCCCGTGGTTGCGGCTGTCCTTGCTGGAGGCACTGCCATCTTGTACGGCTTCTGCGGTCCCTTGTAGTTCTGGGTGTTATGTTGCAGTGGCCTAAACCTTGCACCAGGTGCAGACGAACGATAGGTTGAACGATTAGCAGTGGTAACTCTAGACTATGACGGTCCTGACTCAAAGGCTCTCTTACGAGTCTTGGATGCGGTGTACGCATTGTTGTTCTTCTCTTGTTTCAGACAATCACTGATGAAGTCATTAAATCTGGCGTGGGTATTGGTACCCACATGCTTCATCATCTTCGGACCTAACCCTCTCTTGAAGCTAGCAATTTTCTTAGCATCTGTGTCAAACATGTCAGGAGCATAACGACACAAGTTGTTGAAGGCATGCAAATACTGTGTTACAGTTTTGGTACCCTGATTTAAAGCCAAGAACTCTCCCGATTTCATCTCAACTAGCCCTGATGGAATATAAACTCCACGGAAGGCTTCGGTGAACTCTCTCCATGAGATCTGAGCATTTGGAGGGAAGGTGGTGCGATGATGCTTCCACCACATCCCTGCTGGTCCTTGTAACTGATGTGCAACATACTCTGTCTTCAGTACTTCTGTCAGCCTTAACACACTGAACTTATCTCCCATAGTGTTAATCCATTCTTCAGCGTCAAGTGGCTCGGTTGCTTCCTTGAAAATTGGTGGCCTAGTGTCCATGAAATCCTTGAAATTGCTGTACTGATTCACTCCATTGCCACCACCTTGGTTGTTACCACGTTGCACGTTGTTGGCAATGGTATGCAGAAAATCTTCTATATTCTTCTGTGACTGCTCGGTATTGCGCTGACTTCCTAGAAACTGTGCAAAGAACATCTCTGCAGTGAGCGGTGGAGGAGGCGGCAAATGCGGTTCCGGGTGTGGCTCATTATGGTTGGCGTTGTTAGCACCACTCCCACCTGCCCCGACACCATTTCCACCAGTTTCAGCAGCCTCATACGTGGCGCGTCGAGTGTTTGCCATCTGCATATTTCAGCAACAAGTAATGATTAAGCAAAGTTATAGTAATTGTAAGTGAATGAAAAATTATGTCGTACTGAATTCATTGGAGAGAACAAAGTCATACAATAAAATAGAGGCACAATAATCGCATTCCAATTAAAACAACACCACTAATGAAATTACTTCAAATGCAAACATCGTGTCCAATACAACCACATTGCCAGGATACACACACTGGACTTTATGTGTTCAGGTATCACATGAACAACCAAGATCCAACATTCTACCAAGTCTCAAGGTTCAAACGAGATACATCAAGATACATGAAGCCAAAAGAAGGTCATCGTAACAGGGCCTAGTAGCTAACGCGAAGCAACTAGCCTACTCCTCAGGGCCATCATCGGGGTCGAAGACGTCACCATTGCTACCATCAGTAGCAGCGTCATCGTCAGTAGGTGCGGCTGTGGGCTCGTCCTCATCGTCGTCGATGTCCATACCGGCGGTTTCTGGAGGAGCATACGGGCCAATCCCGTTGTAGAGCGCATGAAACTCCTCATACAAGTTGACATTGTACTCCTCTAGCTCCTCAACCCTCTGCCTCAGGAGGTTCCTCTCGTTCTAGGCTTCATTCCTTTCCTGAACCAACTATCCAATCATGCGGTCTGCATTTCTGTTGGCCTGAGTCAACGTCTGCACCCGCTGTAGAGAACTATCACCTCTCTCTAGAGCCTGGTCCCGCTGCAAGCTCATGTCAGCCAACTGCTCCTGCAAACTAGCAATAGCACGTGCCTGCTTCTTCTTTTGTTTTCTTGCTTTGAGCCGATCATCACCACGCAAACCAGTCAAAGTCCAATAGGTGCACTCAAGACCCTGGTATGATCTGATAGCTGCATACATCGCACTCATAGCGTGGTTGTCGCTAGCATATCCTTCGTTTGGGCCTCTGACCAAAGCACTTCCTTGTGGTTGCACCCAAATGGCATCGCGAGGATCATCTCTTGAAAAAGTGTCAGCCAAGGCTGCTGCCAGCTCATTGGGAAATCTGCTCATTATGTCCCTGACGACACGAAAAGCTGCTCCCTCTGCACCCTCAACCGGAGTGCGTCCTTCAAACTCTAAGTGCCAACCATCCCATTCTGGAACATCACCAAGAGTAGGGACAGTGATCTCCACTACTGCCAGTCCATCCTCTGCCAACTGGCTCTCACTCCAAGAGTACACCGGCTCCTGACCCTCCGGGTACCCCACATCATAGAGCACTCTCCAAACCAAAGTTGGCATGCCAAACTCGCTCAGAAAGGTGTCCGTGCTGCGGTGCTCTCGTGGGGCCAACTAGCGTCGAGGTGCTCTTCCACCTGTGGACTTACGGGCAGTCTGCTTCGTGTGGGCCATTTGTACCAAAAGTTTCGATTACCCGGTGAGAACACATTTTAAGTTGGTATAATTTTTATCGAAAGGGGATAATCAATTTATAAGGGGAGGAATGCATGGCATGAATGAAATGCACAAGCAACATGATGCATGCACGTTTTGTAACACCTCAAGTGTTTAGCTCCATAATTGCATTGCATTTGCATTTGCATAAGCATAAGCATGCATCATTCATGTTTGTTATTTCATGTGATGCAACCCATGTGATTGTTCTGGGGTTTATTTGAATTATTTCATGAAGTATTTGATAGTTGGTGTAACAAAAAGGTAAGGTAGCCAATCATGACCTACAACACCTTAGTTATACTTAGGGTAACATTTGGAACAAGGTTCATGTTGACCAAAATTACAAAATTGCCCTCCAAGAGAAGTTTGACCACCATTTGACCCTAGAAGGCTCTAGTTTGACCAATTAAAAAGTCTAATTTAGAGACCTTGCATGGAAGAGCACCCTTAAGCAAAGTTGTAAAGAAATTCATGGGGAACAAAAGTCTCAATATGACCATCTCATAAAATTGACCCTAACATGCTCAAAAGTGGCCACAAGTCAGTTAGAGAGGTAGCTCCAAGACTTAGAAATTTTCTAAGTCTGGAATCTGACCCTACAGTTTTACAGATGCCTACTTTAGGAGCTTTTAGTTTGCAAACCAGGCCAAATCAGTCTTTGAGCCAATTGACAAAGTTGTTGTCCACACATAGCTCTACAACATTGTCAATATCACCATCACCTGGTTCTCAATAGTTTGGGAGATATAGTGTCAAGAAGTTAGGGTTTCAGTCGGCGTTATCTCTGAAACTGCATTTCAGTTTCAAGGGGCACCACTTTGGAGCTCTGTAGTTTCAAATCTAGGCCAAACCAGCCCAAACTCCAATTGACAAACTTGTAGACCTCATGTAGCTCTACAAAATTGGTGTAATCATCTTCGACTAATTCGAACCGGTTTGGGAGATAATCATCGTGGAAGTCGCTCTGTCAGTCGGTCATCGATGTCACCTTTCACCCGATTCAGTTTCGTCAGCCGTGGGAGTGGCCGACCAGCCGCAGGCCGTCGTCGACGCGTGGAGGCGCGGTGGCGCCCGTACGCCGGCCCTGGCCCCACCAGTCAGGCCGCGACGCCTTCAAGACGCCACGACGCGCGAGCCGGCCTCCATTCCTCCGCCCCCTCTCTTCCAGTTGCCAAGAAACATCGAAACCGAGCCGCCATTGCCGTTCTTCTCCGGCGAGCTCAAGCGCGAGCTACACCGTATCACCGGCCGCCAGACCTCGCCAATCCCTCCGCCTCACCACCCTCCATCCCCTTGACCCACCGAAGCCCACGATTTGACTCAAGGTGAGCCGCATTGCTTTCTTCCCCGTCTCCGAGAGGTCGCCGGAGCCCGCCATGGGACCTCACCGTGGTCGGGGTGCTTCGGGTCTCTCTCCATCCTCCCTTCCTAGCAAAATGGATCCACCTAGCTTCGGTGAAGCTCGTACCGAGCCTAGACCGCACCGTACATCCTCACCGGCGACGGTGCGTCGCCACCGGACATCACCGGCCGTCGCTCGCGGTGACAAGCCCCTTCCACCCCATCCCCATCCATTCCACGAGCACCAATCGACGCACCGGGTGACGGAGAACACGAGGCGGTGCTCAATTGGCCGAGCGAGCTCTTCTCCGGCGAGCTCGAGCTCGTCGGAGCTCGCGGGTCTCCGCCTCCCCTACCTCCGGTCACTGACCGCGGGGGCCCGCCCGTCAGTGTCACGCGCGGGCGGGAGCGCTGAGCGGGCCGCGCGCGCGAGTGTGTGGGCCGAGTTTTCCGGGCCGGCCCAGTTCATCCGAAATGAAATTCATTTTTATTATTTTGTCACTGATTTTTGTACAAGTTGGAAAAATATAGATCTAGGGTTGTAATGATCCAAAAATCATGAGATAAATTTTGTTAAGGTCTACATGATGTGTAGTATTTTAGAAAAATATGGATCTAGCATGAGATGTTTAAATTCTGTAAGAATTTAATAGATCCTTTAAATGTGTTTTGGAATGCATGCAAATTTGTTAAATTTATAAATTGAGCTGTAGTATTCCATAAATCATGAAATTTGGTGGGTAGGTTACTCTATGCTAGCCCTAGCTCTGGTAAAAATTTGGGCATCAGTGCTTAAGTACTTTTCAAGTTATAATGCTATCTTGTTATTTTAGGAAATGCTTAAAGGAATTTTAGTAATTTTTCTACATGTGCAATGTTCTTATAACTTTTTGGAGAATGTCTTGGTACCTTAAAGTGTCTAAGAAAAATATGAAATCTGTTGTTTGACACTTTTCAATAGGGTTTCCTATTTATGCAAAAATCAGCCTTATTAGCTTGTGAATTTTGTGTAGGGAGTTCCTTTGAATAAATTTAGTTCAAATTTTTACAGTAGTCTCTTTTTGGGTCAAAGAGTCCTCTGTAATTTTAGTAGAATTTTGGGAGCAGTTTACATATATGTTTAAAATTCCACCTAATTAATTAAGTAAAATAAGAAATGAGTATAAATAAATATTCTAGGTGGGCACACCTTACTTTCTGGTGTTTTTGTGACATTTGTGAACTTGTAGTAGTATTAGTTTGGTCTTAGAGAATGTTGGTCACATCAATAAATATTTAACCTTTGTAATTTTAGGTTTTCTGGACAGCTAGTAGTAATTCTAAATTTAGCTTTGATAAAATTGGTTGCTGGAAAACTTGTAAATACCAAAGTTGGAGTAAACTTGATGAACTAGCTTGTGTCAAAATTTGGAAGCATTTGGCTTAGTAGTTTGAGAGTTACTATTGTTTAAAGTGGCAGTTCAAAATCTGCTACTCTCTGTTTTGAGAGGACAGATTCTGGAACTTATGAAGTTTGACATGAAGAACTTAGGAGTTTGGAGTTGAGGTCTGAAAATGAATTGTAGTGCATTTCTTAGGCTTTCCAGATTGTTTTAGATCATATCTTTTGGAATTGTAAATCTCCGGTTGTGATAAAAACAAGTAGCTGCTGTCCAGAATGCTTACTGTGGTGTTTTGCTGATTGATATGGTGTAATATCCTAAGACATGCTACTTTTGTAATTGTTAGGTGTTAGGGCCTTAACTGAGGATGAGCAGCTTTATCTTAGGTTAAGTAGATTAGGTGAGTACTTCTCTACCGGAGAGGAAATTTGCACCTACTCTTTTGAAGTGATTTGAATAGAGCGTTAAATTGTTGTAATGCATTTCATTCCGAGCATATTGCATCTTTCATTATGCATTCATGGGATTTATTATGCACTCATGCAATAGGTGTACCGGAGGGGGTGACACTCCTCGAATTCGAGCCTATAATTCCGGAGGAGAACCAGGAGCAGCAGGAGCCCGAGGATCCAGCAGGCGAAGGAGACGCCGCTGAAGACTTGCCGGAGTGCCCTGACCACCGGCCTTCAACTTTTCTCAAAGGCAAGCCCCGGTGCATGCTGAACCCATCGTTTTATAAATTAATCTTGAGTATTTTAATTGTTTACTACATTAAGTTGTAGGAGTTATATGAAAACACTTGTTGCATTATACCTGTCCTTGTCCAGATATCGTACTTAATCCTATTTTAGGTTTAGGCACATGTCAATGCTTAGCCCTGCTTAGTACGGTAGAAGTCGGGTGATTTTCGGTCATCCGCGAGATGTAGGAAGGAGTCACGAGTGGCTGTATGGCTACCGTGGTGGAACCATGCTTTAAAATGAAATTGAGACCGGGCGGGAGTTCGATAGTACAGCCGCAAGACACTTCACGTCTTGGGTGTGGAGCTATGCCCGTCTGAGTCGTTTAAGGACCGATTCGCTGTACGTCCTTGAGTCATGTTGAACGCAGTCTAACACTTAGTTGGCCGGATAAGTCATTCCGACCGCGAAGTCGAGTAGTATGGTTCAGGCCGGGAATCGAATGGTAGGTTGCATCTTGGAGGAGAGAAAGGATGTGCTTGGGGACATTGGCGTGAGACCAAGGGGGGGTTAGAGTCCCTATCACCTGGTAGAGTGTCGCCCTTGGGGACGCGACATTATTCGGGCCCGTGATTCCTGAACTGTACAAAAGATGACCTGAGCAGCCTTCGTCAGGCGTGACTCGGTGAGTGTTAGAAATACCCCTCCAGCTGGATAGGAATTCGATTCGAATCGCCGTCGCTCCCGGTTAGTGAGCACTTGACTTGAGCAGCGGCAACGTAGATCTCATTAAATAAACTGGTGGTTAAGGGAATGATACAATATTGCCACAATTCATAACTGCTCTGGATATAATGATGATAATTGTTTGATTATAATCAAGTGCATGTTTAGTACAGGTGCTAAGATAGATGACAGGTAAATGCTAAAAGTAACTGCTAGTACAGGTTATAAGGATTTCAATTACTTATGCCTTTATGCAAAATGTTATGTCAGCTAGCCCCTTGTGTAAGCCTTGCATAATCCTTGGTGTCATCTTATTTCTGGTTTTCGACGGGTAAGTCTAGCTGAGTACATTCCAGTACTCAGGGTTTATTCCCTCCTGTTGCAGATGATATGCTCTATCAAGGCTTCTGCAAGACTTGTCTCCACCCTGCGGGTGAAGAAGACTAGATCACTTGGGCGTGATCATCTTTATGTACTTTCCTCATGCTTTTGCGGGTTGTCGATCATCCAGACTGGCAGTATTTAATTACCTAGTGTGTGTGTTATGCTTCCGCTACTTTCAAACTTGGTTTGTATTATTTGCTACTCCGTTGTGTAAGCTTATTTCAGAACTACTTGTGAAATGTAACGTATGATGTTGTATGTTGAATGATGCGATCCTGGTTGTAAGCAGTTTGGTTTGAAATCCTTCGTGATTTCGATTGACTACCGGGATTATATGGGCTCAAGTTTGAAAATTTGAGCGCTTCGGTGCTTGTTTTCGTACTTGTGCTCTTATAATTTGGTCGGTTCTGTTACAGCTGGTATCGGAGCATAATTCAACATTAAACACATCATATGAGTATTTAAAAACAAAAGTATTTGATTATGAAAAAGGGTTAAACCACTAAAAATTATTTTTAGGTATGCCAGTGATCACATCCCTTAGCCCAAATAAGGACTCTTAGGTGGCTTATTATAAAGACTAACTTGGGGGCCTTGTTTGTTTTTGTTTCGTCGTCCATACGGCGTGATATTGTATGGATGCCATCCACTTGGGTGGTAATGTATGGATCAATTACCTCGACGCTCTGGTAAGTGTGAGTTGTGAGAGCATGATCGTCCAACCGGCGGTCTAGGGGAGAGTAGTTTTGGTGACTTACATCTTTACATGTTTAAACCATGTAATTACGTAAGCACTTAATTGTGGGAACCTTTATATCGGGTAGCTTTGATACTGAAGTATATACATCTGGGGATGTGTATATGGAAAGTATTTAAATTACTGCTTTCTTGTGTGCTTATATTGGGAAACTGTTGGGCTGAAATGAGGTTTTCTGCAGGTACACTAACAGCGTAACGAGTAGACCGATAGTTTCGCTTATATGAGAGAACGTATGTATGCCACCGCCTAGCGTTAGAACTTTAGGTTTCTACTAAGGTGAGAGGGCGTACGGAACGTGCATGCATCATGTTTAATTATATCATACATATCATTTACTCCCTCCTTAAAAATTTCTGTACTCCCGACTAAAGTAAATTTCGTATCCCCTAAATGATCCTCACTTTAAGTCGTATCTTATCTGTTGCTACAGATGGCACGTACCAAGAGGACTGCTCGCAAGTCCACTGGGGGCAGGGCACCGTGACACCAGCTCGCTCCACGTGAGCCCCGCCCTGAGCCTACTGAGGTGGAAAGGCTGAGGGCAGAGTTGGCTGAAGTAACGGCTGCTAGGAATGCAGCGCGTCAGCAACTGGAGCAAGTGATTCATGATCGTGACCAGGAAACCCTTGCAGTCCAGAGGTTGACAGTAGCAAACCGCAACTGTCAACACATGTTGGTCCGTGTGATGGAACAGAGGGATGAAGCCTGGCACGAGGAGAACGTTCTGAGAGCTCGCCAGTTTGAGCTCGAGCAACAGTTAGAAAATGCTGAAGAATACAATGACAACCTGCATGAAGAAGTGCACCGCCTGAACAACGAGCTTAATCCCCTGCTGCCTCGAAACAACAACGTCGATGAGGACATAGGTTCGGGAATCTTCATGGCTGAGGATGATGATGAAGTGGAGGTTGATGGACCACAGGATGCCCCACCTGCAGAAGCACCAGAGGAAGAGCCAGAAGAAGAAGAAGACGAGGAGTTAGAGCCTGTCAGTGATGAGGACGGCGGGGAGATCCTTGACACTGACTCGGAGGATGATGCTTAGAGTAGTCATCACGTGCCTATAATGTTAGGATCGTCTTTTGTGCCCTCCCTGTGAAGGAGTGAGGCCTTGTAATAACTTGACTTTGGGATGTAAGGTTGAACCGTATGTTTCCTGAATGTAGTTTGAACCTGTTAATTTCGATCACAACTTGATGTCTTATTATGTTGCGTTCGATGATGGTGTCACGATTAGCACCCTTCGGTGCCGCGACGAAACCGAGGGCCTCCTATGGCGCGCGACATAAGGCTGTGCTGCTTGGCACGCGCAGGTATCGAGGTGGCTAGTCATGATCCACCATGGAACTCTTCATTGAGGAGTCTCTTTGTGGTCAGTTTGAAGTAGCCTTTCACAGTCAACTAAAAATCTTGAGATCGAATCCAAGTACCGTGCAAAAGGTCAAAAATCACGTAGATAGCAACGTAAACGGTCCGGTAACCGTTGTGCTCCCTGTGAGTGAGCCTTTAACAAAGAGCATCTTGTTGGATTACCAAGTATGATCTCGTCAAATGATGCGCTAGAATGGATTGTGCGGTTGTGATGAATTATTGTGCCTTAATTATTATGAGAAATCTATTCATACAGTCAGATTGACATTTCGCAATGATTCATCTACAAATTTCCCACATCGTCAGTGCTCATTGGCTATGCATTTTGCAGATGTCGTACAATCTACGCCGGGGTCGTGGAAATGAGGAGGAGGAACAGCCGCCCCCTCCGCCACCACCTACTCCGGCCGAGTTGATGCAATCAGTGGTTGAGGGGCAGCGTATGTTGGCTGACGCCATGCGCCAACTGGCTAATCGAGAGGCTCGTCATGGCCGCCAGGGCCCAGAGACAAATCAGTACAGCGATTTCAAGGACTTTCTGGATACAAAGCCCCCGCTCTTCAAGGAAGCGGAAGAACCACTGCAGGCTGACGAGTGGTTGAATACCATTGAACAAAAGTTTCGTCTGCTACGCCTAACTGATGAGCTAAAAACTGAGTATGCTTCCCATCAGTTGCATGGTCCGGTGGGCATTTGGTGGAGCCACTATCGTTCCACACTGCCTGCCAATGTCCCGATTGCTTGGGATCAGTTTAAGGCGGCATTCCGGGGAAATTATATCCCTCCCGGTCTTATGGCAATCAAGCACACAGAGTTTATGAGGCTGTCGCAAGGAAACAAAAGCCTGACTGAATACTTGCAGTCCTTCAACAACCTGGCAAGGTATGCCACAGAGTTTGTGGATACCGATGCCAAAAAGATTGCTAGCTTCAAAAGGGGCCTCGGCCCAAAACTGATGAAAACTATGGGCACTAGTAAATGTACTACTTTCAATGATTTCATCAGCGATGCTTTGACCCAGGAGAACAACAATACTATTTATTCTGCCTCTAAGAGCCGTAAAAGGGCCCTTGAGGCAAGTGCTTCTCAGTCAAGGGCCTCAGCGGCACCGAGGTCTTCCCCTCGCCCACCTGCTCAGAATACAAAGTTCCGTCCGCCGCAGAAGAAGCCTGCTGCAAAAACGGGGTTCCGTAAGGCTTATACCGTCGCTCTGCCAAAGGGGACTTCTGGACAGAGCAGCTCTAGTGTTTCTCCTAGCAATATGCCTTGCTAGAATTGCAACAAGCCAGGTCATTGGGCCCAGAACTGTCCGTACCCTAAGAAAAATGTCAACCAAGGTAGTCGTCAGGGACACGCCCATTATAACAGCATTGAGGAAATTCCATCTGGTGAGGTGGTCACCGTTGGTAAGTTTCTAGTTGACCAACACCCCGCAGTGGTACTTTTTGATTCAGGTGCTTCGCATTCCTTTATCAGTCCTAAGTTTGCATCCAAATTTGCACACAAGTTGCATACTGTTGAAGGTGTGGGTTATTGTATTAGTGCTGCAAGTGGGAATATTTCCACAAACAAAGTAGTGGGGAACCTTAAGTTTGAGATAGAAGGGCGAAGTTATTCGCTTGCCCTATTGGTTTTACCTGGTTTAGACATAGATGTTATCTTGGGCATAAATTGGATGAGTCAGAATGTGATACTCATTGACACATCCGCTCGGGTAGTTATGCTCAGAGATCCTACAGATCAAAAGGGTTTTCTAGTACAACTTCCCAGAAAGGTTGAATTGTCGGGGGAAATTCATGCTGTGCAAGCAAAGGCGTTGGCTGAAATTTCCGTAGTAAATGAATTTCCGGACGTTTTTCCCGATGAATTGCCGGGACTCCCTCCGGATCGGGATGTGGAGTTTAAAATCGAGTTGTTGCCTGGCACGGCTCCCATCTCTAGGAGACCCTATAGGATGCCTCCAAATGAACTCGCTGAACTTAAGGTGCAATTGAATGAACTTTTGAAGAAGGGGTTGATTCGTCCTAGTTCATCGCCGTGGGGATGTCCTGCTATCTTTGTAAAGAAGAAGGATCAAACCTTGCGAATGTGCGTAGATTATAGACCTCTCAATGCAGTCACTGTCAAAAATAAGTACCCTCTACCGCGAATCGACATCTTGTTCGATCAGTTGTCTAAAGCTAAAGTTTTCTCCAAGATCGATCTAAGATCTGGCTACCATCAAATTAAAATTCGCCCGGAAGATGTTCCAAAGACAGCCTTTTCTACCAGATACGGTCTTTATGAGTATCTTGTTATGTCTTTTGGCTTGACAAATGCCCCCGCACACTTCATGTACTTGATGAATTCGGTGTTTATGCCTGAATTGGACAAGTTTGTGGTGGTATTTATTGACGACATCCTGGTATATTCTGTGAATGAGGAGGATCACGCTGAACATCTGCGTATAGTCCTCACAAGACTGCGTGAACACCAACTATATGCAAAGTTCAGTAAGTGCGAATTCTGGCTTCGTGAAGTACCTTTCCTTGGGCATGTGTTGTCCGATGGAGGAATTATGGTGGACCCCGCCAAGGTACAGGAAGTACTGAACTGGAAGGCTCCTATCTCGGTTCACGAGGTCCGAAGTTTTCTTGGTTTGGCTGGCTATTATCGTCGCTTCATCCCGGATTTCTCCAAAATAGCCAAGCCAATGACTCGGTTACTGCAGAAAG
This sequence comes from Saccharum hybrid cultivar R570, assembly GCA_038087645.1. Classification (NCBI taxonomy): domain Eukaryota; kingdom Viridiplantae; phylum Streptophyta; class Magnoliopsida; order Poales; family Poaceae; genus Saccharum; species Saccharum hybrid cultivar. The sequence goes on from JAQSUU010000449.1 coordinate 2,910,974, forward strand.
ACACCAGGTTTGTCTGGACTCCTGAGTGTGATGCGGCTTTTCACAAACTGCAAACCCTCCTAACCTCAGCTCCGGTTTTGGCACAACCGGATATCGAGAAACCATTTGATGTTTATTGTGATGCCTTAGGCATAGGTTTGGGAGGTGTGTTGATGCAGGAAGGCCGAGTAATTGCATATACTTCTCGACAACTTCGGAAGCATGAGGCAAATTATCCAACGCATGACTTAGAACTCGCCGCAGTTGTTCATGCTTTGAAAGCCTGGCGACACTATCTGTTGGGCAATGTATGCAATATCTACACAGACCACAAAAGCCTTAAATACATCTTCACCCAACCCGAGTTGAATATGCGTCAAAGAAGATGGCTCGAGTTGATTAAAGATTATAACCTTCAAGTGCACTATCATCCTGGCAAGGCAAATGTGGTTGCGGATGCTTTAAGCCGTAAGTCTCATTGCCATTCCTTAGTTGAAACTGATTTTCATCGATCTCGCCTTCTACATCCAACGGTCTTGTACAACATCACTGTCAGTTGTACTCTCAAAAACAGAATTATGGAACTCCAAAAGACTGACACGGGTATATTCCACATCAAGCGTAAGATGAAAGAGCAAGAAACTACACAGTTCAAGGTAGATGAAGAGGGTGTACTATGGTTCAAAGATAGGTTAGTTGTACCTAAGGACCGGGAGCTTTGAAATGATATTATGTCTGGAGCACACTCCTCTAAGTTGTCCATCCATCCTGGTAGCAATAAGATGTATTATGATTTGAAGCCATACTATTGGTGGACCAAGATGCGGAAAGAGATAGCTGCATATGTGGCTAGGTGTGACACCTGCTGCAGAGTTAAAGCTGTGCATATGAAAGCTGGGTTGCTTCAACCACTGTCTATCCCAGGTTGGAAATGGGAAGAGATAAGTATGGATTTCATTATCGGTCTTCCTCCTACTGTCAAAAATCATAATTCCATCTGGGTAATTGTGGATCGTTTGACCAAATCAGCTCACTTCATTCCCGTTAGAGTGGACTATCGTCCCACTGACTATGCTGAGTTGTACTTCAATCAGATAGTCCGGCTCCATGGGATACCTCGTACTATCATATCTGACCGTGGTCCCCAGTTCACTGCTCGCTTTTGGGAGCACTTGCATCATCTTCTGGGAACCAAGTTAGTGAGAAGCTCGGCTTATCACCCCCAGACGTCAGGACAGACGGAACGGGTTAACCAAATCTTGGAAGATCTGTTGCGGGCATGCGTCATTTCATCCAAGGGTTCTTGGGAAAAATGGTTACCTTTAGCCGAATTCTCGTACAATAACAGTTATCAAGAGAGTATTAAGATGGCCCCATTCGAAGCTTTGTACGGTCGAAAGTATCGAACTCCACTAAACTGGGTGGAAGCTGGGGAAAGAAGGTATTATGGCATTGATTTTGTCCAGGAAGCCGAGGAACAAGTCCGTACCATCCAGAAACACATGGCTGCAGCACAAGCGAGACAGAAAAGCTATGCGGATCGTCGTAGAAAACCACTCGAATTTGAAGTTGGAGACTTCGTTTATTTGAAAGTTTCTCCAATGAAGAGTGTCCAACGTTTTGGTGTTAAGCGGAAACTTGCACCAAGATATGTGGGTCCTTTCCAGATCATAGGCAAGAGTGGAGCTGTTGTGTACAAAATCCAGTTGCCTCCTGAGATGAGAGCCATATTCAACGTTTTCCATGTATCTCAGCTTAAAAAGTGTCTTTGAGTTCCTGAGGAACAAGTTCCTTTAGGTGATATCAGGCTGGAATCCGACCTAACCTATGAAGAAAAGCCAGTCCGAGTGATCGATACTCAGGAACGAGTAACTAGAAGTAAAGTGGTTAAGTGGTACAAAGTGATGTGGAGTAATCAGGGAAGTGAGAGTGATGCTACGTGGGAACGGGAGGATTATTTGCGGGATGGTTATAAAGAATTCTATGAAAAATGGTACGCTTTCCAAATCTCGGGACGAGATTTTTATAAGGGGGGAGGGCTGTAACACCTCAAGTGTTTAGCTCCATAATTGCATTGCATTTGCATTTGCATAAGCATAAGCATGCATCATTCATGTTTGTTATTTCATGTGATGCAACCCATGTGATTGTTCTGGGGTTTATTTGAATTATTTCATGAAGTATTTGATAGTTGGTGTAACAAAAAGGTAAGGTAGCCAATCATGACCTACAACACCTTAGTTATACTTAGGGTAACATTTGGAACAAGGTTCATGTTGACCAAAATTACAAAATTGCCCTCCAAGAGAAGTTTGACCACCATTTGACCCTAGAAGGCTCTAGTTTGACCAATTAAAAAGTCTAATTTAGAGACCTTGCATGGAAGAGCACCCTTAAGCAAAGTTGTAAAGAAATTCATGGGGAACAAAAGTCTCAATATGACCATCTCATGAAATTGACCCTAACATGCTCAAAAGTGGCCCACAAGTCAGTTAGAGAGGTAGCTCCAAGACTTAGAAATTTTCTAAGTCTGGAATCTGACCCTACAGTTTTACTGATGCCTACTTTAGGAGCTTTTAGTTTGCAAACCAGGCCAAACCAGTCTTTGAGCCAATTGACAAAGTTGTTGTCCACACATAGCTCTACAACATTGTCAATATCACCATCACCTGGTTCTCAATAGTTTGGGAGATATAGTGTCAAGAAGTTAGGGTTTCAGTCGGCGTTATCTCTAAAACTGCATTTCAGTTTCAAGGGGCACCACTTTGGAGCTCTGTAGTTTCAAATCTAGGCCGAACCAGCCCAAACTCCAATTGACAAACTTGTAGACCTCATGTAGCTCTACAAAATTGGTGTAATCATCTTCGACTAATTCGAACCGGTTTGGGAGATAATCATCGTGGAAGTCGCTCTGTCAGTCGGTCATCGATGTCACCTTTCACCCGATTCAGTTTCGTCAGCCGTGGGAGTGGCCGACCGGCCGCAGGCCGTCGTCGACGCGTGGAGGCGCGGTGGCGCCCGTACGCCGGCCCTGGCCCCACCAGTCAGGCCGCGACGCCTTCAAGACGCCATGACGCGCGAGCCGGCCTCCATTCCTCCGCCCCCTCTCTTCCAGTTGCCAAGAAACATCGAAACCGAGCCGCCGTTGCCGTTCTTCTCCGGCGAGCTCAAGCGCGAGCTACACCGTATCACCGGCCGCCAGACCTCGCCAATCCCTCCGCCTCACCACCCTCCATCCCCTTGACCCACCGAAGCCCGCGATTTGACTCAAGGTGAGCCGCATTGCTTTCTTCCCCGTCTCCGAGAGGTCGCCGGAGCCCGCCATGGGACCTCACCGTGGTCAGGGTGCTTCGGGTCTCTCTCCATCCTCCCTTCCTAGCAAAATGGATCCGCCTAGCTTCGGTGAAGCTCGTACCGAGCCTAGACCGCACCGTACATCCTCACCGGCGACGGTGCGCCGCCACCGGACATCACCGGCCGCCGCTCGCGGTGACAAGCCCCTTCCACCCCATCCCCATCCATTCCACGAGCACCAATCGACGCACCGGATGACGGAGAACACGAGGCGGTGCTCAATTGGCCGAGCGAGCTCTTCTCCGGCGAGCTCGAGCTCGTCGGAGCTCGCGGGTCTCCGCCTCCCCTACCTCCGGTCACTGACCGCGAGGGCCCGCCCGTCAGTGTCGCGCGTGGGCGGGAGCACTGAGCGGGCCGCGCGCGCGAGTGTGTGGGCCGAGTTTTCCGGGCCGGCCCAGTTCATCCGAAATGAAATTCATTTTTATTATTTTGTCACTGATTTTTGTACAAGTTGGAAAAATATAGATCTAGGGTTGTAATGATCCAAAAATCATGAGATAAATTTTGTTAAGGTCTACATGATGTGTAGTATTTTAGAAAAATATGGATCTGGCATGAGATGTTTAAATTCTGTAAGAATTTAATAGATCCTTTAAATGTGTTTTGGAATGCATGCAAATTTGTTAAATTTATAACTTGAGCTGTAGTGTTCCATAAATCATGAAATTTGGTGGGTAGGTTACTCTATGCTAGCCCTAGCTCTGGTAAAAATTTGGGCATCAGTGCTTAAGTACTTTTCAAGTTATAATGCTATCTTGTTATTTTAGGAAATGCTTAAAGGATTTTAGTAATTTTTCTACATGTGCAATGTTCTTATAAATTTTTGGAGAATGTCTTGGTACCTTAAAGTGTCTAAGAAAAATATGAAATCTATTGTTTGACACTTTTCAATAGGGTTTCCTATTTATGCAAAAATCAGCCTTATTAGCTTGTGAATTTTGTGTAGGGAGTTCCTGTGAATAAATTTAGTTCAAATTTTTACAGTAGTCTCTTTTTGGGTCAAAGAGTCCTCTGTAATTTTTGTAGAATTTTGGGAGCAGTTTACATATATGTTTAAAATTCCACCTAATTAATTAAGTAAAATAAGAAATGAGTATAAATAAATATTCTAGGTGGGCACACCTTACTTTCTGGTGTTTTTGTGACATTTGTGAACTTGTAGTAGTATTAGTTTGGTCTTAGAGAATGTTGGTCACATCAATAAATATTTAACCTTTGTAATTTTAGGTTTTCTGGACAGCTAGTAGTAATTCTAAATTTGGCTTTGATAAAATTGGTTGCTGGAAAACTTGTAAATACCAAAGTTGGAGTAAACTTGATGAACTAGCTTGTGTCAAAATTTGGAAGCATTTGGCTTAGTAGTTTGAGAGTTACTATTGTTTAAAGTGGCAGTTCAAAATCTGCTACTCTCTGTTTTGAGAGGACAGATTCTGGAACTTGTGAAGTTTGACATGGAGAACTTAGGAGTTTGGAGTTGAGGTCTGAAAATAAATTGTAGTGCATTTCTTAGGCTTTCCAGATTGTTTTAGATCATATCTTTTGGAATTGTAAATCTCCAGTTGTGATAAAAACAAGTAGCTGCTGTCCAGAATGCTTACTGTGGTGTTTTGCTGATTGATATGGTGTAATATCCTAAGACATGCTACTTTTGTAATTGTTAGGTGTTAGGGCCTTAACTGAGGATGAGCAGCTTTATCTTAGGTTAAGTAGATTAGGTGAGTACTTCTCTACCGGAGAGAAAATTTGCACCTACTCTTTTGAAGTGATTTGAATAGAGCGTTAAATTGTTGTAATGCATTTCATTCCGAGCATATTGCATCTTTCATTATGCATTCATGGGATTTATTATACACTCATGCAATAGGTGTACCGGAGGGGGTGACACTCCTCGAATTCGAGCCTATAATTCCGGAGGAGAACCAGGAGCAGCAGGAGCCCGAGGATCCAGCAGGCGAAGGAGACGCCGCTGAAGACTTGCCGGAGTGCCCTGACCACCGGCCTTCAACTTTTCTCAAAGGCAAGCCCCGGTGCATGCTGAACCCATCGTTTTATAAATTAATCTTGAGTATTTTAATTGTTTACTGCATTAAGTTGTAGGAGTTATATGAAAACACTTATTGCATTATACTTGTCCTTGTTCAGATATCGTACTTAATCCTATTTTAGGTTTAGGCACGTGTCAATGCTTAGCCCTGCTTAGTACGATAGAAGTCGGGTGATTTCCGGTCATCCGCGAGATGTAGGAAGGAGTCACGAGTGGCTGTATGGCTACCGTGGTGGAACCATGCTTTAAAATAAAATTGAGACCGGGCGGGAGTTCGATAGTACAGCCGCAAGACACTTCACGTCTTGGGTGTGGAGCTATGCCCGTCTGAGTCGTTTAAGGACCGATTCGCTGTATGTTCTTGAGTCATGTTGAACGCAGTCTAACACTTAGTTGGCCGGATAAGTCGTTCCGATCGCGAAGTTGAGTAGTATGGTTCAGGCCGGGAATCGAATGGTAGGTTGCATCTTGGAGGAGAGAAAGGATGTGCTTGGGGACATTGGCGTGAGACCAAGGGGGGTTAGAGTCCCTATCACCTGGCAGAGTGTCGCCCTTGGGGACGCGACATTATTCGGGCCCGTGATTCCTGAACTGTACAAAAGATGACCTGAGCAGCCTTCGCCAGGCGTGACTCGGTGAGTGTTAGAAATACCCCTCCAGCTGGATAGGAATTCGATTCGAATCGTCGTCGCTCCCGGTTAGTGAGCACTTGACTTGAGCAGCGGCAACGTAGATCTCATTAAATAAACTGGTGGTTAAGGGAATGATACAATGTTGCCACAATTCATAACTGCTCTGGATATAATGATGATAATTGTTTGATTATAATCAAGTGCATGTTTAGTACAGGTGCTAAGATAGATGACAGGTAAATGCTAAAAATAACTGCTAGTACAGGTTATAAGGATTTCAATTACTTATGCCTTTATGCAAAATGTTATGTCAGCTAGCCCCTTGTGTAAGCCTTGCATAATCCTTGGTGTCATCTTATTTCTGGTTTTCGACGGGTAAGTCTAGCTGAGTACATTCCAGTACTCAGGGTTTATTCCCTCCTGTTGCAGATGATATGCTCTATCAAGGCTTCTGCAAGACTTGTCTTCACCCTGCGGGTGAAGAAGACTAGATCACTTGGGCGTGATCATCTTTATGTACTTTCCTCATGCTTTTGCGGGTTGTCGATCATCCAGACTGGCAGTATTTAATTACCTAGTGTGTGTGTTATGCTTCCGCTACTTTCAAACTTGGTTTGTATTATTTGCTACTCCGTTGTGTAAGCTTATTTCAGAACTACTTGTGAAATGTAACGTATGATGTTGTATGTTGAATGATGCGATCCTGGTTGTAAGCAGTTTGGTTTGAAATCCTTCGTGATTTCGATTGACTACCGGGATTATATGGGCTCAAGTTTGAAAATTTGAGCGCTTCGGTGCTTATTTTCGTACTTGTGCTCTTATAATTTGGTCGGTTCTGTTACACGTTTCTTATGTTCTCACAAACTTAAGAAATAAATGATATCTATCAATGAATTCGGTGGCATCCAAGCGATCTCTCATATACGTAACTAATACGTCCTACACGAGAAACGCTGTTATGTACCTGTAGAAAATTCATTTCAGCCCAAAACCCCATGCATGCATGAAAGCAGTAAATCTATCTACATGCTCTACACGAATCCCCAGATACGCGTACAACGGTAGTAACCACCCAAAACATCGTCCTATTGACGGCATCGCCTCAACGGACGGAACAACCACATATGCGATACTTTTATAAAAACATACGTAAAACATGTAAGTACTCCAGTATCATATAAGCACTCTCCCTAGATCGGCGGTGTATCCGATCATGCTCTCACATCTCACACTTACCGAGGTGTAGAGACAACTGATCCATACATTACCACTCAAGTAAGTGACACTCATACAATAGCACGCCGTATGAGCGACGAAATAGAAATATGGTGCAAGAACCCCCAAGTCAGTACTTAATTAAGCCACCTAGAGTCCTTACTGGGCAAAAAGGATATGACCACTGGCACACTCTTAGTTTGTAAATCACGTTTTTCAAACATATTTTTGTTTTAAATACACTTGTGAACAGTAAACACGCTAAACCATGCTCTGATGCCAGCTGTAACAGAACCGACCAATTATACGAGATTAAGTAAGAAAATCATCCATCGAGCAGACGATTTAGCAAACTTAAGCCCGTATAACCCTGTAGTCCGTGAAATCACGACGGATTTCAAACCAACTTACATACCAGCCAAGATCGTAATAAGTTCAGCGGTCACCATCACAAGTTACATAAAAGCTTGCGTCACAAATACATCGGAGTTTAAACATAGTTATTACAAACCAGTTTCGAATGAAAGTAGCGGAAGCATTTAGTTCAAATCACACACTCACACAGAATTCATAATACAGTGCCAGCTCAGGATCATATTCCAACAAAAGCATCAGATGAGATGTAGTGAATGACCATTGCCCATGGTCCTAAGCTTTTCTCATTGCAGGATAGAGGCAGTTGATACAGTAGCCGTAATACATCTGCCCATCTGCAACAAGTGGGAACAAAGCCCTGAGTACGAGAAGGTACTCAACTAGACTTACCCGACAGAACCAAAAATAAAAGACACCAAGGAATCATGACAGACTTTATGGTGGGGTAGCTGACTCCTTTGCAAAAGGGCATTTTTAGTATTTAGAGAATCTTTACAGAAGCTTTGCATCAAGTTAAATCTTTATTAACCTATCAACTACATTTGCACCTGTACTAAAGTAACATGTAATTAAACAGGTAATGATACCCAATGATCACTAACAACTTTCATCATGTCATATTTCATATAACTGTCCAAGTGTTCCATCAATATTACTACGATGAAGTAGCTCAAGTCAAGTGCTCACTATCCAGTGAACGATGGCGATTCGAATCGATTATTAACCAGCTGGTAGTTATTCCTCACACAAACCTCACTCACCCGCTAAAGTGAGGTGTTGGTCACCGAGTCAACCATTCAGGTGAAGTTGCGAGCTTGCCAGGAACCACATGTACCCGGGGGCCGCCCAACTGCTCTTTGGCCTTATCATCGCGCCCCCGTATCCTGCAACTACTGCTCCGGTACAGTGCGTTGCGGGCAATCCACTCGGCCCGAATAATCTCCCAGCTTCGCGGTCGGAAGGTACTTTATCCGGCCAGCTAAATGTGAGGCATGCGTTCAACATGACCCGAGGTCCAACAACGGTCGGTCCTTAATCGACACAGATGGAAAACACTACAGTCCGAAACCCTGCAAGTTTCCGTCCGGTCTCAATTTCACATTAACACTTAGTTATTTCCTGACGACATCTTTTCTCAAGCAGATCCAGGTAAACACCTATAGCTCACAGGTGACAGAAAATCACCCGACTTCTACCGGTCTAAGCAAGCTAAGCAATTACTTGACTGCGCTTAACAGGGTGACAAGGATAGGGTAAAATGGAGTAAACAAGGTATAATGCAGCAACGGTTGCAAATAACTCCTAAACTTAATGCAGTAGTTAAAGTAAAGCATTAATAAAATAATTGCAAACCGGGGGAAAGAAATGCTCCAGGGCTTGCCTCTCTCGAAAGAGCTCGGACAGTAGTCTGGGCACTCTGGAAGCTCCTCACCGACCTCCTCGTCGGCTTCGGGCACTTCCTGCTCCTCGGGCTGCTCTTCCGGCTCCTCGGGAACTGCTACCTGAGCTACTTCCTGCGATCCTGTATGATGCAATCGTATAAGTGCTTCTGCCTAGATGCATTGCGGAAATGACATACAATGGTCATGATAAATGAAATGTAGATAATTAGATTCACTTTATTTCGTAAAGTGGGAATATATTTCTTCTACAAGGTAGTCAACATCATCCAAGAATACAGACTACAAGCACATGTCATCTACTGCATTCTCTTCTACTACTACTACCATGCTAAGTCAACACATTTTATTAAATGCTTCAAAGATACACCAAAGCAAATCTTACTAACTAATCATGCATTAACAAGATTAATTAAACCCTAATTACAACTAGGTCTGAATAGCAACACCTATTTTAGTAGCACATAAAAATCTGAGAAAATTGCAGTAGCTTTTTATCATCTAATCTAGCATACCACAAAAATTTCATTGTATTTGGATTACTAGAAATGCCTACACAAAAATAACAAGCTAGGGCCTAAAAATGAGCATAGAAATACTTTGTACTATGAAAAGTATCAAACAACAAATTTAATATTTTTCCTATATTCTAAACAATAAACAATCACTATAGAAAAATTACTACATGCATGTTTTATTCATATTTTTCTCTCTAGCAAAAATAACAATTATTAATAATATTAAACACTTGTACTACAACTCAAGATTTTTCCACAGAACATGCATGTCATATATTTTTCCTAGAAAGTACATCACAAAAGAAAATTATAGCAAGTGGAACCATATTTTTCTAAGCTTTCTGTGATTTACTACATATTTAACAAGAAAACAGCAATTTCATTGATTAAAAAAACTCTACAGAAAAGTATTTCAAACTTGACATGTAATATTTTTCCCAAGTAGATCTAATGATAAGGAATCTAGCAAAATTTATTTCAACAAATTTGGAGCAAATTTGAGTAGTCAAACAATTTCCAAACCATTTCCATTTTCAAATAATAAAAGAAAAACGAAAAACAATTTTTCTTATCGCCAACGGGCCGGCCCAGTGAAGTCAACCGGCCGGCTAAGGATTTCGGCCCGAGCGCGAGCGCGGGGACAGCAAGTGCGCCGGCCCGGCTTGGGCTACGGCCCAAAACCGTTCGGTCCACGAGGCCAAGAGGGGGGGCGTGGTCACGACGGTGACCATGGCGCCGCGGCCGCGCGGGCAGCAGGCCGATGGCCGTTGCTGGCCATGACCGGACAAGACGAGGTGCGCATCGGGTCCACGAGAGGAAGGCGAACGCGACAAAGTCACTTTCAAGGGCCAAGAAACAGCGGAGACGCCCTTCCCACGGTGAGGTCGAGCGCGGCGGCGCCATGACCGACGGTGGCAACACGGCTCAAATCGAACCTACCTAGCTCAAATGGTGAAATCAAGGCGAGCACGACGCGTCGGAGATGGAGGCGGAGCGACGTGCACGCGATGGAGGGCGGCGGTGGACCACCGGCGGCCAATTTTACCGGCGGAGGTGGCGGTGGCGAGGAGGGCTCGAGCGTTGCTCGATGTGGGGCGGAGAAGACGGCAGCGCAGGATGAAGAATGGAGAGGGCAGAGCGGGAAGTGGAGCGCCTGCGGCTTGAAATGGCGAGGCGCGTGCTCGTGGGGGCCACGGACGGCCAGGTGTCGCCGGCGAGCGGCGCATGCCGGCCACGGGGCGAGCAGCTCCTGCCACGGCCGAGACGTGGCGCGGGCGCGCGGGCGGGGTGAGGCGGACGCAGCGCGCGGAGCTAGGCCAGGCCGATTCGAGAGCAGGCCGGGAAGGGAGGCGGCGGCCCAATAGACGAGGAAATTCGTTTTCTTTTTATAAATAAATTTCCAGATTTTCTAAATTGATTCAAATTCAAAATTTGAAGATGAAAAAGATATTTTCACAAATTGCCCCTAAAACAAAAGTTGTTCAGAATTTTATTCTCTACAACTTTCATTTAGGGCACTTTTCAAATTTCTAAACAGATTTTGAATTAGGGATTTAAAGTCAAATTTTTGAATGAAAACTCAATTTTCTGAAATATTTTTAGAAGCAAAATTTGGGAAGATTTTGAATACAAAATTTGCTCCAAAAATCATGCTAATTATTTCTAAGTTATTTAAAATTATAGCTCCACAAATTTTTACCACTTTTACCTTGGATTTTTACTAATTCAAAGCTCAAACATGATTATCACAGTTTAAATAAATTCTAACTTAATTTACATGTGATGATGATCATGCATGAAATGCAAATGCTCATGATTTAGGATGTGAATGCATGCTTAACACCCAGAGGTGTTACACAATTCACAATGGATCAAAGCAGTATTCCACTCCAAGAGCCATCCTAGTGTCCGGAGAACACCGAAAACATTTCTCTCTTCTCTAAGTTGATCAACACCAACTTCAACACCTTCTCCTTTGCAAATGTGCCAACACCACCATGTGTAAAACACCATGTGCATGTGTGTTAGCATTTTCACAATCATTTTCTCGAAGAAGTTAGGCACTCAACTTGCCTCGCCACTCGATCCTAACACGTATGCAAAGTTAGATCGCTCAAGTGGCACTAGATGACCAATATGCAAACAAGTTTGCCCCTCTTAATAGTACGGCCATCTATCCTAAACCCGGTCATCAACTTCTCTACACACCTATGACCGGTGAAATAAAAATGCCCTAGGTTGTACCATTGCCTTGCGCATTCCACTCCATCTCCTCCGACGTTGATGCAACACATGCACCAACCATATCACAAATGATATGATCCACTTCATATCATCACGTGACCATATTGGTTCATCGATCTTGACCTCACTTGCTCTTCACCGTTGCCTCGGTCCTTCGGCGCCAAGCCATCACAACTTGTCCTTCACCCTAGCAACCGATCCATCAAGCCAAGCCTCATCTTGATCTTCTCCACCTTGGTCACATGACTCCATATCATGTCTCATGTGCAATAGCCTCCTTCATGACACCATCACATGTGGACTAATCGCATGTGTATCTCATATAACCACATATTAGTCCACGTAAGTGGTCACTCAATTAACAAAACCAAACAAGGACCTTTCAATAGCTTACATACACCTTGAACTCACTATTCAACCATCTATTAGCAGGTGGATCTAAACACCTTCCTACTAAAAATTAGCTAGCTAAAAATTAGTAGCTACTAGCTATTTTTTTAGCACTAATGGATCCAAACTGGTCCCTATTGGAAACTAGATTCACTTGATTTTAATTTAAAATCTTGGGCAGCGACAGTTGTATTGTGTCCTGGACACAACCTAAATTGTAAGTCGTTTTAGTTTGTATATAGTTTTTTTACTGTGCACCTAGATACTATGAGCCCGTTCGCTTCGCTGAAAAGTCATGGCTGAAAGTACTGTTCGTTGATTTGTTGCGAGAGAAAAATACTGTTCCGACTGAAAAAACAAACTGAAAAGTACGGATTATAAGACAAGCGAACAAGGCCTATATATTATTGTCTAGATATATTATGATCACAATCTAAGGGAACAATCGACAAAATTTGCAAAGTGGTTGAACTAAACAATCGAGCTAACTGCACAGTGTAGGTAGGTACACTACTAAAAAAATATTTACCGCGGTCTTTTTAAAAACCCCTCCTGGCATTAACCGAGGCAGTCGCTTTTTATTAATCGAGGCGGTTACAAGAAACCACCTCGCAAACTCCATTAACGGAGGAGGTTATTATAAAAGAGCTCGCCTCCAGAAATAGCCCTATTAACCGAGGCGGGCCACTTATAAGGCCCGTCTCGGTTAATACTGGCCAAGGCCCTATTTCAATGAGAAAAGCCCAACTAGCCCGATACATTCCCTCACTATATATATATATATACATGTGACTTAGGTTTTCAACACTCACTTCCTCTCCCACCTCTTTGAATCCGCCGCACCCTGACCCCGACCCCGCGCCTCCCTTCACGGCGGCGCACAGCGTCCGACTCCCTTCACAGTGGCGCCCTCCCCTCCCCTTGCGGCGCTCCTTCCCCTCCCTTCCCTCACCGGCGGTGCCCCACCTCTCTCCTCTCCCCTCCCCTCCCCTCCTGGCGCTCCTCCCCTTCCCTGCCTTCTCCGTCGAGGGCGCTGCGGCCTGGGGGAGCGGCCTCTCTGGCGGGTGCGGGTCAGCCTCCTCCAGCGGCGTGCGCGGCGAGGCGAGGCGGGGTGGCGCCGCGACGTGTGCAGCGAGGCGAGGCGGGGCGGCGCCCACTCCTGCGCCTGGCGGTGGCTTCGCGCGGGGCCCGGTCCTCCTCCAGTAGCGACGACACCCACTCCCTTCCTCTCCGGCGAGCGGCCCTCCTCCAGTAGCGGCAGCGCCCACTCCTCGATCCGGTGGCTGGCACTCGGATCCGGTGACCTGGTGCTCGGATCCGGCGGCGGGGGCTCACGTCCGATGGCTGCTGCACAGATTCGACTTGCAGGCTCCGATGGCGCGTCGATCCAGCGAGCGACGGCGGCGGTAGCGCATGGATGGGCTCGCTGGGCTTATCCACGGGATTTCACTTTTCTTTTATTTTTTTAATTTGATTAACCGAGGCGGACATCCAACCGTCTTAGAAAAATGTCCTATTAACGGTGACCTTTAGTCCAAGGCGGCTGTGAAAACCACCTCGATGAATCGATTTTGCCCGCCTCGCAAAAGTTTTTTTTGTGTGTAGTAGTGGTAATTAACGGTCAACTATTTTTGACAGAAACATGTCGATGTCCATGTCCTGGATCGGAGTCTCCAGGAAGTCTGGATTTCGTAAGTAGGAGTAAGGGAGAAAAGGGCCATCAACATGACACGTTGTTGAATTTTCGCTGGTTTCTGACACTATTACGTATTCCGTTCACTACTGTAGTTGTGATTTAAAGGACAGTAGTAGTATTACGTTCAGAGTACGTGCATTCAGTACTTAAATAAAGAGAAATCAAATATCAGTTTCGATCTCAGAGGATCACGATCAATAGAAATTTACCGTCTTTTTTTTAACCTTTTTTTTTGAAAGATTTTCTCAAATATGTCCTTAACGAAAAGATTTCAGGAAATAGACCCAAGGTCCACGCTGACGGCGCCAGACTAGACGCCAATGGTGACGGCGTCAGGGTGGCCGCCACGTCACCGCCAGCTCGGCGTCATCGGCCAAGTAGCATGGGGGCTTGGCGCCAAGCTATGTTACCTTAGCGGCAGCGTGGATGGCGTTAAGCCCTGGGTCAATTTTCTAAATCTTTCCGTCAGAGGTATATTTAAGAGAATCTTTCGGAAAAGGGCTAAAAAAGCAAAATAGACGGCAGAAAATGATCTGACAACAAGTGTTGAACGAATATGTTCCTATAGTTGCTGAAACGATATTCCTCGTTCTTGTCTGTCTTGAATTTACAGCCACAGAAATTCCAAGAACGTAGTTGTTCTGCAGTGTGGCCGCACAGGCTTGCAGCCTCGTGCTTTCAGCTTTCGTATTAGCATTACAGTATACAAGTACGTAGTATATTATTATTATTCCCTTATGGCTCGTGCCAAGCACGCACGCACTATACGTCTATACTTTATATGCACATCACGTGTGTATGTATGTATGTAACAGCTAGCAGACCGGCGGCCGATTCAGAAGTGTACGTATATGTAACACAAAACGATCGACTCCACTCCTAGTATACATTGATTCTACTACGGCTTTTGCTATAATAATCCGATGGATGAAAAGACAGACACAACACAGGCATGGCAATGGCGAATTGGCGATGCCTGCAGGCAGTCAACTCAGATGGCTGACACCTTGGGGACGGTGACGGGGTACGTGTCGATGTCGTCCATCCAGGGGTTGCCCTTCTTCTCCTTGGCCGGGTTCACCGACCGGAGCGCCTTCCACACGGCGCTGTTGCACTTGAACCCGGAGCCGAAGGCGATCTGCCAGGTGCGGTCGCCCTTGTTGATCCGGCCCTTGGCCTCGGCGTAGGCGAGCTCGTACCAGAGCGAGCTGCTGGAGGTGTTGCCGAACCGGTGCAGCGTCATCCTGGACGGCTCCATGTGCCAGTCCGTGAGCTTGAGGTTCTTCTCCAGCTCGTCCAGCACCGCGTGCCCGCCCGCGTGGATGCAGAAGTGCTCGAACGCCAGCTTGAAGTCCGGGATGTAGGGCTTCACCTTGCGCTTCAGCACCTTCCGCGCGACGAGCGTGGCGAAGAAGAGCAGCTGCTCCGACATGGGCAGCACCAGCGGGCCGAGCGTCGTGATGTTGGCCTTGAGCGCGTCCCCGGCCACGGCCATCAGCTCCTTGGACAGCGACACGCCCACCTTTCCCTCCGCGTCCTCCCGCTGCCTCACGCAGCCGAAGCAGCGGTCGTCGGCGGCCTTGTGCGTGCGCACCGTGTGCACCAGCTCGTACTTGGACCGTCGACGCGCGGACCCGCGGTTCGACAGCAGGAGCGCCGCCCCGCCCATGCGGAACAGGCAGTTGGACAGGAGCATGGAGCGGTCGTTGCCCAAGTACCAGTTGAGGGTCATGTTCTCCATGCTGATCACCACGGCGTACGTGTCCCGGTGGCACTGCAGCAGGTCCCTGGCGAGGTCGACGGCGATGGGCCCCGCGCTGCAGCCCATCCCGCCGAGGTTGTAGCTCGCGACGTTGCCCCGGAGCTTGTAGTGGTTGACGACCATGGCGGACAGCGACGGCGTCGGGTTGAAGATGCTGCAGTTCACCACCAGCACGCCCACGTCCTTGGGCCGCACGCCCGTCTTGGCGAACAGCTCGTCCAGCGCGCCGAACATGACCATCTCGGCCTCCTTCCGCGCGTTGGCCATGGACGGGTTGGGCGGGATGTTGAGCACCCCCTCCGGGAGGTACGTGTCGTCGCCCAGCCCGGACCGCTCGATGACCCGGCGCTGGAACTCGATGTTCTCCGGCGTGAAGGTGCCCAGCGACTCGGTGCAGTTCATGAACCGCGCGCGGCTGCACTTGCGCTCGTCGTCGGGCTTGTAGCACGCGAAGTCCACCAGGTACACGGGCCGCGGCCGCGTCAGCGCGTAGGCCGTGGCCACCACCACCAGCACCGTGGTGCAGACGAGCACGGACACCAGGTTGTACTGCAGGCTCTGCCACAGGTCCGCCAGGTCGCGCAGCGTGAAGGTGGAGAGGTGCGCCGCCACGAGCCCCGGCAGCGGGGCCAGCAGCAGGTACGCGCCGTGGCTGATCAGGTGGTGGTACCCTAGCTTCACGTACTTGAGCTTCACCGACTGCTTGAAGTCCGGCATGCCGCTCGCCGCCGCCGTTCTTGGCTCGTCGGCCATGTCAGCTATAGAGCGAGGACGGACAGCGATCGCCAATCAGCAGCGTGAGAAGATGTCTATCTCTCAACGTGTGGGCGATGGAGCGTCAGGCCGCGCGCCCGTGGTCTTATATAGAGGCCACGCACGCAGGCACCGATCTGATCGAGTTCTGACCGGCCAGTACACGACTCCGATACCAGACACCAACTCGATCAGGTGCGCGTTCAACGGTCGGAGAGGGGATATGTCACGGGAAGCTAACCGTGACGGAACCGGGAGGAGGCCGGCGCCCACCTACTACCTGATCGATCTCGGAGATCCAAACCGAAAGATACGCCACGGCACGCACGGCGTCGGGCAGGCAGGATGATGAGCAGGAGAGAATCCGCGCGCCAGCGCGGTGGGCCGGGCAAGCAACCGCCCGGGGTTGTGCTGCGTTCGAAGGCCTGGACACGACAAACGCCACGCGGATGCGGGCTCGACGGCGACGGTTACGGGACCGGGGCGGGAGGAGGAGGATGAGCCAGGAGGAGGGGAGGGCCCCGGGTGAGCGCGACGTGGCGGCCCGGCATCTTGTAGTCGCGCCGCGTTCGCGCGCGGGCGCCGGTCCAGCCATACACGCGGCCGGGCGCGGAGCTCGGGGGACGGACGTGCGGTGAGCGCCTGCTTGGCGTGTGGTGCACTACGCCTTTTCCGAGCGTAACACACACGTGTACGCGGTGGACGTACGTAGATTATACATCCTCCATATAGAAAAGATACAGTTCCAGTCTAGTTCTAAAAAAATTATACTAAGGCCCTGTGTAGATCTCCTAGAAAATGCTAATGAGAGAAAAAATGAGAATTGGATCCAAACAATCGAATTTTAGAGTGAGGTTGTAGAATCCTACCCAACTATTTGAAGATTTTCACTATGCAAATACAGTAATCGCTATAAGAATAACATCTAAATACCTCTCTTTTTTTATCCAAAAATCCAAATTCTACATTCAATATCTACATTCCAAAATCTTACTATGAGAATGAGATCCAAACAGGTACTAAGTCAAACGAATTAAGTTTAACTAAATCTATATGTTATTATCTTGGTAGCGAAACATACTTTTTAGTTTACTTATTTCAAGCCATATATTTGGATTGTATTTTTATAAAATTAGTCAAATTTAAAATAGTTTGAATTGACTTTTATCAGACCTAAAATTATATTTTTTATGGAATACATGTAGTATAGTTATAATATACTTCTTCGTCTCTAAATAAATCAAATTCCAGAGTTGTCTTAAGTCAAACTTATTTTTGTGTGTTAGACAAAATTTGTAAAAAAGACTATACATATTTATGACATCAATGAGCATAGTATAATATTTATAGTATATCTAATTATACTAATTTAGTGCTATAAATCTTCATTCTCTTTCCTATAAATAAATTATCTCAAAGTTCTATTTGGATTTAGATTTGGATTTGTAGCTATCCCGAACCTATCATATAAATCAGGAGAGCTATAGACAACACATAGTTAGTTAGAAGGAGGTTGACGAAAAAAATAGATAGACGAAAAAAGAGCCTGAAATTTTATCTCATTATTATTATTAGGTATATAAATAAATTTAGTAAAAGTTTAAAAAGATTAATTCGATAATTTTAAAATTAATTTATTTGGAGAAGGAGTACGTAAATGAAAGGCTATTTCGGGGCCATTTCGTTGCTCGCTTTCATGCAAATCGTGTGTACCATAAAGTCCTTCATGGAAGGATTCTTTTTCCAAGTGAAGTTTTTGGACTTACTCTAGTGGATGATTAGTGCAAGTAACAAAGTAGTACGAAAAAGGACACTGCATAGATCACAGAGGTCAGTCAGAGGATATATATATGCAGTCGATCCCATGTTCCTTTCGTCTCGCAAGCACGTCACTGACCCTTCTCGCCTACAAACCTGCACTGCAAGTTTCCTCCTAGCATTTCCGGTGAGTGTGAAACCCATTACATATATTCGTTGCAGCCCAGCGGTCTCTGTTTTGTACTTGCAAAAATAATGCTTTTTAAGTCGTCGTAGGTCGCGAGAACACGAGTTGAGTTGCTGACCAAAAGCGACGCCACGGACTCGACCAGACACGTTAAATATAAAAGTGAAACGAGGCAATATGGTCAAAACTCAGAAAGGATAGTAAGAAAGAAGAACCGCGCCGTAATTGCCGCAAATAGTATGTGTTCACCTGCTTGATCACGTCATTGACCTGTATCCGTAGGCAGGCAGCATCGAAGATGAACTCGCAAGTCAGGTTCTTCCGCAGAGGGGCAAGAGGACTTCTCTATGATTGGACAATGGGTAAAATCTGGGGGGTTTACGAAAGCGGCGCAGCGCCGTCTTCCTCTCACCCGACATATCGTGCTGTCTTAGCCTATGATGTCTGATATACAGTATGAAATATAGACTAAATAATAGCTAATTGCACAGATTATATCTAATTTGCGAGACAAATCTTTTAAGCCTAATTAGTCCATGATTTGACAACGTGACACTACCATAAACATGTGCTAACGATGGATTAATTAGACTTAATAAATTCATCTCGCGGAGTATGGAGGACTTTTGTAATTTATTTTATTATTATTATTATCTAAATATTCTCACGTGACACCCTAATGTAATAGTCGATATGACTTCCCAAAACTTTACGCCCTGGATTTAAACACCTGCAAGAAGCGTACAACACAAGTACTTCGTGGACATGCATGTTTGACCATTTGTGGGCACCATGAAAGGGCTCTTTCTGTACAATACTAGCAGCGTGTCCGACAATGCCAAATTTCTCCAGAAAGGCAGCCAAATTCCACACACCATGTCTCTCGACTTTTCACGGCCACTTGCTAGTCTGCCACTGCTAGTACGAGTGTATGACATCTTGAAGGACGAAGACGTTCGGCTGTGCTGATAAGCCGGCTGAAAAACACGGTTGACTGATTTGTTGTGAGAGAAAAATACTGTTCTGGCTGAAAAAATAAGCTGAAAAAGACGGATTATAAGCCGGATGAACAGGGCCAAAACCTATTCCTGAGCCAACCGTTTACATCTACATCGCTATAAGTTTATATTGGACCAATATTCACATGAACACACTTGATTTACACCAATGCACTAACATCAGTAAGCGATACCACCCGAGAATGCGTCTCCATCATTTATTAGGCTCTCTGTCAGCCAGTAACCATCCCATGAGCCTCTGACTCTCTATCACAAGTAACAACCGTCGATTAAAACCACCAGATGTGTCTGAAATGACGGCAAGTGAAAAACAAGCTGACAGAGTGACAGGTACCTGAACCATTGTGAATTGAAATATTTCTTCTTCCTCTGGACGGGCTCCTTGTACCCAAACTCTTTGTTTAAACCGGTTCTGTTCAACATTGTGTGATGCAGAATGACATAAATTTAATTCTCAGAGAATGAAGATAATTATGTATATATGAATTATGCTAACTTTCATCAGTTATGCATTGTAATACCTCTTCAACCCATAAACTGCTTAATATATTTCTTTCTTTGTGGCCCAGCAGCACTCTGTAAGATGAATGGTGAAACAAACGCCGGAAGCGTTCAAACTGGAATGTATTGGTGTCAGTTAGCCAGTACTAACACACTATGACTGCCAGTATAATCCAGAAGGAATAGGTTTCAGACTACCTGTCCTAGATCAAACTGTCGTCCAAAGTAAGTCGACCTTTCAAAGGGGTCAAAACCTGCAAACTAATAAGACCACACAACTCGTCAGCCTGATCAAAGTTGAGTTTCATTAACACGATGACTGATGAAATGAAGAATTTTCGTGCTTGTATAGTTACCCGGTACATGACCTCTATCCCATAATCTTGGCGGGGCTGATCATTGTATTTTAAGGATTCAAGCTGGTATTCGACTGCTTCTTCTGCACTAAACTGAAAGATAGAACCGTTTTAAATGCCCAATGTTGAGATTTAAATATTTATGCTCTTTTGCAATTATTTTCAGACAGGGCATTACATTCAGCCTGGGACCGAAGGGCTTTCTCTTGCGAGTTTCAAGCCTGAGGCAAACAACAGCAAGTTCCAGTCAGTATTGCAAGCGCATCAACTCCAGGATTAACTCATGTTCATGTACTATGTCATACTAATTATTACATCTGGGATGTTAGGCCATAAACGCATGCCATATCATGGTCGACACAATTTCACAAGTTTCTTATTGCCTAGTAGAGGCTACTCCTTAATGGTTTGAATTGTTCAGGTGTGATTTCCCACTGCCAAGCTCACAAAAAAATAATCTAAGTAGAGGCCTGAAAGTCCTCAAATTCAACCATTTTATACAGTAAGACATGATCTTGGGGTCAGGAAGACAAGATTTACAACGTAAAAAAAAATTCATAGGAGAAGACATGCCACTTTGCCAGAACGGTTGTTACAGGGAGAGGATATTTCAGGATGTCCTTAAGCTTTTTTGCCTAAAGGAATACCTGATAGGTAATGGTAATGATCTCACAACTCACTGTAAATTTGTGGAGAAGTTATGCTATGCCATTAGTTTCTCAGTTATTTGTGCAGTTCTTAGGCATAACAGGAAGCAAAATGACTTGATCAATAAATTTAAACAAAGCAGACAAATGAAAAGTGAAAAGACAGCAGTCCTTTCCGTGGCCCTTTTGCCCTACACTGGAGAGAAAAGTTAGGTAGAACAATAACATATGAGTTTATATACTATGACAGTTGCCTGCCCAAATCCCTGCAAATATATTATATAAAATTTTGATGAATGTATATGCAAGTAATAAAATCGATTCAGCCTGTCTGCCTCAGGTTACAGTTTCCCTATATGTGCTGTGCAGGCAACCTAATCTTCAGAAGAGTCAAGTCCTCCAAAAACAGGCATCCCTCACCTGGGATGCTCGCAGTCTCGCACACAACTCCAAACAACTGAGCATATTGTTGGAAATTGCAGAAGGAAACAGGCACTCCTGATTCGAACAAATGAAACCGTTGAAGCCCCCCGACCCGTCCGCCCCTCCGAGCGACGGCGATGGCGCTCCACCCGCCCCCGCGCCGATCTCTCTCCTCAGCCCACCAACCTCCAATCCAACTTCAGATCCGAGTTCCCCGGCCCCTGATCTACCATTCCATGTGTGCTCCTCGGGAAACTCAGACCCCAGCCCGCCGGTGGCTTCCCCTGCCCCGTCGGCCACCTCCGGCGCCCTCACCGTCCATGGCAGCCTCGCCGGCACCGCCTGCCCCAACCTCTGCTACTCCCTGTCAGCGACCTCCCAGGAGCCGGCAGCCACCTCCGCTGCGTGCGGAGAGGACGCCCCCCCCCCCGGGCGGGTCCATGGCTGCCGCTGCCCGCCTAGCGCCGGCGCTGCCGTCGGACCTCCCCTCCACCGCCCTCTCCCTCGCTGTCGTAGAGACCCCCTCGACAGCAGGGCCGGGGTCCGCCCGTCCCCAATCCCCGGGCGTGGGGGCCATGCCCAAGACGACGACGCAGCTGGCCGAGGTCGAGGTCATCGTTGAGGACGTCTCCGACGAAGACGATGATAACGAGGACGACGTGGTACCTGCTCCGGCGTCCACCACCGTCATCCCCGGCGTCGTGCACATGGCGCGGGCGGCGCCGCTTTCGCCGTCGATGCTGCAGCCGGTTGGCGGCCTATCCCTGAGGCCGTCATCCCTCTCCCCCCACGCTGCCCCCTTCCATCCTAGAGGCAGCTCGGTGGGGCGCTCGAAGGCTAGGCGCTGGGTGGACGCTGACCTCGGCGCGGGCAGCTCTGACGACGAGCCCACCCCTGCAGCCACGCGCCTGTCGTACCTGGATGCGGCTCGCAAGGCTCTTCGCGCCACGTCTCCGCCATCAGCGAGAGCTATGAATGCGACGCACCGTGTTGTAGCCGTGGAGGGAGCCCTCCAGGTGCCAGCAAGGGGGAAGCGGCGTCAGCGTCGGCATCGGCGGCATAGGCCCTGTGCGCCTGCTGGTCGTGGGGCTCCGCCACCGCTGTCCAAGCGTGTGCCCGCGCAGCGTCGCCTTGGACAGTAGCAGGTAGCGAGGGTCCCAGTGCACCAGCACCTTGGACCGCGGCGTAGGGTGCCGATGCGTGATGTGTCTCGGCAGCCTCGCCGTGGACCCATCGTCGACGCCGATGACTTCCACACTGTCGAGAGTCGTCGCCGTATACGCGAGCCCGGGAACGCGACACCCAAACGTCACCGTCCAGTCCCGCCGGAGCTTGTGGGTCGCTGCTTCAACTGCCTCGCGCATGACCACGTCGCCGCTCAATGTCGCTCTCTGCCGAGCTGCTTCCGTTGCCGGGGTACCGGCCATCGTGCAAGGGCCTGCAAGCGGGGCCGTTCGCCGGTGTGCAAGTGTGGCCTTTCACCGCCCTTGGCCTCGGAGACGCGGTGCCCCGGCGGGGGTGCCAAGGTGCGCCACCCTTCTGGTCGCGACGCCTCAGGACATGCGCCGACACCGTCGTCGCCTCGTCGTGTCCACCAGTCGACCACGCAAGTTGTGTCGATGCAGACACATGCGGTGCACCCTGAGCCTGACCTCGCGACCAAGGTTGATGGTCGCCCTGAGGTCAAGGTCTTCGTCGTCCAGAGGAACGTGGAGCTTGCCTCGTTCGGTGCGGACCTATCCCTTGTTCTTGTTCTTGTTGCACTCGCTGGTAGTAGCCAGCCCGCCGCCACGCTTGACGAGTTCCAGGCACACCTTTCCTCGAGGTACCATGTGTCTGTGAGCGCGGCCAGGGGCCTCGTCGCATGCGAGCGTCAGCAGGACGATCACTCTGATGCCGCTGTGCAGGGAGGCACTACGGCGATGCAAGTGGTGCACACTGAGCCTGCGATCGCAGTGCACCGTTGCTCGGAGGTTCATGCTAGAGATTGTGTTGTCATTAACTTGGGCTAACCCTAGAAGGGTAGCTATATAGGTAGCCATACATGGGCCTCATGGGCCTAGCCTCATGGGCCTACTATACTCATAATCCAACACCCCCCCGCAGTCTGAACTACCGGCGCAGCGGAGTTCCAGACTGGACAAGAAAGAAGAAAGAACACACACAAACCCCCCCACAGACGCAACTAGCCACTGGTGATGTTGAGGCTGGAGCGAAACTCCGTGAAGGTCGTGGACGGGAGGCCTTTGGTGAAGATGTCCGCGAACTGGGAGGTGATCGGAACATGGATGACCCGCACCTCGCCTAGGGCCACCCGATCCCGGACAAAGTGTAGGTCGATCTCCACATGCTTCGTCCGCTAGTGTTGGATGGGTGAAAGCCCAAGTTTGGTTTTGGTAATTAATGACACCAAGTTGCTAATGCCATGTGTTAAGTATTTTGAGTTAGGCATAAGCAACACATGTGATGAAGGTGTATGTGGCAAGGTGTGGTGGCCACAAGATTACAAAGAGATGGTGCATGGACATGAAATGATGATCATGGTGAAGATGCACATAAAAGGAAGGACATGATGATCAAGTGGAGAAGGATCTAAGAGCTCAAGGCAAAGGTATAACCATAGGGTTTTCCTTTTGCCGGTCTAAGATGAGTAGAGAAGTGATTGACCAGGTTTAGAATACATGGCCGACTATCAAGAGGGGCAATCACGGTTAGCTCGGAAATCAAGTGCCACTAGATCAATGTCTTGAGCATATGCATTAGGATCTAGTAAAGAGCTAACATAACGCATTGGAAAATGATTGTGAAATGCTAACACACATGCACATGGTGGTGTACACTTGGTGGTGTTAGCACGTTTGAGAAGGCGGTGGAGTTTGAGCAGTAGAGAGGGGTTTGAGTTCCTCTCTCCCTCCTGCCGAGCTTGCGAGGCGGGATTCGGCGCTTTTTGGAGAAGTGAAATGCTTATTTTCTACTGCGCCGAAAGTCGGAAAAGAAACGGAGGCGAACGGAGGTCACAGAGATGACCGGACGCTGGACCGGACGCGGTCTCTGTATGACCGGACGCGTCCGGTCAGTGTTCAGCGTCTGCGCGGTTTTCAGTTTGATGATTGGACGCGCAGCGCGTCCGGTCACTGATGACCGGACGCGTCCGGTCATCCAGGGAGCTTACTGGACTCTAATCGGACGCTGGCACTGTGGCGTCCGGTCAGTTCAACAGCGCGTCCGGTCAGTTCTCCTGAGCGAATCAGAGCGCGTGACCGGCGCGTCCGGTCCCTCACGTAACCGGAGCGTCCGGTCAGGCGTCCAGAAGGGTAGAGCGAAGCGGAGTAACGATCGGACGCGCGGCGCGTTCGGTCACGTGCGATCGGACGCGTCCGGTCTCAACGGGAGCATACTGGAATGCGACCGGACGCGGGCACTGTCGCGTCCGGTCAATCGGTTCAGCGCGTCCGGTCACGGCAACGGCTAGTTCTGACACGCACTGTTTCTTGCTGTCGTGTAGTGACCGGACGCGTCCGGTCACCCTGACCGGAGCGTCCGGTCAGTGCGTTTTTCGCTGCGTCGTCTGTAACGGCTAGCTGCGTACCCCTTCGTTATAAATAGACGTTGGCCGGGGTTTGAGGGTAACTCTTGCACATTTTGAGAACTAGAGACATACTTTGAGCTATAGAACAACCCCTCCACTCATCTCTTTACTTAGTTGCACATCTTAAGTGAGATTGAGTGAGATTCAAGTGCATTGCTTGAGAGTTGCATTCTAGAGGCACTTGATCTTCGAGTTGCTGCGGATTTCTTGATACTCTTCCGTATTTCCCGACACGGTAGACGGTTTGGAGCAGCGGAGGTGATTGAGCTCGCAATTGGAGATTGTTGGAGCCTTCACCAAGTGTTGTAAGGGGTTCTTGATCCTTCCCCGTGGGAGTTCGCAAATTGGATACTCTAGTGGAGCTCGTGGCTTTGAGGATCCCCATCTTGTGTGCGGTTGTGCGGCGCCCGCCGAGGGCTCGACTCTTGATAGTCGATTAGCTCGCGAACCGACAAGTGGGTGTATCGCCACAACGGGGAGTAGCTTGCCGGGAAGCAAGTGAACCTCGGGATAAATTCTTGTGTCATTCTCTTCCCGAGGATTTCTCTTGTATGATTGATTGATTGGTATTTCTCTTCTCTTCACGGCGGTATAATCACTCGAAGCTCTTCTCTCGTATTACTTCTCGTTTCTAGCTTATAGTTGTTGTTGTGTTTAGTGAATAGCCTTGTACTAGACTTGTGTAGGTGGCTTGCTTAATTAGTTAGAGCTAGTGCTTTTGCTTCGCCACCTTTCATACTAACTCGTGGTTAAGTAATTCTTGTAGAAGTTTTAATTAGGCTATTCACCCCCCCTCTAGCCTTTTGGACCTTACAAGTGGTATCGGAGCCGAGGCACCGTTTATTTGAGGCTTAACAACCTACGGTGAAAAAGAAATGGCTCAATTAAGCTTGCACATCAACAACACCAAGAAGGCACCTCACTTTGATGGCACAAATTATGCATATTGGAAGGTTAAGATGACCGCACACCTAAAGTCAATCAATAGAGAAGTGTGGAAGGTCACCGAAACAAAATTTGAGGTTGCTAATCCGGAAGCACCTACACCGGTGGAAGAGAAGAAGCTCCAATGCAATGACATTGCCATTAGTGCTCTTCATGAGGCACTAGATGACAAGATCTTTGAGCAAGTAAAGAACATTGAGATTGCTCATGATGCTTGGGCCAAGCTAGAAGAAACATTTGAGGGCACCGAAGGCACAAAGACCGCTAAAGCATATATCTTGCAAGAAAAATTTTCTAGCTTAAAGATGCAAGATTATGAGTGTACCGGAGATGTTTCATAGGTTGCAAGTCATTGTCAATGAGCTCAAGGCACTTGGTGAGGAGGTCAAGGACAATCAATTCTCTATGAAGTTCTTGAGAAGCTTGCCCAAGAGATTTGATACATTGATCACCGTGCTAGTAAGGACTACATTGAAGGATTCAACTCCTCAACAAATATTCCAAGAAGTGATGACCGACGATTCATATAGAGAAGATGATGAGAAGGATGAGTTGGTAAAGAAGAAGAAGAAGGAAAATGAGAAGAAGGATGATGAGAAGAAGAAGAGTGTGGCATTCAAAGCCACCACATCCAAGGGCAAATCCAAGATTGAATCATCAAGTGATGAAGACTCAAGCTCTTGTGATAGTGATGGCATTGATGAGAAGATGGCTCTCTTTGTCAAACAATTTGGCAAATTCATGAAGAAGAAGGGCTTTCGTGCAAGAAGGAGGAAGATCTCTTACAAGAAGAATGAGCATACCATGAGATGCTTTAGATGCCATAGCAAAGACCATCTCATTGCAAAGTGTCCTTATGATAGTGATGATGAAGATGCTATCAAGAAGGAGAGAAAGAAGCAAAAGAAGAAGCAAGTGAAGAAGGAGAGCTCTTATAAGAAGAAGAATGATTCTCATGTTGCTACATGGGATAGTGATGACTCCTCAAGTGATGATGAGGATGAAAACAAGAGTAAGAAGAAGGGACATGCTAGCATTGCCATCCAAGAGAAGGTCTCCCTCTTCGACACTCCATCGTGCTTAATGGCTAAGGCCGCTAAGGTATCATCCGATGATGAGAGTAATCATGATAATGATAGTGATAGTGATAGTGATGAAGAAGAATTCACTAAAGATGAACTAATCACTATGCTAGAAGATTGCACTCAACATTTTAAAGAATCTAGAAAGGAGTGCAAGAGCTTGCTTAAGGAAAAGAAAAACCTTATGCAAGAACTTGATGAGCTTAGGGCATCTTACGAGAGTCTAAAGGTAGACCATAAGAAGCTTCAAAAGTCTCACACTAAGCTTGAAGAAGCTCATTCCTCTCTAGTTGAAAAATGTGAAAACATGCCAACTAATGTTGAGAAAGCTAAAACTTGCAACATAGGCATATCATGTGATATAATTAATGAAACTTTTCATAAGCCTATTATTGTTGCTCCCACTAACCCTTTATGTAGCGCATCTACATCATCCTCATCTAGTAGTGATGGTTTCACTTGTGACTCCACACTTATAGTAGAGAATGAAAATCTCAAGGAGGTAAAAGAGCTCAATCACACATTAGCTAAGGCTTATGGTGGTGAGGACCGCTTGCTTATGTGCTTGGGTAGCCAAAGAGCTTCTCTCAACAAAGAGGGATTGGGCTATAACCCTAAGAAAGGCAAGGCCGCTTTTGCTCCTCACAAGACTCGTTTTGTGAAGAACAATGGTAGCTATTGCAAAAGTTGCAAGCAAGTTGGTCACATAGAGCAACATTGCATGAACAAGAAATCCAATGCAAATGTATCCTCAATCAAGTTTAATTCTTTCTATATGCTTACCAAGGGTACAAATGGTGTTCATTCTAAGTTTATTAGTACACCATGGATGGGCTCAAAGAAGAAAGCCATTTGGGTACCAAAGAGTTTAGTCTCTAACCTTGGAGGACCCAAACAAGTTTGGGTACCTAAAAAGAATTGATCTTGTCTTGTAGGTCAATTACAAAGCCGGAGGAAGGCATTGGGTGCTTGATAGTGGGTGCACTCAACATATGACCGGAGACTCTTGTATGTTCAATACAATTGATACAAGTCAAAATGGTGGTTTTGATGCTATCACTTTCGGCAACAACAAGAAAGGCAAGGTCAAAGGGCTTGGTAAAATTGCTATCACAAATGACATGAGCATATCTAATGTGTTGCTAGTTGAGAGCTTGGATTTCAATCTTTTATCGGTGGCACAACTTTGTGATCTTGGTTTTAAGTGCATATTTGGTAGTGATGATGTTGAAGTCATAAGTGTTGATGGATCAAACTTGATATTCAAAGGATTTAGACATGGTAGCTTATACTTGATTGACTTCAATGATAGTGAGACACAATTGACATCATGCTTGCTTAGTAAATCTAGTATGGGTTGGTTGTGGCATAGAAGGCTTGATCGTGTTGGAATGAAACAATTGAGCAAACTTTTGAGGCATGACTTAGTTAGAGGGTTGAAAGATGTCACTTTTGAAAAGGATAAACTATGTAGTGCTTGTCAAGCCGGCAAACAAGTTGAAAATTCACATCCTAGTAAAAGTGAAATGAGCACATCAAAAGCATTTGAGCTATTGCACATGGACTTGTTTGGGCCAACAACATACACTAGCATTGGTGGCAACAAGTATGGTTTTGTGATTGTGGATGACTACACTAGATACACTTGGGTGTTCTTTCTCTATGATAAGAGTGATGTTTTTGATCTATTCAAGTCTTTTGTCAAGAGGGTGCAAAATGAGTTTGAGACTACCATAAAGAAGATTAGAAGTGACAATGGTAGTGAGTTCAAGAACATAAGAATTGAAGATTTATGTGATGATCTTGGTATTGGACATCAATTCTCACCAACATACACTCCTCAATCCAATGGTGTAGTTGAAAGGAAAAATAGAACCTTAATTGATATGGCTAGATCAATGCTTAGTGAATACAATGTTAGTCATTCATTTTGGAGTGAAGCTATCAATACGGCTTGCTATTGTAGCAACCGTCTCTATTGCCATGGAAAGCTTGGAAAGACACCATATGAACTATTGAATGGAAGAAAGCCCAACATTGCATACTTTAGAGTGTTTGGTTGCAAATGCTATATTCTCAAGAAAGGCACTAGATTGAGCAAGTTTGAAAAGAAATGTGATGAAGGGTTCTTACTTTGTTATTCTACCACAAGCAAAGCATATAGAGTTTGGAATCTCACAAATGGCACCTTGGAAGAAGTTCATGATGTTGAGTTTGATGAAACCCAAGGGTCTCAAAATGAAGCTCAAAACCTTTATGATGTGAGAGGAGATCAATTGTCAAATGCAATGAAGAACATGGACATTGGTGATATAAGGCCGATGCAAGTTGATGATGATGATATTCATGTGATCAACCAAAGTGTGCAAATTGATACAAATCAAGCAAGCTCTAGTGGTACTCATGATGAAGCTCAAGTTCAAGGTCAAACAAGTGAAAGCAATCAACTCCCAATACTCCAACCTACTAGCATTGCAAGAGATCATCCGTTGGACCAAATCATTGGTGGAATTCAAAGTGGTGTTCAAACTAGATCAAGATTAGCATCCTTTTGTGAGCATTACTCATTTGTCTCATTAGAAGAACCAAAGAAGATAGAAGATGCATTGAAGGATTCCGATTGGGTGAATGCCATGCATGAAGAACTAAACAACTTTGCTAGAAATCAAGTTTGGAAACTTGTTGAGAGGCCAAAGAACTACAATGTGATTGGTACTAAGTGGGTCTTTAGAAACAAGCAAGATCAAGATGGCATGGTTGTAAGGAACAAAGCAAGATTAGTAGCACAAGGATACACTCAAGTTGAGGGTCTTGACTTTGGAGAGACATATGCACCGGTTGCAAGATTGGAGGCAATTAGAATCTTATTAGCATATGCTTGTGCACACAACATCAAGCTCTATCAAATGGATGTCAAGAGTGCATTTCTAAATGGCTACATCAATAAAGAAGTTTATGTTGAGCAACCTCCCGGTTTTGAAGATGACAAGAAGCCTGACCATGTTTACAAGCTAAAGAAGGCATTGTATGGTTTGAAGCAAGCACCTAGAGCATGGTATGAGAGGTTGAGGGACTTTCTCCTCTCTAAAGGGTTCAAGATGGGAAAGGTTGACACCACTCTCTTCACCAAGAAGCTTGGAAATGACTTGTTTGTGTTGCAAATCTATGTGGATGACATTATCTTTGGATCAACTAACCAAGACTTTTGTGAAGAGTTTGGAAATATGATGGCTAATGAGTTTAAGATGTATATGATTGGAGAGCTTAGTTACTTTCTTGGACTTCAAATCAAGCAAATGAAGAATGGCACTTTTGTAAGTCAAGGCAAGTACATCAAGGACATGATCAAGAAGTTTGGATTACATGATGCTAAGTCAATGAGTACTCCAATGGGTACTAATGATCAATTGGGTATTGATAATAGTGGAAATATGGTAGATCAAAAGCAATACCGGTCCATGATTGGAAGTTTGCTCTATGTCACCGCTTCTAGGCCGGATGTGATGTTTAGTGTGTGCAAGTGTGCAAGATATCAAGCTTCACCTAGAGAAAGTCACTTGAAAGCCACCAAGAGAATATTAAGATATCTTAAGGGCACTCATGATGTTGGATTGTGGTTTCCAAAGGGGTCTAATTTTGAGTTGATTGGATATTCGGACTCCGACTATGGTGGATGCAAGATTGATAGAATGAGCACAAGTGGCACTTGTCAATTGCTTGGAAGGTCTCTTGTTTCATGGTCATCAAAGAAACAAAATAGTGTTGCACTATCTACCGCCGAGGCCGAATACATTAGTGCCGGTAGTTGTTGTGCACAATTGCTTTGGATGAAAGCCACCTTGAATGACTTTGGAATCAAATTTAAGAATGTGCCTTTGTTTTGTGACAATGAAAGTGCTATCAAGATGACTCAAAATCCGGTTCAACATTCAAGAACTAAGCACATTGACATAAGGCACCACTTCATAAGAGACCATCAACAAAAGGGTGATATTAGCATTGAGAGCATTGGCACCGAATATCAACTAGCCGACATCTTTACAAAGCCACTTGATGAAAAGAGATTTTACAAGTTGAAGAATGAATTGAACATACTTGACTTCTCCAACTTGAAATGAGTGCACCCCCACATTCCTATATGACATGCCTCTTCTCCAACATAGTAAGGTAAAGTTGTTTGGCATATCATTCATACTTTGCTAAGGACATGTTTAGAACATATAGACATATTTGCATGACAAATAGGCTCATTCATGAAAATCAAATAATTTTGATGTATATATGGTACCACTATTGCTTCTATGTTTGATTGATCTAGTGGTAGCATATGACATGTTTGTGGGCTTGCAAACCTAGTGTTGAATCTAGAAAATGAGCTCATGATGTGTAATTCAACATGGTCAAGATAACCCTTATACTTTATGAGGTGTGAAAAAGCTTGTCCTTGGATCAAACCGAATTACATATTCTAGGCAAGTGATCTAGGTTGAACCATAATTTGGACTCCCTCATATTGATTGACTTATCTCTCACTAAAATTACCTATTCTAGGCACCTTTTTGGTGATTGTTGACAAAGGGGGAGAGAAAAGTCACAAAGATATTGCAAAGAGGAAATAAAATATAATAAGAGGGAGAGAAAAGTCACATGGGAGAGAAAAGTCACAAAGATAAAAAGAAAAGTCACAAAGAGAGAAATTAAATTTGAGCACATAAGTAGGGGGAGCAAGCTCATGAATTATTTGTTGCATTTGTATGTGCATTAACATGATGAAATGTTGCATTGCAAAGTTTAATTTCGATATTCATGATTGAATGGTGTATGCTAGAAATAGAACTTGAATGATGATTTGTTGAGAGTAGCTTTACAAGTGGTATCTAGACACCTTTTGCTTATAATGTTGATCTCACGGGGTACTTTAGTGTTTGTGATCTTTACGAGTGATAGATTACAAGTGGTGTCTAGCTACATCGATGCTAAGGATGGTATATAAAGGCAACTCCGATTGGTATCACGCTTCAAAGGTCTATTTTATATACCTTAGCATCAATTTGATAGTAGTAACTCTCTCAAATTTCAAATCCATACATATGTGCATAATTGAACCAAACTCATGGAAGCACATATGTAGGGGGAGCTAATACTATCAAAATTGAAAATTAATTTCATTTCATATCTTTGTGATGGTTGTCATCAATTACCAAAAAGGGAGAGATTGAAAGCCCAAGTTTGGTTTTGGTAATTAATGACACCAAGTTGCTAATGCCATGTGTTAAGTATTTTGAGTTAGGCATAAGTAACACATGTGATGAAGGTGTATGTGGCAAGGTGTGGTGGCCACAAGATCACAAAGAGATGGTGCATGGACATGAAATGATGATCATGGTGAAGATGCACATAAAAGAAAGGACATGATGATCAAGTGGAGAAGGATCTAAGAGCTCAAGGCAAAGGTATAACCATAGGGTTTTCCTTTTGCCGGTCTAAGATGAGTAGAAAAGTGATTGACCGGGTTTAGGATACATGGCCGACTATCAAGAGGGGCAACCACGGTTAGCTCGGAAATCAAGTGCCACTAGATCAATGTCTTGAGCATATGCATTAGGATCTAGTAAAGAGCTAACATAACGCCTGAGAAAATGATTGTGAAATGCTAACACACATGCACATGGTGGTGTACACTTGGTGGTGTTAGCACGTTTGAGAAGGCGGTGGAGTTTGAGCAGTAGAGAGGGGTTTGGGTTCCTCTCTCCCTCCCGCCGAGCTTGCGAGGCGGGATTCGGCGCTTTTTGGAGAAGTGAAATGCTTATTTTCTACTGCGCCGAAAGTCGGAAAAGAAACGGAGGCGAACGGAGGTCACAGAGATGACCGGACGCTGGACCGGACGCGGTCTCTGTATGACCGGACGCGTCCGGTCAGTGTTCAGCGTCTGCGCGGTTTTCAGTTTGATGATCGGACGCGCAGCGCGTCCGGTCACTGATGACCGGACGCGCCCGGTCATCCAGGGAGCTTATTGGACTCTAATTGGACGCTGGCACTGTGGCGTCCGGTCAGTTCAACAGCGCGTCCGGTCAGTTCTCCTGAGCGAATCAGAGCGCGCGACCGGCGCGTCCGGTCCCTCACGTAACCGGAGCGTCCGGTCAGGCGTCCAGAAGGGTAGAGCTAAGCGGAGTAACGATCGGACGCGCGGCGCGTCCGGTCACGTGCGATCGGACGCGTCCGGTCTCAACGGGAGCATACTGGAATGCGACTGGACGCGGACACTGTCGCGTCCGGTCAATCGGTTCAGCGCGTCCGGTCACGGCAACGGCTAGTTCTGACACGCACTGTTTCTTGCTGTCGTGTAGTGACCGGACGCGTCCGGTCACCCTGACCGGAGCGTCCGGTCAGTGCGTTTTTCGCTGCGTCGTCTGTAACGGCTAGCTGCGTACCCCTTCGTTATAAATAGACGTTGGTCGGGGTTTGAGGGTAACTCTTGCACATTTTGAGAACTAGAGACATACTTTGAGCTAGAGAACAACCCCTCCACTCATCTCTTTGCTTAGTTGCACATCTTGAGTGAGATTGAGTGAGATTCAAGTGCATTGCTTGAGAGTTGCATTCTAGAGGCACTTGATCTTCGAGTTGCTGCGGATTTCTTGTTACTCTTCCGTATTTCCCGACACGGTAGACGGCTTGGAGCAGCGGAGGTGATTGAGCTCGCAATTGGAGATTGTTGGAGCCTTCACCAAGTGTTGTAAGGGGTTCTTGATCCTTCCCCGCGGGAGTTCGCAAATTGGATACTCTAGTGGAGCTCGTGGCTTTGAGGATCCCCATCTTGTGTGCGGTTGTGCGGCGCCCGCCGAGGGCTCGACTCTTGATAGTCGATTAGCTCGCGAACCGACAAGTGGGTGTATCGCCACAACGGGGAGTAGCTTGCCGGGAAGCAAGTGAACCTCGGGATAAATTCTTGTGTCATTCTCTTCCCGAGGATTTCTCTTGTATGATTGATTGATTGGTATTTCTCTTCTCTTCACGGCGGTATAATCACTCGAAGCTCTTCTCTCGTATTACTTCTCGTTTCTAGCTTATAGTTGTTGTTGTGTTTAGTGAATAGCCTTGTACTAGACTTATGTAGGTGGCTTGCTTAATTAGTTAGAGCTAGTGCTTTTGCTTCGCCACCTTTCATACTAACTCGTGGTTAAGTAATTCTTGTAGAAGTTTTAATTAGGCTATTTGTAACACTTCAAGTGTTTAGTCCTTAATTGCATTGCATTTGCATTTGCATAAGCATAAGCATGCATCATTCATGTTTGTTATTTTATGTGATGCAACACATGTGATTGTTCTAGGGTTTGTTTGATTTATTTCATGAAGTATTTGATAGTTGGTGTAACAAAAAGGTAAGGTAACCAATCATGACCTACAACACCTTAGTTATACTTAGGGTAACATTTGGAACAAGGTTCATGTTGACCAAAATTACAAATTTGCCCTCCAAGAGAAGTTTGACCACCATTTGACCCTAGAAGGCTCTAGTTTGACCAATTAAAAAGTCTAATTTAGAGACCTTGCATGGAAGAGCACCCTTAAGCAAAGTTGTAAAGAAACTCATGGGGAACAAAAGTCTCAAAATGACCATCTCATGAAATTGACCCTAACATGCTCAAAAGTGGCCCACAAGTCAGTTAGAGAGGTAGCTCCAAGACTTAGAATTTTTCTAAGTCTGGAATCTGACCCTACAGTTTTACTGATGCCTACTTTAGGAGCTTTTAGTTTGCAAACCAGGCCGAACCAGCTCCTACTCATATTGACAAACTTGTAGCCCTCATGTAGCTCTACAACATTGCCAATATCACCATCACCTAGTTCTAAATGGTTTAGGAGATTTGGTGCCTAGAAAATCGGGTTTCAGTCGGCATAGTGACTGAAACTAAGTTTCAGTTTTCGGGTGACCCACTTTGGAGCTCTGTAGTTTCAAATCTAGGCCGAACCAGTCTAAGCTCCAATTGACAATTTTGTTGCCCTCACATAGCTCTACCAAATTGCTGTTAACACTTAGCACTAATTCCGGCTAGATTTGGAACGGGGATCGGTGGAACTTTGGCCGTCAGTCGGGCAATGGACGCCGAAGTCGTCGGGTTCAAGGTTCAGACAACGACCGTGTCGTGGCGCTCGGGCAGAACAGCTTGGCCGCGTGGCGTCCGAGCTCTGCCGTCGCCTCCACGTCGCGAGCCCAGGCGCGGAGATGAAGACCGAGCCGACACCTCAACCCCCACCACTCGCGCTCGCCATTCCCTCCCTCTCTGCTTCCTTCTCCGCGCGCGGGCGGTGACCAGAGGAGTGAAACCGCGACGGTGTCGAGCCATTCTCCCAAACCGCAGCTCCATTGGCCAAACCATCTAGACCACCGCACCACCGTGAGCCCCTCCACGTCCTCGTCCTCACCAAACCGTCTCTATCGCGTTAGGTGAGCTACACCGCGAGGGCGGCTCCACCGGACCGCCATGTCCGCCACCGTCAAGCTTGCACGTGGCCATGCCATTCGGGCCCCTCCCTATCCTATCTCTTCCGTGCTGTAGGTACAGTTAGGTAGGCTAAAGCTTGTAGGGTAGGCTAATTGGACAGGGTTGCCGGCGACTAGTCGGAATTGGTCGAGCCGTGGCCGCACACCGCCATGACCGCCGCCATCCTATCTAGCCGCCATAATCATAGCAATTGAGGGTACCCCTAGGTGCGCGAGGTTGAGGTGAACGCGCTGGTACGGTAGCTTCGCCGGAGCTGCCGCCGGCGGTGAGCTATCGCCGTCGCCTTCCTTTCCCCCTCTGTCTCCCTCGCTGACCAGTGGGGTCCCCAGGTCAGGCGCGCGCGCGGGCGGGAGGCCGGTCGCGGGCCGTAGCGCGGGAGCGGGCCGTAGCGCGCGAGTGTGTGGGCCGAGTTTTCCGGGCCGGCCCAGTTCATCCGAAATGAAATTCATTTTTATTATTTTGTCACTGATTTTTGTTCATTCAATTGCACCTTAAGTTTAGCTAGTTCATTCGGAGGCATCCTATAAGGTCTCCTAGAGATGGTAGCCGTGCCAGGCAACAACTCAATTTTAAACTCCACATCCCGATCCGGAGGGAGTCCCGGCAAATCATCGGGAAAAACGTCCGGAAATTCATTTACTACGGAAATTTCAGCCAACGCCTTTGCTTGCACAGCATGAATTTCCCCTGACAATTCAACCTTTCTGGGAAGTTGTACTAGAAAACCCTTTTGATCTGTAGGATCTCTGAGCATAACTACCCGAGCGGATGTGTCAATGAGTACCTCATTCTGACTCATCCAATTCATGCCCAAGATAACATCTATGTCTAAACCAGGTAAAACCAATAGGGCAAGCGAATAACTTCGCCCTTCTATCTCAAACTTAAGGTTCCCCACTACTTTGTTTGTGGAAATATTCCCACTTGCAGCACTAATACAATAACCCACACCTTCAACAGTATGCAACTTGTGTGCAAATTTGGATGCAAACTTAGGACTGATAAAGGAATGCGAAGCACCTGAATCAAAAGTACCACTGCAGGATGTTGGTCAACAAGGAACTTACCAGCAGTGACAACCTCTCCAGATGGGATTTCCTCAATACTGTTATAATGAGCGTGCCCTTGACGGCCACCTTGGTTGACATTCTTCTTGGGGTAAGGACAATTCCTGGACCAATGGCCTGGCTTGTTGCAGTTTCAGCAAGGCATGTTGCTAGGAGGGACACTAGAGCTGCCTTGGCCCAAATTACTTTTTGGCAGAGCCACTGTATATGCCTTACGAAACCTAGTCTTCACTGGCGCCTTCTTTTGTGGAGGACGGAACTTAGCATTCGTGGCAGGAGGGCGAGAAGGAGCCCTCGGGGCAGCTGGAGCTCGAGACTGTGAAGCACTCGCCTCAATGGCCCTTTTGCGGCTCTTAGAGGCAGAATAGATAGCATTGTTGTTCTCTTGAGTCAGAGCATCACTGATAAATTCATTGAAAGTAGTGCACTTGCTAGTGCCCATAGTCTTCATCAGCTTCGGGCCTAGGCCTCTTTTAAAGCTAGCAATTTTCTTGGAATCGGTATCCACAAACTCAGTGGCATACCTTGCCAGGTTGTTGAAAGATTGTAGATATTCGGTCAAGCTTTTATTTCCCTGCGACAGCCTCATGAATTCTGTGTGCTTGATAGCCATAAGACCTGGAGGAATATAGTTTCCACGGAATGCGATCTTAAACTGGTCCCAAGCAATCGGAACATTGGCAGGCAGTGTGGAACGATAGTGGCTCCACCAAATGCCCGCCGGACCATGCAACTGATGGGAAGCATACTCAGTTTTCAGCTCATCAGTTAGGCGTAGCAGACGAAACTTTTGTTCAATGGTATTCAACCACTCGTCAGCCTGCAGTGGTTCTTCCGCTTCCTTGAAGAGCGGGGGCTTTGTATCCAGAAAGTCCTTAAAATCGCTGTACTGATTTGGCTCTGGGCCCTGGCGGCCATGACGAGCCTCTCGATTAGCCAGTTGGCGCATGGCGTCAGCCAACATACGCTGCCCCTCAACCACTGATTGCATCAACTCGGCCGGAGTAGGTGGTGGCGGAGGGGGCGGCTGTTCCTCCTCCTCATTTCCACGACCCCGACGTAGATTGTACGACATCTACAAAATGCATAGCCAATGAGCACTGACGATGTGGGAAATTTGTAGATGAATTATTACGAAATGTCAATCTGACTGTATGAATAGATTTCTCATAATAATTAAGGCACAATAATTCATCACAACCGCACAATCCATTCTAGCGTATCATTTGACGAGATCATACTTGGTAATCCAACAAGATGCTCTTTGATAAAGGCTCACTCACAGGGAGCACAACGGTTATCGGACCGTTTACGTTGCTATCTACTTTATTTTTGACCTTTTGCACGGTACCTGGATTCGATCTCAAGATTTTTAGTTGACTGTGAAAGGCTACTTCAAACTGACCACAAAGAGACTTCTCAATGAAGAGTTCCATGGTGGATCATGACTAGCCACCTTGATACCTGCGCGTGCCAAGCAGCACAGCCTTATGTCGCGCGCCATAGGAGGCCCTCGGTTTCGTCGCGGCACCGAAGGGTGCTAATCGTGACACCATCATCGAACGCAACATAATAAGACATCAAGTTGTGATCGAAATTAACAGGTTCAAACTACATTCAGGAAACATACGGTTCAACCTTACATCCCAAAGTCAAGTTATTACAAGGCCTCACTCCTTCACAGGGAGGGCACAAAAGACGATCCTAACATTATAGGCACGTGATGACTACTCTAAGCATCATCCTCCGAGTCAGTGTCAAGGATCTCCCCGCCGTCCTCATCACTGACAGGCTCT
This sequence comes from Saccharum hybrid cultivar R570, assembly GCA_038087645.1. Classification (NCBI taxonomy): domain Eukaryota; kingdom Viridiplantae; phylum Streptophyta; class Magnoliopsida; order Poales; family Poaceae; genus Saccharum; species Saccharum hybrid cultivar. Next base: position 2,949,213 of record JAQSUU010000449.1, read on the forward strand.
AACTCCTCGTCTTCTTCTTCTTCTGGCTCTTCCTCTGGTGCTTCTGCAGGTGGGGCATCCTGTGGTCCATCAACCTCCACTTCATCATCATCCTCAGCCATGAAGATTCCTAATCCCATATCTTCATCTACATTGTTGTTTCTAGGTAGCAGGGGATTAAGCTGGTTATTCAGGCGGTGCACTTCTTCATGAAGGTTGTCATTGTATTCTTTAGCATTTTCTAACTGTTGCTCGAGCTCAAACTGGCGAGCTCTCAGAACGTTCTCCTCGTGCCAGGCTTCATCCCTCTAACCGACCAAATTATAAGAGCACAAGTACAAAAACAAGCACCGAAGCGCTCAAATTTTCGAACTTGAGCCCATATAATCCCGGTAGTCAATTGAAACCACGAAGGATTTCAAACCAACTCGTTTACAACCAGGATCGCATCATTCAACATACAACATCATGCGTTACATTTCACAAGTAGTTCCGAAATAAGTTTACACACACACGGAGTCGCAATTATTACAAACCAAGTTTATAAAGTAGCGGAAGCATAACACACACCAGTTGTTAACTACTGCCAGTCTGGATGATCAACAACCCGCAAAAGCATGAGGAAAGTACATAAAAGACGATCACGCCCAAGTGATCTAGTCTTCTTCACCCGCAGGGTGGAGACAAGTTTTGCAGAAGCCTTGATAGAGCATATCATCTGCAACAGGAGGGAATAAACCCTGAGTACTGGAATGTACTCAGCTAGACTTACCCGTCGAAAACCAGAAATAAGATGACACCAAGGATTATGCAAGGCTTACACAAGAGGCTAGCTGACATAACATTTTGCATAAAGGCATAAGTAATTTAAACTCTTATCGCCTATACTAGCAGTTATTTTTAGCATTTACCTGTCATCTATCTTAGCACCTGTACTAAACATGCACTTGATTATAATCAAACAATTATCATCATTATATCCAGAGCAGGTATGAATTTTGGCAACATTGTATCATTCCCTTAACCACCGGTTCATTTAATGAGATCTACGTTGCCGCTGCTCAAGTCAAGTGCTCACTAACCGGGAGCGACGGCGATTCGAATCGAATTCCTATCCAGCTGGAGGGGTATTTCTAACACTCACCGTGCAGACCCCTGCCAGGGTCGCACAGGCCACCTTTTCATATGATTCAGGAATCGCGGGTCCGAATGATGTCGCGACCCCAAGGACGACACTCTGCCAGGTGATAGGGATTTTAACCCCCCCCTTGGTCTCACGCCAATGTCCCCAAGCACATCCTTTCTCTCCTCCAAGAAGCAACCTACCATTCGATTCCCGGCCTGAATCACATTACTCGGCTTCGCGGTCGGAACGACTTATCCGGCCAACTAAGTGTTAGACTGCGTTCAACATGACTCAAGGACGTACAGCGAATCGGTCCTTAAACGACTCAGACGGGCATGGCTCCACACCCAAGACGTGAAGTGTCTTGCGGCTGTACCATCGAACTCCCGCCCGGTCTCAACTTCATTTTAAAGCATGGTTCCATCACGATAGCCATAAGCCACTCGCGACCCAGTCCTATATCTCGCGGATGACCGGAAATCACCCGACTTCTACCGTACTAAGCAGGGCTAAGCATCGACACGTGCCTAAACCTAATATAGGATTTAAGTACGATATCTGGACAAGGACAGGTACAATGCAGCAAGTGTTTTCATATAACTCCTAGAACTTAATGCAATAAACAATTAAAAGTACTCAAGATATATTTATAAAACGATGGGTTCAGCATGCACCGGGGCTTGCCTTTGAGAAAGGTTGCGGGTCTGTGGTCCGGACACTCGGGTAGATCTTCTGACGGAGCTTCCCCGACGTTGGGTTCTTCTGCTAATTCCTCCGGTTGACTCAGCACCTCCTCCGGTATCGCTTGTTCGAATTCGAGGAGTGTCACCCCCTCCGGTACACCTATTGCATGAGTGCATAATAAATCCCATGAATGCATAATGAAAGATGCAATATGCTCGGAATGAAATGTATTACAACAATTTAACGCTCTATTCAAATCACTTCAAAAGAGTAGGTGCAAATTTCCTCTCCGGTAGAGAAGTACTCACCTAATCTACTTAACCTAAGATAAAGCTGCTCATCCTCAGTTAAGGCCCTAACACCTAACAATTACAAAAGTAGCATGTCTTAGGATATCACACCATATCAATCAGCAAAACACCACAGTAAGCATTCTGGACAGCAGCTACTTGTTTTTATCACAACTGGAGATTTACAATTCCAAAAGATATGATCTAAGACAATCTGGAAAGCCTAAGAAATGCACTACAATTCATTTTCAGACCTAAACTCCAAACTCCTAAGTTTTCCATGTCAAACTTCACAAGTTCCAGAATCTGTCCTCTCAAAACAGAGAGTAGCAGATTTTGAACTGTCACTTTAAACAACAGTAACTCTCAAACTACTAAGCCAAATGCTTCCAAATTTTGACACAAGCTAGTTCATCAAGTTTACTCCAACTTTGGTATTTACAAGTTTTCCAGCAACCAATTTTATCAAAGCCAAATTTAGAATTACTACTAGCTGTCCAGAAAACCTAAAATTACAAAGGTTAAACATTTATTGATGTGGCCAAAGACCCTTAAAACCAAACTAAGATTTCCAAAAGTTCACATGGGGTATAACAACACCAGAAAGTAGGGTGTGACTACGTAGAACATTTATTTATACTCATTTCTTATTTTACTTAATTAATTAGGTGGAATTTTAAACATATATGTAACTGCTCCTAAAATTCTACAAAAATTACAGGGGACTCTCTGACCCAAAAAGAGACCACAGTAAAAATTTGAACAAGTTTTATTCACAGAAATTCTCTATACAAAATTCACCAGTCAAAAAGGCAGATTTTTGTATAATTAATAAATCATATTGAAAAGTATCAAACAACAGATTTCATATTTTTTTTTCTTAGACACTCTAGGGTACCAAGACATTCTCCAAAAAGTTACAAGAACATTGCACATGTAGAAAAATTACAAAAATTCCTTCAATTATCTCCTAGAATAAAATGATAGCCTTATAACTTGGAAATTACTTAAGCACTGATGCCCAAATTTTTACCAGAGCTAGGGCTAGCATAGAGTAACCTACCCACCAAATTTCATGATTTATGGAACACTACAGCTCAAGTTATAAATTTAACAATTTTGCATACATTCCAAAACACATTTAAAGGATCTATTAAATTCTTATAGAATTTAAACATCTCATGCCAGATCCATATTTTTCTAAAATACTACACATCATGTAGACCCTAACAAAATTTATCTCATGATTTTTGGATCATTAAAACCCTAGATCTATATTTTTCCAACTTGTACAAAAATCAGTGACAAAATAATAAAAATGAATTTCATTTCGGATGAACTGGGCCGGCCCGGAAAACTCGGCCCACACACTCGCGCGCGCGCGGCCCGCTCAGCGCCCCCGCCCGCGCGCGACACTGACGGGCGGGCCCCCGCGGTCAGTGACCGGAGGCAGGGGAGGCGGAGACCCGCGAGCTCCGACGAGCTCGAGCTCGCCGGAGAAGAGCTCGCTCGGCCAATCGAACACCGCCTCGTGTTCTCCGTCACCCGGTGCGTCGATTGGTGCTCGTGGAATGGATGGGGATGGGGTGGAAGGGGCTTGTCACCGCGAGCGGCGGCCGGTGATGTCCGGTGGCGGCGCACCGTCGCCGGTGAGGATGTACGGTGTGGTCTAGGCTCGGTACGAGCTTCATCGAAGCTAGGCGGATCCATTTTGATAGGAAGGGAGGATGGAGAGAGACCCGAAGCACCCCGACCACGGTGAGGTCCCATGGCGGGCTCCGGCGACCTCTCGGAGACGGGGAAGAAAGCAATGCGGCTCACCTTGAGTCAAATCGCGGGCTTCGGTGGGTCAAGGGGATGGAGGGTGGTGAGGCGGAGGGAGTGGCGAGGTCTGGCGGCCGGTGATGCGGTGTAGCTCGCGCTTGAGCTCGCCGGAGAAGAACGGCAATGGCGGCTCAGTTTCGGTGTTTTTGCAACTGGAAGAGAGGGGGCGGAGGAATGGAGGCCGGCTCGCGCGTCGTGGCGTCTTGAAGGCGTCGCGGCCTGACTGGTGGGGCCAGGGCCGGCGTACGGGCGCCACCGCGCCTCCACGCGTCGGCGTTGCCCTGTGGCCGGTCGGCCACTGACGAAACTGAATCGCAGTTCATTGACGCCATCGGTAGTGACTGACAGAGTGATTTCGAACGTGATTAACTTCTAAACCAGCCTGTTTCAGTCCAAGGTGGCAACATCAAGTTTGTAGAGCTACGTTAGGTCAACAACTTTGTCAATTGGTGTTTGGGCTGGTTCAGCCTATATTTCAAACTACATGGCCTCAAAGTAGTGCTTGATGAAACTGAAACCGGGGTTCAGTTAACGATGCCGACTGACAGCCTAAGTTCATGACACGATATCTCTTGAACCATTGAGAACCAGACTTGGGTGATGTTGACAAAGTTGTAGGGTTACATGTGATCTACAAGTTTGTCAATATGAGTGAAAGCTGGTTTGGCCTGGTTTGCAAACTAAAAGCTCCTAAAGTAGGCATCAGTAAAACTGTAGGGTCAGATTCCAGACTTAGAAAAATTCTAAGTCTTGGAGCTACCTCTCTAACTGACTTGTGGGCCACTTTTGAGCATGTTAGGGTCAATTTCATGAGATGGTCAAATTGAGACTTTTGTTCCCCATGAATTTCTTTACAACTTTGCTTAAGGGTGCTCTTCCATGCAAGGTCTCTAAATTAGACTTTTTAATTGGTCAAACTAGAGCCTTCTAGGGTCAAATGGTGGTCAAACTTCTCTTGGAGGGCAAATTTGTAATTTTGGTCAACATGAACCTTGTTCCAAATGTTACCCTAAGTATAACTAAGGTGTTGTAGGTCATGATTGGCTACCTTACCTTTTTGTTACACCAACTATCAAATACTTCATGAAATAAATCAAACAAACCCTAGAACAATCACATGTGTTGCATCACATAAAATAACAAACATGAATGATGCATGCTTATGCTTATGCAAATGCAAATGCAATGCAATTAAGGACTAAACACTTGAAGTGTTACAGCCCTCCCCCCTTATAAAAATCTCGTCCCGAGATTTGGAAAGCGTACTATTTTTCATAGAATTCTTTATAACCATCCCGCAAATAATCCTCCCGTTCCCACGTAGCATCACTCTCACTTCCCTGATTACTCCACATCACTTTGTACCACTTAACCACTTTACTTCTAGTTACTCGTTCCTGAGTATCGATCACTCGGACTGGCTTTTCTTCATAGGTTAGGTCGGATTCCAGCCTGATATCACCTAAAGAAACTTGTTCCTCAGGAACTCGAAGACACTTTTTAAGCTGAGATACATGGAAAACGTTGAATATGGCTCTCATCTCAGGAGGCAACTGGATTTTATACGCAACAGCTCCACTCTTGCCTATGATCTGGAAAGGACCCACGTATCTTGGTGCAAGTTTCCGCTTAACACCAAAACGTTGGACACTCTTCATTGGAGAAACTTTCAAATAAACGAAGTCTCCAACTTCAAATTCGAGTGGTTTTCTACGACGATCCGCATAGCTTTTCTGTCTCGCTTGTGCTGCAGCCATGTGTTTCTGGATGGTACGGACTTGTTCCTCGGCTTCCTGGACAAAATCAATGCCATAATACCTTCTTTCCCCAGCTTCTACCCAGTTTAGTGGAGTTCGACACTTTCGACCGTACAAAGCTTCGAATAGGGCCATCTTAATACTCTCTTGATAACTGTTATTGTACGAGAATTCGGCTAAAGGTAACCATTTTTCCCAAGAACCCTTGGATGAAATGACGCATGCTCGCAACAGATCTTCCAAGATTTGGTTAACTCGTTCTGTCTGACCCGATGTCTGGGGGTGATAAGCAGAGCTTCTCACTAACTTGGTTCCCAGAAGGTGATGCAAATGCTCCCAAAAGCGAGCAGTGAACTGGGGACCACGGTCAGAAACGATAGTACGAGGTATCCCATGAAGCCGGACTATCTGATTGAAGTACAACTCAGCATAGTCAGTGGGACGATAGTCCACTCTCACTAGGATGAAGTGAGCTGATTTGGTCAAACGATCAACAATTACCCAAATAGAGTTATGATTTTTGACAGTAGGAGGAAGTCCGACAATGAAATCCATATTTATCTCTTCCCATTTCCAGCCTGGAATGGAAAGTGGCTGAAGTAGCCCAGCTTTCATGTGCACAGCTTTAACTCTGCAACAGGTGTCACATCTAGCAACATATGCAGCTATCTCTTTCCGCATCTTGGTCCACCAATAAAGTGGCTTCAAATCATAATACATCTTATTACTACCAGGATGGATGGACAACTTGGACGAATGTGCTTCGGACAGGATCTGATCTCTAAGCTCTCGGTCCTTAGGTACCACTAACCTATCCTTAAACCACAGCACACCTTCGTCATCTAACCTGAAATGCTTAGTCTCTCCTTCATTCATCTTCCGTTTTATGTGAAAGATACCCGGATCAGTCTTTTGGAGCTCAATGATTCTATTTCTGAGAGTACCACTGGCAGTGATGTTGTACAAGACTGCCGGATGTAACAGGCGAGATCGGTGAAAATCAGTTTCAACTAAGGAATGACAATGAGACTTACGGCTTAAAGCATCCGCAACCACATTTGCCTTGCCAGGATGATAGTGCACTTGAAGGTTATAATCCTTAATCAACTCGAGCCATCTTCGTTGACGCATATTCAACTCGGGTTGGGTGAAGATGTATTTGAGGCTTTTGTGGTCTGTGTAGATATTGCAAATATTGCCCAACAGATAGTGTCGCCAGGCTTTCAAAGCATGAACAACTGCGGCGAGTTCTAAGTCATGTGTTGGATAATTCGCCTCATGCTTCCGAAGTTGTCGAGAGGTATATGCAATTACTCGGCCTTCCTGCATCAACACACCTCCCAAACCTATGCCTGAGGCATCACAATAAACATCAAATGGTTTCTCGATATCCGGTTGTGCCAAAACCGGAGCTGAGGTTAGGAGGGTTCGCAATTGGTGAAAAGCCGCATCACACTCAGGAGTCCAGACAAACCTGGTGTCTTTTTGCAGCAACCGAGTCATTGGCTTGGCTATTTTGGAGAAATCCGGGATGAAGCGACGATAATAGCCAGCCAAACCAAGAAAACTCCGGACCTCGTGAACCGAGATAGGAGCCTTCCAGTTCAGTACTTCTTGTACCTTGGCGGGGTCCACCATAATTCCTCCATCGGACAACACATGCCCAAGGAAAGGTACTTCACGAAGCCAGAATTCGCACTTACTGAACTTTGCATATAGTTGATGTTCACGCAGTCTTGTGAGGACTATACGCAGATGTTCAGCGTGATCCTCCTCATTCACAGAGTATACCAGGATGTCATCAATAAATACCACCACAAACTTGTCCAATTCAGGCATAAACACCGAATTCATCAAGTACATGAAGTGTGCGGGGGCATTTGTCAAGCCGAAGGACATAACAAGATACTCATAAAGACCGTATCTGGTAGAAAAGGCTGTCTTTGGAACATCTTCCGGGCGGATTTTAATTTGATGGTAGCCAGATCTTAGATCGATCTTGGAGAAAACTTTAGCTTTAGACAACTGATCGAACAAGATGTCGATTCGCGGTAGAGGGTACTTATTTTTGACAGTGACTGCATTGAGAGGTCTATAATCTACGCACATCCGCAACGACTGATCCTTCTTCTTTACAAAGATAGCAGGACATCCCCACGGCGATGAACTAGGACGAATCAACCCCTTCTTCAAAAGTTCATTCAATTGCACCTTAAGTTCAGCGAGTTCATTTGGAGGCATCCTATAGGGTCTCCTAGAGATGGGAGCCGTGCCAGGCAACAACTCGATTTTAAACTCCACATCCCGATCCGGAGGGAGTCCCGGCAAATCATCGGGAAAAACGTTCGGAAATTTATTTACTACGGAAATTTCAGCCAACGTCTTTGCTTGCACAGCATGAATTTCCCCCGACAATTCAACCTTTCTGGGAAGTTGTACTAGAAAACCCTTTTGATCTGTAGGATCTCTGAGCATAACTACCCGAGCGGATGTGTCAATGAGTACCCCATTCTGACTCATCCAATTCATGCCCAAGATAACATCTATGTCTAAACCAGGTAAAACCAATAGGGCAAGCGAATAACTTCGCCCTTCTATCTCAAACTTAAGGTTCCCCACTACTTTATTTGTGGAAATATTCCCACTTGCTGCACTAATGCAATAACCCCCACCTTCAACAGTATGCAATTTGTGTGCAAATTCTGATGCAAACTTAGGACTGATAAAGGCACAATGATTCATCTACGAATTTCCCACATCGTCAGTGCTCATTGGCTATGCATTTTGCAGATGTCGTACAATCTACGCCGGGGTCGTGGAAATGAGGAGGAGGAACAGCCGCCCCCTCCGCCACCACCTACTCTGGCCGAGTTGATGCAATCAGTGGTTGAGGGGCAGCGTATGTTGGCTGACGCCATGCGCCAACTGGCTAATCGAGAGGCTCGTCATGGCCGCCAGGGCCCAGAGCCAAATCAGTACAGCGATTTGAAGGACTTTCTGGATACAAAGCCCCCGCTCTTCAAGGAAGCGGAAGAACCACTGCAGGCTGACGAGTGGTTGAATACCATTGAACAAAAGTTTCGTCTGCTACGCCTAACTGATGAGCTGAAAACTGAGTATGCTTCCCATCAGTTGCATGGTCCGACGGGCATTTGGTGGAGCCACTATCGTTCCACACTGCCTGCCAATGTCCCGATTGCTTGGGATCAGTTTAAGGCGGCATTCCAGGGAAATTATATCCCTCCCGGTCTTATGGCAATCAAGCACACAGAGTTTATGAGGCTGTCGCAAGGAAACAAAAGCCTGACTGAATACTTGCAGTCCTTCAACAACCTGGCAAGGTATGCCACAGAGTTTGTGGATACCGATGCCAAAAAGATTGCTAGCTTCAAAAGGGGCCTCGGCCCAAAACTGATGAAAACTATAGGCACTAGCAAATGTACTACTTTCAATGATTTCATCAGCGATGCTTTGACCTAGGAGAACAACAATACTATTTATTCTACCTCTAAGAGCCGTAAAAGGGCCCTTGAGGCAAGTGCTTCTCAGTCAAGGGCCTCAGCGGCACCGAGGTCTTCCCCTCGCCCACCTGCTCAAAATACAAAGTTCCGTCCGCCGCAGAAGAAGCCTGCTGCAAAAACGGGGTTCCGTAAGGCTTATACCGTCGCTCTGCCAAAGGGGACTTCTAGACAGAGCAGCTCTAGTGTTCCTCCTAGCAATATGCCTTGCTGGAATTGCAACAAGCCAGGTCATTGGGCCCGGAACTGTCCGTACCCTAAGAAAAATGTCAACCAAGGTAGTCGTCAGGGACACGCCCATTATAACAGCATTGAGGAGATTCCATCTGGTGAGGTGGTCACCGCTGGTAAGTTTCTAGTTGACCAACACCCCGCAGTGGTACTTTTTGATTCAGGTGCTTCGCATTCCTTTATCAGTCCTAAGTTTGCATCCAAATTTGCACACAAGTTGCATACTGTTGAAGGTGTGGGTTATTGTATTAGTGCTGCAAGTGGGAATATTTCCACAAACAAAGTAGTGGGGAACCTTAAGTTTGAGATAGAAGGGCGAAGTTATTCGCTTGTCCTATTGGTTTTACCTGGTTTAGACATAGATGTTATCTTGGGCATGAATTGGATGAGTCAGAATGGGGTACTCATTGACACATCCGCTCGGGTAGTTATGCTCAGAGATCCTACAGATCAAAAGGGTTTTCTAGTACAACTTCCCAGAAAGGTTGAATTGTCGGGGGAAATTCATGCTGTGCAAGCAAAGGCGTTGGCTGAAATTTCCGTAGTAAATGAATTTCCGGACGTTTTTCCCGATGATTTGCCGGGACTCCCTCCGGATCGGGATGTGGAGTTTAAAATCGAGTTGTTGCCTGGCACGGCTCCCATCTCTAGGAGACCCTATAGGATGCCTCCAAATGAACTCGCTGAACTTAAGGTGCAATTGAATGAACTTTTGAAGAAGGGGTTGATTCGTCCTAGTTCATCGCCGTGGGGATGTCCTGCTATCTTTGTAAAGAAGAAGGATCAGTCGTTGCGGATGTGCGTAGATTATAGACCTCTCAATACAGTCACTGTCAAAAATAAGTACCCTCTACCACGTATCGACATCTTGTTCGATCAGTTGTCTAAAGCTAAAGTTTTCTCCAAGATCGATCTAAGATCTGGCTACCATCAAATTAAAATCCGCCCGGAAGATGTTCCAAAGACAGCCTTTTCTACCAGATACGGTCTTTATGAGTATCTTGTTATGTCCTTCGGCTTGACAAATGCCCCCGCACACTTCATGTACTTGATGAATTCGGTGTTTATGCCTGAATTGGACAAGTTTGTGGTGGTATTTATTGATGACATCTTGGTATATTCTGTGAATGAGGAGGATCACGCTGAACATCTGCGTATAGTCCTCACAAGACTGCGTGAACATCAACTATATGCAAAGTTCAGTAAGTGCGAATTCTGGCTTCGTGAAGTACCTTTCCTTGGGCATGTGTTGTCCGATGGAGGAATTATGGTGGACCCCGCCAAGGTATAGGAAGTACTAAACTGGAAGGCTCCTATCTCGGTTCACGAGGTCCGAAGTTTTCTTGGTTTGGCTGGCTATTATCGTCGCTTCATCCCGGATTTCTCCAAAATAGCCAAGCCAATGACTCGGTTGCTGCAGAAAGACACCAGGTTTGTCTGGACTCCTGAGTGTGATGCGGCTTTTCACCAACTGCGAACCCTCCTAACCTCAGCTCTGGTTTTGGCACAACCGGATATCGAGAAACCATTTGATGTTTATTGTGATGCCTCAGGCATAGGTTTGGGAGGTGTTCTGATGCAGGAAGGCCGAGTAATTGCATATACCTCTCGACAACTTCGGAAGTATGAGGCGAATTATCCAACGCATGACTTAGAACTCGCCGCAGTTGTTCATGCTTTGAAAGCCTGGCGGCACTACCTGTTGGGCAATGTTTGCAATATCTACACAGACCACAAAAGCCTCAAATACATCTTCACCCAGCCCGAGTTAAATATGCGTCAACGAAGATGGCTCGAGTTGATTAAGGATTATAACCTTCAAGTGCACTATCATCCTGGCAAGGCAAATGTGGTTGCGGATGCTTTAAGCCGTGAGTCTCATTGCCATTCCTTAGTGGAAACGGATTTTCATCGATCTCGCCTTCTACATCCAGCAGTCTTGTACAACATCACTGTCAGTTGTACTCTCAAAAGCAGAATTATTGAGCTCCAAAAGACTGACACTGGTATATTCCACATCAAGCGTAAGATGAAAGAACAAAAAACTACACAGTTCAGGATAGATGAAGAGGGTGTACTATGGTTCAAGGATAGGTTAGTTGTGCCTAAGGACCGGGAGCTTCGAAATGATATTATGTCTGAAGCACACTCCTCTAAGTTGTCCATCCATCCTGGTAGCAATAAGATGTATTATGATTTGAAGCCATACTATTGGTGGACCAAGATGCGGAAAGAAATAGCTGCATATGTGGCTAGGTGTGACACCTGCTGTAGAGTTAAAGCTGTGCATATGAAAGCTGGGTTGCTTCAACCACTGTCTATCCCAGGTTGGAAATGGGAAGAGATAAGTATGGATTTCATTGTCGGTCTTCCTCCTACTGTCAAAAATCATAATTCCATCTGGGTAATTGTGGATCGTTTGACCAAATCAGCTCACTTCATTCCAGTTAGAGTGGACTATCGTCCCACTGACTATGCTGAGTTGTACTTCGATCAGATAGTCCGGCTTCATGGGATACCTCGTACTATCGTTTCTGACCGTGGTCCCCAGTTCACTGCTCGCTTTTGGGAGCATTTGCATCACCTTCTGGGAACCAAGTTAGTGAGAAGCTCTGCTTATCACCCCCAGACATCGGGTCAGACAGAACGAGTTAACCAAATCTTGGAAGATCTGTTGCGAGCATGCGTCATTTCATCCAAGGGTTCTTGGGAAAAATGGTTACCTTTAGCCAAATTCTCGTACAATAACAGTTATCAAGAGAGTATTAAGATGGCCCCATTCGAAGCTTTGTACGGTCGAAAGTGTCGAACTCCACTAAACTGGGTGGAAGCTGGGGAAAGAAGGTATTATGGCATTGATTTTGTCTAGGAAGCCGAGGAACAAGTCCGTACCATCCAGAAACACATGGCTGCAGCACAAGCGAGACAGAAAAGCTATGCGGATCGTCGTAGAAAACCACTCGAATTTGAAGTTGGAGACTTCGTTTATTTGAAAGTTTCTCCAATGAAGAGTGTCCAACGTTTTGGTGTTAAGCGAAAACTTGCACCAAGATATGTGGGTCCTTTCCAGATCATAGGCAAGAGTGGAGCTGTTGCGTACAAAATCCAGTTGCCTCCTGAGATGAGAGCCATATTCAACGTTTTCCATGTATCTCAGCTTAAAAAGTGTCTTCGCGTTCCTGAGGAACAAGTTCCTTTAGGTGATATCAGGCTGGAATCCGACCTAACCTATGAAGAAAAGCCAGTCCGAATGATCGATACTCAGGAACGAGTAACTAGAAGTAAAGTGGTTAAGTGGTACAAAGTGATGTGGAGTAATCAGGGAAGTGAGAGTGATGCTACGTGGGAACGGGAGGATTATTTGCGGGATGGTTATAAAGAATTCTATGAAAAATGGTACGCTTTCCAAATCTCGGGACGAGATTTTTATAAGGGGGGAGGGCTGTAACACTTCAAGTGTTTAGTCCTTAATTGCATTGCATTTGCATTTGCATAAGCATAAGCATGCATCATTCATGTTTGTTATTTTATGTGATGCAACACATGTGATTGTTCTAGGGTTTGTTTGATTTATTTCATGAAGTATTTGATAGTTGGTGTAACAAAAAGGTAAGGTAGCCAATCATGACCTACAACACCTTAGTTATACTTAGGGTAACATTTGGAATAAGGTTCATGTTGACCAAAATTACAAATTTGCCCTCCAAGAGAAGTTTGACCACCATTTGACCCTAGAAGGCTCTAGTTTGACCAATTAAAAAGTCTAATTTAGAGACCTTGCATGGAAGAGCACCCTTAAGCAAAGTTGTAAAGAAACTCATGGGGAACAAAAGTCTCAAAATGACCATCTCATGAAATTGACCCTAACATGCTCAAAAGTGGCCCACAAGTCAGTTAGAGAGGTAGCTCCAAGACTTAGAATTTTTCTAAGTCTGGAATCTGACCCTACAGTTTTACTGATGCCTACTTTAGGAGCTTTTAGTTTGCAAACCAGGCCGAACCAGCTCCCACTCATATTGACAAACTTGTAGCCCTCATGTAGCTCTACAACATTGCCAATATCACCATCACCTAGTTCCAAATGGTTTAGGAGATTTGGTGCCTAGAAAATCGGGTTTCAGTCGGCATAGTGACTGAAACTAAGTTTCAGTTTTCGGGTGACCCACTTTGGAGCTCTGTAGTTTCAAATCTAGGCCGAACCAGTCTAAGCTCCAATTGACAATTTTGTTGCCCTCACATAGCTCTACCAAATTGCTGTTAACACTTAGCACTAATTCCGGCTAGATTTGGAACGGGGATCGGTGGAACTTTGGCCGTCAGTCGGGCAATGGACGCCGAAGTCGTCGGGTTCAAGGTTCAGACAACGACCGTGTCGTGGCGCTCGGGCAGAACAGCTTGGCCGCGTGGCGTCCGAGCTCTGCCGTCGCCTCCACGTCGCGAGCCCAGGCGAGGAGATGAAGACCGAGCCGACACCTCAACCCCACCACTCGCGCTCGCCATTCCCTCCCTCTCTGCTTCCTTCTCCGCGCGCGGGCGGTGACCAGAGGAGTGAAACCGCGACGGTGTCGAGCCATTCTCCCAAACCGCAGCTCCATTGGCCAAACCATCTAGACCACCGCACCACCGTGAGCCCCTCCACGTCCTCGTCCTCACCAAACCGTCTCTATCGCGTCAGGTGAGCTACACCGCGAGGGCGGCTCCACCGGACCGCCATGTCCGCCACCGTCAAGCTTGCACGTGGCCATGCCATTCGGGCCCCTCCCTATCCTATCTCTTCCGTGCTGTAGGTACAGTTAGGTAGGCTAAAGCTTGTAGGGTAGGCTAATTGGACAGGCTTGCCGGCGACTAGTCGGAATTGGTCGAGCCGTGGCCGCACACCGCCATGACCGCCGCCATCCTATCTAGCCGCCATAATCATAGCAATTGAGGGTACCCCTAGGTGCGCGAGGTTGAGGTGAACGCACTGGTACGGTAGCTTCGCCGGAGCTGCCGCCGGCGGCGAGCTATCGCCGTCGCCTTCCTTTCCCCCTCTGTCTCCCTCGCTGACCAGTGGGGTCCCCAGGTCAGGCGCGCGCGCGGGCGGGAGGCCGGTCGCGGGCCGTAGCGCGGGAGCGGGCCGTAGCGCGCGAGTGTGTGGGCCGAGTTTTCCGGGCCGGCCCAGTTCATCCGAAATGAAATTCATTTTTATTATTTTGTCACTGATTTTTGTACAAGTTGGAAAAATATAGATCTAGGGTTTTAATGATCCAAAAATCATGAGATAAATTTTGTTAGGGTCTACATGATGTGTAGTATTTTAGAAAAATATGGATCTGGCATGAGATGTTTAAATTCTGTAAGAATTTAATAGATCCTTTAAATGTGTTTTGGAATGCATGCAAATTTGTTAAATTTATAACTTGAGCTGTAGTGTTCCATAAATCATGAAATTTGGTGGGTAGGTTACTTTATGCTAGCCCTAGCTCTGGTAAAAATTTGGGCATCAGTGCTTAAGTAATTTCCAAGTTATAAGGCTATCATTTTATCCAAGGAGATAATTGAAGGAATTTTTATAATTTTTCTACATGTGCAATGTTCTTGTAACTTTTTGGAGAATGTCTTGGTACCCTAGAGTGTCTAAGAAAAATATGAAATCTGTTGTTTGATACTTTTCAAAATGATTTATTAATTATACAAAAATCAGCCTTTTTGACTGGTGAATTTTGTATAGAGAATTTCTGTGAATAAAACTTGTTCAAATTTTTACTGTGGTCTCTTTTTGGGTCAGAGAGTCCTCTGTAATTTTTGTAGAATTTTAGGAGCAGTTTACATATATGTTTAAATTCCACCTAATTAATTAAGTAAACTAAGAAATGAGTATAAATAAATGTTCTAGGTAGTCACACCCTACTTTCTGGTGTTGTTATACCCCATGTGAACTTTTGGAAATCTTAGTTTGGTTTTAAGGGTCTTTGGCCACATCAATAAATGTTTAACCTTTGTAATTTTAGGTTCTCTGGACAGCTAGTAGTAATTCTAAATTTGGCTTTGATAAAATTAGTTGCTGGAAAACTTGTACATACCAAAGTTGGAGTAAACTTGATGAACTAGCTTGTGTCAAAATTTGGAAGCATTTGGCTTAGTAGTTTGAGAGTTACTGTTGTTTAAAGTGGCAGTTCAAAATCTGCTACTCTCTGTTTTGAGAGGACAGATTCTGGAACTTGTGAAGTTTGACATGGAAAACTTAGGAGTTTGGAGTTGAGGTCTGAAAATGAATTGTAGTGCATTTCTTAGGCTTTCCAGATTGTCTTAGATCATATCTTTTGGAATTGTAAATCTCCAGTTGTGATAAAAACAAGTAGCTACTGTCCAGAATGCTTACTGTGGTGTTTTGCTGATTGATATGGTGAGATATCCTAAGACATGCTACTTTTGTAATTGTTAGGTGTTAGGGCCTTAACTGAGGATGAGCAGCTTTATCTTAGGTTAAGTAGATTAGGTGAGTACTTCTCTACCGGAGAGGAAATTTGCACCTACTCTTTTGAAGTAATTGAATAGAGCGTTAAATTGTTGTAATGCATTTCATTCCGAGCATATTGCATCTTTCATTATGAATTCATGGGATTTATTATGCACTCATGCAATAGGTGTACCAGAGGGGGTGACACTCCTCGAATTCGAACAAGCGATACCGGAGGAGGTGCTGAGTCAACCGGAGGAATTAGCAGAAGAACCCAACGTCGGGAAAGCTCCGTCAGAAGATCTACCCGAGTGTCCGGACCACAGACCCGCAACCTTTCTCAAAGGCAAGCCCCGGTGCATGCTGAACCTACTGATTTATAAATTAATCTTGAGTATTTTTAATTGTTTACTGCATTAAGTTGTAGGAGTTATATGAAAACACTTGTTGCATTATACCTGTCCTTGTCCAGATATCGTACTTAATCCTATATTAGGTTTAGGCACGTGTCAATGCTTAGCCCTGCTTAGTACGGTAGAAGTCGGGTGATTTCCGGTCATCCGCGAGATGTAGGAAGGAGTCACGAGTGGCTTTATGGCTATCGTGGATGGAACCATGCTTAAAAATGAAATTGAGACCGGGCGGGAGTTCGATAGTACAGCCGCAAGACACTTCACGTCTTGGGTGTGGAGCTATGCCCGTCTGAGTCGTTTAAGGACCGATTCGCTGTACGTCCTTGAGTCATGTTGAACGCAGTCTAACACTTAGTTGGCCGGATAAGTCGTTCCGACCGCGAAGCCGAGTAATGTGGTTCAGGCCGGGAATCGAATGGTAGGTTGCTTCTTGGAGGAGAGAAAGGATGTGCTTGGGGACATTGGCGTGAGACCAAGGGGGGGTTAGAGTCCCTATCACCTGGCAGAGTGTCGCCCTTGGGGTCGCGATATTATTCGAACCCGCGATTCCTGAATCATATGAAACGGTGGCCTGTGCGACCCTGGCATGGGTCTGCACGGTGAGTGTTAGAAATACCCCTCCAGCTGGATAGGAATTCGATTCGAATCGCCGTCGCTCCCGGTTAGTGAGCACTTGACTTGAGCAGCGGCAACGTAGATCTCATTAAATAAACTGGTGGTTAAGGGAATGATACAATGTTGCCAAAATTCATACCTGCTCTGGATATAATGATGATAATTGTTTGATTATAATCAAGTGCATGTTTAGTACAGGTGCTAAGATAGATGACAGGTAAATGCTAAAAATAACTGCTAGTACAGGCTACAAGAGTTTAAATTACTTATGCCTTTATGCAAAATGTTATGTCAGCTAGCCTCTTGTGTAAGCCTTGCATAATCCTTGGTGTCATCTTATTTCTGGTTTTTGACGGGTAAGTCTAGCTGAGTACATTCCAGTACTCAGGGTTTATTCCCTCCTGTTGCAGATGACATGCTTTATCAGGGATTCTGCAAGACGTGTCTCCACCCTGCGGGTGATGATGACTAGATCACAAGGGCGTGATCGTCTTTATGTACTTTCCTCATGCTTTTGCGGGATGTCGATCATCCAGACTGGCAGTAGTTAACAACTGGTGTGTGTTATGCTTCCGCTACTTTATAAACTTGGTTTGTAATAATTGCGACTCCGTGTGTGTGTAAACCTATTTCGGAACTACTTGTGAAATGTAACGCATGATGTTGTATGTTGAATGATGCGATCCTGGTTGTAAACGAGTTGATTTGAAATCCTTCGTGGTTTCGATTGACTACCGGGATTATATGGGCTCAAGTTCGAAAATTTGAGCGCTTCAGTGCTTGTTTTTGTACTTGTGCTCTTATAATTTGGTCGGTTCTGTTACACTATTCACCCCCCCTCTAGCCTTTTGGACCTTACAATGGGGTTGGTGGAGAGGTAGACCGCACTCACATTGTCGCAGTAGATCAACGTGCTCCGGGAGGGCGGAGTGTGTAGCTCAGCGAGGAGCTGCCGAAGCCAGGAGGCCTCAACCACGCCGTTAGCAACAGCGTGGTACTCCGCCTCAGCACTGGACCGGGAGACCACCGGTTGGCGCTTAGACGACCAGGACACCAGGTTGCCGCCCAAGAAGACAGCATAGCCGGAGGTGGAGCGCCGGGTGTCCGGACACCCTGCCCAGTCAGCGTCAGTGTAGACGACGAGCTCAGCCGAGGAGGACCGGTGAAGGAGGAGGCCGTAGTCGATCGTGCCGCGGAGGTAGCGGAGGAGGCGCTTGAGAGCAGTGAGGTGAGGCTCTCGGGGATCATGCATGTAAAGACAGATCTGCTGCACTGCATAGGTGATGTCCGGCCGGGTGAAGGTGAGGTACTGAAGAGCACCAGCAAGGCTCCGGTATGCAGTAGGATCTGACACTGGGGGGCCCTCAGCCTCTGACAACTTGCCCTGAGTATCAACCGGAGTAGAGCAGGGGTTGCAGTCAGTCATCCCAGCCCGCTCCAGGATATCTCGAGTATACTGCCGCTGGTGAAGAAGTAACCCGGCAGGATGAGGCTCAACAGTGACCCCGAGGAAGTGGTGGAGCACACCCAGATCCTTCATAGCAAACTCTTGCTGAAGAGCGGTGATGATCCGGCGGAGAAGTAGTTCACTGGAGGCCGTGAGGACAATGTCATCAACATAGAGCAGCAGGTATGCAGTGTCGGCTCCATGGTGATAGATAAACAGAGATGTATCCGACTTGGCCTCCACAAACCCCAGTGTCAGCAGGAAAGCAGCAAACCGATGGTTCCACGCCCGGGGTGCCTGCTTGAGGCCGTAGAGAGACCTGTTGAGCCGGCAAACCATGTCAGGATGGGAGGAATCAACAAACCCCGCTGGCTGACTGCAGTACACTGTCTCGGTGAGAAGTCCGTGCAGAAAGGCATTCTTGACGTCCAGCTGATGGATGGGCCACGACCGAGCAAGTGCCAGTGAGAGCACGGTGCGGACGGTGGCAGGCTTGACCACCGGGCTGAAAGTCTCATCATAGTCGACCCCAGGGCGCTGAGTGAAGCCCCGGAGAACCCAACGAGCCTTGTAGCGCTCGAGAGTGCCATCGGCCCGACGCTTGTGGGTCCAGATCCACTTGCCGGTGATGACGTTGGAGCCCGGCGGCTGGGGCACCAACTCCCACGTCTGGTTGGCAAGGAGTGCGGCGTACTCCTCTTCCATCGCGCGACGCCAGTGAGGATCCAACAGGGCGTCACGGACAGAAGAGGGTACCGGGGAGACCGGCGCGTCGCCGGTCGATGCCGCAAGGGCCCGAGGTGGCAGAGTGCCAGCCGCGTGCCGTGTCACCATCGGGTGAACATGCCGCGGGTGTCGGTGAAGAAGCGGCGGGTGGTAGACCGGCGGTGCGTCACGGGCCGGCGGGGACTGAGGTGGTGGTGTCGGTGTCCCCGGCGGAGAAGGGACCGTGAGTGGCGGCGGCCGCGGCCTGCGCTGGTACACCCGTACCGGCGCTGCGTACCGCGAAGGAGGTGCCGGGGCAGCACCGGGCGACGGCGATCGGCACAGCCCCCCGGGGTCGTATCGGGGAGCGAGTTCCCCGAATCGGCGCCAGACGGAGAGGTCGGTGCCGTGCTAGAGGACGACGGACCCGGACCCGCCGGGGAGCCGGGACAGGTGCCCGACAAGGAGCGCGGCGAAGCAGTACCTGCAGGAGACCACGGAAAAGGTGGCTGGACCACCGTGTCAGCGGGAAAGATGGAGGGGGGATCAGTGATAGGAGTAGTGGTGAGTGTGGTGGAGAAGGGAAAAACGGACTCATCGAACACCACATGGCGAGAGATGAGTACCCGTCGGGAGGTAAGGTCAAAGCACCGGTACCCCTTGTGATCAGGGGAGTACCCGAGGAAGACACAGAGAGTGGAGCGGGGGTCCAGCTTGTGAGAAGAAGTGGCAGCGGTGTTGGGGTAACACGCACACCCAAAGACGCGAAGGTGATCGTACCGCGGAGGGGTACCGAAAAGGGCGTGGTGTGGTGTAGGAGCGGGACAGGCAGTGGAAGGAAGACGGTTGAGGAGGTAGGTGGAGGTGTGCAAGCCCTCAGCCCAGAAGCGAGCAGGGAGAGAGGCCTGAAACAGAAGGGTGCGTACGGTGTCGTTGGTGGTGCGAATCATGCGTTCAACTTTGCCATTCTGTGAGGAGGTATATGGGCAAGACATGCGCAACTGAACACCGTGAGAGAGGAAGAAAGCCCAGGAGGTGGAGTTATCAAACTCACGACCATTGTCACACTGGACGACCTTGATGGTAAGGCCAAACTGTGTGGACACCCAGGTGAAGAAGTGAAGGAGCGTGGAAAACGTATCAGACTTCGCACGTAAGGGAAAGGTCCACGAATAATGTGAAAAATCATCGACAACCACAAGATAGTACTTATAGCCAGACATACTGATAACAGGAGATGTCCATAGGTCGCAATGTACAAGATCAAAAATGTGGGCCGCATGTGAAGAACTATGAAAAGGAAGACGAACATGTCGGCCCAACTGGCACGCATGACACAAATGCTCAGCATGAGCCTGAATACACGGAATGTCGGAGCTACGACTGAGCTGCATCAGGGCATCACGTCCAGGATGGCCGAGGCGCCGGTGCCAAGTAGTAGAGGAGGTAGAAGCGGCGAAGGCAGCTGACAAAACGGACGGCGATGAAGATGAAGTAGCCGTCGGGAAGCGAAGAGTGTAAAGGGGCCCCGTGCTGTCACATCGGAGCAGAGAACGCCGGGAAGCCAAATCCTTTACAGTAAGACCAGAGGAGTCATTCCACAGAACAAGAATTGTCAGCTGTAAAACGACGAATAGAAAGGAGGTTGTGAACCATAGAAGGAGCGACAAGAACATCAGGAAGACGAAAAGAGCCATGAGCACCGGCGGTACCCACAGACGTGACAGGAAGACACGAACCATTTGCGACCATAATGAACGAAGGGAGAGAGGAAGAAGGAGAATGGACCAAAGAGAGTATACCAGGGTCAGGGGTGGTGTGGTAGGTGGCACCCGAGTCGGCGATCCACTCAGGGCCGACAGGGGGTGTTAGGCCCATAGTGCTGAACGACCGAGCCAAGGCCGTCTGGTCCCACCCGGCAAGCCCTGGCGGGGTGCCGGAGGGTGTGGCCCACGGAGACGTAGTGGAGGCACCGGGAGGTGGAGCACCAGTGAACATGGCCGCTGGTGGGCGTGGCGCACCTCCAGGAGCGTGAAAAGGCCACATAGAGATGCGCCCCGACCACGGGTTGTGGAAGGACGGCCATGATGCACCGTGTGGAGCTGTCGGCGCCACCTGGTTGGCCCCACCACGGCCCCCCCACGTCCAATGCCGTGGCGACAGCGACTGCCACGGCCCCCACCCCCACTCAGCCCAGAGGGAGGGGGACCAAGAAGGGACGATGGCGGTGTAGCGGACGGACGCGGTGGGGCGAACGGACGCGGCGGAGTGGCCGCAAGGGCCGCCGAGGAAGTCGAGGACCCCAGGGCAGCGGTGGACCCAGGCTGGAGACCCTGAGCAAGCTCCTCCATGACAAGATCGTCACGGACCTGGAGGAAGGTGGGGAAGGGGCGCTGACGGGTGATCCATGTCTGAAGGTGGGCGTAGCAGTCGCTGAGCCCGCGGAGGACATTGAGGACGAGGATGCGATCCTCCACGGGCCAGCCAAGATCACCGAGAGAGTCTGCCATGGTCTTCATCTTGCGGCAGAACTCGCCGACAGTGAGGCCACCCTGGACGAAGGTCCTGAAACTCGCATCGAGCCTCAGAGCCCGAGCCTCGGCATTGCCCAGAAACTGGCCCTCGAGGGCCAGCCAGGCCTAGCGAGCATCCGCCGTGTTGCGGACGAGGTCGTGGAGGTCGAGGGAGATCGTCCCGATGATACACGAGAGGACGATGCTGTCGAGGCGCAGCCACGAGGGGGTCTGAGCCGCGACCGTGGCATCGACGAGGACGTGGTCGTCAAGGGCGTAGCGGCGGAGGGTGAGGAGGACCAGGTCCCGCCAACGGGCGTAGGAGGGAGACTCTGGCTCGTGAACCACCGGGACGAGCAGACGAATGTTCTAGACCCCCCCCCAGCCTGGTAGTGAAGCTGCGCCACAAGAGGATCGGCCGGGTCGTGCCAGATGACCGCGGTGGTGGACGAGCGGTGGCCAGCTGAGGCGGAGGAGGTGGCTCCGAGGTCGTGGACGGGAGGGACGAGGCACTGCTCCACATCCGCGATCTGGCGGGCCAGAGCATCGGCCGCATCCCGCTCGCGCTCCCAGGCGAGGGCAGCCGCGCGAAGACGGGCCTGGCCCTCAGCAGCTGCAGCCCGAGCGGCGACGAGGGCAGCGGCGAGAGCGGAGTCGGCACGACCGGTGTAGAGGAGGGACGTGGGCGGCTGAGGCGGGGCCGGGAAAGCAGTGACGCCGGGAAAGAATCTAGCGGCATCCAGATCGGCAGCGGGAAGGTGAGTCCCAGAAAGGAGGACAGCGTCGGCGGCCGAGTCGGCAGCGGCCGCGGCGAGGCCAGCGCCCCCGGCGGCAGCAGCAGCACCCCCGGTCACAGCAGCAGCACCCCCGGCACCCGTGGCATCAGCAAGTGAAAGGTCTTGATGGCTAGAGGGGGGGTGAATAGCCTATTAAAATTTTCTACAAAGACAAGCTAAACAAGTTTATCAATAAAACAAATAGCAAGATGCGAGTTTTGCTTAGCCTACGGGGTGTTTGCAAGCCACCTAACCAATTCACAATTCTAATAAATTTGCACTCAACCGCACAAGTCAAACCGCATAATTTAACTACAACTAAAGCTAGCTAGCTACACAAGCTAAGAGATACACTAACAAGCTAGCAAGGTAACTAAGAAATTAATACAAGAGAGAGTTAGGAGGATATCACCGAGGGGCGAAATATTGAGCCAACCAATCAATATGATCAAGAGATGAATACCACAATATACAACCACCGGGATCGATCAAACACAATAAGAATGATGACACGAAGATTTATCCCGAGGTTCACGTGCTTGTCGGCACGCTAGTCCCCGTTGTGTCCCTCTTCACCACGTGGTTCGGTGGCTAATCGGTCTCACACCGAGCCTCTCAAAAGGCACCACAAGAACCTACCAAATGGCAAAAGGTTGCAATGACACGAGCAATTCACTAACGTTGCCTTTGGCGCTTCGCCGAGGTAGGCACAAACCCCTCACAATCACCGGAGGTGGCCAAGAACAATCACCAATTCTTGCCAACGCCTCCAAGCTGCTCCAAGCCGTCTAGGTGGCGGCAACCACCAAGAGAAACAAGAATCCCGCAGCAAATCAACCACCAAGTGCCAACTAGATGCAATCTCACAATGCGAATGCACTTGGATCACTCAATCTCACTTCGAATATGCAAAGAAGCAAGAGAGATGAGTGGGAGGGGAGTTGCTTAGCTCAAAGTGCTCACAAGTATGTCAAATGTTCAAGAGATAGAGCCTTGAGCCGGCCAACGAGTATTTATAGACGTACCCCTTCGAATATAACCGTTAGAAACTTAAACAGCCGAAATCGGGCTGACCGGACGCGCTGGTCCAACTGACCGGACGCGTCGGTCGCCCAACGGCTAACTGCGAAGCAACGACCGGACGCGCTGGTCCAACTGACCGGACGCGCCGGGAACGACCGGACGCGCTGGTCCCGTGAAGGACCGGACGCGCCGGTCGCCTGAGCAGCGCTCAACGAAACAGTGACCGGACGCGCTGAAGAAAATGACCGGACGCGACAGTGACAGCGTCCGGTTAGAGTCCAGTAAGCTCCCTGAACGACCGGACGCGTCCGATCACCAGTGACCGGACGTGTCTCGCGTCCGATCATCGAACTGAAAAACGCGCAGACACTGAACACTGACCGGACGCGTCCGGTCATGCAAGGACCGCGTCCGGTTCAGCGTCCGGTCACCTCTGTGACCTCTGTTCGCCTCCGTTTCTTTTCCGGACTTCCGGCGTAGTGGAAAATAATCGTTTCAACTTCTCGAAAACGCCTGAATCCCGCCTCGCAAGCTCGGCGGGAGGGAGAGAGGAACCAAACCCTCTCTACCGCTCAAACTCCACCGCCGTCGCAAACGTGCTAACATCATCAAGTGATCTCGTCATGTGTGAGTGTGTTAGCATTTTCACAATCATTTTTCGAGGCGATATTAGTTCTATCCAAATGCATATGATCATGAAATGCACATCTAGAGGCACTTAGGAGTTCAATAGCCGCGTCATTCCCCTCTTTATAGTACAGCTATCTATCCTATAATGTAACCACACCCACTAGGTGTCTTGGTTACTAAAACACAACCCTTAAGCATATACCTTTGCCTTGATCACGTAGGGTTGCGTCTAAATTCAAGTGTGGCCATCATGATCACCATGTCCATCTTGCCACCAACCTTGGAGTGTACTAATCCTCATATGCTACATACAACTTAGGCATGGGATTAGTACTTAGGCATTGTCACTAATTACCAACACCAAACATAGGACTTTCAGCAAGCCCCGTGCCTGTGCCCGCAGCGGTAGCGGCCCCCGCACCTGCGGCTGTAAGTGCAGCGGCAGGGGGTGCAGCCGCAGCTGCCAGGGCGGTCGGAGGAGGGGCTGCGCGGGTGCCAGCAGCAGGGGCCGGAGGAGGGGCGGCGCGGGCGCCAGCAGCAGTGGCCGGAGGAGGGGCGGCGGCGCCAGCGGCTGGAGGAGGAGCGGCGCCTGCTGGTCCGGCGGCGGCAGTGCCAGGGAGCATGGGGCGGGTGGTGTGGGACGCCACTTGTGCCCAGAAAGAAGAAGGGAGAGGGGGAAAAACGTGGAGGTAGGAAGGAGGGGGAGGGTGAGGAGGAGGATGGCGGTCAGCCATGGCTGCAGCAGCAGGGCCGGAGGAGGAGGGGCGGCGCGGGCGCTAGCAGCAGGGGCCGGAGCAGCGGCGGCGGCGCCAGCCAGGAGGAGGCGGCGGCGGCTGAAGAGAGGGAGGAGACCTAGCTTGATACCATGCTAGAGATTGTGTTGTCATTAACTTGGGCTAACCCTAGAAGGGTAGCTATATAGGTAGCCATACATGGGCCTCATGGGCCTACTATACTCATAATCCAACAGTTCAGCGTTGGGACTTCGATCCCATGTTGCTTAAGGTGGAGGCATGTGTGACCCAAAAGCCACCTCAGACAGACGTGCCGGAGGTGGCCCGACTGGTGGATATATGCCTTTCAGGTCCGGTCTTTCAGGTCCGGACGTGTGCAGCTCGGGCCAAACCTCACCAGGGCCCTCACTTCTGGAGTCGGAGCAGCCCGGGGGATCCCCACCCCCGGTCCAGGTCGACTTCCTCGGCCACCAGGATGGAGGAGCGCCTGTCGCGACGGCTGCAACGTCGACTGAGGACTTCATCGCTGCGTTCAAGAAGCCACTCTCGACGCCTATCTTGTCCTCGCCTCCGCGGCTGCGGTGAACTCGGGCGGCCAGAGCACAGGCGGGGGAGTTGGACGACTCGGAGCTCATCCCCAAGAGGAGCGCTAGGCTTGCGGCCAAGAGCAGGTACAGGGAACCGAAGCCGGAGGCGCAAGCGAGGAAGGTGATGATGAAGAAGCTTGGGCTGGAGGTGGAGATGCAACTTCCTGACGAGGCGTCCTTCGTTGAGTTCCAGACGACCTTCACCCTGCCTTTGTCGCCGTCGACGCGGGAGGCGATGAATGCCCTCCTCTTTTGGCCAGGCACCGAACAACGGGCCTCAAAGAACGACGCCAGTGCCTAGGGTGCCACCAGTGTTATGTCGCTCAGCCTGTTCAAGATGTAATTTATAGTTCAAACTTTGGTAGTTAGGGTTGTTTGCGACTCGCTAACGATGGCCCCTCGCTAGCGTTTAGTGTCGCTTGTGTAACTTGGGCACTTTGCCTTCTTCCTCTTAATGAAAAACGGGTTAAACACCCGATCGCGAAAAAAAAACTCCTGACCCAGCTTTTATCCATTCCTAACTGCTTTCACACTGACGCTTAGCATATCCAATTGCCATGTATGGTCTAGCTAAACAATGCAAACAAATACAGAAGCCCTGAAGTGAATGAATTACTACCACAATGTTTTGTAATATGCAGCATCCAGGTAGCTGTAACCATGTGACTGTTTTGGTAGACAAAAGGTGGGTTGGAGAATGAATGGTATGGTTTCGTTCCACAGAAAGCCAAATTGAGGCTCTGATGTCAGTTTAGTTCATACACTACTGTTGGATGTCTAAACTGAAGGGGAAACACTAGTCTGTTTGAGTTATTGAACCATTTTACCGCCTAATAGACTTAGTCGAGTCCAGAGAAACTAGTTTCCAGTTCATACTTTCATTGCCAATGATAACATCCTGTCAATACAGTGCTCAGTTAGGCACACAAATTTCAGTTGATGTATGTACCTGAAAACATTGTTTTTGCCTGAAAACGACTTTTCCCCCTCGAGTTTTGTTCCAATCCTGGACTGTCCGGATCACGGTAATCAATCCAAATAATACTTTCACGGCATTTTGTTCCATTCTTACAAATATATTTACTTTATAACTGGAAAAAGTGGTGTAGTAGTCACCAAAATTTGTTTGAGAACACACTAGAAACCAAAACCAGAAGCCCCATCAGCTATCCGTGTCTGCCCTGATTACGCAACTAGATCCCGTAACGTGTACTCAACCTAGCTGAGACTTCCCACACGCGCAGAGCAAGATGCAGCAAGGGGAAAGGGAAGTCGAAACGGCGGGTACTGACCAATTGGACGAGAAGAAGTCCGGCACGTCCGACGACGCGGCGGAGGCGGAGACCCTGAGGCGCGCCGCCGCCGCGGGGACCGTGGGCCTAGGGCATGCCCTCAAGCAGCCGCCGCCGCCGCGGGTTGGTGCCGGCGGGAGCGCGATCGGCTTCGCAGTAGCAGCAGCGGACGACGCCATTGTCGCAACTCGCAACCTGACCACCTGAGAGTGAGATGCTTCATTTTCGTTTCCGCCTCCAGTTTATTCAGGCCAGTGAATTTTCCCTGACGTCTTTGGGTTTGGGCTGAGCCGGGCTCCACGCTTCGGCTAAATCGGGCTGGATAAGGGCCTCAGTAAGACGGAGGCGCAGTAAGATTGATGGAGGCCCATAACATTCAGTTAACTTGTGAACACGGAGGAAGGCGTTAATGACAGTTCCTCTCGCTTCCCACGCGCGCTGCTTTATCCACTCGCGCTCGCGGAGCAAGCGGCCAGCAGCTTGGCCACGCGCTCCTCCGCTCGCCGTCCGCCAAACCTCTCCAAAACCCCGCGGCCGCGGCTCCCAGCGCCATGCGCGCCTCCTCCTCCTCCGCTTCCAGAGATGCCGCCGCTGCCCACTAAGCCCGCACTCAATCCAGTCCTCCTCCCACTCGCCTCCCTTGCCTTGCCGCGCGCCCTCCCGCCGATCCGCCTCCACGCGGAGAAGCGCCTACGCCGTCTCGGTTCGGCCGCCGTCTCGGCGGCGGCGTCCACCTCCTCCTCCGCGGACCCGAGCTCGGAGCTGCGAGCGCTCTGCTCCCATGGCCAGCTCGCGCAGGCGCTCTGGCTCCTCGAGTCCTCGGCGGAGCCGCCCGACGAGGACGCCTACGTCGCGCTCTTCCGCCTCTGCGAGTGGCGCCGCGCGGTGGAACCGGGGCTGCGCGCGTGCGCGCACGCGGACGACCGGCACGCGTGGTTCGGGCTCCGCCTCGGGAACGCCATGCTCAGCATGCTCGTCAGGTTCGGGGAGACGTGGCACGCGTGGAGGGTGTTCGCCAAGATGCCCGAGCGGGACGTCTTCTCCTGGAACGTCATGGTGGGCGGGTACGGGAAGGCCGGGTTGCTGGAAGAGGCGCTGGACCTGTACCACAGGATGATGTGGGCAGGTGTGAGGCCGGACGTGTACACGTTCCCCTGCGTGCTGCGGAGCTGTGGGGGCGTCCCAGACTGGAGGATGGGGAGGGAGGTGCATGCGCATGTTCTTCGGTTTCGGTTTGGGGAGGAGGTCGATGTCCTGAATGCACTCATGACCATGTACGCCAAGTGTGGGGACGTTGTGGCTGCGCGCAAGGTGTTTGACAGTATGACCGTGATGGACTGTATCTCATGGAATGCCATGATTGCTGGGCATTTTGAGAATGGTGAGTGCAATGCGGGGCTGGAGTTGTTTCTTACCATGCTGCAGGATGAGGTTCAGCCTAACCTCATGACAATAACTAGTGTGACTGTTGCATCAGGCTTGTTATCTGACATAACTTTTGCAAAGGAAATGCATGGGCTTGCAGTGAAGAGGGGTTTTGCCACTGATGTTGCATTCTGTAACTCTTTGATTCAGATGTATGCGACTCTCGGTATGATGGGGCAAGCAAGAACAGTGTTCTCAAGAATGGATGCTAGAGATGCCATGTCATGGACAGCTATGATATCTGGGTATGAGAAAAATGGTTTCCCAGATAAAGCTCTTGAAGTGTATGCACTTATGGAAGTGAACAATGTAATTCATGATGATATTACTATTGCAAGTGCCCTTGCTGCTTGTGCTTGCTTGGGGAGGTTGGATGTCGGCGTCAAGTTGCATGAGCTTGCTGAGAGCAAGGGATTCATGAGCTATGTCGTAGTTACAAATGCACTCCTTGAAATGTATGCAAAGTCCAAGCGTATTGATAAGGCTATTGAAGTTTTTAAGTGCATGCCTGAGAAGGACGTAGTATCATGGAGTTCAATGATCGCAGGATTTTGCTTCAACCATAGGAACTTTGAGGCTCTTTACTATTTCAGGCATATGCTGGCAGATGTAAAGCCTAATTCTGTCACTTTTATCGCTGCTCTTGCTGCTTGTGCTGCTACTGGGGCTTTGAGGAGTGGTAAGGAGATCCATGCACATGTTTTAAGGTGTGGTATTGCATATGAAGGTTATTTGCCCAATGCCCTTATTGACTTGTATGTAAAATGTGGCCAGACAGGCTATGCTTGGGCACAGTTCTGTGCACACGGTGCAAAGGATGTTGTGTCGTGGAATATCATGATTGCAGGTTTTGTTGCTCATGGTCATGGGGATACTGCTTTATCGTTCTTCAATCAAATGGTGAAAATAGGAGAATGCCCAGATGAAGTTACATTTGTTGCCCTGCTATGTGCGTGTAGTAGGGGTGGAATGGTCAGTGAAGGTTGGGAGCTTTTTCACAGCATGACTGAGAAATACTCTATTGTTCCAAATCTCAAGCACTATGCATGCATGGTGGATCTTCTAAGTCGTGTTGGGCAACTGACAGAAGCTTACAACTTCATAAATGAAATGCCTATCACAGCAGATGCTGCAGTTTGGGGAGCCTTGCTAAATGGATGCCGGATACACCGGCATGTTGAACTTGGGGAGCTTGCTGCAAAATATGTCCTTGAATTGGAGCCTAATGATGCTGGATATCATGTTCTTTTGTGTGATCTGTATGCTGATGCTGGTATATGGGATAAATTGGCTAGGGTGAGGAAAACCATGCGGGAGAAAGGACTGGATCATGATTCTGGGTGTAGCTGGGTTGAGGTTAAAGGAGTGGTCCATGCATTTCTTACGGATGATGAATCACATCCACAGATCAGAGAAATAAATACTGTTCTAGAAGGAATATATGAGCGGATGAAAGCATCTGGATGTGCTCCTGTTGAATCTCATTCTACAGAAGATGAAGTATTGAAGGATGACATCTTTTGTGGTCACAGCGAAAGACTTGCTGTTGCTTTTGGTTTGATCAATACCACACCTGGCACCTCAATTTCTGTCACCAAAAACCAGTACACATGTCAGAGTTGTCACAGGATATTGAAGATGATTTCTAACATAGTACGAAGAGATATAATTGTTAGGGACAGTAAGCAACTCCACCATTTTAAGGATGGAAGTTGTTCGTGTGGAGATGAAGGTTTGGGGTGAAGTTCTTGCAGAGGGGAGGCAAGCTTAGTTATGTTGCATATACACTTGTGCTATTATTCATCTTGTACATGTTCATCGCTAGCAAGTAGCAGGGCAGCCTAGATATAGCTACATGAGCATCAACAACACTGCTTGGATCAGCAGAACTCATATTTTGAGTTCTGTATAGCAGTTTTGTGCAAATACTCGACCTGTTACATGGCAATAGTGAAAATTATACTCAAGTAATGGGACTGAAGATTCTCACACATATCATGGAAGGTAATTTTTTGCTTCTTGTCTTTCCCTGGTTAGTTGATAAAAATCATGTTGTTTTCTAATACTTAATTTCCTTCCTTGCAGTCTCCTTAAGAATTGATTCTTGGAGCTGATCGTTGCTTCCAACAACTTGCCAAAAAAGAAATAATCAAGTAAGCTTGAGCTATAGAGGATAGTCTAGTTGGTGTATAATGTTGTGTTTAATAGGCTTTATTTAGTTTTAATGTTATCTGTAGTGCCCATCAACTATAGTCTACGGAACATAGAGCCGCAATTTTGCCAGTCATTTACTCATTAAATACATGAATCTTCAAAGTATATACTTTGGAATTGCATTGTGTCCCTTGGTGTAATTTGGAAAACGCAATGCTGAGAAAGCAGGTACAACTAAAAGGAAATTTAGTCCAGGCAGTAAAATAATTCAAGATCAAGAGTTCGTGTGATATATAGAAAACTTGGGAAATGGCCCCTTCTCGCCAGCTCATTTGGGGATTATCAGCAAGTTTCCAATCACTTGGGGCAACTGATATATGCTGTGCTACCAGTTTGGTGACTGAACTGAAAATATGCAGCACAACTTTATGTTTATCTTAAATGTTCCTACCAGTGTGATCTGACTCTACTCAGCCATGTCTGTCTTAAATGTAATGTTTAATCATGTAATCTAGTGGCTTTTCATGTATGAGTGTGCCATATATGAATGGATCAATAGTGGCCTTGCTTTAGTTTTGGGGGTCTCTATTAGGGAGATTTCGTGTGCTTGTTCTAAAACAGTATCTTGTTCAATCTAAACCTATCTTGCTAACTCATTTCATGAAATATTCATTGAGAGCACTTGCTCAGCTGACAAATTTATTGAAGGCAGCATTTCCATGCCACAAAACATAGATGTCCATATAATTTCATCTGTCTTATTATGTGCAAGTGCTTAGCTTAGCACAAGCCTTCCTCTCACCGTCTCAAGATTTGTAGCTGTCTGACAGTAAGTCAGTAACTACCCTTTTATCAAATGAGGAAATCTGTTGAGCTAACCCAGTCCTTGAAGTTTGGCAAAATTCATATCAGTTGTCTAAATTTACCTATGTAAACTGCTGTCTAAGTTTATGTATGAAAACGAGGGATGTTACTAAGGAAAACGCGTGGTTTAGTCTCCCTCTCGTCACTACGCATTACTTTCATCTTAGGTGTTAAATCACATACATATAGTTCATGAGGCCCTTTTTTACGTGCAGATTCCAACTATTGCTTGTAAATTGATCCAGATTGATAAATATTAATGCAACTATTTTATATGGAGAACAACTAATGAATTGACAATGTAGCAGATGAGAGAAAACATGAGACTATAAAGTCTTTGTTCTGTAAGGACGGATTTAGCGATGAGACAAGTGGAGTTCAAGCCTCCCATATTGCCTCTAACCTGGTCCCTCTTAAGGGTCCTCTAGATATGGATAAAATGAAGGAGAGGTTACAGAGCGTGAAAATGACTTAAGCCACCTTTATTATACCGCATCTCGTACGTCTCATGCGTGCATTTTCTCTATTTTCAGAATTATCAGGCTCATTTCATTTCATTAGGGCAATCATTTGATGATAATTACCTTGTCAATATATTCTTTTGTGATATATGTAGAATTGATGTCATTATATTCGTATATTTAGAAGACCAGTCTTAATGAGGGTGTCATGAGGATTTTATGGGTATTAAATAGGATGACGCATCACATCATGTCAAGGGCAGTGAGCCCGAGGGTAGGAGGACCTCGGCTACGTAGATCGTAGCCGCTGTCCGTGATGGCCGGCCGGGTTATACCCCCTTGCCGCCGTTCTTCGTCGGTGGGTTATTCCCCCTGCCGCCGGCTTAGGTAGAAGAAGAGAGAGGATTAGATAGTAATATCTTTCTTGATTGCCAAGCGTTTGATTACAGCATATCTATAGCCTCCGGCTCAACAAAAAAAGAGTAACAAACTCCACTAATTAAGGACTAACCAAAATAGCTAAAAGATCTACTTTCCCTCCTAGCCACTGCTGGAGGCCGTGCCCTGCGTGCTTGCCGTGCGTGCAGCAGCGCGTTCCTGGGCTCGGCGCATGTCACGGGCCCTATGGCGCCTGGTGTACACTTGTTTGAACATGACATCTCCCTCCCCGTCGAGAGCCAGCTCGTCCTCGAGCTGGAATTGGGGGAACTTGGTGCGGAACGGCGCGACGTCTTCCCAGGTTGCTGATGCTGCCGACGTGCCCTTCCATTGGATGAGCACCTGATGTACGCCGCGAGCCAGCCGCACCGCGCGCTCGGGTTCTGGGCTAATGGCGTCATGATGCAGGAGCGGCAATGGTGGAGGCGCGGTTGGCGGGGGCCCCTGATACTTCTTGAGCAGCCCCACATGGAACACATTGTGGATGCAGGCGCGGGGAGGAAGCTCCAGCCGGACGGCGACCTCGTTGATGAGTTCGACGACGCGGTACGGCCCGAAGAAGCGCGGCTTCAGTTTGCCGCCCACAGCCTGATTAAGAGACGACGCCGCGCGCTGACGTAGGCGAAGCAGCGCCCAATCACCGACCTGATAGGTGACGTCTCGGTGCGCACGGTCGTAGTGGCGCTTTTGGTACGCCTGTGCCTGCTCCAAACGGTAGCGGATGTCCTCCAGGAAATCCGCGCGCTCCTCCATGCTCTTGGCGACGGCCGGCACCCTGGTTTCCCCGGGTTCATAGGACCGGATGGAAGGAGGATCACGCCCGTAGACCACGCGGAAGGGGGTGTCCCGTAGGGACGTCTGGTAGGCCGTGTTGAAAAGGAACTCCGCCCATGGGAGCCACCGGAGCCACTCGCGCGGCCTGTCTCCTGCCAAGCACCGCAGGTACATGAGGATGACGCGGTTGGCCGACTCGGACTGCCCGTCGGACTGGGGGTGAAACGCCGTGGTCATCTGCAGCTTGGTCCCCATTAGCCGCATCAACTCCTGCCATAACGTCGACGTGAACACCGTGTCCCGGTCGGAGACCATGGACTGTGGAACACCGTGGAGGCGGACAATGTCGTTGAAGAAAGCCTGGGCGACGGATTCAGCGGAGTACGGGTGTGCCAATGGGATGAAATGACAGTACTTGCTGAACCGATCCACCACGGTGAGGATCATCAACTTGCCGCAGACCCGTGGCAGCGCCTCCACAAAGTCTAGCGCGACATCAGTCCACACGCCCTGGGGAACCGGCAGTGGAAGGAGACCCGCAGGGTGCTGGTGCTCGAACTTATAGCGTTGGCAGACTTCACACGTGCGCACCCGTTCCTGCACAACTTGCTTCATGTTAGGAAAATGGAAGTCACGGCGCAGCCGGTGGAGCGTCCGTTGTAAGCCTTCGTGTCCGTCCTCATGTATGCCCCCCACAATTTCTTGTAGCGGCGGGGAGTCGGCCGGGATGTACAGCCGCCCGGAAAATTGCACCATGCCGTCCACCAGCGCCCAGGGAGCTGGTCGGGTGCCCGCTGTGATCTCGCCATGGAGAGCGACAAGGGCCGGGTGGTCCAGCTGGGCCTGCCGGAGCTTGGCGATGAAGTCGAAGCGCGGAGCAGAGAGGGCAAGGAGCTCTCCCTCCACGGTGTCGCGCCTGGACAGCGCGTCGGCAACGGCGTTCGTCGCGCCTGGCTTGTACTCGACGGAGAAGTCAAAGCCCAGCAGCTTGCCAACCCAGTGGTGCTGCGGAATGGTGGCCAAGCGCTGGTCCAGCAGGTACTTCAAGCTGTAGTGATCCGTCTTGACGGTGAAACGGCGCCCCCAGAGGTATGGCCGCCGGTGGCGCATCGCCTGGACCAAGCCAATGAGCTCACGCTCGTAGGCTGCCAGGGCTTGATGTCGAGGCGCCACCGGTCGACTGAAGAAGGCGATCGGATGCCCCTCCTGGATGAGGACAGCACCAAACCCGTGGGACGACGCGTCGCACTCGACGACAAAGGGCTTGTCGAAGTCCGGCATAGCGAGCACCGGTGCCGAGGTGACCGCCTCCTTGAGGGCGAGGAAGGCCGAGGCAGCCTCAGAACCCCACGCGAAGCCCTCCTTCTTGAGTAGCGCGGTGAGCGGCGCGGCGATGGAGCCGTAGTTGTGGATGAACTTGCGGTAGTATCCCGCGAGCCCAAGGAAGCCGCGCACCGCCCGCGCCGAGCGAGGTACCGGCCAGTCGTGAATGGCCTGCACCTTGGCGGAGTCCATGGCCACCCCCGCCTCCGAGATCGTGTGGCCGAGGTAGGCGACAGAGGCGACCCCGAACGCACACTTGGAGCGCTTGACGAAGAGGGTGTGCCGACGAAGCTCGCTGAGGACGGCGCGGAGGTGACGCAGGTGGTCGGCCCATGACTTGTTGTAGATCAAGATGTCGTCAAAGAAAACAAGTACAAACCGGCGAAGAAACGGGTGCAAGACGTCGTTCATGAGCGCCTGAAATGTGGTCGGGGCGTTGCAGAGTCCGAACGGCATCACCAGGAATTCGTAGAGGCCGTCGTGTGTACGGAACGCCGTCTTGTGAACATCCTCCGGCCTCATGCGCACTTGGTGGTATCCCGAGCGCAAGTCGAGCTTGGTGAAGTACTTGGCGCCATGGAGCTCATCCAAGAGCTCGTCGACGACGGGGATCGGAAGCGCGTCCTTGACCGTCACCGCGTTGAGGGCGCGGTAGTCGACGCAGAATCTCCACGAGCCGTCCGGTTTCTTGACGAGAAGGACCGGCGAGGAGAATGCGGAGTCGCTGCGCCGGACGATGCCATTCTCAATCATGGTCTCGCACTGCTTCTCCAGCTCAGTCTTGTGGGCGGTCGGATATTTGTAGGGCCGCACTACCACCGGCGCGGTGTCCGACTTGAGGATAATGCGGTGCGCTCGGCCACACGCGGGAGGCAGGCCCTTCGGCTCGACGAACACGTCGGCGAAGGAGGCAAGCAGCTCGTTGAGGAGGGGCTCCGCCACCGAGGCAGAGTGGATGCGCGGCGGTGTTGGCGGTGCGACGCTGCGCCAGCAGACCTGCTGGTCCGCCACCCTGAACTCCATGGTCCTAGCGGCCACGTTCCAGACAATATCACCCAAGGTAGCCAGCCATTGAGTGCCTAGCACCAAGTCATAGCCGGCCAGGGGCATGATGTACAAGTCGACCGCGAACGGCCGGCGGTCGATGACGATGGGCGCCTGGCGCAGAACGCCCGGGCAGGCGATCCGTTCCCCGTTGGCCACGGTCGCAGTCAGCCGAGGCCGAGGCTCGACGGGTAGGCCGGCCCGCTGTGCGGCCACCTCGCCGATGAAGCAGTGGGTGGAGCCCGTGTCGATGAGGCCGATCAACGTGGCCGCGCCCACCTGCACCTCGAGTTGGAGAGTACCGCACACTGGAACGCCGGCGATGGCGTGGAGGGAGTAGACGGGTGCCTCCTCAGCGGGCTCGTCCTCAGCCAGCTCGACGTCGTCGATGTAGAAGATGCGGCGGCAGACTCTGTTGTGGCCGCGTGAGTATGGCTCATTGCAGTTATAACAGAGGCCGAGGCGGCGCCGTTCCGCCTGCTCCTCCGTCAGAGGCGCTTGCCCCCGCTGCTTGGTGGTGGTGGTGGCGCCGGTAGTGCCAGGGGCTGCGCCTGGGGTACTGGCAGCGCCTGGACCGCGGGCGCCGGCCAGATGGGCGCAGGGAGGGCCGCCAAGACGCCTGGACGTGGAGCGGGCGGTGGCCCGAGCGCGCGCTGCGCAGCCTTGCCGGGGGTGGAGTTGAGACGGTCGAGCTCGACCAGTTCCAACGCCCGTGCCAGACTCATGGCTGCCGCGAGGGTCTCCGGCGCGTGGATGCGCACCTGGTGGCTGAGTCGGGGCAGCAAGCCGCCGGTGTAGAGCTGCACCCGCTTGCCTTCCTCGAGCCGGCCCGCGCGAGGGAGAAGCGCCTGGAAGCGGTTGGAGTACTCCTCGACCGTCCCCGTGCGGCGGCACTCGGAGAGCTCGAACAGCGGGGCGGACCGCAGCACCGGGCCGAAACGCAGGTTTAGGAGTTCCTTGAAGCGCCCCCATGGCGGCGTGCCCTCGTCCTCCTGAAGTTGGATGAACCACAGTTGGGCCACATCCTCCAGGTTGTACGACGCCATCCACACCTTCTCCGACATGGTGCGTTGCTGGCGGAAATACGACTCGCACCGATTGATGAAAATCAGTGGGTCGGACTTGCCGTCGAAACGCGGGAAGTCCATCTTCTGGAACCGCGGGGGGCGATCCGTGTGGTGCTGGCCGTCGTGGTGGGTGCTGGAGTCGGTCGACGAGCCGACCTTTTCCTTCATGCCCGCCATGTCGGTCTGCATCTTTGACATGTCGGTGGTCGGGGACTGGAGCATCTGCATCACATCGGCCATGGTTGGTTGATCTCCATCGCCCATGGTTGACGGTGCGGACGTTGCCGTGGACGAAGAGGAAGGAGATGGAGGCGGCGGCTGGAATGATGGTGAGGCTGCGGTGGAAGATTGGGTGGAGGTGGTGGAAGAGGATCGACGAGACCGAGATACCAGGTTGTCAAGGGCAGTGAGCCCGAGGGTAGGAGGACCTCGGCTACGTAGATCGTAGCCGCTGTCCGTGATGGCTGGCCGGGTTATACCCCCTTGCCACCGTTCTTCGTCGGTGGGTTATTCCCCCTGCCGCCGGCTTAGGTAGAAGAAGAGAGAGGATTAGATGGTAATATCTTTCTTGATTGCCAAGCGTTTGATTACAGCATATCTATAGCCTCCTGCTCAACAAAAAAAAAAGAGTAACAACTCCACTAATTAAGGACTAACCAAAATAGCTAAAAGATCTCCTACTTTCCCTCCTAGCCACTGCTGGAGGCCGTGCCCTGCGTGCTTGCCGTGCGTGCAGCAGCGCGTTCCTGGGCTCGGCGCATGTCACGGGCCCTATGGCGCCTGGTGTACACTTGTTTGAACATGACACATCAGCAGAAATTATATTGATGAAGAGAGAGAAGGAAATCGTTTCATGAGGCCAACCTCAATGGGAGTTTCATAGAGTTTCATGGGCATTAAATATGATGACATGACACTGTATTAACGAAGAGAGATAATAAGAGTTTCATGGAAGTTAGGATGAAACTCTTCTGCACTGTTTACAAAATATAGGTGTATTGGAAACTGGGACATAAAACCCACGTTGAGACTGGCCTGAGGCTGAAACAAGCCAGCAAGTCATTGGAGGGGCTTGTTTCATTTCATCGGCGGAAGAGGCGGGCCTCCGTCCCCATTCTCCCTGCCTCCTCCCGCCATTCTTCCTGCTCCGCCTCCCCCTTCCCCTCCTGTGGAGCAGAGCCGAGCAGCCGGTGGAGATCCAGTGCCTGCCATCTCTTCTTCGTGTTCCAACGATGGATGCAGACCCGACACCACCGCTTGTTTCTAAAAAAAAAGACCCGGCACCGCTGGAGAGCACAGGGTGGCGCGACTCCGGCAGAGGAGGAAACGGACGCCGGGGCAGCCAGTGCAGCCGCAAGATGCTGATTTCCTCGCCACTGTCGCCACCGCCGCCACCACCGATTTCATCCCCAGCACCGCCTCCAACTTCATCAATTGCGCCACATCCTTGTGTAGGATGGGTCAACTTGGAGGACAAACAAGTTCACTGACTTCTCACCGTTCTCAATGCCGCATCCTTGTGATTCGCGTCTTTGGGAGCGCCATCTCTTCCACTGTGTGCCTGTATTGTACTGCTTCCATGTTTTTCATTCTGTAACCCTAAAAGTTTTTTTGGACCAGCAGATGGAAATGAGAATTCACCCGGATTTGTAATTGGTTTATTGCAGGCACCTGGACAAAGTTCTTGGACACTGGAGTCTTCACCAGGACATGATTTCCGCAGGATGTCAAACTGTTTGATACTGCTATTCTTGCCTGTGTGCAGATTTCTGGGCATGATCTTGTTTCTGGCCATGATGGAGGCACATGAACTTTTTTATCATCTGAACGTGCACTTTACCTGCTATGTGCACTTTATCTGCATTTGGAGATACCCATAGTACTTTATCTGAGTGAAACCGAATGAAACATTGAAACTGAATGTCTTGTGGTTGAAATCTCAGACCAATAGGACTTGATTTGGTTGATTTTTGGTAAAGCTTAGTGGAGTTCACACTGTTGTTTTTCCGCTGCTGCTGCTCTGTTCTTCACACCAGTGTAGGCCTTTTTTTTCACGAAAGTGTCGTGGCATGTATTTCAGCTCAGAGCAGGTCGAGAAGAGTAGTGCAGATGCAGATGGACTTGAGGGCCTGATTATTCACGGTGCAACAGCAACTTGAGGTCTACAGCAGAATTAGTAGCCGCTTTTTTTTTTAACCGGGGAGCTTTGCTCCTCATTCGCACTGTGCACGAAAATACGGTGGGATGCGGGATCAAAACCGGGTGGCTGAGCTACGGATGCGTGCTGCTGGCCACTCCAAACGTCCGTCCGTTCCCAATTAGTAGCCACTTTTGTTCAGCGGCAGTACCACCTGGCTTTTTTTTTACAACTTTTTGTTTTTTGACTTATGCCATTACCAAAGATAACCTAAAATAACCTCTTAAATTTGATTTTCCACCTTTGCCATCTAAAAAGGTATCCCAAACTAACCATAAACATATACTCCTAGCTACCGACTTCAACGATAGAAAAAAAAAGATCAGGTAGTATACCATTTATAATGTGTATCAGTATATATATATAGATAGACCATTGGGCTGACTAGTACATACATATATATGTATGTAGGATTTAGGAAGGATGTTCATAGGCAAATGTTATTATCTTCTCTGTAAACCCAAAATTTTCATCATTGAAGTAGACAATAGGAGCACAATCATGGATTTTCATCCAGAGGAATCCCTTGGTGATATCCCTTGTGGCCAAAATAAAGGAGGAGGTTCGCGCCTTGTGTGCACGTACAGCAGGCGATAAGGAAATCCTAGGTACCCTCTTTACGTCAAAAAAAAAACTAAAAGATATTCATAAACTTTTTTGTCGTATAATAAGTTTATTAAGTTTTCTAAAAAACTTAATTGATCTAGTTGTTATGAAAAGTTATATAAAAACATAGTTGAATGAGCGAGTAGTCTTGAAAACTGATTTTAAGCTATTTTCAAAAGATTATAGAATCGATTATAATTTATAGTACATAAAGAAAGAAACCTTCGGATCGCCATCGGCGGTTGACTATGTTCTGTGGTCGACGTCAACACGAGACCAGAAGAGCAAGGCAGCAAGCCGAGACGTGCTGGAAGAAGCAACAGATCGAAGACAAAGGTAGCCTAGCTAGTCCTTGTGTGTAAATGGTTGACAATGCAGCGATAAAGTACCTACACTGTGCATGTGCATGCACCTAGCTAGCTACGGTTGGTTGAGACTACGGTTGTGTGATGACAGTGCAGCGATAAAGTACCTCCACCTCCACTGTCCACTCGTTCCCCATGTTTTTGTTCCCCGTTTTTGCATGCATGCCTCATCATTAAGTTCTTTTTTTTAGACGAAAGAAGAAATATATGTATATCATCACGTTACAAGCATTCTGAAATACACTATGTATATCAAATCTCAATTCCAAAACTGTATGACGCTTTGTATGGATGACCGCACAGACAAACACTCGGCAAAAGACATGAGAAAAGATGTCTAACGAACGACGACCAACATTCATACAGGTGAAGTTGAGAAACTTCTTCTTTCTTATATTTTTCTTCTTCTTCTTTCTGCTACCGAAGAATAAGAAAGACTGATCTGAGAACTATTCTCCCTAGTTCTTCATCATGGTCAGATCTAACCACCATAAAAACGGAGAAGAGACTTGAGAAAATTATTCCATGGTGATGACATCATCTCCGCCTTGATATCGCCGTCTAGAAAAACAAGTCTCTATATCATCATGCTGAGGTAGTTGTTGACGCCGTTGTCGCCCTCATCTTTAAGAGAACCACCATGGAGAAGACAAATCCACCTTGCCCGCTCGCCGTCGCCAGGGAGGAGGAAGAGGAGGAGATAAATCTCCAATAGAAAAAAAACTTGGCATGGAGAAACCTTAATCTAAAGGACTCTATCTACTGAAAAACTTATTAAAAACGATAGATCTCTACTCCCTCCAGCCTTCGGCAAGATGCCGGAGGGGGAAGGGAGGGGGACCGCTATGGTGGTGGAAGCGTCGGCGGCGGCGGCTCTCAGCCAGATGCGCTAGGGCACCCGTGCGCCTGAGAAGGGAAAATTTTTGTTGTCACAAAACTGATAAATGTTTTATTTCATAAAAATTCTTTGCCTAATTAAGAAGAATAAAACGGTGTCGTGTGATCAGTACATTAGTTATAATAAAATATTAATAATGCCATGGTGATCTGATTTCATTTGAGTGAAACTGCGATGTAGAATTATTCAATCTGAATAACGTAATCATGAGACTCAAAAGGAGAATGTTTGTTTGCTGCCAATTCAATGATATTTTGAAATGTTTACCCTGTCCTTTATAATAAAACATACATATGATGTTTTTCAAAGCAGTATCGGTGATAATCCTTGAAGCCGTGCCCTAGTATCGTCCTCAACTAGTACCAGTATCTCTACATACGAACACAGGTCTAACTCATATTCTCAACCTGTTTGTAGTGCAACCATATCCTGCAAGGTAGTGTTTCAACTGAAACCATGAGCAAAAACTCCATTGGCATGTAGTAGCAAGCTAAGTAGCAACCATACCGAAGAAAAGAACTTGAAAACAACAAAGACATATTACAGGTAAAGCTTCTTGTGTGCAACTTAATGTTGGAGGTGTTCCAAATTCACTTTAGGATATTGGCCAGGCTTCTGATGAAGCGAAGTGGAGGCCCGTCGCCGGAGGCTTGGGCCGGAGCGTACCGGAGTCTGAAGCCGGCCCATCAGGCCGCGCCCCAGTGCACGCATGGGGGTGCGGGGGGTTGTAACATCTCTGGGTGTTAAGCATGCATTCACATCCTAAATCATGAGCATTTGCATTTCATACATGTTCATCATCGCATGCAAATTAAGTTGGAATTTATTTAAACTGTGACAAACATGTTTGGACTCTGAATTAGTAAAAAAAATCCTAGGTAAGAGTGGTAAGAATTTGTTGAGCTATAACTCTAAATAACTTAGAAATAATTAACATGATTTTTGGAGCAAGTTTTGTATTCAAAATCTCCCCAAATTTTGCTTTAAAAAACATGCAGAAAAATGAGTTATCATTTAAAAATTTGACTTTAAATCACTAATTCAAAATCTATTTAGAATTTTAAAAAGTGCCCTAAATGAAAGTTATAGAGAATTAAATTTTGAACAACTTTTGTTTTGGGGC
This sequence comes from Saccharum hybrid cultivar R570, assembly GCA_038087645.1. Lineage (NCBI taxonomy): Eukaryota > Viridiplantae > Streptophyta > Magnoliopsida > Poales > Poaceae > Saccharum > Saccharum hybrid cultivar. The sequence goes on from JAQSUU010000449.1 coordinate 2,990,535, forward strand.
CAATTTGTGAAAATGTCTTTTTCATCTTTAAAATTTGAATTTGAATCAAATAATAAAATCTAGAAATGTATTTAGAAAAGAAAAAGGAATTTCTCGGCCTTAACGGGCCGCCGCCTCCGCTCTGGCCCAGCTCGGCAGGCCGGCCCGGCCCGCGTCAGCGCCCGCGCGCGCGCCCCGCGCCAGCGCACGACCGCGCTCAGACCGCGGCCGCCGCGTGGAAGCCGCCCGCCGTCGCCGGCGTACGGGTGGCACGCCGTGGCCCCCACCGCTTCGCCACGCCTCCAAGTCGACTGAACCGCACGGTCGCTCCTCGTCCCTCCCATTTCGCTTTCCCCACGCGCAAGCAGCAGTCGCAGCGGAGCCAGCGGCCACCGCGCCATTACCGCCGCCCTCCGAGCTCCGCCACCGCCTATCGCCGCCGCCGCTGCGCCCACGTCCAATTCCTCGTGGTCGTTGCTCCGCCTCCCTCCGCTCCACCCCTTGCTCCCTCCAGCTGTCGCCATTGTCAAGGGGAGGGGGGCAATTTTGGCCGGCCGTCCTTCACCGCCGCTCGTCGGAGCTCGGCTCCGCGCGGGTGGGCTGTTTCCGTCGCCTTCCTTCCCTTCTTTCGCGCGCGTCAGCTTCGCCAGGTGATGCTGGAGCTCTAGCGCTCCTCGGACCGCCATGCCGTGCACCGGTGAGGTGTGGCCGCGGTGAGGTAGCGCCGTCGTGTGCCATGCGCGCCGGCGAGCTTGCTCCGGTAAGCCGTCCGGCCAAGTCCGGGCACCTATCGGTGCGGTTTGGTGCCCCGAGCACGCTCGCACCGACCGCCTCGCCGTTTGGCTCACCGGCGGCGAGATCGCGCGGTCAACGGCGAGCCGCCTCGGCTCCGGCTGACCGGTGGGGTCAGTTGACCGCGGGGGCCCGCCTGTCTGTCTCGTGTGCATTCGCGGGGTGCAGATCTGGGGTGTGCGTAGCGTTTTGTATTCGGGTTTTTAGAAAAAGATAAAGAAAAGGATTTTCCAGAAATTGTGAAAAAGCTTTCAAAAATCATAACTCAAGTTTTATAGCTCCAAAAATTGTGAAACAAATTTTGTAGTGTTTCTCATAAGTAGATCTATGATTTAAAAATATTGCATGTCAAGTTTGAAATACTTTTCTATAGAGTTTTTATTTAATCACTAAAACTGCTGTTTTCTTGTTAAATATGTAGTAAATCATAGAAAGCTCAGAAAAATATGGTTTCACTTGCAATAATTTTCCTTTTGTGATGTACTTGCTAGGAAAAATATATGACATTCATGTTCTGTAGAAAAATCTTGAGTTGTAGTACAAGTGGTTAATATTGTTTATAATTGTTATTTTTGCTAGAGAGAAAAATATGAATAAAACATGCATGTAATAATTTTTTCTGTGGTGATTATTTATTGTGTAGAATGTAGGAAAAATATTAAATCTATTGTTTGATACTTTTCATAGTATAAAATATTTTTATGCTCATTTTTAGGCCCTAGCTTGTATTTTTGTGTAGGCATTTCTAGTAATCCAAATGCAATGAAAATTTTGTGGTATGCTAGATTGGATGATACAAAGCTACTGTAATTTTCTCAGATTTTTCTGTGCTACTAAAATAGATGTTACTGTTCAAACCTAGTTGCAATTAAGGATTAATTAACCTTGTTAATGTATGATTAGTTAATAAGATTTTCTTTGGTGTATCTTTGAAGCATTTAAGAAGATGTGTTGACTTATTATAGTAGTAGTAGAAGAGAATTCAGTAGATGACATGTGCTTGTAGTCTGTATTCTTGGATGATGTTGACTACCTTGTAGAAGAGTTGTATCCCTACTTTATAAAATAAAGTGAACCTATTTATCTACATTTCATTCATCCTGACCATTACATGTCATTTCTGTAATGCACCTAGGCATAAGCACTTATACGATTGCACCATACAGGATCGCTGGAAGTAACGCCGGTAGCAGTTCCCGAGGAGCCGGAAGAGCAGCCCGAGGAGCAGGAAGTGCCCGAAGCCGACGAGGAGGTCGGTGAGAATCTTCCAGAGTGTCCAGACCACTGTCCGAGCTCTTTCGAGAGAGGCAAGCCCCGGAGTATTTTCTCCCCCGGTTTACAAATATTTTATTAATGCTTTACTTTAACTGCTGCATTATGTTTAGGAGTTCTTTGCAACCGTTGCTGCATTATACCTTGTTTACTCCGTTCTACCCTATCATTGTCATCTTGTCATTCGCAGTCAAGTAATTGCTTAGCTTGCTTAGACCGGTAGAAGTCGGGTGATTTCCTGTCACCTGCGAGCTATAGGTGGTTACCTGGGTCTGCTTGAGAAAGTATGTCATCTTAGAATAACTAAGTGTTAATGTGAAATTGAGACCGGACGGAAACTTACAGGGTTTCGGACTGTAGTGTTTTCCGTCTGTGTCGATTAAGGACCGACCGTTGTTGGGCCTCGAGTCATGTTGAACGCATGCCTTACATTTAGCTGGCCGAATAATGTACCTTTCGACCGCGAAGCTAGAAGATTATTCGGGCCGAGTGGATTGCCCGCAACGCACTGTACCGGAGCAGTAGTGGCAGGATACGGGGACGCGATGATAAGGCCAAAGAGCAGTCGGGCGGCCCCTGGGTACATGTGGTTCCTGGCAAGCTCGCGACTTTACCTGAATAGTTGACTCGGTGACCAACACCTCACTTTAGCGGGTGAGTGAGGTTTGTGTGATGAATAAATTACCAGCTGGTTAATAATCGATCCAAATCGCCATCGTTCACTGGATAGTGAGTGTTAGAATATAAAGTGAATTGTCCACCTCTCCCCATCAGCTTAAGCTTTTGGGTTGAACTGGTCGGTACATGCAACTTAATATGGTATTAGAGCCAGAGGTCTCGAGTTCGAATCCTGGTTAGCGCAATTAAATAAAATAATTGTTGCTCGCTCCTATTCTACGTCTGAGGCCTGAGGAAACCTCCACGTGAGGGGGAGTGTTGGAATATAAAGTGAATTGTCCACCTCTCCCCATCAGCTTAAGCTTTTGGGTTTAACTGGTCGGTGCATGCAACTTAATACTGAGCACTTGACTTGAGCTACTTCATCGTAGTAATATTGATGGAACACTTGGACAGTTATATGAAATATGATATGATGGAAGTTGTTAATGATCATTGGCTATCATTACCTATTTAATTTCATGTTACTCTAGTACAGGTGCAAATGTAGTTGACAGGTTAATAAAGATTTAACTTGATGCAAAGCTTTGGAAAGATTCTTTAAATGCTAAAAATGCCTTTTTGCAAATGAGTCAGCTACCCCACTAGAAAGCCTGTCATGATCCTTGGTGTCTTTTATTTTTGGTTCTGTCGAGTAAGTCTAGCTGAGTACCTTCTCGTACTCAGGGCTTTGTTCCCACTTGTTGCAGATGGGCAGATGTATTACGACTACTGTATCAACTGTCTTTATCCTGCGATGGGAGAAGCCTAGGACCATGGGCAATGGTCATTCACTACATCTCGTCTGATGCTTTTGTTGGAAGATGATTCTGAACTGGTACTGTATTTTGAACTCTTTGTGAGTGTGTGATTTGAACTAAATGCTTCCGCTACTTTCATTTGAAACTGGTTTGTAATAACTATGTTTAAACTCCGATGTATTTGTGACGCGAATTTTTATGTAACTTGTGATGGTGACCGCTAAACTTATTACGATCTTGGCTGGTATGTAAGTCGGTTTGAAATCCGTCGTGATTTCACGGACTACCAGGTTATACGGGCTTAAGTTTACTAAATCATCTGCTCGGTGGATGATTTTCTTACTTAATCTCGTATAATTGGTCGGTTCTGTTACAGGGGGGAGCCCCTGCGGTACGGTATATATGCCCTTGCTAGGGTTTCGTGGGGACTAGATTCTCTTGTAAGCCGCCACAGGCGTGTAACCCAAAACTTTTGAGATAGTGAGATTGTTGTCGACTGGTGCCCGTGGTTTTTCCCCTTCGCATTGAAGGGGTTTTCCACGTAAATCGTGTGTCTCCGCTATGATTGATTTCGTTTACTTCATATTTCTATACGTCGTTCGTAACACTTAAGAGAACCAATTAATTCCGAGTGCTCTGATGAATCCAAGTCCTTCGTCGTCCAAGTAGAAGAGATGAAACCATGTTCCTTTTCTTGCACAAGGGCCTCAATGCACTAGCTGGCACGGGTCATTAACAGGCTGGATTGTTACATCTATGCATGATGCCTTGCCCTAGCTCTACCAATAAATATTGGATTTTTTCAGCAAAATTCCCAACAGACATATGCCAGCTATGAAAATTAAAATACAGGAGAACCAAGGGAGCTAGGTGTAGTCTCACGGGCATCACTCGTGTGCCAGCCAGTCACTCACCTAACGGGCAATGATGGGTATCTGAAGACGCTCCACCTCAGCATCACCGCTAGCCCCTCTCCATCTATGCAATGTGATTGTTGCAACCGGAATCGATCAATACACCACACTAGTAGTTGCATTATACAAAGAAGATATATTGACCATAATTAATTGACTAACACATGAACCCGAGTCCAATTGGTAGCTTTCTACAACCGTGCATGCATCACTCGAGCTGTAGTGATAAATATCTTTATTGCTTAATTAACACGTGAACATGAGTCCAATTGTTACTGTGCTACAACTATGTATGCGTCATTCAAGCTCCAACCATAAATATTTTGTACTTTGACCCACAATCCTCGACGTCCACGCCATCCACTGAGATTAAAAGAGGCACTAGTCATGTGACATGGGTATCTCACCCCAAATCTTATCAGGTGTGCATGCGCCTATAAGGTTAGCGGCGCACGCGATGCCGTTACTATGGAAGAAGGGGGCGGGGACAGGGGCAGCGGGCGGGTAGTGGGCGGAACGGCTGGCGGCGAGGTCACCATGGCCGGGGCGGTGAAGGCGGCAGCGGCGGCGGAGGTGGTGGTTAGGGCTCACTTGGTTTTGGTTGGAGGTCTCCTCTGGCCATAGACTGTTGGCCGGCTAGCCGGGGGCGGCGGCCACGGCACGGCGGTGGTGGCGGGTTGGCCGGTGGTGAGCGAGGGGGCGGCGACGCCGCTGAGCGGGTAGGGTAGGACATCCGGATGGGTGAGGTAGGCGGCGGGGGCGAGCGCTAGCGAAGTTAGTGGAGGGCAGGTTCGTCCGACGAGGGTGGTTAGTGGGCGGGGAGGTCACCAGCGGTTTGGGCGGTGGTTGAGGTGGGCGGGAGCATGGCGGGGCTTGCCGGGGAAGAAGAAAAACAGTGGGGAAGAGGGAAGAAGAGAAATAGTGTGTGATAAGGTTCCTGGCGCGCACACGCGTCGGATACGACGGTTGGTATCTCTCGTTTCACCTCAACACCACCACTGGGTCCTATCCACCTTTTTTTTTGAACCGGAGAGCATGTTCTCCTTATTCTTGTGCACTGTGCACGAAAATACCGTGGTCACCAGGGTTCGAACCCAGGGTGGCCAGACAGGGTCTTTAACTCCATGCAATAGCCACCGGCAGCTGCCGCTCGCTGCTAGGTCCTATCCACCTACGAGCTCGATGTCACTCCCTAGACGGCGCCTAGACCCATCCGCTCCTATAAGAGCACTAGCGAGCCAGCCACCAGGCCACCGAGCGTGGACGCACACTGCTCATGTTTTTGCACATAGGAATACGAGTATACGACGCTTCTGTTCACCCTCCAACTAGCCCATGGATCACATACATTTTGCCAAGCTACCCATGAATCGCACACCACCGCCACGATGCCCACAAGTGCCAGCCTCCTACTCCCATTCCTTGCTACAGCTGCCAACGATAGTGTGTCCATAGTCTCGGCCACTGCTAAGGCGGTGAGGTGGCACAAGTAGGAGGAGGATGCGATCATCCGCTTGGACTGGCCACAATGTATCGTTTTTACAGTGCTCGAAGAGGAGAGAGAAGGTCCAAGCACCGGTGCCAACCATTACGAGCAATGCCGAGTTCTCAAAAAAATTCGGCACCGCAACCAATAAAAAATTATCGCTCGTGCCTAAAACAAACGAGAAGGAAGGGGAAGGGGTCTGTGGTCGGGATCCACGCACAGGATAAGCCTCGGTGCCAACGTTGTAGGAAAAGCTAGAGTTGAGGCATCGGTAGAGCTGGCATGCTGAAATTTTTTTGAGCACCACTCACGCTGTGGCCAGTCGTATATGTAGCGGTGCCACATCCGGGCATGAGACTACTTAGCTTTACATGGTGATGAGGACATCACTATTGTAGATACATAACATGCAAGTGCTCCTTTGCCAACATCACTATTGTTAATATACATGTTTTGCCGCCATGTAGTCGCTAAGGCCCCCTCCCATGCAGATGCTTTGTTGCTATGAGCGTGATGGCCCCATCCTCGGATGCTTCACCGCGTCAATGGTCGTAGTTCTAGCGAATGCTTTGCCGCCATGGTTCTGGCAGATGCTTGGCCACCGCGGCCGTCACTTTTGCGGTTACACTACACTGCTGTCTACTATAGTGTTGAGTCTTCTTATATTAGGTTCAGTTGGTAGGGGTTGTATGGTGGAGGTCCCCCCTCCCTCCTCTCCCGTTTTCTTGCTGTTCGTTTGTGCTTGTGAGATTCGCTGGTAATCCTTGGATTACTTGCGAATCCTATGTATTTTTCTTCTTCATAAAATACACGTGAAGTCGTGTTCTAGAAAAAAAAAGTGTGATCCTTTTCCACCATTTCAAGGACAGTTACACGAGCTCGTGCACGTCGCTTAAATCATGAGATGAATGAATTCATTGTTCATGCTTTATACCACGAATTCTACGGAGAGACTAGGGCCCGGACGCCTGTAACACCCCGGATTACGCAAGCATTTAGCATTGCAGATCATACGCATGATGCATCATTGCATTTATAATCACATATGAAGTAGAGTGCATTTTTGGTTAAAGCACTTCTGTGAACCTTGATTGTTGCATATAATTGTCTAAGAATTGTTCCACCTTGATTATACTGGTTAGGCTACTAAAACATATGTGGCTATAATTTTAAATCACCTAGAACTAGTTAGTACAATTTTTGGAGCAACTTTGGTAACCAAAGTTTTGTCAAAATTTGCTTTTAAAAAAATTATTGGAAAATGGTCAAAAACCCTCCCTATTTAGCTTTTATTTTCCAATTCAAAATCTGTGGGGAATTTGGAGTTGGTCCCTTAATAAAAGTTGTAGAGAATTAAATTCTAAGCAACTTTTATTTTTGGGTCATTTTCAGAAAAAGCCATCTTCTTGCTCAAAATGGGATTTTTAAAACTGTTAATTGAATTTATTTAAAAATTTATTGGAAATAAAAATGGAAAAGTCATTTCTTACCGAATCGGGCCGCCGCTTCCCTTTCGGCCCGCTGGCCAAAGCGGCCCGGTCCCCCCCCCCCGCGCGCGCCCGCAGCAGCGCCGCGGCCCGGCCCACGTCCGCGCGGCCTTCTCCCTTCTCCCGCTCGCGCGCCTCGCTGGCGGACCGCGGCAGAGCGCGCTCGCCGCGTGGCGGCCGCATGCCGACGCCATCGGCCGTGTGGTGCCCGGCTGCCCGCGCACTCCACTTCAAATCACTGCGCTGCGCTCTGCCTCCATTCCATTCCTCCGCTCGCTCGCTCCCTTCCTCATTTCTTTGGAGAAACCGAGCGGGAGGACTGCTCGCCACCGCTAGGCCTCGCATCCGCCGCCGCGTTCCGACGACGGCAAGCCACCGCCGTCCGATTGCCTGCGCACAGTGCTCCGCCACCTTCTCCTCTCCTCCGAACAAGCGTCAGCGGCTCCTTGCTCGCGTAGGTAGGGCTCAATCGCTCGGTTCCCGCCGCGCCGCCGTGGACGGAGCCGCCGAGCTCGCGCTCCGACCACCGGCGCTCTCGCTCCTCCTCTCTTCCCTCGAATGGCTCCATCATATTCACCTTTTCATCACGGTTCTCGTGCGCGCCGCGCCTCGTCCGCTCGCGACCGGAAATGGCCGTTGGCCGTTGGCGGCCACCGCGCTGCCGCGGTCCAGGGCGCCGGCATGGCACGGCCACGATCACGCCCGCCCGTGCTGGGTCAGGACGGCCTTGGGCTGGAGCCCAAGCCGGGCCGGCTTGCCTTCTTTCCCCACGCACGCGCTCAGGCCGAAACCGTACCAGGCCGGTTGGTTTCACTGGGCCGGCCCGTTAGCAATAAGAAGAATTGTTTTTTCGTTTTTCTTTTATTATTTGTGAAAAGAAATGCTTTAGAAAATGGTCGTGTAATCATTTTGGCTCCAAAAATTATGAAATAAATTTTAGTATACTTTTTAGAACCAGATCTATGATCTAAAAATGTTGCATGTCAAGTTTGAAATACTTTTCTGTAGGGTTTTTATTTAATCATTGAAATTGTTATTTTCTTGATAAATATGTAATAAATCATATAAAGCTCAGAAAAATATGGTTTCAATTTTGTTAATCTTTTTGTGTAATGTAATTTCTATAAAAAATATGTGTCATCATGTTCTGTAGAAAATTTTTGATGTGTAGTGCAAGTGCTTATTATTGTTGATAATTGTTATTTTTAATAGAGAGAAAAATATGAATAAAACATGCATATAATAATTTTTCTATAGTGATTGTTTATTGTGTAGAATATAGGAAAAATGCTAAATCTGTTGTTTGATACTTTCATAGTATAAAGTGTTTTTATGCTCATTTTTAGGCCTTAGATTATTATTTTTGTGTAGCCAATTCTAGTACTCCAAATATAATGAATTTTTTGTGGCATGCTAGATTAGATGATAGTAAGTCACTGTAATTTTGTCAGATTTTTCTATGCTACCAAAAGAAGTGTTGCTATTCAAACATAGTGTCAACTAGGGTTTAATTAACCTTGTTATTACAAGATTAGTTGATAAGATTTGCTTTGGTGTATCTTTGAAGCATCTTAGATTTCTGTGATGACTTGGCATGGTAGAGAATGCTTGTAGTAGTATACTAGTACATGTTCTTGGATGATGTGGACTACCTTGTAGAAGAGTTGTATTCCTACTTTATGCAATAAAGTAAACCTGTTCATCTACATTTCATTCGTCATGATCATTACATGTCATCTCTGCAATGCACCAAGGCATGAACACTTATACAATTGCATCATAAAGGATCATAAGAAGTAATTCCGGTAGCAGTTCCCGAGGAGCCAGAAGAGCAGCCCGAGGTGCAAGACCAGGAGGTGCCCGAAGCCGACGAGGAGGTCGGTGAGGATCTTCCAAAGTGTCCTGACCACCGCTCGAGCTCTTTCGAAAGAGGCAAGCCCTGGAGCATTTCTCTCCTGGTTTGCAAATATTTGATTAATGCTTTACTTTAACTGATGCATTACGTTTAGGAGTTGTTTGCAACCGTTGCTGCATTATACCTTGTTTACCTTGTTCTACTATATCCTTGTTATTTTGGTATTCGCATTCAAAAAATGCTTAGTTTGCTTAGACCGATAGAAGTCGGGTGATTTTCTGTCACCTGCGAGCTATAGGTGGTTACCTGGATCTTCTTTTATAAGTATGTCATCGTAGAATAACTAGGTGTTAATGTGAAATTGAGACTGGACGGAGACTTGCAGGGTTTCGGACTGTAGTGTTTTCTATCTGTGTCGATTAAGGACCGACCGTTGTTGGGCCTCGAGTTATGTTGAACGCATGCCTTACATTTAGCCGGCCGAATAATGTACCTTTCGACCGCGAAGCTGGGAGATTATATCGGGCCGAGTGGATTGCTCGCAATGCACTGTACCGGAGCAGGTGTGGTAGGACACGGGGGCGCGATGATAAGGCCAAAGAGCAGTCGGGCGGCCCCCGGATACATATGGTTCCTGGCAAACTCGAGACTTACCTGAATAGTTGACTCGGTGACCAAAATCTCACTTTAGCGGGTGAGTGAGGTTTGTGTGAGGAATAAATTACTAGCTGGTTAATAATCGATTCGAATCGCCATCGTTCACTGGATAGTGAACACTTGACTTGAGTTACTTCATCATAGTAATATTGATGGAACACTTGGACAGTTATATGGAATATGACATGATGAGAGTTGTTAATGATCATTGGTTATCCTTACCTGTTTAATTACATGATACTCTAGTATAGGTGCAAATGTAGTTGACAGGTTAATAAAGATTTAACTTGATGCAAAGCTTCTAGAAAATATTCTTTAAATACTAAAAATACCTTTTTGCAAATGAGTCAGCTACCTTAACATAAAGCATGTCATGATCCTTGGTGTCAATTTATTTTTTGTTATGTCGGGTAAGTCTAGCTGAGTACCTTCTCGTACTCAGGGCTTTGTTCCCACTTGTTACAGATGGGCAGATGTATTACGGCTACTGTATCAACTGCCTTTTATCCTGCGATGGGTGAAGCTTAGGACCATGACAGTGGTCATTCCCTACGTCTCGTCTAATGCTTTTGTTGGAGATGATCATCAGCTGGCACTTTATTTCGAACTCTATGTGAGTGTGTGTGGTTTGAACTAAATGCTTCCGCTACTTTTATTTGAACTTGGTTTGTAATAACTATGTTTAAACTCCGATGTATCTGCGATGTGAACTTTTATGTAATTTGTGATGGTGACCGCTAAACTTATTACGATCTTGGCTAGTACGTAAGTTGGTTTGAAATCCGTCGTGATTTCACGGACTACCGGGTTATACGAGCTTAAGTTTGCTAAATCGTTTGCTTGATGGATGATTTTCTTACTTAATTTCGTATAATTGGTCGGTTCTGTTACAATGCCCGCGCCAGCTGCTCCCATGTTTTTAATAATGATATTCTTTGAGCGTCTATGGATGCAGCTTCGTGCTCCACGCTTGCTGCCGTCCTATAGATGTAGCTTCATGCTCCGCACTTGCTGCATTCCCATGGATGCAGCTTCATGCTCGCTTCGCCTCGCGCTCCGCGCCTGCTGTCCGCCAATGGATGCAGCTTCGTGCTTCGCGCCTACTGCCATGCCCATGGATACAACTTTGTGCTCCGCGCCTGCTGCTGCGCTCGCTCCACTTCTCGCACGCATGCAGGGACCGCTAGGCCTGAGGGGACCACCTTCACCTGCGCCCCCTTGCCGCGTCAGCTCATGAAACACTTAAACCATAAAACATTTGTTGCAGCATACTTTCAAAACAGATGAAATATTTACAACATATGCTTGCAACATATGTGTATGGACACTGCAACATATGCAACATTCAGATAAAAACACCTACAACATACGTTTGAAACAACTACAACATTTGAAACATACACTTGCAATATACGTGTATAGCCAGTGCAACATATGCAACATCTAGATAATAAAACACTTGCAACATACTTTTGAAACATACACTTGCAACATACGTGTATCGTCATTGCAACATATGCAACACCAGAGCTACTTTTGCAATATCCAAATGAAATGTATGCAACATATATCTGAAACGCATGAAACATACGGTTACAATATGTGCTCATCTATTTGCTGCCCCCCAATGGGACGCTTGTTAACGCGGAGCTGATGCCGATACAGAGCTCAATGCCACGGTGCGAAGGTCGGACTCGGCTGTGTGCAGCGTGAGTCCGGGTGGGAGGCGCAAGGTGCGGCGGAACGCAGCGCGTGAGCAGCGTGCGACGGAGGCACGAGGCGTGGGTGGGGTGCGCAAGGCGCGAGGCGCGGGGGCAGGCGGGTCTGTCCCGTCCGACCAGACGAACGCTGTAGACAATATTACCGTGAATTCTAAGGATGGGATGCTACAAATTTCTTGTGATATTTTGATGCTTAGGAACATGGGAGAGGCTCCAATGGATAAGCTAGAGATCTTTTCGTAGCTGACCAATCCTTCGTCTTGTGACTTCCCTGCGAAGGTTGATTCAGTAACACACAGCACTCCTGTGTATGTTCTAACAAAAGATGTATATCCTTGGATGGTACACTGACGAGTAATGTCATTGGCCACTAATAACTTAAGAACTAGTCCTAGCTGAATTCACTAGTTACTCAAGGTATGATTTCATTGACTATAATCAACTCAATTGTGCTCTTTTCCGGTCGGTAAGGACCACACACGAGCACTTTTACTCCTAATAGGCCATAAGCCATATAGACAGAAGAATTATTTTAAGCAAAGTCCATAAGAAAGGACCCATTTTTCACCAGTTCCGAGAGAAGACCAAAAAATCTTATGTGACCAAAGTACCTAATAAAAACTTTAAAATAGGAATAAGTCTGGTTAATCTTACGTGACCGAAGTACTCCCTCAGTTCCAAATTATAAGACGGTTTGAGTTTCTAAATTCATAACTTTTGCTATGCACTTAGATATATATTATGTCTAGGTATACAGTAAAAGCTATGAATCTAGAAAATGTCAAAGCGTCTTATAATTTGGGACATAGGAAGTACCTAAAATCTTGTGGTTGGTCCTAGCTCCAAGTATCATGTGACCACAGAAAAACGGCTTCCTAACATGACTACCTCTTTATATACTCCATGCGTCCTGAAAAGATTGGAATTCTAGCACAGTGTCATAGTTTAGTATCCTAAGTTCGATCAATTATAGAAGAAAGTATCAATGTTTATGATACCAAATAAGTATTATTAGATTAATTACAAAATATATCTTCATAATAAATTATTTTAGAGCCGTAAATATAAATAGTATTCACTAGAAATTTAGTCAAACGTGATCCACTTTTGCTGGCACGCAACTTGTAATTGCATTATGAGTATTGTCATACATGAGTAACGGCTAAATTCACATGTACTGATTCTTCCATTATCCGCAACCAATGACATTACTCATCACCAGTCCCACAAAAAATGGTATATATATACCGCTGCCCCTTGGAGCACTGTATTAGAGAATCCTATATATGATTCACAAGCCAAAACTACACCCTAGGCGTAGAATATTATTCTACACCGCAAGCTAAAACTGAGTAGAAAAAATACCAAGTAGTACTGAACAGTGTTCAGTATCATTCAGTGCTACACCTAGGACCACGAAAATACTGAATAATACTGAAACGCGACTACTGAACATTACTGAATTTTGTTCAGTATAACAGCTCGGTGTAGAATAGCGCGTATATATATATATATATATATATATATATATATATATATATATATATATATATATATATATATATATATATATATATATATATATATATATATATATATATAGGGAGAGTATACTCTATAGCTAGCTACAAAATAAGTTATTTTGTAGCCACCTCTATTTACGATAATTTTATATACTAATTTACAACAATGTCAGTATACATTTACGATAGTTGAATTACTATAACACATGAGATATTTTACCATAATGTAATAGTAAATCACATAGTAAGGAGTTACTATAATCTCTTAAATTAGCATAGTAATTATCGTAACTCAAAGTGACTACAGAATAAGTTATTTTGTAGCCAGCTATAGGGTAATAGCTCTCTCTCTATATATATAACTGATTTAGCCCAAACCAGAGGGGAAATGCAGTAGTCCCTTGTGTCGGTGCGGGCCAAATTTGAGTATGGGCCTGGGCCTAGGCCCTCGCCGGCTTCACCTTACGCCTCCGTCGGCTGCCTGGCCGAGTTGCTCTGAACTGTGCGGCACGTCACACGACACGACATAGTAGGCGCACAAATATCCATGAACCCAGTTGGGTGGGGCCCGGATGCTCAAAAAAAAAAAAAAAAAAAGTTGGGTGGGGCCCGCGCTCCCGACGTGCCTGCCGGACCATGGTACACGCCACCGCCACCGGTGGTTCCACACGCCAAGTCATGAGTAAACCGAGAGATGTACACGCTGCCGGCGCTAAAATCCAGCGTCCAAGTCCGAATCAACCGCCGTGATCTGACCAGCCACCTCTGTTTCTGCTCTGTTCACCAAACACCCGCCAGTTCCATGGACCAGGAACGCCTATTTACGTGGCTGCCGCGAGCACGAACGAACGAATCCACCGTCGTCGATCACGAGCCGACTGTCTCGTCTGCCGCCCGCCGCCCGCCGAGCGCCGAGCACGAATCCAGAAGCCCTTGGGACTCGAACGAGCATGGCGGTCTCCTCCATCAGCTGCTCCCTCAGACCTCCGGCTCCCGTCAGAGAACCTTCCGCTCGCCTGACGCAGCCGTCGCTGCCGCCAAAGACGACTACGACGCTGTGGTAAGTTGCTACCTGATCGATTGCGTCGTGTCCAGCTAGCCCGGCGGCAATGGCCAGACGTCGCTCAAGATCCGTCGCCGTGATCGTTATCTGCAGGGCGGACGGGCTGCGGCGGGCGTGCGTGGCGACAGCGGCGGCATGCGTCGTGATCGGGGCGGCGGGCGGCGGCGACGTGGCCGCGTCGATGCCACCCGCCACCGTTGTCGCTGTGGACGCGCGGCCGCCGCCGGCGGCCCCGCGGTGGAGCGACCGCAGGGAGTGCCCGCCGTGGCGCGCCAACTCGCTGGAGAATATCGTGCCGGAGAACCTGCCCCGCCCGTCGGCGCGCCGGAGGTTCAACAGCGTCAAGCGGAAGCCGCGGAAGGCGCCGGCGGCACCCGCGCTCGGGCCTCAAGCGGTGGCGCCGTTCCTGGCGCTGCGATACGGCGTGGACGACTGCTTCACCCTCTAGGCAAGGGAAAGGCAAATTAGGCAGGTAGCAGCTGACCATTCTGCAGCTGAATTTGTTATATATGTTTTGTATTTGTACCCAATATAAGAAGTTCGAAGTGAACGAAAACAGTACTGTAGGATTTATTTTTGTTGATTTTGTAGGATATTATTTGTCCCACTCATCATGTGATTCGGTAGAGTGGGAGATTCAAACTACACACGACATATTACCCCTCCGTCCCAAATTAACTGTCGTTTTTTTCATACTACAAATTTGACTCAATTTATAGAAAATAAGAATAAATTTGTTTAAAAAACTAGATTCAAAGATCTTTTCAATGATACTAATTATGTAATATAAATATAAATATTTTTAAATATGGATCTAGTCAAAATTATTTCTCAAAAAACAAAAATAACAATTATTTTAAAATAAAGGAAGTAGTATGCACGATTCTTATAATAGTATATTTCCTTCGGTTTCTTTCCACGCATGTTGTCACTGTCACGTACAGGTCCGACAGCAACGCCAAAGCCACAGGAACTAGGAAGGCCACCAAACTTCATGTTTACTGCTCCCTCCGTCCAGAAAAGAATATAAGTATAGAAGACGTGTTGATCAAAGTAGCTTAACTTTAATCAAGTTTATAGTAAATAGTATTAACATTTATGTCTCTAAATAAATTTATTATGAAAATATATTATATAACTAATATAATAATACTTATTTGATCTCATGAGTGTTAGTATGTTTTTATATAATTTTAGTCAAACTTAAAACTGTCTGACTTCTTAAAATGTGAGAATTGTGTTCTTTTGTGGACGGTGGAGTACTAATAGCACGTACGTGGAAAGCCGACCAGTTGACACGCCATTTGTACAAGTACAACGCGGCATGCCGTGCCGACTGCCAGTGGCGCCGGGAAGGTTTGTCACCACAGGATCAGTCCGCACCGCTCGGCCGGCGGCCGGCCTCGGCAGCACCGTCTTTTTTGTTTTTTTTAGCTTTTTTTACGAAAGATTCTCTCAAATATGCTCCTGGCGGAAAGATTTTAAAAAATAGATCCTTCTCATGGTGCTATAGTCGTTGGCGCCAAGATATAACTGCATGGCGCCAGAGTCACTGACGCCATGACCCTGCCGCCGTGGCGGTGACGTGGCAGGGTGCATGGCGCCATGGATCTTGGCGCCATGCATGGCGTCATGGATCTTGGCGCCAAGAGCCCACGTTTTAGCTAGCCCCCTCTTTCTCCCCGAGTCATTCTCGTTTTCTTTCTCCTTCTCTTCGGGTTTTCCCTTTGTACACTTCGGCCAACCTCTTCAATCGAGCTATTAGACCGTGAGAAATTGGATTTTATCCGTCGATCTTCGAGAGCTAGGTATTCTCTCACCCTTCGTTATTTTATCGAATTGATTTAGTAAAATGAAATCATATTCTTAACCTATGAACTTCACATGTCCTTTGTTCATGTGCTTTTTAAAAATCATATGTATTTTTGAACCGTAGGATGTCTAGGCGTGGAAAAGTTAGAAAACAAAGGTATGCGTAGATCTTTTTCTTCATATAGTAATCCCTTAGTTTTTAGTTTTATTGTTATTTGGTTTGTTATATTAGACTAGAATTTGTTGAATTGTAGCTATGCACGGATGACCGAAAGTCCGTACGTCCCAAAACCGCTCCCTAGTGGTGTGCCAATACCCATGTGCTTCTATGGCGATCCTTGCAAGGTAGACATTTCAGAAGATGAGGCAACATATAAGCAGAGATATTGAATGTGTTCCAATTTTGCATGGGAACCTACAGAGCGTCAGCGCCGCAGTACATTTATTGTGAGAAAATTGCTTTTGTTTATTAATTAATTTGTGTCATATGAAGTTTTGCATATTAATTGGATTTGAAAATTTTTATTTACTACAGACCCCTCCACCGCTATGTGATTTTGAGCAGTGGATCGACACTGAGATCAAGGAGGCTGACATGCGGCTTCTACAAGGCGAAGGAGTGGGATGCGGAGCGCCTGGAGATATTAGAAAAGAGACGCAGAGAGGAGGCAGCAGCAAAGGAGCACAAGGAAGAGGAGGAAATGAGGCGTGTTGCTGCGTGTAGGGAGGAGAGGGAGAAGAAGCTTGAGCGCGTGCGCAGAGCGAAGGCAGCGATGGAGGAGAATCCCGATGCCCAGAAAAAGGGAAAGTGGCCTCGTTGTACTTAGTAGTATGCTAGTTGCATGGTTTATGTAACACTCCGGTGTTACGCAAGCATTTGCATGGCAATCATATGCATGTCATTTCATATCATCATAATCATACATGTTAATATTATAATTTGAGTGAAATAAAAGCTTAGAAAGTGGTACTTGAGATGTAATATATTAATGTGCTAATCACATTCCATCAAAATTGTGCAACTAAAAATTTTATATCACTTAAAATTATAGGTCAAAATTTTTGGAGCAACTAAATTACTCAAAGTTTTGTCAAAGATTAGTTTTTAAAATGTTATTTGAAAATATTCAAAAATCCTCTCTAAATTAGCTTTTATTCTTCAATTCAAAATCTATTGGGAATTTTTAGTTGGCCCCTTAATCAAAGTTGTAGAGAATTAAATTCTAAGCAACTTTTATTTTTGGGTCAATTCCAGAAAATGTCTTCTTCTTGTTCAAAATGGGGTTTGAAATCTGTGTTTGAATTTGATTTGAAATGAAAAATTTGAAAAAAAAATCAAAACCAGCTTAGCAGGCCGCCGCCTCGGATTCGGCCCGCTGGCCGAATCGGCCCGCGCCACTCCTGCGCGCGCGCCCGCGTCCGCCTCCGCCGCGGCCCGGCCCAGCCAGCCCCCTCTCCCTCCTTCCCGCCCGCGCGCGCACGCTGGCGCCCCGGCAGCAAACGCCCGCCGCGTGGCGGCCGCATGCCGGCGACGCCACCGCGTGGCCGCTGTGAACCTCGCGCCCGCGCTCCACTTCAAAACGACCGGGCACCTGGTCTCCATTCCATTTCCGCCTCGCCTGCTCCCTTTCTTCCTCCCTCCGGTGAAAACCGCAGCGGAACACCGCTCGCCACCGAGCTCCGCCACCGTCACCGCCCTGTTCCGGCACCGGTGGACCACCTCCGTCCAATTGCCCATGCACGAGGCTCCGCCCCATCCTCCCCTCCTCCGAACGAGTGTCACCTTCTCCTCGTTTGTCCCGGTAGGGCTCAATTTTTCCTCGCCTCGCCGCGCCACCGCGACGGTGCCGTCGAGCCCGTGCTCCGCCACCGCCTCGCTCGCCCTATCTCTCTGCCCTCCCGCGTCTCCTTCACGCGTTCGCTACTCTCTTGCGAGCGTTTTGCGCACCTTAGCTGGTCGCGGTTTGGCCGGAGCCGGCCGTTGGCCGTCGGCCACCGCCACGCCGTCGCGGCTCCGAACGCCGACGAGGGCGCCCTGTCTTTCCCCCCCGTCGGTCGTCGCTGGGCTGCGCCTGTGGGCCGCGCCCCGAGCAGGCCGGCTCGGCCGTTCCCCCACGCGCGCAATGCCAGGCCGAGAACGGCCATGGGCCACTTGACTTCCCAGGCCGGCCCAGTGCCGTTATGAAAAAAATTCATTCCCATTTTCTTTTATTATTCTTGATGAAAATGCTTTGGAAAATTTCTTAGCAGTCATTTCAGCTCCAAAAATTGTGAAATAAATTTATCTAGATTCATTGGAACCAGATCTACAATCTAAAAATATTGCATGTCATTTTTGGAATACTTTTCTGTAGAGCTTTAATTAATTCTTAATATTGCTGATATCTTGTAAAATAGCTAGTAAATCCTATATGTAGCAGAAAAATATGATTTTAAGTTTGTTAATCTTCATATATCATGTACTTACTAGAAAAAATATGTTTCATACATGTGCTGTGGAAAACTTTGGAGAAGTAGTTCAAGTACCTTTAATGGCTGATTTTTGTTATTTTTGCTAGAGAGCAAACTTTGTATAAAACATGCATGTGATAATTTTTGTACAGTCATAGTATGCTATGAAGAACCTAGGAAAAATATTAATTCTATTGTTTGACACTTTTCATAGTACAAAGTAATTTCATGCTCATTTTTATGCTATAGCTTGTCATTTTTGTGTAGGATAGTTTACTTATCCAAATGCCATGAAATTTTTATGGTAGTCTATTTAGAGTAGTATTATGCTACTGTAATTTTCTTAGATTTTTAGGATCATCAGAAATATATGTTGATATTCAAACCTATTATTACTTAGGGTTTAAGCAAGTGTTGCTTTAAGTGTGATTAAGAAATTAGTAAAGCTTTGGTGTATCTTTGAAGCATTTCATAAGATAGGTTAACTTAACATAATAGTAGTAGAAAAGAATGTAGTAGATGACATGTGCTTGTAGTGTATAGTTTCTTGGATAATGTTGACTACCTTGCATTTCAACATATTCATTGCATTCATCTCCTTCGATGCACACTTGCATAATCACTTACGCGCATTGCATCATACACGATCGCAAATCGAGAACCCAGTCGTCTTGCTCGAGGAGCCAGAGGAGCAGATCGAGGTGCAGCAGCAGGAGGTGGCAGAAGCCGAAGAAGAGGTCGGTGAAGATCTCCCGGAGTGCCCCGATCACCGTCCGAGCTCCTTCGAGAGAGGCAAGCCCCGGAGCATTTCTCTCCCGGTTTGCAAATAATTTATTATTAACTTTACTTAATTTGATGCATTACGTTTAGGAGTTGTTTGCAAACGTTGCTGCATTATACCTTGCTTACCTTTGTTATACCATATCCTTGTTACCGTGGTATCCGCAGTCAAGTCAATGCTTAGCTGGCTTAGACCGGTAGAAGTCGGGTGATTTTCTGTCACCTGCGAGCTATAGGTGGTTACCTGGATCTGTTTGGTTGACTATGAAGTCATGGTATAACTAAGTGTGAAATGAATTTGAGACCGGACGGAAACTTGCAGGGTTTCGGACTATAGTGTTTTCCGTCTGTGTCGGTTAAGGACCGTCCGTTGTTGTCCCTCGGGTCATGTTAAACGCATGCCTCACATTTAGCTGGCCGAATAAAGTACCTTCCGACCGCGAAACTGGGAGATTATTCGGGCCGAGTGAATTGCCCGCAACGCACTGTACCGGAGCAGTAGTGGCAGGATACGGGGGCGCGATGATAAGGCCAAAGAGCAGTCGGGCGGCCCCCAGGTACAAGTGGTTCCTGGCAAGCTCGCGACTTTACCTGAATGGTTGACTCGGTGACCAACACCTCACTTTAGCGGGTGAGTGAGGTTTGTGTGAGGAATAACTTACCAGCTGGTTAAGAATCGATTCGAATCGCCATCGTTCACTGGATAGTGAACACTTGACTTGAGCTACTTCATCGTAGTAATATTGATGGAACACTTGGATAGTTATATGAATTATGACATAATGGAAGTTGTTAATGATCATTGGTTATCATTACTTGATTAATTAAATGTTACTTTAGTACAGGTGTAAATGTTGTTGACAGGTTAATAAAGATTTAACTTGATGCAAAGCTTTTGTAAAGGTTTTCCTAAATGCTAAAAATGCCTTTTGCAAATAAGTCAGCTATCCCACTAGAAAGCCTATCATGATTCCTTGGTGTCTCTTATTTCTGGTTTATGACGGGTAAGTCTAGCTGAGTACCTTCTCGTACTCAGGGCTTTGTCCCCACTTACTGCAGATGGACAGATGTACTATGGCTATTGTATCAACTGTCTCTATCCTACAATGGGTGAAGCATAGGACCATGGGCAATGGTCATTCGTTACTTCTCGTCTGATGCTTTTGCTGGAGATGATCATAAGCTGGCACTTTATTCCAAAATATTGTGTGTGTGCGTGATTTGAACTACTGCTTTCGCTACTTTTATTCAAACCTGGTTTGTAATAACTATGTTTAAACTCTGATGTATTTTATGCCGCGAACTTTCATGTAACTTATGATGGTGACCGCTGAACTTAGTACGATCTTGGCTGTTATGTGAAATGGTTTGAAATCCGTCGAGATTTCACGGACTACCGGGTTATATGGGCTTAAGTTTGTTAAATTGTCCTTCTGTTGGATGATTTTCCTACTTAATCTCGTATAATTGGGCGGTTCTGTTACAGCTGGCATCGGAGCATGGTTTAACGTGATTACTGTTCATAAGTGTATTTAAAATAAAATTCTATTTAAAAAGTGTGATTTTAAAACTAAATGTGTGCCAGTGGTCATATCCTGTATGCCCAGTTAAGGACTCTAGGTGGCTATTTAAGTACTAACTTGGGGTTCTTGCACCATATTTCTCTTTCGTTGCTCATACGGCGTGATATTGTATGAATGCCACTTAATTGAGTGGTAATGTATGGATCAGTTACCTCTACGCTTTGGTAAGTGTGAGCTGTGAGAGCATGATCGGATACACCACCGATCTAGGGAGAGTGTTTTATATGATACTAGAATAATTACATGTTGTACACATGTTTTTATGAAAGTATCGCATGTGTGGGTGTTCCGTCCGTTGAGGCGATGCCGTCAATAGAACGATGTGTGTGGGTAGTTACTATCGTTGTACACGCATCTGGGGATTCGTGTAGAGCGCGTAGGTAGATTTACTGCTTTCATGCATTCATGGGGAATGGGCTGAAATGAATTTTCTGCAGGTACATAACAGCGTTTATCGTGTAGATCGAATTAGTTACGTATATGAGAGATCGTTGTATGCCACCGAATTCATCGTTAGATGTCTTTATTTTCTAAGTTTGTGAGAACGTAAGACTCGCGCATGCATCATACTGCCTGAGCATTTTATTCATAACCTGCATTCCTCCCCTTATAAAAGGATTATCCCAGTTTGATAAAAGTGACATCAACTTAAAATATGTCTCACCGGGTAATTTAAAACTTGTGCTACAGATGGCCCGCACGAAGAAGACTGCTCGTAAGTCCACTGGCGGAAGAGCACCCCGTCACCAGATGGCCCCGCGGGAGCGCCGCAGCACGGACACTTTTCTAAGTGAGTTTGGCATGCCCACCTTGCTTTGGAGAGTGCTCCATGATGTGGGGTACCCAGAGGGTCAAGAGCCGGTGTACTCTTGGAATGAGAACCAGTTAGCTGAGGATGGACTTGCAATAGTGGAGATCACCGTCCCTGCCCTTGGTGATGCGCCAGAATGGGCTGGTTGGCATTTAGAGTTTGAAGGACGCACTCCAGTTGAGGGTGCAGAGGGTGCAGCCTTTCACGTCATCCGAGACATAATGAGCAGGTTTCCTAATGAGTTGGCAGCAGCTTTGGCAGGTACTTTCCCGAGAGATGATCCTCGTGATGCCATTTGGGTGCAGCCGCAAGGTAGTGCCTTGGTTAGAGGCCCAAGTGAAGGACAGGCTAGCGACAACCACACCATGAGTGCCATGTATGCAGCCATCAAAGCATACCAGGGTCTTGAGAATACCTATTGGACCTTGATCGGTCTAAGAGGTAATGATCGGCTTGAAGCAAGGAAGCAGAAGAAGAAGCAAGCACGTGCTATAGCTAGCTTGCAGGAGCAGTTGGCCGACATGAGCTTACAGCGAGATCGGGCTCTCGAGAGAGGTGAGAGTGCTATGCAGCGAGTATAGACGTTGACTCAGGCCAACAGAAATGCAGACCGCATGATGGGACAGTTAGTGCAAGAAAGGAATGAAGCCTAGAACGAGAGGGACCTTCTCAGGCAAAGGGTCAAGGAGCTAGAAGGGTATAATGCCAACTTGCATGAAAAGTTTCATGCCCTCTACAACGGGATAGGCCCGTATGCTCCTCCGGACGCCACCCAGATGGACGTCAACGACGACGCCGCTACTGATGGTAGCGATGGTGACACCTCCGACCTCGACGACGGCCCCAAGGAGTAGGCTAGTTGCCTTGCGTTAGTGATAGGCTCTGTCGCGATGGCCTTCTTTTGGTTCCCATGTATCGTGTTGTATCCTGTTCGATCTTGAGACTGGCGATCTTTTGGATCTTGGTTGTGTATGTGATGCTTGAACACATGAAAGTCCAGTGTATGTATGCTGGCAACGTGGTTGTATGGAACGCGATGTTGCATTCGAAGTAATTTGATTAGTGATGTTGTTTTAATTTGAATGTGATTATTGTGCCTCTGTCTTATTGCATGACTTGTTCTCTCCAATAAATTCAGTAGGGCATGATTGTTCATTCAAATACAATTACTACCACTTCGCTCAATTATTACTTGTTGCTGAAATATGCAGATGGCAAACACTCGCCGTGCCACGTATGAGACCGCTGAAACTGGTGGCAACGGTGCAGGGGCTGGTGGGGGTGGTGCAAACAACGTCAACCACCAGGAGCCACAACCAGAGCCACAATTGCCCCCTCCTCCACCGCTCACTGTAGAAGTGTTCTTCGCACAGTTCCTTGGAAGCCAGCGCAACGCCGAGCAGTCACAAAGGAATATGGAAGATTTTCTGCGTACCATCGCTGAAAATGTTCAGAGAGGAAATAATCAAGGTGGTGGCCATGGAGTGAACCAGTACAGCAATTTCAAGGATTTCATGGATACTAGGCCACCTATTTTTAAGGAAGCAGCCGAGCCACTCGACGCTGAAGAATGGATCAACACTATGGAAGATAAGTTCCGTGTGTTGAGACTGACAGAAGTTCTGAAAACAGAATATGCTGCACATCAGTTACAGGGACCGGCAGGGATGTGGTGGAAGCATCACCGCACCACTTTTCCTCCCAATGCCCAGATTACTTGGAGAGAATTCACTGAAGCGTTTAAGGGAGCTTATATTCCCCCGGGGTTGGTTGAGATGAAGCTCGGAGAGTTCTTGGCCTTAAATCAGAGTACCAAGACTGTAACACAGTATCTGCATGCATTTAACAACTTGTGCTGCTATGCTCCAGACATGGTCGACACAGATGCAAAGAGAATTGCTAGTTTCAAGAGAGGGTTAAGTTCGAAGATGATGAAGCATGTGGGTACCAATACCCGCGCCAGGTTCAATGACTTTGTCAGCGATTGTTTGAAACAAGAAAAGAACAACAATGCCTACACTGCATCCAAGAATCGCAAGAGGGTGTTTGAGTCAGGACCATCACAGTCCAGAGTTGTCACTACAAATTGTCTTTCTTATCGTCCGTTCGCACCTGGTGCAAGGTTCAGGCCTCCACAGCATAAAACTCAGAACTACAAGGGACCACAGAAGCCGTACAAGATGGTCGTGCCGCTAGCAAAGATCACCGCAGCTGCAGAACAAAGCAACTCCAAGGGAGCAATAGGATCTGCTGGTACAGTGAAGGGGCCCTGCTACAATTGTGGTCAACCAGGCCACTTTTCAAAGTTCTGCCCTTATCCGCCTAGAAAGAAGCAACAGACTTACACTGCCCGTGTGCACCATACCACCGTTGATGAGATTCCTGAAGGAGAACCTGTAACTGCCGGTAAGTTTCTTGTTAACCATCACCCTGCAGTTGTTCTATTTGATTCTGGATCTTCGCATTCTTTTATGAGTCAAGCATTTGCACGGAAGCATGAACAACTATGCACAGAATTAAGTTATGGTTATCGCATAAGTTCAGCAGGGGCTGATGTGCTAACCAATAAGATGGTTAGAGGGGCAACCCTTGAGTTAGATAGTCGGAAGTTTCGAGTGAACCTGATAGTTATGCCGGGACTAGTTTTGGATGTAATAATAGGAATGAACTGGATGAAAGACTGGGGAGCAGTCATAGATACAAGCAGTCGATTGCTTACCCTTAAGGATCCGCAGGCAGAGGGTACTTTTCAGGTACCATTGCCCGAAAGAACAGACCTTGTGAGTGTGACCTGTGCCATGGAAGTTGTTCCTATCCGCCAGATCCCGGTAGTGTGTGAGTTCCCGGATGTGTTTCCAGAAGAGTTACCTGGCCTTCCTCCAGATAGAGATGTTGAGTTTGGAATCGAGTTGATCCCCGGAACAGCTCCTATTTCGAGGAGACCCTATCGGATGCCTCCGGATGAGTTAGCTGAGTTGAAAAAGCAACTGGAAGAATTGCTAAAGAAGGGGTTTATCCGACCAAGCAAGTCTGAATGGGGATGTCCTGCCTTGTTCGTGAAGAAAAAGAAAGAGGGTACTCTAAGAATGTGTGTGGATTATCGACCTCTTAATGCCGTAACTATCAAGAATAAATATCCTTTGCCTCATATCGATGTTTTGTTTGATCAGTTGGCTAAAGCTAGAGTGTTCTCCAAGATAGACCTAAGATCAGGGTATCATCAGATAAAGATCAGGCCACAAGATGTCCCGAAAACCGCCTTTTCTACCAGATATGGGTTGTACGAGTATCTTGTTATGTCCTTTGGCTTAACAAATGCTCCTGCATACTTTATGTATCTGATGAATACGATTTTCATGCCAGAGTTGGACAAGTTTGTAGTTGTCTTCATTGATGACATTCTAGTATACTCTGAGAATGAGAAAGATCATGAAGAACATCTGAGAATTGTCTTGACCAGACTGAGAGATCATAAGTTGTATGCTAAGTTCAGCAAATGTGAATTTTGGTTGAAGAAAGTTCCTTTCCTTGGTCATATTCTATCTGAGAATGGAGTTTTGATAGATCCGAGCAAAGTGCAAGAGGTTATGGATTGGAAAACTCCAACCACAGTGCCAGAAGTCAGGAGTTTCCTAGGGTTAGCTGGTTACTATCGCCGCTTTATCCCAGAATTCTCGAAGATTGCTAAGCCAATGACAAGTCTGTTACAGAAAGATCATAAGTTCGTGTGGACAGAGGAGTGTGAGACAGCTTTCCACACCTTGCGGAAACTGTTGACCACTACTCCAGTTCTTGCACAGCCAGACATCGAGAAACCTTTTGATGTGTTCTGTGACGCCTCAAAAACAGGATTAGGCTGTGTTCTAATGCAAGAAGGAAGAGTCATTGCTTATGCCTCCCGTCAGTTGAGAAAATATGAAATCAATTATCCGACACATGATCTTGAGCTTGCCGCCGTGGTGCATGCCTTAAAGATTTGGAGACACTATTTACTTGGTAATGTGTGCAATGTTTTCACCGATCACAAGAGTCTCAAGTACATTTTCACCCAACCAGAATTGAACATGAGACAGCGAAGATGGTTAGAACTAATTAAAGATTACAACTTGAATGTACAGTATCACTCTGGGAAAGCCAATGTGGTAGCCGATGCTTTGAGTAGGAAGTCACATTGTCTAAATATGCAACCCTTACTCGAAGATGGTTTTAATCTAATGCACCCGGTCGTGTTACATAGTATTCAGATCAGTTGCACCTTAGAGAGTAAGATAATAGAAGGTCAGAAAGCAGACAAAGGGATATTCCACATCAAAAGGAAAATTAAAGAAGAACCTTCAAAACACTTCAGAGTGGACGAGCAGGACGTGTTGTGGTTCGACAACCGTCTTGTTGTTCCAAAGGATAGAGAGCTTAAGAATAAAATTATGGATGAAGCTCATCACTCTAAGTTATCCATTCATCCTGGCAGTAGTAAAATATATCAAGAACTAAGACCTCGTTTTTGGTGGACAAAGATAAAGAAGGAAATTGCAGCCTAGGTGGCCCGATGTGACACATGTTGTCGAGTGAAAGCTATTCACATGAAACCTGCCGGATTGTTGCAACCTTTGTCAGTACCTAGTTGGAAGTGGGATGATATAAGTATGGATTTCATCACAGGTTTGCCCACTACTCAGAAAGGCCATGATTCGATTTGGGTAATCGTGGATCGTCTTACCAAGACCGCTCACTTTTTGCCTGTCAAGACAGTTTATAGACCACCTCAATATGCCGAGAAGTATATTGCGGAGATTGTGAGATTGCATGGCATACCGAAGACTATAGTGTCTGACAGAGGGTCCCAGTTCACTACTTACTTTTGGGAGCATTTGCACAAAGGTTTGGGGACTAGTCTGATTCGTAGCACTGCCTATCATCCTCAAACAGATGGTCAGACTGAAAGAGTTAATGCTGTTTTAGAAGATATGTTGAGAGCTTGTGTGTTGTCTTCCAGAGGTTCATGGGAGTCGTGGTTACCTCTAGCAGAATTCACATATAATAATAGCTATCAAGAAAGTATTAAAATGGCACCTTTTGAGGCTTTGTATGGACGAAAGTGTAGAACACCTTTAAACTGGATTGAGCCAGGGGAAAGAAGGTATTATGGTATTGACTTCGTGGAAGAAGCCAAAAAGAAAGTTCATATCATTTAGCAAAATATGAGAGCAGCTCAGTCACGTCAGAAAAGTTATGCGGATAAAAGAAGGAGACCACTTGTGTTTGAAGTTGGAGACTATGTTTATCTGAAAGTCACGCCAATGAAGAAGAAGCGGTTTGGATTACGCAGAAAGCTTGCCGCCAGATTTGTCGGACCCTACAAAATCTTAGAAAGAAAGGGTCCAGTGGCTTACAAATTGGAATTACCAGAATCAATAGGTGCTATATTCCCTGTTTTTCACGTATCACATCTCAAGAAATGTTTGCGCGTTCCAGAGGAAATAATTGAACCTCGAGGCATAAAACTTAAGTCAGATCTAGTGTATCGTGAGCAGCCAATTCGAGTTTTGGATTCTAAAGAAAGGGCTACTCGAAACAGTGTGGTGAAAACATATAAGATACAATGGAGTCATCATGATGACGGAGATGCATCTTGGGAAACGGGTGAATACCTACAAAAAGCATACGAAGATTTTTATAATAAATGGTTCGTAACCCAAATCTCGGGACGAGATTTTTATAAGGGGGGAGGGCTCTAACACTCCGGTGTTACGCAAGCATTTGCACGGCAATCATATGCATGGCATTTCATATCATCATAATCATACATGTTAATATTATAATTTGAGTGAAATAAAAGCTTAGAAAGTGGTACTTGAGATGTAATATATTAATGTGCTAATCACATTCCATCAAAATTGTGCAACTAAAAATTTTATATCACTTAGAATTATAGGTCAAAATTTTTGGAGCAACTAAATTACTCAAAGTTTTGTCAAAGATTTGTTTTTAAAATGTTATTTGAAAATATTCAAAAATCCTCTCTAAATTAGCTTTTATTCTTCAATTCAAAATCTATTGGGAATTTCTATTGGGAATTCTTCAATACAAAATCCTCTCTAAAGTTGTAGAGAATTAAATTCTAAGCAACTTTTATTTTTGGGTCAATTCCAGAAAATGTCTTCTTCTTGTTCAAAATGGGGTTTGAAATCTGTGTTTGAATTTAATTTGAAATGAAAAATTTGAAAAAAAAATCAAAACCAGCTTAGCAGGCCACCGCCTCGGATTCGGCCCGCTGGCCGAATCGGCCCGCGTCCGCCTCCGCCGCGGCCTGGCCCAGCCAGCCCCCTCTCCCTCCTTCCCGCCCGCGCGCGCGCACGCTGGCGCCCCGGCAGCAAACGCCCGCCGCGTGGCGGCCGCATGCCGGTGACGCCACCGCGTGGCCGCTGTGAACCCCGCACCCGCGCTCCACTTCAAAATGACCGGGCACCTGGTCTCCATTCCATTTCCGCCTCGCCTGCTCCCTTTCTTCCTCCCTCCGGTGAAAACCACAGCGGAACACCGCTCGCCACCGAGCTCCGCCACCGTCACCGCCCTGTTCTGGCACCGGTGGACCACCTCCGTCCAATTGCCCGTGCACGAGGCTCTGCCCCATCCTCCCCTCCTCCGAACGAGTGTCGCCTTCTCCTCGTTTGCCCCGGTAGGGCTCAATTTTTCCTCGCCTCGTCGCGCCACCGCGACGGTGCCGTCGAGCCCGTGCTCCGCCACCGCCTCGCTCGCCCTATCTCTGCCCTCCCGCGTCTCCTTCACGCGTTCGCTACTCTCTTGCGAGCGTTTTGCGCACCTTAGCTGGTCGCGGTTTGGCCGGAGCCGGCCATTGGCCGTCGGCCACCGCCACGCCGTCGTGGCTCCGAACGCCGACGAGGGCGCCCTGTCTTCCCCCCCCCCCCCCGTCGGTCGTCGCTGGGTTGCGCCTGTGGGCCACGCCCCGAGCAGGCCGGCTCGGCCGTTCCCCCGCGCGCGCAATGCCAGGCCGAGAACGGCCATGGGCCACTTGACTTCCCGGGCCGGCCCAGTGCCGTTATGAAAAAAATTCATTCCCATTTTCTTTTATTATTCTTGATGAAAATGCTTTGGAAAATTTCTTAGCAGTCATTTCAGCTCCAAAAATTGTGAAATAAATTTATCTAGATTCATTGGAACCAAATCTATAATCTAAAAATATTGCATGTCATTTTTGGAATACTTTTCTGTAGAGCTTTAATTAATTCTTAATATTGCTGATATCTTGTAAAATAGCTAGTAAATCCTATATGTAGCAGAAAAATATGATTTTAAGTTTGTTAATCTTCATATATCATGTACTTACTAGGAAAAATATGTTTCATGCATGTGCTGTGGAAAACTTTGGAGAAGTAGTTCAAGTACCTTTAATGGCTGATTTTTGTTATTTTTGCTAGAGAGCAAACTTTGTATAAAACATGCATGTGATAATTTTTGTACAGTCATAGTATGCTATGAAGAACCTAGGAAAAATATTAATTCTGTTGTTTGACACTTTTCATAGTACAAAGTAATTTCATGCTCATTTTTATGCTATAGCTTGTCATTTTTGTGTAGGATAGTTTACTTATCTAAATGCCATGAAATTTTTATGGTAGTCTGTTTAGAGTAGTATTATGCTACTGTAATTTTCTTAGATTTTTAGGATCATCAGAAATATATGTTGCTATTCAAACCTATTATTACTTAGGGTTTAAGCAAGTGTTGCTTTAAGTGTGATTAAGAAATTAGTAAAGCTTTGGTGTATCTTTGAAGCATTTCATAAGATAGGTTAACTTAACATAATAGTAGTAGAAAAGAATGCAGTAGATGACATGTGCTTGTAGTGTATAGTTTCTTGGATAATGTTGACTACCTTGCATTTCAACATATTCATTGCATTCATCTCCTTCGATGCACACTTGCATAATCACTTACGCGCATTGCATCATACAGGATCACAAATCGAGAACCCAGTCGTCTTGCTCGAGGAGCCAGAGGAGCAGATCGAGGTGCAGCAGCAGGAGGTGGCAGAAGCCGAAGAAGAGGTCGGTGAAGATCTCCCGGAGTGCCCCGATCACCGTCCGAGCTCCTTCGAGAGAGGCAAGCCCCAGAGCATTTCTCTCCTGGTTTGCAAATAATTTATTATTAACTTTACTTAATTTGATGCATTACGTTTAGGAGTTATTTGCAAACGTTGCTGCATTATACCTTGCTTACCTTTGTTATACCATATCCTTGTTACCCTGGTATCCACAGTTAAGTCAATGCTTAGCTGGCTTAGACCGGTAGAAGTCGGGTGATTTCCTATCACCTGCGAGCTATAGGTGGTTATCTGGATCTGTTTGGTTGACTATGAAGTCATGGTATAACTAAGTGTAAAATGAATTTGAGACCGGGTGGAAACTTGCAGGGTTTCGGACTGTAGTGTTTTCCGTCTGTGTCGGTTAAGGACCGTCCGTTGTTGTCCCTCGGGTCATGTTGAACGCATGCCTCACATTTAGCTGGCCGGATAAAGTACCTTCCGACCGCGAAACTGGGAGATTATTCGGGCCGAGTGAATTGCCCGCAACGCACTGTACCGGAGCAATAGTGGCAGGATACGGGGACGCGATGATAAGGCCAAAGAGCAGTCGGGCAGCCCCCGGGTACAAGTGGTTCCTGGCAAGCTCGCGACTTTACCTGAATGATTGACTCGGTGACCAACACCTCACTTTAGCGGGTGAGTGAGGTTTGTGTGAGGAATAACTTACCAGCTGGTTAAGAATCGATTCGAATCGCCATCGTTCACTGGATAGTGAACACTTGACTTGAGCTACTTCATCGTAGTAATATTGATGGAACACTTGGACAGTTATATGAATTATGACATAATGGAAGTTGTTAATGATCATTGGTTATCATTACCTGATTAATTAAATGTTACTTTAGTACAGGTGCAAATGTAGTTGACAGGTTAATAAAGATTTAACTTGATGCAAAGCTTTTGTAAAGGTTTTCCTAAATGCTAAAAATGCCTTTTGCAAATGAGTCAGCTATCCCACCAGAAAGCCTATCATGATTCCTTGGTGTCTCTTATTTCTGGTTTATGACGGGTAAGTCTAGCTGAGTACCTTCTCATACTCAGGGCTTTGTTCCCACTTGTTGCAGATGGACAGATGTACTATGGCTATTGTATCAACTATCTCTATCCTGCAATGGGCGAAGCATAGGACCATGGGCAATGGTCATTCATTACTTCTCGTCTGATGCTTTTGCTGGAGATGATCACAAGCTGGCACTTTATTCCAAAATGTTGTGTGTGTGCGTGATTTGAACTACCGCTTTCGCTACTTTTATTCAAACCTGGTTTGTAATAACTATATTTAAACTCCGATGTATTTTATGCCGCGAACTTTCATGTAACTTATGATGGTGACCGCTGAACTTAGTACGATCTTGGCTGTTATGTGAAATGGTTTGAAATCCGTCGAGATTTCACGGACTACCGGGTTATACGGGCTTAAGTTTGTTAAATTGTCCTTCTGTTGGATGATTTTCCTACTTAATCTCGTATAATTGGGCGGTTCTGTTACAGCTTAATCATAAACAATGTGGTCGATCTAGTATGCAATGTGTTTAATCTATTGTACTTTAGGTAAATCATGTACTTAGGGCATGTTCTTTGTTATCTATTGCGTCTGTCATGTACTTCATATGCACTTTAAGTTTTTGGACCTTGCATAGTATTGTCATATATCAGGTTTAATGTTACTTTGTTACTGAAACTAGTTCTCGAGGTGCACATAAAACATAAGGAAGTACTAGATTTCATAATCTAACACGCATAACATAGGATATGGCATGTCAGAACTTGTACCAAACTAGAGCACATAGCAACAATAGATTTGTTCTATCTAGTAGTGCGGCCACATAGCAAACCGTGTAGCCCCTTCTCCATAGTACCATCCCATTGTTGATGGTGGAGGTAGCGGGGGTGGTGGCGGAGGCCCGTTGTTCTTGTGGTTAGGGCAGGTGCAATATGGATCATGGCATGCTCCGTCCTGTGAAACGGCACCACTACTGGTATCGTCTGCTTCGTCGTCTTTGTAACCGTTGCTAACTTCTCTTTCTAGTTCGAAGATACGGTCTTGCAAGTAGTAGATGTACTGTGCGTGCAGATAGATTGGTCTAGGATCGACCCACCTAGTGAAGCCACAGTTTTCTTTGGACTCTGAACACTGCATTTCAAAGATTTTAGTGAACATGCAGTTAGTTTCGCCTTTGAGATGCAAAATAATGGAGAAAAATATTTGAGTAATAAATTTTAAAACCAATTACCTCTGCTCGCGGACATTTGAAGAATCGGCGACCTCCATCCAAACCCTCCACGAACATCTGCACTAAGCAGTCCTCACCATGCCTACATTTTGGCCAATCTTCTTTCCGGATATCATATCCTCGGAGTGGACACTCTTTGTTGAAATCTCTCTTGGTCTCGATAGGAAAATAATACACTGGTTCATCAAAGTCTTCCGGACCCAGAGACCCCTCCCACACAATTGGAGTACCCTTAGTCCCCCCGTTCCCTTTCCTCTCGATGACCCTCTAGACATTACTACTCGTTTATAACCAACTTCTGGTTTCAAGTGACTACCATTGTATTGAGGAAGGTGTATATATAGCCAGCAGTGGTGTTGAGAGCAGTTGTATTGTGGCTTTAATGCTCCTGAAAAGGCTAGACGCCATCCCTGAAAAGCCTATTTGAAAACTCATCTGAAAAGGCTAGATTCCTTGATCAATCAATTCATCTGTAAAAGAGGATGTACGATAGGATAGTGACATGATAAATCACTAAAAAGGCTACTTGCTATCGGTGTACTGAAAAGGCTACTTGCTCTCGCTGTATGATACAACTTGACATGTTAGGGGAAATTCTGGTAGAGTTTTCCCTGTTTTTGATTCAACCCAAACACAAATATCACAGTAACATATGTCATCAACAATTATATATGACAATCACCTTAAATAATGTAGATCAGTTTCCTCAAATCGTGAGTGTCTGGAGTCTATAAACTCCATAGTAGTTCATACAATACATAATAACAGTCCATACAGTCTATATAGTTCATAATTCGGCTACAGTCCCTCACTGTCTCCTAGACCTACAAATACAAATGTTACTTACTTCTGGTTCCATAATTCTGCATTTTAACGAAATACAAATGTTACTTAACACACACATATGCACTTATAATTCAAAGTATGTGATATTGGAGTGTGAAATCTTACCTGCCCTGACGCTACGAGACGTCCTCGGTGGCTCTCGTCGTACACCGGGTCCAGAAGGTGGAATTGCGCCATCCTACAAAAAAATATAGTCAGTTAGTTATTAAATAAATATGCATTTAAACATAAAGCAAGAATTGTACATTAAATATGATAGGTATTAAATAATACAAACAACTACAAGTCGCACCTCACTAATTTGCCAATGGCAAGTGCGGGAATTGTGGCCAAGTCTACCGCACGTGCCACACGCGTACTGCTCTGGGTCATTAAGAAATGATGTCGCTCTCCCACGTCGCGTTCTACCGGGTATCTGATCCATAACTATCCTATGCCTCGTCCTCTTTCTGGAGCCACGCTTGTCCCAACGGTAAGCTGGATCTGCAACGTACGTTGGACCGTCGTATGGAGGCCATTCTCTTGGGTCCCGAAAAGGAACGAAGCGGGGTCTCTATGTTTGGACAAGCGTGTCGACACTGAACTCGCGAGGTATCCTAGCCTCAATATCATAGTTGCGATGCCTAGCAGCTGCTACAAGGTGAGAACATACAAAGTGATACTGCCTTGGTTTCCCACAAGTGCATGAGAAATCTTGGAGGACTACCACATGAATCCTTGACTCTCGGACCTCACCATCAGATGTAGTACCATCGGTATGCTTCACCTCATATCTTCCTGTGGCATGGTCAAAGCATGTGACCTCACGTGTGCGAGCCCTTTCCTTCGCCTTGTCTAGATGTGCATGTGGTGTGGGAGCTCAAATCTTACCTTCACTCTGCAACTGCAATGCATGTGTGTGCCGATCGTTGAACCAGGCAACAAGCTTGTAGAATGTGAATTGAACGATAGCATTCACGGGCATACCACGAATCCCCAGCAGCAGCTTATTAAAAGACTCGGCCATGTTGCTGCACTGAAACTCATACCTCTAGTCACCTACGTCGTGAGCTCTTGTCCATTTGTCCACATCTCTCATCAAACCTGTCTACCTTTGGCATTAGATGCGGTTCTGACCTCCTCTAACTTCCTCCGAAAATTCCTATCCTCAAGCTGTCGAGCAGCCTCCTGGAAAAGATCAAAATTATCCTTCACACCATCCTTCCGGAGTAGATTCTCAGCAAGGTGCCGAGTACACTAACGATGGTGCAAAGGTGCATACCCCTCTATCTCCTCTCGTACAGCATTAAGTATGCCCTGGTGCCTATCTGATATGACGCCGACCTCCCTGTCAGGCCCAACCACATGTATCCAGACTAGCCTCAAGAACCATCTCCAGCTATCATTATTCTCCCTCTCAACCAAAGAAAATGCCAAAGGAACAAGCTTGTTGTTTGTGTCACACGATATGGCTATGAGAAGTGTGCCACGGTATTTGCCAATAAAGAATGTACCATCAATGGAGAAGACTGGACGGCAGTGCTGAAATGCCTCAACACACTGAGGGAAGCACCAGAAAGCACGGAAGAATATCTGTCTCCCATCCTTCTATGAGTCTGGCCTAGGGATGTACTCATAATGCATGCCTGGATTCACTGCTTTAATTGCATTGAGAAGTACTGGAAGCTGCTCGTAGCCATCCTCCCAGTCCCCATATATCATCTTCCACGCCCGCTGCTTAGCCCTCCAGGCTTTGCCATAAGATATGTCATATCCTTCATACACCTCATTAACTATTTTGATAATTGTCCTGACCTTCATGTTCGGTTCACCCTGTAATACTTTCATCAACCGCTTGGCAATAAGGGTAGATGTCAACAGTCGATGCTTCGTGCTGAGGTCATGTGAAGAACAAGTGTGTGGCCCGACAACTCTTGTGATCTTCCACTTTCCGGAGACCTTTTGCTTCCTTGCACAAACCCTCCATGAACAGCGTTCCTTGTCACAAACAACCGTGTAACGCCGCTCCACATGGGAATGCAGGACCTTGTACGGTCTCTTGTGTATCACTGCAAACGCCTGCAACCACCTCTTCAATGCAGGGAGGTCATTGCAAACCCTCCCCTTCTCTATCTCCATACTAGGACCAGCCTCTAGAGCTTCCTGCAGGTCATCTTCACGTCCTTCAGCACACGCCTGATCGGAATGAGTAAGATCAGTGAACTCATGAACCACAGAACCACGGCGACCGGGAAAAATACGCCTCAACATCTCAACGTCACTCTCCGTGAGCTCTCCAACAGGACGATCATCGTCAGAATCAACAGCCCTTGCGATCCCATATGGCTCTGAATCATTCATAATTTTAACACTATTGGAAGCACGAATTCCATCGCCAATCTGGACTTGGGCATCAGCAAGAGGAGCGCCCTCATTATTGGAAACATCTCCTACAACATAGCCACAAATAAGAGGAGATGATAAGAAAAGTAGATGAGAAGAAGATACTTAAGCTACAAAGATAAAATGATGTCTAATTGACACTTACTCGGATGATTCTGTGTCAAAGGGATCTCCTGAGGAGGATGTGCCACATCATTGGGGGCAGATTGCGCATCGGGAACGGTAGGCGGAACCTCAGCATCCACATCACGTTCCGGGACGGGAGGTTCAAAAAATGCCTGCTCACCCATTGGCGGGGACAACCCAAGAGGGATGGGATCAATGAGCACACGATGCACAACCACGTCCAAACTTTAGAATTGGCTTTTCATAGCCGATCTCACATAGTTGTCCCACTGATCTGCATATCCTATTGGGATCATCTTCCTTAGCAAGTTAGGAGGAAAACCTAGGTGAAGTACACCCTCAACTATGATGCCATCATCTCCATAGCAATGTACCTCCTCGCGAGCCCTTGCAGTCAACTCACTAAATGATGGCTTCTCATTGAATAACACAGGCACACTTTGCACGTCAACAAACTCAACATATCCATAGCGATCTCGTTCCACAGTTCCTCCACGATATATGCTCACTAGGTTGTCCATCTAGTTCCCAAACATAACGAAGCACAATTGCTTTACTATAATCTACACAAAAAGTAAATACAAAAATACTACTAACTACTAAGTATTAATAACTAATAACAACTACTAACAGCACAGTACTACTAACTAACGATGTCAAGTAACTATCTCAGTAACTAACTATATAACTAACTAAATAACTAAGTAAATATATAAAGTATCAATCAATCCTAATCTATAATAAACTTACTAACTACCTTCATGACTAATGTACTATTAGTAGTGACAGAAAACAAACTAATTTACCTTGTGCAGAAGCGGAGATGCCGACGCTTGAGATGCTAGTGGCGGGCGGGCACTGGCGGGCGCGCGCGCTACCAAGCTCGTGCGCGGGCGGGCGGTCGAGCCGCGGGCGTGGAGACGAGCGGCCGGGGGCGCGCGAGGGGCCTCCGGCGTCCGGCCGGGCACGCACGACCGGGCGAGCTGAGACCGCGGTCTCGGGCGGCGACGCGGCCACACACGGGCAGTGGCAGACGTGCATGCGGCCGAGCTCGGGGACGGTGGCGGCGCAGCGCGGCGCGGCGCGGGGACGGGCGCGGCACGGCGCGGCGCGGGGGTGGGCGCGGCACGCGGCAGCGCGCCGCGGCGAGCGGTGGCGGCGCGACACGGGGGAGGCTCGGCGCGGCGCGGTGGCGCCGCGGCGTGGCGCGCGGGCGGCGTGGCGAGCACGCGCGGTGGCGGCGCGGCACGCGGGCGGCGGCGCGGCGGGCGGGCGGCGGCGCGGCGAGCGGGCGGCGGCGCGAGCGCGAGGACCGGCGGCCAGGCGAAGAGAAGAGAAAGAGAGAAGAAAGGAAAAAAATTCGAGGACCGTTTTTACGTGCATGCATGGCGCCAAGATCCATGGCGCCATGCACCCTGCCACGTCACCGCCACGGCGACAGGGTCATGGCGCCAGTGACCCTGGCGCCATGCAGTTATATCTTGGCGCCAACGACTATGGCGCCATGAGAAGGGTCCATTCTTTGAAATCTTTCCGCCAGGGGCATATTTGAGAGAATCTTTCGCAAAAAGGGCTAAAAAACAAAAAAGACGGTCGGCAGCACAGCACAGGCAGTCAGGCGGGCAGGAGCTAGCAGTGTTGGAAAGATTCGAACGGCCAGGAAAAGCGAACCGTGAACACGAGCCACCGAACCGTGGATGTGAGAGCGAAAAACGCATCTTGCAGATGGTGCGAACCGCAAAATTATTTGGGCCCTTAGACTGACTGCACCGGCATCCGGTATCCACTCCTGCAGGATCGTGACAACGTAAAAACCTCTGCAGCGGGTCCGCTAAATGCATGCGCTATTTTGCTGGACGGGCGCTCGTCTGCCAAATCTAGCGGATGTAGCGGTACTCCGCTAAAGGACGGATAGGTCCCACGTCGCTGCGGAGCAGGAGAGCAGAGGCGCGGTCGGGGAGAATGGGAGGGAGAGAGATGAGGGGGAAGTGTGTATGACATGTGGGCTCCACTGATGGGTAGTTGGGATAGAGGATGATATAGAGTGGATGGATGCGGGAAAACTAGATATAAAGGAGAAGATCTCGATGACCAGGACGGAATATTCTTTTTAGAGGATGAATTTAGAGTACGAAGAGTGTGGATAGCCTTAGACTATCCACAGCGGCGTGCGATAAATGCATCCTGCAGTACCTGCAGCGCTGCAGCGGGTACTGGGAGTCCATACGGTATGCAAGAGGATGGTGGGATGTCCGCTAAATCTGGCGTGGTACCGGGCGTACGCTATCCTGACGTGGGGACAGAGAGGAAGAGAGAGAGGGAGAGAGAGAGAGGGGGGGTAGGTGGAGAGGATGGTGGGATGTCGGTCCCATTTGTCAGCCATGGGATATAGAGGATGAGATATAGAGTATGAATGGGTGTGGGAGAATTAACTATAGAGGAAAGAATCTTAATAACCAGGACGTTTTAGATGATGGATTTAGCGTACGAAGAGTGCGGATAGTCTTAGACTGCCGAGTCCCATCTGGGTACCGTACCCTGGGCCTAACTGATCTCACGGCGATGAGCTCTAGGCCCTAACTGAGATGACTGGGCCAGTCCAGAAGAGCGCGAGGACTAGTATATATCACAATTGTTGCTAAAAAAACTAGTATATATCACAATTGAATTCAGTGACAGTGATACTAAAATAAAATGAATTCAGTGAGAGTGAGCACAGGCGAACTCTCTCTGACGGAATTCTACTCTGCCGCGAATGGTGATGATTTTGTGATTCAAGTCTTGGATTTGCCGTCCAAGCTGGTTGGCAAATTCATGTTTACTCCAAACTCACAATCAAGCCAGCCACATGGATCGATTGTCATGGTATACTTTTTGAAGTTCAAACAACATTTTGGATGCTTTCGAAACGGGCGTGACGACGTGAACCAACCAACTACCTACTGCTATCAAAGAAAAGCCCATGGCATTATCAGAACTGCGCACGCTACTACCGTGCACAAATATCTAACCAAGCGGGCCCCGCGCTCCCGACGTTCCCGGCTTCCCGCCCGCTGCACTGCACCATGATACACGCAACCAGCAGTCCACCACAGCAAGCGAAAGCGAAAAGAATTACCGCCGCTACAATCCATCGTCCAAGTCGAAATCGACGGATCTGATCTGGCCACCAAACAGCTCTCGCCCATGGGAATCCATTATAAAACTTCCGTGTCCAAGGTCCAAACCAGCCAGTACACCGGGCAGTACCTACCATCGAAGCTTCTCGACAATGGCGGCTTCCTCCACCGCCACCACCATCATCAGCTGCTGCTGCTGCCACCACGGGCCGCCCGCTCCGCCCAAACAAGCCGCTGCTGCAGGCGCTCGCAGGCCGCAGGCGCCGGCAGGCGTGTCGGTGTCGGTGTCGTCGCACGCGCTGCGCCGGGCGTGCGTGGCTGCCGCTGCGTGCGCGGTGGTGGGGATGGCGGGCGGCGGCGTCGCCGACATGGCCCTGGCTCTGGCACGGGACGGGGCAGTCGTC
The DNA here is from genome assembly GCA_038087645.1 of Saccharum hybrid cultivar R570. Lineage (NCBI taxonomy): Eukaryota > Viridiplantae > Streptophyta > Magnoliopsida > Poales > Poaceae > Saccharum > Saccharum hybrid cultivar. The sequence goes on from JAQSUU010000449.1 coordinate 3,029,354, forward strand.
GCCTCGAAGACCGACGCCGTGCCCGTGGACGTGGCCATGGGCGCCGCGCGCGCCAAGGCGCCGCCGCCACGGTGGAGCGACCACAGGCAGTGCCCGCAGTGGCGCGCCAACTCGCTGGAGAACATCGTGCCGGAGAACCTGCCCCGCCCGTCCGCGCCCAGGAGGTTCGACAGCGTCTCGGCCTCGGCGGCCGCGCCGGACTTGGTGGCGCCGCCGCCTTCTTTCCTGCCGCTGCGACTCGGCACGGGCTGCTTCTCTCTCTGACGCAGCCGGCAACTGTGGAAAAAGGAAGTTCACAGGAAAAAAAAACTGTGAAAATTGGAAAACACACCTGTGTTCTATTTTTTTAATATTAGGTAAAGACTTGTATTTTGTATACTAGTATAGGTTTTAGCAGAAATCAACTTTGCCTCAGTGGCTCATCAATATTTACTATGGGCGGAATTGAAATATTTGGGGCATGCTTGTATGAATCAATGTGAATGAGCAGATCTTGCTATAATCGTTCAACGCCGATGACCAAGGCGAATTTGAAAGCTTGTGATGATCTAGAGGACCCGTTGCTTTCATGGAAAAGCAGAAAAGCGTGGCAGGGGCACAGTGAGTGCACGAAAACGAAATGGAGAAATGATCGAGCCAGTTTCAGCGAACAAAAATTTGCTCAGAATTTTCATACAAAAGCCGCCCCAGGCTCGTTTCGTTTTCACGTACGTGGCGCGAGAACCAGGGGGCGTGGGGCCGGGCACGTACGAGCTGTTGTGCCGTGCCGTTGCTTCTGAACTGATCTCAGTGGTAGTACAAGTGTACAACGAGCTTCGAGCGAAGTACATGGCCGAAACAGCCTGACACGTCTTTGTGTAGTACGAAAGTGACCGTTTCTGCGTGTTTTGTGCAAGTCTCGTAGTACAACATCCAAGCAACACCAAGAAAGCTTGGGGCATGCTGGATGGGCAGGCGGCAAGCACGCCGCTCACCTCAACCTCACCTTGCTTGGTAAGGCGAGGCGTTTCGTACCATCCAACAAGCTAGCTTTGCCGGGTAAACCCATGCACCTGAGCAAGTTTTTCCTTGCCTACGCAAGAGAGCCACCAGCAAGGTTCGTTTGCTCACACGTTGCTCTGATTATTAGTCGTGACTTCCCCACTAAATTGAAGCTCATCCCTGTCAAATGGTGCTTCTCCTCCACCAAATTGATGTTTCCAAACGGTTCAAAACTGTTCTACACCCAAATTGATCTTGTGGACATCCAAATCAAGCTTCTGCTAAGCTGAATCAAACTTTTCCCTACCCAAACTACGCTTGTTGACTTCTAAATCGAGTTTCTCATAGCCTGAATCATCCTCTCTTGAACTCATTCATGGCAACCTTGTCCATTGGACGGAGAATAGAGGAAAAGAGGGGAGGAAAGAAAACCAAACACAAAGAGGAACTTGCCTTGCTTTGCTTGACGTGGCGGGCGACGGTACCAAGTGCACCTTGAGAAATCAGAATCATCGTGCCTCAGCCACATTCTGGTGTGAAGCTATGTATGCAGCTATGGGTGCGGCCGCACTCACACCAAAATAAGAAGAAGTGATTATATATTTAAAATTTTCCATATACGTATCCACAAAGTAAATATGTAAGCTTAGCCTCTTCGATCGAATCCTACAAAATCCAAAGGGAACACCTTTGAACTCCGGGATTTAGCAGATTTGCGATTTTTTTTGGTAGAATCTCGAATTTTATGTTCCACCTTGCTATTCGCAAATCACGTCGTTATTCTCGGTCGCCTGATTGGGAGAAGGCAAAGTAGGCCTTTGACAGGAAGCTCAGGCTCACGATCCACGAACGAGACTGCCTGGACTCGACCGCGCGTCCGCGCGGGATCCCGCATCTTCGGCCGGCCCAACTGCCGCCAAAATCTGCAGTCGGCCCAGAAGCGGACTCATTCCGAATCCGCTTCTTCTTATTCCGAACCGGATTTGACTGGGCTCCGAGTTTTCGCTAACGAAATCCGAACGGAGTAACTGACGGAAGGACCCCACGGGCGCTGCATTTGCCGCGGACCGTGGACGGCAGCTCTGGTCAGTTCGTCCGCCGACACGGACGTTCCTTCACGAGCTGAGCGAAGCGGTGCAGTTTTGGCGGCTGCGGATATCATTATCTCCCCAGCTCCCTCGGCGCCTCCACAAGGACCGCGACGACCCGCCGAGCAGGACCATTTCAATGCGGGCGACTCCAACCGGGCCTGCCGCTCATGGATGCGCATGCGCCGGCAAGAAAGAATTCAAGCCTCACGGCCACGTTCACGTAGCTGCAGCCTAGAGATCACACCACGTGAACACATATTGACCTGGCACCTCCATTTCCAGCCACTGATCAGCTGAGCTGCTTTAGCTCTCCATCCGTAGCATCGTCGCTGGTAGTAGCATGCAATTACTCCCTCCGTTCCAAATTACAAGGCATTCCAAGAATCTTGGAAAGTCAAAGCGCATCTTAAGTTTGACCAAAATTATAAAGAAAATTACAAAAATTTATAACATTAAATAGGTATACTATAAAAAATATAATTAATGAAAAATCTAATGATACTTAATTGGTGTCATAAATATTATTATCTTATCATATAAATTTGGTCAAACTTGAAATTCTTTAACTCTCCAAGATTCTTGGAATGCCTTATAATTTGGTATGGAGGGAGTAGTATATAAACATCCGTTCGCCAGCAGCGTGCTGCACATCCACACCTCGCCGCGGCACTAGTTCCCATCGTCGCCCGTCGAACCGGCAGGAGCTAGCGGTCCTCGGTGCCCCTGCACCTGCACGCAGACCATGGCCAGCCTCGTGTCGCAGCCGCGCCACAGCATCAAGACGTACTGGGCGCGGAGGAACTACCAGCGCCTGGGCTCGCCGTCGCGGCGCCTCAAGGTGGCCCGCCTGGGCGGCGGCGGCAGGTCGGCGGGCTCCTCTGCCGCCGCGTCGTCGTCGTGGAAGGGCATCCGGTTGGCGCGCCGCGCCGCGGCGTTGCTGGCGGCTCCGGCGCTCCTGCTCGCGAGGCTCCGTGACGCGTACGTCGACGCGATGGTGGCGCTGGGCGGGTCCGGCGTGCGGCCCTGCGCCGCGCTGGCCAGGTCGCGCAGCGGCGCCGAGGCCGGGCTGTGGGACAAGCGGGTGCCGCGGGCGCGCCGGGGGAGCGGGAGCGGGAGCAAACGCGGCGGCGGCGACTTCGAGCGCCGGATGATGGCGCACATATACAGCATGGTCGTCACGCCGGAGCTGCCGTGCGCCACCAGGGCCTGATGACATGCATGGACGACCGAGCCGAGTCGCGCCACTCTCAATTTGTGGGACTTTGAGCAAGTGAATCGCATCTCACGTCACGTAATTACGTGAAGGCCTGCAGGTCCTGCGCTCGTCATGTAGTGTTTGTGTCTCTTGAGGTCTTTTTTTTTTACTTCGTGATTTCCTTATTTTTAATCTTAAAAATTCTTATAATCAGAAGTGCTGCAAGGGTTAAGTGTATGTATATATTACAATCACGTATGAATATATGGATTTGAAGACACAATCCGTATGAAATTACTGAAGAAAGCACTGAAATGTTGAATACTGGCAGCTCTGAGTTTCCAGCTCTTGCACGCGAAAATACTTCGACGACTACTACTAATGATGTGTGAGTGTATAGGATCCATATGTGGTGCTCTATGCCTCTATCCAGACGAAAACACTTGAAACATGCATCTGAAACAATTGAAACACTTTGAACATAGGCTTGAAACATGCTTATATTGTCATTACAACATATGAAACATCCCAGATCTACTTTTGCAATATTCAGACGAAACACTTGAAACATAAGTCTAAAACGCCTAAAACACTTAGAAACACGGTGTCATCGACGACCATGGCCTACCTGGTGGAGAGACTACAGTAGCCAGCAAACTTTGGTTTAAGGAGACGTCGAGAGCAATGGCCGGCGACCTCCTGATGGCGCCGTGGTGGTGGTGACGCTTTGCACACCATGGTCATGACGAGCGAGGTGGATGGGTCACAGCGGTGAACGACTCACGTGACGCAGGATGGGGCGCAGCGGCGAGGCAGAGTAGGCGGGGCGGACGGCGCATCGCAACTCTTGCGGGCAGATGTGCAGTCGACGCGGTGTTGCGGGCGGACGACGGTAGCGATCACGAGTGGAGAAAACATTCGGTAGTGGAAGAACCGGCGTTACCTATTGGGCCCACTCAATGCGCAGAGCCAGAAACGGACCACACACCGGGACAGAGGTGTCCTCCTCAAAGCATTATCATTTCAGGCGCACGACTCGACCGACGTACCCCGGAATCGAACGGGTTGCGATGGACATACGCACGCGATGGGATCGGATCGTCGTACCGGACATCGATCGGAGGTCGGAGGCAGTCCGGGGGCACATCACCCCGTTAATTTCAGGTCCGACCTGCACATCAGCACGTACGTCCAGCGTCGCCACGCATGCATGCCTGCCTTCACCTGCACGTACCAAATCAACCAAACACACAAGCACGCATAACTAATCGGACCGCGACGGCCGAGCACAGATTCTGATCCGATCCGACTGGCTGGCCGGCCCCAAGAACGAACTGAGATTGCCACCGCTAAACGGAAAGCCCCCCGCACCGCACCGCACCTAAAAGTCCCACAGATTCGTTTGGCCGTCGGCGTCCGGCGTCCCCGCTGGGGTTCTCGTTCTCCGGCCCCGTCGTCCCCGGCCGGCAGGCGCGCGGCCGCGGGCGATGCGCAGTGGCCGGACGACGACGTGCGCTCGTGCAAGCGCAAGTGCATGGTCGCGCGCGCTGTGGGCCAAGTTAGTTAAAGCTGTGCCGAGGAAGCAACGCTACGGCCTACGGGCGGAGCGTGACGGCTTCAATTTTTTTTTGGCCTTTTTGCATCATGGGTGTTTGTGTCGCTTCCTTTCTTGGTCGAGACGACGCGGGTTAGCTCGATCGGAGAGGGATGGACCCGTAAAAGCAAAGCAAACTAGAGTGGTTCCCATCAGAAAACGCACTGTAACCACGCTCGATCGACTCCTAAAGTACTACGAGCAGTACAGCTTGATTTGTTAGGACTCCTTAAAGTACTACGACTACGTAGCATTGGACCCCGCTTGATTTGTTAGGACTCGTTATTAAGCCACTGATTAGAAACTAAGCAACTCTCGACTTGTAACATACTCGTATATATCGTATATGGGTCGAGATTGTGATTCAAATACCCAGATTATGGGCATGTTTGGATCCTCACCTCTAAACTTTAGAACTTTAAAAATTTAAGAGAACTTTAGCTCAGTTTTGAGATCTAAAGAGATGGGCTAAGTTTAGGCCTAACTTTAAACCACCTGTTTAGAGGCTTTAGCTCTAATAAAATTTAGAGCTCTAAAGTTTAGAGGATGATATCTAAACAGGCCCTATATATCTTTGAATCCCACGATTTGGGTCACGCTAGTTTGTATCAAAGTCCAACTTATGATCTACACCTAGCTTTTAAGAATCTACACTCTCTGCGTGCTAGCTTCCATAATTTGAGGTGGATCTATATAAATCCACACTCTGCAAGCTAGCTAGCTTCCACAGTCCAAGGTCCGATTTCACTACCACAAAAAAAAAGATTGTAAGAGGCAACCAAGCTCATTTAGAGACCGACTTCACAAATAGTCAGGCAGTTTCCAGACGCCAGCCTCTGTTAAGTATAAGGATTTTTTTTTTGAAATGAACAATCAAAGATAATAATGTTTGACTTAGGACAAAGTTAACATGACATGTGAAAAGAAAACAGAGGAAGTAATTATTAGCATGGATTATTAGAACCCACCTCTTACTAATAGGTGGTTAGATAATTGGCTTATGTATGAGCTATTAGCACCTATTAGTATCGCTTCACCAACTAATGAGCACCTTCACATGCTAATATATAGTTAGTATGTCTATATTAGTAGACTCCTTAGGCTAACTACTAGTACCAATAGTTCAAACTATTTGCAGACTCTACGAGGTAGTTATTGCTTTTGATCCTTGAACATGCCCTAACGATTGTGTGCCGCTATGCCACCGAGATACACATACTCTCAAGTTTGAAGGCTCTTGATTGTTATCTTCTACACTCGACTTGTTTGGATATCAAAGGCTAATTGTAATCTAGCTAAAAAATAGTTAAAATTAGTCACAACCCATTTAAACAGGGCAGCTAATAGGTAGACTAATTTTTTTAGCCAAATCAACCTTAGCTAATTCGAACTATTTTTTAGCTTCAATTAGTAACCGGTCCAGTGGTCCTAACTGATTCAAACAGGCTATACATTAACCATATACTGAAATTGTCACGGAGAATCGAAGTCCTTGATTGTTATCCAACTCTAAAATCCTGGCTCCACGGCCATTGTTGCCACATTCAATCATGCGCGTCGGCATGTGCAAGAGCACAAGCACAACGAACCGGACATGCAAATTGGAACTTTCGGGCGACGGGCCCGAGCGCCAAGTCTGAAAACCGCTGCTCTGCGCCGTGCGCGGCAAGACACGAGGGCACGGTGCGGGCGTGCGGCGCACGGTCCCCGCTGGTCCGCGCTATAGTACGGCCTTGTTCAGTTCCGCGATTCGGCGTCCCGAGTTGGAACAGTGCGCGCACTGTTCTAATTCGTTTGTATTTGGTAAAAATTATCTAAACTTTGACTAATTAGGTTCAAAATGTTCGTCTCGTAAAGTATAATAAAACTGTGCAATTAGTTTTTAATTTTATCTACATTTAGTACTCCATGTATGTGCCTTTTTGCATAGTAAAATTTAGGTGTAGAATTTGGGAACTAAAAAGGGGTACGCTGTTAATTCCTCGTACAGTAACAGCCTGCCACCGCGCAGAAGCGCGGGCCCCACTGAATCCGCCGCTCGATCGCTCGGCGCAGCACACGCATGCTGTGCTGCCTGCAGCCTGCGGCCTATGTATATGCGCCCCACGGCCGCCCGGCACCCAGCATCATCAACCCGCGCAACGCAACGCATTGCCTACCGCGCCAACTCCCTCTGCTACTCTGCTTCCTCCTCCTCCCCTCACTACCGGAGTAACCTCCAAGGCGGCGTCTCGAATCCAGTGGGCGCTCGAGTACGGGAAGCTAGTCTAAGAGGTGAGTGAGCTGTTCGATCTAAGCTTCCCCCCTCCCTCCCTCATTCAGGGATGCCCGTTTGATCGATTCGGCCGTGTTGTTTGATCGACTCGCTGATCAATTGGGGGTGCGGTTTCGTGTTGTTTAATTAATGTCGGGTTCAGTTCTACATGATACAGAACAATTGCAGATCCGAGTCATTGTTGGCTACATTATGATTGTCTGATTGATCGCTACCTTGTTGTCGCCCAGTTTTTCTCTGTAAGAGTTCAGTTCGTGTTTGGCTATGAGCATTGTGCTCCGGGGTTGATTTTACTCTGCAGTGCGCAGTCCCATTCGCTCCAGGGATTTATTTGCTCTGCTTTTCCTTCGATTTTTCAGTGACGTTTGATTCGATTTGGTTGCAGGGGGGCGCCATGGAAGTTGTGCTCGCTCCGGCCCAGCACGACGGCCTGCACGCGGCGTTTCGGCCCAATCCCTTCGGCGGCATCGGCGGAGACGGGCGGTTCTCCTCCAGCCTCTCCTCGCTCGGCGGCGATCGCTTCTGCGGCTACTCCACCACCACCGCTTCCTCCCGGTTCGGCAACAGCCCCGGGCTGTCCTCGCCGTCGCCGCGCGCCGCCTCGCTGTCCCGCGGCTCCTCCGACTCCGGCTCCGTCGTCGACGACGGGGACGACGCGGCGGCGGCGTCCGCCACCGCCACCGCTGCGGAGCGCCGACTCCGCCTCGCGCGCCTCGCTCTCCAGTACCAGGAGGTGGTCAACCGCTTCGAGCTCTGCCTGTCGTACCTCGCCGACGCCAGCAACGAGGCTGCCGCGCTCCGCCGGGAGAACGATGAGCTCCGCGTCGCCAACGAGGACCTCGCCCGCCGCATCAACGTGGTCGGCTGCAAGCTCGTGGACGAGTTCAGCGGTCTCCGCCTCGCCGAGGAGCACGCCGCGCCACCACCACCACCTCCTCCTCCGTCACCGCTGCCCGTCGCACCGGTGATGCCGAAGAGCATCTCCGTCCGCTCGCCCGGCTACCTCAAGATGAACCAGAACGGCAAGCATCGCGCGTCCAAGACAACGAAGGGCTCGGTGAGATCAACGCCCAACCCATTTCCCCCGATGTTCTGACCGAGTCCAGTTTTCGTTTTCGATCAATCGGTCCATGAGTCTTACCTGTTCGTGTGTTGTTCTCAATGCGGCAATGCAAGCAGCAGCGCGTGTTCGTGGGCATGGACGGCGGCGTGAAGGGGGAGGAGGAGAAGGAGCTCAACGGCGGGCTGGAGTTCGAGGTGTACAACCAGGGCATGCTGAAGACGGAGCTGTGCAATAAGTGGGAGGAGACTGGCGCGTGCCCGTACGGTGACCAATGCCAGTTCGCGCACGGCATCGGCGAGCTCCGCCCTGTGATCCGCCATCCGCGCTACAAGACCCAGGTCTGCCGCATGGTGCTCGCTGGCGTCGTCTGCCCCTACGGCCACCGCTGCCACTTCCGCCACTCAGTCACCCCTGCCGATCTCTTCCTCCCGCCGTCCCGCGCCCTTGATTATGTCAGTCCACCACCCACTGCCGCTCTCTCACCCGCATCCACCCTCTCCAGCTCTACTTCATTATGCGGTAATGCCATTGTCACAGTCTTCAGAACTCCAAATGTCTGATTAGTTGTGAGGCAGAAAAGGAGAGCCGTAAATAAGCTATAGATAGATACACGGGATAGAAAACGAAATCGGTCTACATAATTAGCACACAGGCAAGATGTGAATATAGAGTTCTAGACACCCGAGTGTTCATATGGGGTTGATCTGGGCAATCAAACTCAAATATGTGAGTTATGTTGGGATTATTGTATTTGTCATATCGTTTATTATATGCAGTATAGGTTATGATGTTCTGCCTAGTTGCATTTTTTTTACCGGCAAATTGGATAATAAATGGATGAACTCCTGTAAGTAAACTGAGTAAGGCTGTCATCTGAATATCTCTCTGATGTGTCGAACACTTGGCAAGTGCAAGCACCTTCAGTTGTATTGTTTCTGAGCAATTGAAGCAATGAATTATATTTTTCGCGGAACATGTGAAGCTTCCACAGATGGCATTCTGCCTCTAGTTTCTGGTGCTCATTCTTTTCTGCAGGTGACCTTGCATTGCTGTTGCAAATTTCTTTGGATGGAACTTCTGCTATCAAGGCCCTTTGTACTTTAATGCCCGCGCCAACCTACCATTACAGGCTTGCTGGCATCCGTGGTGAATGTAACAGGTGGGGGGGCTGTTCGTCCCCCCAGATTACCTTACCTCTAAAAAGAAAACTTCTGCTGCCCTAATTTACATATCTATTGCTGCAGTACAAGGTTATTTGCCAGACTTTCGACCCCAACAGCTCTTGTGCCTGTGACATTTAAGCAGATGGTACTGATGGATTGGACAAGTGGGGTTACTGTATATTCTTTGTATCTGCATCCTAAGATCTGCCTTGCTGTCTGTGTAGTTTGTTTTGCTGTGCAAACAAGTTTGGGCTGTATTGCAGATTTTGAATCTTTGTGATCCATGTTACTGACGGCGTCAGTCATGCTCAGTAGTTTTATCTGAATATATTTCTAATGATGTGTTGAACATTTGTGCATTTGGCAAGTGCAAGCGTCTTCTGTTGTATTAACTGTTCATGGACAATTGAAGCAATGAATTTTACCTATATTTTTGTCGAACATCAGACATGTGAAACACATATATGCATATGGCTCCTATTGTTCTAAGTTTTCTGGAGATCTTTAACGCCAAAAACCTCAGTAGCGACTACGCCATTCTTTTGCATCCTGCGTCCTAAGTTCTGCAGCGCTTTATATGCACTGAATCAATGAGCTCCCGATCAAGGTGGTATATACTACAGAAATGGAGACTGCATCAATTTTTTTCATTGCTTTCATGCCTATCAGATTGCTCATGTTTCAGACTACAGGAAGTGCAGCCGGTGTCTGGTCTGTTCTGATCGTTCCAGTGCACAGGGGATGTTCCAGATTGGCTCATTCAGAAGAAGACACCAGATGGACAGAGGATTCCCACAGAGCTTTACTCCACAGAAGGCCCTGAGTTTATATTCGTGGCCAGCGCCTTCTCCTCAAGTTTCAAATTTAGTGAAACAACCTCATTCCTTTTACTAGTACTTTTTTGCTTGTGAGGAATGATATGATAGATCAATCCATTCTATTTCACAAACCAAACAAAAAACTAAACGATAAACCAAACAAAAAACTTATGAGAAATGATGAACTACGAATGCGCAGTTGGCTGGGGTTGTATATACATCCAATTGATCAATGAAAAACAGTTCCAATCATTTGATCAATTTACACTTAACACTAGGAGCAGCATTTTACTTAATTTAATTTCATGGAACAGTACGCACCAAGAATGATACTACAGGTAATTCTGACAGATTAAATGTAGTGCAGGTAGTTAGACACGTAAGTGCTGCTAAATAAACTGCTTACTCCTCAGTCAGTCTTCTTGTACTTCAACATGAGAACCTGCATGAGTATAAGAGTATTAGCTTACAAGTTTAGCAAAATTGACATGTCTGATATAAGTAGTCGATACAGTTAAATTCCTTTTTCTAAAGAAAGTACTAAAAAACAAGAATCCAAAGTTGTGTCATCAATCAAATTTTCAAATTTCAAATTGCACCCTGAGCACAGGTTTGAACCCAAAACAAAAGTCAGTCAAGAATATAAGTAGCAGTTCCCAACATAATCTGTCGCCTTAGCCACGGTGCCACTGTCCCAGAAGCCACTTGTTTTAAAACAAGCTATGAAATATGCATGTAAACCCTTATAAAAAAAGGCATGTCAACTAAAGGTAGGACGATGTGATATATGCCAAAGATGATGTGGTTTGAAGTATTGACATTTGACATCCAATGCGAGGTCAAGAGTAAAGTAATCAGCTTTCAAGTTCCAGATTGATTTTCCCATAGCTAAAGGCACAAAACAAAAATTCCCCTTTAATAATATTGTATTATCCAAGATGTCAATGCAACTGAGCTAATAAATCTAAATCAATGAGAAAAGAAGGATAAGCATGATAACTGTAGTCGGTCTTACATTGACTTTCGAGGCTAAAGATAGCATCGTGCACAAGAACTATAAAGAATAAATTTACCTTAACAGCTTCAAGAAGGACTTTAGCTTCATTATTGCTGTTGAAGTGATCACGAACAGGTTGCAAAAGAGATTATCGAGGTCATGGCTTTTTAAAGAAACAATTGCGCTTTAAAAATGAGCTTACATTTAAAAAAAAAACTTGAAAAACATAGCCCATTTTAGCATCAATCTATTAGGATAGGAGTGATTAACCTCCTGAAACCTTACATATAACAAGACTAATAAGTTGATTTTAATATGCTTACCTGCAATATCTTATTTAATGCTTTTGTGAGAGCAGGCTTCAAATCAGCAGGATGCAAAGCACCAGAACTATAATCAGCGATAACTTCATCCATGCCTCTGTATGTCCTGTTCACACGAATAACTATTACAGCTGAACAAGATTGAAAAACATTGACATGTTATTTTTCCTAAAAGATTAGATTACAAAGGAGGAATTCAAGCTTAGTTGAATATTACTTGTTACCACCATTAGCTTCCTTTCGAGCCACGTCAAAACTTCCAAACCAAGGGAGAACAATGTATTTAATGTACTCCAAACATGGATTTCCTTCAACAACATTGATAGGGCAAAATGCCTTCTTTATCTTGCAATTTATCTGAGACTGCAGTAAACAAATTGTGTAAACCATTATAATCATCATTTTGTAGAAAAAAAGGGACAAATCATTAGCTGTTAGGTGAATTTATAGAAAAAAAACTTGGCACAAATGTGAAAACATATCATAAATTACTGCAGAAGGGATAAATCATCTAGTAAACTGTAATTTTACTCAGTCAGCTACACAGATGAAATTATACTATACCTCCTAAAAAATGATAGTGACATCACATATTATAATAAAGAGCACCCTGCAAGTAATTTGTGCTTTACTGCAGGTGTAGAGCCAGGCTGGTAACAAAAGATCAGGCATACACCAAGAGAGAAAAACAAAAGACTAAACGGTGTGTGATAATCTCTTACAAGTTTCTTAACTTGAAACTGGAGCTAGTTACAACTATGTTTCGTCAGCATTATTGATAGCATGATATTTTTATCACTGGATTCAAAGCAATCAGGCAAATAACGTATCAATGGGAATACCTCATCATCTTCCATAAAAATAGCCGAGGATGGATCACTCTTCGACATTTTTGCTTGGCCTTCCTTTAAACCAGGAAGCATGTCTAAAATTGAGGTTAATGGATAAAACTGCTAGTTCAAAGATAAAGAACATATTGAAATTAAATTAAATATACATAAATACATGTGTATATATATCCACGCAAAAAGGATACGATGTGACAAAATAATTGGTTTGGACTTCCCACCCAGGTCAGCATATTCCCTAGCTAACATATTCACTTTCCTTTGATCCGTGCCCAGCTGGCATATGTCTACCTGCAGAAGTGAAGGTATATAAATGAAATCATCAACAGCCATCACAGATCATGTATTAGTCGGCCATATAATATTGTGCTACTAAACTAAGAAAACATCAAAAGCTTAAATTTATAGATACAAAAAGGAGTCAATAAGCTTCCTTTTTGCTTAGCGTGCTTGGTGAGAACTCACAGTACAAAAATAACTAGGTTCTGGATTAACTAACCTTCAGAAAGAACACATCCGCACACGGCATGAGTGGATACAATAACTGTGCAGCAGTTAAGTCATCCTTCTCACTCCGACCCATGACCTGACAACATCTACACCATAAAGAAAATGGTTACTTGCACATCAAAAACTGACAAACTGATAATGAATTGGCTTTAGAGGTAGACAAAATCCTACCTCAGGATTCTGTTGATAGACCTTTTCTGGGCTATGTCCATCACAAGCGGCCAATATTCATTTGGCCGATTGAATATTTCTTCAGAGGACCATAGGAACTCCACCTCGTCCGTCTTCACACCAAGCGATTTCCATACTTCAATCATGTAAAGGCCAACAGCACGGATTGCATCTAAATCCCCTCCCATTTTTTATTTAGCATAGCAAACCAGTCTGCTATCAAGATTTTCACTTTGCACCGCAAAATCCTCTCCAGTTGAGCGGGAGGTAGGGAGGGGAGAGAGGGGAACCCCAGTGACCCCGAGCCCTCTGGCCCCTGTCCGCCGCCACTGCCGGCGGCGCCGGCGCCCCCACCCTCTCACCTCCCCTCTCTCCCCTCCCTACCTCCTGCTCCTTTTCCCCACAACCGCGGGCACGCGCGGGCGCAGGCTAGCCGCTGCCACCTCCATCCCCGTCGAGTTCCCGGCCAGCACAGTCGGCCGCTTCTTCTTCGCCGTCGGCCGCCTCCCATGCACCGCCCACGCCGGACCCCGTCGCCGAGGACGTAACAGACAGCCTCCCGGCCGGCTGCCTTCACACCAGCACCGGCTTGCCCGCGCCGCCTTCTACGACGGGAGCCGCCGCCGGGGCCGCCACCGGGCCTTCCCCCGCCGGATCCGGCGCCGGGATGCCCCCGCGAGCTCCCTCGTGGGCTGCGCCGCTGCGAACGCCAGGAGCCGCCACCGCGGCCGCCACCGAGTCCTTCAACGCCGGATCCGGCGCTGAGGCGCCTCTGGGGGCTCCTTCAACGCACTCGTCGTCCCCTACGCCGGGGGCGGCCACCCCTGGGATGCCGGAGCTTGCCTCACCGCCGCCACCGGATGCCGCCCGTCTGCTGCCGTCGCCGTCGCTCGGTTCTGGGCCGGACGGAGCCGCGGCGCTCTCGCCGGCCGCGGCACCGTTCTTTCCCGGACGCGCCTCAGGCGGGCGGTCCAAGCAACGGCGGTGGGATGATGACGACGGCGAGGAGACTGATGACGACTACCCCACGACATACCTGGAGGCCGCTCGTCGCCCGCCGAAGACGATGCACGCATCCCCTGTGCGCCACATGACTCGTGTTGGGCGCGACAGGGTGGATGCCGTTCAGGGGCGTTTGCGGGGCCATGCTGGCCGTGGGCAGGCGAGGCACTGCCGAGCACACCCACAGCTTGTGCACGGTTTGCCGGTTCGGCCAGTGGATGGCCGTGTTCCTGCCCGCCAACGCCTTGGCCGCTGTGGACGGGTCTCCGCCCCCGACACCGATGGGTGCCGTGAGATCCTCCCCCAGCTGGGGGTAGGGTCTGTTGCTGCCTCGACAGTGCCTCGCCCCAGCCAGAAGCAGCTTTCATAGGTCAAGAAAATCCCGGCTAAGCTCCTTGGCAAATGCTTCAAATGCCTCTCCTACTCGCATCGAGTAGCGACTTGCCGACTACCATGTCGTTGTCTGCGGTGTCGCAGATTTGGGCACCTCACCAAGGATTGTAGGTGTTTGACTGCTTCGACCTCAGCGGCGGGCGCTAGCCTGCCACGACACTCCGCCCGCGACACCCCCATGGCCTCTCAGCACACGCGCGCACGACGGTGTTGGGGCTGCTGCAGCGGGGGCTGTGGGGGGCGGTGGGGGACGGCGACGACATCGGCGGCACAGGGCTAGGCCAAAGGGCTCCGGCTCGGGCGTGGCAGCCGACCTGGAGAGGTTGCCATCTTCTCCCACTGTTGCCTTCAGTTTGGCCTCTTCTACTATCGCTTTCTGCCCCCATGAGGTCGATCCGCTCGCTGTGGCATTGTGCGAGGGCATTGGGCCTCCCGCTTGGGTTGACCCGATGCTCGATGAACTCGTTGCCTCGCTTGTCGCCGGTCGTTTCGGTGGATGCTTTGGCGCTTGGGCGCCCGTCTACTCCGCCTGCGGCCCCTCTGGGGGCTCAGGCTAGGTTGGTGGACGCCCGTTCGCCACCACCGATGGTTCACCTCAACTTTGCGGATGCTGAGGCGTCGGGGGTGGAGGCTAAGGCCCCCTCGTCGCACATAAACGGCACGGGTCGGCTTGACGTAGAGGTTGGCGACGCGGCTCTTGCCGTGTCGGAGGTGGCCTTGGCAGTAGATCTTTGCCTTTCAGGCCCGGAAATATGTGGCTCAGGCGAAACATCCTCGGCGATGTTGTTGGCGGAGAGATCCCCTCCAGCCATGCAGGCTGTCGCTACAGCCGCGTTGTCAATTGAGGAGAGTTTGAAGAAGCGGCTCTGTCTTCCTCTGCAGACACCCCTCATTCATGGGACGCCGAGGTTGCGCAGACCTCGAACGCCGGCTCCCATTACGTTGTTGCGGCGCAGTGAGCGCATTGCCGCCCAACCGCGCGAGGCAGACGTCACCAAACAAGCCCAACGTGTTCTCATGAACAAGCTAGGATTGGAGGCACCGTCCCCCAATGTTGGCTCCGACACGGTTCACAGATACAAGGCGGCCTTCCGGGAGCCGCTTTTAGACTCCACCCATGACGCGCTACAACTTCTTCTTGGTGGGGAGTTCGACGCAGTGGCCATGGAGCTCAATATGATCGGGTTGGACGACGGGGACAACTAGCCCATCGGCACCGGCACCTTTGTCGTTATAGTTTCATGTAATTAGAACCTCGTGCGAGTGCGTAAGGGTGTGGGGTACGATTTTCGGTAATCTTCGGATTACCGTGAATTCACCCTGTGTAACAAAAACTCCTTTATTCTGCTTAATGAAATACGTGCTATAGCACGTTCTCAGAAAAAAAAAAAGATTTTCACTTTGCAACCACAACTGACCATCTTATTAATATTGATCGCCTTCACGACGCCCTAAAAAAAGAAGTCTTTTTTCGTTCAGACATCATCAGATATTAACTGTCCTGAAGAATTTGTAACAGGCTGACAAGGCCCTGAGCTGAACCGAGGGAGAACAAAGATTTTGTACCTGCGCGATGTGCATACGGCCTGACGGCTCGAAGCCGTCGTAGCAGATTGGGTTGGGTTTAGCCCGCAGCAGATTCAACAGCTCTTCATCCTCGATGCACTCCTCCGCGATGCTCCGTAGAGTAGCATAGCGCTCCTGGAGCATGCTGTCAGGCAGATCCACCGCGACAGAGACGGAGGACGACGAGACGGGCTCTACCCGCTGAGGCAGATCCACGGCGTCGTCACCGCCAGGGGACGACATAGGGGGCTCAGCTAGCTGCGTCGCTGCCATGCTGCCGGACAAATCCACCGCGTCAGGCACACCCGTCGGCGAATCCATAGTTGCGTCCCAATTGCGATGCAAGCGGCTGCTGTTATCCGGGCTGCTTTTATAAGGGGGAGCACAGGGCTTCCTTGACGCCCTCTCCAACGCCCGAACTATTTTGTATGGGCCGTACGGGGAACCAGGTGGTCTGCAGTCAGGGACATCGGACCCTCACTAAAGATCGAACGGCGAACGGCTCCCACCAGGCTTCTGTGCGTTGGGCCTTTGGCCACGACGCTAGTTCACCATGGCGACTTCCTTCGCCTCTGTCCCCGTCTTCCTCGTAGCCGAGCCGCCTATCGCCGGAGGAGGAGGGCACGCTGGTCAAGGCACTCATGGTGTTCCAGTTCAACCACGTCGGCGGCAGCACCATGACGCGCTGCCACGTCGCGTTCCACCTCCGCTTCAACCCGCGCTGCGACGAGTGCCGCCTCGTCTCTGCAACCGGTGACGCCGACGAACATGACGAAGCCAGGGTTGCCGCCCGCCCCATGCCGCTCGCCGACATCCAGGCGCGTACGATCCTTGATGGCGTGCGCAAGTGCTTGTGGCAGCCAGGAGGCGTCATGTCGTAGAACATCCCGGCGGTCTCGGCCGCCAACGCGACGGGCACGATGCCGCCAGCGCCGTCGAGCTCGGCAAAGAGCGGGCTGGAGCGAAGAGCGGTCCAGCGCGATGGACACGTATGAGTCGATCAGCATGCGGTGGTTGCACGCCTACAGCTGCCCGGACCCGGCGGAGGCGCCGCCGTTTCGTTCGCCACCCGGCTGTGGGAGCGAGCGGCGGAGGCGGCACGACTGGCTCGTGGCAGCCAGGAGCGCCGTGAAGGAGGGAGGCGACGTGGACTGCATGCCGGCAGCGACCGGGACAGCGATGGCGCGGCCCACGAGGACGAGGATGGCGACGGTGCGGCCCTCGGCGCGGGGACGGGGACGGCGACGGAGGGGTAGTCGGAGCAGAGATGGCGTCGGCGTGGCTCTTGACGAGGGGACGGCGACGGCTTGGTAGTCAGAGCAGAGATGGCGTCGGGCGTCGGCGCGGCTCTTGACGAGGGGATGGCGACGGCGCGTCGCTCAGAACGCCGGCGCAGCTCACCATGGGGTCTCGGCAGGACCTGGGCTAGATTTGCCTTGAGTTTGTAAGGCCTGTGTGTCACTTTGATATTGAAATCGCTGGATCAGCAGCAGAGGGTACAGATGACCTGACTGCAGGGTGAAGTTGACGAGGGTGACTGCAGAGGATCTCATTCCCGAACGGGCCCAGGGGATTCAATAAGGCTGGCACACAGGCGTCCGTCCAGGCATGCTATGTCCGGACGGCTTGTTCTCGGACCTGTCCAACATTGGGATAAACGGACCTCTTCCGCTTCACCTTTAGACTTCACGGTTTCTCAAAAAAAAAACACAGCGATATTTTCTTTTCTCAGTGCCACACGCATGCGACCGCCACGGGCGCATCTACCGCGCCGACGCCCGCCGCTAGCCTTCTCCAACGCGGCGGCCTTCTCCAATCGCGGCCTTTTCGTCTAGACGCCGCACGCCCACTCCTACTCGCTGCTGCCGCGCGCCCATCCCGCGCCGCTCACTCCCACCCGTTGCGCGCACCGCCCACCCGGCCAAGCCAAGCCCGGTGCTACTAGCGATGTTGGTGGTGGTGGTGCTCGCGCGGTGCTGGCTCCGACCCCGACGGCTGGAATCGCCTGGCCCCGAGCTCTCTCATGTTGCAAGTGCATGTTTCGAGTGTTTCATATCTTCGTAGGTATGTTTTAAGTGTTTCATGCGGATGTTGCAAAAGTAGATCGGGATGTTGCATATGTTGCAATGATGGTACACGTATGTTGCAAGTGTCAATGTTTCATCTGTTTTTTTCAGACGTACGTGGCAAGTGTGTTTATCTAGACGTTGCATATATGTTCGCAATTGTTTTTCAAGTGTCTTTCATGTGTGTTTGAATGTGTTTCAGACGCATGTTTTGAATGTTTTAGCTGTTTCGTACATATGCTGCAATTGTTTTCACTCGGATATTTCAAAGTAGATCGGGGTGTTGTCTATGTTGTAATGTGAGCCACTTGCTGCAGCTGCTAGGGCGCCGTGCATGGAGAGGAGCGGCGTAGCAGGCGTGGAGGGGCACGGGAAACAGGAAAGTTTGGGAGAGCGGCACGAGCAGGCCCCACCTGTGCGTGCAGCAGGCGCCGGCGCGAGTGTTACAGTGGGCGCAGACATCTGGACGCATGGGTCCGTTCGGTACTAGTGCTGCCGTACTCATTAACATTCGATAGCTTTCTGAGTCATTAACATTTCCCGTACTCATTAACATCTGATAGCTTCCTGACAAACTGATAATGATTTAGTTGATTTTAAACTGACAAACTGATGATGGATTAGCTTATTTTATTTACAAAATAAACAAGTTTGGCCCATAATCCTTAGCTTGCAGAGTAAACTCACCACTTGCTCTGAAGTGTTCGTAACAGTTAAACATTTCACTTGTCTCATCTATAGCGAGAAACAAAAAAAAAACTTTTATTTCTTTCATGGATACCAGAATGCTATGTTATTCTTGTTCATGTCCAGACTACAAGAAATGCAGCCGAGGTATCTTTTATTGAGTGTTCTAAAAATTCTAGTCTACGGGGGTGGTCTCTGCTGCATGCAACTGCTGAGGTAAAACAGATGCCAGACGGACAGGGGACGGCTGATATGTTCTGCTGCTTGTTACACTCCACAGAAGGCCTTGAGTTTATCTTGGTGGCGAGCACCTTCTTCGGAAACACAGAAGCAGACGAAGTCGTTGTTGTCATGGGGCTTGAAACGGGGAGGGTGTTCATCGTCCACAAGCTCATCTGCCACCTGAACCTTGAAGTTGGGGACCGAGAACAGCATCGCCGAGTATCTAGCGACATCACCGGCGACAGTAATCCGGTGGAATGGAGCGTATAGACGGTCGTTTGTCCATGCCTGGAGTAAGATGAAAAGCACAGCGCAGAAAGGTCAGAACTCAGAAGACAGGATCGGTGTAGAAATGGATGGCTATCTGATGTTCAACTGTTCAAACTGAATTTGAAAAAAAAAAGAATGCCCAGTTAGCAGCGAAAGTGTCCCCACAACTGTATTTGAAAAAGAAGCTTATTTTGTTATCTGTCAGGACTATCCTTCATCTTATCACTGTTGACATCTGCATGCTATTGCACTGACAATGTTTTCTTAATGGCTCCTCAAACTGAATGTTCGGCTAGGTATTGTATTTGCTCAAACATTCACTTTGTATAACCGAACATTCAATTTGCATAACCAGTTAATGGTACTTGGTACCATTAATTCTTGCTTGACCACAAGATTAGGAGCGCTAGCAATGTAACCACAACAAGAGTTCGTACCCGGAGCGCGTTGCCGACCATGAAAACCAGCGACGTGGGCGACGGCTCGACGACGATCCACTCGCCGTCCCTGCTCTGCATCTCCAGCCCGGCTACCTCGTGCTGGCAGACGACGCTGAGCCAGTTGGTGTCCTGATGCGCCCCGTACCTGACCACCTTCTCCTTGGCGTTGGGCGCCTTGTACTCCGACATCCGGAACAGGTGCCACATGGACGCGCTCAGCGCGTCGTGGTGCTTGGCCACCCCGAGCCCTTCCATCACCATCTGCCGCACGGCCTCCTCCAGCTCAAAGATCCGCCGCGCCGCCGCACCGACGGTACCGCTGCGCCGCCGCAGCAGAGAACAGGGTCAGATCAAGCGTATAGAGTAAGATCTGCGAGAAGGACCGGACGAGGTCTTGTGCTTACCAGAAGACGTCGTTGTTGTCGCCGGCGCCGTCGGGCCACATGAGGCGGGCGAAGTCGCGGACGGACTCGTCCTTGGTGCCGTCCACGATGGCGACGCTCTCGTAGCCAGGGAACCCCGGGATGTCGCCGAGGTAGCCGTGGAACGGCCTGTAGGCGCCGTAGTAGTTGCGGCGCTTGGCGTCGGCGGGCAGCGCGAAGAGCGGCCTCACGGCGCTGTCGAAGAGCTCGGCGCGGAGCTCAGGGGTCAGAGCCGGGTACTGCGCTTCGAAGCAGCCGAAAGTGGCCAGCGCCTTCATCACCTCGCCGCGCGCTTCCTTCCAGGCCTCGCCGCCCGGCGCGGACGGGACCACGCGGGAGAAGTCGATCTGGGGGAGCTTCTTCGCCTCGCTGCCCATCCTTGCCGTCACGGGATCTCGCCGTGCTGAGTCTGAGACTGAGCTCCGTGCTCTGCTTTGCTTTGCTCCCCGGCCGGTGCGGTGGTTGGTCAGCGACCGACCCGCGACGCCGTTGACTTTGAATCGACAGGAAGACAAGTGGGCTTCGATTCTTCATATTTTAGGCCCAAATTTTCCGGAGTCGACGGGGAGAAGCCCACTGCGTTCTCTGTTTCAGAGCTCGTCAAAGGCCGAAACGTTGGCCCAAGTAGAAACTGAGAAAATTGTAATTATAGGACTCCAAACAATGCGAATTATAGGACTTCAAAGATCGTCTTCGTAAAAATGACCATCGAACATTGACTTCTTATTTTTCATGACATTTGGTCTATTTCATCTCCTTTTAATTCCTAATACATGTATTTCTCTCCTAATGTGACCTTTTTGCCGTTCTGCCCTTTACGCATCTTAGATCGACGTGCCGGTCCTTCGTCTCCCTCCCGACGCCCAAACCCTCGACGCCGCCGTTCCTCACGCCGCCGTGGCGGTCCATGGCGGCGCGCGCGGAGCTGGTGATCAGCCTGAGCACGGGCGTGTCGCTCTTCCTGGTCCGCTTCGTCTTCTTCAACTTCCAGTGGGAGAACGTGGCGAAGCAGGTGCCCACGCAGAATGGCAAGGCACACTTCGACGCCGGCGACGAGCGCGCCAAGGAGTTCGCGGCCCTGCTCAAGTCCAACGACCCCGTCGGCTTCAACCTCGTCGACGTCCTCGCCTGGGGCTCGCTCGGCCACATCGTCGCCTACTACATCCAAGCCTGTGGCCCGGGGCTCGCTCGGCCACATCGGCAAAGCTGTGATGAGATGTGATGAACGTGACGAAGACTGTGATGAATGTTGATCCAAAGAGAAAGCTGTGATGAGAAAGCTATGATGAGATGTGATGAATTTTTTAGCTGTGATGAGATGTAAACTCATACTTTATTTCATATGACTACTCTTTGGTTCCCCTTCCCCGGATCCTGGAAATGCTATTTTTGCTTGTTCTTATCCCCTAGCCAATGTTCACTTATTTTATACTGTATCAGACATCTGATCTGCTGATGACCTGATGTATGTGTTGTTCGCAAGTCAAGAAGTGGCACAACATCATAGGTTGTCGTTGGCTTTGTGCATGATATACTGAAACAGGGAGACAGAGACGACATAGAGGAAGATCAAATTCATGCGGCACTATACACGCGCAGTTGCACTACTTGTCCAAATTAACCAATCTTTGAGCATCAGATACATGCATGACGCAGAGCCAAACACACACACGGAGTAGAATACAAGCTCAAGAACACGGCCAGCCGGCGCTCAGAAGAAGTTGGGGTCGTATCCGTTGTTGGAGGTGGCGAGGATGTAGTAGGCGACGATGTGGCCGAGCGAGCTCTAGGCGAGGACGTCGACGAGGTTGAAGCCGACGGGGTCGTTGGACTTGAGCAGGGCCACGAACTCCTTGGCGCACTCGTCGCCGGCGTCGAAGTGCGCCTTGCCGTTCTGCGTGGGCACCTGCTTCGCCACGTTCTCCCGCCGGAAATTGAAGAAGACGAAGCGGACCAGGAAGAGCGACACGCCCGTGCTCAGGCTAATCACCAGCGACGCGCTCAGCTCCACGTGTGCCGCCATGGACCGCCACGGCGGCGTCGGAGGTTTGGGCTTCGGGAGGGAGACGAAGGACCGGGCACGTCGATCTAAGATGCGTAAAGGGCAGATGGGCAAAAAGGTCACATTAAGAGATAAATACATGTATGTATTAGGAATTAAAAGGAGATGAAATAGATTAAATGTCATGGAAAACAAGAAGTCAATGTTTTGAGGGTCATTTTTACGAAGACGATATTTGGAGTCCTATAATTGCGAAGCGCATTGTTTGGTGTCCTATAATTACAATTTTCTCGTAGAAACTGGACAAATTGTCAATCTATCTAATGGCCACGTTTGCTCAAATAAATAAATACAACAACAACATAGCCTTTTGTCCCAAACAAGTTGGGGTAGGCTAGAGATAAAACCCAAAAGAGACGAGAAACAGGGAGACACATAAAAGGAACATAAAGGGCACAAGACAAAAAGAGGTCACGGTTCAGGCACGTTGATTGCCAATCTCCAAGCGCTCCTGTCCATAGCTAAATCCTTAGAGATATTTCACTCCTTAAGATCTCTCTTAACGGACTCGTCCCAAGTTAGTTTAGGTTGACCTCTACCGCTCTTTACATTATCGGCCCGCTTTAGAACTCCACTACGCACCGGCGCCTCAGGAGGCCTCCGTTGGGCATGTCCAAACCATCTCAACCGATGTTGAATCAATTTCTCCTCAATTGGTGCCAACCCAACCCTATCCCGAATATCGTCGTTCCGGACTCTATCCCTCCTTGTGTGCCCACAACACCAACGCAACATACGCATCTCTGCTACACTCAATTGCTGGACATGTCGCCTTTTTGTAGGCCAACACTCAGCACCGTATAACATCGCCGGACGAATCGCCGTCCTATAGAACTTACCTTTCAGCTTCTGAGGCACCCTTTTGTCACAGAGAACGCCAGAAGCTTGACGCCATTTCAACCAGCCGGCTGAAATTCTATGCATAACATCTTCATCAATGTCTCCATCCTTTTGTAGCATCGACCCTAAATACCGAAAAGTATCCTTCTTGGCCACCACTTGCCCATCGAGGCTAACGTCTCTCTCCTCGTGCCTAGTTGCGCTGAAATCGTACCTCATGTACTCGGTCTTAGTCCTACTAAGTCTGAACCCTTTCGACTCTAACGTGTGCCTCCATAGTTCTAACTTCATATTAACCCCCGCCCTACTGTCGTCAACTAGCACCACATCATCAGCAAAGAGCATACACCAAGGGATATCACCTTGTATGTCCCTTGTGACCTCATCCATCATCAAAGCAAATAAATAAGGGCTCAAAGCTGACCCCTGATGCAGTCCTATTTTAATTAGAAAGTCACTGGTGTCGCCATCACATGTTCGGACAAACGTCACCACATCCCTATACATATCCTTGATGAGGGTAACGTACTTAGTTGGGACTTTGTGCTTTTCCAAGGCCCACCACATGACATTTCTTGGTACTTTATCATATGCCTTCTTTAGGTCAATAAAGACCATGTGCAAATCCTTCTTCTACTCCATATATCTCTCCATCAATTGTCGTAATAAGAAAATTGCCTCCATGGTCGACCTACCAGGCATGAACCCAAACTGATTTTGGGTCATATGTGTCACTCTCCTTAGGCGATGCTCGATAACCCTCTCCTAGAGCTTCATCGTATGACTCATCAACTTAATCCCACGGTAGTTAGTACAACTTTGAACATCTCCCTTGTTCTTGAAGATAGGCACTAATATACTTCTCCTCCATTCTTCAGGCATCTTGTTAGACCGAAAAATAAGATTAAAAAGCTTAGTTAACCATACTATCGCTCTGGCGCCTAGGTATCTCCATACCTCAATGGGGATACCATCAGGGCCCATCGCTTTACCTCCCTTCATCCTCTTCAAAGCCTCTCCGATCTCTGCCTCCTGAATTCTTCTTACAAAGCGTCTGTTCGTATCGTCAAATGAGTCGTCTAACTCAAGGCCAGGACCCTCATTCTCCCTATTAAACATCTTGTCGAAGTACTCTCTCCATCTGTCCTTGATCTCCTCATCCTTCACCAGAAGTCGATTTGTCCCATCCTTGATGCATTTTATTTGGTTGATGTCCCTTGTTTTTCTCTCGCGGATTCTAGCCATCCTATAAATGTCCTTCTCCCCTTCCTTCGTGCCTAGCCGCTGATAAAGACCATCATACGCCTGACCTTTTGCTACACTCACAGCTCGCATTGCAACCCTCTTCGCTTTTTTATAGCCCTCGATGTTGGCTACACTCTTGTCATGGTGGAGACGCTTGAAACACTTTTTCTTCTCCCTAATAGCCCTTTGCACCTCGTCATTCCACCACCATGTGTCTTTCGCTACCCGTTTGCCTCCCCTACTCACACCAAACACTTCCGAAGCCACCTTCCGGACACATGTTGCCATCTTTAGCCACATGTCGTTGGAAGAAGGATAATGACCACGTCTAGGTTTGTTCTCGGTGTGTCATAGGGTTTGTTTTCTGTTATCATCGACCAGGTGGTGGATTGGAATAAGGTCTCTCCGACCTCTCCCTACCTCGACAACGTTCAATCTGGCGTCGGCGAAGGACCAGTGAGAACATGTTTTGCCAGATCTGTTGATTCTCTTCAGATTTTGGCGATTGATGTGTTTATCTTGAAAAGTAGTTGGCTGAGTTTCAACGCGATGATCTTGACATCTTCTTTCGGTCTATTTAACAATAAGGCCCGGTATTTTCAACACTCTGTTCTGATGGTGAAGAATTGCAAGTCTAGGTTCTTCCAGCCGATATTCTTTCAGTGCATACTAGGTCTCGTTGTCAGTAGCGAGTGCCTTTTACGGTCTTCAAAGCCATGTCTGGCAGAGGATGTTTGCAGGTCTCCCAGCGAGCGCCACGGGCATCGAGCTCTTTGACATCTGCAAGAAGCTGGAGCGCTCGGAGGAGGCAGAGGAGGCCACGGCGTTGCGCAAGGAGGCCGTGACAGAGGCAGTGGCAGACGCAGACCAGGCTCCCAGCAGGTGGAGATGGACACCGTCACCTCCAAACGTGATAAAATGAGACGGAATGCTATTCTCAAGTAACCGTTCCATCTTTCGATGGTATTTTACGTAATGAAACTTTTTATGGTATTTTTCGATTCTTGTGATCTTTCAATGCTATAGAACCAATTTTCCCTTTTCTTTTACCGTCTATTCAGTGCGATTTTCAAGCTCCGGCAAGCCGTGATGATCAAAGGAAAGAAGACGACCGATTTGTTCTTTATGTACTCTTATTTTTTAGAGGTCGTTTTATATTTTATTATCCATCTTTTGTATGAGTCTTTGTTTTTCTCAATATATATCAGATATGAGACACTCTTTTGAGTGTTGTTGTAAAAAAAGAAAATTGTAATTTGCTAAAAAAAAGAGAAAAAAATATAATGGACACGTAGACAGAGAGCACTAGCCCACAAATGAATTAACTAGAGCCAAGCTTGGCTACGTGGTCTGCCTGGCAGGTGCAGCCAAGATCCTCGGTCAGACGAGCTTCGTTTGCTTGACTTATCGGCTGTACTTTTTCAGCGAAGGAATATTGTTTTTTTTCATAACAAATCAGCGAACATTATTTTCAGCCACGACTTTTCAGTGAAGCGAACAGGGACGTTAGCTGCATCAGTTTTTTTAAAAAATAAAATGACGCCCACTTATGTTTGCACCCACGAACGCTTCTGACTGATTCAACCTTCTGTCTGAATAATAGACTTGGAGTTTGTCAAGCTTTCGATGAGCAACATGCTTGATATCATTGTGTTTTGGCTGAATCATCGCATGCCAAGCATTTAAAAAGAAGATGAGGCATTTGTAATGAATTGAACTGGTCGTAGATGACACAACATAAGTTTATTATCATCCAAGTATCCAACATGCATATCCGGCGAAAAGGATCGATCTGAGTGTTGGTCATACTAAGAAGTTTGCTCATGTCATGCCTGCCAGACTGTTCATGTTTCAGGCCATAAGAAATCCAAACAGTGTCTTGTCTATGGTATGGTATGTAAATTCCAGTGTAGGCCTTGTTTGGATGCGCACGTGCGCACTTTAATCCATATGAGTTGAAGTGAATTGCAGTGGAAAGTGGAAATTAGTTTAAGTTCCACTCCACCTCATGTGGATTGAGGTGAACACATGCGCATCAAAACAAGCCTGTATTGGGGGTAGTTTCCCACTTCAGGGGCAACAACGCTGAGAGAGAACGAATAGAAAATGATCATAGTGATTCTTTCGAATATTTTGTGATGCTCCTGGGGGGTTCATCAGCTGGAAAGCCTGAAGACACGAGCTCACGATCATCGTCCAGTGCAGAAATGGTCAAATGGATGGTGTTAATCATATGATAAGCTCCAAATTAACTACTAGCATTAGTTTGTGGCGAGCAGTGCATGCAGGCGTGATCTATTGTCTCATAGTGATGTACAGTACAAGCTTAGCTAGTTTTCTTGTAGGATGACAATTGTCTGGATGGCTGCATATTCCAGCAAAATTTGCTCCTCGTCTAGTACTGCATTCAGCAGAGAAAATATTGTAGGGTGACAATTGTCTGGACGAGGATGACTGGATGTCTGCATATTCCAGCAAATTTTGCTCCTCGTCTAGTACTGCATTCTGCAGAGAAAATCTCTTGAGTACCAGTAGTATTAAAATAACAGCCAATTCGAGTGCAAACGAGATAACGGAAATATATTTCTTCCCATAAAGAACTTGCCGAAACTGCGCCCTCGTCGTCAATCGTTGTCCAATAGCCGGCGCAAATGCAGGCAGACTTTTTCTTGTACGATATGGAAGAATATAAAGATTGGCATTGACCAGAGCCAATCCTGGCGACCGGGACTGCAATAAACTTCTCGTTCTGCATCTATCTGTGCAGCCAAAATACCCAGTCAGATGGGCTCCATCTTAATCTCCCCCCGGACCAGACCTGACGTCGCCTCGGCAGTGTTTAACTTGGGCCTCGTTTAGTTCGGTGAATTGGGGAGAAAAACACTGTATCAGAATTCCTGTAGCATTTCGTTTGTATTTGGTAAAAATTATCCAAATTTTGACTAACTAGGTTTAAAATGTTCATCTCGCAAAGTACAACAAAACTGTGCAATTAGTTTTTGATTTCATCAACATTTAGTACTCCATGCATTTGCCGACATTTTAATGTGACAGTAAATCTTCTTTTTGCATAGTAAATTTTGGGGAGAATTGGGGGAACTAAACAAGCGCTTGGACGCCACACCGGTACACCACTCTCTCATCAGTGATCAGTCTCTGAATCACGCCTGCAATGCCAAGCCAATCCATTTCCCATGCATCAGCCATGGCTGCCTCGATCCTGTACGTCAACAAGTCTCCACCAAATCTTCTAGACGATGGATAGGCAACAAGTGACCCCATGATGTTGTGCGATTGCACATCCCGATATCACCACGCGAGTGCGTTGACGGGGATCGGAGCAGTGGCGGATCCAGGATCTAAATCCTGTGGGGCTAAGTTTTACACAGATATGTACATGATCAATTAATTGCAAGGTAATTAACAAGTGTTATGTAAAGGGATTAGTATGTTGTGGCAAAACCTGTGGGGCCAGGTGGCCCCACAGCTTAAGTGTAGATCCGCCACTGGATCGGAGGGGACAGTTTGGACGGGACTATTAGACTAGCCGCAATGGGTACTCTAAAACAATACTCTAAAGTTTTAGAGTATGAATATAGAGTAAAAACTGATATACTGGGTATTCTAAAACGATACTTTATCCTTTCTCTCACTCTATATTTAGAGTGGTACAGTGCTTACTCTATACTCTACAGTAGCGGACCCACTAGCTAAACAAAGGAAAAAATGCTATAATTCACAAACCAAACATTCAAATTAAATTTCGATTGCACCATTAAATTCTTCTCAATAAATCCTTCAAAACTAGATCACACATGGATATATTTAGATAAAGTGACAAGTGTGTCTCACAGTGGATAAAGTGGATAGAAGATGATATAGATGATGGATGTGTGCGGAAGAATTAAGTATAAAGGAGAGAATCTTGCTGACTAAAATATATAGAAGATAAATATAAAGGTCTATGAGTACGAATAGTCTTATCGTCTTATCGGCGACCCGACTGCCCCCAGAGAAAAAAACCAACGGTTGAAAAAGGCGCTTGCTTGTGCAGCTGCTATCATTTTCATCTCTCTTTCTCGAAGAATGTCTAGAGGCAGCACGTTCGTTGGCAGCAGTACCGCAGGTACACGTCCTCGCCCTTCGTCAACACACATGGCTCCGGAGTTGGACTAGCGTGCCGCCGCAGCCTCCGTCTTTTTTTATTTTTAGTTCTTTTTTCAAAAGATTTTTTTAAATATACTTTTGACAGAAAGATTTTAAGAAATGGACTCAGGGCTTGACGTTATCCACGTTGACGTCAAGGTAACACAGCTTGACGTCGTTAACGTTGGCGCCAAGCCCCCATACCACTTGGCCGACGACGCCGAGCTGGCGCTGATGTGGCAGCACCTTGGCGCCATCGTCATTGACGTCAAGCCAGGCATCATGGATCTTGGCGTCGAGCTGTTGGAATTTCTTCAGTCTGGAATTTTACCATGAGATGGACATATGAAAATTTGTTAAGTCTATAAATTTACCATGAGATGGGACATGTTGGAATTTTACCATGACATTGTAACAGAACCGACCAATTATACGAAATTAAGTAAGAAAATCATCCACCTAGCAGATGATTTAGCAAACTTAAGCCCGTATAACCCGGTAGTCCGTGAAATCACGACGGATTTCAAACCAACTTACACACCAGCTAAGATCGTAATAAGTTCAGCGGTCACCATCACAAGTTACATAAAAGTTCGCGTCGCAAATACATCGGAGTTTAGACATAGTTATTACAAACTAAGTTCAAATAAAAGTAGCGGAAGCATTTAGTTCAAACCACACACACTCACACAGAGTTCGAAATAAAGTGCCAGCTCAGGATCATCTTCCAACAAAAGCATCAGACGAGACGTAGTGAATGACCATTGCCTATGGTCCTAAGCTTCTCCCATCGCAGGATAAAGGCAGTTGATACAGTAGTCGTAATACATCTGCCCATCTGCAACAAGTGGGAACAAAGGCCTGAGTACGAGAAGGTACTCAGCTAGACTTACCCGACATAACCAAAAATAAAAGACACCAAGGATCATGACAGACTTTATGGTGGGTAGCTGACTCATTTGCAAAAAAGGGCATTTTTAGCATTTAAGGAATCTTTTTCAGAAGCTTTGCATCAAGTTAAATCTTTATTAACCTGTCAACTATGTTGCACCTGTACTAGAGTAATATGTAATTAAACAGGTAAGGTTGACCAATGATCATTAACGACTTTCATCATGTCATATTCCATATAATTGTCCAAGTGTTCCATCAAGATTACTACGATGAAGTAACTCAAGTCAAGTGTTCACTATCCAGTGAATGATGGCGATTCGAATCGATTATTAACCAGCTGGTAATTTATTCCTCACATAAACCTCACTCACCCGCTAAAGTGAGATATTGGTCACCGAGTCAACCATTCAGGTAAAGTCTCGAGGTTACCAGGAACCACATGTACCCGGAGGCCGCCCGACTGCTCTTTGGCCTTATCATCGCGCCCCCGTGTCCTACGACACCTACTCCGGTACAGTACGTTGCGGGCAATCCACTCGGTCCGAATAATCTCCTAGCTTCACGGTCGAAAGGTACATTATTCGGCAAGCTAAATGTAAGGCATGCGCTCAACATGACTCGAGGCCCAACAACGGTCGGTCCTTAATCGACACAGACGGAAAACACTACAGTCCGAAACCCTGCAAGTCTCCGTCCGGTCTCAATTTCACATTAACACTTAGTTATTCTACGATGACATACTTACTCAAGCAGATCCAGGTAATCACCTATAACTCGCAGGTGACAGGAAATCACCCGACTTCTACCGGTCTAAGCAAGATAAGCATTTCTTTGACTGCGAACACCAAGGTAACAAGGATATGGTAGAACAGGGTAAACAAGGTATAATGCAGCAACGGTTGCAAACAACTCCTAAACATAATGCATCAGTTAAAGTAAAGCATTAATAAAATATTTGCAAACCGGGAGAGAAAATGCTCCGGGGCTTGCCTCTCTCGAAAGGGCTCGGACGTGGTCGGGACACTCTGGAAGATCCTCACCGACCTCCTCTTCGGCTTCGGGCACCTCCTGCTCTTGCACCTCGGGCTGTTCTTCTGGCTCCTCGTGAACTGCTACCGGAGTTACTTCTTGCGATCCTGTATGATGTGAATGTATAAGTGCTCATGCCTAGGTGCATTACAGAGATGTCATGTAATGATCATGATGAATGAAATGCAGATGAATAGGTTTTACTTTATTGCATAAAGTAGGAATACAACTCTTCTACAAGGTAGTCAACATCATCCAAGAATATGTACTCGTATACTACGACCAACATTCTCTATCATGCCAAGTCACCACAGAAATCTAAGATGCTTCAAAGATACACCAAAGTAAATCTTATTAACTAGTCATGCACTAACAAGGTTAATTAAACCCTAATTGCCACTAGGTTTGAACAACAACACCTATTTTGGTAGCACAGAAAAATCTGATAAAATTACAGTAGATTACTATCATCTAATCTAGCATGCCACAAAAATTTCATTCATTTGGATTACTAGAACTGCCTACACAAAAATAACAAGCTAGGGCCTGAAAATGAGCATAAAAATACTTTGTACTATAAAAAGTATCAAACAACAGATTTAACATTTTTCATACATTCTATACAATAAACAATCACTATAGAAAAATTATTATATGCATATTTTATTCATATTTTTCTCTCTATCAAAAATAACAATTATTAACAATAATAAACACTTGTACTACACATAAAAGTTTTTCTATAGAACATGCATGGCATAAATTTTTCCTAGAAAGTACATCACAGAATAAAATTATTGCAATTGGAACCATATTTTTCTGAGCTTTCTATGATTTATTACATATTTATCAATAAAACAGCAATTCTAGTGATTAAATAAAAACCCTATAGAAAAGTATTTCAAACTTGACATGCAATATTTTTAGATCATAGATCTACTTATGAGAAACACTATAAAATTTATTTCACAATTTTTGGAGCTAAAATGAGCAAGTTATGGATTTCTAAACCATTTTCATCTTTTCAGGAAAATCATTTTCAAAAATCCTTTTAACATCAGCCGCTGAAAATGCTAGGTGCACCCGGTGCAGCGTACACGTGCGCGCAAGAGGAGACAGACAGGTGGGCCCGTGACCCCACGGGCCAGTCACCCAGAGGCGGGGGAGGCGCTGATCGCGCGGTTCTCGCCGACGGTGAGCTCGCCGGCGATGAGGTCACCAGCAGCGGCTTTCCCGCGGAGAGGCGAAGCTGAGGGTGCCTAGCATGTGGCCAGACGAGCTCGGCATTGAGCTCGCCGGCGCGCATGGCGGGGCGGCGGCGCTGGTGCACGGTGGCCGGCCGGTGCAGGCCACGGTGGTGGCCGATGGGGCGCACGCGATATCCGAGAGGTGGAGGCGGACGTGAAAAGGGAAAAACGGAGGGAAAAAGGCGACGGAGGAGCTCCGGCCACGAGCGCCGGCCAACGGCGGCCATGGCGGGCAGCGGAGGAGGAACGCGGCCAAATTGGCCCTCACCTGAGCACGAACCGCGGAGATGGTTCACGTCTGGGAAAACCGAGGGCGAGATGGAGCCGGGAGTGTGGCGAATCGAAGGGAGGTAGAGTAGCGAGGGCGGAACGGCGGCGGCAATGGCACGACGGCTGCCGTGGCGAGCTGCGCTACGGGCGGCGGAAGCGAGCAGGCGGAGTGCGGAATGGCGAGGATGGCGAGGGCAGCGGCTCGGGTCGGCTGCTTGGAGGCGTGGCGCGGCTGTGGGGGCCACTGCGGCCACGCATCGGGCGGAGCCGTACGCCGGCGGCCACGGGGCGGGCGGCTCCTGACCGCGGTCGCCACGGGCGCGGCGCGCGCGCGGGCGGGAGGAGGCGAACGCGGACGCGGGCCGGCTTCGGTCGTTGGGCCGGAAGTGGGGCGGCGGCCCGGTAAGGCTAGGAAAATCGTTTTTCTTTTCTAAATAAATTTCTAGATTTTCTAAATTGATTAAAATTCAAATTTTGAAGATTAAAAAGACATTTTCACAAGCTGTCCCCAAAATAAAAGTTGTTCAAAATTTAATTCTCTACAACTTTCATTTAGGGCACTTTTCAAAATTCTAAACAAATTTTGAATTAGTGATTTAAAGTCCAAATTTTAAATAAAAACTAATTTTTCTAGAATATTTTTAACAGCAAAATTTGAGGAGATTTTGAATACAAAAGTTGCTCCAAAAATCATGCTAATTAATTCTAAGCCATTTAAAGTTATAGCCAAACAAGTTTTACCACTCTTAGATAGCAATTGCAATAATTTATGGTTCAAACATATGTTTTTCACAATTTACTTAATTTCAACTTATATTGCATGTGATGATGAACATGTATGTGATGCTAATGCTCATGCTTTGGGATGTTAATGCATGTTTAACACCCAGGGGTGTTACAGACATTGGCAAATTTGATGCTATCCCATGGTAGTTGGTATTCTAACATATCCAGGTCGCAGCAAAAATCCTGACTTCCTAATTTTACCGTGAGATGGACATACAAAGCTCTAAATTAACATGACTTGGACCCTAATTTTTTTATGAGATGGACATACAAAATTTTGGCAAAGTCTTAATATTTACCATATGATGGGCAACCTAGAAATTGGCTAAGTCTTAAATTTTACTATCACTTGACTATGCTAGAATTTGGCTAAGTCTGAATTTTTGCTATGATTTGGACATTGACAAATTTAAAATTTTACCATTACTTGAATATTGAAAAAGGCTTCATATTTTGGATTTGGATATTTAAAATTTTACCATGACTTGGACCCTAATTTTACTATAAGATGGAATTTTTGTAAAAAGGGCTTCATGTTAAGTCATGGAATTAGAGCTTCATGTTAATTTTACTATAAAATTTTATCATGACTTGGACCCAAATCCAAAATATGAATAATTTGAAATTTGGCTAAGTTTTGAATTTGGATATTTAAAATTTTACCTTGACTTGGACCCTAATTTCATGACTTAACATAAAGTCCTATTTACTATGACTTAAAATTCCATCTTATAGTAAAATTAAGGTCCAAGTCATGGTAAAATTTTAAATATCCAAGTCCAAAACATGAAACTCTTTTTCAATATCCAAGTCATGGTAAAATTTTAAATTTGTCAATGTCCAAATCACAGTAAAAATCCAGACTTAGCCATATTTTCATCTCCATCCCATAGTAAATTTAAAGACTTAGCCAAATAAATCTGGATTTTTGCTACGGCTTGGATATGTTAGAATACCAACTACCATATGGTAGACATATGGAAAAATGGTTTTTTTTACCATGACTTGGACATTTACAAATTTAAAATTTTACCATGACTTGGATATTGAGAAATGTGACTAACTCTAGAGTTTTTACAGTGACTTTCTGTTTGATCACTTAGAACAACCTAGAAATACTTAGCATAAAAAATGATATACATGGTATCAGGTCTGTGGCGCCAGATGGCGCCAATGGTGACGGCGCCAAGCTGTGTTACCTTGGCGTCAGCATGGATGACGTCAAGCCCTGCGTCCATTTTCTGAAATCTTTATAGTTGAGAAAATCTTGCGAAAAAAGGGCTTCAAAAAAAAAAAAAGACAGCCGCAGCCTGCGGTAACGGGATGCGAACCAGCAGAGTCGCCGAAAAGTTTACTGCGGACAGCGACGCGCCGGTGTGTTTTTGTGACGCGCGGTGAATCTTGGAAAATTCTCGTCTTGCATGTCCCTTTCTATCTCTGTCATCGTTGAAGGCCATAACGGAAGGAATTCGAGAACAACAACGGTTCATGTGAATGTGTGAGACTGTATTGTCGATGGCTGAACTGAATAATACGTATTCCTACAACTTGCATCGGAGGGGGCCATGAGTTTAATTCGGTCGCTAAATTTTCTCTTCGAATAGAAATTTACATATTGGGTGTGTTCACTTCGCGAAAAGTAGCTGAAAAGTTACTATAGCACTTTTCGTTGTTATTTGGTAAAATTTGTCCAACTATGGATTAATTAGACTCAAAAGATTCGTTTCGAACTTTACAGACAAACTATGCAATTAGTTATCTTTTTTACCTACGTTTAATGCTCCATGCATGCGTCGAAAGATTTGATGTGATGTGTGTAAGAGGAAATATTTTGGGTTGGGAGTGGGAAGTGAACGCGGCCATTGCAACAAGCTGCCTCTTTTGCAGCAGGGGTGGCTTGCTTGCATGCATAATGCATTCATGCCCAGTACGTAGTAGTAGTAGTGGGGGTGCATGCATCATGACTACGCTAGTACTATTTGACAGCTTGGGATTCTCTAAATCTCTCTCGTCGGCTCGATCGATGGCGCAATCGATCTCCTCCTCCAGCGGCGTCTCATCACGTACGTACTTGCAGCACGGATGGATCACATGTCGAGCAGATGCGTGGACGGGATCCCCGCGCCGAGGGCGGGCGCCCTGGGCGGCAGGTGCGCGGCGGAGGAGTGGAGCATGGTGGTGAGCTCCTTGGACGCGACGATGGACTTGTAGATCTCGAAGATGAGCCGCTGCTCGAACTC
This sequence comes from Saccharum hybrid cultivar R570, assembly GCA_038087645.1. Classification (NCBI taxonomy): domain Eukaryota; kingdom Viridiplantae; phylum Streptophyta; class Magnoliopsida; order Poales; family Poaceae; genus Saccharum; species Saccharum hybrid cultivar. Next base: position 3,064,210 of record JAQSUU010000449.1, read on the forward strand.
GGTGGGCTTGCCACTGCCGGGCGCCGGGAGCTGTCCCTGCTTGCGGCGCGGCACGCGCTTGGTCCAGAGCGCCTCGACGGCGCCGGGCAGCGCAAGCGCCGACGCGCGCTTGGCCAGCGCCAGCATGCCGCCCACGTACGCGTCCCGCGCCCGCGCCAGCGCGCGCCGCGGGCCCGCCAGCAGCACGCGCACACGCCGCCGCATGCGCGCGCCGCCGCCGGAGGGCGAGCCCAGCTGCCGCGACCGCGAGCGGGGCTTGTTGGTGCCGCCGTCCTCCGCCAGGCGGTGGTACTTGCGGCGCCGCCAGTAGGCGCGCACGCCCTGCGTGAATCGTATCGGGAACGCCTCCGCCTCCATGGGTTGGTGCCTTGGTGGTGCGAGTGCGAGGGCGGCAGAGGGGGTTCGTGTTTGGTGGATGGACACAGCCGGGTGGCGCGGACCCTTGATTTATGCAGGCACGGGTGGTGGGTGGGAAGGAGAGAGGAAGGCTGCTGGTGCGGTGCCGCACGGGGCAGATGACGCGGGCCAGGTGTGTGTGCTTCCGTTCGCGCCGGTTGGTGGTGTGGCGGCGGCTGGTTTCTTTTCATTGGGGGGCGGGCATTCTGGTGGACTGGTGGCTCGTTTAGGAACGGTAGGTCGTTTTCCGGCGCTCCTGTGATGTGATGCGACGTGCATGGGAGTTTTTGTGTACTCCGTCTGGTGAGATGTGTGAAACAGTTTTCGATTCGCGTTGAACGTCTAGAAGCGAATTTTACCTTTCTGCAGTCTAGTAGTTTTAGTTGTTTATTAGTAGGGTTTGGGGGCTTACTACGTACTTGCAGATGGGTTGACTTTGGACGGGAAAGGAAATGCATATGCCTACTGAAATTTCTGCAGGTTTGAGCAGAAAAATTCCGTTGTTTCACTTTTTTTTTTTGGAAAAAGCTGCCGGTTTTACTTGAAACACGCACGCTTGGTTTTCCGTTGCTGCGAAGCTAAACTGAGGGTGTGTTCACTTCGCGAAAAGTAGGTGAAAAGTTACTGTAGCATCTTTCGTTGTTATTTGGCAAAATTTATCCAATCATGGACTAACTAGGCTTAAAAGATTCGTCCCGACATTTACAGACAAACTGTGCAATTAGTTATATTTTTTTACCTACATTTAATGATCCATGCATGCGTCGAAAGATTTGATGTGATGGGTGGAAGAGGAAATATTTTGGGTTGGGATGAGGAAGTGAACAAGGCCCGAAGTCAGAAAGAGAGGCTTCGTCTTCAGGGGTTGGTAGGTGGGAGGAATGGAGACATCGTCGTCGTGCCAAGTCTTGGACTGGCATCAGCAGCCGCGGTCAAGATGCAGGCGCGGCGGGTTCTTACCGCTACCCACCAAGCCACCCCGCAAAATAACCCGATGCGACTGTTGCGGCCCGGCCACTAATTATTTGCGGACCATTATCATTTAGCCTGCTAAGTCCATTGGACAAAAAGAAATCGCACTGCAACCCACTAGACCCGCAAGAAGTGGCCGCCGTAGCTTTTCAAGCGTCGCCCTCCTCTCGACCTCTTCCAAATTCTATCGCTACCGCCGCCGCCCCTGCCGGTGTCGTTCTCCTCGGCGGTGGAACCTGGCAGTGGCAACGACATGATCCAATCCACTCCCACCAGCCAGCGCCCTCGTCAAAACTTTCTTGGGGTCAGGGCGAATTCTAACGAGCGAGCGACCGCAGATCTCCGGAAGGCAGGCGAGGAAGAAAATCCACGCGACCGTGACGATGCCGGATTAGAGGAAGAAGCTGCCGCCGATGGTAATGCCCATCTAGAGACACGGGAAGGCCATGGAGGTATGCCGCCGGCAACGCGGTTGAGACCACGAAGCCCAGCGCGTACACCTGCAGCGGGAATATCTCCGAGGTGTACACACCCGTGACAGGGCCGAGGACCGACAGAAATGTCTCCAAGCTGAGAGCGGGGGACCGACGAGCGGCACGGGCCGACGGTGTTCGACAGGCGCTCACAGTCCGTGCTGACCGTGACGTGCTTTGCGGGTCATGCGGGCTCACAGGTATTGGCCACCAAGCCCACAAAACAAATATGAGCAGCACGATTGAGCAGACGGACAGCTGCAAACCCGCTGGATTAATTAGCGGCAAACGTTGTGGCCTGGCGGCTGTCCACGACCCGCCCCGCTTGCAAGCCGAAGCGGCGGCATCTTGGATTAGATCATTGGATGGATGGATGGTCAAATTAAAATGCCGTAGCGAAATGAACCGTGTGGCTGATTGAGATTTGAGAGGAGATAAGAAAGGTCGAGGGGTATTATTTTAGTGAACGACGAACGATCGTCGGTTGAGGATCGCGTCTGTCCAGTCATGGTCAATGACTTGTTGGCTCACGAGTGTATGCTTTTGCGTGCGCGTTCACGTGTTTGAAATGGCTAAACATGATCTGATGCATATGTTTTCATTCAAAACATGTGATGTACTTGCATGGTTGTTAAATACGCGAGTACATGTATACGGCGATCCAATTTTTTTTTTTTCAATTTAGCCCTTTTCATCAAAATTTCACATCTATACTCTTTTTTTTAGATAAATGATAGTTTATACCCGGCTTTATTTATCAAAAGGTAGAATCAAGCCAATTAATCCCAAGCTCGGCGCCGAGGTAACTCGTCTCGGTACCATAGGCCATGACGTCGACGTTGGAGGTCAGGGTTAACATCTTTGGATCCTAGAATTTTACCGTGACTCGGATATGTTAGAATTTGGTTAGGATGCCTGAGAATTTGGCGTTTGTGATTTTACATGAGATGGACATATGCATATTTACCATCAGATGGACCGTCTGGATTTTTTTTCCCCATGAGATAGACTACCTAGAATTTAGAGCTCGGTGCCACGAATCATGGTGCCGAGGCTCAGCGCCGTGAATCGTGGCGTCGACCTCTGGCCACGTCAGCGCCCACATCGCTAGCCATGCCAACCCTGACCTCCAACTTCGGCGCCATGGCCTATGGTGTGGAGACATGTTATCTCAGTCACTACAAGAAACTTGTTAATCTGTGACGGATTTACAAACCACCACTGACAGACGCAATCCGTGACGAAATTTTTTTTTTCCGTCATGGATGTGCACCAGTGGATATTCCCGGCCCGCTAAATCATGACAGTTTTATCTGGATCATCACATTGTATGATTTTAAATTCGTCATACTCTAGTTAGCCCAAAACAGCCGCTATCATCATGAATTTAGTGCAAAGAAAGATAAAAAATGTGATTGCAAAAAGAATCAAACCCAAAAGACGATTGGTCAAATTATTTGAACAATTTCGTTGCATGTATATGGTGTATATGACAAAACTAAAAATATTCTGCATATATGGTGAGGATGAGAAAAAAATGCAGCACGTGGGAATCAAACCCAGCACTTTACAGCAAACTATGCCTTACCATTGAGCTACTTCTATCTAACTAAACGTGAACTTAAATACACTTTTATTTATTTACTGCTATCCCAGCATGGCCCATTTGGTCGGAGTGGCCCAGCATCCATTCACTCGCCCAGCATTTAAATGGTAAAATAAATAGGAAAAAAAAGGTGCGTCCGTTGGGAATCGAACCCAGGAGCTAGCGGTTGAAACAATCCGGCTTACCACTGCGCCTGTCCCGCTTCCCGCGCGCACTAGGATACATACTCCCTCCAGGATGAGGCGGCAAAACTAATGACAGACGAGCCTCAACCCACCCTTCCATAAGTTTCCTCGCATTCCAGCCATGCTCGCCGGCCACATCGCCACCGCCCTCCCACATGCCCCCAGATGTCTTTGTGATGCTATGTCCGATCTCGGTTTCTGTAACAGAACCGTCTAAATTATAATAGCAACAAGTACAAAAATAATCACCGAAGTGATCAAATTCTTGTACTTGAGCCCATATAACTCCGGTAGTCCAATAAAATCACGAGGGATTTCAAATCAACCAACATACAAGCCAAGATCGTAGTGATTCAACATAACAAGTCACATGTTACAACCATTTCACAAGTAATTCAATATACATCGGAGTTCAACGTAGTTATTACAACTTAAGTTCAAAAGTAGCGGAAGCAAAGTAATTTGAAACTAACAACACCCTTATTTCAAATACATGCCAGTACCAAGGTCGACTTCCAACAAAAGCATTAGAGAGAAGATAACTCAGAAGGATCATGCCCGTGATCACACTCCGCCACTAAAGTAGGAGCCAACCAACTCTTGCAGTCGCCATGATACATCATAACCTGCAACAAGTGGGGATAAAACCCTGAGTACGAGAAGATACTCAGCTAGACTTACCCGTCAGAAACCAGAAATAAGATGACACCAAGGATCATGCAAGGCTGAGATGAAGTGGGCTAACTTGACAACATTTTGCATAAAAGCTTAATATGGATAAGTAAACATTAATGCTTAAGCATCAAGTTAATCATCATTAACCTGTTATCTATATTATCACCTGTACTAGAGCACTCACTTTATCACGAGCAAACAATATTAACCATAGCAGGTATAAATTAAGGCAACATTTCTATCGTGATCCAATTAATCATCAGTTCAATTTAATTGAATCTACGTTGCCGCTGCTCAAGTCAAGTGCTCATTAACCGGGAGCGACGACGATTCGAATCGAATTCCTATCCAGCTGGAGGGGTATTTCTAACACTCACCGCGCAGGCCCCTGCCAGGGTCGCACAAGCCACCTTTCGTACAATTCAGGAGTCGCGGGTTCGAATGATGCCGTATCCCCAAGGGCGACACTCTGCCAGGTGCTAGGGACTCTAACCTCCCTTGGTCTCACGCTAATGTCCCTAAGCACAGCATTTCTCTCCTCTAAGATGCGACCTACCATTTAACTCCCGGCCTGAACCGAATTACTTGGCTTCGCGGTCGGAACGACTTATCCGGCCAACTAAGTGTTAGACTGCGTTCAACATGACTTAAGGACGTACAGCGAATCGGTCCTTAAACGACTCAGACGGGGATAGATTCACACCCAAGACCTCCATGCCTTGTCGCTTCACTATCATCATCCCGCCCGATCTCATTTCATTTTATTAACACATGGTTCCATTCCACGATAGCACATATAGCCAACCGTGCCATATATGAATATCCCTACATCTCGCAGGTGACAGGAAATCACCTGACTTCTACCGCTTAAAGCAGGGCTAAGCATCTACTCGATCCTAGTCTATGTAGAATTCAAGGATTCATATATCTGGACAAGGAATGATATAATTAAGGATGAAAACGGTCGGAAACGGTCGAAAACGGACTTACGATATAGAAAAACGAAAACGGTCAGTTCGGGATATTTCTATATTTAGCAATTAAAGAGTACAAAAAATGATTGAAAATGGTTGTAAAACCGATTGAAACTGACAATTTTTCATGTTAAAAAATGGTTCATAATATAGAAAACAAAAACGGTCAATTCAGAATATTTCTGTTCTGTTTTCATCCCTAGATATAATGCAGCAAGGGTTTCCAACCAACTCCTACCACTTAATGCAACAATACGTATAACATATATAGAATTATTTGCTTTGAAGGTAGGAGGCTTATAATGCTCCGGGGCTTGCCTGGGATCCGACTCAAGTTAGAGTATGTCAGATAAAACCCGCTTGGCGAGCATCCTTCAATCTAGCACTCGTCCGATCCTTCTACCTTCGGAATGGATCCACCAAACACCGTCTTCGGGTTTGGCTCCAACGCCATTTCCTTCACACGTTTCTGCTAGCGTACCTATATGAGATGCAAGATGCAAGTGTATGAATATATGGAAGTATAATGGACAATGCATCACATACAGTGAACAAGACAAACACCATATTACACTCCACATGCATAGACACTTCATGTTGCTTAAATAAACATCACCCAACCTAATATAAAAGATGACAAGCATATTAGGCATGGCACACAAGGTTTCACAAGATCTCATGTGTATTAACTTAACTACCCTCAAAGGCATAAGTCACACTTAACAATATACAAGCAAACAACTATAATTGGAATTTATCCATTTCTGGACAAGCAAACAGTAGCTTCATAATTCAATCATATCTGGAGTTTTGTAAATCCAAATGACTTGAAAGAAGACATTATGGAAGGCTTATGAAATTCTCTACATTTAATTTATAATCATCACAGCATGATTCCAAAGTTTAACATGTCGAATTTACATAAACACAGAAACTGGTCTAACAAGACAGACAGCAAGCAATTCTGTAACCCAACTTTAAACAGCTATAACTCCTAAACCACATGGCCAAATACCACCAAATTGTAACAGCAGCTAGATATATAAATTATCTACAACTTTTATATAAACAAGTTTCACAACAAAGCACATTATCATGAATAACTTTGCCAAGTTTCTAGATCTGTCCAGAAACTTCATTTGTAAGAAATAATTATTAACTTATGTTACAAACATATAATTGGACAAAACCAACTTTACCAATATTTCACACATGACTAATTAACACCAGAAAACTTAGTGTCCATTTCTAAATAAATTCTTTTAATGCCTTTTCTTAATTTATTTAAATAATTAGGTGGAATTATGAACATATATCAAAAGTGCACAATAAATTCTACCAAAATTACAGTGACCTACATATGCTCCCAATAGTTTACTTTACAAATTTCAAACCATTTGGACATATATATCAACCTCTATGAAAAAGACAAATGGCTATTGCAAGAATTCATGTGAGAGCAAGATGAATCAATAACTCACTCATACTACAACTAAAATTCATGAAATTTTTACCACACATCAAAAATCACATGAGTAGCATGCCACAAAAATTTCACTTCATTTGGAGGCCTACATTTATAGTTATGAAAAATGACAAATACAACTAGCATTGAAAACCTAGAAGCATAGATCTATTTTTAGAGCTAAAATTTTAAACTAAAATATGCCATATTATATATCCACTGCAAAGACAATTTCACAAGGATTCCAAAAGTCCTCATTTGCTATTTTATGAATTTTCTGTGATTTACTAGGCATTTTTAAAAATCAGCAAAAACTATCACAAATCAGTCCTTACGACACTATTCACATGAGTCTGTCGGTGTGCACTTAGACCCCTGACTTTAGTCGAATTTGAGCGCGAGGTCCCTGGTCGGGATTTACAGAGAGGGGTCACCGGAGCTTGCTGCTCCGGCCGGAGGAGGGCACGTCGGGGAAGTGGCGGGGAGGCACCCTGGGGTCCCCGCGCACCCGCTGGCAGTCGTGGCTTGCTCCGCGGTGGCCCGTGATGGCCTGGCCGCGTGCGCAGCCGAGGGCACGACGGACGGCCACGGCGGTGACGAGCTCCGGCGATGGTTCGGATCGGGAAAACGGTGCGGAAGGTGCAGCGTGGGTTGGGGAAGATGACATCGCGCTCGATTGAGGCACAAGAAGGGTGGAGGCCGGAGGACAGCAGTGGCCATGGAGCTTAGCGGTGGCGCCCATGGCTGCTCCGCTCTGGACGTCCGAGAGCGAGGGAAAAGCGACTATGGGTAGCACGACGTCCACAACAATGTAAGGAGGAGCAGGGCACGTGTCCAGGGAGGTAGGGGCGCGAGCTAGGCATGGTTGCCACGCGCTCGGACACGCGTCGCCCCTTTGCGGCATTTCAACGAACACCTGGCGGGCGTCGGTGAGGACGACGTGGGGAACCAATTTGGGCCACTCCCAGGCCGAATCAGTCCTTGGGCTAAAAATGAAGTTTGTTCACCTCGGCCTGCTTTACATTTTTCATTAAGATACCAAGGTCATTAGAGCTCTTCAACAACGGTTAATTAGGCCACAAACTGTCAGTGTCAACGCCTTGATAATGGTCACGGAAATTCACTTTCGGAGGTCAAAACTCGGTCAAACTTAGTGCAACTTTTTGCATGCTCTTCTCCATAATATAACCTTCAACTTTTATTTTTGGACCAACTCAAGTTTCTTAACAAATTTCGGAGAACGTGGAATGCCAATGTCGAAGACATTGAAATCGGGGTTTTTAAAATTGCTAAGTGTTGGAAACAATCTAAATTCTGACTTGTGGGCCCTTTTTGAGCATGTTCCACACATTTTCATGACTTGACTCTTAAACAAAGTTTGTTCCTTATAAAATTCTCTACAACTTTGTAAAAGGGTGCATAGTCAGGTAAAGCTTCTAGGTCACACTTTTGAAATGGTCAAACAAAAGCGTTCCAAGGTCCACACATGGTCAACCATCACTTAGAGACACAATTAGTCAACATGGTCAACATGAATATTGTTCCATTAAGTGTCCTAAGTGTAGTTAAGGTGTTGTAGAGGCCAAACATACCCACCATGCATAGTTTGCACAAAAGTGTAGGCCTCACAAGTATTGAAACATAGAAATCACTATAATTGTAGTGCTTGTTTCAAGGCCATATTTCAATTGTTTCATGTGTTGTTGTAAGGTACATGCTACACATGCTTCCCTAGGTTGTTCCACATGTTGCAAAGGTTTGTTGCACATGTTGCATTTGTATGTTGCATAAACACTAGTTCCCATGGGATGTAAGGCAGGTTTTAGTTATAATCCAAACAAGCATATAACTTATCATTTCATGTGACTTTTTGATTCCAAACTTCATGAAACTTTTCTAGGGATCAATATAGATAGGTACTAAGGTGAGACATATGAAGATATTGCCATAACACCATCCAAGCCTATATCTTTGAAAATGGCCTATATGTAAAACAAAAGAGTAACATCCAACTTTAGGTCAGGCTCATCTCCATAGGTTGACCTCGACATTGTCATCTCCACATAATCTATCATGTTTGAGCTCAAACCCACTGCTTAGTGAGTGACAAACACCTAGGGTGTTACAGTCCCAAATCTGACGAAGAGCACATCGTAGAGGAAGATCTTAGCACGAAGCTGAGGGGATCACTCAAATCATTGCCTTTATTCTCCCACTTCACATCCCTCTTCGGTTATTAGTCATTCTAATCATGGCTTATTATACACCAGTGCACTGCTATGATCGGAAAATACAATCATGAGCTCTATTATTACTCCTAATTACTTCTATTATTGTTGCGATGACCACATTTTTAGAAAAGGGAATATATTAATATTCTAGCTTCTGCATCGACCAATGCATATAGTTGTTCCTTATTACTAGCACAACCACCCGTGGTCCACACAAACTCAAACACAGTTTTTAACTAAAGTAAAAAGAAGAGCTTCCAAACTCGCCATCTAAAGAGCAATTCTATTACTAAATCTCCAACCGTATCTTGTAAACACCTCCATCGCGGTTGTCTCAATAATTCTGCATCCCATCTTTATTTTTTGGTGATCCTCCTCCTTCTGAAGTAGGGACCAGGACCTGGGCCAATAGGTCCCCTGAAGATTACCTGTAAATAAGATGACGATGCAGCCTTGTCAAAAATTATATTATTCCGAGTTAACCAAATCGCCTAACAAATCGCACTTGCACCGACAAGAATCTTAGATTTCAGTTTCCTATTTATCCCGTCTAACCAGCCCGTGAACAAAATTGTGAACGCTAGTTGGAGGTAATAAATTAAAGGAAACATGAACAATACGCCACATGAATTTAACATAATGACAGTCAAAGAATAGATGTTGTATAGACTTGTCAGAAGAACAAAAAGACACTTTCTATCTCCTTGCCACTGTCGCCTTACTAAGTTATCCTTTGTTAAGATTACTCTCTTAAACAAGTACCACAAGAAAACTTTGATTTTGAGAGGCGATTTCAGTTTTCAAATAAAAGTATTAAAATGTATAGCTTGTGATGTCAATAATGCTCTGTACATGGATTTAACCGAGAATAATCTACTCTGGTGTAGCCCCCCGCTGTCACAGAACCTCCTAATTATAATGACCCACATGTACCTGTCATTGTCATAATGACCTCTGACAGCCGTACTTATGTTCCTCATAACTTAAAAGGCCTGCTTTTCTCCGAACAGGATCCAATCACAGGAGTATTGCAATATTATAACAGTTTATTCAAAATACCATCAGAGTAAAGTAGCGGAAGTCTTACAATAACTTAAGTATACAAACCACAGTTTCCAAACTTTAAACCTTATGTAGCATTATTACAAACCGGTAGTAGGGAAGTATCAGTAGTAACTTTATTACAATCACACAAACGAAGTGCCTTGCCTAGAGGCCACATAGTCTACTCATCGTCACTTTCTTCAGCCACAACGGTCATGCAACAAGGCTCAAAGCAGACTTGTTCATGAACCGCACCTGCAACATGGGGTTTAACAAACCCTGAGTACGAGAGTACTCAACAAGACTTATACGACTAAGAAAAAGACTCCAAGGGCATGCTTGCTTTAGGGAATCAAGATATGGGTATTCAAGAATCAAAATTTCTTTTGTAGAGAAGCTTACTAAAGTAAGTCCTTACCTTCAATATTTTGCTTTTACCATTTGTCGGCGTTCGTTCCCGCAGAAGCCGATGAGTGAGTGCTGCGTGTCCCTAATCTGGATGGTGATGCAAGGAGAATACATGGGGATTTATTCTGGTTTGGGCAAGAGAAGGCCCTATGTCCAGCGGGGAGGGGGGAGTATTGTATTTCCTTGCACCGAAGTGCTTGCGTAGGGGTTACAAGTTGTGAGAGAGGGAACCGAGCCCAGGTCTCAAAGGGAAAGTAAGAGTACAAGGAGATTGCTTGAGATGTTGATCTGTGGGTGGTGTGCCTTTGCTCGTTTGAGCGTGGCTTCTGGCTTGTGTCTTGCCTTGTCCGTTTGTTTGTCGCCCCCTTCTTGTAGAGCCCTGGCCTACCCTTTTATAGGGTAAGAGGAGGATGGGACGCCGAGGTGCCTTGAGGTGAAGTTTTGTCAATCCCTATGGAGGTGGCTGTAGCGACGTGTCCCAGGAATGGCCGGCCATCCCTAGACATCATGGTGACGTAGGGGATGAGACGGTGAAAAGACCCTAAGTCCTGTGCCACGTCGGCCTTTCCTCCCTACTGACCGGCGGTGGGTCGAGGCCGGGTCGAGGATGGGTCGAGGACGGGCGGATATGGCCGAATCCCCGAGATCGTGGGGTACAGACCTTGTCGTATCCTCCCTCGAGGGTGACCGGTGGCAAAATAGTGTGCGGTATGGTATGTATAGTGACAGGTTTTCACCCCCCATCCTAGGATGGGTGGTAAAAAGTGAGACCTGACACCAGCATTGCTTCCACATCGGTCACGGCTGTAGCCATGATGGTAGGAGGTAGTAGGTAGTCGTATTAAATACTCTAACTTTTGTCTCAGAGTAGGTGGATAGAATGGGTCGATTGTTCCTATAACACGCTAGGTGTTTGGCTTCCTTAATTGCATTGCATTTCATGAACTTGAGCATCATCCATTCATGCATGAGCTTATAATATGTGAAACATTGCAACATGTGTTTATATTTTATGTGTATTATGAAGTGAGTAGTGTGCAACACCCAAGTGCCACATGTGCAACTTCCTTTTGAGACATGCCACCCACTTTAGTGAAACATGATTAGCAAGTGCTATGCAAAACACTCATGCAACATGTGCAACATGATCTTGCAACATTTGGGTAGAAATATTGTTTTGCTTGTTTCAAAGTATGTGACACTAGGAAGTTTGTGCAACCAATGTGTAGAGTGGCTAATTAGGTCTTATAACACCTTAATTACATTTAGGGTAAGTAGTGGAGCAATGTTCATGTTGACCAAAATGACTAAAATGCCCTCCAATGTGCTGTTGACCAAACTTGGAGTTTCATTGTACCCCACTTTAGGACCTTGTAGTTTCAAATCTAGGTCGAATTAGTCCAAACTCCAATTGACAATATTGTTGTCCACACATAGCTCTACAATTTTGTTGTTAACACCTATCGCTAATTCAGGCTAGGTTAGGAGTTTTACTTGGTGGAAAGTCGCCTGTCAGTCGACGCCATCGAGCTCTGAGACGGGGATTCAGACATGCTGAGCCGGGTGATCGACAGTCATAGGCCGTCACCGCCGAGTGTCCTCCATGTGCCACGCGCGACCTGGTGCCTTGGCCAGCTACCGAGTGCTTAGAAGGGTGCCTCTGCTGTCGTCCAAACCTCAACAATCCATTCCCTCCTCGCTCTCCCTCCTGGTGGAGGAAACGGAGAGAACCGAGCCGCCATTGCCACCCTTGCTCCGATGAGCTCACACGTGTTTTCCACCACACCACCGCGCCTCAAGTCCGGCCAATAGCTACACCTTGAACTCCTCTACCCCCTCGTCCCATCCCTACCCTCAGACGCACCACGGTAAGGCAACATTGCCGTTTCCGCCACCGCGAGAGCTCGCCGGCGTTCGTCCGCGCGACGGCTCACCGTGGTCAGCACAACACCATGCACCTCCGCTTTTCCTAGCGCTTGTTCCCCCTTCCCTGTCAACCGTAGAGACTCTAGTGAAGACGCTACCGCAAATGCCGGTTGAACCGGGTCAGAACACGGCCGCGCACTGCCGCGCCATGGCCGTCGTTGAGGTGCTCACGTGGCCGCGCCACTCCACTCCATCCCGGTCCGCATTAGTAGCCTAGTTAGGTCCGCCAAGGCTCTAGGAAGCTGGCGCGTCCCTATGCTGGCCATCTAGCGGTCGGAGCTCGCCGGCGCACCACCGCGCGCCACCACCGAGCCACCGCCGCCATGGCCAAAGCAGCTAGGGTCGGGTAGAGTCCATAGTTTAGGGGTCAGGCGATGCGGAAGGTCGAGAGGAACCTAGGGGTACCATTCCCCTCGCCGAAGATGCCGCCGTCGACGAGCTGGAGCTCGCCGGAGCTGCTGCTCCTCCGTCTCAGTTTTTGTCTCTCTGGCTAGTGGGCCCCCCTATCAGGCGCGCGCGGGCGGGAGCCGGAGCAGGCCACCAGCTGGGCCACACTAGCGGGTCGGCCGGCCCAGTGGTCCCGTTTTGTTTTTTTTTGAAATTTCAGTTTCTTCATCATTTCACAGATTTGATTGATGTTTGTGATTTTCTTATCTAGGGTTTGGTATATCCAAAATTTGTGATTTAAATTTTTTTAGACTCTTAGTGAAGTGTAGTATTTAATAAAAATATAATCTAAGCACTTGTAGTAGAGCTTATGGAAGAATTAAATTGAAACTTTAAATGTGTTTTAAATTGCATGCAAACTTGTTTAAATCATATCTTGAGCTTCTGTGCTCCAAAAATTACGAAATTTGGTGAGTATGTTATTTCATATATATACTAGCTCTGGTAAAAGTTTGGATCCTATTGCTTGAGTAGTTTTCAAGTTATGATGTTGACATTTTATATTAGGAGATACTTGAATGAATTTTCTTAATTTTTCTATAGTTCCAGTAAAGGTAAAATTTTGGGAGTGTTGTTCTTAGGTTATAATGATACTAGGAAAAATATGAAATCTATTGTTTGACACTTTTTAATAGGGTTTCCTATTTATGCAAAAATCAGCCTTTTTGGCTTGTGAATTTTGTGTAGGGAGTTTCTGTGAATAACTTTAGTTAAAATTTTTACAGTAGCCTCCTAGTAGGCCAAGGAGCCTCCTGTAATGTTTATAGAATTTTTCTAAGCAGTTGCATATGAGTTTAATTTCCCACTTAATTAATTAAGTAAATTAAGAAAGGGGTTGAAATAAATGTTCTGGGTTGACACACCTTACTTTCTGGTGTTTTTATGACATGTGTGAACTAGTAGTAGCATTGGTTTGGTCATAGAGGCTGTTTGACACATGAATAAATATTTAATTTTTCACAATTCTAGGTTCTCTGGACAGCTGGTAGCATTTTTGGATTTGATCCTTGATAAAAGTGTTTGCTGAGAAACTTGTGAATACCAAAGTGGTAGGAAACTTAGTAAACTAGTTTGTGACAAAATTTGGTGGCATTTAGCCTAGTAGTCTAGGAGTTATAGCTGTTTAAAGTGGCTGTCCAGAAATGGCTGCTCTCTGTTTGGAGAGGACAGATTTCTGGAACATTCGAATTTTGACTAGGTAAACTTTGGAATTAAGTGTTGAGGTATGAAAATAAATTGTAGAGTATTTTATAAGCTTTCCAGATTGTCTTGTATCATGCCTTTAGCATTTGGGAATCTATAGTTGTGATAGAAATACGTAGCTGCTATCCAGAATGTGTTGTTATGATATTTTATGATTGGTTGTTGGTAACCTAAGTAATGTTGTTCTTGTGATTTTTAGGTGTTAGGGCCTTAACTGAAGAGGAATATTTATACATTAGGTTGTGTAGATTAGGTAAGTACTTCTCTACTAGAGAAGAGATTTGCACGTAATGTTGAAGTAACTTGAGTAGAGTACTTATATTGCTGAAATGCATTCCATTCCGAGCATGTTACATTTATTATGCATCCATGAAATTCATTGTGCATTCATGCAATAGGTGTTTCGGAGGGAGTGACACTCCTCGAGTTCAAGGGAACAATTCCGAAGGAGGACCAAAAGCAGCCGAGAGAACCCGAAGAGGCAGCCAACAAAGGACACGCCGTTGACGAGTTACCGGAGTGTCCGGATCATCGTCCGTCCTCTTTTCTGAAAGGCAAGCCCCAGTGCATGCTGACCCATTTGTTTTATATATCAATCTTGAGTACTCTTACTTGTTTACTACCTTAAGTTGTAGGAGTTGTATGAAAACTCTTGCCGTATTATACCTGTCCTTGTCTAGATATCATACTTAAACCCTAAATTAGGTTTAGGCACGTGTTAATGCTTAGCCCTGCTTAGTCCGGTAGAAGTCGGGTGATTTCCGGTCATCCGCGAGATGTAGGATTGGGTCACGAGTGGCTATGTTGGCTATCGTGGATGGAACCATACCTAAAAATGAATTTGAGACTGGGCGGGAGTTCGATAGTGCAACCGCAAGACACTTCACGTCTTGGGTGCGGAGCTATGCCCGTCTGAGTCGTTTAAGGACCGATTCGTTGTACATCCTTGAGTCATGTTGAACGCAGTCTAACACTTAGTTGGCTGGATAAGTCGTTCCGACCATGAATCCGAGTAATACAGTTCAGGCCAGGAATCGACTGGTAGGTCGCATCTTGGAGGAGAGTAATGGTTGTGCTTGGGGACATTGGCGTGAGACCAAGGGGGGTTAGAGTCCCTAGCACCTGGTAGAGTGTCTCCCTTAGGGATGCGGCATCAGTCGGACCCATGGCTCCTGAACTGTACCAAAGGTGACCTGAGCAGCCCTCGCCAGGCGTGACTCGGTGAGTGTTAGAAATACCCCTCCAGCTGGATAGGAATTCGATTCGAATCGCCGTCGCTCCCGGTTAGTGAGCACTTGACTTGAGCAGCGGCAACGTTGATCTCATTAAATTGAACAGATGGTTAAGCAATGATGATGTTGCCACAAATTTATACCTACTATGGATATAATAATATTATTGTTTGATTATAAGCAAGTGAATGTTTAGTACAGGTGCTAAGATAGATGACAGGTTAATGTTAAAAATAACTGCTAGTACAGGTTAAAAGAGTTTAAATTACTTATGCTTTTTCCGCAAAGGTGATGTCAGCCAGCTCCACTTATGAAAGCCTTGCATGATCCTTGGTGTCTCTTATTGTCGGTACCAACAGTACGGGGGTACCCACATCCATCGCTAATAAAAAACTAAAATGACTGAAACCGCAATAAAAGGCAGCTCGCCTCGACCGCGTATCCAGTCCGCCTCGTACGAGGTCCGCTCGACGGGGCGCCTCGACCGCGCTCCGGCTCCGACTCGTACGAGGCCCGCTTGACGGGGCGCCTCGACCGCGCCCCATCCCGTACAGCAAGGTACCTCGACGGCGCTCCGACCCACGCGAGGCTCGTCAGCCCATTGGGAAAAACTCCGACTCGCGTGAGCCCGGGTCGAGCACCTCGACTCCCTCTCTTTACCTACCCCAGGACAAAAGCCATAGCATTTAATGCGGTTACCTACTACCACCTACTGGCATGACTGCGACCAGGATCGACGTGGGAACAATGCCCGTGTCAGATCTCACTATTTTACTGCCCATCCCGTGATGGGAGGTGAAAACCGTCACTATACCCACCTTACCGCGCACTGTTTACCATCGATCACCCTCGAGGGAGGATAAGACAAGGCCCGTTCTCCGCAATCTCGGGGATTCGGCCTTATCCATCCGGTCTTGACCCGGCCTCGACCCAACCTCGACGCTCGGCACAGTTCAACGGCAAGGGAAGGACGGTGTGGCACATGCTCCGGGTCATTTCGCCGTCTCGTCTCCCACGACGCCATGGTGTCCAGGGATGGCCGGCCATTCCCAGAGCATGTTGCTACGGTCAGCTCAACAGGAATCGACAAAACATCACCTCAAGGCTCCCCGTCATCTTGGCCTCCTCTCGCCCTATAAAAGGGCAGGCCAGGGTTCTACAACGGGGAGGGACAACGAAGAAACACAATAGACAACAGGCAAGACGCCAGATAGAGATCGATATCTCAAGCAATCACCCTTGTCCTCTTTTTCCTTTCTTTGAGACTTGGGCTCGACGCCCTCTCTTGCATGCTTGTAACCCCTACACGAGCACTTCGGTGCAAGGAAATACAAACTTCTCCCCTCCCCGCTGGACGTAGGGCCTTCTCTTGCCCGAACCAGGATAAACCCCCGTGTGTTCTCCTTGCATCACCATCCAGGAAAGAGACACGCAGCATTTACTCGTTGGTTTAGGACCCCCTCGGGTCCGAACACCGACAGTTGGCGCGCCAGGTAGGGGAACGCTGCGTGCCAACGTCGCTTTCTCGCCTTTTTTCCTGGATGGCTGACCCCGAACGCCCTATTCCGTTGGCCACAGTGATCTGGTTCGGGAGTTTGGAGTTCATGTCGCTTGGCTATGGCTACGATATGGTCCTACTACCACCCAGGCACCCAACCGACGAGGACTATGAGCTCTCCCAGCCCGGGGGAGCAATCCACCGGTACCGTCGCTCTAGGCGGGCGCGGGCCGCCCGACGACGATGAGCCCGGTACAACCACCGTCTTCACCTCGCGGAGGGTGATGGGATCCCCCGGTCCGGCACCCCCCAGCTAGGCGCCGGCCCAGATCTCCTTGTGGAAGGTTTGGGTAGGAAGAGCTTGACTGAGGGTAACATGCTGACGGAGAATCCCGCCGCTCCCCCGTCCGGTGAGACACCACTGTCCGGAGCATCCATTCCGGCACGGGCAGCAACATCTCCATCACCATTCCCGTTTGGGCTAGACTCGGCTACCCGGGTATACGCATCTTCCGTGAGCACTCGCTTGAGTGCTTATGAGGAACTCCCCGGGCACCATCTACGCTCCACTCTGGACCTCGTTGCATCCACACCGGCTTCTGATTATCGGGACTCTACGGAGACACCAGAAACAGAGCCCCATGTGACTGCTTCTCAACGTCGCAACCCCAGTGACGATTTGCAACGGCCACACATTCCCCCGTCATACTACTACTTTGGCGCTCCTGACTCTGACTCGGCTGATGACACCTATGATCCGACCCGCGAATGCTTCAACATCGATGTTGAAAGCACTTCGGAATCAGAGGACGAAGAGCCAGTCGAAGGAAGGCACACGCCACCTCATGTCGAGCTTCCTGCTGAGTGAGATGATCCTCAGTTCCTTGTGGATCAAGGGACACAGCTCGAGCAGATTCGTGAGTTGCAGGACAGGCTTGACGAGGAACGGGAAAACCTGGATCTACTCCAACAAACCCTCGAGCGTGAGCGTGCGGAACGCACACTTGGCGGAAGAGCTCGCAAGAGGGCTCGCGACGTCAAGCGTCGCATCAACGAGGACCGGGTGGTCGACCCCCTGGTTTTCGCTCGAGCCAGCCAGAACGTCGTCACCGCCGCCATGCTCCTCCGCAACATGCCCGAGCCGTCAAACCTCGACGCCCGTCGGGCTCGAGATGAAATCCGAGAACTCCTCGAGACCGCCGCCATGCAGCAGGCCGAGAGCTCTGCCTCGAGACGACACGAGGCAGCCTCAGAGCGAATCATCGAGCCCTCCCGACAGGAGAGAGAAGCCTCGGTTCACCCCGAGCCTGCCCGGCGAAACCGGGTAGCTCCGGCCCCTGAGCCTACCACCAACGACCACGAGCCTCGAGACACCCGTGGCAACATCGTCGAGCGCCGCACGCGCAAGCACGGTGACGGTGTGCCTCGAGGCTACCACGTCCATAGGGGTGGACGCTACAATAGTTCGGAAGATCATAGCCCTTCACCTGAGCCCCCGGGTCCTCGGGTCTTCAGTAAGGCTATCCGTGAGACGGTGCTCCCAGCTCGGTTTCGCCCCCCCCACGACTCTCACCAAGTACAACAGCGAAACCAAACCCGAACTTTGGTTCACCGATTTCTGCTTGGCGTGTCAGCTGGGCGGGGCCACCGACGACCAGGTCATCATTCGACAACTCCCCCTGTTCCTCTCTGACACCGCCTGAGCCTGGCTCGAGGATCTCCCACCTCGACAGATCCACGACTGGGACGATCTCGTAAGGGTGTTTGAGGGAAATTTCAAGGGGACCTACATGCGCCCCGGCAACTCGTGGGACCTCCAGAGCTGCAAGCAGAAACCAGGTGAATCCCTCTGGGATTACTGTTGATTACGGATAATCTTCAGTCTACCACGGGATGCCCCACGGTAGTAGAGTTTTGGCAAGGGTTACGTTTAGACCGCGATCTGGATGTTGAGGAGCAAGACGACAACCCAGACAAAAGATTTACCCAGGTTCAGGCCGCTCGGAAGCGTAATACCCTACGTCCTGCTTCTCGTGTTATCTGTGTTCTCAAGTATCGGAATACAATGAGGTACTCAGCTCATAGATCTGAGGACCGATCTAGGGCTGATTGAGTTGAAGATTAGATTAGATTAGATTAGATGCATTCTAGGGGGGTCCCTGGCTGCTTTATATAGTCAGCCGCCAGGGTTACAGAGGTCGGTTACACCAAGTCGTATCCTAGGAGGACTCGAGCTATCCTAACCGATAAAGACTACTTGCGGGACAAGCTTCCTTGTACGTGATCTGAATTGAGGTCGGTTATGGACCACACCTCCGTCTTGATATCCAGCCCACCAGCCTGGTTGGCAGCAAGCTAGGCTTCGCCTGGTCTGGGCCGTCTTGCTGAGCAGCCCGAGACTACCTATGAGGGTATACGGGGTCTATCCCCCCACAGCTAGTCCCCGAGCGCCATGTATTCTGATGCGACACGCCATTTTAACCTTCTCCGAATAGTGAGGCTTGAGTTCTTGACATCTCCGACCACCGTTGTCGCCGGAGAAGTAGGTTGTCCGAAGAATGTATGGTGCTCTTAAGAAGAAAGAAAAAGATTTCCGTCCCGAGAAGTGTGCCCACTTGTATTTCTGAAAAGAAATGTAAGTGCGTCTTGAAGTGTATCATCTTTGATCATCAGAGGCGTAGTGGTCGAAAAATAAGCACATTCACCACGAGGTGAAGTGTGCCCACTTAGTCCCCGAGCCTGGTAGTAGGTGACGTAGGCACGTGGTGTCAGGGTCTAAAAAGAATTCCCAGTTAAGTTGAGAATCCAATCGTCATACAGGCGATACGAGATGCATCGGCAGGTGCATCGTACCGATGTAGTCCCCGAGCTTGCTGGAAGGTGAGGTATGAGCCTTGTAGCAAGGTCCAAATGAGAAAAATATCCCAACTATATGCGAGTTGCCAGTCACATGTAGTTGAGACGCAAAGTCCCCGAGCCGTGGTCAGAGAGTGGTTGAGGCAGTCCCCGAGCACAGGTCGAGGAGCGAGCGACGAAATCCCCAAGCCATGGTCGGAGAGCAGTCGAGGAGCAAGCGACGAAGTCCCCGAGTCATGGTCGGAGAGTGATCGAGGTAGTCCCCGAGCACTAGTCGAGCCGTGGTCTGGCAAGAAGTCACAGAGCACGAGCATGGTCTGACCAGAGTCCCCGAGCACGAGCGTGGTCTGGCCAGAGTCCTCGAGCACCGTAGTGGTCTTTGCAAACCCCGAAGCATGAGCTCGCTGACCGAACTGTGTTCCTGAAAAATAAACACGGAGAGCGGTAGTACATGATGATGTACGAAATATATTGACCTCTCTATAGGAGGTGAAGTAAACACTTGGTGTTCGGTTGGCGATGAATTATACTTGGTGTAATATTCGAAAAATAACATTAGCTGTTTTTAGCCCTTTTGTTATGTAGCGACGTAGCGCGATGTATTAACCTGTCCTGGAGAATGCGCCAGCCCTGGGCTAACCAACATCTTGTAGCGCGAGGTACGGAACGCTGCCGCGCGTAGAGTGCCAGTGTTACCAGGGAGCAACTGCCGACTACCCGTAGCACAGAGGGCAGACTCTCATGCATGCGTGGGATGGAGCCGGAGACAGTGCCAGCTCTGGGATTCTCAAGCAGGAAGGAAAACGTATCGGTGAACCATTGTAAAAACTTATACATGCTTTGGATTGTATGTATGAGAAAATTCAACGCGGAGCGCACCCTTAGGTGGTCGGCAGAGGTGTACGATGATCGAAGTAATTTTCAATTAAAAATAATACTTAGCTTTATTGATGACCGGTGGGAGTAATCAGCGTGTTGCCATGTTCGAGAAATGGCTTGACATGGCTTGCTTGTGGCTCGGCGCGGCTCGCTCAATGGTCGTGGTCCGTTCCCGTTATAGGGAAGTGGATCCTGCCGTCGTGTCCCTTGGAATCGCTCCAGAGCTGGACGACGACGCTGCTGAAGAGCTCCGGGCCTCCTCTGCTCCTACCGCCGTAGCCTTGGTAGAAGACATCGTGCTGATCGAAGATCCTGTAACGACAGATGGTGGTCAGTAGGCAGCCATGTAGAAACATTATGTATGAACAATATGTTTAGGAGTTAAACAGAGCACGAGGTGCTCAGAAACTCGTTATGGCAATGTATATTTCAGGCGTTCACTTAAGCGTGTGATAAGTATTTTGCCGTTTCTAAGTTTTACTTTATGCATAACGAAACACATAAAGTTTATTTCGAAAGTATGTGTCGACATCCAAGTTTTATCCTTGCTCTCGAAGCGACTAGCTCAGTTAGGTGACCCACGGACGCACTAGTGAACAGCGCGATGCGCCAGGATCACTAGGTACGATCCTAAGTACCGTTAGAGGACAACCATCGGATCTCCTAGTGCTGAGTAGCGCGGAGCTGTAGCACATCGACAGAGGACCGAGACGTGGTGTCTTGTCAAGTCATTCTCGGCGAGCAAGAATAAAGTTTGGATGTGACATATGCAGGGTGCATGTATGCAAGGTGTGTACAAAACCCTTTTAAAGAAGATTGCAACTGGAAAGCAGAGAGAGACGAAAACTTCCATTATATAAAGAAACAAATTAGAGGTGATGAAATACATATCTTAGGATTTACACGTAGTAGCGTATGAGCAGCTCTATGTGCCATGAATTAGGCTCTTCAACACCTTCTAATGTCTCCAATCGATAGGATGTTGGGCGTGTGACGGCCTTTACCCTGAACGGTCCTTCCCACCTTGGTGATAGTTTATGGAGGCCATCGGTCTTTTGAATCCGACGGAGCACGAGATCACCGACCACAAACAAGCGTCCTCGGACGTTGCGATTATAGTAACGACGTATGGCCGCTAAGTACTTGGCGGTCCGAACACACGAATCCAATGCCTGTTCTTCTTTAGCGATGATGTCGACATCCCTAGTAGAGTTGGAAACGTCTTCGTTGTAGTAGGCGACTCGTGGTGATCTGAATGCGACTTCAGCTGGTACAACAGCCTCAGAGCCGTATACCATGAAATATGGTGATACTCCGGTATTTCGACTGAGTTGGGTGCGCAGTCCCCAGACCACAGCAGGGAGCTCCTGGAGCCACCGACCAGGTTTGAGAACCTTGTCCGCCTGGTAGACTCGCTTCTTGAGAGCATCGAGGATCATTCCATTTGCTCGTTCTACTTGACCGTTTGCTCTGGGGTGAGCGATGGAGACGTATTTAACTTTGATGCAGTTGTCTTCGCAAAAGTTGAAGAAAGCATCGCTTGTGAATTGTGACCTCAGATCGGTGATTATAGAGTTTGGGATGCCAAACCTATGGATAACCTCGTCTAGAAATTGTACGGCCTTCTCTGCGGTGACTTGCTTGACTGGTTTGTACTCTATCCACTTGGAGAACTTGTCGATGAGCACGTAAACAGAAGCATAGCCGCCGGGTGCTTTTTTGAAAGGACCGATCATATCTAGTCCCCAGCACGAGAAGGGCCAAGCAACTGGAATGGTTTGCAAATCATGTGCTGGGACATGGATCTGCTTAGCAAACATTTGACAGTTTGCTCATCGCCGCACATAATCTTCGGCGTCAGTAACAGCTGTAGGCCAGTAGAAACCTGCTTGGTAAGCTTTGCCGACCAGCGTCCGAGAAGCTGCATGGTTACCGCACATACCCTCATGAATCTCTTTCAAGAGCTCGAGGCCCTCTTTCTGGGTAATGCACTTTTGGTAAATGATGGACCTGGGTCCTTTTCGCATTAGTTCACCGTTGACCATGGCATAAAGCTTGGCTCTGCGGACCAATTGCTGGGCAGCAATCTTGTCTTCCGGAACTAGGTGTTCATTCAGGTATTTGATGAAGGGCTCTCTCCAATCTGGCTGGGGAGGCACTACCTGCTTGGGTAGCTCTGTACCTTCATCAGCTTCCTGCTGACCTGGCGACTCATTGTCCTTCGTATTGTTACTGAGCAGTGTGACTAGATCTGACGCCGTGGCATCAGGTTTCGTAGTCTGGTCAGCCTGATCTGAGATCGAAGGCTTTAAGAGGTCTTGAACAAATACCCCGGGAGGTAACTTAGCACGGGTCGAGCCTAGCTTGGACAACTCGTCGGCTCCCACGTTCTGTGCTCGCGGGATGTGGATGAACTCGAGTCCGTAAAACTTGATTTCCAACTTGCGTATTGCCGTGACATAAGCATCCATCTTTTCGTGGACTGTGTCCCACTCCTTGTTCACCTGGTTGATGACCAAGGCAGAGTCCCCGTAGACCAGGAGCCGTTTGATACCAAGCTCGACTGTGATACGAAGGCCATGCAAGGCTGCTTCGTACTCTGCTACGTTGTTGGAAGCCCGGAAGTGTATACGCAAAACGTATTTGATCGTATCCTTAGAAGGAGAGATGAAGTATACGCCTGCACCAGCACCATCTATCTTCAAGGACCCATCGAAGTACATTTGCCAATGCTCGGTGACGGAGTCAGCCAGAGGTAGGCAAATGTCAGACCACTCCGCGATGAAGTCCGGGAGAACCTGTGATTTTATGGTTCTACGGCTACGAAACTGCAGCGTGAATTCTGATAATTCCAGCGCATATTTCACGATGCGACCACTGGCGTCTCTGTTGCGGAGGATATCACCAAGCGGCACGTCGCAGACCACCGTGATCTTGAATGCTTGGAAGTAGTGGAGTAATTTGCGTTTGGTAATCAGCAGTGCATACAAGAGCTTCTATACCTGGTTGTACCGCTGCTTGGATTCGGTAAGCACTTCACTGATGTAGTATATGGGTCGCTGGACCCCATAAGCTTTCCCTTCTTCCTCACGCTCGACTACTAGCACCGTGCTGACCACGTTGGTCGTAGTAGCTATGTATAGGAGTAACTCTTCGTCCAGCTTTGGGACTGTCAGGAGGGATGGGGACGCAAGATAGGCCTTGAGCTGTTCGAAAGCCTGGTCAGCTTCCTCTGTCCACTTGAACTTTTCCTTGGCTTTGAGTAGCTTGAAAAAGGGAAGTCCTTTTTTGCCCATGCGGGAGATGTACCTGCTGAGGGCAGCCATACAACCGGTAAGTTTCTGGATATCCTTGACGCACCTGGGTGGTCGGAGATTAAGGATATCGGCAACTTTTGTAGGGTTTGGCCTGATGCCATCCTGGCTGACCAGGTGGCCAAGCAAGATTCCCGATGGGACACCGAAAATGCACTTGTTTGGGTTCAATTTCTACTTAAACTCATTGAGTTTATCAAAGGTGCGCTGAAGATTTTCAATTAGAGTGTCGGCTTTCCGAGTCTTTATCACCACATCATCTACGTATGCCTCGACGAGATCGTCGGTGATCTCTTGTTCTAGGCAGGACTGGATAGCCCGTTGGTAGGTAGCCCCAGCGTTTTTGAGACCAAATGCCATGGTCGTGTAACAAAAAGCACCGAAGGGGGTGATGAAAACTGTTTTTTCTTGGTCCTCCAATTTGAGAGCTATTTGATGATAGCCGGAGTAACAGTCAAGAAACGAGAGCAACTCGCAACCTGTAGTGGAGTCTACAACCTCGTCGATGCGAGGGAGATTGAAAGCCTGCTTAGGGCAGTGCTTGTTGAGATCTGTGTAATCAACGCACATCCTCCATTCTTTATTATTCTTCTGAACAAGCACCGGGTTGGCTAACCAATCCGGGTGGTACACTTCTTTAATGAAACCAGCGGCTAAGAGTTTAGCTACTTCTATTCTAATGATCTCCTTGCGGTCGCGTGCGAACCGGCGCATCTTCTGCTTGACTGGCTTGGCAGTCGTCTTCATGTCCAAGTAGTGCTCGGCCTTTTCCCGCGGAACACCGGGCATGTCGGAGGGCTTCCATGCGAACACGCTGATGTTGTCCCGGAGGAACTGGACGAGCGCGTCTTCCTATTTGGGAGGAAGGCCGTCTCTGATCTTCGTCTTGGACGGGCCATCGTCAGAGAGGCGCACAATCTTGTGCTGAGCAGTCTTGTTAGACGGACGCCGCGCTGACCCGACAGGTACTTCGAGCTCTGCCGGTGGGACGTTCTCAACGTCAAGGCTGGTATGTCGTAGGGCGTGCTGCAGGTCCTGGCACTCTGCAGCAGCGTAGGCTTGTGTTTCGCACTCACGAGCCATGAACACATTACCCCGTAAAGAGAGGGTGGCGTGCTCAGTAGGCATCTTTAGGACCAAGTATCCATAATGAGGGACCGCCATGAACTTGGCGATGCCTGGTCTGCCGAGGATAGCGTGGTAGATCCCTTCGAAGTCGGCCACGATGAAGGTGATGTGCTCGGTACGGAAGTGCTGTTTTGTACCGAACTGGACATCCAGCGTGATCTGCCCCAGGGGGTAAGATGGTGCTCCAGGCATGATGCCCCAGAAGGGCGTGTCGTAGGGCTGTAGCTTGTCTTGAGGAATACCCAGCTCTTTGAAAGCAGGGTAAAACAGTATGTTCAGAGCACTACCTCCATCGACGAGCACTTTTTCGAAGCGAACACCGTCGACAACCGGGTCGAGGACCAGCGGGAAACGGCCGGGGTCAGGGATCCGTGCCCACATATCGCTGCGGCTGAACGATATTGGCTGCTCGGACCATGCTGGAACTTTAACGTCAGCGACGAGGTCGTCCGGATTCTGCATAGCCACGATAGCACGTGACAACAACTTCCGATCCCGGTTAGTTTCGAGCCCCACCTTGCCGCCGAAGATCACGGCAGCAACATTCTTCACAGGTTCCCGAAACGCGCGTCGCGGGTTGTCCTCTTGTTGTTGTTCTTCTTCTTCCTGCTGGTCAGCGGGCTTCGGCTTCGGCTTGGGATTAGGGCGAGGCCGCTTGTTAGACTTGACAAGTGCTTCTGTCAAGACCCGGCATTCTCCCATGGTGTGACCTTTGCCAGGATGTTGAGGATAGTCCTGGGCTAGGATCTTCTCTAGGGCTTCGTCAGGTGCTGACTGCTTGCCCTTTACTGCATTGATGGAATCGCTGTTACGGCCACGATTCTGCCGTCCGTCGTAATTGTCCTGACCACGGCGTTTGAAACGCTGGTCGCGACGTCGATCATGTTGTCGGTGTGGTGGTCTGTCGACGTTGCTTTCGTCGTCGGAGTCGTCATTCCGACGGCGGTAGCTGTGTGAGGGGCCCTCTTTGTGTTGGTTCATCCCGTCATCCAGCAGGGCGTAGTCATGGTCAATGCTGAAGAGGTCCTCCATGGTTCTCGACTGCCGGAGCAGTAGCGCCTTTTGTAGATCGTGACCTCATGGCTGGACGAGGTCGTTGATAAATGCGTCGACGGCCATCTCCGGAGAGATGTCGGTCACCCGGTTCCAGGTTTCCGAGAAGCGCCGGATGTACTGCCGCAGAGACTCCTTGGGGCGTAGTCGGATCTGCTTGAGGGCGTACTTGGAGCCAGGCTGGACGCACGTCGGCTTGAAGTGATCGATGAACATCTGACGAAGCTGTGCCCAGCTGTGGATGGATCCCGGACGTTGACGGAGCAGCCACGTAGTGACTGTGTTGTCGAGCACCACCGGGAGGTAGTTAGCCCTGACGTATTCGTCGCCGCCGGCTGCCTGGACAGCAACTTCGTACAGCGTGATCCAGTGCTCAGGATCTGCTTTGCCGTCGTAGGACTTGATCTCCGATGTTCGAAAACTCTTTGGCCAGATTACAGCCTTGAGTGCTTCCGAGAAGGGAGGGATGCCGCCGAGGTTCCTGCGTGCGCGATAACACTCATCAATTCGCTCGCGAAGATCGCGACGGTTAGGTTGGACCACCTCGTCGTCGTGTCGTCCCCGTGGGTGTGCGCGCTGTCGGTTGGGCTGACCACGGTTGTGCCTCGGGGCATTGTCGTGATAGGCGTTACGATCGTCGTTGTAACCGTAGCCGCCGTCTTCTGCGTAGCGCAGCCGCTCACGAGCAGGAACATGTCTTTCGTTGTTGGAGGAGTTGTCACCCCCGCTCTCCGATCGCTGATCACGCTGGTCACGGTAGCGCCGAGGACGGCGAGACCGGTAGGATGATGCCATGGAACCTGTGGAGCGGAGGTCGTTGACTTGGTCCTCTACAGCTTCCAGGAATCCACGGATCTCAGCGACGCCGGGTGTGTTCGGAGGTAGTTGGTTCAAGTTCTCCATGGCAACAGCTATGTTTGCCGTGGGTGTCTAGTGGACGGACACGTTGCCGGCCACGTTGAGCTCATCTCGTAGGTTGCGACGCCATGGGCGACGCTGTGGTTGTCGAGCCTCTCTCCTCGCACCTTGATTGACAGGGGCGAGTTCGGCAGCGCGATGGCGATCTCGCTCGGTGTTGCGTTCTTCGCGTAGTCGTCTTTGTTCATCCGTCTCGTTTTGTGGCAGTGGCTCGTTGTCGCTGACCACGAAGATCATGTCACCAAGACCCAGGAGGTAGCTGGTGAGATCAAGCATGGTACTGTCGGGGTCAACATGATGCTCGGAGGCCATCGGAGTGGAATCGTCGTCCGGACCCTTGTTCCCCTGGACTTTCTCCTCGGACATCAAGGTGTTCGTGCAGTCACGGGAAGGTGAGGGTGTGAACTGGATCTGTGCGAGCAGATCTGACAAGGTAGGAGAGACCAGCTCGGTTTCCTAAGGTACGAGATCTAGAGTCTGTAACTCAACCATGTTGATGACGTGCGTTGGATCTACCGGGACGTGGTCCGCGCGTAGTAGTCCGGCGTGATGACGCTGAGTACTGCGGGAGTACGTTGCGGCTGCGTTGTCCATCCCGAAGGGAAGGACTGTTCGGTTGACCGCAGGCGTTGTAGATGCATTGGCCGGAGCCGTTGTGGTCTGCGGTCTATGTGCTCTGCGATGTCGTTGTCGGCGAGGAGCGAGACTTGGGCGTCGTGCTTCGATGAACTCGTGCAGCAGCACGGGTCGTGGGGCTTGCATGCTGCGTACGGATGAGTCGTACTGAGGCAGTAGGCGACCCGATTTGCGCTGGTGGACCACCCCCTGGGATCTTGTTGGAAAGAGGGAGGGTGGGTTTCTTGCAGCGGGTGCTCGGCGCTGGTTGGGATCTAACCAACGAGGGCCGTTAACTGGATCTGTAGTGCGTGCTCAGCGGACGTGGCTGCGCTGTCATGGTCAGACAGGGGTGAAGCCAGAGAAATCTGGCTCTTGGTGAAGCTGGTTGCGAGCAGTCTCGACTAGATCCAACATCTCCACCAAACCACAACCCTGTCGGTCGATTAGCTCAATCAGATCTGAGTTGTCAATGTGCCTCCTCTGGTAGCGAGGAAGCTGTCTCCGGGGGGCCTGGGTGGCCATCCTCTCCGTGGCCGCTGAGGGCAACACGGAATCTTGCGCAACTGGTGCTGGGACCAGCGGCGATGACCTTGGCGCTGTGACCGAAGGTGCAGCAAGCGGTGCTGTGACTGGCTGAACAGCAGGTGGTGCTGGAACCATCCTGGACGCTCCTGAGGACGTGAGGGCCGTAGCTACGCTCGTGGTCCAGGTGAAGGATCCGACGGTGAGCGTGTAGCCGGCTTGAAAATCCATGGAAGCAGGGAAGGAAACCATCTGGATCGCCTCAAGATCTAAAACACCAACCCCTACCTGGCGCGCCACTATTGATTACGGATAATCTTCAGTCTACCACGGGATACCCCACGGTAGTAGAGTTTCAGCAAGGGTTACGTTTAGACCGCGATCTAGATGTTGAGGAGCAAGACGACAACCCAGACAAAAGATTTACCCAGGTTCAGGCTGCTCGGAAGCGTAATACCCTACGTCCTGCTTCTCGTGTTATCTGTGTTCTCAAGTACCGGAATACAATGAGGTACTCAGCTCGTAGATCTGAGGACCGATCTAGGGCTGATTGAGTTGAAGATTAGATTAGATTAGATGCATTCTAGGGGGGTCCCTGGCTGCTTTATATAGTCAGCCACCAGGGTTACAGAGGTCGGTTACACCAAGTCGTATCCTAGGAGGACTCGAGCTATCCTAACTGATAAAGACTACTTGCGGGACAAGCTTCCTTGTACGTGATCCGAATTGAGGTCGGTTACGGACCACACCTCCGTCTTGATATCTAGCCCACCAGCCTGGTTGGCAGCAAGCTGGGCTTCGCCTGGTCTAGGCCGTCTTGCCGACCAGCCCGAGACTACCTATGAGGGTATACGGGGTCTATCCCCCCATAATTACATCCAGCGCTTCTCCCGGCAGCGTACCGAGCTCCCCAACGTCACCGACTCTGACGTAATTATGGCCTTCCTCTCCGGCACCACCTGTAAGGAGTTGGTCCAAGAATTGGGCCGTAACACTCCACTCACTGCCAACGGATTGATGGACATTGTCACCAACTTCGCCGCCGGCGAGGAGGTGGTTGGTGCAATCTTTGGTGGCGACCTAGAAAGGGGGAAGCAGAAGGTCGACGATCCCGCAAGCTCCACCTGGGGCTCCAAGAGAAACAACTGCAAGAAGAAGAAAGGCTAGCAGGGCAAGCTCGAGGCCCTGGCCGACGAGCTCGTCGCTGCTACCGAGCATAAGAAGCCTCGAGGCCCCCCCAGCGGGGGAATCCTCAACAAAATGCTCAAAGAGCCGTGTCCCTACCACAAGGGACCCACTAACCATAACCTCAAAGACTGTCATATGCTTCACAGGTACTTTGGGGGTGCCAGCGTCAAGAAGGACGACAAGAAGGAGGACCCTAAGAGTGACGACAAGGACGGGGGATTCCCCGAGATCCACGACTGCTTCATGATCTACGGAGGGCCCTCGACCCGCCTCTCGGCGCGCCAGCGCAAGCGAGAACGGCGTGAGGTTTTCTCCGTACAAACGGCAGTCCCCCGCTTCCTTGATTGGTCTGCAGTGGCCATCACTTTCGACCGTGACGACCACCCAGACTACGTCCCCAACCCAGGAGTCTATCCGCTCGTTGTTGACCCCGTCATCGCCAACACACGCCTCACCAAGGTGCTCATGGACGGCGGAAGCAGCCTCAACATCATCTACTCCTAGACCCTCGACCTTCTAGGGGTCGAGAGAGCGTGCCTCCAACCTAGCGTCGGGGGCTTCCACAGAGTCGTGCCAGGGAAACGGGCGGAACCCCTCGGACGAGTTGATCTGCCTGTTTGTTTTGGCACACCGGCCAACTTCAGGAAGGAGACTCTCACTTTCGAAGTGGTCGGATTCTGTGGAACGTACCACGCTATCCTAGGGCGCCCATGCTACGCCAAGTTCATGGCAATCCCGAACTACACCTACCTCAAGCTCAAGATGCCAGGCCCAAACGGTGTCATCACTATAGGGCCCTCATATGAACATGCCTACGAGTGCGACGTCGAGTGCGTCGAGCACGGCGAGGCTATTTTGGAGTCGGCGATCTTGGCTGCAGACCTCGACAGTCTCGCCAATGCGATTCTCGACCCAAAACGCCATGTCGGCAGCTTTGAGCCCATGGAAGATGTCAAACTCATATCCCTCGACCCCGCTGATCCCAAGGGAAAGGCGCTGAACGTCAGCGCCACCCTCGATCCTAAATAGGAAGCAGTGCTCATCGACTTTCTCCATGCAAATGTTGACATCTTTGCGTGGAGTCCCTCGGATATGCCAGGCATACCCAGGGAAGTCACCGAGCATGCCTTGGAGATCCGGGCCGGATCCAAACTAGTGAAGCAACGCCTGCGTCGCTTCGATGAGGAGAAGCGCAGGGTCATCGGCGAGGAGATACACAAGCTGTTGGAGGCCGGATTCATCAAGGAGGTTCATCATCCTGAGTGGCTAGCTAATCCTGTATTAGTTAGGAAAAAGAGTGGGAAATGGAGGATGTGTGTAGACTATACCAGTTTAAATAAAGCATGTCCAAAAGTTCCCTTTCCTTTGCCACGCATAGACCAAATCGTCGATTCCACTGCGGGATGTGAAACTCTCTTATTCTTAGATGCATACTCCGGTTACCACCAAATCAAAATGAAGGAGTCCGACCAGCTTGCAACTTCATTCATCACCCCATTCGGCATGTATTGCTACGTTACGATGCCCTTCAGTCTCCGGAACACGGGGGCTACGTACCAGTGATGCATGCAGCACGTTTTCGGAAAGCGCATCGGGTCGACCGTCGAGGCTTATGTCGACGACATCGTTGTCAAAACCAAACAAGCCGATGATCTGGTCAACGACCTCGACATTGCGTTCAAATGCCTCCGGGCAAAAAACATCAGACTCAATCCAGAGAAATGCGTCTTTGGCGTCCCACGAGGTATGCTTTTAGGGTTTATCATGTCTAAATGCGGCATCGAGGCCAACCATGAAAAAATCTCTGCAATAACTAAGATGGGCCCCATCCGAGATCTGAAGGGCGTACAGAGGGTCACAGGTTGCTTGGCGGCACTCAGCCGTTTCATTTCACGCCTCGGCGAAAAAGCACTCCCTCTGTACCGTCTCTTGAAGAAATCGGAGCATTTTTCCTAGACCCTTGAGGCTGAGTAGGCTCTCGCAAGACTCAAGGCCACGCTCTCTAACCCACCAATCCTCGTCCCTCCAACCCCAGGGGAACCACTCTTACTCTATGTTGCCGCGACATCACAAGTAGTCAGTGCAGCCCTGGTTGTCGAACGGGCCGAGGAGGCACATACCTTGCTCATCCAGAGGCCGGTCTATTTCATTAGCGAGGTGCTCTCAGAAACCAAGATTCGATACCCACAGATCCAGAAACTGCTATATGCCGTCATCCTGACACGGCGCAAGCTCCGACACTACTTCGAGGGTCACCCGATTACTGTAGTTTCTTCTTTCCCCCTAGGAGAGATAGCCCAGAACCGGGAAGCCTCGGGTAGGGTTGCCAAATGGGTAGTCGAACTCATGGGCGAGACCTTGTCCTATGCGCCACGAAAAGCTATCAAGTCACAGGTGTTAGCAGATTTCCTAGCTGAGTGGACTGACACCCAACTCCCCCCTGCACAGCTTCAGGCGGAGCTATGGACCATGTACTTCGATGGGTCATTGATGAATACGGGAGCAGGCGCGGGTTTGCTCTTCATCTCACCCCTCGGGGTTCACATGCGCTACATCATCCGACTTTATTTTCCCGCGTCTAACAACGTCACCGAATACGAGGCGCTCGTCACGGGATTAAGAATCGCCGTCGAGCTCGGGGTCCGACACCTTGACGTTCGAGGCGACTCTCAACTCGTGATCGATCAGGTCATGAAGAGCTCGAGCTACCGTGACCCCAAGATGGAAGCCTACTGCCAAGAAGTACGGCGCCTCGAGGACAAGTTTCACGGCCTCGAGCTCAACCACATCGCACGCAGGTATAATGAGGCCGCTGATGAACTGGCAAAAATCGCGTCTAGTCGAGCTACGGTTCCACCGGACATTTTCGCAAAAGACCTTCAGCAGCCATCCGTCGACCTCAGGCCAGATGGAGGGGTTGACGGGTCGTCACTCGACCCTCCACCTGAGGCAGAAGCCCCCTCGACCGGGGTTGAAGCCATGCAGGTGGAAGACTTGACCCCACCGTCTGACCTTGAGCCTGACTGGCGCGTCCCGTACCTCGACTACCTCAGCCGAGGGGACCACCCCTTGGATAAGACTGAGGCTCGACGGATTGCACGCCGGGCCAAAACCTTTGTAATCATGGGCAACAACAGAGAGCTCTATCGCCGTAGCCCTACTGGTATCCTCCAACAATGCATCACAAATGAGCAAGGCAGGAACCTGCTCAGCGATCTCCACTCGGGGGCTTGCGGTCACCACGCAGCACCTCGAACCCTCGTCGGAAATGCTTTTCGACAAGGATTCTATTGGCCGACCGCGGTCTCTGACGCTGTCAAGCTAGTACGCTCACAAGGGTTGTTAGTACTATGCGAGACGAACCCATCTTCCGGCACATGCCCTGCAAACTATCCCCATCACATGGCCGTTTGCCGTTTGGGGGCTCGACCTTGTTGGACCATTGAAAAGGACAACTGGCGGCTTCACCCACTTGCTCGTCGCAATTGACAAATTCTCCAAGTGGATCGAGGCTCGCCCTATCACCAGCATCTGGTCCGAGCAAGCTGTGCTCTTCTTCACCGACATTATTCATCGCTTTGGGGTCCCCAACTGTATCATCACAGACAATGGCACCCAGTTCACTGGTAAAAAGTTTTTGGATTTCTGCGACAGCCACCACATCCGAGTGCTCTGGTCAGCCGTGGCCCATTCAAAAACAAACGGTCAGGTGGAACGTGCCAATGGCATAGTCCTACAAGGCCTGAAACCCAGAATCTTTGACAAACTAAATAAACATGGCAAAAGATGGGCTGCCGAGCTACCCTCGGTCCTGTGGAGCCTAAGAACAACGCCAAGTCGAGCCACGGGGTTCACTCCGTTCTTCTTAGTCTACGGGTCTGAGGCTATGCTCCCAACTGATATAGAATACGGATCCCCAAGGTTGAAGGCCTACAACGAAAGAAATAACGACGCCACAAGATAGGACGCCCTCGACCAGCTCGAGGAAGCCCGAGATGTGGCTTTGTTGCATTCTGCCAGGTACCAGCAGGGTCTCCGACGCTACCACGACAGACACGTCCGCAGGCGTGACCTCAACGTCGGCGACTTGGTGCTACGGCGAAACCAGAACACCAAGGGACGGCACAAGCTCACGCCACCATAGGAAGGGCCGTACATCATCGCAGAAGTACTAAAGTCGGGCACCTACAAGCTATCCAACGAGAAAGGCGAAATCCTCACCAACGCTTGGAACATTGAATAGCTACGTCGCTTCTTTCCTTAAAAAGCCTCGAGGCTCTGTAATTTCTTTTTCATCAATAAAGAATACAGTGATGTTCAAACTTTCGTTTCACAATGAGGAAGGATTGACTCTGCACTCCCAGAATCGACCCTCCCTTGGGGGCTACAAGGGGGGAACCCCCCAGTCCCCGAAAAAACTTATGCTCTTTCTTTTTTAAATTTAAGATCCGCTTCTTAGATCGACTTCGCTGCAAGAGCACCCTAAGGTTCGAAAGGGCTCTTGAGTCAGGAGTATCACCTACGCCTCCGAGGCTACGGTACCTCCACTCACCCTCACACCTTTTAGAGGTGCGAATTCACGCTAGGGAGATCTAAATAATGGTTCCTAACTTTGAAAAAGAACATACCCCCTGTCGCATAGATCAGGCTCTCACACGATTTACAAGGCCGCAACATCACCCTGAAGCTTGAGGGCAGTTGAGCCGTGAGATCACTTACGCCCCCGAGGCTACGGTACCTCCACTCGCTCCCTTACGCCAAAGGATGCAGCTGCGTGCTAAGTAAATCACGCGAGAACACGATCCAAGCGATGAAGGGAAGAAAAGCTCGAATAAAACTAAATTAACCACGAACCGGTTTATGTTTCGAGTTCTTTGGGCCTTCGAGGCCACCACAATCAAAATTCAAAATACTAACTTATTACATGGGCCTTCATGCCCAGATTTGGCTCACAGGCCCTCATCGTCAGTAGGCGGAACCACCTCGGCTTCAAAAAGCGAGGCCAGACGGCTTCCAGGCTCTTCCGCGGCTTCAATCAGCTCCAGGCAGGCATCCTCGTTCTCCTCGTCCGTCCGATCTGGGTCTGTGATGAAGCCATCAGCGACGAGCTTCATGTCGAACACAAACCCTGAACGGATGACGGCCAGCGCCCTCTTTACGCCGTGATGGAGGCCGTCCCGTATCTTCTCCCGGGCAAGGCGACCTAGCGCCACCATCCGATAGACGAAGGAGTTCCCTGGAACATCTTCCCCAGTGTCGGCATCGGGCTCGACCCCCAGGCCGTCACACACGGTGGTGATCGCGCCCTGGAGCAGCTGGGTCCTCCGGATCTCGGCTTCGAGGAGGCTCTGGAAGGAGTTGGCAGAAGATTGGGCCTCTCGATTCTCCCTCTCCAGCTCTGGAACACGATAAACAAATTAATACCCAACACGAGGCCCTCAACGTCGTGGCCGTAACAATCACACTTACCCTCGATATGGGTCTGTAGGCCCACGACCTCGTTGCGAAGCCCCCCGCACGTCCGCTCGAGCCCTAGGAGGGCGCTGTCCTTATCGCTGATGGTCGCCTTTAGCGCCTCGATCTCTTGCCGAGCGGCCTTGAGAGCTGCGTCCTTCTCTTGGGTGGCTCCCTTCAGCGTCGTGACCTCGTCCTTCAGAGCATCAGAACGAGCGGTGGCCTGCTCGACCTCGACGTTGAGGGTGTCGCGCTGACGGCTAACCTAGGAGACATCCTCCTCGAGCTCCTTCACCCGTGCCGACAGGGGCTCGAGATCCCTGCGGGCCTGGGCATCCTCCTCCCGAGCCTTGTCCATGTCAGTACGCATCACGGCTTCGGCCGCCCAAGCCTGCATCGCCTCCTCTTTCACCACCGCGTATGCGACGCGCAGCTCAACCATTTCGGCGTTCTGATCGGAAAGCCATTTCTAGGCCTCCTCGACCAGGACCCGTTGCTGAGACAACGTGGCCCACACGCCACTCTCATCCTGAATGAAGAGTGACTTGCGGCGGGAGTACTCCTTCAGCTCCTGAACGCAATCCGAAAAAACCAAAAAGGTTAAAAAGCCGAGGGAAAAAGACACCAAGAAAACCACGGAGAAAGACGACAGGTCGATCATACCTCGGTGACATCCCACATACTCCATGACACGGCCTCAGACGCCACTTGGAGCAACCGATCAAGGTGCCGGCGGACGCCCTCGAGGTACTCCCATCGGTGCACTTCATCTTTGTCGTTCAGGACGAAGATGGGCTCGGCGTCGGGGTTCACGGCATCCCTAAACTAGAGGGACGGCCCCCCCGACCTCGGTATCTCCATCTCTGCCCGTGCGATCGCCAGCGTGGCGATGTCGGGCCATGACGACGATGACCCGGCCCGGGCGTCTCCCGGTCACGCGGAAGGACCGGCCTCGCCCGTAGTTCCCGCCTCTCCAACGGCCGTCGAGGCACCGGCCTGATCCGCGGCCTCACCCCCCTCGACCCCCTCACTTGTTTCCCTTTGTCCAGGGGGGTGTCGTCGAGGGTAAGGTCCACGGTCATGGGTGCCCACCCTCCTAGGCGAACTGGCCCCTCAACCGCCGGCGCCTCCGGAGCCGGCGCCTCGACCGACGACGGCTCCGGTACTGGCGCCTCGACCGTTGGCGCCCCCGGAGCCGGTGCCTCTTCTTCTAGTGCTCCGGTCAGGGGCTCGACCACCCCGCCCTCCACCGTACCCGTTGGCTCCACCGACGGGTCTTGCTGCGGCCGTGACCCCCTCGCCAGGGCTGCCTCCTTCCCCAACGCCGACGCGACCTCCTCCATGGTCACGTCAGCACCCGCCCGCTCCGCGCCGTGGACGGGTGCCTCGCCCGTCACGACCTCGACGGTAGCCTCGGCCGTCGCCGATGACCTGGGCCCTGCCTCGACCGCACCGGGCGCTACCACCTCCGCCGGTT
This sequence comes from Saccharum hybrid cultivar R570, assembly GCA_038087645.1. Lineage (NCBI taxonomy): Eukaryota > Viridiplantae > Streptophyta > Magnoliopsida > Poales > Poaceae > Saccharum > Saccharum hybrid cultivar. The sequence goes on from JAQSUU010000449.1 coordinate 3,100,352, forward strand.
CGGACCCCTCAATGGCAGGATCAGGGCTAGCAACCATCGTGGCATCCGTTGCCCCCTGCCATTGTCGCAGGTGCCCCTTCGTGGCCTTGACCTACTGGACCTAGGCCGCATCCTGCTTCGCCGTCCGGTTAAGGACAACGGCGCTAGCCCGCAGCGACTTCACGGGGGTAGGCCCCATCGGCTCCGCCTTCCGCTTTAACCTGCAAAGTGAGAAGAAATGTCAGCCAACGGATCTAGAGAAAGGCAGAACAACCAAGCAGAAATGCTTACCCGGAAATCAGCACCAAGGGCCTCGACCCCGTGCGATCCGGGCCTCCCGAGGCGGCCGATTGTGGCCTCGCAACGGCCCCGCCAGCAGGCCGGGCACTCCTTGGGGCCCTGGCCGACGCACCACCCTACGCCTTCTGTGCCTCCGAGGCCAGCTGGCCTCGGGTTCTCACGCCTGCCGACGCCGCCGCCGATGACGACGTCGGTACCGTCGTCCCAGCCCCTGCCCGAGCTTGCGGGGCCTGGGCTGGTGCGGGCGTCCCCATTGACCCCTCTTGCTGGGTCCGGGGTAAAACGGCCCCTCCCGTCGAGGGGCCTGTCTCCTTCTCCATCTTCTTCTCCTCCTCGGATGCCTCGATCACAATAACCGAGGAGGACGCCCCCCCTGATGGGCTCCAGCAGGGGGCGAATGTCGGGAAGGTCCCCCAGTCTGGACGCGGCCTCATACCGCGACAGGGCGTCGTCGTCTTCGCCGCTGCTGTCGTCGTCCTCCCCTGAGATCATCTTGGAAGGCGACGGCGCCAGGGGGACCCCATCGATGGTCTGCTGGCGCCGGAGCTTCTTCAATGCCTCCGCCTCTTTGGCCTTGCGGATTGCCCACTTCTTGGTCGTCTCCTTGGTTTGCTTCTTCTTGGAGGCATGCTGGCGTCGAGCCTCCCGGGCAGGCCGGTCCTCTGGGACTGGCGGACACGTTTCCCACAGCACCGACAAATCCTACGCGCTGCCCTCGACCAAATCAGCGAAATCCAAAAATAAACAAAATTAGCAAACATACTAGCCCTAAGATACGTACCACGGGCTCGAACCCTTCGGTAGGTCTCATGGGGACCCGGTTGGCCTCCTCCACCTTGAAGTTCCCAACCATCCGGCGCGCTCGCCGGAGGACCTCCTCGAGGGCAAGGGATTCGTGGGACATCCGGGTCCCCTCCAGAGATGCCTCCGGAGTCATCTGGTCAAGGCGGAGACGACGCCGGCACAGCGGCATCACTCTGCGGCGATGGAAGGCCGCGACCACCGCTGCAGCCGTCAAGCCCCGAAGGTGAAGCTGCTGCAGCGCCGCCAGCAGCGGGTCCAGGCGTGGCTTCTCGGCTTCCGGCACTCCGTACGTCCAGCGATCCTCTCGAGCGGTCAGCACGTGGCCGGTGTACCTCAGCAACTGATTTTCATCATTGTGGAGGTAGAACCAACCCTCGTGCCACCCGCTGTTCGAAGAGATGAGGCAAGCCGGGATGTACAGATCCGCCCGGCTTGACCTCACCTGCAGGACGTAGCTCCCTACTCGCGCCACGCACAGGACGCCCTTCTCCCCCGCCTTCTTGGCGAAGAGCTCAGCCTTGAAAAGGTGAAGCCATAGGTTCCACTGCGGCTCCACCCCAAGGTAGCCCTCGCAGACCGCCGTGAAGATGGCGGCCTACGTGATGGCGTTGGGGGCAAGGTGGTGAAGCTCCACCTGGTAGTAGTGGAGGAGCACGCGCATGAAGACGGACGCCGGCACGCCAAATCCTCGCTCGTGGAAGCAGACGAAGCTCACCACATACCCTTCAGGGGGCGCCGGCTCCCGGTGGGCAGGAGGCGACGCGATCCACTCCGGCTGCGACCGGCTCATCCTTGGCCGCAGTAGCCCATCCTCGACCAACTCTTCCAACCTCCTCTCCGTCACCGAGGAGGCAGCCCAGTCGTCGGCAGGGAGGATCTGGCTCTTTCCTGCCATCGGTGCTGTCGGAAGAGGGGTGGACGGAGAGGATGCGGTGGCGGCAGCGATGCGGGCGGAGAGCGCAATAAGGCAAGGGTCGTCTGAGGCAGAAGATTGTAGGAGCACAAGGGACCGGTGGGGAACGCAGACCCCTAGGCCTTGATTTTATATGCCCAGGTGGAAGCCCAACGGCCACGCGAAAAGGTAGGAACAGTTTCCCGCATTAAATGTGCCCACCTAACCGTTTCCTTACATCTCACAGGAATTGGGCACGTGGCCGTCCCCCACGTCGTAACCGCACGCCACGTCGCCCACTACCACGCCGATCTCGCCTCCTCTCCTATAAAGACGCGCCCGGCTAACGGGCGGGGGAGGGATCCACGGATGGATATTCCCAGATACCTGGGAAACGGGCCCCGAGCCCGGTATGAGCCTCGAGGGAGCGGAAGCTAGCCCTCGACCAGGGTTCGATAGCTGCCGTCGAGCAACAGAGTTAGGGATGACCGGGGGTGCGCCCGTACATGGCCAAGGCTCGAGCCACGCTCTCGAGGCACCCCTTGACGTATTCGAGGCCGAAGGAGGAGGTCCACATAGGAATCCCCTCGGGGGAGGCACCGAGCCCTCGAATCCTGTCGCAGGGAATCAAGATCCACACGACCACTTCTTGGCATCTTTGAGAGCGCCTCCGGGCCACTAGCCGACCCCTAACGACTAGGGCACGGGCTCTCACTTGAATTTCCCCGTTAGCAGCTCACCGGAGGCCGTCGGAACTCGCCCAAACGAGGGTAGTACGACGTTCTCGACCCCTCCTCCTTTTTTCGGAAAAGGAGCGTGAGGGACGAAAAGTAAAAGACGGTCCGGACTCTGATCGACCTCGCGCGTGCGAGGCTCGGGGGCTCGACCGCAGAAACCTAAACCTTGAGGGTTCGAAAGCTGGCCCTCGACCAGGGTTCGACAGCTGCCCTCGAGTAACAGAGTTAGGGATGACCTAGGGTGCACCCGTACATGGCCAGGGCTCGAGCCATGCTCTCGAGGCACCCCAGGACGTATTCGAGGCCGAAGGAGGAGGTCCACGTAGGAATCCCCTCGGGGGAGGCACCGAGCCCTCAAATCTTGTCATAGGGAATCAAGATCCACACGACCACTTCTTGGCATCTTTGAGAGCACCTTCGGGCCACTAGCTGACCCCTAACAACTGGGGCACGGGCTCTCACTCGAATTTCCCCGTTAGCAGCTCACCGGAGGCCGTCGGAACTCGCCCAAACGAGGGTAGTACGACGTTCTCCACCCCTCCTCCTTTTTTCGGAAAAGGAGCGTGAGGGACAAAAAGTAAAAGACGGTTCGGACTCTGATTGACCTCGTGCGCGCGAGGCTCGGGGGCTCGACCGCAGAAACCTAAACCTTGAGGGATCGAAAGCTGGCCCTCGACCAGGGTTCGACAGCTGCCCTTGAGTAACAGAGTTAGGGACGACCTGGGGTGCGCCCGTACATGGCTAGGGCTCGAGCCACGCTCTCGAGGCACCCCAGGACGTATTTGAGGCCAAAGAAGGAGGTCCACGTAGGAATCCCCTCGGGGGAGGCTCCGAGCCATCGAATCCTGTCGCAGGGAATCGAGATCCACACGATCACTTCTTGGCATCTTTGAGAGCGCCTCCGGGCCACTAGCCGACCCCTAACGACTGGGGCACGGGCTCTCACTCGAATTCCCCCGCTAGCAGCTCACCGGAGATCGTCGGAACTCGCTCAAACAGGGGTAGTACGGCGTTCCCCACCCCTCCTCCTCCTTCCTAAAGGAGGAGCGTGAGGGTCGCACGGCAAAAGACGACCGGGACTCTGATCGACCTCGTGCGCGTGAGGCTCGGGGGCTTGACTGCAATGAATCATTCCCCAAATAAAACGAATACAAGACCTCAGAGGAGTCTTAACACTCCACCGAGGCCTCGGGGGCTACACCCGGCGGGTGCGCTCGCGTGCCCCCACCGGAAAAAATCACGACGCTATGACTTCAGTTCAAACAAGCCTCTGGGAGAGTGATCACACACTCACCCAAAGGCTCAGGGGCTACTGTCGGTACCAACAGTACGGGGGTACCCACATCCATCGCTAATAAAAAACTAAAACGACTAAAACCGCAATAAAAGGCAGCTCGCCTCGACCGCGTATCCAGTCCGCCTCGTACGAGGTCCACTCGACGGGGCGCCTCGACCGTGCTCCGGCTCTGACTCGTACAAGGCCCGCTCGACGGGGCGCCTCGACCGCGCCCCATCCTGTACAACAAGGTACCTCGACGGCGCTCTGACCCACGCGAGGCTCGTCCGCCCACTAGGAAAAACTCCGACTCGCGTGAGCCCGGGTCGAGCGCCTCGACTCCCTCTCTTTACCTACCCTAGGACAAAAGCCATAGCATTTAATGCGGTTACCTACTACCACCTACCGGCATGACTGCGACCAGGATCGACGTGGGAACAATGCCCGTGTCAGATCTCACTGTTTTACCGCCCATCCCGTGATGGGAGGTGAAAACCGTCACTGTACCCACCTTACCGCGCACTGTTTACCATCGATCACCCTCGAGGGAGGATAAGACAAGGCCCGTTCTCCACAATCTCGGGGATTCGGCCTTATCCATCCGGTCTCGACCCGGCCTCGACCCAACCTCGACGCTCGACACAGTTCAATGGCAAGGGAAGGACGGTGTGGCACGTGCTCCGGGTCATTTCGCCGTCTCGTCTCCCATGACGCCATGGTGTCCAGGGATGGCCGGCCATTCCCAGAGCACGTCGCTACGGTCAGCTTAACAGGAATCGACAAAACATCACCTCAAGGCTCCCTGTCGTCTTGGCCTCCTCTCGCCCTATAAAAGGGTAGGCCAGGGTTCTACAATGGGGAGGGACAACAAAGAAACACAATAGACAACAGGCAAGATGCCAGATAGAGATCGATATCTCAAGCAATCACCCTTGTCCTCTTTTTCCTTTCTTTGAGACTTGGGCTCGACGCCCTCTCTCGCATGCTTGTAACCCCTACACGAGCACTTCGGTGCAAGGAAATACAAACTTCTCCCCTCCCCACTGGACGTAGGGCCTTCTCTTGCCCGAACCAGGATAAACCCCCGTGTGTTCTCCTTGCATCACCATCCAGGAAAGAGACACGCAGCATTTACTCGTTGGTTTAGGACCCCCTCGGGTCCGAACACCGACACTTATTTTCCGTTTCGATGGGTAAGTCTAGCTGAGTACATTCCCATACTCAGGGTTTATTCCCTCCTGTTGCAGATGACATGCTTTATCAGGGCTTCTGCAAGACCTGCCTCCACCACGCAGGTGATGAGGACTAGATCACTCGGGCGTGATCGTCTATTATTTACTTTCCTTAATGCTTTTGTGGGATGGTGATCTATAAGACTGGCAGTAGTATTTGAACTAAATGCGTGTGTTATGCTTCCGCTACTTTATGAACTCAGTTTATAATAATTTGCGACTCCGTGTGTTGTAAGCGAACTTCCGAACTACTTGTGAAATGTAACATGTGATGTGTATGTTGAATGATGCGATCTTGGTTGTAAAAGAGTTGGTTTGAAATCCCTCGTGGTTTCGATTGACTACCGGGATTATATGGGCTCAAGTTCAAAAATTTGAGCATTTCAGCGCTTGTTTTTGTACTTGTGCTCTTATAATTTGGTCGGTTCTGTTATAGCTGGTACCAGAGCAGAATTCAATATTAAACACATTATACGAGTATTGGAAAATAAAAGTGTTTGTTTGCGAAAAGTGTTAAAAATCTGAAAATTATTTCTATAAGTATGCCAGTGATCACATCCCTTAGCCCAAATAAGGACTCTTAGGTGGCTTATTAAGAAGACTAACTTGGGGGTCTTGTTTGTTTTTGTTTCATCGTCCATACGACGTGATATTGTATGGATGCCATCCTCTTGGGTGGTAATATATGGATCAAACACCTTGATGCTCTGGTAAGTGTGAGCTGTGAGAGCATGATCATCCAACCGGCGGTCTAGGGGAGAGTAGTTGTGGTTACTTGCATACTTACATGTTCAAACCATGTAATTATGAAAGTACTTAATTAGGGTATATCTGTCGGGTAGTTGTGATACTGAAGTATATACATCGGAGATGTGTATATGGAAAGTATTTAGCTTACTGCTTACTTGTGTGCTTATATTGGGGAAACTATTGGGCTGAAATGAGATTTTCTGTAGGTACACTAACAGCGCAAACGAGTAGACCGATAGTTTCACCTATATGAGAGAACGTACGTATGCCACTGACTAGCGTTAGAAGTTTATGATTCTACTAGGGTGAGAGGGCATACGGAACGTGCATGCATCATGTTTAATTCATGTCATACATTTCATTTTACTCCCTCCTTAAAAATTTCGATGGTCCCGACTAAATTAAATTTTGTATCCCTAAATTATCCTCACTGTAAGTCATATCTTGTTGCTACAGATGGCTCGCACCAAGAGGACCGCTCGCAAATCCACTAGAGGCAGGGCACCTCGTCACTAGCTCGCTCCACATGAGCCCCGCCCTGAGCCCACCGAGGCAAAAAGGTTGAGGGCCGAGTTGGCTAAGGTGACTGCTGCTAGAAATGCGGTCCAACAACAGTTGGAGCAAGTGATACATGACAGAGATCAGGAGATACCTGTGGTCCAGAGGTTGACTATGGCAAATCACAACTGTCAGCGCATGCTGGTCCAAGTGATAAACCAACGGGATGAAGCTTGGCACAAAGAGAATGTCCTGAGAGCTTGTCAGGTGGAGCTTGAGCAACGGATAGAAGCTACAGAAGAATACAATGACAATCTTCATGAGGAAGTGCACCGCCTAAACAATCAGCTCAATCCTCTGCTTCCTCATAACAATGACGAGGATGAGGAGATGGGCTCTGGAGTCTTCATGGCTGAAGGTGATGATGACGTGGAGGTCAATGGGCCACATGATGTTCCACCAGAAGAAGAAGAAGAAGATGATGATGAGGAGTTAGAGCCTACTAGTGACGAGGATGGCGGGGAGATCTTCGACACTGACTTCGGGGACGATGCTTAGGGTAGTCATCGCCTAGCTATGACGCTAGAGTTATCTTTTGTGCCCTCCATGTGTGGAAGTGAGGCTTTGTAATAACTTAGCTTTTGGGATGTAATATCGAACCCTATGTTATCCTGGATGTTAGTTTGAACGTGTTAAATTTCGGTCATAAATGGATGTCTCATTGTGTGGTGTTCGGTGATGGTGTCACGATTAGCACCCTTCGGTGCCGCGACGAAACCGAAGGCCTCCTGTGGCGCATGACATAAGGCCGTGCTGCTTGGCACATGCTGGTATCGAGGTGGCTAGTCATGATCCACCATGGAACCCTACCCATGTGATGTCTCCTTGTGGTCATTTCTTGGTTAGCCTTTCCTAGTCGGCTAGAAGTTTAGTTCGAATCCGTACAACCGTTACGTAAGGTTGAAATTCTGTGATATCAACGTAACCTGTCAGTCATGTTTGTGCTCCCTACATGCAAGCCTTTAATAAATTCCATCTTATCATCTAAAGATATCTTGTTGTTATGTCTATCGCATAATTGCGTCAATTGGTGCACTTGATGAGTTAGTGTGGTTGTGATGAATTATTGTGCCTTGATTGTTTGCAAATTCATTTCAAATGAAATCAGTTTGGCATATTTACACAATTCATCTATAAATTTCCCACAACGTCAGTGCTCATTGGCTATGCATTTTGCAGATGGCGTACAACATCCGTCGTGGTCGTGGCGTTGAGGATGAGGAATAGCCACCCCCTCCGCCACTGCCCACTCCGACGGAACTGATGCAGATGGTGGTTGAAGGTCAGCGCCTGTTAGCAGACGCTATGCGCCAGTTGGTCAACCGGGATGCTGAAAGTCCTATGTTTGGTGTTGGTAATTAGTGACAATGCCTAAATACTAATCCTATGCCTAAGTTGTATGTAGCATATAAGGATTAGTACATTCCAAGGTTGGTGGCAAGATGGACATGGTGATCATGATGGCCACACTTGGATTTGGATGCAACCCTACATGATCAAGGCAAAGGTATATGCTTAAGGGTTGTGTTTTAGTAACCAAGACACCTAGTGGGTGTGGTTACATTATAGGATAGATAGCCGTACTATAAAGAGGGGAATGACACGGCTATTGAACTCCTAAGTGCCTCTAGATGTGCATTTCATGATCATATGCATTTGGATAGAACTAATATCACCTCAAAAAATGATTGTGAAAATGCTAACACACTCACACATGACGAGATCACTTGGTGGTGTTAGCACGTTTGCGACAGCGGTGGAGTTTGAGCGGTAGAGAGGGTTTGGGTTCCTCTCTCCCTCCCGCCGAGCTTGCGAGGCAGGATTCAGGCATTTTCGAGAAGTTGAAACAACTATTTTCCACTACGCCGGAAGTCCAGAAAAGAAATGGAGGCGAACGGAGGTCACAGAAGTGACCGGACGCTGAACCGGACGCGGTCCTTGCATGACCGGACGCGTCCGGTCAGTGTTCAGTGTCTGCGCGTTTTTTAGTTCGATGATCGGACGCGAGGCGCGTCCGGTCACTGATGATCGGACGCGTCCGGTCATTCAGGGAGCTTACTGGACTCTAACCGGACGCTGGCACTGTCGCGTCCGGTCATTTTCTTCAGCGCGTCCGGTCACTATTTCATTGAGCGCTGCTCAGGCGACCAGCGCGTCCGGTCATTCTCGGGACCAGCGCGTCTGGTCGTTTCCTGCGCGTCCGGTCTGCGCGCTGAGCGCGTCCGGTCGTTGCTTCGCAGTTAGCCGTTGGGCGATCGGCGCGTCCGGTCGTTTGGACTAGCGCGTCCGGTCAGTACTTCACGAGTTAGCCGTTGCGCAACCGGCGCGTCCGGTCAGTGTGACCAGCGCGTCCGATCAGCACGATTTTGGCTGTTTAAGTTTCTAACGGCTCTATTCGAAGGGGTACGTCTATAAATACTCGTTGGCCGGCTCAAGGCTCTCTCTCTCTCTTGAACATTTGACATACTTGTGAGCACTTTGAGCTAAGCAACTCCCCTCCCACTCATCTCTCTTGCTTCTTTGCATATTCGAAGTGAGATTGAGTGATCCAAGTGCATTTGCATTGTGAGATAGCATCTAGTTGGCACTTGGTGGTTGATTTGCTGTGGGATTCTTGTTTCTCTTGGTGATTGCCGCCACCTAGACGGCTTGAAGCAGCTTGGAGGCATTGGCAAGAGTTGGTGATTGTTCTTGGCCACCTCCGGTGATTGTGAGGGGTTTGTGCCTACCTCGGCGAAGCGCCAAAGGCAACATTAGTATATTGCTCGTGTCATTGCAACCTTTTGCCATTTGGTAGGTTCTTGTGGCGCCTTTTGAGAGGCTCGGTGTGAGACCGATTAGCCACCGAACCACGTGGTGAAGAGGGACACAACGGGGACTAGCGTGCCGGCAAGCACGTGAACCTCAGGATAAATCTTTGTGTCATCACTTTCATATTATGATTGATTGATCCCGGTGTTCGGTTATCTTGGTATTCATTGTTGATTATATTGGTTGGCTCAAAACTTCGCCCCTCGGTGAAACTCTCCTAACTCAACTTCGCATTACTTTCTTAGTTATATTTGCTAGCTAGTTAGCTTTGCTAGAGTAACTTCTTTGTGTAGCTTGCTAGTTGTAGTTGTAGTTATCTTCTCAGTTTGACTTGTGTGGTTGAGTGCAATTACTAGAATATGGAATTGGTTAGGTGGCTTGCAAACACCCCGTAGGCTAAGCAAAACTCGCATCTCGCTATTTGTTTTATTGATAAACTTATTTAGCTTGTCTTTGTAGAAAATTTTAATAGGCTATTCACCCCCCTCTAGCCATCAAGACCTTTCAAGTGGTATCGGAGCCGTGGTCACCGTTTGTAAGGCTTAACAACCTCGGTGTATGATGGCTCAAGTTATGTTCAATCATGTAAATGGCAAGCCTCCATTCTTTGATGGTGTCTCTTCCTTTGATCATTGGAAAAGGAAGATGAAGCAATATCTAGGCAATATACATAAGAAGGTTTGGGATGTGACCAAAGAAGGATACATCATTCTTGATGAGGAAAACCTCACTCCCAATGACCGCATCAACAAACAATGCAATACGGTGGCACTTGACACAATCTACCGTGCCATTGATGACAAAGTATTTGAGCAAATCAAAGATCTTGAAAAGGTAAATGAGCTTTGGATGAGGCTTGAAGAAACATATGAAGGCACTTCAACGGTAAAAAATGCCAAACTATATATGCTCAAGGACAAGTTCTCCACATTCAAGATGAAGGATGATGAATCCATCCCGGAGATGTTCTATAGGCTCTAAGTCATTGTCAATGATCTCAAGGGGCTTGGGGAGAAGGTTGAGGACAAGGACTTCTCACACAAGTTCTTGATTTGCTTACCCAAGAAGTTTGCCACCTTAAGAAGAATGATCTTTAGAGAGGGATTGGACAAGGTCAAACCAACCAATGTGCTTGGAGATATAATGACCGATGCCCAATACAATGATGATGAAGATGAGGTAGAAGAGAAGAAGGAGACCAAGGTCAAGCAAGAGAAGCCCATTGCATTCAAGGCTTCATCCTCTAAGGGCAAGAGCAAAGTCGAGAGTGATGATGATGATCCATTCGATGATGAGACCATGGCCCTCCTTGTGCACAAGATGGGAAGATTCATGAAGAAGAAATGATATGGGGCAAGAAAGAGAAGGGACTTCATGAAGGCAAAGGAGGTGCTTTGCTACAATTGCAATAGCCCTGATCATGTAGTGGCAAGGTGCCCCTTTGAAGACAAAAGATATCATGATGGAGAGTTGAAGTTGAAGAAGAATAAGAAGGACAAGAAGGAGAAGAAAGCAAATAATAGCTTCACATTCAACAAGAAGAAGAAGGGTGGTGGTTATGTAGTCACTTGGGATAGTGACAACTCCGATAGTGATGATGATGCAGCTCTAGTGATGATGAAAGGACCACTCGGTGAACCATTGCAAACATCGCCCTCTCCAACAAGCCATCCATCTTCGACACTACATCGACATGCCTTATGGCCAAGCCTACCAAGGTAAAATATAATGATAGTGATGATGATTCTTGTGCTAGTGATGGTTGTAGGGGTGATGATGAGGAGGATGAGGACTACTCCAAGGATGATCTATTGGGCATAACAGATCAAATGAGCAAGGGCTACAAGAGGACCACCAAGAAATACAAAATCTTGGAACAAGAGCTCATTGCCAAGAGCAATGAAAATGATGCCTTGATAGAGGAGCTTGTTGCTCTCAAAAAGAGTAAGGAGTGCAAAGAAATTGAACAAGAGCTTAAAGCTCTTATAAAATCCTTTGATGAGCTAGAGGCCTCTCGTGAGTGTCTAAAGGAAGACCACGAGGATCTTGAAATTGCTCACACTAGGCTTAAGGAAGCCCACTCCACTCTACTTGAGCTCATCAAGGAAAAGGACCTCAAGTTGGAGAAGCTCATGAAGGAAGCTAAGGAGGAGCAAGTGATTGTCACTTGTGACATTGGACTAACATGTGATATTATTGATGATTCTTTATTTGTTGGTCCTACTAATGCTTCATGTAGCTCATCATCATCCACCACAACCAACCCTATCTCTACTACTAGTGATTCATCACTTGTGGTTGAGAATGAGACTCTCAAGAGAGAGGTGGATGATCTCACCCGCGCATTAGGCAATGCCTATGGTGGGGATGCCCGCTTGCTAAAATGCTTGGGTAGCCAAAGGTTCTCTCTTAACAAAGAGGGATTAGGCTATACTCCCAAGAAGGGCAAGGCAGCCTTTGCTACTCCAAAGCCTCGCTTTGTAAAGAGCAATGGTCGTTATTGCAATAGATGCAAGCAAGTTGGGTATCTAGAGATTAATTGCAACAAAATGAACAAGAACAAGAAAAATGCTAATGTACCTTATATTCCTTTTGATTCTTGTTATGTGCTTAACAAGGGTGAGAAAGGTGTGCATGCTAGGTTTGTTGGTACACCAATTGTGGGCCCAAAGAAGAAGGCCATTTGGGTACCAAAGAGCTTAGTGACTAACCTGCAAGGACCCAAGCAAGTATGGGTACGTAAAAGACATTAAATTGTTTTGTAGGTAAATTACAAGGCCGGAGGAAGGCATTGGGTGCTTGATAGTGGGTGCTCTCAACATATGACCGGTGATTCAAGAATGTTCAACTCTCTCAAATCAAATGATAGTGGCATTGATAGTATCACATTTGGTGACAATAGCAAGGGTGATGTGAAGACTCTTGGAAGGATTGCAATCTCAAATGATCATAGCATCTCTAATGTGCTACTAGTTGAAAAGCTTAATTTCAACTTGTTGTCGGTTGCTCAATTGTGTGATCTCGGTTTCAAGTGCATATTTGGTGTTGATGATGTGGAGATAGTTAGTGTTGATGGCTCAAATTTGATCTTCAAAGGTTTTAGATTTGAGAATCTATACTTGGTTGATTTCAATGCTAGTGACACTCAACTTTCAACATGCTTGCTCACCAAATCAAGTATGGGTTGGTTATGGCATAGAAGACTTGGTCATGTTGGCATGAAGCAATTGAACAAGTTAGTGAAGCATGACTTAGTTAGAGGCTTGAAGGATGTCACATTTGAGAAAGATAAGCTATATAGTGCATGTCAAGCCGGAAAGCAAGTGGGCAACACTCATCCATTGAAGAGCATTATGAGTACGTCCAAGGCATTTGAGTTGTTGCACATGGATCTATTTGGGCCAACTACATACACAAGCATTGGTGGCAACAAGTATGGCTTTGTGATTGTGGATGATTTCACTAGATATACTTGGGTATTTTTTCTTGGGGACAAAAGTGATGTATTTGACATATTCAAGAAGTTCATCAAGAGAGTGCAAAATGAGTTTGAAACCACAATCAAGAAAGTGAGAAGTGACAATGGAAGTGAGTTTAGAAACACAAGAGTTGATGAGCTATGTGATGAGCTTGGAATCAAGCATCAATTCTCGGCCAAGTATACACCTCAATCAAATGGCCTAGTTGCGAGAAAGAATAGAACTTTGATTGATATGGCAAGATCAATGTTGAATGAGTATAATGTGAGTCATTCATTTTGGGCCGAAGCAATCAACACGGCTTGCTTCTATAGCAACCGCCTCTATTGCCACAAGTTTTTAGAGAAGACACCATATGAGATCTTAAATGGAAGAAAGCTCAACATTGCATACTTTTGGGTATTTGGTTGCAAATGCTATATCTTGAAGAAAGGCACTAGGTTGAGCAAGTTTGAAAAGAAATGTGATGAAGGATTCCTACTTGGTTACTCCACTACTAGCAAAGCTTATAGAGTTTGGAATTTGGCTAGTGGTTTACTTGAAGAAGTACATGATGTTGAGTTTGATGAAACAAATGGTTCTCAAGATGAAGAAGATAACTTGGATGATGTGAGAGGAACTCAATTGACCAATGCTATGAAAGAAATGGATATTGGTGATATTAGGCCAAAGCAAGTGATTGATGTGGATGACAACAAAGATCAAGTGCTCCAAAGTCCAATTACACAAGCTAGTGGTTCTCCAATGCAAAATCAAGCTAGTACATCATCTCAAGTGCAACAAGATCAACAAGTGGCTAGTTCATCATCTCCAACTCATGATCAACATCAACATCCAAGCAATCAAGTCCAAGTGCTTCAACCAACTAACATTGCAAGAGACCATCCATTGGATTCCATCATTGGTGACATACAAAGAGGAGTTCAAACTAGATCAAGATTGACATCTTTTTGTGCTCACTCTTCTTTTATGTCAATGGAAGAACCCAAGGACATTGATAAAGCATTGAGAGATCCGGATTGGGTAAATGCAATGCATGAAGAGCTCAACAACTTCAAGAGAAATGAAGTATGGGAATTAGTTGAGAGGCCTAAGGATCACAATGTCATTAGAACAAGATGGGTCTTTCGTAACAAGCAAGATCAAGATGGGATAGTAGTAAGGAACAAAGCAAGACTAGTGGCTCAAGGTTACACATAAATAGAGGGTCTTGACTTTGGTGAAACATATGCTCCGGTTGCAAGATTGGAAGCAATTAGAATCTTACTTGCCTATGCTTGTGCTCATAATATCAAGCTATATCAAATGGATGTGAAGAGTGCATTTCTCAATGGGTACATTCAAGAGGAGGTGTATGTGGAGCAACCTCCCGGTTTTGAAGATGACAAGAAACCCAACCATGTATATAAGTTGAGAAAAGCTTTGTATGGATTGAAGCAAGCACCTAGAGCATGGTATGAAAGATTAAGAGATTTCTTGATATCCAAAGGATTTGTCATGGGCAAAGTTGATACAACACTATTTACCAAGAAGATTGGGAAAGACTTGTTTGTGTTGCAAATCTATGTTGATGATATCATATTCGGTTCAACCAATCAAGATTATTGTGATGAGTTTGGGAAAATGATGGCAAAGGAATTTGAAATGTCAATGATTGGTGAACTTAGTTTCTTTCTTGGACTTCAAATCAAACAAATGAAAGAAGGTACATTTGTGAGCCAAACCAAGTACATCAAAGATATGCTCAAGAAGTTTGGCATGGAAGATGCAAAGAGTATTACAACCCCAATGGGCACTAGTGGAAGTTTGGATAGTGACAAGAGTGGCAACATGGTGGATCAAAAGCTATATAGATCAATGATTGGTAGCCTACTCTATGTGACGGCATCAAGGCCCGATGTGATGTTTAGTGTATGTATGTGTGCAAGATTTCAAGCCTCACCAAGAGAAAGTCATTTGAAGGCAACAAAGAGAATATTGAGGTACTTAAAGCATACACAAGATGTTGGATTGTGGTATCCCAAAGGTGCAAGTTTTGAGCTAGTTGGATATTCGGATTCCGACTATGCCGGTGACAAAGTGGAGAGAAAGAGCACTTCCGGGACTTGTCAATTGTTGGGAAGATCACTTGTCTCATGGTCATCCAAGAAGCAAAATAGTATTGCACTATCTACCGCCGAGGCCGAATACATCGCCGCGGGTAGTTGTTGTGCACAAATCTTGTGGATGAAGGCAACATTGAAAGATTTTGGAATCAATTTCAAGAATGTGCCATTGCTATGTGACAATAAAAGTGCCGTGAAGCTAACCAACAATCCGGTTCAACATCAAAGAACAAAGCATATTGATGTTCGTCATCACTTTATTAGAGATCATCAACAAAAGGGTGACATTGCTATTGAGAGTGTGGGCACCGAAGATCAATTAGCCGATCTATTCACCAAGCCACTTGATGAGAAGAGATTTCACAAGCTAAAGAATGAGTTGAACATACTTGACTTCTCCAACATGAGTTGATGCACCCCATATATGACATGCCTCTCCTTCGAGCCCCAAGGTACAATTGGTTAACATGTCATACATTATTTGCTAAGGACTTGTTTAGTGCATCCAGTCATAATTTACTTGTTCTAGGCTCATTCATGAAAATCAAATGAATTTGAAGTTTATATGGTGCCACTATTGTTTCCATGACTTGTATGATCTAGTGGTAGCATATAACTTGTTTAAGTAGCTTGTGATCCTATGTGTTTAATCTAGAAAACTTGTCTAAATATTTGCTTCAACATAGTGCATGATAACCCTTCTAAGGAGGTGTGAAGAAGCTTGCCCTTGGATCAAACCGAAGTATTTTATTTATGCAAGCAATCTAGGTTGAATCATAAACTTGATCCTCACCCCATATTTCAACATGATAATCTATCTAAAGTTTGCTCCTTGTGGTCAATTGGTGCCAAAGGGGGAGAAAATATTGTTCACAAAGATAGAACTCAAAGAGGGAGAAGCTCAAAGGGGGAGGATTGATAAAAGAAGGGGATCAACTAAAATTTTGAGCACACAAGTAGGGGGAGCAAGCTCTTAAACATGAATGTTGCACTTCCATGTGCACTTCATATGTATGATGCATAGTTATGCATTTCGTTTTTCTCCGATACATTGCTTGTGTGGTGACTTGCTAGTATAATTTGAATGATGAATTGAGGTACTAGCATGAATAGGAAGTAGTTAGATATTTCTTGCTTCATGTTTTTCATAGTGGTACTAGAACCTTGCTTATAATGTTAATCTCACGAGGTTTCTAGTTATGTTTGTGTTTTTACAAGTGGTATCTAACTACACAAGGTGCTAAGATGGTGTTTATCGCTACTCCGATTGTATCACGCTTCAAAGGTCTATAATCTTAAACACTTAGCACCTATTGGTAGTCAATGCTCCTAATCTATCCTATCTAACATGTATGCTTCCAAAATCCAAACATATAGCATACATGTAGGGGGAGCCATTGCTATCAATTTGAATTCATGATCACATGTCCATAATTCTTACACATGGTAATATACTTGGACAATGTGACATGGGTTCAATCAAAATTTTATCATAATATCTTTGTGAAAGGTTTGTCACCAATTACCAACAAGGGGGAGATTGAAAGTCCTATGTTTGGTGTTGGTAATTAGTGACAATGCCTAAATACTAATCCTATGCCTAAGTTGTATGTAGCATATAAGGATTAGTACATTCCAAGGTTGGTGGCAAGATGGACATGGTGATCAAGATGGCCACACTTGGATTTGGATGCAACCCTACGTGATCAAGGCAAAGGTATATGCTTAAGGGTTGTGTTTTAGTAACCAAGACACCTAGTGGGTGTGGTTACATTATAGGATAGATAGCCGTACTATAAAGAGGGAAATGACGCGGCTATTGAACTCCTAAGTGCCTCTAGATGTGCATTTCATGATCATATGCATTTGGATAGAACTAATATCGCCTTAAAAAATGATTGTGAAAATGCTAACACACTCACACATGACGAGATCACTTGGTGGTGTTAGCACATTTGCGATGGCGTTGGAGTTTGAGCGGTAGAGAGGGTTTGGGTTCCTCTCTCCCTCCCGCCGAGCTTGCGAGGCGGGATTCAGGCGTTTTCAAGAAGTTGAAACAACTATTTTCCACTACGCCGGAAGTCCAGAAAAGAAACGGAGGCGAACGGAGGTCACAGAAGTGACCGGACGCTGAACCGGACGCGGTCCTTGCATGACCGGACGCGTCCGGTCAGTGTTCAGTGTCTGCGTGTTTTTCAGTTTGATGATCGGACGCGAGGCACGTCCGGTCACTAATGATCGGACGCGTCCGGTCATTCAGGGAGCTTACTGGACTCTAACCGGACGCTGGCACTGTCGCGTCCGGTCATTTTCTTCAGCGCGTCCAGTCACTGTTTTGTTGAGCGCTGCTCAGGCGACCAGCGCGTCCGGTCATTCTCGGGACCAGCGCGTCCGGTCGTTTCCAGTGCGTCCGGTCTGCGCGATGAGCGCGTCTGGTCGTTGCTTCGCAGTTAGCCGTTGGGCGACCGGCGCGTCTGGTCATTTGGACCAGCGTGTCCGGTCAGTACTTCATAAGTTAGCCGTTGCACGACCGGCGCGTCCGGTCAGTGTGACCAGCGCGTCCGGTCAGCACGATTTCGGCTGTTTAAGTTTCTAACGGCTCTATTCGAAGGGGTACGTCTATAAATACTCATTGGCCGGCTCAAGGCTCTCTCTCTCTCGAACATTTGACATACTTGTGAGCACTTTGAGCTAAGCAACTCCCCTCCCACTCATCTCTCTTGCTTCTTTGCATATTCGAAGTGAGATTGAGTGATCCAAGTGCATTTGCATTGTGAGATAGCATCTAGTTGACACTTGGTGGTTGATTTGCTACGGGATTCTTGTTTCTCTTGGTGGTTGCCGCCACCTAGACGGCTTGGAGTAGCTTGGAGGCGTTGGCAAGAGTTGGTGATTGTTCTTGGCCACCTCCGGTGATTGTGAGGGGTTTGTGCCTACCTCGGCGAAGCGCCAAAGGCAACATTAGTATATTGCTCGTGTCATTGCAACCTTTTGCTATTTGGTAGGTTCTTGTGGCGCCTTTTGAGAGACTCGGTGTGAGACCGATTAGCCACCGAACCACGTGGTGAAGAGGGACACAACGGGGACTAGCGTGCCGGCAAGCACGTGAACCTCGGGATAAATCTTTGTGTCATCACTTTCATATTGTGATTGATTGATCCTGGTGTTTGGTTATCTTGGTATTCATTGTGGATTATATTGGTTGGCTCAAAACTTCGCCCCTCGGTGAAACTCTCCTAACTCAACTTCGCATTACTTTCTTAGTTATATTTGCTAGCTAGTTAGCTTTGCTAGAGTAACTTCTTTGTGTAGCTTGCTAGTTGTAGTTGTAGTTATCTTCTCAGTTTGACTTGTGCGGTTGAGTGCAATTACTAGAATTGTGAATTGGTTAGGTGGCCTGCAAACACCCCGTAGGCTAAGCAAAACTCGCATCTCGCTATTTGTTTTATTGATAAACTTGTTTAGCTTGTCTTTGTAGAAAATTTTAATAGGCTATTCACCCCCCTCTAGCCATCAAGACCTTTCAGATGCTCGCCATGGTCATCAAGGACCAGAACCAAATTAGCATAGTGACTTCAAGGATTTTCTTGACACCAAGCCCCCGCTCTTTAAGGAGGCGGAGGAACCTCTGCAAGCTGATGAGTGGTTGAATACCATTGAGCAGAAGTTCCGTCTGCTTTGTCTAACTGAGGAGCTGAAGACTGAGTATGCTTCCCACCAACTGCATGGCCCGGTTGGTATTTGGTGGAGTCACTACCGCTCCACGTTGCCTCCTAATGTCCCGATCGCTTGGGACCAGTTTAAAACAGCTTTCCGCGGGAATTACATTCCTCCAGGTTTGATGGCTATAAAGCACACTGAGTTCATGAGATTAACCCAAGGCAATAAGAGTTTGACAGAATACCTGCAAGCCTTTAACAATCTTGCAAGGTATGCAACTGAGTTTGTGGATACTGATGCTAAGAAGATTGCTAGCTTCAAGCGTGGCCTCGGTCCAAAGCTGATGAAGACCATGGGTACTAGCAAATGTGCTACTTTTAATAATTTTATCAGTGATGCTCTGACTCAAGAAAACAATAACTCTATCTATGCTGCTTCTAAGAGCCGCAAGAGGGCCCTTGAGGCAGGTGCGTCACAGTCCCGAGCTCCAGCTGCACCGAGGGCTCCTCCTCGCCCTCCTGCCACAAGTGCTAAGTTCTATCCCCCGTAAAAGAAGGCGCCAGCTAAGACTGGGTTTCGCAAAGCATATACCGTGTCTTTGCCAAAGGGTAGTTCTGGTCAAGGCAGCTCTAGTGTCCCTCCAAGCAACATGCCTTGCTGGAACTGCAACAAACTAGGTCATTGGTCTAGGAATTGTCCGTATCCTAAGAAGAATGCAAACCAAGGTGGTCGTTAGGGGCATGTTCATTATAATAGTATTGAAGAAATTCCATCTGGTGAGGTAGTCACTGCTGGTAAGTTCCTAGTCGACCAATATTCTGCAGTGGTGCTATTTGATTCAGGTGCTTCACATTCCTTTATCAGTCCTATGTTTGCATCGAAGTTTGCACACAAATTGCATACTGTTGAAGGTGGGGGGTTATTGCATTAGAGCGGCAAGTGGGAATATTTCCACAAATCAAGTAGTAAGAGATCTAGAGTTTGAAATAGAAGGACAAAAGTACTCGCTTACCTTAGTGGTTTTTCCTGGATTAGGTATTGATGTTATTTTGGGCATGAATTGGATGAGTCAGAATGGGGTGCTCATTGATACATCCACCCGGGTAGTTATGCTCAGAGATCCTACTGATCAGAAAGGTTTTCTAGTGCAACTTCCTAGGCAGTTTGATCTTTCTTGTGAGGTTCATGCGGTACAAGTGAAGGTATTAACTGATATTCCCATAGTGAGTGAGTTTCCTGACGTTTTTCCTGATGATTTGTCGGGGCTACCTACGGATCGGGATGTGGAGTTCAAAATCGAATTGTTGCCTGGCATGACACCTATCTCTAGGAGACCCTATAGGATGCCTCCGAATGAACTAGCTGAACTTAAGGTGCAGTTGAATGAATTTTTGAAGAAGGGGCTGATTCGTCCCAGTTCGTCTCCGTGGGGATGTCCTGCGATCTTTGTAAAGAAGAAGGACCAGTCATTGCGGATGTGCATAGATTATAGGCCTCTAAATGCAGTCACTGTCAAAAATAAGTATCCTCTACCACGCATCGATATCTTGTTTGATCAGTTATCTAAAGCTAAAGTCTTTTCCAAGATCGACCTAAGATCTGGCTACCATCAAATTAAAATCCATCTGAAAGATGTTCCAAAAATAGCCCTCTCTACCAGATACGGCCTTTATGAGTATCTCGTTATGTCCTTCGGCTTGACCAATGCCCCCGCATACTTCATGTACTTGATGAATTCGGTGTTTATGCCCGAATTGGATAAGTTTGTGGTGGTATTTATTGATGACATTCTGGTATATTCTGAAAATGAGGAAGACCATGCTGAACATTTATGTATAGTCCTCACAAGACTGCGTGAACATTAACTATATGCAAAATTCAGCAAGTGCGAATTCTGGCTTCGTGAAGTACCTTTCCTTGGGCATGTGTTGTCCGATAGAGGAATTATGGTGGATCCCGCCAAGGTACAAGAAGTAATGAACTGGAAGACTCCTATCTCGGTTCACGAGGTCCGGAGTTTTCTTGGATTGGCTGGCTATTATCGTCGCTTCATCCCGGATTTCTCAAAAATAGCCAAGCCAATGACTCGGTTGCTGCAAAAAGACACCAGGTTTATCTGGACTCCTGAGTGTGATGCAGCTTTTCACAAACTGCGAACTCTCCTAACCTCTGCTCTAGTTTTGGCACAATCGGATATCGAGAAACCATTTGATGTGTATTGTGATGCCTTAGGCATAGGTTTGGGAGGTGTTCTGATGCAGGAAGGCCGAGTAATTGCATATACCTCTCGACAACTTTGGAAACATGAGGTGAATTATCCAATGCATGACTTAGAACTCGCGGCAGTTGTTCATGCTTTGAAAGCCTGGCGACACTATCTGTTGGGCAATTTTTGCAATATCTATACTGACCATAAAAGCCTCAAATATATCTTCACCCAACCCGAGTTGAATATGCGTCAAAGAAGATGGCTTGAGTTGATTAAAGATTATAATCTCCAAGTGCACTATCATCCTGGCAAGGCAAATGTGGTTGCCGATGCCTTAAGCCATAAGTCTCATTGCCACTCATTAGTTGAGAGTGATTTTCATCTGTCTTGCCTTCTACACCCAGCCATTCTGTATGACATCACTGTCAGTTGCACTCTCAAGAGTAGAATTATTGAGCTTCAAAAGACTGACACTGGTATATTCCACATCAAGCGTAAGATGAAAGAGCAAGAAACTACACATTTCAGGGTAGATGAAGAGGGTGTACTGTGGTTCAAGGATAGGTTAGTTGTGCCTAAGGACCGAGAGCTTAGAAATCATATCATGTCTGAAGCACACTCCTCTAAGTTGTTCATCCATCCTGGTAGCAATAAGATGTATTACGATTTGAAGCCATACTATTGGAGGACCAAAATGCGGAAAGAAATAGCTGCATATGTTGCTAGGTGTGATACCTGCTGTAGGGTTAAGGCTGTGCACATGAAAGCTGGATTGCTTCAACCACTTTCTATCCCAGGTTGGAAATGGGAGGAGATAAATATGGATTTCATTGTTGGACTTCCTCCTACTGTCAAGAACCATAACTCTATCTGGGTAATTGTAGATCGCCTAACCAAGTCGGCTCACTTCATTCCTGTTCGAGTAGACTATCATCCTACTCACTATGCTAAGTTGTACTTCAATCAGATAGTCCAGCTCCATGGGATATCTCGTACTATCGTTTCTGACCGTGGTCAATAGTTCACTGCTCGTTTTTTGGAGCACTTGCATCATCTTCTGGGAACCAAGTTAGTAAGAAGCTCTACTTATCACCCCCAGACATCAGGTCAGATTGAACGAGTTAACCAGATCTTGGAGGATATGTTACGGGCTTGTGTTATTTCATCCAAGGGTTCATGGGAGAAATGGTTGCCTCTAGCTGAGTTTTCGTATAATAATAGTTATCAAGAGAGCATTAAGATGGCCCCATTCGAAGCATTGTACGGTCGTAAGTGTAGAACCCCACTGAATTGGATAGAAGCTGGTGAGAGAAAGTATTATGGTATTGATTTTGTCCAGGAGGCGGAAGAACAAGTCCGTACCATCAAAATCCATATGGCTGCAGCTCAATCTAGACAGAAAAGTTATGCTGATCGCCGTAGAAAACCGATTGAGTTTGAAGTTGGAGACTTCGTGTATCTGAAAGTGTCCCCTATGAAGAGTGTACAATGCTTTGGTGTGAAGCGGAAGCTTGCACCCATATACGTGGGTCCTTTCCAGATCATAGGAAAGAGTGGTGTTGTCGCATATAAGATCCAGTTACCTCCTGAAATGAGCGCCATTTTCAATGTTTTCCATGTATCCTAGTTAAAGAAGTGTCTTCGAGTTCCTGAAGAAAGAGTTCCATTAGGGGATATCAGGCTAGAATCCAATTTAACTTACGAAGAAAAGCCAGTCCGTGTGATTGACACTCAAGAACGGATAACTAGAAGTCGAGTGGTTAAGTGGTATAAAGTAATGTGGAGTAATCAGGGTAGTGAGAGTGATGCTACGTGGGAGCGAGAAGACTATTTATGTGATGGTTATAAGAAATTCTATCAACAATGGTACGCTTTCCAAATCTCGGGATGAGATTTTTATAAGGGAGAGGGCTGTAACACCCCAGGTGTTTGGCTTCCTTAATTGCATTGCATTTCATGAACTTGAGCATCATCCATTCATGCATGAGCTTATAATATGTGAAACATTGCAACATGTGTTTATATTTCATGTGTATTATGAAGTGAGTAGTGTGCAACACCCAAGTGCCACATGTGCAACTTCCTTTTGAGACATGCCACCCACTTTAGTGAAACATGATTAGCAAGTGCTATGCAAAACACTCATGCAACATGTGCAACATGATCTTGCAACATTTGGGTAGAAATATTGTTTTGCTTGTTTCAAAGTATGTGACACTAGGAAGTTTGTGCAACCAATGTGTAGAGTGGCTAATTAGGTCTTATAACACCTTAATTACATTTAGGGTAAGTAGTGGAGCAATGTTCATGTTGACCAAAATGACTAAAATGCCCTCCAATGTGTTGTTGACCAAACTTGGATCCTAGAATGCTTTGGTTTGACCATTTAAAAAGTCTAGCTTAGAAATCTTGCATGGAGGAGCAACCTTAAGCAAAGTTGTAGAGAATTTCATAAGGAACAAAAGTTCTAATATGGCCATCTCATGAAAATGACTAGAACATGCTAAAAATGGCCCACAAGTCAGCTTGAGTGGTGCCCAACACTTGGAAAATTTTCTAAGTCCTGAACTGGTTTGCAGTTTCATTGTACCCCACTTTAGGACCTTGTAGTTTCAAATCTAGGCTGAATTAGTCCAAACTCCAATTGACAATATTGTTGTTCACACATAGCTCTACAATTTTGTTGTTAACACCTATCACTAATTCGGGCTAGGTTAGGAGTTTTACTCGGTGGAAAGTCGCCTGTCAGTCGACGCCATCGAGCTCTGAAACGGGGATTCAGACATGCTGAGCCGGGTGACTGATAGTCACAGGCCGTCGCCATCGCGTGTCCTCCACGCGCCGCGCATGACCTGGCGCCTTGGCCAGCTGCCGAGCGCTTAGAAGGGTGCCTCTGCTGTCGTCCAAACCTCAACCACCATTCCCTCCTCCCTCTCCCTCCTGGCGGAGGAAATGGAGAGAACCGAGCCACCATTGCCGCCCTTGCTCCGATGAGCTCGCACGCGTTTTCCACCGCACCACCGCGCCTCAAGTCCGGCCAACAGCTACACCTTGAACTCCTCTACCCCCTCGTCCCATCCCTGCCCTCAGACGCACCACGGTAAGGCAACATTGCCGTTTCTGCCACCGCGAGAGCTCACCGGTGTTCGTCCGCGTGATGGCTCACCGTGGTCAGCACAGCACCGTGCACCTCTGCTTTTCCTAGCGCTTGTTCCCCCTTCCCTGTCAACCGTAGAGACTCTAGTGAAGACGCTACCGCAAATGCCGGTTGAACCGGGTCGGAGCACGGCCGCGCACTGCCGCGCCATGGCCGCTGTTGAGGTGCTCATGCGGCCGCGCCACTCCACTCCATCCCAGTCCGCATTA
This sequence comes from Saccharum hybrid cultivar R570, assembly GCA_038087645.1. Classification (NCBI taxonomy): domain Eukaryota; kingdom Viridiplantae; phylum Streptophyta; class Magnoliopsida; order Poales; family Poaceae; genus Saccharum; species Saccharum hybrid cultivar. The sequence goes on from JAQSUU010000449.1 coordinate 3,124,510, forward strand.
GTAGCCTAGTTAGGTCCGCTAAGGCTCTAGGAAGCTGGCGCGTCCCTCTGCTGGCCATCTAGCGGTCGGAGCTCGCCGGCGCTCCACCGCGCGCCACCACCGAGCCGTCGTCGCCATGGCCGAGGCCGCTAGGGTCGGGTAGAGTCCATGGTTTAGGGGTCAGGCGATGCGGAAGGTCGAGAGGAACCTAGGGGTACCATTCCCCTCGCCGGAGATGCCGCCGTCGACGAGCTGGAGCTCGCCGGAGCTGCTGCTCCTCCGTCTCGGTTTTTGTCTCTCTGGCTAGCGGGCCCCCCTGTCAAGCGCGCACGGGTGGGAGCCGGAGCAGGCCATGAGCTGGGCCGCGCTGGCGGGTCGGGCGGCCTAGTGGTCCCGTTTTGTTTTTTTTGAAATTTTAGTTTCTTCATCATTTCACAGATTTGATTGATGTTTCTGATTTTCTTATCTAGGGTTTGGTATATCTAAAATTTGTGATTTAAATTTTGTTAGACTCTTAGTGAAGTGTAGTATTTAATAAAAATATAATCTAAGCACTTGTATTAGAGCTTATGGAAGAATTAAATTGAAACTTTAAATGTGTTTTAAATTGCATGCAAACTTGTTTAAATCATATCTTGAGCTTCTTTGTTCCAAAAATTATGAAATTTGGTGAGTATGTTATTTCATATATATACTAGCTCTGGTAAAAGTTTGGATCCTATTGCTTGAGTAGTTTTCAAGTTATGATGTTGACATTTTATATTAGGAGATAATTGAATGAATTTTCATAATTTTTCTATAGTTCCAGTAAAGGTAAAATTTTGGGAGTGTTGTTCTTAGGTTATAATGACACTATGAAAAATATCAAATCTGTTGTTTGACACTTTTCAATAGGGTTTCCTATTTATGCAAAAATCAGCCTTTTTGGCTTGTGAATTTCGTGTAGAGAGTTTCTGTGAATAACTTTAGTTAAAATTTTTACAGTAGCCTCCTAGTAGGCCAAGGAGCCTCCTGTAATTTTTATAGAATTTTTCTAAGCAGTTGCATATGAGTTTAATTTCCCACTTAATTAATTAAGTAAATTAAGAAATGGGTTGAAATAAATGTTCTGGGTTGACACACCTTACTTTCTGGTGTTTTTATGACATGTGTGAACTAGTAGTAGCATTGGTTTGGTCATAGAGGCAGTTCGATACATGAATAAATATTTAATTTTTCACAATTCTAGGTTCTCTGGACAGCTGGTAGCATTTTTGGATTTGATCCTTGATAAAAGTGTTTGCTGAGAAACTTGTGAATACCAAAGTGGTAGGAAACTTAGTAAACTAGTTTGTGACAAAATTTGGTGGCATTTAGCCTAGTAGTCTAGGAGTTATAGCTGTTTAAAGTGGCTGTCCAGAAATGGCTGCTCTCTGTTTAGAGAGGACAGATTTCTGGAACATTCGAATTTTGACTAGGTAAACTTTGAAATTAAGTGTTGAGGTCTGAAAATAAATTGTAGAGTATTTTATAAGCTTTCCATATTGTCTTGTATCATGCCTTTAGCATTTGGGAATCTACAGTTGTGATAGAAATACGTAGCTGCTGTCCAGAATGTGTTGTTACGATATTTTATGATTGGTTGTTAGTAATCTAAGTAATATTGTTCTTGTGATTTTTAGGTGTTAGGGCCTTAGCTGAAGAGGAACATTTATACATTAGGTTGTGTAGATTATGTAAGTACTTCTCTACCGGAGAAGAGATTTGCACGTAATGTTGAAGTAACTTGAGTAGAGTACTTATATTGCTGAAATGCATTCCATTCCGAGCATGTTGCATTCATTATGCATCCATGAAATTCATTGTGCATTTATGCAATAGGTGTTCCAGAGGGAGTGACACTCCTCGAGTTCGAGGGAACAATTCCGGAGGAGGACCAGGAGCAGTCGGGAGAACCCGAAGAGACAGCCAACGAAGGACACGCCGTTGATGAGTTACCGGAGTGTCCGGATCATCGCCCGTCCTCTTTTCTGAAAGGCAAGCCCCGGTGCATGCTGACCCATTTGTTTTATATATCAATCTTGAGTACTCTTACTTGTTTACTGCATTAAGTTATAGGAGTTGTATGAAAACTCTTGTTGCATTATACCTGTCCTTGTCTAGATATCATACTTAAACCCTAAATTAGGTTTAGGCACGTGTTAATGCTTAGCCCTGCTTAGTCTGGTAGAAGTCGAGTGATTTCCGGTCATCCGCGAGATGTAGGATTGGGTCACGAGTGGCTATGTTGGCTATCATGGATGGAACCATGCCTAAAAATGAATTTGAGACCGGGCGGGAGTTCGATAGTGCAGCCGCAAGACACTTCACGTCTTGGGTGCGGAGCTATGCCCGTTTGAGTTGTTTAAGGACCGATTCGTTGTACGTCCTTGAGTCATGTTGAACGCAGTCTAACACTTATTTGGCTGGATAAGTCGTTCCGACCGCGAATCTGAGTAATACAGTTTAGGCGGGGAATCGACTGGTAAGTCGCATCTTGGAGGAGAGTAATGATTGTGCTTGGGGACATTGGCGTGAGACCAAGGGGGGTTAGAGTCCCTAGCACCTGGCAGAGTGTCGCCCTTAGGGATACGACATCAGTTGGACCCGCGGCTCCTGAACTGTACCAAAGGTGACCTGAGCAGCCCTCGCCAGGCGTGACTCGGTGAGTGTTAGAAATACCCCTACAGCTGGATAGAAATTCGATTCGAATCGCCGTCGCTCCCGGTTAGTGAGCACTTGACTTGAGCAGCGGCAACGTAGATCTCATTAAATTGAACAGATGGTTAAGCAATGATGATGTTGCCACAAATTTATACCTGCTATGGATATAATAATTTTATTGTTTGATTATAATCAAGTGAATGTTTAGTACAGGTGCTAAGATAGATGACAGGTTAATGTTAAAAATAACTGCTAGTATAGGTTAAAAGAGTTTAAATTACTTATGCTTTTTCCGCAAAGGTGATGTCAGCCAGCTCCACTTATGAAAGCCTTGCATGATCCTTGGTGTCTCTTATTTTTCGTTTCGATGGGTAAGTCTAGCTGAGTACATTCTTGTACTCAGGGTTTATTCCCTCCTGTTGCAGATGACATGCTTTATCAGGGCTTCTGCAAGACCTGCCTCCACCCCGCGGGTGACGAGGACTAGATCACTCGGGCGTGATCGTCTGTTATTTACTTTCCTTAATGCTTTTGTGGGATGGTGATCTGTAAGACTGGCAATAGTATTTGAACTAAATGTGTGTGTTATGCTTTCGCTACTTTATGAACTCGGTTTGTAATAATTTGCGACTCCGTGTGTTGTAAGCGAACTTCCGAACTACTTGTGAAATGTAACGTGTGATGTGTATGTTGAATGATGCGATCTTGGTTGTAAAAGAGTTGGTTTGAAATCCTTCGTGGTTTTGATTGACTACCAGGATTATATGGGCTCAAGTTCGAAAATTTGAGCGTTTCGGAGCTTGTTTTTGTACTTGTGCTCTTATAATTTGGTCAGTTCTGTTACAGTTCCGACTTGGGGTCGTGCGACTCGGAGATTGCCGATAGTCGAGATGCCTTGTCGAACAAGCTTTGTACGAGTCAGGACATGGTCAAAGTGTCCCGTCGAGGGTGCCTCGTACGAGTCAGAACGTAGTCGAGGCGTCCTGTTGAGCTGGCCTCGTGCGAGTCGGAACGCAGTCGAGGTGTCTCGTGCACTACCTTTGGCTTTGTTCCATTTGTGGATAGTGTTTTGTTTTTCTTAATCATTGATTGTGGGTACCCCTAGTTTGTAGGTACCGATAGTAGCCCCTGAGCCTTTGGGTGAGTGTGGGTTACTCTCTCAGAGGCTCAGTGGTTCATAAACTGGAGTCGTAGCGTTGTAACTTTTTCTGGTGGGGGCGTGCGAGCGCACCCATCAGGGTAGCCCCTGAGGCCTTGATGGAGTATTTGGACTCCTCCGAGGTCTTTTACACGCTCTATTGAGGAACGGTCTTGTATCGTGGCTTGTTCTGCATTTTTTCGTTCGAGGTTTAGTTTTTTGCGGTCGAGCCCCCAAGCCTCGTGCGCGCAAGGTCGATCAGAGTCTTGACCATCTTTTATCTTTTGACCCTCACGCTCCCTTTTTAGAAAAAAGGAGGAGGGGTGGGGAATGTCGTACTACCCTCGTTTGGGCGAGTTCTGACGGCCTCCGGTGAGCTATTAACGGGGAATTCGAGTGTGAGCCCGTGCTCTATTCGGTAGGAGTCGGCTAGCGGCCACGGAGGCGCTCTCAAGAATGCCAAAGAGTAGTCGTGTGGATCTCGATTCCTTGCGATGGGATTTGAGGGCTCGATGCCTCCCTCCGAGGGGATTCCTCCGTCGACCTTCTCTTTTAGCCTCGAATACGTCTTGGGGTGCCTCGAGAGCGCGGCTCGAGCCCTGGCCTTGTATGGGCGCATCCCTAATCGTCCCTGACTCTGTTACTCAAGGGCTACTGTTGAACCCTGGTCGAGGGCCAGCTTTCGATCCCTCGAGATTCATATCAGGCTCAGAGCCCGTTACCCATGCGTCTGGGAATATCCGTCCGCGGATCCTTCTCCTACCTATTTTGGACACGTCTTTTCAGGAGGGGAAGAGAGATTGGCGTGGTGCGACAGTTACGGCGCGTATAGTGGCCACGTGCCCATATCTGTGGGTTTTGAGGGAGCGGGTAGGTAAGGTCATTGAATGCAAAAATGGCTTCTACCTTTTCGCCCGCCCATTGGACTTTCATCGGGGTATAAGAGCAAGACCCGGGGTTCCATTTTCCCCTACAGGCCCTTTTTGCATTCTTGCCTTCACTGCCCTACTTCGCCTTCTCCGTCGCCTTGCGCCCTTCAGCCGCCGTCCAGCACCGCTGTCGCTTTTTCTTGCCTGTGTAGTCTTCCAACAACAATGGCAGGCAAGAGCCAGCTCCTTCCCGCCGATGCTTGGGCCAACTCCTCAGTAACAGAGAGGAGGCTGGAAGAGCTGGTCCATGATGGGCTTTTGTGGCTGAAGACGAGTCGGACCCAGCCGAAGTGGAGAGCACCGTCGTCTGACCACCAGGAACCAGCGCCCCTAGAAGGCTACATGGTGAGCTTCATATGATTTCACGAGAGGGGGTTTAGCGTGCCGACCAGCCCCTTCATGCGGGCACTCCTCCACTACTACAAGGTGGAGCTGCACCACCTCGCCCCCAACACCATCTCGTAGGCCGCCATTTTCGCGGCGGTCTGTGAGGGATACCTGGGGATGGAGCCATAGTGGAATATGTGGCTCCACCTCTTCAGGGCGGAGATTTTTGCCAAGAAGGCAGGAGAGCGAGGGGCATGGCGCGCGGTGCACGCGAGGAGCTGCGTCCTCCAAGTCCGGTCTGGTCGAGGCGACCAGTACATCCCGGCGCAGTTGATCTCCTCAAACAGCGACTGTCACGACGGCTGGTTCTACCTCCACAATGACGGCGACCAGCTGCCGAGGTATTCCGGCTGGGTGCTGGTTGCTCAAGAGGAGAACTGGGGGTACGACGTCGTTGAAGACGAGAAGCCAAAGCTGGAGCCGCTGCTCGACGCGTTGTGGAGGCTCCATCAGCGTGGACTAACGGTGGGGATGGTGGCCGCGACGTTTCATCGCCGGAGGGTGATGACGCTGACGCAGCATCGGCTTCGGCTTGACCAGATGACGCCGGAGGTGCCATTGGAGGGGAGCAGGATGTCGCACGAGTCCCTCTCCCTCGATGAGGTCACTCGATGTGCGCGACGGATGGTGGGGAGCTTCCGGTAGGAGGATATCGACCGGGTTCTGATGCGCCCCACCCAGGGATTCGAGCCCCTGGTAAGTGTCGTCCTTGCGTTCTTGAGATCTTTTGCTTCCGGATTCCTTCCACTAACTTGGTCGAGGTCCGTGTATAGGATCTGTCAGCGGTTAAGGAAACGCGGCCGCCGCTTCCGAAAGATTGGGTCACTTGGGAGGCTCGACGCCTCTTGGCGGCCCAGAAGAAAGAGGAGAAAGACGCCGCCAAGAAGCGTCAAGTCCGCAAGGCCCAGGAGCAGGAGGTGCTGAAGAAGCGTCGACGTCAACAGAGCCTCGACGGGCTCCTGCTCGAGGAGTCTCCCTCTGAGATGGTCTCAGGGGAGAATGATGATGACGGTGACGATGATGATGCCTTATCGCGGTACGACGCTGTGACTTGTTTGGCGGACCTCCCCGATGTGCGCCCCTTTTTGGAGCCCATTGGGGGGTCGACCTCCCAGGTGTCGAGGGTGGCCTCGGCGCCCGTTGAGGGGGAGGAGGATCTAGGAGAGAAGGAGGCCGGAGCGGGTCACTCAGCGGGAGGGGCCGCCTCGTCTAGGGCCCCGCAAGAAGGGTCGATGGCACCGCCCCCACGAGTCCAAGCACCTTGGGCTCAGATGGCGGCCGGGGCAACGACATCGGCGTCAGCATCCGGGGCACCATCGACAGGCATGAGGACCCAAGGCTAGCTAGCCTCGGCGGCGCAGAGGACCCTGGACGCTTCGCTAGCTAGGGCTCCGAGGAGCGCCCGGCCAGCAGGAGGCTCGACGGTAGGGCCGTCGCAGGCGCCGTCGGGTGGCTCTAGCCCGCCGGGGCCTAGGCCCCTGGTTCCCATATCTAGGTAAGCCTTCCTATCCTATTTTTTGTGATCGGTGATCCCATTTTTTATTCTGACGCATTTATTTGTTCCTTAGGCACAAGCGCAAGGCAGAGCTTGCGGGTCCGACCCCCGAGAAGGTGCTCCGATCGGGCACCGCCGTAATAATGCGGACGGCGGCCGACGACACCGCCTGGGTCACGAGACTCTAGGCTGCAACGGAGCGGCTAAAGCAGTGGGAGGCGGCTACCCAGGCGGGGGCGGGCACCTAGGAGGTCACCGGCCCTGACCCCGCCGCGCAGGGGTCGGGGCTGATAGAAACAGTGGTCCCCAGCGGTGCCAGGCTCGAGGCGCCCGACACTGTTGGGCGGGAGCCTGGGTCGACAGCGACCACCCAGGCATCTGTCGAGGCCGTCGAGGCCAAAACATCCATCCGTGACGCGGGGCGGGTGGATGTTGGAGAAGAACAGGAGGTGGTGGAGGCCTCGCCTGAGGCAGGGCAGGAGGCGGCGTGGTCAGAGGAGCCGCAGCCGCAGCAGGACCAGCCGGCAAAGCCGGTGGTCATGTTGGAGAGGGGGGAGGTCGCGCCACCGCCCATCATCCAGGCGGTGGTGCCGGTAGTCGAGGTGGCAGCCCCGCCGCAAGGGTCGACCCCGGCCCTGATCGACCTCACCCTCTTTGACTCCCCTACTGACAAGGGGAAGCAGGTGGCGGACGTCGAGGTAGCCAAGGCCGCAGATCGGGCTAGTACCTCTGCGGCATTAGAAGGTGACCAGGCTGAGGCGTCGACCGGGTGGCCAGACTTTGTCGGGTTGGCACTCGTGCGGGCAGAGGAGGATCTTCCGCGCTGGGGGAGGTCGACCCTCGAGTTTAGGGACGCGTCCAACCCTAGCGCCGAGCCCTTCTTTGCGCTCGACGATAAGGACGAGGTGCACCACTAGGAGTACCTCGAGGGACTCCGGAAGCACACGATGCAGTCCCTGCGTGTGGTTTCGAACACCCTGGCACTTAGCATGTTGGAGGCTTTCGAGGTAAGCCGGATTCATTAGTTTTTTCTTGTGCTTTATCCCTCCCTTTTCCTTGGTTCTGACTGTTAGATTTTAACCATGGTCAGGAGCTAAAGGAGCATTCCCGCCGCAAGTCACTCTTCATTCGTCATGAGAGTGGCGTGTGGGCAGTGCTCGCCCGTCAACGGGCCTTAGTTGAGGAAGCCAACAGGTGGCTCTCCCAGCAGAGTGCTAAGACGGCCGAGCTTCGTGTCACCTACGCGGCGGTCAAGGAGGAGGCGGCGCAGGCCCGGGAGGCCAAGGCCGCGACACGTGAAGACGCGGCAAGGGCCCGAGAGGAGGCTGCCAAAGCCCGTGAGGACCTCGTGCCACTGCTGGCGCGTGTGAAGGAGCTCGAGGAGGACATCACCATGGTCGGTGGCTAGCGTGATGCCCTCAACATCTAGATTAGGATGGCGTCTGCCCATGTCAAAACCTTGGAAAGCGAGGTTGTGATGTTGTCGGGGACGGTCCGAGAGAGGGACGAGGCTCTCTCGGGCGCCGGCCAGGAGGTTGAGGCGCTGAGGGCAGCGCTCCACGATAGGGACGAGGCTCTTCGAGCATCTGAGAAGATGTGCGGGGAGCTACGTGATGAGGTCGTGGGCTGGCAGACCCATTCTGAGGGTAAGCTTTTGTTGTACAGTGGCCTTGGTGTCGAAGTCCTAGGCTTGCGCTAACTTGATGCTTGTGTTCTAGAGTTGGAGAAGGAGTAGCAGACGGCTCAGGCGATGGCCACCTCATTCTAGAACCTCTTTGAGGCCGAGACCCAGCGGACTCAGTTGCTTCAGGGTGCCATCACCTCCGTATGCGACGGCCTAGGGGTCGAGCCCGATGCCGACACTGAGGGGGACGCCCTGGGGAACTCCTTCGTCCGTCGGATGGTGGCGCTAGGTCGCCTCGTTCATGAGAGGATACGAGGCAGCCTGCATCACGATGTGAAGAGGGCTCTAGTGGTCGTTCGATCCGAATTCATGTACGACATGGACCTCGTTGTTGATGGCTTCATCACAGATCCGGATCAGACGGACGAGGAGAATGAAACCACCTGCCTAGGCCTAATCGAAGCCGCTGAGGAGCCTGGTAGTCGCTTGGCCAAGCTCTTTGAGGTCGAGGTGGTTCCGCCTGCCGACGACGAGGGCCTATGAGCCAAACCTGGGCATGAAGGCCCATGTAATAAGTTAGTGTTTGTAACTTTGGTCGTGGTGGCCTTAGAGGCCTTGAAACGCTCGAATGTAAACTTGTACTGATCGTTAAGTTTTGTTAGAGTTTTTTCTTCCCTTTATCGCTTGAATCATGTTCTTGCATGATTTACTTAGCGCGTGGTCATGCCCCTTGGCGTAGGGGAGCGAGTGGAGGTACTGTAGCCTCAGAGGCATAAGTGATCTCACGGCTCGACTGCCCTCGAGCTTCAGGGTGCGCTTGCGACCTTGCAGATCGTGTAAGAACTTGATTTAAAGCGAACAGGGGTGTAATCTTTTTCAAAGTTATGAACCGTTACTAGGTCTACTTAGTGCGCGGTCACACCCCTAGGCATAAGGGGTGAGTGGAGGTACCGTAGCCTCGGAGGCGTAAGTGATCTCATGGCTCGATGGCCCTTTGAGCCTTAGGGTACTCCCGCGGCGTTGTCGACTTAAGTGACAACTCTCTTTTTTGAATAAGAGTACGAGTTTTTTTGGGGACAGGGGGTTCCCCCCTTGCAGCCCCCAAGGGAGGGTCGATTCTGAGAAAATAGAGTCGATCCTTCCTGGTTGTTATGAAAACAAAGCTTTGAACACCGCGGTATTCTTTATTGATGAGATTGAAAAGAATTTACAGAGCCTCGAGGCCTTTTAAGGGAAAAAGCGACGTAGCTGTTCAATGTTCCAAGCGTTGGTGAAGATTTCGCCCTTCTCGTTCGATAGCCTGTAGGTGCCGGGCTTCAACACTTCTATGATGATGTATGGCCCTTCCCACGACGGTGTGTGCCTGTGTCATCCCTTGGTGTTCTGGCTTTTCCATAGCACCAGGTCACCAACATTGAGGTCACGCCTGTGGACGTGTCTGTCGTGGTAGCGTCGGAGACTCTACTGATACCTGGCAGAATGCAACAGAGCCACATCATGGGCTTCCTCGAGCTGGTTGAGGGCGTCCTCTCTTATGGCGTTGTTATTTTTCTCATTGTAGGCCTTCAACCTCGGGGATTCGTATTCTACATCAGTTGGGAGCATAGCCACAGATCCGTAGACTAAGAAGAACATAGTGAACCCCGTGGCTTGACTCGGCGTTGTTCTTAGGCTCCACAGGACCGAGGGAAGCTCGGTGGCCCATTTCTTGTCGTGTTTGTTTAGCTTATCAAAAATTCTGGGTTTCAGGCCTTGTAGGACCATGCCGTTGGCACGTTCTACTTGGCCATTTGTTTTTGGATGAGCTACGGCCGACTAGAGCACACAGATGTGGTGGTTGTCGCAGAAATCCAGAAACTTTTTACTAGTGAATTGGGTGTCATTGTCCGTGATGATGCAGTTGGGAACTACAAAGCGATGGACGATGTCGGTAAAAAAGAGCATAGCTTGCTCAGACCTAATGCTGGTGATAGGACGGGCCTCGATCCACTTGGAAAATTTGTCAATGGCGATGAGCAAGTGGGTGAAGCCCCCAATTGTCCTTTTCAAGGGTCCGACTAGGTCGAGCCCCCAAACAGCGAACGACCACGTAATGGGAATAGTTTGTAGGGCATGAGCCGGGAGATGGGTCTGTCTTGCATAGTATTGGCAGCCTTCACAGGAGCGTACTAACTTGACAGCGTCAGAGACTGCGGTCGGCCAATAGAAACCTTGTCGGAAAGCGTTTCCGACGAGGGTTTGAGGCGCTGCGTGATGACCACAAGCCCCCGAATGTAGGTCATTGAGCAGGTTTCTGCCTTCCTCATTTGTGATATAGCGTTGGAGGACGTCAGTAGGGCTTCGGCGATACAGCTCCATATTGTCGCCAAATATCACAAAGGATTTGGCCCGGCGAGCAATCCGTCGAGCCTCGATCTTATCCGAGGGGAGGTCCCCTCGAGTGAGATGGTCGAGGTACGGAAAACGCCAGTTAGGCTCGGGGTTGGCTGGTGGGGCTGAGCCTTCTACCTGCATGGCTTCAGCCCTGGTCGAGGGGGCTTCCGCCTTAGGTGGAGGGTCGAGTGACGGCCCGTCGACCCCTCCATCCGCCCCGATGTTGACGGATGGTTGGTGGAGATCTTTCGCGAAAACGTCCGGTGGAACCGTAGTCCGACTGGACGTGATTTTTGTGAGTTCATTAGCAGCCTCATTATACCTGCGTGCGATGTGGTTGAGCTCGAGGCCGTGAAACTTGTCCTCAAGGAGCCGTACTTCTCCATAGTAGGCCTCCATCTTGGGATCACGGCACCTTGAGCTCTTCATGACCTGGTCGATTATGAGCTAAGAGTGACCTCGAACATCGAGGTGTTGGACCCCTAGTTCGACAGCGATTCGCAAGCCCGTGACGAGCGCCTCGTATTCGGCGATGTTGTTGGAGGTAGGAAAATGAAGTCGGATGATATAGCGCATGTTAACTCCAAGGGGTGAGATGAAGAGCAAACCCATGCCTGCCCCTATTTTCATCAGCGACCCATTGAAGTACATGGTCCAAACCTTAGCCTGGAGCTGAACCGGAGGAAGTTGAGTGTCGGTCCACTCCGCCAGGAAATCTGCTAGTACTTGGGATTTAATGGCTTTGCGTGGCGCATAAGAGAGGGTCTCACCCATGAGCTCGACCACCCACTTAGCTATCCTACCCGAGGCTTTCCGGTTCTAGGCTATCTCTCCCAGAGGGAAAGAAGAAACCACAGTCACTGGGTGGCCCTCGAAATAGTGATGGAGTTTGCGCCGCGTTAAGACGATGGTGTACAACATCTTTTGGATCTGCGGGTAGCGAACCTTGGTTTTCGAGAGCACCTCGCTGATGAAGTAGACCGGTCTCTAGACGAGCAAGGTGTGTCCTTCCTCTGCCCTCTCGACAACCAAGACCGCACTGACTACTTGTATCGTTGCGGCGACATAAAGTAGGAGGGGTTCTCCTAGGGTCGGAGGGACTAGGATCGGTGAGTTAGAAAGTGTAGCTTTGAGCTTTGCAAGAGCTTCCTCGGCCTCGAGGGTCCACAAGAAGTGTTCTGATTTCTTCAGGAGACGATACAGCGGGAGCGCTTTCTCACCGAGGCGTGAAATGAAGCAACTGAGGGCTGCTAGGCAGCCTGTGACCCTCTGCACGCCCTTCAGATCTCGGATAGGGCCCATCTTGGTTATCGCGGTGATCTTTTCTGGGTTGGCCTCGATGCCATGCTCGGAAACGATGAACCCTAGAAGCATGCCTCGAGGAATGCCGAAAACGCATTTCTCGGGGTTGATCTTGATGTTCTTTGCCTAGAGACACTTGAACACAACGTCGAGGTCGTTTATCAAATGATCTGCCTTTTTGGTTTTGACAATGATATCATCGACGTAAGCCTCGATGGTTGGTCCGATGTGTTTCCCAAAAATGTGTTGCATGCATCGCTGGTACGTAGCCCCTGCGTTTCGGAGACCGAAGGGCATAGTAACGTAGCAATACATGCCAAACGGGGTGATGAACGAAGTCATGAGCTAGTCGGACTCCTTCATTTTGATCTGGTGGTAGCCGGAATATGCATCTAAGAATGAAAGAGTTTCACATCCCACAGTGGAATCAACGATTTGATCAATGCGTGGCAAAGGAAAAGGAACTTTTGGACATGCTTTATTTAAACTAGTATAGTCTACACACATCCTCCATTTCCCACTCTTTTCTTAACTAATACAGGATTAGCTAGCCACTCGGGATGATGAACCTCCTTGATGAATTCAGCCTCCAACAGTTTGTGTATCTCCTCACCGATGACCTTGCGCTTCTCCTCGTCGAAGCGGCGCAAGCGTTGCTTCACCGGTTTGGAGCCGGCTCGGATTTCCAAGGTGTGCTCGGCGACTTCCCTAGGTATGCCCGGCATATCTGAGGGACTCCACGCAAAGATGTCAATGTTTGCGCGGAGAAAGTCGACGAGCACTGTTTCCTATTTGGGATCGAGGGTGGCGCTGATGCTCAACGCCTTTCCCTTTGGATCGGCGAGGTCGATGGACACAAGCTTGACGTCTTCTGTGGGCTCAAAGCTGCCGGCGTGGTGCTTGGGGTCAGGGATCTCGTTGACTAGACCGTCGAGGTCCACCGCCAAGGTTGCCGACTCCAAGACAGCTTCTCCATGCTCGACGCACTCGACATCGCACTCGTAGGCGTGCTCATATGAGGTCCCAACATTTATGACACCGTTGGGGCCTGGCATCTTGATCTTGAGGTAGTGTAGTTTGGGACTGCCATGAACCTGGCATAGCATGGGTGCCCAAGGATGGCGTGATATGTTCCACGGAACCCGACCACTTCGAAAGTGAGAGTCTCTTTTCTGAAGTTGGTAGGAGTGCTAAAACAGACAGGCAGGTCGACCCGACCGATGGGCTCTGCTCGCTTTCCTGGCATGACTCCATGGAAGCCCCCGACGCTAGGTTGAAGGCGCGTCCTCTCGATCCCCAGGAGGTCGAGGGTCTGGGCATAGATGATGTTAAGGCTGCTGCCGCCATCCATGAGCACCTTGGTGAGGCGTGTGTTGGCGATAATGGGATCGACAACAAGTGGGTAGACCCCGGGATTGGGGACATAGTCTGGGTGATCATCATGGTTGAAAGTGATGGGCACCTCGGACCAGTCAAGGAAGAGGGGGGTTGCCAGCTGCACGGAAAAATCCTCTCAATGCTCTCGCTTGCATTGGTGCGTCGAGAGGCGCGTCAAGGGTCCTCCATATATCATAAAGCAGTCATGGATCTCAGGGAACCCCTCTTCCTTGTCGTCTCCCTTGGGATCTTCCTTCTTGTCGTCCTTCTTGACGCCTATGCCTTCAAAATATCTTCGAAGCATGTGACAGTCCTCGAGGTTGTGGTTCATGGGCCCCTTGTGGTAGGGACACGACTCTTTGAGCATTTTGTTGAAGATGCCCCCGCCAGGGGGCCCTCGAGGTTTCTTGCGATCAGCAGTAGCAACAAGGTCATCGGCTAGGGCCTCGAGCTTGCCCTACTGGTTCTTCTTCTTCCTATTGTTCCTCTTTGAGCCTCGGCTGGAGCTCGCGGGATCGTCCACCTTGTGCTTTCCCCTTGTCCTGATCACCACCGAAGATGGCACCAACCGCCTCCTAGCCAGCGATGAAGTTGGTGATGATGTCCATCAAACCATTGGCAGTGATGGGGGTGTTGTGGCCCAGCTCTTGGACCAACTCTTTGCAGGTGGTGCCGGAGAGGAAGGCCATGATAACGTCGGAGTCAGTGATGTTGGGGAGCTCGGTGCGTTGCTTGGAGAAACGCCGGATGTAATCCCGGAGGGATTCACCCGGCTTCTGCTTGCAGCTTCAGAGATCCCACAAGTTGCCGAGGCACATGTAGGTTCCTTGAAGTTCCCCTCGAACACTCTCACAAGGTCGTCCCAGTCGTGGATTTGTTGAGGTGGGAGGTCCTCGAGCCGGGCTCGAGCGGTGTCCAACAGGAACAGGGGGAGTTGCCGGATGATGACCCAGTCGTCGGTGGCCCCACCCAACTGACATGCCAAGTGGAAGTCAGCGAGCCAAAGTTTGGGTTTGGTCTTGCTGTTGTACTTGGTAAGAGTCGTGGGGGGGGGGAATCGAGCCAGGAGTAACGTTTCGCGAATGGCCTTGCTAAAGACCAGAGGACCCGGTGGCTCGGGTGAAGGGCTTCGATCCTCTGAGCTGTCGTAGCGCCCGCCCCTGTGCTCGTGGTAGCCTCGAGCTGCATCGTCACCGTGTTTGCACCTCTAGCGCTCGACAATGTCGTCACGGGCATCTTGAGGTTCACGGTTGTCGACGATGCGCTCACGGACAGGGGCCGCCCTGTTCTGTTGGGCATGCTTGGGATGAACCGAGGCCTCTCTCCTATCGGGGGGGCTCGGCAGGCTGCTCTGAGGCAGGCATGTGTTGCCTCGAGGTAGAACTCTCGGCCTGCTGCATGGCAGCGGTCTCGAGGAGTCCTCGGATTTCATCTTGATCTCGACGAGCATCAAGGTTCAATGGCTCAGGCATGTTATGAAGGAGCATGGCGGCAGCGACCACGTTCTGGCTAGCTCGACCGAAAACTAGGGGGTCGACCACCTGGTCCTCGACGATGCGATGATTGACGTCGCGAGCTCTTTCTCGAGCTCCTCTGCCATGTGCACGTGCCACGTGCTCTTGCTCGAGGGTTCACTGTAGTAGACGTAGGTTTTCTCGTTCCTCGTCGAGCCTATCGTGCAACTCGCGGATTTGCTCGAGCTGCATTCCTTGATCCGCAAGGAATTGGGCTTCATCCCGCTCGACAGGGAGCTCGACCTGAGGTGGCATGTTCCTTCCTTCAACGGGTGCCTCATCCTCCGAATCCGACGTGCTAACTCCATCGATGTAGCTAGGCTGCAAACCGGCCCATAGGCTAGCTCCCCTCACCAGCGTACACGGTTTCACCAAAAAAAGAAGGAAGGAAAGAGAGCAATATCTTATCTTATCCATTCGCATCGGCTCCACCAAACCGCCCGCCCTTTCGATCGCACGAGCTCTGCTAACGCCCATGTCTGCACGAGCACCACCGCCGTCCGCATATGCACGAGCATCGAGCGCGGCCGCTAGCCATGTTGAAGCACTCACGGGTCGGGTCATAGGTGTCATCGGTAGAGTCGGAGTCTGGAGCGCCAAAGTAGTAGTATGATGGGTGTATGTGAGGTCGTCTGTCTCTAGGGTCGTAATGTCAAGAAGAAGTTGCACGGGGCTCCGTTTCTGGGGTCTCCGTAGAGTCCAGGTACTCGGAAGCCGGCGTGGATGCAACAAGGTCGAGAGTAGAGCGTAGATGGTGTCTAGGGAGTTCCTCATAAGCACTCATGCTGGTGCTTACAGAGCAAGCGTACACCCGGGTAACCGAGTCTAGCCCAAACAGGAATGCTGATGAAGGCGTCGTTCCTTGTGCCGGTGTAGTCAGACCGGGTGGTGGTGGCATCACACCGGGCAGTAGAGCGGTGGAACTCCCTGTCGGCATCTTACCCTTAGCCAAGCTCATCCTACACAGATCCTCAGGGAGGAAATCCGTGTTGGCGTCTGACTGAGAGGCGCCGGATCGGGGAATCCCACCGTCCTTCGCGAGGCGATGACAGCGGTTGTGCTGGGCTCGCCGTCGCCTGGCGGCACGTGCCTGACGAGAGCGATGATACCGGCACAGGGCTCCCCCAGGTTGAGAGAGCTCGTGGTCCCCGTCGATCGGGAGCCTAGACGGGAGGAGGACTATGTCGTAGCCGTTGTAACACCCCAGGTGTTATCTTGCCTCCTAATGCACTTGCTTCACATGAGTATAGCCTTATCATAAGCATCTCATCTTGTTGCCCAAGTTTAAGTAAGTGAAACATGCTTGTGCCATTATGTTTCTTTGTCTTGTAATGCTATGATCATGTGTGCAAATGTAAGTTATTGCTTTGAATGTTTGTAAACATGTTAGGATTGCTTAACTATGCATTTGGAGCATTTCTCATGTTAATAGCTTATGCTAACTTAGCTCCTAAAGTGTTGTTTTCCATGCTTTGTTAGTATAGTGTGCTAGCTGACCTCTCAGAATCTCCATCTTAGATTTTGAATCAGTCCAAGTCAATTATATCAAAGTTGTAGTAAATTTTATAATCTTCAACTTTGTCAATTGACCCATCTCATGATTCAGCTCTTAAGCCTGTCAAAACTGCAGTTTACTACTGTTCTGGAATTCTGTTAGTTCCCAAAAACAGATTCTATTCCTTGATCTATATCTCACAAACTATGCTAATTCAAGCTTGACTCCTTAAAGCAAAGTTGTAGAGAATTTCCTGAGCTACAAGTTTGTCAATTGGCACTTTGGCTAATTCGGCCTAGTTCATGAGCTACAAGGTCTGGAAGTTCCTGCTGTTTTGAAGCTTCGAAAATCGGCTAAGTCTGGAATGACTGAATTTCGCGATTTCGTTTTCGTGTACCTATCTTTAGTGAATTTTAGTTTGCAAACCATTTTGAATCTGGCCAAACTTCTTTAATCAAAGTTGGAGTACTCTTGTAGCTCTACGCAACGGTGAAATCGGTTGATCAAATAATGAATCGGTTTGAGGGATATAGAGAAGAAAAAAAAGGTAGTTTCAGCTGTAATTTTGGGGTAGAATTGTCATCTTGTTCCAATTATTGGACCAGGCTGGGAGATGTCGTGGCCGACCGGGGGTAGAGACCGCCGCCGCGTGGCCCTCAGCGACATCCACCGCTCGACACCTCGCACCACGCGTCGTAGAACCGTGTAAGGAGGCCGAGAGTTCGCCTTCATCCCTCACTCTCTCCCATTCCCTCGCTTTTTCTCTCGGTCTCGCCGAGGGCGCTACGGCCGAGCGAGAGCTCGCCGGCCCTGCTCGCCCTGTGCAATCGCTCCCTGGTCCTCCTCTTCCAACACCAGCCGCACCCCCTGTCCCCAACTCGCGATCGCGCCGCTCCACCGCGTCTCTTCCTCCGCCGTGGCCTCATCCCACGCTAGCTCTGCTGCCCAGGACGGCCGCCGAAGCCACGCTCGTCGCCATCGACCGCCGTAGCTAGGCTGCAGCTGGCTACCATAGGCCAAGCCAAGGTGAGGCGTGGCTCAGGGCTGGTCACAGCTCGGCCGCTGGCCACCGGCGGATGACCACCTCGCCGGAAACCGGCCAGAGCCCGTCGATCCCCTGCCTGTTGCGTCGAGAGATTGAAGAAGAAGGACCATCTAGCGAGGCAGAAACTCTTTGTTGTGTTCACTTTGCAAAAGTGCTAGAGACAAAGGATTTACATATAGGGGCTTACATGATTTGTGGAAAGTTTTGTGTTCACTCTGCATAATGTTTTCTTTTTTTTCGTTTTCGGAATTAGTATTGCATTTAAATGGCTGAACTTTGAAAATACATAGTAAATGATAGAAAAATCGTAAAATAGCAAATGAGGACTTTTTGGAATCCTTGTGAAATTTTCTATGCAGTGGATCTATAATATGGCATGTTTTAGTTTAAAGTTTTAGCTGTAAAAATAGATTTATGCAACTAGGTTTTGAATTCTGGTTGGATCTGTTATTTTTAATAACTGTAAATATATAACTCCAAATGAAGTGAAATTTTTGTGACGTGTTACTCTTGTGATGTATGATGTCTGGTAAAAATTTCAAGATTTTAGGCTTGATAGTTTAGGAGCTATAAAAATAACAAATGCTATATGCTGCTTTGCTTCTATTCTGGACAGTTCTGCATATATGCATTGTTTGGCTTAGTTAAGTTATGAATCATGCCTTGATGACAATAAATGATTTGTAGTAATTTTCTTAAGCTTTTCAAAAAGCTAAAGATCACAATTTTTGGTTAAGTATATGTTTAGTTATAGTTGTTTAAAGTACTGTGGCAGTTTCTGCCCAAACCCAGACAGCATTGCTTTGTGTGCCATGTGTGACCTTGTTAGTGGCAGAATTAGTTCTAGATGTTTATAGAAAAGTTGTTCACAATTTGTTAAGCTTTCTAAAAAGTCCAGAACCATAATTATTGGATTTGTGAAACTCAAGCTATAACGATTTAAAGTGGCATATCAGATTCTGTCCATATTTTGGACAGAGATGCAATTATTTAATTAATTGACCATGTTAACTGTAGAATCATCTTAAGATGATTACAAGAAAGTAGTAGGTAACTTTATAAGCTTTCCATAAAGTTGAGAATCATGTTTGTTGGAGGTCTAGAACTCCATTTATGCTTCTCTGAAGTTTCTATCAGTTTTCTGTCTATAATTGTACCACTGCTGTTGGGCTGCATGTGTGGTGTTACTCGTGCAACTAGTTTCATGGTGTAAATGATGTTTACGGTGGTTTTGGTAAATACAAAAGTTGTAGATAATTATCTTATCTTTCTTGTGTTAAATTTTCATGATCCCAGGTCTGATAGTTTAAGAGTTGCATGCTTAATAAGTCTACTGTCAGATTTTAATTACCTTCTGTGCAGACTTTAAAGATTGGCATGGTTGGTCATGATAACTTGGGAATCATGTTGAGACGATATTAAATGAAATGTAGAGAATTTCATAAGCTTTCCATAATGTCTTCTTGCAAGTCATTTGGATTTAGGGATCTCTAGTTATGATTAATTTATGGAGCTACTGTTTGTATGTCCAGAAAGTGACAGATTTTAGTTGTAGTGCTTTGATTAACTTTGCCATGCTAATGGGTTGAAGTGTGACTCATACCTTTGAAAGTACTTGGGTTGGTACCTTAGGATCTTATAAGACTTGTGTCTTGATTGATGTGTTTGCAATCTTCTATGTTATGCCTTAGTGAGGATTAAGTTAATTAGCTCTAGGTGTTTAGGAGAACTTTGGTATGCTTGTGTGATTACTTTGTTTATTGCACTTCTATGCATTCATACATATGCATTGTTGCACCTCATTTAGGTACGTTAGCTAAAGCACGGGAAGGACCTGATGTGGAGCCAAACCCGAAGACGGTGTTTGGTGGATCCATCCCGAAGATAGAAGGACCGGACAAGTGGTAGATTGGAGGTTGCTCGCCAAGTGACTTCATCTGACATACTCTAACTTGAGTCGGATCCCAGGCAAGCCCCGGAGCATTATAAGCCTCCTACCTTCAAAGCAATTAATTCTATATATGTTATAAGTATTGTTGCATTAAGTGGTAGGAGTTGGTTGAAAACCTTGCTGCATTATATCATTCCTTGTCCAGATATATGAATCCTTGAATCCTACATAGACTAGGATTGAGTAGATGCTTAGCCCTGCTTTAAGCGGTAGAAGTCAGGTGATTTCCTGTCACCTGCGAGATATAGGGATATTCATATATGGCACGGTTGGCTATATTTGCTATCGTGGAAAGGAACCATGTGTTAATAAAATGAAATGAGACCGGGCGGGATGATGATAGTGAAGCGACAAGGCATGGAGGTCTTGGGTGTGAATCTATCCCCGTCTGAGTCGTTTAAGGACCGATTCACTGTACGTCCTTGAGTCATGTTGAACGCAGTCTAACACTTAGTTGGCCGGATAACCCGTTCCGACCGCGAAGCCGAGTAATGTGGTTCAGGCCGGGAATCGAATGGTAGGTTGCTTCTTGGAGGAGAGAAAGGATGTGCTTGGGGACATTGGCGTGAGACCAAGGGGGGGTTAGAGTCCCTATCACCTGGCAGAGTGTCGCCCTTGGGGTCGCGACATCATTCGGACCCGCGATTCCTGAATCATATGAAAAGGTGGCTTGTGCGACCCTGGCAGGGGCCTGCGCGGTGAGTGTTAGAAATACCCCTCCAGCTGGATAGGAATTCGATTCGAATCGCCGTCGCTCCCGGTTAGTGAGCACTTGACTTGAGCAGCGGCAACGTAGATTTCATTAAATTGAACGGATGGTTAATTGGATCACGATGGAAAGGTTGCCTCAATTTATACCTGCTATGGTTAATATTGTTTGCTCCTAATAAAGTGAGTGCTCTAGTACAGGTTCTAATATAGATGATAGGTTAATGATAATTAACTTGATGCTTAAGCATTAATGATTGATCATCTATATTAAGCTTTTATGCAAAATGTTGTCAAGCCAGCCCACTTTATATCAGCCTTGCATGATCCTTGGTGTCACCTTATTTCTGGTTTCTGACGGGTAAGTCTAGCTGAGTACCCTTCTCGTACTCAGGGTTTTATCCCCACTTGTTGCAGGTTGTGATGTATCATGGCGACTGCAAGAGTTGGTTGGCTCCTGCCTTAGTGGCGGAGTGTGATCATGGGCATGATCCTTCTGAGCTACCTTATCTCTAATGCTTTTGTTGGAAGTCGACCATGGTACTGGCATGTATTTGAAATAAGATAATGTTAGTTTCAAATTACTTTGCTTCCGCTACTTTTGAACTTAAGTTGTAATAACTATGTTGAACTCCGATGTATATTGAATTACTTGTGAAATGGTTATAACATGTGACTTGTTATGTTGAATCACTACGATCTTGGCTTGTATGTTGGTTGGTTTGAATTCCCTCGTGATTTCATTGGACTACCGGAGTTATATGGGCTCAAGTGCGAGAATTTGATCATTTCGGTGATTGTTTTTGTACTTGTGCTCTTATAATTTGGACGGTTCTGTTACAGCCGTGGCCAAGTGACATGAACTCCAAGCTCCCAAACCAGATCACCGTGGCTAATGGGAGTGGACGTTTGGGGTTAGCCATCTAGAAAAATGACGGGAAAACAATGTTGGCACGCAGCGTCCCCTACCTGGCGCGCCAACTGTCAGCGTTCGGTCCCGCGGGGGTCCTAAGCCGACGAGTGAGTGTAGCGTGTCCCTAATCTAGATGGTGATGCAAGGAGAATACATGGGGATTTATCTTGGTTCAGGCAAGAGAAGGCCCTACATCCAGCGGGGAGGGGGGAGTATTGTATTTCCTTGCACCAAAGTGCTTGCGTAGGGGTTACAAGCTGTGAGAGAGGGAACCGAGCCCAGGTCTCAAAGGGAAAGTGAGAGTATAAGGAGATTGCTTGAGATGTTGATCTGTGGGTGGTGTGCCTTTGCTCGTTTGAGCGTGGCTTCTGGCTTACGTCTTGCCTTGTCCGTTCGTTTGTCGCCCCCCTCTTGTAGAGCCCTGGCCTGCCCTTTTATAAGGTGAGAGGAGGTTGGGACGCCGGGGTGCCTTGAGGTGAAGTTTTGTCGATCCCTGTAGAGCTGGCTGTAGCGACATGTCCCAGGAATGGCCGACCATCTCTGGACACCATGGTGACGTAGGGGATGAGACGGTGAAAAGACCCTGAGTCCTATGCCACGTTGGCCTTTCCTCCCTGCTGACCGACAGTGGGTCAAGGCCGGGTCGAGGCCAGGTTGAGGACGGGTCGAGGACGAGCAGATAAGGCTGAATCCCTGAGATCGTGGGGGTACTGACCTTGTCATATCCTCCCTCGAGGGTGACCGGTGGCAAAATAGTGTGCGGTATGGTGTGAATACTGATAGGTTTTCACCTCCCATTCCGGGATGGGTGGTAAAAAGTGAGACCTGACACCGACATTGCTTCCACGTCGGTCACGGCTATAGCCATGATGGTAGGAGGTAGTAGGTAGTCGTATTAAATACTCTGACTTTGTCTTAGAGTAGGTGGATAGAATGGGTCGAGCGAGTCAGAGATTGCCGATAGTCGAGATGCCTTATCGAACGAGCTTCGTACGAGTCAGGACGCGGTCGAGGTGTCCGTCGAGGGTGCCTCGTACGATTCAGAACGTAGTCGAGGCGTCCTGTCGAGCTGGCCTCATGCGAGTCAGAACACAGTCGAGGTGTCTCATGCGCTATCTTTGGCTTTGTTCCGTTTGTGGATAGTGTTTTGTTTTTCTTAATCGTTGATTGTGGGTACCCCTAGTTTGTAGGTACCAACATCATTGATGGTTCATTAACCAATTCTAAGTGATCCTAATCTAGATCAAAGTAATTCTCATCAAGACCTTTCTCATTCTTTCTTTCAATTCCAGTTCTTAACTACGATGTTGGTGCAAGACCAAGACTCCTTTCTCGTGGAGCAACGACGATTCAAACTGCTTCATTTACCCAGCTGGGGATTCCTAACCATACGACATATGTAGAACTAAATCTTGCATATATCAACTCTTACCTAAGTAACCCAAAACCAGAACGTGTCCATCGCCACCCGAGAGCACAGTACTCCTCGAACCTAGCCCAATTCTAGCCCTGAGGGTACACGCTACTCTCACCATCTCTCCACTCCCAGTGCGAGGTTAGACGTTCTCGTAATGGAATAGTCGAAGTAAGGCTTACCCGACATGGTTACATGGCTAGTACTAATAAAAACTCCATGACATGAGGGCCAAAAATGTACGGTCCTTAACTGATAAGGCGGAAACACTATATTGAGACTCCTTTCCTAATGCAAGTTAGCAGTGGCCAAACCACTCGCCCAATCTTACAAGTTCGTTCTTATATTTTAATATTCATTAAGTATGCCATCATGGCCATGTAAACATTCATTTAAAAAGCTTAACTCATAAGCATAGCGAAGCATACTACACATTTTTAGTAAAACAGGTATCAAGGGTGATATCGCAATAATCAAGGATGACAATGCAGCAATTGGGTTATCACTCAACTCCTAAGTACTTAATGCAGTAAACCATAGTATAAATAATAAATATTTGTAAAACTCAAGGTAGGGTTTAAATGCACCGGGGCTTGCCTTGCTCTGACGCGATGACAGACTCGGGCTCAAAGACTCTGACTTCTGGTCCGGAACCCACCGACGACAACTCTTCTCCGGAGACTTGCTCGCCAACGTCGACTTCTTCAAAAGCGGGAACTACATGAGCATATAACATGTTTCAACATGATGCGGTGATAAACATGATGCTTGATGATGATATGCCACAGTTTATGACTTGAGTACAACTTTCCTTCGCAGTACAGTCGCAAAACAGTAAAACCTACTAACTAATAGCGATAACTTAAGCGATACTAGCGTTCCTTACCAAACATGTTACTAACAAGCTCAATCATGAAATTAAGGTGCCAAGGATCACCAAGAATTAGTGACTCAAGGTCATCACTCAATCAAAAGGGCACACAATACTTAAAGTCATCAATTTAACATTTATTTAAACATTTAATTAATTAGGGCATAATTAATATTAGATCAAACTTCATCTAAATGAGCTTAAACTTTTTCTATGGATTAATCATGGCCTAAAACAGTGTCAAAATAAATTTCATGATTTTTGGATTAATAATTTAATTACTAAAATTCATGGAAGTTGCATTTAATATTTAATTGAACTAATTAAATAACTTGCAAAAAGTAATCAAATTTAGCATTTAATATTTTTCCTAAGTAGTTTATATCTTGAAAAGCTTACACAAAAAATTTCATTATTTTTGGAGCTCCACAGAATTTTTAATGAAATAAACAAATACCAACACTATTCACATTTTAGAAAAAGAAAAACAAAATTCAGCTCAGGTTGCCTTCCCTTCCTTCCTCCGGTTCAGCCCAGTGGAACAGCCCACTCGCACTAGCCCGCGTCGCTCGCTCGCACGGCCCAGAATTGTGGCCTAGCTGCGCCCGCGCCCGCGCTCTCGCCTCTCCCTCCTTTCTTTCACTGACAAGCGGCCCCATCTGTCATCTTCCTCGTCTCTCCTTCTCGCTCTCCCACTCTCCCGCGGCCCGGCCATGACCGCACGACGGCCGGTCGGTGACCACGACACCGATGACCTCATCCCGACCAACCAACCCGACTAACATGATCAACACACCCCCGCGAACACCCTCAGACATCACTCACGACCTCTGACCCCCCGGAGGTAGTACCTCACCGGCCATGGCGGCACGGTGGTCGCGGTTCGCGGCATGCCGATGCCACAAGCCGGTAGTGTCTAAATTAAAGGCATATTAAGCAACAACAGCTCACCGCGAGTGCAGCGAAGCAACCAGCAGGCGATGAGAGGCAGTGGAGGCGGCTAGCCATGATGAGGTGGACTGCGGCGGCGCCTTGCCGGACCTGAGGAGGACGGTGGCGACTGAAGCTCTGTGGGCTATGCGGTTGGCTAGGAGTTGGCTCAGGAGAAGTGCAAGGTCTAGGCGATGCTTTGGGGAAGATGGAGAGGATTGCGGTGGCGAGGCGACGGTGAATTTCGCCAGCGGAGTGAAGCTTTGCAACGGTGGCGGGAAAATAAAAAACGACGACGACGAAACGCCCTTATATAGATGGCCAGGGAACGCGACGTGGCCGCAGGAAGGTGCGTTAACGTAAGCTAGCCAGCTAGGGTGCGCGAGAAGGCCGTGGAAGCCACCCGGCGGCTCGCCGGCGCCCATACCGTCTGCTGCCCTGCTGTGATTTGTCGGGCACTGTAGCTTTCCCCCCAAACTTGCAATTCAAATTGTTTTCTCAAATTACTCTCAAATTCATGTAACAACTTGAAAAATCCCCAAGATATGAAATCTTTAGAATGTCAAGATCTACAAGTTTTGTATTGAACACTTTTTCAAATTCGAACTAAATTTTGAAATTTAAGTTTAAATTCAAAAGGGGACATTTTTTGCAAATTTGGTAATTTAGAAATTACTTTGAATTTTGTATTGAAACTTCAAAAACTCCAAACACCAAAGTTGTACATCTTGCCAAGACCTACAACTTTTCTGTTCAAACCATTTTCAAATTCTGACTCCATTTTGAAATTTGAATTTGGGGATAAAAAGGGGTCAAATTTGAAATTTGCTTCTTTTCAAAATTGCTCCACATTTTACACTAAAACTTTGAAAACTCAAAACACTAAAGTTGTAGCCCTAGAAAAGTTCTACAAACTTGGTTTTAAACTTTTTCCCAAATTTTGCTTAGATTTTGAATTATT
Source organism: Saccharum hybrid cultivar R570 (assembly GCA_038087645.1). Lineage (NCBI taxonomy): Eukaryota > Viridiplantae > Streptophyta > Magnoliopsida > Poales > Poaceae > Saccharum > Saccharum hybrid cultivar. The sequence continues at coordinate 3,149,598 of JAQSUU010000449.1, forward strand.
TCAAAAGGGGTAAAACTAGGGTTTTGGATTTTAGGGTTTTCGGAGGAATTCCAATTGAAATTTGTTGCTACCTTAATTAGTGATTACTTAATGATCAAACCATCATCCAAGGGCACCATTGAGTCAATTATCACATAGTTGACCAAATGCCACTCTTGGTTGATCAATTTAGCTTTTAAAATTCTTTTAACATTTTTCCAAATTTGAATTCAAATTTGAATCGGAAAACTCGCGACAAGTTTTTGGATTGCAATTCAAACTCAAACTTGGAGCTTCATTTTACGTGTTGTACTTGAGTTCATACCCTACACTTGACACTAGTGTGTAACACAGTCACACACCTCAAATTACGCAGGGCATGGACTAAGTATTTGCGGTGGCATTCGAAATTAGGGTTTTCGGTTCGAGTCACACCACTGAGAAGCACATCCAACCTAGAAAGGTAAACTCATTTTAGTTAATGCATAACAGGGTTGACCTAATCATGGATGCTTTGCGATGCAATATGATGACATGGCAGGTTAATTAGTAACCATAACACCCGAGGTGTTACAGCCACACAAAACGATCCCTTTGGTTTGTTAATTGTACACTGGCAACCATTGCCACGATGTCGTGCCAAGCTTGTAAATTAACCCCTACTAGAGATCTCCTAAAAGCTACATTTAACGGTACTATACCATTCTTACAGAAGCACTTTTTTCTAACAATGTTATAAAGTGCAGGAAAGATGGATTTTAGTGGCCACGATGTTATCCACGAATCCTCCCAAAATCGCACTTGTGACCCGTCACCTAGATCAAACTTACCTAGCGAGATAAACTCTCCCTTGACCTTCATGAGGCCAGCCCAAAACTGATAGTCTCCGGGCATGTATTGAACCTGAGTCAAAGTTTTGTCTCTTAAATATTTATTCATAAGTATCTGTTGCCAAACCTCATCTCCATTAATCAATTTAAAAAGCCATTTACTTAGGAGACACTTGTTGTGAACCTATAAATTTAACACTCCCAACCCTCCTTGGTCTTTTGGAGTGCAAACTACCTCCCACTTAGTTGCGATGACCGCATACCCTTCCAATACTATCAATTCATAGTTACATGAAAAAAAAAGTTTCACCTATATAGTAAATGCTACAGTAAATTCAGGGAGTAAACAACAGCTTTGTTCCTGCAGCAGCTACTGTACAATTGCTACAGTATTGGAGTAATGCTAGCCTGCAATAAGAATTAGTAATGCTGTATACTAGAAGTAACTTTGTAATGTTCCTAACCAAAACATGCAGCCATGTAAGTCGATGTGTTCCTGCATGCTGGATACTAAACATATATGTGATATATGTAGGCCTTTACATTGTTTCTCGTATGTTTGTGCCCTGTAGGTTAATGCCTGCAAATAAGATTATATTGATGCACAATTAGCTCAGATTAACATAGCATCTGTTTCACTTATTGCTCCAAATATTTATATACGCAGCTAATGATCATGTCCCTATTGTAGGTTTACAAAGTGAAGTCGATGGAGCTTGGGCTCTTCTTTTAGCCCGGAAAGCAACAAAGGCCTTGATGTGCTGGTTCATATGCTACAAAAGACGGAAGTTTCTATCAGTTGTTCATTGCTAATAGTTTATTGTCATCAATTTGTTGTTACTAGTTTGGTCATTATGGTACAGATTATTCTACTTTGTGCTGAAAATCAGCTGAATGAGATTGAGTTACATGATAGGTGATGTAAAATGAATCGGCTTTCAAAATTATTTAATTTTAGGACATGGAAAACTGGTTATTAGGATCTTTTGTATGACTTATTTGTGAAATGCAAGTTGCAATGTTTGGGCTGTAATCTGCATTATTTGGGCTGCGGTGTGGGCTGTAATCTGCGGTGTTTGAGCTGCGTGGCCTGTTATGTTGCTAGGCCGGAAAATTAATTGTCGACAAATAGAAAAAACGATCTGAAAACAAATTGAAAATGGGCTGAAAGCAAGCTAAAAAATAGCCCATCTTTGATGTTGGGCTGTTAATAAATGAGCTGGGATGGTGATGTCATCACCCACGTCATCCATGTAAGCATCTATAATGATGTGGCATTTCATCCATGACGGTTATTTTTCGTCACAGGAAATGGTCTTGGGCTGGGCTAACTATAGGCTTGGGGCTATCCGTGATGGTCTAAGATCGTCACCGATTCTGTTAATCTGTGACGGTTTTCAGTGAATTGTCACTATGGTTAATCCATGACGCTCAATCTATGACGATATCTGAAACCATCACGGATGCTGCATAGTGAAGGGTTTTTTGTGATCCGTGATGAAAATTTTTCATTATGGATTAACAGGTTTCTTGTACTGAGTGCCGTTGTCCACGGTGCTGAGCTCAGAGTGTAAAGATGGGTTTTTGACGTATAGGAATATGATGTGAAATTTTGAAAAAAAGACTAAATTGAAAAAAGTTGGGTACGCTGATACTCCGTAGAAACAATTATGAAGGACGGCCGGACGAGAATTATACATGGCGCGGGGTGGGGTGCCAGGGTGGGGACTAGGGAGTCTTGCCAGAACGGCCGCCACCCATGAAAGACAGGAGCACAGGATCACCACAATCAAGGTATGCGTTGACAGTGACTCTATCGTTTCATCTTTAGACTACTGCATCTAAAATAAAATGAAACGTGGATGAAATATCTATCCTTAATACATAGTATGAATCAATTATTCTTATAGACATTTAATTTCGTGACTCATACAGAGTTGATAATCGTATTGAGAGAGTTTATCTTAAAAAAACTCAATTTTCTCTTTTTTTAAAAACAACGTTGTTATGTCATAAAAACGCATATGCGAAGTCCATTTAGTGTAAATAAAACTTGCATTAAACTTCTGAAGAGACTGTCCCAAGAAAACACATTTTCTTTTATTTTAAAAGAATGTTGTTCCAATAGATTGAGAAAAATGCTTTACCTTCATCTCCCATGACACTTCAGCCGAGCACCACCCCTGCCAACTTCTATGCCATGCCCACGAGCCATGCTAAAGCGACTTATGCGGGATCCTCTGCCACCGCCACCAGCAGCTACGTCCTGACAAGCAATGGTGACAACTTTATCACCTGATTGGCGACATGCTTCTCCCACCGTCTGCCCCAACAACAACGCGTCAACGCCTCCACGCTCTCGAAGCCCAGCACACTCTTCTCTCCCAACACTAAGGCCGCTCCTCCAAACTTTTCTACTCGAATGCCAGTATCTGGTGACCAGCCTATTGGACCAATGCATGCTTGTGTGCACGAGGTGCCGACTGCAACTTCGCCCATGGCCCCAATGACATGTAGAGGGTTGATCCTAGGGTGATGTTCCTCAACGTGTATGACAGCCAAAAACTGCATCGATAAGGCATCAGATGCTTGCAAGAAGTACAAGACCAGTATCTACAGGTACTGGCAGCCTGCAAACCCAATGTCCTACCCATCGGGGCGAATTAACTATTTACGCATGGCAAGGAGGAAATTCATTGAGGCTTCAAGTGGTTGTAGCTATTGTCAAGTCGAGATGGCTGTAGCTCCTGTATGCTCAGGTTGTAGCTACTCTACTACCAGCATGCCTACGCAGACGGTGGAGGAACTTCTTCGAGTCTTTGAGCCATGAGAATTGACTGTACGCGAGGAACTACTTTGAGTTTTGAGCCATGAGATATTTGTAACTCCTGAAGTCCTCGAGTCATGCCTGAAAGTGTTAGCATGTGTTCCTTATGGCTATGGGTCTGTTGTTTGTATGTGCTCCTGATGGTTCATAGTGTCAGAGTACACTAGTGCCAAGGCCAACATCAAGTGAGATGTGAGATGTCCAGTTAGATGTTATCCTTTGATTCCATCTCAGCAGAACTTAGATAATGCCTGTCATGATCCAAAGTCATTCCAACTAAAACCTTTAAATAGAACCTCCTTGATGACCTTGTAGAGACCTTCTAACTCCCCAGAATCACTTTAACATTCTCTTGAAGCATTCCTGGTATTTTCTACTAGGACAAAGACTCCAAATGGCATTACACCAGTACCTAGTCAAACTATTCGTCGATATGAGAGACACATTGAGGTTGGAACCATGAGGCAACTCTTATATGGGCATGGATATGGTGGTTTGTCCTTGGTGTTCGTTGTGGGTACAGTTGTACACATCTACAGAGATCTTTCCAAAAGCCTGAATTCCTTCAGGACAAAACCTTTTGATTATCCTTACTTCTAGACTCAATTTAGCGACAACGATGAAACTTGATGATGAGATTAATGATAATATTGATCACTTAAATACTTTCTCAATGTTACTTGTCAATGTACTTATAATATATGAAATGTGAACCATGAGCATGCCATATTTTTAACAAATGCCATGTTTTTTCCTGCAAACATACAAATGCCTGATAATTCCCTTTTGCATCCACCAAATATGTGTATGTTGGAATTAAGCCCTACGAGTACGCAATGTACTCACGGTGCTGCCATTAAGTTGTTTTGTAGGTACTTCTACTTGATGATCATTGAGCCAAGCTCGATGAAGTCGAAGCGTAGTAGGCCTCGGGACGGACATCCCCAAAGTGAGTTGCGTGTACATATGATGTTAGAAATGAGTGAAAGAGCGGAAAAGTAGGTGTAGTATGGGCTAAGATGCAACCATGTAAATCCAACCTTCTAAGTATTTTATATAATGGTCAATGATGTTTCAACTATCATTTAAGTTTTTCATGTGTAATGGTGATCATATAAGATCCTAAAGAGGAAGTGCGGATGACACTCCTGAGGGACCCCCATGTCGGTCTAGGCTAGAGTGGGTCGGCGAGCGGATGACACCCGGGCTAGTTAGGTGGGCGCAGCGGAGGCCCCTCACAGTGCCTCCATGACATCCTCGACGGTCTTTTTCTACGCTCCATCACTAAATTAAACTAGTTAACTTCACACCTATCAGAGAACAAGATCACCTTGTGTTGTTTGCATTGGAGTTCTCCTCTATGATTAATGCAGGCAATATTACCTTCCACACTTAATTTTAGATGATCAATGCGTTAAAGAGTAAAGTGCCCAAATTAGTCAATGAATTTAAAAGACCTCGTCAAATTTTAGTGCTAAACAACAAACACACCTTAACTTTTAAATCCACAAAAAAATATCGCTTGACCATTCCAAAGTGGTTTTTAGGTGGTTTTGCTGACATGGTAGTGAGACCCACCTATCATTTGGTCTCTCATGCTCTTATATAAAAAGCATAACAACCCAACCAAAAAGAGATGTAAACCAAATAAAATAATATTGTACTCACACCACGTTTACAAAACGGAGCAAGTTCGAGCCAAATAGGCAAACATCATTCCTCCTCTAGTAGGTACTACACTACTACAATAAAACTTAACTGAGGCATTTGGCAAAAGGGCTCAGAGGCGGGCGGCCATTTGAACTGCCTCGGTTAATGCCTGAGATTAACTGAGGCGGCTATTTTTATTAACTGAGGTGGTCACAATCAACTGCCTCACAAAATTAATTTACAGAGGCAGCTACCTAAAATTAAAATGCCACCATTTTCAGAGGTGGGCCTCTTATAAGGCCTGCCTCAATTAATAGGCTGAGGACCAGCAAGCCCAAAAAACCCATGGCCCATACTATCTTTACTGGGCTTATGTATATAGAGGAACTTTGGGTTTTCTTCTCTACTTGCTCTCTTTCTCTCAGCCTCTCTCCCCCTCACTGCCACCGATGCAAGTCGCAATCCTTTCCCTTCAACAAGTCACGTGCACGGGAGGCCCTCCACACACCGGCGCCTCTCTCTCCCTCACTCGCCCTTTCCTCTCCCTTACCTCTCCCTCTCCCCCATGGCAGCCCTCGCGACGGCTTCTCCCTCTCCTCTCCCTCTCCCTCACCGGCGCAGGCAGGGCACAGACACCTCCCTCTCCTCTCGATCTCTAGCGACGGTGACGCATGACTCTCCCTCTCCCTCTCCATCGAGATCTGTCGGTGCATAGGGAGGCCGGATCTGGCCTCGGCACTGGCGGATCCGGCCTCGGCACTGGCAGATCCGGCCTCAGCACTGGTAGATCCGGCGACGGTGGCGCACGGGGAAGTCTGATCCGGTCCTAGCGTGGGCTGATCTAGCGGTGGCAGCGTATCCCTCGAGCTCTCCCTCGAGCTCTCGGCCGGCGCACAGGGAGGCCGGATTCGGCCACGGCGCGGGCAAATCTGGCTGCAGGAGCGCATCCCTCTCCTTTTCCCTCGAGCTAAGCTCGGTCGGCGCACAGGGAGGCCGGATTCGGCACCCGGAGCTCCACTCCTCGCCGTAGGGTGGCTAGAGGCGCAGATCCGGTGGCCGAAGCTCCTCTCGCGGCTGGAGGCACAGATCTAGCGGTCCAGCTAGGATGCAGCACCGATGAGCAGCGGCGGTGGCGGCGCATGGATGGGGTCGACGCTGGACCCTGGATGGGCTCATGTTTGGGCTCGTCATTTTTTTATTTTTTATTTCCATTAACCGAGGTGGGCAACTGGTTCGCCTCGGTAAATCAATGATTTACCATGACCTTTACGTCGAGGTGGACGGGTTTTGCCCATCTTGGTTAAGTTTATCGTAGTAGTGCTAGCTTATCGTTCATCTTTTCCCTTATCGTTTCTTTACCCCTACGATTTACAACTACAACAAGGATCCCTAAATCGAGATCCATTTTAGGAATTTGGAGTTTGAGAACTACTCTAATACTCCAATTTCTAAAAACGGTGTGGCTAGCGTCCGGACGTTCGGGCAGTAGCCCCTGTCACAGAACCTCCTAATTATGATGTCCCACATGTACCTGTCATCGTCATAATGACCTCTGACAACCGTACTTATGTTCCTCATAACTTAAAAGGCTTGTTTTTCTCCGAACATGATCCAATCACAGCAGTATTGCAATATTACAACAGTTTATTCAAAATACCAACAGAGTAAAGTAGCGGAAGTCTTACAATAACTTAAGTTTACAAACCATAATTTCTAAACTTTAAACCTTATGTAACATTATTATAAACCGGTAGTAGGAAAGTATCAGTAGTAACTTTATTATAATCACACAAACGAGATGCCTTGCCCAGAGGCCACACAGTCTACTCGTCGCACTTTCTTCAGCCACAACGGTCATACAACAAGGCTCAAAGCAGACTTGTTCATGAACCGCACCTGCAACAAGGGGTTTAAAAAACCCTGAGTACGAGAGTACTCAACAAGACTTACCTGACTAAGAAAAGACTCCAAGGACATGCTAGCTTTAGAGAATCAAGGTACGAGTATTCAAGAATCAAAATTTCTTTTGCAAAAAGGCTTACTAAAGTAAGTCCTTACCTTCAATATTTTACTTTTATCATTGATGGTTTATTAACTAATTCTAAGTGATTCTAATCTAGATCAAAGTAATTCTCATCAAGACCTTTCTCATTCTTTCTTTCAATTCTAGTTCTTAACTACGATGCAGGACAGGTGTTCGAGTCTCCATAACCGAGGAGCAAACGACGATTCGAACCGATTATACCTAGCTAGGGATCTCTAACCTCACGACATATGTAGAACCAAATTTTGCATATATCAACCCTCATTTAGATCTCCCAAAACCATAACGTGTCCATCGCCACCCGAGAGTACAGTACTCCTCGAACCCGGCCCGATTCTAGCCCTAAGGGTACACGCTACTCCCGCCATCTCTCCACTCCTAGTGCAAGGTTAGACGTTCTCGAAATAGAATCACTAAAATTTTGGGCTTACCCAAGGCATGAGGCTAGTTGCAAAGTCTCGAAACACAAACAGGACTGCAACGTACGGTCCTTAACTGACAAGGCGAAAACACTACATTGAGACTCCTTTCTCAATGCAAGTTAGCAGTGGCCAAACCACCCGCCCGATCTTCTAATTCATTCTCATACTTCAATATTCATTAAGTATGTCGTTATGGCCATGTAAACACTCATTTAAAAAGCTTAATTCAGTAAGCATGGCAAAGCATACTACGCATTTTCAGTAAAACAGGTATCAAGGGTGATATCATGATAATCAAGGATGATAATGCAGCAATTGGGTTATCACTCAACTCCTAATTACTTAATACAGTAAATCATAGTATAAATAATAAAGATTTGTAAAACTCAAGGTAGGGTTTAAATGCACCGGGGCTTGCCTTGCTCTGAGTGACGACTGACTCGGACTCGAAGACTCTGACTTCCGGTCCGGAACCCACCGATGACAACTCTTCTCCGGAGACTTGCTCGCCAACTTTGACTTCTTCGAAAGTGGAAACTACACGAGTATACAACATGTCTCAACATGATGCGGTAATAAACATGATGCTTGATGATGATATACCACGGTTTACGACTTAAGTACAACTTCCTTCATGGTACAGTCGTAAAACAGTAAACCTACTAACTAATAGCGATAACTTAAGCGATACTAGCGTTTCTTAGCAAACATGTTACTAACGAGCTCAATCATGAAATTAAGGTGCCAAGGATCACCAAGAATTAGTGACCCAAGGTCATCACTCAATCAAAAAGGCACACAACACTTAAAGTTAACAATTTAACAATTATTTAAACATTTAATTAATTAGGGCATAATTAATAATAAATCAAACTTCATCTAATTGAGCTTAAACTTTTTCTAAGGATTAATCATGGCCTATAACAGTGCTAAAATAAATTTCATGATTTTTGGATTAATAATTTAATTACTAAAATTCATGGAAGTTGCATTTAATATTTAATTGAACTAATTAAATAACTTGCAAAAAGTAATCAAATTTAGTATTTAATATTTTTCCTAAGTAGTTTACATCTTGAAAAGCTTACACAAAATTTCTCACTATTTTTGGAGCTCTACAGAATTTTAAATGAAATAAACAAATACTATTACTATTCACAATTTTGAAAAAGAAAAACAAAAACTCAACTCGGGCCGACTTCTCCTTTCTCCGGTTCGGCCCAGCCGAACGGCCCGCTCGCGCGTTTGCGCCCGCGCTTGCCCACTCGCGCAGCCCAGCATCGCGGCCCATCCGCTCGGCCTGCTCGCGCGCGCGTGAGAAGGTCCTGGACGCCGCCCGGCGGCTCGCGCGGCGCCCATGCCATGCGGTGCCCGGCGATCATTGGTCGGCTACTCTAGCTCTCCCCCCAACTTTGTAAATTCAAACTGTTTTCTCAAATTACTCTCAAATTCATGTAACAACTTGAAAAATTCCCAAAATATGAAATCTTCATAATTTCAAGCTCTACAAGTTTTGTATCGAACACTTTTTCAAATTCGAACTGCATTTTGAAATTTGAGTTTAAAATTCAAAAGGGGACACTTTTTGGAAATTTGATAATTTAGAAATTACTTTGGATTTTGCATTGAAACTTCAAAAACATCAAACACCAAAGTTGTAGCCCTTGAAAAGTACTACAAACTTGGTTTTAAACTTTTTCCCAAATTTTGCTTAGATTTTGAATTATTTCAAAAGGGGTAAAACAAGATTTTGGATTTTAGGGTTTTCGGAGGAATTTTCAATTGAAATTTGTTGCTGCCTTAATTGGTGATTACTTAATGATCAAACCATCATCCAAGGGCATCATTTGGACAAGCATGACATGGTTGACCAAAAGTCACTCTTGGTTGACCAATTTAGCTTTTGAAAATCTTTTAATATTTCCCCAAATTTGAATTCGAATTCGAATCGGAAAACTTGCGACAAGTTTTGGATTCTAATTCAAGCTCAAACTTGGAGCTTCATTTTATGAGTTGTACTTGAGTTCATACCCTACACTTGACACTAGTGTGTAACGCAGTCACACACCTCAAATTACGCAGGGCATGGACTAAGTATTTGCGGTGGCATTTGAAATTAGGGTTTTCGGTTCGGATCACACAACTGAGAAGCACATCCAACCTAGAAGGTAAACTCATTTTAGTTAATGTATAACAGAGTTGACCTAATCATGGATGCTTTGCGATGCAGTATGATGACATGGCAGGTTAATTAGCAACCATAACACCCGAGATGTTACAGCCCCTGTCCGAACAGCCGCGCCTGCCCCGTCTGCTGCGCCTGCCCTGCCTGCTGCACTTGCCCCCGCGCGTCTGCTACTGTTTTGAACCCGCCTGCTGCTGCTACGCATGCTCGCTGTTGCTGCTACGCATGTTGCTATACCTAGCGCGCCTGCCCGTCTGCTGTTGTTGTGCATGCTGTTGCGTGCCGGTGCCTGCTGCGCTCACTTCCCACGCATGCTAATGAAAACACTTGCAACACGAAGCACTTGATGCGACATATATATACATCTGAAACAGGTGAAACATTTAGAACATATTCTTACAACTTATGTGTGTAGCCACTGCAACATGCAACATATATCTGAAACAGGTGAAACATTGGAAACATACACTTGCAACATACGTGTATAGCCATTGCATCATATGCAACATCCCGATCTACTTTTGCAACATCCATGAAAAACTTGCAACATATTTCTAAAACATCTGAAACACTTGAAACATACGCTTGCAACAACATGCGACGTATCCCGCTGTGGCCTCCTCCGCCGTCTGCAGCGGGGTGCTGTGGCCTTCTCCGCCGTCTGCAGCGGGGTGCCGCAGCCTTAATAGGAGGCAAGGCTAGAGGGCTTCAGTGCCAAGGCCCAACCTTCTCTTTACGCCGGTGGCCACCGTGACCATGAGAGGCTGCCACGTGAGCGATGACGGTGGCGTTAGTGGGAGCGTCCACGACGCGGCCATGGGTTTCGGGAGCCGCGACAGGAACCACGTGGCGGTTGAAGCTGCCAACGCGGAAGCCATCACCGGCGACGAGTGGAGCTTTGGAGCATACAGGCATGGGTGGAGGCAGAGCGAAGCTCACTCAGCCACACCGGCTGCAGAAGGCAGCCACAACTCACTGCTTGCGAAGTCGAGGAACCGCTCAATGGCGACAAACGACGGCTTTCACGCCTTAGCCATCAGCAGCACCGTGCGGCGAGAGTGGGCAGTGGAAAAGTGAGATGAGAGGACAAGATAAGAGAGAAATAATAAGATAGGATGGGTCTGAGGATGAAGGCATCCGAGGCTGCTTGTGGGTCCACTATAGCACCTGGATGGTCATACACCCTTAGCACAACATTTTCGTCCTCAGCGTAACATTTCTGTTCTAAAAATAGTACGTATCTCAAAGCAACAAAACTAAATAAATATTTTTTTCTTAATTACTTTTCTGCTGGGTCCCGTATAGGCCATCCCAGCCCAGCCCGTGTCTAGCGGAACACATCTCCCGCGCAGACCGCTGCAGCGGTCGGCAGCGGCGATCCACCCGTCGCACCTCGGACGTGTTGGGTGAGCGAGACCCTGCCCCCGCAGCCTGTGTGATCCTTTCCAAGCATCTCGCCGACATTGTACTGGAAAGGGACTTCATGACGGTGAGGTGCTCCATAAATTACGAGTTGCTCATAGGTCGAACTTGTTAATGAGTCTAGGGATAAATTTAGGCCTCGTTTAGTTCCAGAAATATTTCGCAAAATGTAACTGTAGTGATACTGTAACACTTTCGTTGTTATTTGGCAATTATTGTCCGATCATGAACTAATTAGGCTCAAAAGATTCGTCTCGTGATTTACAACTAAACCATGTAATTAGTTTTATTTTTTTATCTATATTTAATGTTTCGTGCATGTGTTTAAAGATTCGATGTGACGGGAATCTGAAATATTTCGTAAAATATTTCAGGAACTAAACAAGACCTTAATATATAAATATTAATATTGAACAACTTCGGCAACAAAATGTATAATAATATGTTCACTCCGTGACGGTGGCAAGCAGATTGCCTCGCTGATGTGGACGGTCCCTCTCAGCATCGGCTATTTCGGTGCAAGGAGACTCTCTGACTGACAGCTGGAGACTGTTTCGGCGCAAGGAGACTCTCTAACTGACAGCTGGAGACTGTGTGTGGCACTTATGCTTCGACGAGACAGCTAGGCTACTGGAAGTTGTACGTGCCCGGTTCGTGGTGGATGGGATCGGCTTGGTGAACGTCAAAGGCAGCTACTCACGCGTTGGTTTGGTAGCTTGCAGCGGACTATGGTGGCTAGCCCTGCTTTGCGGTGGCTAGTCTGGAATAGTACATCGTCTTGACAGGCGGTGCAAGCGGACCTTATTATCGGAGGGCTATATAGCTCGTAGCGACCTATGACGGCTAGTCCGGCTTGGCAGCAGGCTATCTCGGCGTGGATCATCGTCGGTAACGATGGTGCGAGCGGTGACAATGGCGTTTTCGCCCTGACGTCCTTGGTGTCCGAGGGTTGGCGGTGCAGTGTGGTGATTTGGCGTTGGTGGTGGTTCTTTTCCTCTTTTTTTCTGAGTTGAGCTTTGGCTGTGTGCGGTTTGTGTCGACGACCCAATCCGACCGACCACAGTTGTTGTTTTTTTTCCTTTGGTTGAGTTTGTTTTTTTGGCATAGTTGTTGGTTGTTGTTGTATCGGTATGTGTCCACTTTGAACTTATCTTCTTTTTAATGTAAATTGGCAGTTCTATTGCCTGATTCGTTAAAAAAAAAGTTGTTCAATCATTTAGCATTGTTGAAATGAAGAACGGCTTGCAGTTTCTGTTTTTTTTTCACACAAAAAAAACCTTGCATTCTTCCTCTATCTCTGTCTCTTTTAAGAAAAAACTTGCATTTCCCTAGAAAAAGTTACTTTCTGGGCCGTATGTGAGCCTCGTCTGGTCCTTCCGAGATCTGAGCTGACTGACGTTCAATCTACGCTGGTCCATCGAGAAGCACACAGCTGCGCGCTCCGCCTGGAATCCTCGATGGTGCGAAAAGGCAGGAAGCCGTATACGCAGGCAGGAGGGATGTGTCATGTGTGAGCCTTGTGCCTCGGCTGGAAGGGGCCTCTGATCCATGACTGACTTCACGCTTTTTCCTCGGTATAGTCGGTACTCCTGTTGATCGCATAAGCTTGCATTTGCTTGACTTGTGTGTTCGCAGTTGACGTGTTGGGGCTTTGTGGTCTAATCTAGTGCTGTTTCAGACTTCAACCTCCGGCTTTGCAGTTTTCAGGTTTGATGGCGTGGCGTCGAACTGTTCGTACCAAACGCCAAGGTGGTACCTGCTTAATTAATCTTCCTTCGTTCTGCTCATGACTTGCTTGAGTTGATCCTGCATTGCCTTGTCATTAATTGGCCTAATTTTTCATAATTTGCTGTGTTTCCTGGAGAAGATCTGGGCGAACTTTGTCAAAGGATTATATGGCACACGATGTCAGCATGTTAGTGCACTTTTACTTCATTCTTTGATGTATTCATTTGTGTTTCTTATGGCCAATTTAACAGAGAAGTGATCTGATTCACAATGCTTTGCCATTTTCTGTTTTGTATTGTTTTGCAATGAGGGGAGAAATACGAACACAGAGTGGTTCATTTGTTGTTTTACTACTTTATTAGAAGGTTGTGAGACAAACAAGAAGGATCATAGGAGGGGGAGTTAAGCAGGTTGCCATGACCACGAGTCCTCTTATGATTCAACTAATTACTTACCTAATTACACGAAGAGAAACATCAAAATTGCGCCACGAGATCGAAATTAACACCGGACGTGTTCTAGAGAAAAGAAGAGGAAATTGCTTGACAACGAGAGGGATCGGACAATACACACGCACGCAAGAGGAACTACGAAGAAGAAGACAGCGACCTAGCTAGGGGCAACGACACGGACGGCGGTGCAGTTCATGCCGGCCGGCCGGCCGGCGCGGCGCACCTAGGCGCCGGGCGCGGCGTCCTTGGCGCGGTTGTGCAGGTAGCCTCCGTACTCGCGCGCGTAGTCCTTGACGTGGCTGGCCGTGTCGGCGATCCGGGTGCGCGCGTAGTCCACCCGGTCGGCGCCCACGGGGTGTCGCCCCGTGAAGTAGCGGTACATCCAGGTGCCCACGGCGAGCGCGGCGACGAGGAAGCCGCAGGCGGAGAGCGCGGCGGCGGCGAGGACGAAGAGCGCGACGGCGATGGGCACCCAGATGGGGCTGGTGAGCAGCGCGATCGGGCCTAGGAAGACGAGCGCCACGACGGCGCCCGTCAGCGTGAGCCCCGTGAGGAGCAGGAGCACGGCGCCGGAGACGAGCAGCGTCAGGAAGCCCACCACCTGCGTCGAGTTGGGCGCGTGGATCTGCACCCGCCGCAGCAGCGTCGCCGACGACGGAGGGTCCGCCGCCGGGTGCTCGCCGCCGCCGTGCCCGTGCTGGTGCTGCTGCCGATCCCCCATGCTTACCCGCTCGCTCGCTGTCGCTCGCGCCCGCGTGGCCGGCTTTGAGGGAGTCCGGTCGGCGGTGTCGATCGGGTGTCTGTCCTGTGGCAGCTGGGAAATGGCGGGGAGGAGTTAAAAGGCGCGGAGAGGGACGTGCCCGCGCCGGCACGTGTCCGGGCGCCGCGCGTGCATGCGCGACGTGTGTGGCGGGCGAGCCGACCAACGGACGTTCTGCCTCGCTCGCGCTGCACCTCCTGGCGGCCGTGCATTTTGTTTTCACCGTGCTCTTCGAATCACGTACTGCTTGGTCCGGGCCTTCGAGCCATCTACTAGTAGTATCTATGCTCACTGGCATCGAGCCACGACAGCGACGGCGCAGGTTTTGTCGTGTGCGCTCGCACGGAGATGTCTATCTGGTTCTGAGAGACGCGCACTGGTGAGCTGAGCACCCGGCGGTGTTCACCGCGACAGGGCCGCGCGTGGCACTCCAGCGGTGATTGCGCGGCGGCAAGTTTCGTGGCCGGCCCTGAAGACGCCGGGCTGGATCCTGCTTAGACTTCGTGGGCTTGAGATAAATTCGTTCTCAGACACGTCAGCGAGATGGGCCCAAACAATAAGCTCACAGTCACAGACGTGGTGACCTATGCCCAAGTAATCACGATTCACGTTGCTAAAAAAAAAAGTAATCACGATTCACGGCGACCTCGCCTCCTGTTTGGATTCCCCGGCAAGCGGCCGCGGCCGGAACCGGAACCCACGCGACGGTGACACTGCAAGCGTGCTCGGAGGCACTGAAGCCAGCCGAGAGGCGGGGCTCGACCGCCGACGACTGGTAGGCGGCCAGCTCGCCGCAGCAGGACACTCAACACTGGAAGTGTTCGGTTCCACTTCCACGTTCAGGTGGAGCTCGCCGCTGCAACCTCGACCTTCTCCGTTCTGGTGGATTTTTGTCTTGGTATAAGATTCTTCAAGTCAGGTCCGCTATTCTAGCACTGTATATGTATGGGTGGTAATGGTAACTGGTAACGGGTCAATTTCTTCAAAATATCAAATGCAGTGAGGCAGCATTTTTTTTTTACAAAGACTTGTTCAACTAGAGGAATTATCTCCATGGGTATCAGACTAGCAAAATGGACGCTTTTGACATTTTATTAGTAGTAGGCAGTAGCAAAAGCATGCCCAGCTGAAATAAGCAGTTGCAAAACTATGCATCTAATGTGATTCATTTTTCTGGAACTTATGTTTACCGTTACAACTTTAAAAATGAAGAGGTAACTTGCCTCAAAAAAGAATGAAAAGGTAGCATATACAACTTGGTGATAACTTAAGCTACGCAACTTTGCAAAACTGTTATACGTATGCACAGAACCTGATAACTTTACATTCTCTTAGCAAATACAACTTGCTTCACACAATACCGGGATTTAAACTTGTCTTTTGTACACTTATGCTACATAACTAAAAATTGGTCTCCAGCAAGCAGGAGTGCAGGACCAGATGGTTGTTGAATCCTGTGTTCAACTTACGCTTCAGCCTTCAGATATCTGTGTAGTCATCTTGCTTCTTAGCTCTTCAAAAGCTTTTTTTAAGATAATGGTAGATTAAACAACCGGCTTCTTCCTTCAAGAAGGAATTAGGCCATGAGTTTAATACAGAAGAACATCAACACACCAGCTGACCAAAACATCCACGGTAGCACCAAACCAGTTTTTAACCAAAGACTAAACACTAAGTCTAAGAGCATAAGGTCATCCGAAGAAAGCAGAGCATTGCAAGGCCGCAGTCTCTAGCTTCTGGCACCCTTGGGCAATAAACTTCTTCATGTCTTCATTCCTTTGTAACAGCCCCCACTGCCGCAGCCAGTGCGTAGCTCTGAACATGACCTGCAAAATAGATTTTGGACTGCATTTGTCAAATACCAATTCATTTCTTGTAAGCCAAAGCGACCAGCACAATGCAGCAGCTCCTATAAGCAACAAGCTTCTAAATTCTCTCCCACTTTGTTTGTGCCAAGCACCAAAAATATTTCGTGTACTCGTTGGTGGTTTTAAACCAAGCACCATATGTATAGCACGCCACAAGGCCTTGGCCATCACACAATCGAAAAACAAATGTTGAATACTCTCTAGTTTAGAGCAATAGCAACAATTTCGGTTTCCCTTCCAATTTCATTTAGCTAAATTATCCTTTATTAGAATTACCCCTCTCCTTAGAAACCACATAAAGATCTTAACTTTTAGTGGAATTCTAAGACGCCAAATGTCCTGAGAAACTTTGAGGCCATTGTTTATTAGGTACGTATACATGGATTTGACTGAGAACATTCCATTAGAATGCAAGTCCCAGCAAAAGGAGTCCCTGCCATCCTGTAAATTAATACTCGCAATCCTACCAACTAGGTCCTGCCAATCCAACAACTTGTTTCCCACTAACGCTCTTCTAAAGGTGATGTTAATTGGTACCGACCGTAGAACCTCAGCCACGGTAGACTGCTTCCTGCGGGCAATATTGTATAAAGATGGATAAACCTCTTTCAAAGGAACTCCTCCTAGCCAATGATCCTCCCAAAACCTGATTTGGGAGCCATCCGAGACCTTGAATCTTTCTAATCTCAGAAACTGCTCTTTTACCCCCATAAGACCCATCCAGAAGTGAGAGTCCCCTGGTTTCTTAGTCACTTGAGATAAAGTCTTATTTTTAATATACTTATTTCTAATAAGTTCTTGCCAAATACCATCTTCATTCAAAAGCTTAAACAACCATTTACTGAGCAGACATTTATTTTGGATTTCCAGGTTCTATATGCCAAGGCCCCCCTGTTCCTTAGGTTGGCAAATAATAGGCCATCTAACTAACCTATATTTTTTCTTGTGTTGATCATTCTGCCAGAAAAACCGTGATCTAAAATACTCAAGCTTCTTTAAGACCCCCTTAGGAATCTCAAAGAAGGAGAGCATGAACATAGGAAGACTGGACAGAATAGAGTTGATCAACACTAATCTACCGCCAACTGATAGCATCTTCCCCTTCCAACAACTGAGTTTTTTCTCAAATCTTTCCTCTATGTTCTTCCAATCCTTGTTATTCAATTTCTTGTAGTGCATAGGGAGACCAAGGTACCGACATGGATAAGAACCTAATTCACAACCAAATAATTGTGTATATAGATTTTCCTCCTCCTTTGCCTTACCAAAACAAAAAATTTCACTTTTGTGGAAGATAATCTTAAGGCCAGATAATTGTTCAAACATACATAGAATTAGTTTCATGTTTGTCGCTTGCTCAATATCATGGTCCATGAAGATTATTGTATCATCCGCATATTGTAGGATAGATAACCCATCTTCCACAAGATGTGGAACTACCCCACTAACCTGCCCATTTACTTTGGCCCTGGCAATCAAAATGGACAACATATCCACCACTAAGTTAAACAAAATAGGTGACAAAGGGTCACCTTGTCTAAGACCCTTTCGGGTTTGAAAGAAAGTACCCATATGATCATTGATTTTTATACCCACATTTCCACCTTTCACGAAGGTTTTAATCCAATTGCACCATGTTTCGGAAAAACCTTTCATGCACAAAGTCTGTTGCAAAAAAGACCACTTGACTTTATCGTAAGCTTTCTCAAAGTCTATTTTGAATAAAATCCCATTTAGCTTCTTCCTATGCATCTCGTGGATTGTCTCATGAAGAATTATTGCCCCTTCCATGATATTCCTACCCGGAAGGAAGCCTGTCTGGGAAGGTCGAATGATTTTTTGGGCAACAAGAGCAATTCTATTTGAGGCTATTTTTGTAAAAATTTTAAAACTGACATTAAGCAAACAAATAGGTCTGTATTGCTCTATCCTGTTTGCTTCACTACCCTTTGGTAGCAGGATTATAGTTCCAAAATTTAAACTATGCAAATGCAGCTCACCCCTATGAAAGTCCTCAAATAACGCCATTAAGTCACCTTTGATCACCTCCCAGAAAACTTGGTAGAATTCAAATGGAAAGCCATCTGGCCCAGGGGCGGTATTATGCTTCATTTGAAAAATAGCCATCCTGACTTCAGCCTCGGTAAAGCTATCAGTTAGGATTTTATTTTCCAAATTTGATACTTGAGGCATATCCTCAGTCCGTGACTCATCCAAGAACATGGTGGGTGCCTCAGGAGGACCAAATAGGTTTTTGTAATAGTTGGTGATATACTTTTTTTAGATTGGAATCACCACTAATTACCCCTTCCTCCTGTTCCAAACGGAATATCCGAGTTTTCCTATGTTTACCGGACGCCACCAAGTGAAAATATTTGGTATTCACATCCCCTTCAAGTAAGACTTTAGCTCGTTGGTACCATTTGAGCTCTTCTTCTCTTAGGAGATCAGCAAGTCTATCATTTAACACATGTTTAAGATTTACTTCTTTATTGAGATGTATGGATTCTGCTTTTTTATCTAATTCATCTAACTTATCCAGCAACGCTTTCTTCTCTTTTTTATATGCCCCACTAGTGTTCTTCGCCCACCCCCTTAAGTATTGTCGAAGCCGCCTAATTTTAGCCTGCCATCTTTCTAAAGGGGTGTTACCCATCTGCACGCTAGCCCAGATCTCATTGATCATGTCCATGAAACCTTCTCTAAGTAACCAACCAAGCTCAAATTTAAAGTAAGGGTGGGAGTTACTAGAGGAAGGATTTCCTATATCCATAAATAGCGGCGTATGGTCTGAGATTTCTCTGGTTAAAGCCTGAACAGACGATTTGGGGAACTTTAATTCCCACTCGGTGGACATTAAAATTCTGTCCAACTTTTCAAAAGTCGGGTTCTGTAGGTTGTTTGCCCATGTAAATTTCCTACCCGAAAGGTCTAGCTCCTTAAGATTGAAAGCGTCTATGATAGCATTGAAAAGAAATGGTCATCTGTCATTGTAATTAGAGTTGCTTTTCTCCCTTGGCCCCCTAATGATGTTAAAGTCACCCCCTAGAATCATAGGTAGCGATTCCTTAGCACAAAGGTGGGCTAATTCCGTCAAAAAACTTTCTTTAAGACTGGGTTGAGCAGCACCATACACAGAGACAAGTAGCCATTGGAAGCCATCATCTTTGTTACTGATTTTAAACTTAACAAAGAATTATCCTTCTTCTATTTCTCCAATATCAAACGTGAGAAGATTAATCCCCAACAGCATACCTCCGGACCTGCCCCTCGGAGGTTTGACATGCCAAAGGAAATCCTTCCCACCGCACAGATTTTTGAGAAACACCTGAGTACACTCTCCCCTACCTGTTTCAGACAGGACAATAAAATCTAAGTTCTTTTCAAGCGTCAAGTCCGAAAGAAATTTAAATTTCTTCGGATCACCTAAACCATTACAATTCCAAAAAACACATTTCATTTAGACTGTGGAAGGTATATTTTTCCTTAATTTCTTCTTTCTTTTCCTATTTTTTCCCCACTGATGTTTTGCACGGGTATCCTCCAAACCCCCGCAATCGCCATCAGATGGACCCTCAGTCATCTCACCACAAATATGGTTCAAAGCCAGGATATCAATATCATCTCCCCATAGTTCCTCAGAATCATCTAAAAACGACGAAACTGATTCCCAAATTTTTTCTACCTCTGACCTCTTGGCACAACTAAGCCTATGCTTTTCTACAAATTTAAGGTAATCTAATTGCTCAGAATACGAGAAATTAGACACATCCAAACAGACCCCAGCGAACTAAACTTAGCAGCGATTAATGAATTATCTAAAGCTGAAAATGAGTTAACTGAGGAAGAATTACTTTGCGTAGTTGATTCCTCCAAGTTCCTTTTGGCCTTCAGCTTAGCAGCTCGCTGCAGTGAATCCTGGTCCCCCACACAAGCATTTCTTTTGCTAGCTCGGGAAGGTGTTACTACAGGCTGAGTCCCAGATTTAACCAGAGTGTTTGAGCCATCAATCATCATTGCAACTGGATGAGTACCTTGTGCTGAAATTTGGGGCTGACCTGCCGCCGGCCCAATTGGAACCGTCATCCACGCACCATTGTTACCATCACCAGATGGCTGAAGTACCACTGTAGGCATATCCTTTCTAGTGACCACAGTGGAAACATTATCAGTCCTCGGAGAAAGAACCGCCTGGCGACCCATCTTAGGAGGTGCCGAACTAGATCCGGCTTTGCTTTTCCTTTCCTCCACATCTTCCTTTTTGTTATCATTGTTGCTTTTTCCCCCTTCTTTTTCCTTATTTTTCTCTTCCTCAGCGTCACTATTTGGATCAAAATCCAAATCCATGTCAATTGGCCTCGGTGATGATTCAGAATCAGAGTTCTCCACCTTGAATTGTAATTCATAAACGAAGTCCCCAATAACTATGTCCACTAAATCCGGGACAAGACCAGGATCTAGAACTGCCACCTAAATCCTGCCCATCTCATGTGCTTTCACAAACTTCATATCTACTTTCCTAGTCACTCCAAGTATGGAGCCAACTGCCCATACAATGGGAAATTCCAAGAGATCATCAGGGAGCCCCCTGAACTGAACCCAAACTTTGGGGATCTCATATTTAAACACATTAGGATTGCTTTTGGTTTCAAAATCCATCTTTGCTACTGTGCATTTAGCCACCATAGTTCCCACGCGCACCATTCGCTCTAGTTCATCTGTGGAAGGAAAATTTGCAGTAAAAGTGTTTTCCCCTAATGCTTTCACCTCCCAATTCACATTGCCAGGTATGAGCCTCTCAAGTTCAGTACTGACCTGCAGTTCAGTCATAGTACCTCCCGAGATTTTCACCTTAGCAGTTTTTGAATCTCTCTTTTCCTTTTGCTTCCCAACATGATCAATGTAATAGAAACCTAATTTTTCCACCGCAAACCCATGTGGCACTGCAATAGGTTTAGCACCCTTTGTAAAAGGGCAAGCTTTCATGACATGATCATCACTGTCACAGATCTCACAGCAGAGTAACTTTGAGCACTCGTTCAAGACATGCCCCTTGGTTAAACAACGGAAGCAGTATGGAGTTTTGTTCTTTCCTTTACCCGCATTCTGCCTTGGCATCATACTATCACTCTGATTGATGGCCCTCAAATTAGCTTCCTCTGAGCTGTTCTGCGAGTTCAGCATAGTACCTTCAGGGATTGGAGTTGCAGAAGTAGAAGCTGGAGCTTTCGGTGGAGCATTCGGCGTCGACGACCGGGATGCCATCGGGTTAGCGCCCCACTCCTTGCCGCCACGGCCTCGACCGACGCCGCGGCCACTGCTCCCTCGTCCTGCGCCGAAGAAGTTGTTGTTGCCGAAGGAGCGGCCGACAAAGCCGTAAGGGGCGTGACCACCACTGTCGCCCCGTCGGCCACGCCCACCTCCCTGCCATCCCCGGTTAGCGCCCGGGTGATAGCTGGGGTTGAAGTCCGGGTGATATCCCCCCTACCCGCCGTCTGCCCCAGATTGGAGCCACTGGCGCCGCCGTGATGGGATGGGTACTGACCACCCTGGCTACCAATGGGAGGCTGATTCGCCATGCCAGAGCCTTGAGATGTCGTTGCTTTGCGTCCCTCTCTCACCACCTCCGCGAAAGACCGAGTTCTTCGCCGAGCAGAGTACAGTTTAATTCTTGTTCCAACTCTGGAGAATAGCGCACCAAGGCCAGGGCACGGCCTGAATCTATAACGAGGAATGCCGCGGACCGCCTCGTTATCTGTCGCCCGAGTAATAATATCAGTAAATACTTCCTGGCCTGAAACGAGCTCGCTGGAACTTGAGCCCCCCCAACTCGCAATAAACCACACGGGGGCTTTTCAGTTCCGGGAAATCTGGGGTTAGGTAGTGTTTAGTTCACCCAAAATTTCAAAAATTTTACAAGATTCCCCGTCACATCAAATCTTTGGACGCATGCATGGAGCATTAAATGTAAGTAAAAAAAATAACTAATTGCACAGTTTGTCTGTAAATGTCGAGACGAATCTTTTGAGCCTAGTTAGTCCATGATTGGATAAATTTTACCAAATAACAACGAAAAGTGCTACAAGAACTTTACACACACTTTACATCCAACTAAACACACCCTTAGTAATTGCAAATCTTTAGCCTTGTCAGCCCTGTCTTCTTGTTTCGTATTCGAAAACGGTGTAGCCCAGACAGCGGAACCCGACGCACGCCAGCCACCCATCTTCCCCTCCCGATGCCCAACCTCCCGTGCTTTCTCCAGCACGTCCCCTGGATGCCAATTGAGACTTCGGATACGTCCCTGAATTGGAACCACTGCTAACGATAGCAAGTTCCTGCTCTGCCTTGTATAGATCCTGAGCCTCAAACCCGGCCGCCGCCGCTTCTGCAATGAACGCAGTCGTCGATATGACCTCATCAGAATCTGAGGATCCGTCTGCCTCAGACAACTCATCCGAGTCCTTACCCACCGCCCAAAACCTTCCAAATCCAAACTCCGGCCCATGCACCGGCTTTTGGTCGATCAGACGAGGCCACTACCATCTGGACAATCCGTGACAACTCCAATCTTCCTTTTGCACACTTAGCTTCAGATGAAACAGGATCATCCTCATGTACTTTGGACGAAATGAGCCCTGACCGTAAAGCACGCTTGGTCGCCGGTGCCAAGGCCAGCCGACGACCGCGACGCATAAGCCACGGTCGACTCAGTCCATGGCCAAACCAACCCAGCCGCCACGGACCACCACCCTCCGGTCAGCCGACTTGTGGCCGGCCCTCCAACAGTACCCCGCGCCCCACCGGTCCACCCCGACCAGGCCAACAGCGCCAAGCGAGTGAAACAGAGGCTCACCGTCGCCCGCACCGCCACCGTGTGGCCGGAGTCGCAGCAGATCACGGCTGCCGAGCCTGCAGCAGGAGCTGTTGCCGGACCCGCAGCAGAGAATAACCACTCCACCTCCGCCGAGCTCGAGGACCGTAGCCGCAAAGAACCCGTTGTCGGAACCACCGAAGAGACCCTTGCCGGAGCCGCTGTAGCTGCAGCGCCCGGCTGCCCGTTGCCGGACCCTCCGCCGCGCCGGCCGCAATAACGAGCCGGAATCGCAGCAGCCGCCGCCGCCGGAGTAGCAGCAGAGCCCGAACCACACCCCGCCCGTGGAATGAACGCGAAAACTTACCTCAACCTTGCAGACACCCACGGAGCAGCAGCAGCATCACGACGACGGCGCGACGCGGCTGACCCTCACGCTGGGCGTGAGCGAATCTCCCTCGCCGGACGCGGCGGCGGCGGCCACCGCCGCGAGCTGCTCCGCCGAGATTGGGTCCGGGTCCGTGTCCAGCTAGCGTTTATTCAACAAAACACTGCTCGTCATGGCACCAGCTTGCAAAGATCGTGGATGGTGGATCGCGGATGGCGGCGTCACAGGTCGTAGCGAGGAGGCGTCGTGGCCCGGCACCCTCCCGCCCGGCAGCCGGCGTCAGGCACCGCGGCAGGCACACTTGGCCCAGCACCCCACCGATGGCGACCAGAGGCCAGACCTGGTGAAGTTCCACACAGCAGCGGCCTCGATTTCAGCTCTTCAAAAGCTTTAATGCTTTCTGCATCACCCTTTTTTAGATCCCGACTCGGGGTGACCGAATCTGCACAGTGCCACCTCGAGCACTGTAGCACTTTTGTTTTTTAGTGCAAAAAATTGTTTAAAAATTAATTAATTAGACTCAAAATGTTCATCTCGTAAAGTATAATAAAACTGTGCAATTAGTTTATGATTTCATCTACATTTAGTACTCCATACATTTGCCGGCATTTTGATGTGATGGGGAATCTCCTTTTTGCATAGTGGAATTTGGGAGTGAATTCTGGAATCTAAACAAGGCCAAAGCCCCAGCAAATTGCAGAAGGTAGAGGAATGAGTCATTGATTCGAAGTCTTTAATTCACCTGTGAAGTGTGTATATATATATATATATATATATATATATATATATATATATATATATATATATATATATGTGTGTGTGAGGATTTTACCTGATGAACCCGGAAGGCGAACCTCACACCCTAGACAAGCAAAAACTCTCTATTGGGTTCTTTCTCAGTGCCTTCCAATGCATCAGGTTCTGAGGCAACCCTCTTCATATACTTGTTCGCAAGCTGAACAGATGTCAATTTGATCTATTCCAACATGAAAATAAAATATTGAGTTCATGTAGGTGCATACTTTGAGTAAAAGCATACTCAACTCTGTAAGGAATTAAAAATGCTTTTTTTTAACACAAGGTTGGCAAAATTGGAGTGTATACTACATATGCACACCTTGCCAACTACTCCAGAATCAACCAGCCAGTCAAATGGGATGCCGTACTCCATGTAGCGTGAGACGGCCATGTCTCTGTACGGAGCAGTGCATAGACACTCTGCTCCACTCTGGCGTAAGTATTGACGCTAGTTAGTACCATCACTTTTGGGTAAAATTATGTTCATCACATACATATCTTAAACCAGACAAAAATATTGATTCACTTTGAAGGACTATGTTAGAGAGAATACTAGGTCTGATGAGACATTTACTTTTCAAACTTTTCAAGCAAAGAATACATCTTCTTGAGAGCATCTTCACATGCAAGTTGTGGATCATCGGTAAAGGATGAAATCTTGTTCTATAACTTCATCAGATCCTAGTAATTAAAAGTTGCTTCTCTTATTGCATCTGTTTTGCTCTCTGACCAGTCAAAATGCTTTAGCACTACTCGCTCATCAACCTAAAATGTTGTTGATCCTCTTTAGCATTAGAACATGTGTCATAAGTACAATAACTGGTTCTTTGTAACAAAGGTGTTGTATGAAGGGCATCTTCGGGCTACTAACCAAGAAAGATAACTCCTCATCCAACCAATTTACAGATCCAACAACATCATCAATATTTACAAAGTTTGCTGCTCAGATCTCATTTGCTAGAGACTCAACACCTTGTGTCTCCACATCAGCTTTTACCTGAAGCATTCCATGTTTTTATAAAACATTTGTCACTTTTTATTAAATTTGATTATTAGTTATAATTATGCATTAATAGCAGAACTCATAAATTTGGCAGGATTCTTGTGCAAGGTGGTGCCAGCAAAAAATACTTACAGCTAAGAGGAATGTTGATCTGTTCTCAATCTCTCCAATCATATTACTCATAGCATCAGAAACATTGGATGACATTGATCCTAAAGATGTCTCTCTTTTTGCTTCACGCTTCATGAGACTTTGATAGAACTCCACAATCTCTGGTGCACGGTGTACCTTGTCACCCCCACCAAGGTTCCTTTGGTAGAGCACCTGGAGGTGGTGGTGGCGGTGGCCCACCAGCTTTCCCCGGAGGTGGTGGTAGAGGAGGAGGTGCACCTGGTGCACGTGGCGTTTGTATTCCACTTGCAGTATTGGCAGCCCCTGAAGCAGTGGTTGATCGAGGGGGAGGTGGTCTGGGAACTCTTGTTGCTCTCTTCTCAATGTTGGCAAGATTCATCTGGCTCACCACTAGGGTGTTGTTTTGGTTGTCACTGGATTTAGCATGAGCTGTAGGGGATCTCTCCTTGATTTGAGCAAGTTTCAGAGGGAGTGCACCTTTAGGAGAGGAAATAAGAGATGAACTGTGTCCACAGCCAAACATTTGTGCTCTTGCTTGCCCAGCCTTCTCTTTTATCACCTTCTCCCATTCAGTTGCAAGTTTGTGCCTATCTTTGTAAGCGGGATGCTTCTCATCAGCAAAACCTTCGACTGTCTTGGACATCAATTGGAATGAGGACGTGACATATTCTTCGTCTAAGGCATAACTAGGATCCCCTCTTTCCATACGTTGTTATGGCTACACCATCTCCAACATTTTTTAGCATGAGAGCTTCTAAGGGTCCCTTTGGTTTCCTCGGTGGAGAACCACTGGTTGGGGAGGCTAAACTACTGCTGTCATCCTTGCTCCTTCCCCACTTTTGATTTTTTGCATTAGATTAGACCTTTTGCTTATGAAGTTATATCTGCCGGAAGAACTGTCAATTGAAATGTTGTCAAAGTCTTCGCTTTCAAGTGATGAAGGCACTGAAGAAACACTCTCAAGGTCTATGTCACCGTGACCCGTTCAGATCCTATGTACTCCAATATCAGTTGTTTGGCCCTCTCCTGTGATTTGGGGCTCAGTGTCCTGTTAAGATCACGTGCAGACACCTTCCCTGATGGAGTATGATAGTTGCAGAGTTCGAATCTCAAATAGGTATTGACCCAGCGCGGGTATACCAACTCCTCTACTTCACTGAACCTGTTCATCTGTAGGCCTTCCACTTGCTTTGTGAGGTCCTTTTTTGTATGCCTCAGCTTGTTTATATCTTCTCTTGCATTCGCAACTACATCACTCTACATGATAAATTGTATGGTATGCCATTAGCGCATGTTCCTGCTTCCCAATGTATATCAAAACTATATGAATACTTGTAGAAATCACTAGGTGCATTCTTGCCTCTTAGAGAACCTTAAATGCTGATGTAGTTGTTAAATGTAATGCTACCTCTTAAATCATACTTTACTAAGTACTTTAGGTAACTGCATTTCCATTGTACTGTTCTGAAAATATGTTAATACTAGGCTGTGTAGTATCCTGCATAATGACAACCATGTATAAGAGGAAGTTACAATTTTGCTGTCATCTTCATGAGATTTGTCTTCTATTTATGAGAAAGGCAACTTGTAGAGACTTAGTACTAAGATACCTCAGCTATCTTCCCTTCAGCTGCATCCAACTTCACAATGAGATCTCTCTTCTCGTACAACAACTCCTTATTATTCCTCCTTAGCTCAAGTACCTCCACTTCCAACTCCTTGAGCTTCTTTAGCTTCCGCTCAACCTTGGCTTCCTTTTTTGCCGCCTCTTCCTCCTTGGCCTTCAATCCGATGACCTGCTATTTCAGCATCATCAGCTGACCTTTTGTCTGGCCTACTTCCAGCCGTATGTACCGCTGTAGTTCCTTGATCTTGCTCCTAGCCACTTCGAGCTCTTTCTTGGCAACTTCTCCACGTGCAACGTCATCTTGCAGCTTCTTCCGCTCCTCCTGCAGTGAGTTTATGGTGTCGTTGAGCATGTTGATCTCCATTGTCTTGATCATGGAGACTTTTGGAAAATGGTTGTAGACTTTTGGAGACGGTGATCATGGAGATCTTCGCTAGGTTTGGATGGAAATTACGTTCTCAAATAGAATTGAAGTTTAGTTTTCTTTCTATTCATTTATCTAGACTTTGGGGTTTTTTTTATCTCATCTCTCCAATATATTCCAATATATATGAGCCTAAGAGCTCGTGGCTGTATTTGAATAGTTGTGTATGTCATCAAACGATGTAGAGGTTGAAACCCCGTTCCATTATCTAGAAAAGAGAAATTATATTTCTTAAGAAACACGTGCAAAGCTTAGAAACCATATTTTGTTAGTAATAGTGGTTAGTATATATAAATTTTAAAGAAAACACTTCAAACTGGAAAAGAGGGTTTGTCTGTTTGTATATTCAGGTGTTGCCCCCTACTATCTAGGCACGGAATTTACATCCTTAGATATTCATCAATCATTCATCCAATGAATCTTCCTCATTATTGTACCCCATCATCTTTCTTCTGTAGCTACCATTTCCTTTTTTTCTTGGTCCCCAATCATCACTAAATGCTATACTAAGGCCCTTTTTAGATCTCCTAAGAAAAATGAGAATGAGGTAGAAAATTGAGAATAAGATACAAACACTTGAATTCTAGAATGAGATTCTAGAATCCAGTATCTACTCCAAATCTACTATTTAGATATTTTCATATGCAAAGACAATAATAATTACTATAAGAATGAGATTCAAACACTCCTTTTTTTTCCAGAATTCAAATTCTACATTCACTATCTAAATTCCAGAATAGTGAGATTTTAGATTCAAATTCTAAAATCCAGAAGAAGAAACGAAAACAGTACGCTTGCTAATCGCCCATCGGGCTGCTGCGCCGTACGCTCGTGCTCGTGCTCCCCACCCCCGTCCCACTAGGACCGGACCTGGGCAGTTGGTTGGCAGCGTCGGGCCCCACGCCCGTCCCCATCCCCAAACCGGCACGAACCGCCACTTCCCCACACGCCCCCTCGACCGCCCTCGTCTCGACACCACCCCGCGCGCCACGCCCTCGGCCTCGCTGCCCTGCCCTGCCCTGCTCCGCCTCCTCACGCTCCCCGCCCTCCCCACCGCGACGCGCTCCCCGCGGCAACCGGGCGTCCCCAGGTCCCCAGGAACACGCACGCCCGCCCTTCCGCGGCGCGCGCCCAATGCCCAGGGCGCGCGGTTTATGGGCGGCCGCGCCCGGTCCCTCCTCCACTGGCTCCGTCACCGCTCCCGCCGCGTCTCCTCCTCTTCCTCCTCCTCCTTCCACCTGACCTTCACAACCACTGACAACAACGACAGCAACGCCACCAGCGAAGACCTCCGCGCCCGCTCGCTCCCGCACCAGTTCCACGCCGAGGAGGAGGAGAGGGAGGTTGAAGAAGAGGAGGAGGAGCGGGAGGTCGGAGAAGAGACCGCCACCGAAGGCGCCGAGCCCGCGTCCGAGTCCGAGGGGTGCATTGTCTTGGGGGATCCGGAGCCGGGTGCAGGACCGCGCGCACCGGTGCGCACCGAGCCGCTACTCATGGATCCGAGCAAAAAGGTGGGTCAACTCAACAGCATCCCCGTGATCGCGCTCTTGGATCCTTGCGATTTCCCTGTTCCCATCTGCTTCTGACGTGGTGTTTGGATCCGAACGCTGACGGTGGCTGACCCTCGTGGTGCGTCAAGAGATTCCTAATGGTGGCGGCTACCGTTTCTTGGAGTGGTGCTGGGCAGGGCGAATTCATCGAATGATCTTGTTCTTGCGCGTTCTTGCCAGTTCTTTTGGATCCGCATAGTTGGGTTCAGAGATGGTGCGCTCAACGGGGCATCCGAATGATGCTTCGATAACGGGGTTATATTGGTGTGCTCAAATCGTCGTACTACATCAACGCTAGCTGTCTCTGTTCGAGTCCTTTGAATACAAAACGCGTGGCAGTTTAAGGAAACGGCTTGCGCTTTATGGAAAGAATCGTACAACCTGCAGTACTGCCTTTGGAAGATTCATGGGGCCCTGCGCTTCCACTGCTCCGTGGCCTTTTTCTTGTCCCTACTCCCTGTCATTTAAAGCTGGTAGTTTGGGAAGTTGCAGTGTTCCTTGTTGACTTTTCATGGGGTACCGTTTTTTCCAGCTTATTGTTGATTTGGGAACAATAATCTTCAGTGTTAACTGTTACCCTCTAATGCAAACCAAATCCCTGTAGGTTCATGTCTGATCTGCGCATGTTGTCTTGTCTATTTCTTTTGAAGATGTTGTGTTGTCTATTAGAATGTTGACAGTTCACACTATTCAGTATTCGTAAGTTGAACTCTTTTGCTCCCTTTCAGGAGTCTGAATTCTTCACCGAGTATGGTGAAGCAAGCCGGTATCAGGTCAGTGAAGTCATTGGCAAAGGGAGCTATGGTGTTGTGGCTGCTGCCGTCGACACCCAGACTGGTGAGCGTGTGGCTATCAAGAAGATCGTTGATGTCTTTGATCATGTCTCCGATGCAACTCGCATCCTTAGGGAGATCAAGTTGCTCCGGTTGCTGCGTCACCCAGACTTAGTTGAGATCAAGCACATTATGCTCCCTCCTTCGAGGAGGGAATTTAGGGATATCTATGTGATCTTTGAGTTGATGGAGTCGGATCTCCATCAAGTAATAAAAGCAAATGATGATCTCACAGCAGAGCATCACCAGTTCTTCTTGTACCAGCTGCTCCGTGGGATGAAGTACATTCATGCAGGTTGTTAGACTCCACATTGAGGGAACTTGTTAATAATTTGTTAGTTCTTGTGAGCTTTGGTTTCTATGCTTGTTCTATAAGTCTTGGTTTTGCAGCAAGTGTCTTCCATCGGGATCTTAAGCCCAAGAACATTCTAGCCAATGCTGACTGCAAGCTGAAGATTTGTGATTTTGGCCTTGCCCGCGTTTCATTCAATGACACCCCATCAGCCATATTCTGGACGGTAGCCATTTTCATATTGTTGAGAAAAAATATATTTGTTGAACAGTCAAAACTTGATTTTCTTATGATGTAGCATCTTTTGCTGTAGGATTACGTGGCCACTAGATGGTATCGAGCTCCGGAATTATGTGGCTCCTTCTTTTCAAAGGTGGTGTTTCACCTTAGCTTCATTTTGTGATCAACATATCAATGTATTTTTCCCCTGAAATTATTACATTAGTTTGATAAGTTTGGATCCAATATAGCGATACTGGTTCCAGATTATCATCTGTTGTTGAGGTTACCCTTAAACATAATTTTGAGTTCCGGACTTTAACCAACTGTACTTATATCGGCTAACTTCCCTGTGTGCAACAGCATTTATCCTTTTATTTTTAGAGTTTCTACTACTTTTGCAAGGCATATCGTTCAGAAGTTTTATTCTATATATTGTGGTGTCCTTTCTTTTGACAGTATTTAATTATTATATGCATGTTTTTCTTCCCAGCAATTTCCAAAGGAAAAAAATCCCCCTCCACTCCGCTTCTCAATGCCCCTTTCATTAAAATGTGAATATTGAATATAGAGGCGTGTTTTACATGCAGATTTAATGCTGCAGAGCTGGCTGTGTATTACTTGAACAATGTGTACATGGTGTGGAATTGATGTCTCTGCTTGTTTTACAAATTTTATAGAATCGCAAGGTTCTGAATCTGGCATTGACTTTTGCAGTACACTCCTGCCATTGATATTTGGAGCGTAGGGTGTATATTTGCTGAATTGCTTACAGGGAAGCCACTCTTTCCAGGGAAGAATGTTGTGCATCAGTTGGATCTTATGACTGATCTACTTGGTACACCTTCAGCAGAGTCTATCTCCAAGGTATGCTCACTCGTTACTAGTGAGACCTTGCATCTGATTTCTTCCATACTTATGTTGAGCTTAATTTTCTGTATTCCAGCCATTACTCTATTTCAGACTTTTAGGTACAGAACTTGTATAAAATGCTCAGTCTTTCATTGGTAGTGCACAGTTACTAACTTACCAATTGTTCATTTATATTTATTGTCCTTTCTTTTGAGGACTATTTCACTATGCCTCTTTAAACAAGCGCTTCAATGTTTAGTTACCAGAAAGTGCAAAGTTCTGTACCAATTGACATAAATATTCAATAGCAACAATCTTTTGCTATTCCTCTAGACTATGTTGGAAACGAAATGCCAACTGATGGATGACACAAAATCATGTGTCCTACACTAAACCATTGAATCATTGCAGATAAGGAATGAAAAAGCTCGACGATACATGAGCAATATGAGGAAAAAGCCCCGGGTTCCCTTTACTAAAAAGTTTCCAGGGATAGATCCTATGGCTCTCCATTTGCTTGAACGTCTTCTTGCTTTTGATCCTAAGGAACGGCCAAGTGCTGCTGAGGTAGGTCTAGTTGAGTCCAATATTTGTTCACCATAAAGATAAATTTCATCTTTTACGCATCCCTGGTTGGTGCAGAAGGCAGAGATTACCCTCTAAAAATATTTCACCTTTGAAATGCTGGATAAGTTGTTCCTCCAAATACTAATCCATGTAAATTTTATTTCAGGCCCTGACAGATCCATACTTTAATGGATTAGCAAATAATGAACGTGAACCCATAGCACAACCTATCTCAAAACTTGAATTTGAGTTTGAGAAGCGGAAACTGGCCAAAGATGATGTCCGAGAATTAATTTACCGAGAGGTACTATTGCTCAATTATATTCTTCACATCATTGTAGAGCTGCTTCTTTCATTACTTTCCTAACTCTTGTTACCTCTCTTTAGATTTTGGAGTACCATCCTCAAATGCTAGAAGAATACCTACGTGGAGGAGATCACAGCCAGATGACCTTCATGTATCCAAGGTGGGGTCCACTTTTTTGTTTAACAAACGCAACGCACATTTGCTAAAATCTTCTTGCCTAGTTATATATGATTGGTTCAGGGTTTATTGGGAGTATAACTCGGATGTCTGTGCATGACAGTGGGGTGGATCGCTTTAGGCGCCAATTTGCTCATTTGGAAGAAGGCACTGCCAAGGGTGAAAAACCCAGTCCACAGCTGCGACAGAATGTTTCTTTGCCAAGGTTCTATCAAAACTGACACTTTCTTTTCCTTAACCATGCAAAAAAAAATTTGTCTCTAGCGCATGGGTCCTATTTTTCTGTCATCTTTTGGCCCTCCTTAGTTGTTCATTTATCTTCTTTTTTGAGAAATTTTACGCAATCAGGGAGGTTCAATTGGTTATTTATGTAGAGCTTGCATAGATACAGTAGGTTTGAGTGAATAAACAAAAGAGAGACCTTAAGCACAGTTCCATTAAGGTCCCTGTTATCATAGTAGTTAAAATGTACTTGTATTATGATTTTTTTCATAAAATAGTTAAAACTTATATTGTTAGTCTATATAAAATGAAAATTGAAATATTGATAGTCAAAGCTAAAATATTTGACTTTCCAATTAAAATAGGACTGCATCAGGGGTCAGCTTTGAGCCCTTATTTATTTGCTTTGGTGATGGATGAGGTCACAAGGGACATACAAGGTGATATCCCTTGGTGTATGCTCTTTGCTGATGATGTGGTGCTAGTTGACGACACTAGGGCGGGGGTTAATAGGAAGTTAGAACTATGGAGGCACACGTTAGAGTCGAAAGGGTTCAGACTTAGTAGGACTAAGACCGAGTACATGAGGTGCGATTTCAGCGCGACTAGGCACGAGGAGGGAAACATTAGCCTCGATGGGCAAGTGGTGGCCAAGAAGGATACTTTTCGGTATTTATGGTCGATGCTACAAAAGGATGGAGACATTGATGAAGATGTTAGGCATAGAATTTCAGCCGGCTGGTTGAAATGGCGTCAAGCTTCTGGCGTTCTCTGTGACAAAAGGGTGTCTCAGAAGCTGAAAGGTAAGTTCTATAGGACGGCGATTCGTCCGGCGATGTTATACGGTGCTGAGTGTTGGCCTACAAAAAGGCGACATGTCCAGCAATTGAGTGTAGCAGAGATGCGTATGTTGCGTTGGTGTTGTGGGCACACAAAGAGGGATAGAGTTCGGAACGACGATATTCGGGATAGGGTTGGGGTGGCACCAATTGAGGAGAAATTGATTCAACATCGGTTGAGATGGTTTGGACATATCCAACGGAGGCCTCCTGAGGCGTCGGTGCGTAGTGGAGTTCTAAAGCGGGCCGATAATGTAAAGAGCGGTAGAGGTCGACCTAAACTAACTTGGGACGAGTCCGTTAAGAGAGATCTTAAGGAGTGGAATATCTCCAAGGATTTAGCTATGGACAGGAGCGCTTGGAGATTGACAATCAACGTGCCTGAACCGTGATATCTTTTTGTCTTGTGCCCTTTATGTCCCTTTATGTGTCTTCCTGTTTCTCGTCTCTTTTGGGTTTCATCTCTAGCCTACCTCAATTTGCTTGGGACAAAAGGCTATGTTGTTGTTGTTGTAAAGCTAAAAGATTTGACTTAGGAGAAACCTAAACAGGAGTAAGTACTTAACTAATAATCTGTGTATCTTGTCTCAGGGAAAGAGTAATTGGCAATAAACATGGAGATGGCAATGCAGGTGATAAGCTAGCACATGCCTCAGTGACGGATGGCATCAGCCAACCAGTCTTGAGTGCGAGAAGTTTGCTGAAGAGTGAAAGCATCAGTGCTTCCAAGTGTATAGGTGAAAAACCAAAGCATGTCAAAGATGTAAGTACAGCAACCACATCAGTTCATAATTTCTTCATCATTAGAATACATGCTTATCCATATTTTCTTTTGGGCTAAGATTGCCATTATACTTGCTTCCTTCTTTGATGTAGTGAACTGATATTTTTAATTTAATCTGTACTTTTCCAGGAGGAATCTGTTTTGGAGAGCGTGGATGAAACAGTCGATGATGTGACGAAGAAAATCCCTCAACTGAAAACCTGATTTTTCTCAAGTTCACTGGAGCAATGAATAGCTCGTAGTATGGCACGTTAGGTTCTCAAGTTGAGGATGGGCCTACGGCAAAGGTCTATAGCCAATGAGACCACAAGTTCTTATGCCAGTAAATCTGTTGTGATGTAAATTTTCTCCCATTTTTTTGTACTTCGTGACTGCATACAACCTATGTCTGACTGAATGGCTCCTCGTGTTTTCCTCTGTGGAGCCATCACCATATCCTGTAAATTTTCAGTTGGAAGTGAATCTTCAGCTGCAGCTGATGCATATTTGATTTTCCCCCAGCAAGTAGGCCTAGGTATTCAGTTAATTTTGTGAAATTGGTTATGGAAAATTTCAGTTTTGATGAAACATTAACCGGTCCATTCTAAATTATAAGATGTTTTAGTTTTTTTTAGATACGTAGCCTTCTGCTTTTGCACTTAGATATATTATGTCTAGATATACATAGTAAAAACCATATATATCTAGAAAAAGCAAAATGTTTTATAATTTGGAACATAGAGGTAGCTTAAAACTGACCAAAACCGATTTCAAAAGCGACAAAGAATGCTATTCTACCTTTAGTGTTTAATATAGTAGTCACAACGAAAATTAGTTATTTCAATTAATGCCACCTAAAAACTGAATAAATAGCCGATCATTGGATAACACCGCCACAGCCGGCTGTTCCCAACATGTCCAAAGTTTTCACCGTGTACATCATAAAAGTTTTGGAAAGGCTAACGTCTGGACGGGGGCTAGCATCCGGACGCCCACGCCGGTTTCATGTAGGCATGCTGCTGTCCCGCCCGCACGCCTGTGCCTACTTCACGTGGTGGCCCGCATCACTCCGTGTCCCGCGCCTACCGCTCGTGCCCCTCCACACCCACGCGGGCTCAGCAGCTGCTGCATATGGGTCCCATTGTAACATGTGAAACACCAGATCTACTTTTGCAACATCTAGAGGAAACATTTGCAACGTACGTCCGAAATAGTTGAAACACTTGCAACATACGTCAGAAACATGAGAAAAAATAAGTGTGTAGCCATTGCAAAACATATGCAACATCTAGATGAAACATCTGCAACATATATGTGAAACATATGCAACATTCGGATGAAACACTTACAACATAAGTGTGAAACATATGCAACACCCAGATAAACACGCATGTACCATACGTCTGAAACAGCTGAAACATTTGGAATAGACACTTGCAACATACATGTATAACCATTACAACATATGCAACATCTTGATCTACTTCTGCAACATCCACATGAAACACTTGCAACGTGCATATGAAACACATGAAACACTTGAAGCATACGCTCACAACATGCCCTTTTCAGCGCAACATCTTCTTACTGCTTGGGCAAATCGAGGCTTATTGACACGGAGCTCGACGCTGGCACGAAGCTCGATGCCACAGAGGTCGTCAATGCGGAGCTCATCGGCAGTGCGGAGCTCACTGGCAACACGCGGCTCGTTGGCGGCAGCGCGCGCAGAACTCAGCGATGACGCGTAGATGTCGACGACAGCGCGCGTGGAGCTTAGCGAGGCGGTTGAGGCCAGCGAAGAGGCGTGCGAGCTGCGGCGGGGGGGTGAGGAAGCTGATGGGGTGGTCGGTTTGGACGGAGGTTGCACAGAGGAAGGCGCTTGGAAGCACGGGAGCTAGTGGCGGCCATGGAAGCTGGGTGGACGACCATGGCGTTCGGTGCCTGCGCTCTTGAGTAGAGCGAGAGAGAGAGGAGCGAGGGCGAGCAAATGGGAGAGGGAGAGAGGGCACCAGCTCGGTCTCCACACTTGCGCGAACTCGAGGCGACAAGTGGGGGCGCGAATGGAGCATGGCGGTCATGCGTCGGGCTTGTTCTATCCTGGACATTTTTCCACTTGCTTTGAATGGAGAGACGAATGAGAGAGACTAAGACGAGATGAAAACGGAAAGAATATTTGTGTGGTGGGTAAAATACGTGGACACCATGAGGCCACGTAGCATCCGGGGTCTAGATGCGGTACGGACGCCTATAGTGGAGCAGTATTGTAAATTTTTAGTTAACCAACGTTTTTAGTTAATTTAGTTCGGTCACGAATGTTTCCCACCACTACCCGTTACTTTTTTTCATTGCTTCTTTTAGTGCTCAAATTTTGTCTAGTCCCGAATTGTTTTCATGTAATTAGCTGCTACTGAATTTTGTTGATTGAATTTGTTTGAGTACACTTACTAGAATCGTGTATTATATTATATAAACTTTATTTATCTTCTTCAAATTAATAATGAAAAATATGTTTAGCGTCTGCTCTTTCTCGATCTAGGCCGCCAATATCGGATCGTATGGGCCAATTTCTGAAGCCCAGGCTGGAGAAAGCAGATCGTCCAAAAGCCTCCTCGCTGTGCGTTCTTGGATCACGAACGGGCCAGGCTCATGGGCTGGCATGAAAAAGGATCACGGTGATTGCTATTCATTCCGCCAACGATATTTTCCACGATATTATAGAAAACAAAAACCTGTAGGTAAACAGACTGGACAAAGGCTCATGGGCTGGGTTTTGTATTTATTATATAATCTAATATATAATATTACTGTAACATATTAATTTGTGTGGTTTTGTATCCAACTGGATATTCGACGATAGCTGTATATACGAGTAACTATAGCTGTAAGCATCTCTCTCAAGATTTCACATATATAGTAGTACATCTTAACCCCAGGAAGATAATTAATATAGCTTTTGTTCCCAAAAAAATATTTTTTAAACCATTTATTAATTTAAACATATGTTTTCATACTAATGAAAAAATATGATCAAGCAATCTGTTAACGACTATCTCACATTCTGTAATCTATGAACCCCTGTAGTTCCATATAGGCTATAGCCATGTTCATACGCCGCAGAGGTACAAGCCATGATGCATCGCACCCCACGTCACGGTGAAACAAATGCTGTACCAACGCACCCCACCAACCAAACTCTTACGTTGGTGAAGAAGTTAAACGGCATGGACAGACTAATGATTTCCTATAGGGCGCGTTTGTATCACGGGAATAATCTAGGAAAAATGGAAGAATCTGATTCCTATAGTTTTCTTCACTGTAACACCGTTTGGAACAAAAGAATCAGCTCTAACCATTCCACATGAAAGGCAAACAAACCTGCACTTTTGGAAGAAATAGAAAATGAGCTCCGAGCTCAGGGAAATCTTTCCTGTGTGGCTGTGTTGCTTACGAACTTCACTCCTGGGAATAAACAAAGCTTATGTGCGGTGGTTCTACTTCATCGAAGTGCTACAAATACACAAATACACGACATGGAAAGTGAGCACCCAATAGCTGTATAACCTTTTGACAAATTGCATAACATTCGTGTGTAAATACACTTCAAAAAATCATAACCACGTAGACTAATTAATCATTCATTAAGTATTACATTATTTTTTAGGGGCAATTTACCTTTTTTTATTGGTCTATTGTCCACTAAGAGATAAAGTCCTTTTATTTATTCTAAAGATGTGATATTAGTACTTATTTTCAATTTCCTATACTCTTCTCATTCCTGCATTCCAAACACGTGTTCCTCTAAAATTCTTGTATCATTCCATTCCTCCGTTTTCTCATCTCATTCCTTTCCTATTCCTATGTTTTCTCCTGTTCCTTCATTTTCTGTTCCTGTGTTCTAAATAGGGCCATACTATATTAACTTCTTGTATAATCCAGCTAGAATAATTGATATTACTGGGTGATGGTTGTATATACGAGCAACTATTAAGTATATATCATCTATCAAGATTTCACATAAATGTAGTACATCTCAACCTTAGAAAGAAAACTATTACCAAGACTTTTGTTATAAAAATATTATTTATTCAAAAAAATGTCTATTGCTTGAAACATCACCTAACTCTAGAAAGTTGGTGAATTATACCCAGATAAAGATGGATGGCTTTGCATACTTTGGCCATGTCTATCCAGCTAACTATATTAATTATATTAGCTGGAAGAAATTAACTAATAGCTAATTGTTACCTGGTACCGGTAGATAAGACATTAGCTAGCTTATTAACTAAGGATCCAAACGGATTTCCAGCTAATTTTTAGCCGTTGTTAGCTAATTTCTATAGTTTTGTATCCAGCTGGAATATTTAATGGTGGCTAGCTGTATATATGAGCAACTATTGTTGGAAGAATATATTTGTAGATTTCACATATAAATGTAGTACACCTCAACTCCAGCAAGATAACTATTGTAGTTTCTATTTAAAAAAAGTATTTTGAATATGTTTCTTATTTTATATATTTTGCCTTTCACAATAATTAGAAAATATCAATGAATCTTTGGCAAACATTTTTTTGACTGAATCAGTAGGGGAATCCCTACCTTACACTTTTCACAATGATGAAAAAAGATCAAGGTTTTGACAGATCATCAGTACTCCTATAGTTCCATGGTCATGTTTTCACCCATAAGGGTACGAGCCATGATGAATCCTCAGGCCCTCGCGTATGGTTTGTGTTGCATATTGCGGTGAAAATGCATATTGCGGTGAAAATGCAAAAGGAAAAGAAAAGAGAAGAAAAAACATTTGCTAGACCACCCATCTAAGAACATCGGTGAAGTTCAGAAACAACCAAGATATTTTGCACACTACATTGATTTTTATGGTTTTATATCCAATTGTATGCTGGTTGATGGGTTTATATTTGACCAAACATTTGATAGAAGCATATTTGTAAATATTTCACATAAATGTGGTGCACTCGATAGTCAACATGACAAGATGATTACTAAATATATATTTTTTGTTAAAGACATTACTATATGGCAAAATGTGAATTATTTTACAATACATTTTTACAATAAATGGAAATTTTGAAGTAATCTTTTGGCTATTTAAAGATGTTCCCAGGGCCGGTCCTGAGGGCGGGCGGACGGGGCGGCCGCCCTGGGCCCCCAATCTCAAGGGCCCATCCTAGATATATCGTATATTGCGTAGTTAAGGCCTCAGCAGCAAAGAATTTGTGTCATTACTAGCCTGCAGGTACGCCGCCTCTCGTTGCAACAACCTGACGATTCTCACGGGATTAACAAAGTGCAGGTCTACCATTCAGACTGGCTGAACGCACGAATGGAATAGCTAGCAGTTGTGATTGCTAAAGATGCTTTTATTACCACGCTGGACTTTATACGTGCGCGTATATAGCGCCGGATCTAGCACATAAGCGTGCATGCACATCTATGTATTTGCTTCTCACAATACGTCATCGTCCTCGTATAAGCTACGTATATACGATTTGGAGAGTGTACACATGGACACCATGAATAGTACTTGCTGTCTGGTGGGCCTCTTATGGCTCCAACATACGTATAATTTAGGATCAGTTACACACACACACACATATATATATATATATATATGTGTGTGTGTGTTATTCTTCATTTGCTCAAAAATATATACATTATTCTTCACATTACGCTACTAACTTGCTTTCTTCATCTTCTCCTATTAAACAAGACATCAAATAAGCCAGAGCAATTTGCTAGCTTCCTTTACTATTTTCTTGTCTCTTCAAAGCGCATATGATTATGCATGCACACGTAAAAGCTTAACCTACTTCTTTATTTCTTATTTTTAATATTTTGTACAAAATTTC
The DNA here is from genome assembly GCA_038087645.1 of Saccharum hybrid cultivar R570. Classification (NCBI taxonomy): domain Eukaryota; kingdom Viridiplantae; phylum Streptophyta; class Magnoliopsida; order Poales; family Poaceae; genus Saccharum; species Saccharum hybrid cultivar. The sequence goes on from JAQSUU010000449.1 coordinate 3,189,443, forward strand.
TTCGAAGCTTTTGTATGTGTTGTAGCTAAGCATTTATCATGAACACTTTATATGTATAAATGTTTATTAGTTCATGTGTATATAAGGGCCCCTAAATCTTGGTTATGCCCCGGGCCCCTAAAAACTCAGGGCCGGCCCTGGATGTTCCACTATGGGAAATGCTTTTATACACACCATAAAGAAACATAAGAAGTAGCAACTTTGTTGCAAATTTCATTCAACAATGCAATAATAACTGCGATTATCTGGTTCAACTCAGTTGCAGCTTTAACTAGCTTTTATTCAACTGAAGCACAACAACATTCCTATTGAAAATTATATGCGTGCGGTCTTGCTTAGCTTCTCTATTCACTAATGCAATAATTGTTATTATTTACTTTTGATTAATTGTGACTTTTATTCAACGAGCATAACAACCTTCCTACTAAACACATTTGTGTGCGATTTTATTTGCTTCATTTGTTAGTCATGTGCACTAATCCAATGATCACAATTATTCACATGAATTCAGTTGTGGCTTCTTATTTGAATAATAAAGCACAACAAATTTCCATTTGGAACACATGCATATACATATAGTTTATCGACAACCACCATTGTATGCTTCAACTCATCTATACAGATACATATTATCTTATTTGTGTGGGACTTTTCTTTATTTTGATGTTAGTCACTAATTAATAATATAACTTGGTCCAATGATTACGAACCAGATTTCAAACGACATCAAGTTGAATTAATATTGACACTAAAGATAAACACCATACGCCAAGGGAATGGAATATAGTATATGCACTTAAACAAATCATGTTATATGTACATACACTTACACTCAATCATGGTTTTTATTTGAGCAAGCACAACAATGTTCTTCTCCTCTGGAACACATATGGACCTCTTTATATGCTTCACCTTGTAACTACTTTTTATAAAAAATATATTTCTAATTCAAATTTCCATTAGTAAACAATTTAGTAAAACATTATTCCATTATATATGTATGGTTGTTGGTATATGAATTACCACTAGCAGATCATATACATATCTGGCTACTGATTAATTATCTCCAGCTAATTCATTTAATAACTGCTACTTATGGTCCTTGGACCTTCTATAAAACCCACCCACCAGGGCCATATTCTCTTCAATCATCTCAACTCTCAGCCTCTCAGGTGTTCCTATTAGAGCCTTAGCTGTTCGTTCCTATTAGCGCCTGAGGTGTTTTTATTTTTTTGTTGGATCCATGGACTCCGCCGACAAGTCCTCATCAGGATTGGAGCCTGCTGCCATCATCGCTGTTGGTACGTACCCCTAGAGATACTCATCCTCTGGCTTCGGTATGTAGTAAGCTCACAAAGCAATCGGTTTTCAAGCATGAAATATGATTGACTGTTCACATATTTGCAGATGGTGCTGATACGCCCAACAACACTGGCAGCACGAGATCGATGGCCCTCTTGGACATGAACCAGCCAGCGGATGTTGGAGACGAAGATGGGTTACATGTAGATGTTGTAGAAGCAGAGGGCGGTGGCGGTGGGTCGTCATCCCAACAGCGCAACTACGCCTACGCTCGGCTCTCCCAGGAGCAAATTGACCATTTGGAGACAATGTTTCAACAAAATCAATTTCCTGACACGGTGACTTCGTAGATTTAATATGTTGCATATGTGCATTACTTATGTGCTAGTAGGGTTCAAAGTTACAAGCATGGTTGCTTCTATTGATGTGTGAAATGAACACGACACTTTTGCAGAAAACAAAGGAGGAGTTGGCCGATAGGATTGGCATGACAGTAGACAAGGTGCACGTCTGGTTCCGAAGTCGCAGGACAAGGTAATGTGTGATCATACAACAAGCTCATTTGAGTGCTAGAGTACTAGTAGATCTATACTTAACCATGAATTTTTGTTAATTCTTTCCTCGAAAATGAATAGCTTCATCATGTCTTTGTGGTGTGCATGTATGTGTAGGTTCAACCAGATAAAACGCGACGAAGACCAGAAGCAACAGGTCAACAAATTGATAGATGAAATCAAGTCACTGGCCAACCAAAATACCTCGTTGACTGCGCAAAATACCTCGTTGACCGAAAAGATCGTCAAGCTGACTGAGAGAGTTAGCTCACTGGCAGAGAAGGTCATCTCTCTGTTCGAGCAAAACAGTTCACTGACACAGGAGAAGCATCAGCTTGAGAACGAGCTTGCAGAGATCAAAGCGGCTCCTATGCCGCCAGTGATGCTACCTATTCATGGGCTGCCGCAGGTATTTGTATTTGTAGAGCAGTGCCGTGTCTGTTCGCTCATTTTCAGAGACACGGCAGCTGCAGGAGGTGCGCTTCCAGGCTCGCAGAAGGGGAGTGCTAGTGCTAGCAGCAGCGCTTCCACCAGTACGGCCAAACCGTGCCCTAATTGCCTGAAGACCTTGGAAAACATGGAAGCCATGGTAGCTTCCTTTGCCCAGCGGCAGCAGGGCGGTGCTGCTGCACGCGGCTCCGCCTGATGCATATGTGTTGCCAGGCATATGCATGCATGCTCCCACAAGGATGGAGGGCACAATGCAAGATCATTCATCCATGGTGTTAGCTGTGAACTTGTGATCTGATGGGACATTCAAGGATTAGCTTTGGTTCTTTTTCTTTCAATTTGAATTGATGTCGGAGTCCATCTTAATTTAGTTTATTAGAGTCATGTATCGATAATGAGGGTCAGTTTATTACTATTTTCTTCGGCTTCGTCTTAGTCAATCATGTTATTCTGAATTAAGGATAATGAGGGTCAGTTTACTATTTTCTTCGTCTTTGTCTTAGTCAATCATGTTATTCTGAATTAAGGCACATGATTACTGGTTTCTGAGAAACCATTGAACCCATCTATTTCTCTCTGAAATCTCATAACCAAAATTATTATGTGTTTGATTATGTTATAAAAATGCACAGTACCGTAACAATCATGTAATGACATTATTGTTTAATCTAATGTTGAATTGGGAATAATACAAATGGACAAAAGACTTTCTGCGAATACAAGGTTGACAAGTATCCTTGTGTGCTCGTTTTGTGATGAGTGATTGTCAATGTGATCCACGAAGTAGATTGAGTGGTAACTAACTCTACTATGGCGAAAGCTATGTGTGCGACATGTCTCTTGGCTTGTGTTGTGCAGGTGTGGAGCTCGGAGGCGGTGGTCGACGGCGAGCAGAAGGTCAAGTAGAGGCGTGCCGTGCCGACGGACCGGGAGCGGTGAAGGGCGGACGTGAGGCTTGGACCGAGGGACCAGGAGACCGGGTGACCAGCCGCGGTGGTTGACACTTGGGACATCGACAAGTGCAAGAAGACATGGGAGTGACGGTGTTGACCGAGTCAAGACGGCGGACGTGCGAGTCGAGCGAGGCTCACGAGGACTTGGCGTGTCAGCCGGTCAAGGATGGCGGTGACACGCGTCGAGGCGGGAGACGCATATGGAGTACGCTACTCGCGAGCAGGTTTGGTGGTTTGGGCCTCAAAACCATCGGTGCGCGGGTTTACGGGTTTGGGCCTCAAAACCCGGGCGGAGGTTCCGAGGAGGAACGGACGGCACGTGGCGGCATCGGGGAGTTCGCGTCGAGGCGAAGCTACCGGTGAGGAGGCGCGGTGGCCGTCGGATGAAGATGACACCGGGTTGGACCTTTACGCCCTTGGGCTAAATGGTTTGACTCATTTGTATTCAGGGGGCAAAACTGAGAATGTGTAATAGCCCTGTTAAATAGGATGAGGGAGCCCCCATCTCCCTCACCTCTTCCATTTTCATTTTCTCCTTTAGGGTTTCTTCCTCTAGTTGCTTGTGTGAGAGAGAGGTCCACTAATCCACCGATTAGTATAAGAACCATGAATCTTTGAGGGAAGGAGGTCCCGAATCCTCCGGTGTCCTCCGGTGTTTGGCGGATGAAGCAATTTGTGTGTTCTTGATGTGTTCTTCACGAGCTCCTCCCTTCCCCCTCTAGTTCTTTCTTTGATTCGTCGTTTCTAGCTTGTTTTGATTCGTTTTTGTTGCATGGCCTTGATCAATGACGTGAGTTGAGATTTTCCACCGAAGGATTTGCATCAATTCCTCACGAGATCATAGATTGGGACGAATCAAGAGCTAGGGTTCGTTTTTAGGGGATTTTTGTGTTCCTTTGATTTTCTGTTGATTGGCTTCAAATTGGGTGATGACCTCTTAGAGGTAGCTCCCCTGCTGCCTTGTGATCATGCTTACAAAGTTTTGTGGTAGTTGGTGAAGTTTTGGTCGCAAATCGGGAGATTTTTGGTTGGAGGCGGTTTTTCTCGAGTTCTGTTCTTCGCATCCCGGTCAGACCACCCTTTGCATCCCGGTCAGACCGGCTTTTGCATCCCGGTCAGACCGCCTTCGCATCCCGGTCAGACCGCCCTTGCATCCCGGTTAGGCCAGGTTGGGAATCACAGTGAGGCAACCCGGTCAGACCGGCCCTCCATCCCGGTTAGACCGGCTTTGCAAGCCAACCCGGTCAGACCAGCCCTCCATCCCGGTCAGACCGGCTTTGCTCAGTTCAAGTGACTCGTTCTTTCGCGTTTTGGTCGCTTGAGCTCTGTTTCTCGTATCGGTTGTTGCACTGTACTTCTACCATTCCATAGATTCTATCTAGGCGCTCTTGTCACCAGTTGGCTTGAGTATCCGAAATTTAGGACCTTGCTTCTTCTCCATAGAAGTGGAGTGTCTCGTTTCCTTTCTTTTGGTTCGGTGCGCTCTCGTGGTCTAATCGGCTTGCTTTGTGGTGATCCGCTATGTTCTGAGGGAACATCCACCCTTTTCTAGGGTCGTGGTCATCAGGTGTTTGTGTTTGTTTCTTGGGGTTTGAGTTTGGGACAGAGGCTAAATATTTTGGAAGAAATTTGAGGCTCACATTCACCCTCCCTCTGGTCGCCTTTTCGGTCCTTCACTTTCTAGTATGGACAGAATGATTATTGGCAAAAAAATGTTTTCTCCTAGCGATAATTCAGAGGGGGTTGTGTAGACAAGCTCGCACTTCCCTCAAATTAAACAAATTCAAAATTTTGACTACTGTGCGTCTTCCTCACGAATGTCAACTGTTGGGTCTGCCTATTTTCCTAAACCACACTAAAACAACAAATCTTCTATGGAGTACCTGCTATCTTCTATAACTAAATAGGAGATCCCCACTAGCTGATTTTCCTACCATTCTGTGAAGCCACGTCATCAAGGAGAAGGAGGTAGCTTATCTGTCCATCGTAGTTGTCTCTCCAGTTCTCCTCCTTCCCTTCATCAATTTTTCAACTGTTTCAACTGTGTGTTGAGTGCAGGCACTAGACAGTCACGAGGGATTCAAAGAGACTTTTTATTTAATCACCGCCTGATCCACCGATCAGATCATTTCGCCTACAGTTCATACAAAAATCAACGCCTCAAACACCACTCCGTCTAATAGCTTGACAAGATCCATCCGCAGGCTACATACCCTACAGGCTGCAGCGTGCTGCTCTTTGTTGCTAGGTTAATCCAATCCAGAGCCGGCGATGCTTGCTTCCATGGACCGGTGGAAAACTGCAAACGCACGTGCCAGTTCCAGCCTCATACATGCCAACGAAATAAAAACAATAAAAGTTCCCTTGAAGTACCTTAGAAAATCTCTCATACTCATGCATCTTCGAGGCCACTCGCAAATTAGGAGTTAATTCTTTTAAAACGTGGTTACTGTGGCTTCAGTGTTACGTTATGTATCGTTGTTCCGTGGAATTGATTAGCCAGGATGAATTGAAAGAGTTAAATAGTAGTAGTATATATTTTTTTACATCTGTCTAAATATCTTTGTTAGAACTCTCTGTGGCTTTATAAAAACAGGGTTTCCTCCCAAAAAACTATCTTAGTTAGAATCTATCTTTTCAGGTACTGGAAGGTGACTGCTTCTATACCACAAGCAAGCATTAATTCAACAACACACCTGATCCAACCATTCGCTCAATTAAATAAGAAATCAAGAAGCAGCGGCCCCACCGACTGATGCATGGCTTCAAGAAGGCCAAGATCTCAATGAAGCAAGGCACTGAAAAAAACGATGTCCAGTTCTGTCCTCTTCTTTGAGACCGGTAAACAGTTTATCTAATTCACCTGTAAGTTCGCGTAGCAACGCGCGAGGTATTCTCTAGTGATTTATTATTTCTTTGTCCGGGAAGAAGCATATTTTTCATCCCCTTGCAGTTTCCCTCTCACCAAGAATGTCATTTTGCGACATTAGCTACATGAAATTCTTGATTTTAAGAAGTTGTTTTGCCTTCCAACTTCCAAGTCATTTTATGAGATAGACCAAACTTATTTCTACATAATGAGCGCACATAAACTTTAGTGAGAAAACACCAAATTTCTTCCACATTGGTTTATCATTCTCATTTGTCAGCGCAACAGAAGAAACAAAACCACCACCATACGTCTAATCTTATTTTATAGGTTTTCATCAAGCCATCTTCTAAATAAAAATAATCGAAGCCATCTATTTCTCTCTAAAATCTCAAAATAGAAAAATTATGTGTTTGACTGTTATATAAGTGCACAGTACTATACAACAATCATGTAATGCCATTACTGTTTAATTTGATGTGAATTTGGGAATAATACAGATGGGCAAAAGACTTTTAGGTATGCAAACAATGATTATTGGCAACAAAATAATATAGTTTCCTCCTAGGGATAATTCATAGGGGGGGAGGTGTAGACAAGCTTCCACTTCCCTCAAATTGAACAAATTCAAATTTTGATTCAACTGTACGTGTTGTCATCCTTATGAATGTCAACTGCTGGGCCCACAACCTCATTATCATTTTTTAATAAGAACCTCATTATCATTTTTGAATAATAAGTTAGTGTTTTCCTTTTTTACCATTCACCCATCTATGGGAACAATCAATATTATTGCCATCTCGTTTTAAATCCGCGAAATGTTTGAACATTTGCATATATAACTCTTCCTATCAAATAAGCTTGCAGGAAGGCTCTCATCCTATTCCCAATTCTTTAATTTTTGACACATTATATTCTTCTTGCAAATTTTCTTACCGGCTTGATCGGTACCCATTGCTGCAGCTGCAATTGTTGCATCTGCAAACCTTTGCTATGATATGTTTAGTTTTTATGGTACACTATATATGTGGCGTCGTAGCTGCAGCAATCACAGCTGAGCGTAGCCTATATCTTTTAGTATCCCACTTCAAACTAATACCCTACCTTTTATGTAATTTTTAACTCTATTTATTTTTACAGTCCTCACTTCTTGAAGGGTCGAGATGGCGGACTAGAGAGGGGGTGAATAGTCCTTTCTAAAACTTAAACACGTAGGCTAACCAAAACAAATGCGGAATTAAACTTATCGGTCTAGCCAAGACTACACCCCTCTATCTAAGTTCTCTAGCACCTTGCAAAGATCCTAATTAAGCAACTAAGGTGCTAAGCTTACCAAGAGCTCACCTAATCAATTCTAGAGCAAGGTCACATAAACCTATGCACTAGTACTTTGCCAAATGAGGGAGCTCCTACACAACTAGTGAAGCAAAAGCACAAAGCTTAAGCTCGCTAGCAAAGCTCAAAAACAAGGCAACTAATGCCAAATTAGAGAGCGCAAAACACTTAGCTACACAAACTAAGCATTGTGACTAACAAGGTTACACAAACGGAATTAGCCACGCAAAGGGGATACTTCTAGCTACACAAGCAAGAAGATATCTAGCTAGCTACACAAGCACAACTAGAACAAGAGAGCAACTACACAAGCACAAGTATATATGAAAGTAAATACAAGCTTGTGTTGTACGAAGGCAAACCACCGAGAAGATGAAGAACAATGTTGACGCGGTGATTTTTCTCCCGAGGTTCACTTGGTTGCCACCAAGCTACGTCCCCGTTGTGTCGACCAACACTTCGTGGTTCGGCGGCTAATCGGTCACACACCGAGCCTCTCAAAAGGCACCGCAAGAACCCACCATAAAGTGTGGTAGCTCAATGACACGCTCAACTAGAGTTGCTCTTCGCGATCCCCGCGGGGTGAGCACAATCCCCCTCACAAAGCTTCTCCGGAGCCTCGCACAATCTTCTTGCGAGCTTCGACGGAGCCACAAGCCACCAAGCCGTCTAGGAGGTGGCAACCTCCAAGAGTAACAAGCACCACCGGCTTGCAACACGATCACCTAGTGCCACACGATGCAATCTCTCAAAGCAACGCACTAGAATCGCTCTCTCACTCGATCCGATGAACACTATCAAGTATGAGTGAGTTAGAGGGCTCCCAAGCACTACCACGTAAGCCACTAAGGCTAAAGTGTGCTCAGCTGCCGGCCATGGCCGGCCAAGGCATCTATTTATAACCCCACGAACAAATAGAGCCGTTACCCCTTCACTGGGCAGATTTCGAGATGACCGGACGCGCCGGTCGTAACTGACCGGACGCGCTCAGCCGCGTCCGATTCTCCAACGGTCACTGACCCCAACGGTCAAAACAACGACCGGACGCGCTTCTCAAAACGACCGGACGCGCCGGTCCCGATGACCGGACGCGCTGGTCCAACTGACCGGACGCGCCGATCGAACAACGGCTAACTGCGAAGCAACGACCGGACGTGCCCCTGGCAACGACCGGACGCGCTGCTGATGACCGGACGCGCTGGTCCCGAGAATGACCGGACGCGCTGGTCGCCTGAGCAGCGCTCAACGAAACAACGACCGGACGCGCTGAAGAAACATGACCGGACGCGACAGTGCCAGCGTCCGGTTATAGTCCAGTAAGCTCCCTGAACGACCGGACGCGTCCGATCATCAGTGACCGGACGCGCCTCGTGTCCGATCATCGAACTGAAAAACGCGCAAACACTGAACACTGACCGGACGCGTCCGGTCATGCAAGGTCCGCGTCCGGTTCAGCGTCCGGTCACCTCTGTGACCTCCGTTCGCCTCCGTTTCTTTTCCGGACTTCCGGCGTAGTGGAAAATAATCGTTTCAACTTCTCGAACTCCAACGCCTTTGTAAATGTGCCAACACCAACAAGTGATCACCACCTTGTGCACGTGTGTTAGCTTTTTCATAATCATTTTATCGAAGGAGTTAACCACTCAACTTGCCACGCCACTCGATCCTAGCAACGATGCATAGTTAGATCACACGAGTGGCACTAGATGACCGATATGCAAACAAGTTTGCCCCTCTTGATAGTACGGCCATCTATCCTAAACCCGGTCATAAACTTCTCTACACACCTATGACCGGTGAAATGGAAATGCCCTAGGTTATACCTTTGCCTTGCGCATTCCACTCCATCTCCTCCGACGTTGATGCAACATATGCACCAACCATATCACAAATGATATGATCCACTTCATATCATCACGTGACCGTATTGGTTCATCGATCTTGACCTCACTTGCTCTTCACCGTTGCCTCGGTCCTTCGGCGCCAAGCCATCACACAACTTGCCCTTCACCCTAGCAACCGGTCTATCAAGCCAAGCCTCATCTTGATCTTCTCCACCTTGGTCACATGACTCCATGTCATGTCTCATATGCAATGAGCTCCTTCATGACACCATCACCTGTGGACTAATCTCCTGTGTATCTCACATAACCACATATTAGTCCACCTAAGTTGTCACTCAATTACCAAAACCAAACAAGGACCTTTCAATCTCCCCCTTTTTGGTAATTGATGACAACTCTACAAAGATATGGAAATTAAGTTCTTTTGGACTTTATGCCACTTATCCAACATTTAAGCTCTATGTTAGAATTTGGATAAGCACCATAAAATCCGATTTGGTAGTGATAACTCCCCCTACATATGTGCTCAAATGGTTTGGTTTCAAGCTTACACATATGCATAAATATGAAATTTATGGGAGGGTTAGCACTACTAAGTGATGCTAAGGTGTATAGAATAAACCTTTGTAGCTTGATACCAATTAGTAGCTTGATACCATTTGAAAATCACAAGTTTGCCACCATCCTTAGCATCATGAGTAGCTAGACATCAAAAACACTAGAAACCCCGTGAGATCAACATTATAAGCAAGGTTCTAGTTTTTGCATGATAATCATAAGTCTAGCTAACATCCTATGCATGCTAGTTATCAAATCATCATTCAAGTTCTATAACTAGCATACACCACACAAGCATGCATATTGAATTTAAGAACTTTATGCAATGCAAGCAAGCACATGAATTATGCACATATCAAATGTAATCAATCAAAGTTCATGAGCTTGCTCCCCTTACTTGTGTGCTTCCTTTTCTTTATCCAAGAATGTTTGATCCCCTTACATTCTTAAATGTTACTCCCTCTTTGTCCATGTCCATGTCCAATCTTTCCAATCTCTCCCCAAAGCTCAAAAAGCTTTCATATCTTTGTCCAACTTCTCCCCCTTTGTCATCAATTTCCATAAAAGGTGTTCTTCTCAATTGATACAAAGGCTTGCATTGGGGTAGATGGTTGAGACTTGAATATTGCATTTTTGATGGACACTACCACATATGTTGGAATGACAAACTTTATGGTTGCTCTTGAGATACCACATAGGATCTTTGACCTTGATACCAATCGGTGGGGCTCCTCCCCCTATGTCATAGCATGTGTCATTCACTTGAGATACCACTTGGAGATGAGGGTAGCATTTCTTGATTTGATCACTTAAGATTGAGGATCACTTGTGAAACCATCGTCTTGCATGAATGATACCACGTGAATATACCATGAGTAGGAATGTGATACCATTTGAAAGAGTTTTCTAGTGTGGATCCACTTTGAAGGATTTGACAATAATATTCATTTCTTGAACATTCACTATCTTCATGAGTACCATTTATAAGATATCACTTGTAAGTTGATGATCTAGACACCACTAGTGAATACCACTTGGAAGATCAATTTGAGTCTAGATACCACTTGAAACAAACTAGATATCTATTTTCATTATTGTCTTGTGCTTGTACTCTTATCATTGTCATGAGCTTCTTGTATGACTTGAACTATGTTGATTTGCCTAAGATTCCAAGTCCGGTTTGATCCAATGACAAGCTTCTTCACTCCTCATGCTAAGGGTTATCTTGCCAATGTTGTACTTGTCACTTGTTAGCAATCCAAACTAGATCAAGTACTTGAGTTTACTAGCTCATGAACAAACTCATATACATACCACTAGAACATTTAGACAATCAAGCAATAGTGGTAGGCTATGAATCTAAATTTTTCATTTGTCATGCATGATCCTAATAAGCATGTACTATATGCACTAACCGCATACTAGTAAGGAATGAAATGATCATGCACATTACAATGATACCTTTGCTATGTTGGAGTAGAGGATAGTCACATAGATTCCAATTCATTACTCCAATAGCAATATGAAGTCTAATTTATAAGCTTGGTGAAGACCAATCATCATAGATAAATCCATTCTTCACCCATATAAAAATGTAAACCACTTATGATCAAGTGCACTATCGCTTGAGTTGTGGTTGGCTTGCTTCATCTTTTTGATCAATGCTTGCATGAGAGAACTACTTAGAATACCACTTGAAATATATGACTAGCTCTCTTTTGGGTGTTGCTTGCTTTTTAGATCAATCCTTTTGATTGCTTCAACTAAGCATCACAAGTTCCTCGGATCACCACTTCCATGTTAGCCTTCCAAGTCCCAAACTTGGTTTCACCTACACACGGCGGCAAGCCCCTCACTAGGGAGAAGTGACCTTTCTCCAAAGAACCACTCTTGATACTCACTTGAAATGATATAGTTTGATTGATCCAAATGATGAACTCAATCTTGATGAATAATCCTTGAATCTACATTTGAGTCCAACTCTTTCTACTTGTTTAAGTCCTTTTCCTTCTACCAAATGATCTCCAATCATCACTAGAACTTAAACTTCACCTTCATCTTAAGTTTGATCTTGATCTTCAAATTGAGTACCAAATAAGTATACCAAGTATATTTCACAATACAAAAGTCTTGTACTCATTGCTTTTCATGCTTCTAGATCAATCCAAAACCAAACTTAGGTACCTCAACCACTTGTAAGCATGTTTCCAACTTGAGGACCTTTCAATTAAAAGTGACTCTAGATTAATCCAATGATTTTCACTTTTCTGGCAGATTCTGTACCATTCAAAGAATAATTCATATCTCCCAATGTACAGATCCAAATGCCATAAAATTTGGTGGAGATGTGCTTCACTAAGTCATATAGCAACTGTAAAAATTTGAACTTCTTTTGAATTCTAGATTGCTACTAGATTTCAAATCTTCCACCACTGCTACATGCTGAAAACTGCTGCACTATAGCTGACAAGATGCACTCCAAAACCGAAGCATCTCTTATCCACTTCTCATGAAATTTCTACAGAATCTTCTTTCATAAGTGTGGAGCATGTATACCAAATTTCAAGCCAATCCAAATAGATTTGATCACTCAAACATGGCTAAGATCACTGCTAGCTCAGATTTTTAATGTAGGACAGATTTCAATACATGAGCTATTCTTCATCAAATATGAATCAAACTTAAAACTAACTTGTTTGAATACTTTCACAAGACATATATCCATTCAATCCACTTACTAAATATCATCTCATGAATTTATTCAACACAAACCAATCCAAACTTGATTACTAAGCTTTTAATCCATTCAAACATCTCATAGCAAGCAACATTGCATATATATCCAATTCAATCAACTCATATGCACCCAAGTGAAATGATCAACAAGAGATATACCTTGGTTAGCTCATGATCATCCAATAGCAAGCTTTCAATCTTGAATATTTGCAAGCCATCAAATATATCCAATAAATCACCACAATCTTTAATATTGCACTTGTATGTTGTAGCACTTGGACTTTACTTATTTTGACTTGGCATTGGGATTGGATATGCATTGAGCTTCATAACTTGACTCAATATATGATGAACAAAATGAAACCAATTGAATCAAGCCTCCAATGCCGATGGTACCTACAAACAATCATCCACTCTTTGATGGTACCCAAACTAGTTTGGGTCCTCTCAAGTTAGGTGCAACATACTTAGGCATTGCCTTAGTATGAATAGCGGGATATTTTGCAATAGCAATCATAGAGGTACCATTGCCATCCTTTCTAAGTATATTAGTATCATCAATTGAAATAGGCTTAGAATTGTTACCTAGGGGACATGAATGTGCCATGTGTCCCCTTTTCCGGCATGAGTAGCAACTTCTCTTAGATTGAGCCTTTTCTTCCTTGCTCATATGTTGCTTCTCATTGCCTTGCCTCTCACGAGTTGCTTGAGCCTTCTTCTCAAGCTTGGTAGGACACCCTGAGGCAAAGTGTCCCATATCTCCACACTTGAAGCACTTGATGTGAGCATGTACTTTCTTCTCGATTTGATTCTTGCTCATCATCTTGGCATCTTGGATTTGCATTGGATGCCTTGCTCTACCACCCCTTCTTGTTTTCTTCTTCTTTATCATTAAGTCACTAACATCTTTATGATTGATCTTGACTTTAGCTTGGGGCTTTGCTTTTGGCTCAACTTGAGACTTCTTAGTAGGGTAACACTTGGCAATATGTTCCACTTCATGGCATCGGTAGCACATGAGTTGGGATAGCTTCTTTGCATCTTGCTTCTTCATAATCTTGCCCTTGCTCTTGTTGTAGCCAATACCACTCTTATCACCATATCTTCTTTGATTGGTCATGATATGCTCAATGGCGATTTTAGAGTTGTAGCACCTCTCCAACTTGTTGCTCAAATTCTTCACTTCACTTTTGAGTTCATTGTTCTCCTTCAAAAGGTTAGTCTCACAAGACATAGAAGTAGAACAAGCATCTAATTGTGAAGAACATGGCATATCTAATAAATCATCACAAGAGGTGGATACATGCTTCTTGCCTACATCACAAGGGTTAGTAATATGTGATTGATCATTTGACCCAAATGATGAGCTTTCACTAGATTTGGTTTCTTCATTAGAAAGCTTCTTAGTGAGTAAAGCATGTTCTTGTACCAAGTTATCATGAGCAACACTAAGTTCCTCATGAGTCAATTTTAGCTCCTCATGTGAACAAGTAGTAACATAAAGTAGATGCTTTTGTTGTTCACATGTGGTCTTTAGAAAAGAGTTTTCTTTTTCCAATTTACTTGCTTTTTCCATTTCTCTTTTTAAGGCTCTTGAGAGTTTATAAAGAAGCTCAAAATTTGGATCATCACAATTAACAACAAAATCACCAACATATATCTTAGTGTTACCATGTGATGATATTGATGAGCTTGTTGAAGCATCACTCTCATAGCCATCATCTTCACCATCAAGTGTGTATGGAGTAGAATCATTGCTTGCATCACTTGTGGCATTATCATCATTCTTGTCAAGTGATCTTGTGGCATGATCATCATCATCATCATCATCACTTGACATTGAGGTGGAGCAATCCTCCACAATCACTTCGTTGTGGTCATGCTCAACATCCTCATGTACCTCCATCACTATGTGATCATCCTTCTTGAATTTTCCATCATCCCAAATTGAGGAGCCACAATAGTGATGCTTGAGCGTCGTCCACATGCTATGTGCACTTGAGAGACCCCTCACCTTGTCAAAAATCTCATCATTCAAAGCTTTGATTAGATAAAACTTCGCTTGTGCATCAAGTGTTCGGCAATCTTTTTAAGCTTGGGTACGGTTACCACACCCATCCAAGTCATGAGAAAAGCCAACAACTATGATCCACCAAAACTTAGGGCCAAGAGCACGAAAATGATCAAGCATATGATTTTTCCACCGTGCATAGTGAGTGCCATCAAAAATGTGTTCCACACAATCATCTAGCCCATAAGCCGCCATCCTCTCGGGTCGGTGAAGACCACAAATGAGAGACCCGGCTCTACCAATTGAAGGGTCGAGATGGCGGACTAGAGGGGGGTGAATAGTCCTTTCTAAAACTTAAACACGTAGGCTAACCAAAACATATGCGGAATTAAACTTATCGGTCTAGCCAAGACTACACCCCTCTATCTAAGTTCTCTAGCACCTTGCAAAGATCCGAATTAAGCAACTAAGGTGCTAAGCTTACCAAGAGCTCACCTAATCAATTCTAGAGCAAGGTCACATAAACCTATGCACTAGTACTTTGCCAAACGAGGGAGCTCCTACACAACTAGTGAAGCAAAAGCACAAAGCTTAAGCTCGCTAGCAAAGCTCAAAAACAAGGCAACTAATGCCAAATTAGAGAGCGCAAAACACTTAGCTACACAAACTAAGCAATGTGACTAACAAGGTTACACAAACGGAATTAGCCACGCAAAGGGGATACTTCTAGCTACACAAGCAAGAAGATATCTAGCTAGCTACACAAGCACAACTAGAACAAGAGAGCAACTACACAAGCACAAGTATATATGAAAGTAAATACAAGCTTGTGTTGTACGAAGGCAAACCACCGAGAAGATGAAGAACAATGTTGACGCGGTGATTTTTCTCCCGAGGTTCACTTGGTTGCCACCAAGCTACGTCCCCGTTGTGTCGACCAACACTTCGTGGTTCGGCGGCTAATCGGTCACACACCGAGCCTCTCAAAAGGCACCGCAAGAACCCACCATAAAGTGTGGTAGCTCAATGACACGCTCAACTAGAGTTGCTCTTCGCGATCCCCGCGGGGTGAGCACAATCCCCCTCACAAAGCTTCTCCGGAGCCTCGCACAATCTTCTTGCGAGCTTCGACGGAGCCACAAGCCACCAAGCCGTCTAGGAGGTGGCAACCTCCAAGAGTAACAAGCACCACCGGCTTGCAACACGATCACCTAGTGCCACACGATGCAATCTCTCAAAGCAACGCACTAGAATCGCTCTCTCACTCGATCCGATGAACACTATCAAGTATGAGTGAGTTAGAGGGCTCCCAAGCACTACCACGTAAGCCACTAAGGCTAAAGTGTGCTCAGCTGCCGGCCATGGCCGGCCAAGGCATCTATTTATAACCCCACGAACAAATAGAGCCGTTACCCCTTCACTGGGCAGATTTCGGGACGACCGGACGCGCCGGTCGTAACTGACCGGACGCGCTCAGCCGCGTCCGATTCTCCAACGGTCACTGACCCCAACTGTCAAAACAACGACCGGACGCGCTTCTCAAAACGACCGGACGCGCCGGTCCCAATGACCGGACGCGCTGGTCCAACTGACCGGACGCGCCGATCGAACAACGGCTAACTGCGAAGCAACGACCAGACGCGCCCCTGGCAACGACCGGACGCGCTGCTGATGACCGGACGCGCTGGTCCCGAGAATGACCGGACGCGCTGGCCGCCTGAGCAGCGCTCAACGAAACAACGACCGGACGCGCTGAAGAAACATGACCGGACGCGACAGTGCCAGCGTCCGGTTATAGTCCAGTAAGCTCCCTGAACGACCGGACGCGTCCGATCATCAGTGACCGGACGCGCCTCGCGTCCGATCATCGAACTGAAAAACGCGCAGACACTGAACACTGACCGGACGCGTCTGGTCATGCAAGGTCCGCGTCCGGTTCAGCGTCCGGTCACCTCTGTGACCTCCGTTCGCCTCCGTTTCTTTTCCGGACTTCCGGCGTAGTGGAAAATAATCGTTTCAACTTCTCGAAAACGCCTGAATCCCGCGCTCGCAAGCTCGGCGGGAGGGAGAGAGGAACCCAAACCCTCTCTACCACTCAAACTCCAACGCCTTTGTAAATGTGCCAACATCAACAAGTGATCACCACCTTGTGCACGTGTGTTAGCTTTTTCATAATCATTTTATCGAAGGAGTTAACCACTCAACTTGCCACGCCACTCGATCCTAGCAACGATGCATAGTTAGATCACACGAGTGGCACTAGATGACCGATATGCAAACAAGTTTGCCCCTCTTGATAGTACGGCCATCTATCCTAAACCCGGTCATAAACTTCTCTACACACCTATGACCGGTGAAATGGAAATGCCCTAGGTTATACCTTTGCCTTGCGCATTCCACTCCATCTCCTCCGACGTTGATGCAACATATGCACCAACCATATCACAAATGATATGATCCACTTCATATCATCACGTGACCGTATTGGTTCATCGATCTTGACCTCACTTGCTCTTCACCGTTGCCTCGGTCCTTCGGCGCCAAGCCATCACACAACTTGCCCTTCACCCTAGCAACCGGTCCATCAAGCCAAGCCTCATCTTGATCTTCTCCACCTTGGTCACATGACTCCATGTCATGTCTCATATGCAATGAGCTCCTTCATGACACCATCACCTGTGGACTAATCTCCTGTGTATCTCACATAACCACATATTAGTCCACCTAAGTTGTCACTCAATTACCAAAACCAAACAAGGACCTTTCACTTCTGTAATATTTTTAACAAACTATTGGTGCTTCAAACCAGAAGGATTTTGGTTTCAGTGGATTATCAAGGTCAACATCAAAGCAAATAAAGGGCTATGGTTCACTTTGTATCTAGGAATTTTATTTAAAGATCAAAGGGGAATTTATTTTCCCATTCCTCACTCATGAGGAGTCAAAGCTTTTCTAAAGTTAGATCCAAGGAATTATTGCTCCAAGTGCATTTGCCTCTAGATATAAGCAGAGATCTCTTAGTTTATAAGAATTTATAATTTCATTAAACATATCAGAGAATTATCCTTGTTCTCACCATGAGCTGGACAATACACAATGACTACTCTCCGTTCTTCCTCAGCTTTTTATCTAACACATTGGTAATCATAGAAAACTCCTCCTGTGTCAAATTAAAGGCTTCAACCTTAAACCCGTCATTACTCACCCCACAGAGCATAATATGAGGTTTACATAGAAAGGGCAACTCATGGAAAGCAAAGGTTCAAAAAATATCATCACAATTTTAACTTATGGTTTAATTTCTTGTAATCCAAGAAAGTCAACATGATAATTCATAAGCAACTCTTTTGAACAGGAGTAATCAAACCCCCCCTTAGACTATCTTCACAGTAAATGACAAACCAACTAATGTTTTGATTGGTAAAGTGCGATAGTAAATGGTTATGAACAATGATTTTATGTACATTGTAAGGAAACATAAATTCTCAGAAGCGGTCCATTGATTACATGCACTATCTCAATACTCAATACTATTTACTTTAAATGAGCTGCAATAATGTTTATTCGACGAGAGCACATACAACATTCCCATTGGAACATTATTTATATGTGGTCTTGCTTCCTTAACTTGAGTCACTAAATTCAAATGAATTATAGAGCTTCTCTATTTTAATTTGTATCTTATATCGAATGTCACGCAGAGAAGTAGTGGCGAAGAAGAGTTCTCATGTCCTCATTTGCATTAGCATCGCACATCATGGTGAAAGCGGAAAAACTAAAGCTACAAATAAAATTAATCGAACGTGTATAATAATGTGATCTATCTCACTTCTTTACCTTCTAGAACACAGCTTGGATTCAGATTGCTTGTTTTACATACTTTATTGATTTCTGCTGTTATGTATCGAATTGGATGGTGGCTATAAAAGATATTGTTTAGAGCATATTGTGTCAAGATTGGACAAAAATATATAGAGTAAATCATGGTATCTGATCCCTAACAAGATCATAACAACTCTGGGCCAATCTTAATTATGAAGGTAAATCAAGATTTTTCTTCCATTTGGATCCTTCGTAGTTTAAGATGGTTTGCTGGTTAAATTCTGGAAAACATATGACAGGGTAACACAACAAAACCCTTACTATATAGTATACCTTGCATGTCATTATAGCGGATATTATTCAGCACCTTGCCACCTTATGCATAGTCTTGAGTTCTTGACTTTAACCAATTATAGATATGTTGATTAGCATCCCTCTGTGCAAGAGCACTTATCCTTTTTATTTTTAGAGTTTTTACTACTTTTGCATGACATTTGTTTTTTTAACCTAGCAACACATCTGGTTCAGATGTTAATTCTGACTACATTAAATTATGATATGCATGTTTTTCTTCCAAGAAATTTCCGAAGAAAAAACATCCACTTCACCTCCCAATTCCCTTCCATTAAAATATGAATATGAGCATAGGGGGTCTGTTGTGGTACTCCTAATTGATTGTGGACCATTTATTTAGTTACTAGATGTTTATGATCATCTGATACCTCATAGGAGGTAATGGGAGAAAATTGTATTTATCTATTTATTAATTAGAAAATAGGAATAATAAAAAGCAACAAATCCACTAGTTAGATCCAACTACCTTTCATGATGTGCCATGCATGTAATGTGATACAATAGGTTCACAAGTTTCCAAAATTCATGGTGTAAGTTATTTAACGTGACATGATGCTTGGAAAAATGTGGCAAAAAATAATGTCACATGATGCCTAACGTGAAAAAAATATTACGTGACATGATGCCTAAAAATAATGTGTCATGTTGTTTTAAAAAAGAATTAACCTAGCATAATTTGTAAACATGTTATTTGTCACCACGCCCACTAGCATTAGCTAGCGTCACCAACCAAGGAACTTTGCTCCTATGCTATGGCTATGGGCACAAGTTTAAAAACATAATAGTCGCAGTAGGTTTTCTTCTAGTTTTCATGATAATGCTAGTGTGTACTCCCTCTGTCTTATAAAAAAAGTGTTATAGGACTCGTGCTAGTCAAACTTACTAGATTTGTAGAAAATATTAACAATTTTTATATCTCCAAATAAGTTTGTTATAAAAATATATTCAACAATCTATCTAATGATACTAATTAGGTGGTTTGTATTATCCTGTTGATTTAGTGGATTATTTGGGCTTGACCTTTATGGTCACTTGAGATAGGTCGAGAGGTGAAAATTAGACTCTAGATCTTTGTAGTCACGTCAACAACAAGGATGCACATCTTTATGGTGAAGCCGAACCTCGGTATAAATATCTTTATGTCTTATGTGCTTACTTCTGATCACATCAGTTACGAAAAGGTTTGATATATCATAAGTAATACCTTTATTATGTCTTGTATGTACGTGTAGGTTCAACTAGATAAAGTATATACAAGCAGTTACAAATTTGGTTAGGCACTTGAATTACAAGTCAAAGCCTTCTTAGTCTCACGTGAGTTGATGACCAACGCCAATGCTATTGCATTTTTAATTGACTTTATTCAATGCTAAAAAAATGGCACTTGTATGCATCAGATTGAAGTACTGCACTTGGAGAAAGCAGGTTCTAGACGTTGTAATACCATATCGCAACACCATTGAGATGTAAATCAGCCATGATGCCTACTTGATCGGACTGTAGAAACCGATGAACCATTTCTTCGATTTGTATGCCTACTTGATCGTACTATAGAAACCGATGAACTATTTCTTCGATTTATTCTTTTTAGATCCTTTAACTAGAAAATATGCCACAACGAGAGGAAAAAATCTTGAAACGCCCCTAGCCTAATAAGAAGACTAGTAGCGTATGATTTTTTTCAGCAATTCTATTTAGCATCTGACGGGTATAAAACTAGTTGAAAGTGCATCTAGCCCTTTAGTGGGTTTTGGATGATTGATTGACAACATGATTAAAGGTCTAACCCGTTTGCTAAGTGTGAACAGAAAATGGATTATCTCACATGTATTTATTTGTAGCCAAAATGATGTATTGTTGATAACAAATCTAGTTCAAATACAAGACAGCAATACAAATGTATTTCATGTAAGGCTTATTCGATTGAGAGATTTCTATGATTCATGAAAAAGCAAGCACAACATGAGATTCAACACCTAGAGTGATTAGATGATTTGAGAAGGTTGAGATAGCAAGGAAAAGCTTCGAGGTACTAAGCAAAGGTGAAGGGCAAGCGACGGCTTGGCGGCCGAAGGACCTAGCTAGGGTGAAGAAGAA
The DNA here is from genome assembly GCA_038087645.1 of Saccharum hybrid cultivar R570. NCBI lineage: Eukaryota > Viridiplantae > Streptophyta > Magnoliopsida > Poales > Poaceae > Saccharum > Saccharum hybrid cultivar. The sequence goes on from JAQSUU010000449.1 coordinate 3,210,328, forward strand.
GTACTTGTATTTAGTCAAAGCCAAATCAAAGCATATTGGTCATATTGAAGTGGTGGATCTAAATCCTAGATGACATATGGAAAAAGTGACTTGATGTATTTGGAAGTCAAGTCACAAGCTCAAGATGGCTATGCTCAAGGAATAAATCAAGTCGACATGGTGGACACCCTCATTTGATGAAGCTTGAAAGAAATGGCATTTCAATTCAACGGATTTCAACTCAAGCGGTTCAAACTTCGTTTTTATTTAATCTTGAGTAAATAGGTATGCCGTACTATTAAGAGAGATGAATCATGTTGATAGATGATCATACATAAGTGCTCAAGCCAACCTATGTGAGTTTGAGGTTTTGAGTGACTAAAATTGCTAACTCAATTTTTGCTAGTCAGGGCCCATGCCACCCAAAACCTTGTGCGAGAATTTGAACTACCGGAAATACCGATCTTTGACCGGTAGTACCGGTGGACATCGGAAGTACCGGTGTTTGTGTCACCGGAAGTACCGGTGGGCCAACTTTGGAGTAGAAAATTGTTGTTGGCCCCTAGATACCGGACGTGTCTGGTATGCCCAACGGTCATCTAACGGCTAGTTTTTGAAAAGGGCTATTTATACCCCTTAGCCTCCACCTTTGGAGGCGGCTGATTCTGCTGACTTCCATACATGCTTCTGAGCTTTGAGGACACTCTCCAACCCTCTCTTAGTGAGTGAGTGATTGATTCTTACAAATCCATTTTGTGGGTTGAGTGAGATTCAAATTTGAGAGCAAGCCACTTCTTGAGCACTTGTGCATATTGTCAAATCTCGTGATTCGCATTTGTTACTCTTGGACTCTTTGGTCCTAGACGGCTAGGCGTCGCCGGAGAGCACCCAAGTGCTGTGGTTGCCGCGAAAAGTTTGTAACGGTTCGATTCCGCCGCCGCAAGGGAATGAATCAAGCTAGTGGAAGGAGGAAAAGGAGTTGGAAGAGACTCTGGCTAGAGTGACCTTTGTGGTATCCTCTAGAGCGACCTTAGTGGTTGCTCGCAGCCCCCTCAATGGAGAGTAGGTCTTGGAGACCGAACTTCGGTAAAACAAATATCATGTCTCAATCTCGCTTTACATTTGATATTTGTGATATCTCTCTATTGCTTAAGCTTGTGAACAGGGGTCTGCTAAGTGCCTGCAGCTTCGAGCAAAGGAAGAACGAAGTTTCACTTCTTTTTGCACAAGCCGAGAATATCATACGCGTCCAATATAATACCGGACGTGTCCGGTATTTGCTGTTCTGACCTTTGTATTGCAGGAAGCTGTCTCTCATTCATTTGTATATTTTTGTATTGAGCTTAGTATCATACAAGAGCAAAAAGGGAAGTTTACAGTGAAACTTGTGCAGGCCGTGTAAACTGGACGTGTCCAGTATCAAACCGGACGTGTCCGGTATATACCTGTTGTGCAGAAATTGTTTCTCTGTTCCAATTCTTGTGTTGCAGGGTTCTAGTGTCTATACATATTTTCTATATATCATGTTTACTCTGTGTGTTCACTCATGAGGGGTTTATTTCTCTGATTAGGAGTTTCTGAGTTATTGGAAACTCCAACTCTAATCGTTTCCGCATTGTGAAGGGTTTAATTTTTTAGAAACGCCTATTCACCCCCTCTCTAGGCGGCATCCTCAGTCCTTTCACTAGTGCATCCGAAACAAAGAGCCTAATTGAACTTTGGATTATATAGATCTACTCCCACTTCTACTCAAAAGTCTTGTAATTACAAGAGGTGTTTTGGATATATTTACAAGTCAGCCTTCCGTGTGTTTAATATAATTTTGCTAGCTATGATATGCATTAGGGCACTCCCAATGCAAAAATCACCATAGTTTTTATGGACATTAATTGTACTGCCACCTAAATGTTTTGCTGATGTGGCAATGTAGTTATTGAAGAGAGAGAGCAAAAATCATAGAAACTGAGTCTAAATTAGAAAACCATGTCTACACGAAAACCAAGACATAAAGGGATGTAATTGGTAGAGAATGGAGAGAGAAATTATGTGATTGGATAAAAAATTATTCTGTAGAAACTATCTATTAGGACCATGGTTTCTATATATAGTGTCTATAGAAATTAATAGGTATAGAAACTACATGCATTGAGATCCGGACAATTTTTCTGATAGGATATCTTTTCCTTAAGCATACTCCTAGCTTCTTATTTAATAAGTTGGTATTAATTGAATATATCTCTTTTAGATTTTTGCAAAGGTTTCATTTATGCCATACCGAGTAGGCCATTTGTTGTGCGAATTCTTAATTCATGAGTTGTCGGGTGGGAGTTATGTCAACACAAACAGACACTAACCTTGGTGTTGCATTCAACACTGGTGTTAGATTATAAATTGACTTACTACACCTTGTTCGTTCTAAACAGCTTTGCTCGGATGAAAGATTATTCTTCAGATGAGGTTGGCTATTTTTGGGAGTGGGAACCAAGTTTAGCTTTGAGAATTGCCACAGATAGTGCAGACAACCATTTCATAGACATGATCTTGGTTAACATTTCACCTAAGAAGAAATGCATGCTGGATCTTAATTGTCATCACAGAAGATCCTATAGAAATAAATGAATGGTAGCCCAGGCAATAGTCAAAACTACAACCCACTTGAAATGTGATGTAGTGCGCCATACAGTTGTCAGCACATTTGCCAGCTAGGTTATGAACCGGGAAGGTAACAGTCGATAACCACAAGATTGGCCTCGTTTGGAATGGAGGAATACCAAACATAGGAACGAGAAAAAAAATGCAAGAACAAGGAAACACTGGATTTGAATGAAAGGGTAAAACAGAGGATTGGAAAACACAGGAACCTTATAGTAGTTGGTGTTTCAAACACAGGAATTGTAATATCTCAGGAATTTGAGAGCTAGAAATAAATCTAGGTGCTCAAACTAATACGTAGTATTCTTTCTTATAATTAGAGATCAGGTCAAGAAGGTCCAACAGATGGAGTGGGGCTACATACCCAGTTATGGTTTCATTTTTTGAAAGGGGATATCTGCTTCCATTAGATAAGTAAAACGACAATACATAGGAGTGCAGTACCCATCACCACAGCATCCTTAATGTAAAAGGAAAAAAACAAGCACAAACTTCGATGTAGAACTCACCATAGTCTCCTCGCAAGCAACATCAAAGATAAAGGGACAACCTCCACAACCATCCTCGAAGTCACATCAGCAGAAAACGCGACAAAGGGCTACGTAAACTGCAAAAGAAGCCCGTCCCAAGATACGGAGCAAAAACACCGATGAAAGACCTTCGGTCAGGGCAACGCCCCAAAGAAGCTTGATGCTAATCCATCACTACCACCAGATGAAAACACAGGATAAGAATTCTGTTGTTGCGTCATAGATCAAAAGGGAAGAGTACGGACTCCCCATCCCTTCCTAGAACACGGAACTCTTGATTGAAGTGCCAAGCACAAACCACCTAAACAGAAACCACCAAGATCCAGAATAGAACCCTCGCCAATGTAGACTCTAGATCTAGCGAACTCCACCCTTAGGCATCTCGCCGGCGTTGAAGAACATGACGACAAGACGAAGACAATGCTGGAGGGTCATATTTTGAAGTTGCGACACCATCACCACCTTGATTCTGCCACCATAGACATCAAACCTAGAGAAGCTAGGACCTAATATATCGGCACACTGGGGATCCATGTTCTACCCCTCCTCCAGGCAGCGGGAGCTAAGCGGCGCGAGCTTGAGAGTTGAGATCACGGAGATGAAAATGAGATGGTAGCAAGACAACAGCAAATCCTTATTGTTTCTTGATGATCGCTGCTTCTTTCTTGCATCTCTCTTAGCTAGAGCCTCATATGTGTGATCTCCTCATAGAGCCTCATCCCTCGTACGCGTGATCTCCTCATAGGCGTGAGTGATGGCTAGTGTCTGCAAGTCGTGGCCGTGGCATGTCCACTGCTCCTCCTGGCATGTCCACGGCTGGCACATCGGCGACGACACTGATTTTGTACAATCAGTGGCGAGACAGTGTGGCCGGGCATCCAGCCGAGCGCAGGAAAGGTGCTGATGGTGCGCGGTGGTCTGCCGCTGGCTCTAGATACAATTGGGGAAGAAATGGAAGCAAGAAAGATACTGCTAATGAAGCTCCACGGTTGCTATTACCTATTAGCAAGTCGTCAATCCATCCTTCACGCATAGCAAAATTTCCAAGGGATTTATGTAAATGTTTAATTTCCTATGTTTTGCATCGGTAATGCTTTCCACTGAGAGTTCGTCCAGCCAGACGGGACAGACCCGCCTGCCCTTGCACCCCTACGCCTCGTGCCTCGCGTGTCCAACCCACGCCTTCGTGCCCCACACCCCCACACGTGCCTCGCATCGCACGCTGCTCACGCCGCGCGCCGCTAATGCCTCGCACTATGTTCCGTCGCACATCGAGCCTCTCGCCTGGACTCGCGTTGCGCACAGCCAAGGTCCGTGGACTATGGGCGACCTTCGGGCCATGGCATTGAGCTTCACGCCAGCATCCAGCTCCGCGTCAACGAGCCTCCATTGGACGGCAGCAAGTAGATGAGCACACATTATAACCGTATGTTTCATGTGTTTCAGTTGTATGTTGCATATGTTTTATTTGAATGTTGTAAAAGTAGATCTGGTGTTGCATATGTTGCAATAGCTATACACGTACGCCGCAAGTGTATGTTTTCAGATGTTTCAGTTGTTTCAAACGTATGTTATAGGTGTTTTATCTGAATGTTGCATATGTTGCAGTGGCCATACATGTATGCTGCAAGTATATATTTTCAAATGTTTCAGCAATTTCAAATGTATGTTATAAGTGTTTTATCTGGATGTTGCATAGGCTGCGGTGGCCATACACATATGTTACCGGCGTATGTTCTAAATATTTTATCTGTTTTCAGACGTACTTTGCAGCAAATGCTACATGTTGTAAGTGTTCCATGAGCAAATGCGGAAAATGAGCGCAGGCAAAGCAGATGGTCCCCTGGGCGCAGTGGTCCCCACGTGCGTGTGGGAAGCGAAGCGAGGGCGGCGGCCCCCACGTGCATGTGCAGTGGCAACTACATGCATACCGCAGCAGCAGACGCATACGTACCGCAGCAGCAAGGCCAGACCAGCAGGCGAGCGCTTCGAGGAACGATTTGGACTCCACGCGTATTATCATTATTCATTATGTGTCTTAGTGCACCAGACGTGTTTGTTGTTATCATTTCGGGACGGACAGCAGGCGCCGACGTCCGGACAATAGCCACTCTAAATGTTTTTTCCTATATTTTGCATTGGAAAGGAAAGCCTTTATAGAGGAAATGGACGCTGGTTTCCTCCATTCAAACATAGGCTGACGTAATCAAAACAAAGGAATCTCATTCCTTTGAAAATTGGCTGACTGCTATCAAGTGCTTTCATGCTTGCAAATACCTATACTATAAAAACTTTGGTTCACCAGTAAACCCCAACCAATAATCTCAACCAGGATGAACGAGGCAATATCGACATGTAAAACAGCCAGGAAACTGAGGTAACCAATTCATAGGATAGAAAAACTTTGGTTCACCAGTAAACCCCAGCATAGCAATCTACGGCTGAATACAAAATATGAAGACAGTCGCTGTCTTTCCAGTGATTCCACATAAAACAAGGTTAAAATCTAAACATGACTCTGGTTTTCGTCTGGTTCCACTGCCCAAAACAATACTCTGATGACTGCGCAGCTTAGTCAAAGAGGCTGAAACCCATGTCCTGCAGAAAAAAATAATCAACATAGTCAAGTATCTGGATGTAGTCGACGGCAAAGGAAACAATGGTATAAAAGAATTGGTGGCCATGGTATCAAGATGGGATTCAAGTGCGCGGGCATTAGAGAATTGATAGTGATATTGTGCTCATGAAGATAATATCAGAACAGAGCAGTTTAGTACTGCTGCTCTGATAGGGAAAAAATGTGCAGACAGAATGGGAGAAGAATGATCTTACATCATCACTTTCTTCCTTCTCTTCCACCTTCTCTTCTTTCTTCGCCTCAGCTGCAGGAGCAGCTCCGCCAGCAGCAGGGGCGGCTGCCGCGACAGCTACACCGCCGCCGCCACATGGGACTGAACCGAACTTCTCCCTGCCAGCGGCAATGAGCTCAGTAATGTCCTTGCCACTCAGTTGGGACAGCAGGAGTTCCATCCTTTCATTGTCAACTTCACAGCCAACTGCGTCATGTACAAGCAGGAATGATAGGATTAGATGCTTCTGCTACATGAGTCATTAGTCAAGTACAAGCAGAACAATAAATCAGTGAATACTGGATCACTATTGTGATGAATACACTACCAACACACAAATCAAACCAACTGTGCTAAACAACTATTAACTTGTAGTTAAACATAAAAACCCACAAGAATCCCTAAATTCCAGAAGCAGGTAATGCTATTGGCAGAATTGAGTCTTATCCATAAAGACATGCAGAGTTAATAGTAACAAGAGTTATCTGTTGGATGTGTTGCACTCCTTGAAATGGCAGTTAACAGAAATTACCTGACTCCAGAATGGCTGTCAAGTCCTCGGCTGAGGGGCTGGAGTTCCCAGCGAGGACAGCAAGCAGGTAGGCAGCAACGAACTTCATCCTGCACAAACCATCAGAAATCGTCATATCAATTATTTCCCAATTTTTAGCTACATGACCGAAATCGTCATATCAGTTAGTTCCCAATTTTTAGCTACATGACCGAGTGGGGTGAAGTAAAATGGTAAAGCAACAGACCCAAGAATCTAAAGCAAATCAACCTAAAATCAAATTATCAGAGTACCACGAATGTATTATATATTTCCCAATTTTTTGCTACATGACTGAAATCGTCATCAGTTAGTTCCCAATTTTTAGCTGCATGACCAAGTGGGGTGAGGTAAAATGGTAAAGCAAAAGACCCAAGAATCTAAAGCAAATCAACCTAAAATCAAATTATCTAATATTTGATAACAACAATGATGTTGAAGGTGTCAAACTGCAGGACACAGTGAAGCACCAGAAAAATACCTATAATACCTATAGGCTTAACGGAAAACCGAACAGAAGCGCATAGAAACCAGTACCTATGGTGAAAACACCAAAATATACTGGGTGAATGCTTGACCACTACCACTAAAAGTCAACATACACGTTTAAGGACCAGAGCAAATCTTAACAAGGCCCTCCTCAACTAGAGATCTAAGTCAACAAGCGTTCAAGACATGTTATAAATGGTTCAAGGATTGATTCAAATCCCAATATGAGAACCCAGCGCAGACAAATAGCATCTCATCCCAACAGGCAACAGCCACCATAGTAGTAGGGGGCGGATCTAGTTCTCTATGCGAAAGATGACAAGATGCCATCAGCCAACCCTTGCAACTCAGTAAGCCCATTGCAGATTTGCAGTCACAAATAGCCCCTGCTAAATGACCATGCCCTAGCATCCGACACCAACCGTTCCACAAAGCAGCTGGCGCTACTCAGATCCTGTGAGCCACACTACGTCGCCGGTATAGTCGAGCCGACGCGAAGGTAGAATCGGGCATCGACGACCAAGCAAGCCCATGCGCCTTGACTATGTGGCGACCCAGCAAACGCCTCAAAGTAAACATGAGAGAAAACTAAAAACACTAGCACAAGAAGCAAAGATTCGGTGGGAGAACTTACGTGATTCTCCCGCGCTCCGAGGACCCGGTCGACTGCGAAAACCTGCAACAATCAAGCAAGTGCAATCGGAATGAACGTCAGTGGCGATTTGCCAAGGGGACTATATAGTAGGAAGAACAGGAGGGAGAGGAGCGCGCCGCCACCTCGAGGGGACGGACTGCCGAGTTGCTAGGGTTTTCGCGTGGGGAGGAGGCGGCTGGGAGTTTTGGTAGCCTTATATTGCAGATAACGGGCCTTCTGGGCTTCAGTGGGCATAATATTTTACTGGGCCGATCCGGCCATTGCATGTTCTTTGGGCTAGACCCCGGCTGCACTGCAGCGCCCTTAGCCCGGGCCCTAGATCCTCCCCTTTCCATGTGAATTACTGTAAGTTTGAGCTCATTTTATGATTTGTGATAGCGTAAATTATATTGAACTAATGTCCATGTTATCTCATTAAGCCATATTTTCATCTCTATTCCACGTGCATTTCTATTCATTTGTATGGTGTCTCATATTGTTGTTCGGAGTTCCAAACTTCCAACATGCTTCCTGCCAACTTTGAGTCTTTAACTTCCTGTTTCCTGCTCTACGTGCATTCAGCGAAATGCATACTATGAAGGATTCATTGGTTGCTCTTCACTGCCAGCTCGGCGCCTCTTTTGGATGAAAACATGTTAACTGAACTGCAAATAAAACTCTTCCCAATCCCGTTTTAGATGTAAGCAACAGTTGCTTTCTGCCTTGAATTGTCACTTGGGTGTTGCTTGGTTCCTCCAACGGCAACATTAACGCATCCAAAGGTAATGAGAATGGAATAATTTATTTTTGTTTGGTCGGATCGTGGTAACGGAAAAGCTGATTTCTCTCCTCTTTTGTTTATGAGGCACCATCTCGCACGTCACTAGACACACGCACGATCAGTTACCGCAGCCGATCAGCCGTGATCAGCTCTGGCGTCTTTTTTTTTCATCATACATCAAAAACTAACTTAATATGATGAAGTTATGATCGGATCACATCAAAAAAACGAACCAACCAAACACCTCCTTGATATTCAGTTACAAGTTCCCACCAAACACCTCCTTGATATTCGGTTACAATTTCCCAGCCAATTGTTTTTTTTTCAATTTATGTTTTTCATTTTGGAAAGTTGACTCAGATAATGGGAAGCCTATGACGCCAACTATATACACCCTTCTACCATGGCTATTTAAAGTGTCCATATTGTTGTGTTGGGACGAAATTTTTTCTGTCATAAATCTAAAACAAATTCCTACTTGTTCCAGTTAAATGCCCTAAACTTAAGATACTAGTACAAAATATCTGGTATTGACCTAAAATGTTATTTTTGGTTTCACCATGCCTTATTCTAACAAGTTTCTATCCCAAACATTATTTGTCTAAATAGACTCTTCATCTCCACCCGCATCTGTGCACATTGCCATTGGCTTATTATTATTATTATTATTATTATTATTATTATTATTATTATTATTATTATTATTATTATTATTATTATTATTATTATTATTATTATTATTATTATTATTATTATTATTATTATTATTATTATTATTCGCTTAGTTGAAAACCATGACTGAAAGTATTGTTTGTTGTTTTTTATGAGAAAAAAATACTGTTCTGGCTGAAAAAAACAAGCTGAAAAGTACGAATTATAAGACAAACGAACAATATATGGCTATGCATATATATTTTTTATTTTGTATGTCCCCAACAACAACAATATAGTCTTTTGTTCCAAGCAAGTTGGGGTAGGCTAGAGATGAAACCCAAAAAAGACGAGAAATAGGGAGACACATAAAGGGACATAAAGGGCACAAGACAAAAAGAGGTCACGGTTCAGGCACTCCTGTCCATAGCTAAATCCTTGGAGATATTCCACTCCTTAAGATCTCTCTTAACGGACTCGTCCCAAGTTAGTTTAGATCGACCTCTACCGCTCTTTACATTATCGGCCCGCTTTAGAACTCTACTACGCACCGGCGCCTCAGGAGACCTCCGTTGGACATGTCCAAACCATCTCAACCGGTGTTGAATCAATTTCTCCTCAATTGGTGCCACCCCAACCCTATCCCGAATATCGTCGTTCCGGACTCTATCCCTCCTTGTGTGCCCATAACACCAACGCAACATACGCATCTCTGTTACACTCAATTGCTGGACATGTCGCCTTTTGTAGGCCAACACTCAGCACCGTATAACATCGCCGGACGAATCGTCGTCCTATAGAACTTACCTTTCAGCTTCTAAGGCACTCTTTTGTCATAGAGAACGCCAGAAGCTTGACGCCATTTCAACCAGCCGGCTGAAATTCTATGCCTAACATCTTCATCAATGTCTCCATCCTTTTGTAGCATCGACCCTAAAATACCGAAAAGTATCCTTCTTAGCCACCACTTGCCCATTGAGGCTAACGTCTCCCTCCTCGTGCCTAGTCGCGCTGAAATCGCACCTCATATACTCGGTCTTAGTCCTACTAAGTCTGAACCCTTTCGACTCTAACGTGTGCCTCCATAGTTCTAACTTCCTATTAACCATCGCCCTACTGTCGTCAACTAGCATCACATCATCAGCAAAGAGCATACACCAAGGGATATCACCTTGTATGTCCCTTGTGACCTCATCTATCACCAGAGCAAATAAAAAAGGGCTCAAAGCTGACCCCTGATGCAGTCCTATTTTAATTGGAAAGTCACTGGTGTCGCCATCACATGTTCGGACAAACGTCACCACATCCCTGTACATATCCTTGATGAGGATAACGTACTTAGTTGAGACTTTATGCTTTTCCAAGGCCCACCACATGACATTTCTCGGTACTTTGTCATATGCCTTCTCGAGGTCAATAAAGACCATGTGCAAGTCCTTCTTCTGCTCCCTATATCTCTCCATCAATTGTCGTAATAAGAAAATCGCCTCCTTGGTCGACCTACCAGGCATGAACCTAAACTGATTTTGGGTCACATGTGTCACTCTCCTTAGACGATGCTCGATAACCCTCTCCCAGAGCTTCATCGCATGTCCCCCTTCTAAAATAGCATTGTTAACTTTTTCAAAGCTGTTACGACCGTAAAAGTTCTTGATAAAAAGGAACAGTTTAAAAGGTTTACGTTCATATTTCTCATCAACTTATCAATCACGGATCGTTCTGGCTGCTTAACCAATAGCAATAGTGGATTTGCCGTTGCTGATACACCCACAGTAAAATGCAAAACAAAACATAACCAATAACAATAGATTTGCCGTTGCTTTGACACCAAAACTAAACCAAGTAAAACCTACTCTTGAAATTAGTAAACTTATTTGAAGACTTTGAAAGACAATACTAAATACTTTATCAATGTCATTATTATATATACAAAAACATGGTCGTAAGTTTTTCAATGCCAATATAATGACATCAATTCTACATTTAAATCATGGATTGATAAAAGATTGCTGGTCACGACTCACTTCTATCGAAATAACAAAATCTGCCCACTAATTTCTCAAACGGAGGGGCTACATAGCGCCCCCAACAACCCCTGCATATAAACAACCAACAAAAGAATGGGCAGCAGCACAAATCCACATGGAATGACAAGGACAAGGAACAACAAACAAGCAGAATACTAGCTCTTGCTGATTTGTATTAACAGTAGATGAGAGCACTTCAAACAAGAGTTGAGATATCCAAAGCGTTCACATGAATCCTTGGCTCACTTGAAAATTGTTCTAATCTCCTAGCAAAGCCCAAGAACCAAGCATAAATTTAAACTCAGGTGCAAAAAGTAGTGTAGAACACAAGTTCCAGATACTGACACTGTATCTAGTGTGTATCTAGTGCGATTTGACGTACTCCTGCACTATGTTAAGGCCTTCAGATTCTTCACCATAGTCCTGATGATCCAAATGAAGCAGCCAAAATTCAGATTGACGCAAATTTAATTGGAAGTAGTTGCTTGTAGTGGTAGAGTAGGAAATCCATAGTCACCTTGACGACAACACAGGAGCAGCCTACAACCTTCCTCGCCTTGCCCTCAGAGTCAATCTTGCAAAGCTACAGAGGACCACAGATGGAGGTTGTTAAGATTAAAACTCACTTTACACAACAATGAAATGCAATTAATACTGATAAATACAAAGCAAAGCGGAGAATGGCATGCTCAGCAAATTTGTATGTCAACTCACAGCACGACTAAAACAGAATGTACGTGCATATTAACATACCAAAACCATATTATGTTCTCTCTCAACATTAGGCAGAACAATGTAAGCCATTTTAATTCCTTGGGCCATCTAAGAGATTGGGGCACAAAGTAAAACAAGGTATATTTCTATGGAAGTATTCTTTAACTCACCCCAGCCCACTCGCCAAGAGTTTTAGCGCTAGGCACGGTAACCAGGTGGACATTGTGCTCAGCACAGAGAGCCTTCACCAGCTTGACATAATCAGGCTGGTCACAGTCCTCAGCAAGCACGCAAAGCTGAGCCGCATGCTTCTCGATGGCTTTGGCAGCCTCACGAAGACCCTTCACAAGGCCATCATGAGCACCTGACTTCTTCATGACGAGCTGCAGGGCAGTCATCAGGTCCATCGGCTCCCCAAGAACCGGGGTAGGTGCCTCAACCACAGCTGGGGTCTCCTGATCCCTGCCAAAGCACAAAATCGTCATGAACTGATGAGCTTCCTGTGTTGTAGGCATGCAGCAATCACCAAACAATCGAATTCACAATACAAATGCCCGTAGTGAATCACTATTACAGTTACTAAACAAACTCAACAAACTAAGGCCCCACCAGAATCTACCATGGTTGCAGCAATCCCCGGATCAAAACCAGGGTAAAACCAATTGGATCGCCTTCCAATGTTGTACAGCAATGCTGCTCTATATGAATAATTCTCCTTTTTTTTTGCGACTTGGGTATTCATTCATCAATTAGAACCAGGATTACAATCTGCAGACATCAGGTTAACAATGCAAGCCGGGCAATCCTGCCACCACCCGGTCTGTGCATCACCTGTGACCTGCTTAGCTAGCAAATGTGCTACTTTATTACAATCTCTTCTAATGAAAAAGAATAAGATGGCTGGATCATTGCAACTCTTAGATCAGCCAACCCATGCAGCTCTGTCAGCCCACTATCCACCCCCAAAGAGCCCGCTAAATAACCATGCGCTAGCATCCGAAACCAACCGCTCCACATAGCAGCCAGCGCTACCTCCTCTCCTCCCTTCTGCCACCTCCTGGGTGAACATGACGCGACTATAAACACTAGCACGCAAGGCCACGCAAGGCGATGTAGCGTCGGCCACGCAAGGCGATGTAGCGTCGCCATGACCATGTGTGAACATGACGCGACTATAAACACTAGCACAAGAAGCACAGATTTCGGTGGGAGAACTTACGCCATCTCCTGCGCTCCGAGGACCCGGCCGACTGCGTATGGAATACCTGCAACAATCAAACAAGCGGAATAAACGTCAGTGGTGATTTGCGAGGGAGACTAGAAGCAAGAAGAAGGGGAGGGGAGGAGCGCGCCGCCACCTCGAGGGGGTTGGTTGGAGGGAGTGCCGAGCTGCTAGGGTTTTCGCGTGGGGAGGAGACGGCTGGACTTATATTGCAGTCGGGCCTTTCTGGGCCTCAGTGGGCATAATATTTTAGTGGGCCGAGCCGGCCATCACGTATCCAAATCAGCAGCGGCAGCACTTTGAGCCGTGTGGGCCGCACGGTCACAGACTCGATGGCTATGCTATCGAAGCTAGTGGGAGGCAGTGGCACTTCAACCAGAGATGAAGGTGTTGGGATTTTCCTCGCCGTGGTCGTGGGTAGTGGCTAGAACGTGAGCAAGGTCGCACGATGTGCTTTTACGCGTGCTTAATTGTACATTATCTTCGTCCTTATAACAACGCTACTCAATTAGTACCGCGTCACATACATTCTCTGACATGTTATCTATAACTCGTAATAAAGAGGTAAAATTTCAGACTCTTTTTTTTCGTCTATCCATTTGTTTGATCTGACCTCACTAACTCCGTGAATAACTTTCAACATATCTTCTTCTCTCATATAATAAATATATAATATTTATATTGTATTTATAATAATAAAAACGCCAACCATATATATATGGTTTCTATCTCATCTTATCTAATTTACTATATTTTATTTATTGTACTTGTCGCTAGGGTCATTGTTTATTAGTTACGGAGCTCATAGATTTGCAGGCGATATGGCACTAACAATTAATAAAAAAACAAGCTATAATTTGCCCGGTAGCGCGACTTGAGCCAAATAGATTTTAGGTCGGCCAATCAACGGACTGGACTGGTCTAGGCCCAGCGTCGCATTGGCCCATGCGACTCGGTAAGGCGCACAACGTGATAGCTTGGACTAGCTCGTGTGTAGCAACCGCCGGTGCTTGAGATCAGCCGGATCGAGTTTTAAATCTATCCCTAATAATAAAAGATAAAATTTCAGGTCATTTTTTCGTCCAGCCCATTCTAATCTAGCCCAACTGTCCGGCCCACTCACTCACATCCTCTCTCGTTCTGTCACTGCCGTCCCACTCGCTGGCTGACGTCCGTTCCCCGTCACTCCTCTCGTCTCGATTGATGAAAAAACGGTCGTCCCGTCGTTCTTGTCGTTGAAAAAAAATGTTTGTCTCACTCGCCGACTCCGTCGGGGCTTGGCGGCGGCAAATGGGCAAAGAGGATGACCAGATGAGGGAGATGAACTCGCCCCGGCGAGGGAGATGCTGGCGAGCTTGGGGTCGTGGAGGAGCTTGTGGCCACGGAGGACGGGAGGAAAGAGATGAACCCGTCGCGGAGGACAGGAGGAAGGAGTGAATCCACCGCGGAGGACGGGAGGAAGGAGATGAACTCCCCCGGGCGAGAGAGAGAGGTTGGCGAGCTTGTCACCGCGGAGGAAGAGGTGGAAGACTGAGGTGGCCTGCACAGGCGGGAAGCAGACACGCAGCGCCGCCTTGAGGTCCTGCACGGAGGCCGCGGCCAGGAGGCGCACGGATGTGGTGCGGGCACGCAGCCGTCGAGCGCGCGCACAGGGAGGACCACCGAGCGCTGCTGCGCCACAATTACTGAACCGACGTACGTCCAATGAGGGAAGGGATCGGAAGCGAAGCGCGAAAATCAAGAGATCGCGCAGCTTTTCCCATCCGTCGGCGGCGGCGCCCGCCTGAATTTATTTTGGAAAGAAGCGACCGCCGATGGTGTATTCCACATGGAACAGGTGTCCGAGAGGAACGGTCAAGTATTTTTTTAGTAACGACGACCCAAGTAAGTTAACGACACGTTTTTTACAGCCTAAGGTTCGGATGTAACTTCGGCGGCTCTCGGCCCACAGGCCTCTAGGCAATTCATGGGATTTTTTATAGCCTAAGGTTTGGATGTAACTTCGGCGGCTTATAACTATGTTAGGATTTTGTCGGCCGCAACTACCTGATTTTTTAGCATTAATCATTATTCATTCGCGCGACATGATCAGAAAATAGTCATTATAATACGAGGTCGGTGATGTAAGTGGTACCAAATTAGCTCCAATTATATTTGTTTAGTAAGTAGTAACATGTAACAAAAAAATGTAATACAACTTGTAGGCGACTTGGCACATGGGCAGAGAGCGTCTTTAATTCATCCTGAGAAAAATAGCCAACGCCTAGAGAAAGATTTAGTTTTGCCGTGTTTTCATACACTTCTTTGTTCGGAACTATAAGATGTTTTCGCTTGTCTAAATACATAGTTATTGATATGCACTTAGTGTCAGCGTATGGTCCCGCGGGGGTCCTAAGCCAACGAGTGAATCAAATGCTGTGTGTCCCTAATCTGAATGGTGATGCAAGGAGGATACACGGGGATTTATCCTGGTTCGGGCAAAAGAAGACCCTACGTCTAGCGGGAAGGGGGAGTATTGTATTTCATTGCACCTAAGTGCTTGCGTAAGGGTTACAAGCTGTGAGAGAGGGAACCGAGCCCAGGTCTCAAAGGAAAAAATGATAGTACAAAAGGAGATTGATTTTTTGTTATCTGTTGTCCATTGTTCCTCGTAGAGCCCCTGTCTGCCCTTTTATAGGGTAAGAGGAGGCAGGGACGCCGAGGTGTCTTCGAAGTGAAGTTTGGTTGATCCCTGTAGAGGTGGCTGTAGCGACGTGCCCCGAGAATGACCGGCCATCCCTGGAGACCATGGTGACGTAGAGGACGAGACGGTGAAAAGACCCTGAGTCGTGTGCCACGTCGGCCTTTTCTCCCTGCTGACCGATGATAGGTCGAGGTTGGGTCGAGGACGGGTGGATAAGGCCAAATCCCCGAGATCGTGGAGTACGGTCCTTGTCGTATCCTCCCTCGAGGGTGATCAGTGGCAAAATAGTGCACGGTATGGTGCGTACAGTGACAGGTTTTCACCATCCATCCTAGGATGAGCAGTAAAAAGTAAGATTTGACACCGGTACTGCTTCCACGTCGGTAACTACTATAGCCATGATGGTAGGAAGTAATAGGTGGTTGCATTAAATGCTCTGACTTTTGTCTCAGAGTTGGTGAACAAGGTGGGTCGAGCGGTCTGACCCGGGGTCATGTGAGTCAGAGATTTCCTAGTAGTCAAGATGCCTTGTCGAGCGTGCCTCGTGCGAGTCGGAATGTAGTCGAGGCGTTTCGTCGAGCGTGCCTCGTACGAGTCGAAACGTAGTCGAGGCATTCTGTCGAGCGTGCCTTGTACGAGTCGGAACGTAGTCGAGGCGTTCCGTCCGCTATTTTGGCTCGTCTCGTTTGCGGGTAGCATTTTGTTTTTTTAATTGTTGATTGTGGGTACCTCTAACTGTAGGTACCCAATAGTAGCCCCGAACCTTTGGGTGAGTATGGGTCACTCTCACAAAGGCTTAGTAGTTCATGAACTGGAGTCATAGCATCGTAACTTTTTCTGGTGGGGGCGTGCGAGCGCACCCGCCGGGTGTAGCCCCCGAGGCCTCAGTGGAGTGTTTTGACTCCTCCGACGTCTTTTGTACGCTTTTATTGGGGAATGTTTCTCGTTTCGTAATGTGTTTTGTCTTCTTTCGTTTGAAGTTTGGCTTTCCGCGGCTGAGCCCCCGAGCCTCACGCGCGTGAGGTCGATCAGAGTCTTAGGCGCCTTTTATCGTTTCGACCCTCATGCTCCCCTTTTAGGAAAAAAGGGAGAAGGGGTGGGGAACGTCGTACTACCCTCATTGGGCGAGTTTCAATGGTCTCTGGTGAGCTATTAATGGGGAATTCGAGTGTGAACCCGTGCTCCATTCGGTAGGAGTCGGCTAGCGGCCACAGAGGCGCTCTCAAAGATGCCCAAGAGTGGTCTTGTGAATCTTGATTCCTTGCGATGGGATTCGAGGGCTCGATGCCTCCCTCCGAGGGGATTCCTCCATCGACCTTCTCTTTTAGCCTCGAATACGTCTTGGGGTGCCTTGAGAGCGTGGCTCGAGCCCTGGCCTTGTATGGGCACATCCCTAGTCGTCCCTGACTCCGTTACTCGAGGGCAGCTGTCGAACCCTGGTCGAGGGCCAGCTTTTGATCCCTCGAGGTTTATATTGGGCTCAGAGCCTGTTACCCATGCGTCTGGAATATCCGTCTACAGATCCTTCTCCTGCCCGTTTCGGGCGCATCTTTTATTGTTCGACCCTCACGCTCCCTTTTAAAAAAAGAGAGGAAGGGTGGGGAACATCGTACTACCCTCGTTTGGGTGAGTTCTGATGGTCTCCGGTGAGCTATTAACGGGGAATTCGAGTGTGAGCCTGTGCTCCATTCGGTAGGAGTCGGCTAGCGGCCACGGAGGCGCTCTCAAAGATGCCAAAGAGTGGTCTTGTGGATCTCGATTCCTTGCGATGGGATTCGAGGGCTCGATGCCTCGCTCCGAGGGGATTCCTCCATCGACCTTCTCTTTTAGCCTCGAATACGTCTTGGGGTGCCTCGAGAGCGTGGCTCGAGTCCTGGCCTTGTATGGGTGCATCCCTAGTCGTCCCTGACTTCGTTACTTGAGGACAGCTGTCGAACCCTGGTCGAGGGCCAGCTTTCGATCCCTCAAGGTTTATATCGGGCTCGGAGCCCGTTACCCATGCGTCTGGGAATATCCGTCCGCGGATCCTTCTCCTGCCTGTTTCGGGCGCATCTTTTTAGGAGGGGAAGCGAGCTCGGCACGGTAGTGGGCGGCGTGGTGCGACGGTTATGGCATGTATAGCAGACACGTGCACATATCTGTGGATTTTGAGGGAGCGGTTAGGTAAGGTCATTGAATGAAAAAACTGCTCCTAGCTTTTTGCCCGCCCGTTGGACTTCCATCAGGGTATAAGTGCAAGGCCCGGGGTTCCGTTTACCCTTACAGGCCCTTTGCATTCTTGCCTTCCTTGCCTTTCTTTGCCCCCTTTGCCCTCTTTGCCATCTTGCGCCCTTCAGCCACCGTCCAGCGCCGCCGTCGTTTCTTTGCCCGTGTCGTTCCTCTAACAGCAATGGCGGGCAAGAGCCAAATCCTTCCCGCGAACGCTTGGGCCCATTCCTCGGTGACTGAGAGGAAGCTGGAGGAGTTGGTCCGCGACGGGCTTCTACGGCCGAGGGTGAGTCAAACCCAGCCGGAGTGGAGAGTGCCGCCGTCTGACCACCGGGAACCGGCGCCTCCAGAAGGTTACGTGGTGAGCTTCATGGCCTTCCACGAGAGGGGGTTCGGCATGCTGACCAGTCCCTTCATACGGGTGCTCCTCCACTACTACAAGGTGGAGCTGCACCACCTCACCCCCAACTCCATCCCGTAGGCCACCATTTTCGCGATGGTCTGTGAGGGATACCTGGGGATGGAGCCACAGTGGAATATGTGGCTCCACCTCTTTAGGGCGGAGCACTTCACCAAGAAGGCAGGCGAGCAAGGGGTGCGGCGTGTAGTGCACGCAGGGAGCTGCACCCTCCAAGTCCGGTCTGGTCGAGGTGACCAATACATCCCGGCGCAGTTGATCTCTTCGAACAGCGGCTGACATGACGGCTGGTTTTACCTTCGCAACGACGGCGACCAGCTACCGAAGTACTCTAGCCGGGTGCTGATGGCGCGAGAGGAGAACTAGACGTACGACGTTGTTGAAGACAACAAGCCAAAGCTGGAACTGCTCCTCGATGCGTTTAGGAGACTCCGTCACCGCGGGTTGACGGCGGGGATGGTGGCCGCAGCGTTCCACCGCTGGAGGGTGCTGCCACTGACGCAGCGCCGGCTCTGGCTCGACGAGATGACACCGGAGGCGTCGTTGGAGGGGAGCAGGATGTCGCACGAGTCCCTCTCCCTCGACGAGGTCGCCCGACGTGCGTGGTGGATGGTGGGGAGCTTTCGGCAGGAGGACATCGACAGGGTCCCGATGCACCCCACCCAGGGATTTGAGCCCCTGGTAAGTGGTTTTTTTTGATGATCTTAAGTTCTTTTGCTTCCGGATTCCTTCCACTAACTTGGTCGAGGTCCGTGTATAGGATCTGTCGGCGGTCAAGGAAATGCGGCCGCTGGTTCCGGAAGATCGGGTCGCTCGGGAGGCTCGACGCCTCTTGGTGGCCCAGAAGAAGGAGGAGAAAGACGCTGCCAAGAAGCGTCAAGTCCGCAAGGCCCTCAAGCAGGAGGCGTTGAAGAAATGCCATCGCCAATAGAGCCTCGACGGGCTCCCGCTCGAGGAGTCTCCTTCCGAGACGGTCTCGGGGGAGGACGATGACAGCAGTGACGACGACGGTTGGTCGCGGTACGACACCGCGACTTCCCTGGTGCACCTCCCCAATGTGCGGTCCTTTCTGGAGCCTATCGGGGGTCGACCTCCCAGGCGTCGAGGGAGAGCCAAGAGAGAGAGGCCGGAGCGAGGCCTTCAGTGAGAGGAGCCACCTCGTCTGGGGCCCCACAAGAGGGGTTGGTGGTGCCACCCCAGCGAGCCCAAGCGCCTCGAGCTCAAACGGCGGTCGGGGCAGCGGCGTCGGCATCAGAAGCCAGGGCACCGTTGATGGGCGTGAGGATCTGAGGCCAGCTAGCCTCGGCAGCGCAAAGGACCTTGGACGCCCCGTTAGCTAGGGCTCCGAGGAGCGCCCGACCAGTAGGAGGGTCGATGGTAGGGCCGTCGCAGGCGCCATCGGGTGGCTCTGGCCTGCCGGGGTCTAGGCCCCTGGTTCTCCTATCCGGGTAAGTTTTTCGCTCTGTTTTACATGATTAGTGATCCCATTTTTTGTTCTGACGCATTTGTTTGTCACTTAGGCATAAGCGTAAGGCAGAGCTCGCGGGTCCAACTCTCATGAAGGCGCTCAGGTCGGGCGCCGCTGTAATGATGCGGATGGTGGCTGACGCCGCCGCCTGGGTTGCCAAGTACCAGGGTGCGGCGGAGCGGCTCAGGCTGCGGGAGGCAGTCGCCTAGACGGGGGCGAGCGCCTAGGAGGTCCCCGGCTCTGATCTCGCCGCGCGAGGGTTAAGGCCAACCGAGGCGGTCTCGGGTGATGCCGAGCTCGAGGTGCCTAGGGCTGGTGGGTCAGAGCCTGGGTCGACCGCGACTTCCCAGGCGACTGTCGAGGCCGCTAAGGCCGGAGCATCCATCCATGACGCGGGACGTGCGGATGCTAAAAAGTTGAAGGAGGTGGTGGAGGCCCTACCAGAGGCGGGGCAAGAGGCGACGCAGCCAGAGGAGCCATAGCCGCAGCAGGGCCGGCTGACGGAGCCGGTGGTCGAGGCGGAACGGGGGGCGGTCGTGCCACCGCCTATCGTACAGGCGGTGGTGCGGCAGTCAAGATGCTAGCCCCACCACAAGGGTTGACCCTGGCCCTGATCGACCTCACCGCCGATGACTCTCCTACTAACAAGGGGAAGCAGGAGGTGGACGTCAAGACGGCCGAGGCCTCAGATCGGGCCGACACCTCTGCGGCGTTAGGGGGTGACCAGGCCGAGGCATTGGCCAGGTGCCTGACTTTGCTGGGCTAGTGCTTGTGCGGGCGGAGGAGCAGCTTCCCCGCTGGGGCCGGTCGACCCTTGAATTCAGGGACGCGTCCAACCCTAGCGCCGAGCCCTTCTTTGCGCTCGATGACAAGGACGAGGTGCACCACTAGGAGTACCTTGAGGGACTCCGAAAGCACTCGTTGCAGTCCCTGTGCATGATCTCGGATACCCTGGTGCGGGGTATGTCGGAGGCCTTTGAGGTAAGCCGGGCTCGTTAGTCTTTTCCTGTGCTTTATCCTTCTCTTTTCCTTGGTTCTGATTGTTAGGTTTTAACTGTGGTCAGGAGCTCAAGGAGTGTTCCCGCCGCAAGTCACTCTTCATTCATCATGAGAGTGGCATGTGGGCGGCGCTTGTCTGTCAACGGGCCCTGGTCAAGGAAGCCAACAAGCGGCTATCCCAGAAGAGCACCGAGACGGCCGAGCTTCGCGTCGCTCATGCGACGGTTAGGGAGGAGGTGGCACAGGCCTAGGAGGCCGAGGCTAAGGCACATGAAGACGCGGCAAAGGCTCGGGAAGAGGTTGCCAAAGCCCATGAGGATCTTGCACCGCTGCTGGCGCGTGTGAAGGAGCTCAAGGAGGACATCGCCTTAGTCGGTGGTCAGCGTGATGCCCTCAACATCCAGGTCAGGATGGCTTCTACCCACGTCAGAACCTTGGAAGACGAGGTTGTGACGTTGAAGGGGACTGTCCGAGAGAGAGACGAGGCTCTCTCGAGCACCGGCCGGGAAATTGAGGTGCTGAGGGCGACAGTCCATGACAGGGACGAGGCTCTTCGAGCGTCTGAGAAGACGTGTGGGGAGCTGCGTGATGAGGTCGTGGGTTGGCAGACCCACGCTGAGGGTAAACTTCTCGTTATGCTCCGGCCTTGGTGTTGAGGTCCTAGGTTTTTGCTAACTCGATGTTTATGTTTCAGAGTTGGAGAAGCAGCAACAAACGGCTCAGGCGACGACCACCTCGTTCCAAAACCTCTTGGATGCTGAGGCTGGGTGGACTCAGTTGCTCCAGGGTGCTATTGCCTCGGTATGTGATGGCCTAGGGGTCGAGCCTGATGCTAATACCGAGGAGGATGCCCCGGGGAACTCCTTCGTCCGTCGAATGGTGGCGTTGGGCCGCCTCATCCGCAAGAGGATACAAGGCGGGCTTCATCACGACGTGAAGAGGGCTCTGGCAGTCATTCGGTCTAGGTTCATGTACGACATGGACCTCATCGCTGATGACTTCATCACGGATCCAGATCGGACGGATGAGGAGAACGAAGTCGCCTGCCAGGGCTTGATCAAGGCCGCTGAGGAGCCTGGGAGTCGCCTTGCCAAGCTCTTCGAGGTCGAGGAGGTTCCGCCTGCTGATGACGAGGGCCTGTGAGCCAAACCTGAGCATGAAGGCCCATGTAATAAGTTAGTATTCATAACTTAGGTCATGATGGCCTCGGGGGCCTTGAAACATTTATATGTAAATGTATACTAAATGCTTGTTTTTTGTTCGAGTCTTTTGTTCCCTTTCTTGCTTGAGTCGTATTCTTGCATATTTTTCTTAGCACGCGGTCGCACCCTTTGGCGTGAGGGAGCGAGTGGAGGTACCGTAGCCCGGAAGTGTTGGCGATCTCGTGGCTCGGCAACCCTTGGACCTTAGAGTGCGCTTGCGGCCTCGTTGAATATGTAAGAACTCGATTCGAAGCGTATGGGAACGGGTTAGACATGAGCTTTTTTAAAATCGTGAACTTTTATTAGGTCCACTTAGCGCGTGGTTGCACCCCTTGGCATGGGGGAGTGAGTGGAGGTACCATAGTCCGGAGGCGTAGGCGATCTCGCGGCTCGACAGCCCTCGAGCCTTAGGGTGCGCTTGCGGCCTGGTCGACTTATATAAAAGTTCACTTGTTTTTGAAAAAATACAAGTTTTTTGGGCATGCAGGGGGTTTCCCCCGTGCAGCCCCCGAGGGAGGTTCGACTCTAAGAAAATAGGGTCGAGAGAATGCTTTGAACACCGATGTATTCTTTATTCTATCATGGGATTGCGAAATAATTTATAGAGCCTCGAGGCTTTAAGGAAAAAAGCGACGTAGCTATTCAATGTTCCATGCGTTGGTGAAGATTTTGCCTTTCTCGTTCGATAGTTTGTAGGTGCCGGGCTTTAGTACTTCCGCGACGATGTATGACCCTTCCCATGGTGGAGTAAGCTTGTGTCGTCCCTTGTTGTTCTGGCTTCACCGTAGCACCGAGTCACCAACATTGAGGTCTCGTCTGCGGATGTGTTTGTCATCAGGGACGAAGCCAGAAAAAAATTTAGGGGGGGCTAAACAAAATTGCTACAGTGACTTAGCTCTACTTTAATCCCTCGTAATAGAAAAAGTATAATAGCTTGAAGTAGTCTTATATTTAAAACGTCAATTAACAATGAAATTCACAAAATACATCTAAAAAATAAATGTCTTAGCCCACCCTACCTTATACATCTGCGTCTAAAATTAGAATAAGAGCACTAGAAGTTCCACTAGCTTAGCAGCAGTAGGGGGGGCTGGAGCCCCCCCAGCCCCCCCGCTGGCTTCGTCCATGTTTGTCATGGTAGCGTCGGAGACTTTGTTGGTACCTGGCAGAGTGTAACAGAGTCACATCGCGGCCTTCCTCGAGCTGGTCGAGGGCGTCCTCTCTTGTGGCGTCATTGTTTTTCTCGTTGTAGGCTTTCAGCCTCAGGGATCCATATTCTACATCAGTTGGGAGCATAGCCTCGGACCCGTAGACTAAGAAGAACGGAGTGAACCCCGTGGCTCGACTCGGCGTCATTCTTAGGCTCCACAAGACCGAGGGGAGCTCGGCAGCCCATTTTTTATCGTGTTTGTTTAGCTTGTCAAAAATTCTTGGTTTCAGGCCTTGTAGGACCATGCCATTGGCACGTTTGTCACAAAACCTCCTAATTATGATGTCCCACATGTACCTGTTATCGTCATAATGACCTCTGACAACCGTACCTATGTTCCTCATAACTTAAAAGGCCTGTTTTCCTCCGAACAGGATCTAATCACAGGAGTATTGTAATATTACAACAGTTTATTCAAAATACCATCAGAGTAAAGTAGCGGATTCTTACAATAACTTAAGTTTACAAACCACAGTTTCCAAACTCCAAACCTAATGTAACATTATTACAAACCGGTAGTAGGGAAGTATCAGTAGTAACTTTATTACAATCACACAAACGAAATGCCTTGCCCAGAGGCCACATAGTCTACTCATCGTCACTTTCTTCAGCCACAACGGTCATGCAACAAGGCTCAAAGTAGACTTGTTCATGAACCGCACCTGCAACAAGGGGTTTAACAAACCCTAAGTACGAGAGTACTCAACAAGACTTACCCGACTAAGAAAAGACTCCAAGGGCATGCTAGCATTAGGGAATCAAGGTACGGGTATTCAAGAATTAAAATTTCTTTTGTAGAAAAGCTTACTAAAATAAGTCCTTACCTTCATTATTTTACTTTTACCATTGATGGTTCATTAACCAATTCTAAGTGATCCTAATCTAGATCAAAGTAATTCTCATTAAGACCTTACCCATTCTTTCTTTCAATTCCAGTTCTTAACTACGATGTTGGTGCAAGGCCAAGACTCCTTTCTCATGGAGCAACGACGAT
The DNA here is from genome assembly GCA_038087645.1 of Saccharum hybrid cultivar R570. NCBI lineage: Eukaryota > Viridiplantae > Streptophyta > Magnoliopsida > Poales > Poaceae > Saccharum > Saccharum hybrid cultivar. The sequence goes on from JAQSUU010000449.1 coordinate 3,234,588, forward strand.
TCGAACCGCTTCATTTACCCAGCTAGGGATTCCTAACCACACGACATATGTAGAACCGAATCTTGCATATATCAACTCTTACCCGAGTAACCCAAAACCAGAACGTGTCCATCGCCACCTGAGAGCACAGTACTCCTCGAACCCAGCCCAATTCAAGCCCCGAGGGTACACGTTACTCTCGTCATCTCTCCACTCCTAGTGCGAGGTTAGACGTTCTCGAAATGGAATAGTCGAAGTAAGGCTTATCCGACATGGGTACATGGCTAGTACTAATAAAAACGCCATGACACGAGGGCCAACAACGTACGGTCCTTAACTGATAAGGCAGAAACATTACATTGAGACTCCTTTCCCAATACAAGTTAGCAGTGGCCAAACCACCCGCCCGATCTTACAAGTTATTCTCATATTTCAATATTTATCAAGCATGCCATCATGGCCATGCAAACATTTATTTAAAAAGCTTAACTCATAAGCATAGCGAAGCATACTACGCATTTTCAGTAAAACAAGTATCAAGGGTGATATCGCAATAATCAAGGATGACAATACAGCAATTGGGTTATCACTTAACTCCTAATTACTTAATGCAGTAACCCTAGTATAAATAATAAAGATTTGTAAAACTCAAGGTAGGGTTTAAATGCACCGGGGCTTGCCTTGCTCTAACGTGACGACTGACTCGGACTCGAAGACTCTGACTTCCGGTCCGGAACCCACCGACGACAACTCTTCTCCGAAGACTTGCTCGCCAACTTTGACTTCTTCGAAAGCGGGAACTACACGAGTATATAACATGTTTTAACATGATGTGGTGATAAACATGATGCTTGATGATGATATGCCACGGTTTACGACTTGAGTACAACTTTCTTTCGCGGTACAGTCGCAAAACAGTAAAACCTACTAACTAATAGCGATAACTTAAGCGATACTAACGTTTCTTACCAAACATGTTACTAACGAGCTCAATCATGAAATTAAAGTGTCAAGGATCACCAAGAATTAGTGACCCAAGGTCATCACTCGATCAAAAAGGCACACAACACTTAAAGTTAACAATTTAACAATTATTTAAACATTTAATTAATTAGGGCATAATTAATAATAAATCAAACTTCATCTAATTGAGCTTAAACTTTTTCTAAGGATTAATCATGGCCTAAAACAGTGTTAGAATAAATTTCATGATTTTTGAATTAATAATTTAATTACTAAAATTCATGGAAGTTACATTTAATATTTAGTTAAACTAATTAAATAACTTACAAAAAGTAATCAAATTTAGCATTTAATATTTTTCCTAAGTAGTTTACATCTTGAAAAGCTTACACAAAAATTTTCACTATTTTTGGAGCTCTACAGAATTTTTAATGAAATAAACAAATACTATTACTATTCACATTTTTGAAAAAGAAAAACAACAACTTTCTTCTCGGGCCGACTCCTCCTTCTCTCCCTCTGGCTCGGCCCAACCGCGCGGCCCATCCGTGCGCTCGCGTCCGTGCCCGCGCTCGCTCGCGCCAGTGCGGCCCAGCAACGCGCGCGGCCCAGCAGGCCAGCCCAGCCGCGCCCGTGCGCTCTCTCTCTCTCGCTGACATCTTGGCCCCGCCTGTCATCCCCTTCCTCCGCTCTCTCGCTCTCTCCCACGACCCGGCCATGCCCGCACGGTGGCCGGCCAGCGATCACGGCGTCGGTCGCCCAACCAAGCTGCTCAACGGCATCTATACTTCACCGCGAACCCATTTTAACACCTAACGGCTATGCTACAGCTCCGGGAAGACCTTCCCGACGGCCATGGCAGACCGGCGGTCACGGTGACTGACGTCCCAGCGGTCTACTACGGTAACGTCTAAAGCAAAAACACGGGGAGCAATAGGAGCTCACAGCGGTTGCAGCGAAGCACACGGGAAGCTCGGAGCGGCGGTGGAGAGGGCTGGCCACGTGAGGGCGGCTCGGTCGCCGAAGTTGGGCACGGGAAATGGTGGTGCGGCGATTTGGGCGAGAAAAAGGCTTGAATAGTTGGACCATGAGGTGCGTGAGGGCGAGGCGAACGTGACGGTGTGGTTTGCGTGGCTGGTGGTGGCTCAACGGTGGCAGCAGCGAGCGGCGGAGCTAAGCGGCGGCGGTGGCAAAAACAGAGAAGCCAAACGGCTCACGGTGATCTCGGGTTTATATAGGGCACGACCACGGTGATGGTCACTGGAAGACACGAGATGTCATGCTGGCGGTCCTGGCACATGCGAGAAGGTCGTGGAAAACGCCCGGCGGCTCGCCGGCGCCCATGCCGTCCGCTGCCCTGCTCTGATTCGCCGAGCACTGTAGCTCCCCCCAACTTTTACAATTTCAAACTATTTTCTCAAATTACTCCCAAAATCATGTAGCAACTTGAAAAATCCCAAGATATGAAATCTTCAAAATTTCAAGATCTACAAGTTTTGTATTGAACACTTTTTCAAATTCGAACTAGATTTTGAAATTTGAGTTTAAATTCAAAAGGGGACACTTTTTGGAAATTTGGAAATTTAGAAATTACTTTGGATTTTATATTGAAACTTCAAAAACTCCAAACACCAAAGTTGTACATCTAGCCAAGACCTATAACTTTGCTAAACAAACCATTTTCAAAATCTGCCTCCATTTTGAAATTTGAGTTTGGGGATAAAAAGGGATCAAATTTGAAATTTGCTTCTTTTCCAAATTGCTCCACATTTTACACTAAAACTTTGAAAACTCAAAACATCAAAGTTGTAGCCCTTGAAAAGTTCTACAAACTTAGTTTTAAACTTTTTCCCAAATTTTTCTTAGATTTTGAAGTATTTCAAAAGGGGTAAAACAAGGTTTTGGATTTTAGGGTTCTCGGAGGAATTTTTAAATTGAAATTTGTTGCTACCTTAATTGGTGATTATTTAATGATCAAACCATCATCCAAGGGAATCATTTAGACAAGCATAACATGGTTGACTAAATGCCACTCTTGGTTGATCAATTAGCTTTTGAAAATCTTTTAATATTTCCCCAAATTTGAATTTAAATTCGAATCAGAAAACTCACGACAAGTTTTTGGATTCCAATTCAAACTCAAACTTGGAGCTTCATTTTACGTGATGTACTAGTCACACACCTCAAATTACGCAGGGCTTGGACTAAGTATTTGTGGTGGCATTCGAAATTAGGGTTTTCGGTTCGGATCACACCACTGAGAAACACATCCAACCTAGAAAGGTAAACTCATTTTAGTTAATGCATAACAGTGTTGACCTAATCATGGATGCTTTGCGATGCAATATGATGACATGGTAGGTTAATTAGCAACCATAACACCCGAGTGTTACAACCCTTCCCTCTTAAAGAAATCTCGTCCTGAGATTTAAAGCCTTGAGTTAAGTAATGGAAAAGGAAACGTGTCAAACAAACACGTTCAGAACTTGTCTACAAAACAGGTAGGGGGTTTCTGTATTACCAAAATTTGAAAAGGGCAGGTGAAAGTCTCTAGTTTGGTTTTGGCTAATTGATGAAACCTAGGACTAACCTTTGTATCTAAGTGGATGATTTAGATAAAGGTGGTCATTGAATATGAGACATGACATTGACTTATGTGACCAAGACGATGAAGACCAAGATGATGCTTGGCTCGATGGACCGGTTGTGAGGGTGAAGGGCAAGTCAAGGCTTCAAAGCGAAGGACCATGCGATGGTGAAGCTTGAGCAAGACTTGGCGCCGACGGACCGATGCAACGGTGAAGAGCAAGTGAAGTCAAGGTCGATGGATCGAGACGGTCATGTGATGATATGAAGTGGATCATATCTTTTGGAGAAACAAAATTGGCTCAAGGCAAAGGTATAACCATAGGGCCATTTTGTTTTGCACTCAAGACACCATAGAGGGTGTGAGTGGTTTAGGATCGATAGCTGAACTATTAAGAGGGGAAGTCTTATCGGTTATTCGATGCACGGGTGCCACTAGGTGAATTCATGAAGTGCATTGCATGTAGGGCCTAGTGACCTAACTGGAAAACCTTCGAAAATGTTTATGAAAAGGCTAACACACGTGCACAAGGTGGTGATCACTTGTTGGTGTTGGCACATTTGCGAAGGCGATGAAGTTTGAGCGGTAGAGAGGGTTTGGGTCTCTCTCTCCCTCCCGCCGAGCTTGCAAGCGCGGGATTCAGGCGTTTTTGGGAACTTGAAATGCCTATTTTCCACTACGCCGGAAGTCGGAAAAGAAACGGAGGCGAACGGAGGTCACAGAGGTGACCGGACGCTGCACCGGACGCGGTCATGGTATGACCGGACACGTCCGGTCAGTACAGCGCAGACGCGGGTGTTAGGGTTTGTAACCGGCGCATCCGGTCACTCGCGGGACCGGCGCGTCCGGTCACTCGCCCAGAGGGAACTGTGGTTCATGAGGTTGATCGGACGCGAGGCGCGTCCGGTCACACATGATCGGATGCGTCTGATCGTTGAAGGAGCTTACTGGACTCAAACCGGACGCGGGCACTGTCACGTCCGGTCGTTGCGAGGGGCGCGTTCGGTCGTTACTTCGCGGCCGCGCGATGCTGTGCGATCGGCGCGTCTGGTCGTTGACTGGAGCACGTCTGGTCACTCGGGACCGGCGCGTCCGGTCGTTCTGAGAAGCGCGTCCGATCATTGGTTTGACTGTTGGGGCCAGTGACCGTTGGAGGATCGGACGCGGTTTAGCGCATCCGGTCAGTTATGACCGGCGCGTCCGGTCATCCCGAAAAGACCCAGTGAAGGGGTATAACGGCTCTTTTGGATGGGATGCTTATAAATACTTGCTGGCCGGCCCTTGGGGAGGTGACTCGTGATTTCTAACATACTTGTGCATCCTTTGAGCTAGAGCATCTCCTACCACTCATCTCTCTTGCTTGATTGCAAATCAAAAGTGAGATTGAGTGCTCCCAAAGTGCATTGCATAGCTTAAGGGCATCTAGTGGCACTTGTGGGTGGTTTAGCCGATGGATTTCTTGTTACTCTTGGAGAGTACCGCTCCTAGCCGGCTTGGAGATTGTTGGAGGTGTTGGCAAGAGAAGGTGATTGTTCTTAGCCACCTCCGGTTGATTGTAAGAGGTTCTTGTGCTTTCCTCGGCGGGACGCCAAAAGCAACTCTATTACATTGCGCGTGTCATTGAGTTACCTCACTTGAGAGTGGTGTCTTGCGGTGCCTTGCGGGGTGTGCCTTGAGGGGCAAGTGACTTGAGGGTCATACCGAGGATCCATCTAAGTGTTGGTCGACACAGCCGGTGACGTAGCTTGTCGGTGCATAAGTGAACACTGGGTGAACAAAAATATTGTGTCTCTTGTCTCTCGGTGATTGGTCTTCATATTGTGTTGTTGTCAATATTGATTGGTTGTATATCATCTTGGTGATTAGCAACATCTTCACTCCACCGTCGGTATAAGATTCACACTCCTATCTCTTGCTTTTACATTTACTAGATTATCTTGTGTAGCTCTAGTGGTAGCCTTTGCTAGTAGTTGTTAGCTTGCTCACTAGTGTAAAATTAGTGACATAGCCCTTGTGTGAACTAGAGATCATAATCTACTAGACTTGTGGATAGGAGGCTTGCATCACAACCGTGGGCTAAGCAAAACTTGCTTTGCGCCGTTTGTTATTCTAACAAGGTTGCTTAGTGGTTTTTATAGAATTTTTTATAGGCTATTCACCCCCCTCTAGCCATCTAGGACCTTACAAGTGGTATCGGAGCAGTGGTCACCGTTTTAATCAAGGCTTAACATCCTTCGGTGTGAAAAATGGCTCAAATTGTGTTCAATCATGTTGGGGGCAAACCACCGTTCTTTGATGGTGTTAGTTCTTTTGCTCATTGGAAGAGAAAAATAACAATGTACCTTGGTTCTATTCATGAGAGAGTTTTGCAAGTCACCGAGAATGATTTTGCTATCATTGATCCCGATCATCTCACCGATGAAGATAGAGCAAATAGAACATGCAATAGAATGGCTCTTAATACACTTTACAATGGTATTGACACAAAAGTATTTGAGGACATAAAGGATTTAGAATTGGCAAATGAAGTATGGACAAGGTTGAGTGAAACATATGAGGGCACTAAGGTTGTGAAAAGTGTCAAGCTATATGGGCTCAAGAGTGAGTTTGAAAACTTCAAGATGAAATAAGAAGAAACTATCTTAGAGATGTTTCATAGATTGCAAGTCATTATGAATGATCTCAAGAGCTTAGGGCATAAGACACAAGACCAAGATTTTTGCCACAAGTTCTTGTTGAGCTTACCAAAAAGATTCAAAATGTTGATCATGATGCTACAAAGAGATGGGCTTGATGCAATGAAGCCCAATGATTTGCTTGGAGAGGTATTGACCTTTGACAAGTATGATCAAGATGTTGATGAGAAGGAGGAGGAAGAAAAGAAGAAGAAGACAGTGGCATTCAAGGCCACCTCCTCCAAGGGCAAAGCTACCATCATTGAAGAAGAAGAAGACATTGAAGAAGATGAAGAATTGGAAATTGATGATGAGGCACTTGCTCTAGTTGTCAAGAATATTGGCAAGATATTTATCAAGAGAAGAGGCTTCAAAAAGAGATATGATAATTTCAAGAGTAATGAGCAACAAAGGAAGTGCTTCAATTGTGATAGCACCGAACATCTTCAAGCCGAATGTCCCTATGATAAGAAGAAGAACAACAAGAGGGGCAAGTTTGAGAAGAAAAAGAGAGAAGCCAAGATGACTTTCAAGAAGGGCAAGAATGGGGCCTATGTGATCACTTGGGAAAGTGATGATGAAGAAGAAGAAGAATCATCATCCAACAAGGCTTTTGCTTCCATTGCTATCAACAAGAAGCCATCACTATTTGATTCATCCTCGTCGTGCCTCATGGCCAAAGAAACTAAGGTAATATATGATGAGAGTGATGATGAAAGTGAAATGGAATATGCTCATGATAGTGATAATGATAATGATAATGAAAATGATGATGATGAACCAACTAAAGAACAACTATATGACTTGATGCAACAAACTAGAGACATAGCTATTGCCAAGGACAAGGAGTGTAAGAAGCTTTCAATGAAAGTAGCAATACTTGAGAAAGTTCTTAGTGAGCTTAAGACCACTCATGAGAGTCTTGTGGAAGACCATGAGGATCTTGGTAAGGCTCATTCTAAGCTTGAAAAAGCTCACTCATTGCTACTTGAGCAACAAGCAAAGAAGAAGGTTGTTGTATCATGTGATGTAGGTGTTACATGTGATATAATTGATGAATCCTCTAATGAACCTATCATCATGTCAAATGCTAACCCTTCTTGTAGCTCTTCATCCACCAACACCGACTCTACCTCCACTACTAGTGATGGTTTCACATGTGATACCTCACTAATGGTTGAGAATGAGACTCTCAAGAGAGAGGTGGATGAGCTCACTCATGCCCTAGGCAAGGCCTATGGTGGTGAGGCCCGCTTGCTTAAGTGCTTGGGTAGCCAAAGGTTCTCTCTTAACAAAGAGGGATTGGGATATACCCCCAAGAAAGGCAAGTCGGCCTTTGCAACTCCAAAGCCTAGCTTTGTAAAGGGCAATGGTTAGTTTTACAATAGATGCAAGCAAGTTGGGCACCTAGAGCATAATTGCAATAAAAAGAACCAAAGCAAGAAATTTGTTAATGCTATACCTTTTGATTCTTGCTATGTGCTTACCAAAGGTGTGAAGGGTGTGAAAGCTAAGTTTATTGGTACACCCATTGTTGGCCCAAAGAAGAAGGCTATTTGGGTACCAAAGAGCTTAGTTACTAACCTACAAGGACCCAAGCAAAAATGGGTACCTAAGCTTCATTGATTTGCTTGTAGGTCAATTACAAAGCCGGAGGAAGGCATTGGATTATTGATAGTGGGTGCACTCAACACATGACCGGTACATCAAGAATGTTTGACTCAATCAATGACAATAATAGTGGTGTTGATTCTATCACATTTGGCAATAACAAGAAAGGCAAGGTTATTGGCTTGGGCAAGATTGCAATATCAAATGACTTGAGTATCTCTAATGTGTTGCTAGTTGAAAGCTTGGATTTCAATCTTCTATCCGTGGCACAAATATGTGATCTAGGCTACAAATGCATCTTTGGGGTTGATGATGTGGAAGTCATTAGTATGGATGGTTCAAATGTGGCATTCAAGGGCTTTAGATATGAGAATCTCTACCTAGTTAACTTCAATGCTAGAGAAACTTCTTTGACAACTTGCTTAATCTCCAAATCAAGCATGGGTTGGCTTTGGCATAGAAGGCTTGGTCATGTTGGCATGAAACAGTTAAAGAAGCTTACAACTCACAATCTTGTCAATGGTTTGAAAGATGTTGAATTTGAGAAGAATAAGCTTTGTAGTGCATGTCAAGCCGGGAAACAAGTTGGAAGCTCACATCCAAAGAAGAGTACAATGAGCACATGCAAAGTATTTGATTTGATGCACATGGATCTATTTGGCCCAACAACATACACAAGCATAGGCGGCAACAGGTATGGCTTTGTCATAGTGGATGACTTCACAAGATTCACATGGGTATTCTTTCTTAGTGACAAAAGTGAAGTGTTTGACACCTTCAAGACATTTCTCACTAGAGTTCACAATGAGTTTGAGATTAGAATCAAGAAAGTGAGAAGTGACAATGGAAGTGAACTCAAGAATACAAGAATTGAAGAACTTTGTGATCACTATGGCATTGGACATCAATTCTCGGCCAAGTACACTCCACAATCAAATGGCCTAGTTGAGAGAAAGAATAGAACATTGCTTGATATGGCTAGATCAATGCTTCATGAATACAATGTGAGTCAATCGTTTTGGGATGAAGCAATCAATACTGCTTGCTACTACATCAATAGACTATATTGTCATCCATTGCTAGAGAAGACCCCATATGAGCTACTTCATGGAAGAAAGCCCAATATTTCTTACTTTAGAGTGTTTGGTTGCAAATGTTATATCTTGAAGAAGGGCACTAGATTGGGAAAGTTTGACAAGAGATGTGATGAGGGGTTCCTACTTGGTTATTCAACTACAAGCAAAGCTTATAGAGTTTGGAACAACTCAAGTGGCATTCTAGAAGAAGTCCATGATGTGCAATTTGACGAAACCAATGGGTCACAAGATGAAGAAGAGAATCTAGATGATGTTGGTGGAACTCAATTGGTAGAAGCAATGAAGAACATGGACATTGGGGACATTAGTGCAAAGCAAGTAATTGATATTCAAGATGATGATAAAGATCAAGTGCTCAATTCTCCATTCAAGCTAGCTAGTGACTCTCAAGTACAAGATCATGGTGCTAGTTCATCTCATCAAGATACATCAAGTGATCAACCAAGCTCAAGCAATCAAGTGCAAGTACTCCAACCACAACATGTTGCAAGAGATCACCCCATTGATAGTGTTATTGGTGATATTAGAAGTGGTGTGCAAACAAGATCAAGATTGGCTATGTTTTGTGAGCATGCATCATTTGTGTCAACCTTAGAACCAAATAAAATAGAAGAAGCTTTGAAGGATGTCGATTGGATCATGGCTATGCAAGAAGAACTAAACAATTTCACAAGAAATGATGTTTAGGAATTGGTACAAAGGCCAAATGACTATAATGTGATTGGAACCAAATAGGTGTTCAAAAACAAGCAAGATCAAGATGGCATTGTGGTGAGAAACAAAGCAAGACTAGTTGCTCAAGGTTACACTCAAGTAGAAGGTCTTGACTATGATGAGACATATGCTCCCATGGCAAGATTAGAGGCAATAAGGATTCTATTGGCTTATGCTTGTGCACACAACATCAAATTATATCAAATGGATGTCAAAAGTGCATTTCTCAATGGAATCATCAATGAGTTAGTCTTTGTTGAGCAACCTCCCGGATTTGAAGATGACAAGAAACTCAACCATGTATACAAGTTGAAGAAGGCTTTATATGGCTTAAAGCAAGCACCTAGAGCATGGTATGAGAGGCTAAGGGATTTCCTTCTCTCTAAGGGATTCAAGATGGGCAAGGTTGATACAACTCTATTCACCAAGAAGATTGGGAATGATCTATTCATAGTGCAAATATATGTTGATGACATCATCTTTGGATCAACCGATCAAGCTTATTGTGAAGAATTTAGTGCTATGATGACCAAAGAATTTGAAATGTCTATGATTGGTGAACTTAGCTACTTCCTTGGTCTCCAAGTCAAACAATTGAAGAATAGAACATTTGTGAGTCAAGGGAAATACATAAGGGACATGTTGAAGAAATTTGGAATGCAAGATGCAAAGCCAATTTCAACTCCAATGAGTACAAATGGAAATTTGGATAGTGATTTTGATGGCAAAATGGTGAATCAAAAGGAATATCGGTCTTTGATTGGAAGTCTACTCTATGTCACCGCATTAAGGCCGGATGTCATGTTTAGTGTTTGTATGTGTGCTAGATATCAAGCCTCACCTAGAGAGAGTCATCTCATGGCCGCAAAGAGAATATTGAGGTACTTGAAGCAAACAAGAGATGTTTGACTATGGTATCCCAAGGGGTCAAAGTTTGAATTGATTGGATATTCGGACTCCGACTATGGGGGTTGCAAGATCAATAGAAAGAGCACAAGTGGCACATGTCAATTACTTGGAAGATCACTTGTGTCATGGTCCTCAAAGAAATAAAATAGTGTGGCAATCTCTACCGCCGAAGCCGAATAAGTGAGTGCGGGGAGTTGTTGTGCACAATTGCTATGGACGAAATCAACTTTGAAGGATTATGGTCTCAACTTCAAGAATGTGCCATTGCTATGTGATAATGAAAGTGCAATCAAGATGATACAAAACCCGGTTCAACATGGAAGAACAAAGCATATTGACATAATGCATCATTTCATTAGAGATCATCAACAAAAGGGAGATATTGCCATTGAAAGTGTTGGCACCGATGATCAACTTGCCGATATTCTCACCAAACCACTTGATGAAAAGAGGTTTAGCAAGCTAAGGAATGAATTAAACATTCTTGATTTCTCAAACATGAGTTGAATGCACCCCACCCACTTATTGACATGCCTCTCCTTCAACATTGCAAGGTAAAATTGATTGACATGTCACTCATCCTATGCTAAGGACTTGCTAGAGCATGTAGACATAATAAGTGGTATGCATGAGCATTCATGATAAATCAAATGAATTTGATGGATATATGTTACCACTTTTGCTTCTATGCTTATTTTGATCTAGTGGTGGCATATGACATATTTGTGAGCTTACAAACCTAGTGTTGAATCTAGAAGATTTGCTATAAGTGTTTAATTCAACATAGGCAAGATAACCCTTATTATGAGGTGTGAAGAAGCTTGTCTTTGGTTCAAATCGAATTAAATATCTTTGGCCAGTGTTCTAGGTTAAACCAAATTTGATAAATTCTAACCTACCCCATCAAACATTGTTTTCTCTCCACAATTTGATCCCATTTTTGGGTAAGTTGTTGGCAAAGTGGAAGAGAAAAAGATGATTCAACATGATAAAGGGGTAAATAAAATTTTGATGCACACAAGTAGGGGGAGCAAGCTCATAAACAAAGTTGTTGCATTTGTTTGTGCATTCTCATATGACTTGCTCATTGCACATGTATTTAAATTCAATATACATGCTTGTGTGGTGCAATGCTAGTATAGAACTTGAATGATGAAATGATCTACTAGCATGCATAGGAATAGTTTACATGTGGTATCTAGACATGCCTTAAACTTTACAAGTGGTCCAAGAACCTTTTCATATAATGTTGATCTCATGGGGTTCTTGAGTTGTGATGGATGTCTAGTTACTTCATGATGCTAAGGATGGTGTAAAAGGCAACTCCGATTGGTATCACGCTTCAAAGGTCCATTTCTTACACCTTAGCATCATTTTGGTAGAATTACTCTCTCAACACTTCTATCAATGCATATGTGCAAAGCTTTCAATCCAAACTCTATGCACATATGTAGGGAGAGCTAATGCTACCAAAACCGAGCTTGTGATAGTTGTCCAAACTTTACTTATGAGCAAAATGATTGGACAAGTATGACAAGTTCAAAACTTTTATTATCAAAATCATCTTTGTGAGGGTTGTCATCAATTACCAAAAAGGGGGAGATTGAAAGTCCCTAGTTTGGTTTTGGCTAATTGATGAAACCTAGGACTAACCTTTGTATCTAAGTGGATGATTTAGATAAAGGTGGTCATTGAATATAAGACATGACATTGACTCATGTGACCAAGACGATGAAGACCAAGATGATGCTTGGCTCGATGGACCGGTTGTGAGGGTGAAGGGCAAGTCGAGGCTTCGAAGTGAAGGACCATGCGATGGTGAAGCTTGAGCAAGACTTGGCGCCGACGGACCGATGCAACGGTGAAGAGCAAGTGAAGTCAAGGTCGATGGATCGAGACGGTCATGTGATGATATGAAGTGGATCATATCTTTTGGAGAAACAAAATGGGCTCAAGGCAAAGGTATAACCATAGGGCCATTTTGTTTTGCACTCAAGACACCATAGAGGGTGTGAGTGGTTTAGGATCGATAGCCGAACTAGAAGAGGGGAAGTCTTATCGGTTATTCGATGCACGGGTGCCACTAGGTGAATTCATGAAGTGCATTGCATGTAGGGCCTAGTGACCTAACTGGAAAACCTTCGAAAATGTTTATGAAAAGGCTAACACACGTGCACAAGGTGGTGATCACTTGTTGGTGTTGGCATATTTGCGAAGGCGATGAAGTTTGAGCGGTAGAGAGGGTTTGGGTCTCTCTCTCCCTCCCACCGAGCTTGCAAGCGCGGGATTTAGGCGTTTTTGGGAACTTGAAATGCCTATTTTCCACTACGCCGGAAGTCAGAAAAGAAATGGAGGCGAACGGAGGTCACAGAGGTGACCGGACGCTGCACCGGACGCGGTCATGGTATGACCGGACGCGTCCGGTCAGTACAGCGCAGACGCGGGTGTTAGGGTTTGTAACCGGCGCGTCCGGTCACTCGCGGGACCGGCGCGTCCGGTCAGTCGCCCAGAGGGAACTGCGGTTCACGAGGATGATCGGACGCGAGGCACGTCCGGTCACACATGATCGGACGTGTCCGATCATTGAAGGAGCTTACTAGACTCAAACCGGACGCGGGCACTGTCGCGTCCGGTCGTTGCGAGGGGCGCGTCCGGTCGTTACTTCGCGGGCGCGCGATGCTATGCGATCGGCGCGTCCGGTCGTTGACTGGAGCGCGTCCGGTCACTCGGGACCGGCGCGTCCGGTCGTTCTGAGAAGCGCGTCCGGTCATTGGTTTGACCGTTGGGGTCAGTGACCGTTAGAGGATCGGACGCGGTTGAGCGCGTCCGGTCAGTTATGACCGGCGCGTCCGGTTATCCCGAAAAGACCTAGTGAAGGGGTATAACGGCTCTTTTGGATGAGATGCTTATAAATACTTGTTGGCCGGCCCTTGGGGAGGTGACTCGTGATTTCTAACATACTTGTGCATCCTTTGAGCTAGAGCATCTCCTCCCTCTCATCTCTCTTGCTTGATTGCAAATCAAAAGTGAGATTGAGTGCTCCCAAAGTGCATTGCATAGCTTGAGGGCATCTAGTGGCACTTGTGGGTGGTTTAGCCGGTGGATTTCTTGTTACTCTTGGAGAGTACCGCTCTGTAACGGAACCGTCCAAATTATAAGAGCACAAGTACAAAAACAATCACCGAAATGATCAAATTCTCGCACTTGAGCCCATATAACTCCGGTAGTCCAATGAAATCACGAGGGATTTCAAACCAACCAACATACAAGCCAAGATCGTAGTGATTCAACATAACAAGTCACATGTTACATCCATTTCACAAGTAATTCAATATACATCGGAGTTCAACATAGTTGTTACAACTTAAGTTCAAAAGTAGCAGAAGAAAAGTAATTTGAAACTAACATTATTCTTATTTCAAATACATGCCAGTACCACGGTCGACTTCCAACAAAAGCATTAGAGATAAGGTAAATAAGAAGGATCATGCCCGTGATCACATTCCGCCACAAGGCAGGAGCCAACCAACTCTTGCAGCCACCAAGATACATCACAACCTGCAACAAGTGGGGATAAAACCCTGAGTACAAGAAGGTACTCAGCTAGACTTACCCGTCAGAAACCAGAAATAAGGTGACACCAAGGATCATGCAAGGCTGATATGAAGTGGGGCTAGCTTGACAACATTTTGCATAAAAGCTTAATATAGATGATTAATCATTAATGCTTAAGCATCAAGTTAATTATCATTAACCTATCATCTATATTAGAACCTGTACTAGAGCACTCACTTTATTAGGAGCAAACAATATTAACCACAGCAGGTATAAATTGAGGCAACCTTTCCATCGTGATCCAATTAACCATCCATTCAATTTAATGGAATCTACGTTGCCGCTGCTCAAGTCAAGTGCTCACTAACCGGGAGCGACGGCGATTCGAATCGAATTCCTATCCAGCTGGAGGGGTATTTCTAACACTCACCGTGCAGACCCCTGCCAGGGTCGCACAGGCCACCTTTTCATATGATTCAGGAATCACGGGTCCGAATGATGTCGCGACCCCAAGGGCGACACTCTGCCAGGTGATAGGGACTCTAACCCCCCCCCCTTGGTCTCACGCCAATGTCCCCAAGCACATCCTTTCTCTCCTCCAAGAAGCAACCTACCATTCGATTCCCGGCCTGAGCCACATTACTCGGCTTCGCGGTCGGAACGGCTTATCCGGCCAACTAAGTGTTAGACTGCGTTCAACATGACTCAAGGACGTACAGCGAATCGGTCCTTAAACGACTCAGACGGGGATAGATCCACATCCAAGACCTCCATGCCTTGTCGCTTCACTATCATCATCCCGCCCGGTCTCATTTCATTTTATTAACACATGGTTCCATTCCACGATAGCAAATATAGCCAACCGTGCCATATATGAATATCCCTATATCTCGCAGGTGACAGGAAATCACCTGACTTCTACCGCTTAAAGCAGGGCTAAGCATCTACTCGATCCTAATCTATGTAGGATTCAAGGATTCATATATCTGGACAAGGAATGATATAATGCAGCAAGGGTTTCCAACCAACTCCTATCACTTAATGCAGCAATACTTATAACATATATAGAATTAATTGCTTTAAAGATAGGAGGCTTATAATGCTCCGGGGCTTGCCTGGGATCCGACTCAAGTCAGAGTTTGTCAGATGAAACTCTCTTGGCGAGCATTCCCTCATTCTAGCACTTGTCCGATCTTTCCATCTCCGAGATAGGTCCACCAACACCATCTTCTAGTTAGCTCCACATCACGTCCTTCACGTGGTGCATCTAGCGTACCTAAATGAGATGCAAGATGCAAGTGTATGAATATATGGGAACACAATAGATGATGCATCACACACTAAACAAGGTAAGTACAAGGTTACGCTAAATACACATAAGCACTTTACATTGCTCAAATAAACATTACACGACCTATCATGCTAAGATAGCAAGGAAAGCAATACCAACATGACACAAAGATTTACAAAGTCTTAGGTGTACTAACTTCATCACCAAGGACATGAATCACACTTAGCAACATGCAAAGCAAGTCAAGATGAAGCAACAACGATAATTGGAATATGCCAATTTCTAGACTTGCAAACAGTAGCTTCATAAATCAATCATATCTGGAGTTTTATAAATCCAAATGACTTGCAAGAAGACATTATGGAAAGCTTATAAAATTCTCTACATTTAATTTATAATCATCCTAGCATGATTCTAAAGTTAATCATGTCAAATTTACATAAACACAGAAACTGGTCTAACAAGACAGAGAGCAAGTAATTCTGTAACCCAACTTTAAACAGCTATAACTCCTAAACCACATGGCCAAATGCCACCAAATTTTAACAGAAGTTAGATACATATATTATCTATAACTTTTGTATAAATAAGTTTCACAACAAAGCACATTATCATGAAGAACTTTGCTAAGTTCCCAGATCTGTCCAGAAACCTCATTTGCAAGAAATAATTATTAACTTATGTTGCAAACATATAATTAGACAAAACCAACTTTACCAACATGTCACACATGACTAATGAACACCAGAAAACATAGTTTCCATTCCTAAATAATTTCTTTTAATGTATTTTCTTAATTTATTTAGATAATTAGGTGGAATTATGAACACCTATCAAAAGTGCACAATAAATTCTACAAAAATTACAGTGGCTCACATATCCCCTCAATAGTATACTGTACAAATTTCACTCCATTTGGATATGTATAGCAACCTCTATGAAAAAGACAAGTTGCTAAAGCAAGAATTCATGTGAGAGCAAGATAAACCAATAACTCACTCATACTTCATCCAATACTCATGAAATTTTTACCACACATCAACTATCATATGAGTAGCATGTCACAAAAATTTCACTTCATTTGGAGCCCTAGATTTGCAGTTATGAAAATGACAAATACAACTAGCATTGAAAACCTAGAAGCATAGATCTATTTTTAGAGCTAAAATTTTAAACTAAAATATACCATATTATATATCCACTGCAAAGACAATTTCACAAGGATTCCAAAAAGTCCTCATTTGCTATTTTACGAATTTTTTGTGATTTACTAGGCATTTTCAAAAATCAGCAAAAACTACCACAAATCAGTCCTTACGGCACTATTCACATGAGTCTGTCGGTGTGCACTTAGACCCCTGACTTTAGTCGAATTTTGAGCGTGAGGTCCCTGGTCGGGATTTACAGAGGGGTCGCCGGAGCTCGCGGCTCCGGCCGTTGGGGGCCATGCCGGTGTCGGGGAAGTGGCGGTGGAGCACCAGGGAGCCGGCGCGAACGCGTGGGGCTGCTCATCCCGGCCCGAGGCGGCCTGTGTTGGCCCGGCCACGCGAGCCCGCGGCTCGGCGGCGACTGCTCCGCCAGTGACATCAAAGGGCTGCTCGGCGGCCTCGGGAAAGCGGCACAGACGAAAGAGCGAAGGATGGGGAGGCTCTCGCTGCTCTTAGCTTGGGCGGGGATGGCCTCCAGTAGGAAAGGACGGTGGCCATGGAGTAGAGCACCGCCGACCATGGCGGACACGCTCCGGAGCGGCGGAATTTGGGCTGTGGCCATGGCGCTATGGCCGTGAGCTCGGCATGACATGGCGAAGGCAATCACGACAGCCGCTAGACTCAAGGAGGAGTGGAGCAGCAAAGCCGTGCTCTGCTGCGGCCATGGTGAGAAAAACAGAGAGCCGAAAGAGAGAGATGGAGAGCGAGAGATGAAGGGCGAGCGCTCGACTTTCTCCAACTGATGGGCTAGGCGAGCTGGCGGGCATGCACGAGCGACGACGGCCGAGGTGTCGAGCGAGGCGAGCCCGAGGAAGCCACGCGGCGTCGAGACCCCGCCCATGGTCAGCCACGACGCTCTGCTCTGCTGAATGCGTTCAAGTTCAGAATGTAAAGAACTAATACTACTGCAATCATTCAACTGAAACATCAACTTTCCCATACTCTATCTCCCAATCTAGTTGTCCATTGATTTTGACACAAGAGGCAAAGTTGTATATCTTGGTGAGGTGAACAATATTGCTTTAATAATCAAGAGCTAAATCTGCCTAGATTAGAAGATATCGAGCTCCAAAGGAGGTATCTCAAAACTGAAATCTGCAGTCCAATTTAAGGTTGACTGAACCTACCTTCTTCTCCCCTCTCTATCTCCTAATCCATGTACTTATTTGATCAACCATTTTCACCATCCGCTAGATCTACATGAGTACTCTAACATTTCTTATAGGAGTTTGCCCATAATCCAAATGGTTTGCAAACTAAACATTGCCGAAGGTGGGTACCATGAAACTGAAAACTGCAAGTTTAGTCTACATTTAGCAAAATTTCAGGGTTCCAAAAAAAATAGCCCGGGATTCAAATTTTGACCCACTCTTTGGATGCCTTAGAGGCTGAACTAGGTTTTGGTCCTTAAACAAAAGTTGTTGTACTTAACATGCACTACAACTTTCATTACAGGATCAAGGTTTGGATCCATCTGTTTTGCAAGATAAAAAGCTCCAAACTAGGTTACCCGAAGTTAAACCGCAGTTAGGACTTAGCCAAATTTTCCAAGTGCCAAATCAGCCCCTATTCCTGACTTCTGGGCCCTTTTTGAGAATGTTCCACACATTTTCATGACTTGACCCTTAAACAAAGTTTGTTCCTTATAAAATTCTCTACGACTTTGTCAAAGGGTGCACAGTCATGCAAAGCTTCTAGGTCCCACTTTTGAAACGGTCAAACAAAAGTGTTCCCGGTTCCATACATGGTCAACCATCACTTAGAAGCACATTTAGGCAAAATGATCAACATGAACATTGTTCCATTAAGTGTCCTAAGTGTAGTTAAGGTGTTGTAGAGGCCAAACATACACACCATGCATAGGTTGCACAAAAGTGTAGGTCTCACATGCATTGAAACATAGAAATCCCTATAATTGAAATGCTGGTTTCAAGGCTCTATTTCAATTATTTCATGTATTTGCTTCAAGGTACATGCTACATATGTTTCACTAGGTTGTTCCACATGTGTCCAAGATGTGTTACACATGTTGCCTTTGTATGTTGCATAATTACTATTTCCCATGGGATATAAGGCATGTTTTAGTTATAATCCAAACAAGCATATAACTTATTATTTCATGTGACTTTTTGATTCCAAACTTTATGAAACTTTTCTAGGGATCAATGTAGATAGGTACCAAGGTGAGACACATAAAGATATGGCAATAACACCATCCAAACATATATCTTTGAAAATGGCCTATATGTAAAGCAATGATGCAGCATCCCACTTTAAGGTGGGCTCATCTCCATAGGTTGACATTGACATTGTCATTTCCACTTAATCTATCATGTTTGAGCTCAAACTCATTGCCTAATTGGTGATAAACACCTGGGGTGTTACACGCTCCTAGCCGGCTTAGAGATTGTTGGAGGCGTTAGCAAGAGAAGGTGATTGTTCTTGGCCACCTCCGGTTGATTGTAAGAGGTTCTTGTGCTTTCCTCAGCGGGACGCCAAAAGCAACTCTATTACATTGCACGTGTCATTGAGTTACCTCACTTGAGAGTGGTGTCTTGCGGTGCCTTGCAGGGCGTGCCTTGAGGGGCAAGTGACTTGAGGGTCACATCGAGGAACCATCTAAGTGTTGGTCGACACAACCGGTGACGTAGCTTGTCGGTGCACAAGTGAACACCGGGTGAACAAAAATATTGTGTCTCTTGTCTCCCAGTGATTGGTCTTCATATTGTGTTGTTGTCAATATTGATTGGTTGT
Source organism: Saccharum hybrid cultivar R570 (assembly GCA_038087645.1). Lineage (NCBI taxonomy): Eukaryota > Viridiplantae > Streptophyta > Magnoliopsida > Poales > Poaceae > Saccharum > Saccharum hybrid cultivar. The sequence continues at coordinate 3,253,931 of JAQSUU010000449.1, forward strand.
ATATCATCTTGGTGATTGGCAACATCTTCACTCCACCGTCGGTATAAGATTCACACTCCTATCTCTTGCTTTTACATTTACTAGATTATCTTGTGTAGCTCTAGTGGTAGCCTTTGCTAGTAGTTGTTAGCTTGCTCACTAGTGTAAAATTAGTGACATAGCCCTTGTGTGAACTAGAGATCATAATCTACTAGACTTGTGGATAGGAGGCTTGCATAACAACCGTAGGCTAAGCAAAACTGGCTTTGCGCCGTTTGTTATTCTAACAAGGTTGCTTAGTGGTTTTTGTAGAATTTTTTATAGGCTATTCACCCCCCCTCTAGCCATCTAGGACCTTACAGCAGGTTACAATTTAAAGAAGAAATTGCAACCTAGATAGAAGCAGAGAACTCGGGGAAATTCTCCAACAAGAAATCTTCTGATTCCCACGTGGCTTCTTCTTCTGAATGTTGATCCCATTGGATCTTGTACCATTTGATTGTTCTACTTCGGGTAACCCAATCCTTTCAATCCAAAACTCGAACAGGATATTCAGAATAAGTCAAATCAGGCTCAAGTTCAACTCCATCAACATCAACAACTTGATCAGACACTTGAAGACACTTCTTCAATTGCGAAACATGAAATACATTGTGCACGGCTGACAGTTGTTCAGGCAACTTTAATCTATATGCCACCTTTCCACATTTTTCAATGATTTGGAATGGTCCAATATAACATGGTGCGAGTTTGCCCTTGACTCCAAATCGAGTAACTCCTTTCCTGGGTGGCACTTTCAGATAAACATAATCTCCCACTTTAAACATCAAGGGTCTACACCTTTTGTCAGCATAACTTTTAAACTCTTTTGAATCTGCTTGACTTTTTCTTCCATTTTCTTTACTAGATCAACTCTATAAAACCATCTTTCTCTCAATTCTGACCAGTTCAACGGAGTTATGCATCTACGGCCATACAATGCTTCAAACGGTGCCATTTTGATACTCTCTTGATAACTATTATTATAGGAGAATTCTGCTAACGGTAAACATTCATCCCATTGATCTTGATAAGTGAGAGCATAAGATCTTAACATATCTTCTAGAATTTGATTTACTCTTTCAGTCTGTCCCCTAGTTTGCGGGTGATAAGCTGTGCTATAAAGAAGTTTAGTACCTAGTGACTTTTGAAATTGTTTCCAAAATTGCGAAACAAATTGAGTACCTCTGTCAGTAACAATTATTTTGGGTATTCCATGCAAACTCATAATTTGGGCAACATATATTTCTGCATATTTAGATGCTCTATAGTCAGTCTTCATAGGTACAAAGTGAGCTGATTTAGTCAAACGATCCACAATAACCCAAATTGAATCAAAGCCTCTTGAGGTCTTGGGTAAACCAGTAATGAAATTCATACTGATATCTTCCCACTTCCAAGATGGAATACGCAAGGGTTATAACATTCCTGCCAACATCAAGTGTTCAACCATCACTCTACAATAAGTGTCACATCTGGCAACATACTTAGCAATCTTAATTTTCATTTTAGTCCACCAGAATCTTTGTTTCAAATCCTGATACATCTTATTACTCCCTGGATGAATAGAAAACCTTGTATTATGTGCTTCATCAAGAATGAGCTGTCGTAACTCTAGAACTTTTGGGACCACTAACCGGTTCTTGAACCACAACACATCAGTATCATCAATACTGAAATATGTCTGTTGACCTGTTCTAACTTTTTTTTGATGTGGGCTATACCAGAATTCTTTCTCTGAGCAGATATAATCTAATCTTTGATTGTTGATTCCACAGTGACATTGGTTAACTGACCCTGCTGGACTATTCCAATATTCAACTTTTCCAATTTGTAACACAAACTATAATCCATTGGCTTCATAGTCATATAATTGCAATGATTCTTTCTACTAAGTGCATCAGCAACAACATTTGCTTTTCTAGGATGATAGTGCACTTCTAGATCATAATCATTTATTAACTCAAGCCACCTTCTTTGCCTCATATTCAGTTCTGACTGAGTAAAGATATACTTCAAGCTTTTATGATCTGTATAAATGTGGCAAGTATTACCTAACAAGTAATGACGCCAGATTTTCAATGCATGGACCACAGCTGCTAGTTCAAGATCATGAGTTGGATAATGCTCTTTGTGACGCTTCAACTATCTTGAGGCATAAGCAATGACTCTGCCTTCTTGCATTAATACACAACCAAGGCCAATACCCGAGGCATCACAATATACATCAAATGGCTTTTTCTATATCTGGCTGTGCTAAAACTGGAGCAGTTGTCAGTGACTTCTTTAGAATTCTAAAAGCCTTCTCACATTCTGGAGACCAGATGAATTTGGTTTGGTTTTTCAACAACTCCGTGATTGGCTTGGCTACCTTTGAAAAGTCAGGTATAAATCAACGGTAATAACCCGCCATTCCCAGAAAACTTTGGACTTCATGAACTGAGATTGGTGGTTTCCAATTCAAGATATCTTTCACCTTATCAGGATCAACTGCTACTCCCTCGGCTGACAACACATGTCCTAAGAATTGTACTTCCTTTAACCAAAACTCATATTTACTAAACTTGGCATACAATTGATGATCTCTCAAACGAGTCAGAATAACTCTAAGGTGCTCAGCATACTCTTCTTTACTTTTGGAGTATACCAGAATATCATCAATAAAGACAACCACAAACTTGTCAAGCTCCAGCATAAAAACTGAGTTCATCAAATACATGAAATATGCCGGTGCATTAGTGAGGCCAAAAGACATAACTAGATACACATACAATCCATATCTGGTAGTGAATGCAGTCTTTGGAATATCTTCTGATCGAATCTTGATTTGATGGTACCCCGATCGAAGATTGATCTTTGAAAATACCTTTGCCCCCGTAAGTTGATCAAAAAGTATATCAATGCGAGGCAACGGGTACTTGTTCTTAATAGTTACTTCATTCAATGGACGATAGTCAACACACATCCTTAAAGTCTGATCCTTCTTCTTGACAAAAAGAGCCGGACATCCCCATGGTGATGAATTGGGTTTGATGAAACCTTTTTCAAGCAACTCTTGCAATTGAACCTTGAGTTCGGCCAATTCATTTGGTGGCATTCTATAAGCTCTCCTGGATATTGGGGCAGTACTGGGTTTTAATTCAATTACAAATTCTACTTCTCTGTCCGGTGGCAAACCAGGTAGATCATCTGAAAACACATCTGAAAATTCATAGACTACCGGTATATCACAAATTTCTTTCACTGAAGTTGCACATATCCTCTCAACGGTTCTCTTTGGAATAGGAAGTTGGATAAGAAGATGAGATTTCTTATCTAGCAAGTTCAACCTTATAGTTCTGTGCAGTGCATCTATAATAGCTCCTTGTTGGTACATACAATTCATACCTAGGATTACATCTATATCCTGTTTCTGTAATATTATCATTGAGGTTGGAAATATATGCCCACCCAACTCTATAGGTACTTCGCGTACCATCTCCTTAGTACACAGTCGTCCCCCGGGTGACTGAATAAAGAAATCCTCTTATGTTCCCATAATTGGAATGTCATGCTTTGTAACAAAGGTGCGATTTATGAATGTATGTGATGCACCAGAATCAAATAACAGTACTGCTGGATGATTAGCAACAGGGAACATACCCATCATAACAGGTTCTTCCTCTGGAATTACACTTGCTTGGGTGTAGAATACACGTCCCGTCTTCTTCCTTTTACCCTTACCCTTCTGGACATTCAGATTATTATTCTTACTCTGAGGCTGCTGTTATTGTGGTACGGGAGCTCTTGGATAATTAGGGTTGTACTACCTTGGATACGGGCAGTCCTTTAAGAAGTGGCCTGGCTTTCCACAGTCATAGCAGGGAAAGTTATGAGTTATTGGGCTCTGATTTCGAATACCAGGGGCATTCGGCTGTTGTGGATATTGCTGGGTTGCGGCAGGACGGATAAACGTCTGTGGCCGAGCTTGGTATTGCGGTGGACGATAAGGAGGGTGGAAATGATTCTGAGGATGGTAGATAAACCTTTGGTGCTTCTTAATGCCGCCTGATGAGCTAGACAACACCTGCTTCTTTTTCTTTGACACTTTGTGAATGCGGGACTTATCTTCTAAAGCAATAGCGACATTGACTACTTCATGATATGTGGCATTGTAGCATGTGACCAATGCTGCCTGAATCTTGGTATTCAAACCCCTCATGAAACAACTCTTCTTCTTTGCATCAGTGTTCACATACTCGGCTGCATACTGTGACAGATGATTGAATTTGCCAACATACTGAAGAACTGTCTGGTTTCCCTGTTTTAAAGAGAGAAACTCTTCTAACTTCATGGCCATGACACCATCTGGAATGTAGTGTGCTCTAAAAGCATCATGAAACTCTTGCCAAGTGATAGATGGCCAGCGGGCTATGCGGCGACCAGATTCGCCCACCACGCCCCTGCGGCACCCCTGAGCTGCTGTGCTGCAAACACGGGTTTCTGGTATTCCATGCACTAGATAAGTTCAAACTTTTGCTCCATTGTTCGGAGCTAGTCATCCGCCTCTAGCGGCTCATCGGCCTTTGAAAACACCGGTGGACGGGTATCGGTGAAATCCACATAAGTGGTTTCTCCTCCATTGTTTTGGCCCCGATGACCCTGATTTCCGTTCTGATTCTGGGCCAACAGAGTAGTGGCATTGACCAGCGCTGCAATAGCTTCTGCCAGAGTAGGTGAAAATGGTGGGGGATTTGGAGCATTGTCCCTAGCCTGAGAAGTTCTAGTATCGTCCATCTGTTGTACACAAACCATGCTTATTTACATTGCTTTATTGAATTAGAAAATAGTTAGTACAGTACTAGTACACACATCAACCTTATTTTACATTATTTTTTTACAAACTTGCTCATAAGCAAGCAAACCAACCCCGCTAAGGTTCTTAGAAAATAGGAAAGACTACTATATTACATAACCATCCATTTCGACACTTCACTCCTCATCATCATCACTGATCACTATCACTCCATCCTCATTCTCCTGAACACTTGCACCAGTGACATGACTTGCCTCATCCCCACTTTCCATCATGGGTTCATTTTCTTCCGGATCCTCTTTCTCATTATCCTCTTCACCAGGAACGACCACGGCACCGACATCATCTTCTACCGCCTGGGGCTGATGATTGGGATTCATCAGGTCATGTAACCTATGGACTTCCTCATGCAGGATTGTATTGTACTGCTCCAGGTGTGTCGCATAAAGCTCCAACTCTCGAACATGAGCCCTGGCTTCTGTCTCCTTTTCCAGAGACTCGTTCTGGCACTGCTTCCAAAAATGCATGTTGTGCTTCAGTCGCTCTATCTCTGACGTAAGCCTTACGACCTCTGATTAGAAGTCTAGGTTCGGATTGTGACTACTGCTCGCTCCATCACCTCTGGTTGCCAACTGATGATGTGGCACTCCTTGCGGATCAGTTTTCTTGCGAGGAGTCATCTTCACACATGCCATCCTGAAGCAAGACGGAATTAGAAAGATGAGGACATATGGGAGGGATCTGAAGGTTACTAGGAACAGGTTTGAACCTTACTTAACCCAAACCACTTTAAAAGGGAAGGTAACTTAAGCAGGTTAATTAAACATGATGCATGCATCGTACTTACGATCTAACAGAAAAGTTTAAGTAACACATGCAATAACATTTGTAACTTAGGACAATATAACATGATACTTCACTACGAAGCTTTCAAATATGAGCTAAGGAAACTACAGAGAGTAGATTGGGATAAGCCAAAAGCAATTTGGACCAAAATATCAATATTAAGTATGTTCGACCCAAATCATTTTGAAGTTTTGTAAAGTGATACTACAATAACTCCAGTAATTATGCTCTGGTACCATCTGTCATAGAACCTCCTAATTATGATGGCCCACATGTACCTACCATCGTCATAATGACCTCTGACAACCGTACTTATGTTTCTCATAACTTAAAAGGCCTGCTTTCCTCCAAACGTGATCTAATCACAGGAGTATTGCAATATTACAACAGTTTATTTAAAATACCATCAGAGTAAAGTAGCAGAAGTCTTATAATAACTTAAGTTTACAAACCACAGTTTTCAAACTCTAAACTTATGTAACATTATTACAAACCGGTAGTAGGGAAGTATCAGTAGTAACTTTATTACAATCACACAAACGAAGTGCCTTGCCCAGAGGCCACACAGTCTACTCGTCGTCACTTTCTTCAGCCACAACGGTCATGCAACAAGGCTCAAAGCAGACTTGTTCATGAACCGCACCTGCAACAAGGGGTTTAACAAACCCTGAGTACGAGAGTACTCAACAAGACTTACCCGACTAAGAAAAGACTCCAAGGGCATGCTAGCTTTAGGGAATCAAGGTACGGGTATTCAAGAATCAAAATTTCTTTTGCAGAAAAGCTTACTAAAATAAGTCCTTACCTTCATTATTTTACTTTTACCATTGATGGTTCATTAACCAATTCTAAGTGATCCTAATCTAGATCAAAGTAATTCTCATTAAGACCTTACCCATTCTTTCTTTCAATTTCAGTTCTTAACTATGATGTTGGTGCAAGGCCAAGACTCCTTTCTCGTGGAGCAATGACGATTTGAACCGCTTCATTTACCCAGCTGGAGATTCCTAACCACACGACATATGTAGAACCGAATCTTGCATATATCAACTCTTACCCGAGTAACCCAAAACCAGAACGCGTCCATCGCCACCCGAGAGCACAGTACTCCTCGAACCCGACCTAATTCTAGCCCTGAGGGTACACGTTACTCTCGCCATCTCTCCACTCCCAGTGCGAGGTTAGACGTTCTCGTAATGGAATAGTCGAAGTAAGGCTTACCCGACATGGGTACATGGCTAGTACTAATAAAAACTCCATGACGCGAAAGCCAACAACGTACGGTCCTTAACTGATAAGGCGGAAACATTACATTAATACTCCTTTCCCAATGCAAGTTAGCAGTGGCCAAACCACCCGCCTAATCTTACAAGTTATTCTCATATTTCAATATTTTTCAAGCATGCCATCAAGGCCATGCAAACATTTATTTAAAAAGCTTAACAAATAAGCATAGTGAAGCATACTATGCATTTTCAGTAAAACAGGTATCAAGGGTGATATCGTAATAAACAAGGATGACAATGCAGCAATTGGGTTATCACTCAACTCCTAATTACTTAATGCAGTAACCCTAGTATAAATAATAAAGATTTGTAAAACTCAAGGTAGGGTTTAAATGCACTGGGGCTTGCCTTGCTCTGACATGATGACTGACTCGGTCTCGAAGACTCCGACTTTCGGTCCGGAACCCACCGACGACAACTCTTCTCCGAAGACTTGCTCGCCAACTTCGACTTCTTCGAAAGCGGGAACTACACGAGCATATAACATGTTTCAACATGATGCGGTGATAAACATGATGCTTGATGATGATATGCCACGGTTTATGACTTGAGAACAACTTTCCTTCGCGGTACAGTCGCAAAACAGTAAAACCTACTAACTAATAGCGATAACTTAAGCGATACTAACGTTTCTTACCAAACATGTTACTAATGAGCTCAATCATGAAATTAAGGTGCCAAGAATCACCAAGAATTAGTGACCCAAGGTCATCACTCAATCAAAAAGGCACACAACACTTAAAGTTAACAATTTAACAATTATTTAACATTTAATTAATTTGGGCATTATTAATAATAAATCAAACTTCATCTAATTGAGCTTAAACTTTTTCTAAGGATTAATCATGGCCTAAAACAATGTTAGAATAAATTTCATGATTTTTGAAATAATAATTTAATTACTAAAATTCATGGAAGTTGCATTTAATATTTAATTGAACTAATTAAATAACTTACAAAAAGTAATCAAATTTAGCATTTAATATTTTTTCTAAGTAGTTTACATCTTGAAAAGCTTACACAAAAATTTTCACTATTTTTGGAGCTCTACAGAATTTTTAATGAAATAAATAAATACTATTACTATTCACATTTTTTAAAAAGAAAAACAACAACTTTCTTCTCGGGCCGACTCCTCCTTCTCTCCCTCTGGCTCGGCCCAACCACGCGGCCCATCCGTGTGCTCGCGTCTGCGCCCGCGCTCGCTCGCACCCGTGCGGCCCAGCAACGCGCGCGGCCCAGCAGGCCAGCCCAGCCGCGCCCGTGCGCGCTCTCTCTCTCACGCTGACATCTTGGCCCCGCCTGTCATCCCCTTCCTCCGCTCTCTCGCTCTCTCCCGCGACCTGGCCATGCCCGCGCGGTGGTCGGCCAGCGATCATGGCGTCGGTCACCCAACCAAGCTGCTCAACGACATCTATACTTCAACGCGAACCCATTTTAACACCTAACGGCTATGCTACAGCTCCGGGAAGACCTTCCCGACGGCCATGGCGGACCGGCGGTCACGGTGACCAGCGTCTCGACGGTCTACTATAGTAACATCAAAACCAAAAACACGGGGAGCAACAGGAGCTCACAGCGGTTGCAGCGAAGCTCATGGGAAGATCGGAGCGGCGGTGGAGAGGGCTGGCCACGTGAGGGCGGCTCGGTCGCCGGAGTTAGGCACGGGAAACGGTGGTGCGGCGATTTGAGTGAGAAAAAGGCTTGAACAGTTGGACCACGAGGTGCGCGAGGGCGAGGCGAACGTGACGGTGTGGTTTACGTGGCTGGTGGCGGCTCAACGGCGGCAACAGCGAGCGGCGGAGCTAAGCGGCGGCTGTGGCAAAAACAGAGAAGCCAAACGGCTCACGGTGATCTCGGGTTTATATAGGGCACGACCACGGCGATGGTCACTGGAAGACGCGAGACGTCGCACTGGCAGTCCAGGTGCACGTGAGAAGGTCGTGGAAGCCGCCCGGCGGCTCGCCGGCGCCCAGGCCGTCCGCTGCCCTGCTCTGATTCGCCGAGAACTATAGCTCCCCCCAACTTTTGCAATTTCAAACTGTTTTCTCAAATTACTCCCAAAATCATGTAGCAACTTGAAAAATTCCCAAGATATAAAATCTTCAGAATTTTGAGATCTACAAGTTTTGTATTGAACACTTTTTCAAATTCGAACTGGATTTTGAAATTTGAGTTTAAATTCAAAAGGAGACACTTTTTGAAAATTTGGAAATTTAGAAATTACTTTGGATTTTATATTGAAACTTCAAAAACTCCAAACACCAAAGTTGTACATCTAGCCAAGACCTACAACTTTGCTAAACAAACCATTTTCAAAATCTGCCTCCATTTTAAAATTTGAGTTTGGGGATAAAAAGGGGTCAAATTTGAAATTTGCTTCTTTTCCAAATTGCTCCACATTTTACACTAAAACTTTGAAAACTCAAACCACCAAAGTTGTAGCTCTTGAAAAGTTCTACAAACTTGGTTTTAAACTTTTTCCCAAATTTTTCTTAGATTTTGAAGTATTTCAAAAGGGGTAAAACAGGGTTTTGAATTTTAGGGTTCTCGGGGGAATTTTTAAATTGAAATTTGTTGCTACCTTAATTGGTGATGATTTAATGATCAAACCATCATCCAAGGGCATCATTTAGACAAGCATAACAAGGTTGACCAAATGACACTCTTGGTTGATCAATTAGCTTTTGAAAATCTTTTAATATTTCCCTAAATTTGAATTTAAATTCGAATCGGAAAACTCACGACAAGTTTTTGGATTCCAATTCAAACTCAAACTTGGAGCTTCATTTTATGTGATGTACTTGAGTTCATACCCTACACTTGACACTAGTGGGTAACACAGTCACACACCTCAAATTATGTAGGGCATGGACCACTGAGAAGCACATCCAACCTAGAAAGGTAAACTCATTTTAGTTAATGCATAACAGTGTTGACCTAATCATGGATGTTTTGTGATACAATATGATGACATGGCAGGTTAATTAGCAACCATAACACCTGAGGTGTTACAACATTCTACTTGGCCATTTGTTTTAGGATGAGCTACGGCCGACTAGAGCACACGGATGTGGTGGTTGTCACAGAAATCCAGAGACTTTTTGCTGGTAAATTGAATGTCGATATCCATGATGATGAAGTTAGGAACCCCAAAGCGATGGACGATGTCAGTAAAAAATAGCACAGCTTGCTCAGACCTGATGCTGGTGATAGGACGGGCCTCGATCCACTAGGAAAATTTGTCAATGGCGACGAGCAAGTGGGTGAAGCCACCAGTTGTCCTTTTTAGGGGTCCGACTAAGTCGAGCCCCCAAACAGCGAATGGCCACGTAATGGGAATAGTTTGCAGGGTGTGAGCCGAAAGATGGATTTGTCTTGCATAGTACTGGCAGCCTTTGCAGGAGCGTACTAGCTTGACAGCGTCGGAGACCGCGGTCGGCCAATAAAAACCTTATCGAAAAGCGATTCCAACGAGGGTTCGAGGCGCTGCGTGATGACCACAAGCCCCCGATTGTAGATCATTGAGCAGGTTTCTGCCTTCCTCATTTGTGATACAGTGTTGGAGGACGCTAGTGGGGCTATGGCAATACAGCTCCCTACTGTCGCCAAATATCACAAAGGATTTGGCCCGGCGAGCGATCTGTCGAGCCTCGATCTTATCCGAGGGGAGATCCCCTCGAGTGAGATGGTCAGGGTACGAAATACGCCAGTCAGGCTTGGGGTTGGCTGGTGGGGTCAAACCTTCCACCTGCATGGTCTCAGCCCCGGCCGAGGGGGCTTCCGCCTCAGGTGGAGGGTCGAGTGACTGCCCGTCGACCCCTCCGTCTGCCCTGATGTCGACGGGCGGTTGATGGAGATCTTTCATGAAAACGTCTAGTGGGACTGTAGTTTGACTGGAAGCGATTTTTGCGAGTTTATCGGTGGCCTCATTATACCTACGTGCGATGTGGTTGAGCTCGAGGCCGTGAAACTTGTCTTCAAGGCGTCGCACCTCCTCACAGTAGGCCTCCATCTTGGGATCACGGCAACTCGAGCTCTTCATGACCTGGTCGATTATGAGCTGAGAGTCACCTCGAACATCGAGGTGTCGGACCCCAAGTTCGACGGCGATTCGCAAGCCCATGACGAGCGCCTCGTATTCGACGACGTTGTTGGAGGCAGGAAAATAAAGCTGGATGATATAGCGCATGTGGACTTCGAGGGGTGAGATGAAGAGCAAACCCACGCCTGCTCTCGTCTTCATTAGCGACCCATCGAAATACATGGTCCAAAGCTTGGCCTGGAGCTGAACCGGAGGAAGTTGAGTGTCGGTCCACTCCGCAAGGAAATCTGCTAGTACCTGGGATTTGATGGCTTTGCGCGGTGCATAAGAGAGGGTCTCACCCATGAGCTCAACCGCCCACTTGGCTATCCTATCCGAGGCTTCCTAGTTCTAGGCTATCTCTCCCAGAGGGAAAGAAGAGACCACAGTCACCGGATGGCCCTCAAAATAGTGACGGAGTTTGCGCCGCGTTAAGATGATGACGTACAGCAGCTTCTGGATCTGTGGATAGCGAACCTTGGTTTCCGACAGCAGCGTTAAGACGATGTTGTCACGGGCATCTCGAGGTTCACTGTTGTTGACGATGCGTTCACGGACAGAGGCCGCCTTGTTCCGTTGGGCGTGCTTAGGATGAAACGAGGCCTCTCTCTCCTGTCGGGAGGGCTTGGCAGGCTGCTCCGAGGCAAGCCCGTGTCGCCTCGAGGCAGAACTCTCAGCCTGCTGCATGGCGGCGGTCTCGAGGAGTCCTCGGATTTCATCGCAGGCCCGACGGGCCATGAGGTTTGATGGCTCGAGAATGTTATGAAGGAGCATGGCGGCTACGACCACGTTCTGGCTGGCTCGACTGAAAACCAGGGGCTTGACCACCCAATCCTCGACGATGCGACGATTAACGTCATGAGCTCTCTCTCGAGCTCCTCCGCTGTGTGTGCGCGCCGCGCGCTCTTGCTCGAGGGTTCGCTGAAGTAGACGTAGGTTTTCCCGTTCCTCGTCAAGCCTATCCTGCAACACGTGGATTTGCTCGAGCTGCATTCCTTGATCCATAAGGAATTGAGCCTCATTTCGCTCGGCAGGGAGCTCGAGCTGGGGTGGCGTGTTCCTTCCTTCAACGGCTGCCTCATCCTCTGAATCCGACGCGCTAGCTCCATCGATGTTGAAGAACTCGCGGGTCGGGTCGTAGGTGTCATCAGCAGAGTTAGAGTCTGGAGCACCGAAATAGTAGTACGATGAGTGCATGTGAGGTCGTCTATCTCTGGGGTCGTAATGTCGAAAAGCAGTCGCACGAGGCTCCGTATCTGGGGTCTCCGTGGAGTCCAGGTACTCGGAAGCTGGTGTGGATGCGACAAGGTCGAGGGTGGAACATAGATGGTGCCCGGGGAGTTCCTCGTAAGCACTCATGCCGATGCTTACAGAAGAAACATATGTGGGAATGCTGACGAAGGCGTCGTTCCTCGTGCCGGTGTAGTCGAACTGGCTAGTGGCAGCACCGTACCGGGCGGTAGAGCGATGGGACTCCTTGTCGGCATCTTACCCTCAGCCAAGCTCATCCTACATAGATCCTCAGCGAGGAAATCTATGTCGGCGTCTGGCTGAGAGGCGCCGAATCGGGGAATACCATCACCCTCCGCAAGGCGATGACGGTGGTTGCGGCGGGCTCGTCGTCGCCTGGCGGTGCGTGCCTGACAAGAGCGACAATACCGGCGCAGGGCTCCCCCAGGTTGGGAGAGTTCATGGTCCATGTAGGTCGGGTAGCCGTGGCCAAGCGGCATGAACTCCAAACTCCCAAACCAGATCACCGTGACCAATGGGAGCGGACGTTTGGGGTCAGCCATCTAGAAAAATGGTGGGGAAACGATGTTGGCACGCAGCGTCCCCTACCTGGCGCGCCAACTGTCGGCGTCTGGTCCTGCGGGGGTCCTAAGCCAACGAGTGAATCAAATGCTACATGTCCCTAATCTGGATGGTGATGCAAGGAGGATACACGTGGATTTATCCTGGTTCGGGCAAAAGAAGGCCCTACGTCCAGCGGGGAGGGGGAGTATTGTATTTCCTTGCACCTAAGTGCTTGCGTAGGGGTTACAAGCTGTGAGAGAGGGAACCAAGCCCAGGTATCAAAGGAAAAATGAGAGTACAAAAGGAGATTGGTTTTTCATTGTCTGTTGTTCGTTGTCCGTTGTTCCTCGTAGAGCCCCTACCTGCCCTTTTATAGGGTAAGAGGAGGCAGGGACATCGGGGTGTCTTTGAAGTGAAGTTTGGTTGATCCCTGTAGAGGTGGTTGTAGCGACGTGCCCCGAGAATGGTCGGCCATCCCTAGACACCAAGGTGACATAGAGGACGAGACGGTGAAAAGACCCCGAGTCCTGTGCCACGTCGGCCTTTTCTCCCTGCTGACCGATGATAGGTTGAGGCTGGGTCGAGGCTAGGTCGAGGACTGGTGGATAAGGCTGAATCCCCGAGATCATGGAGTATGGTCCTTGTCGTATCCTCCCTCGAGGGTGATCGGTGGCAAAATAGTGCACGGTATGGTGCGTACAGTGATAGGTTTTCACCACCCATCCCGGGATGGGCAGTAAAAAGTAAGATTTGACACCGGTACTGCTTCCACGTCGGTAACTACTGTAGCCATGATGGTAGGAAGTAGGAGGTGATTGAATTAAATGCTCTGACTTTTGTCTCAGAGTTGGTGAACAAGATGGGTCGAGCGGTCCGACTCGGGGTCGTGCGAGTCGGAGATTTCCCGGTAGTCGAGATGCCTTATCGAGCGAGCCTCGTGCGAGTCGAAACGTAGTCGAGGCGTTCCGTCGAGCGTGCCTCGTACAAGTCAGAACGTAGTCGAGGCATTCCGTCGAGCGTGCCTTGTATGAGTCAAAACGTAGTCGAGGCATTCCGTCGAGCGTGCCTCGTACGAGTCGAAACGTAGTCGAGGTGTTCCGTCCGCTATTTTGGCTCGTCTCGTTTGCGGGTAGCATTTTGTTTTTCTTAATCGTTGATTGTGGGTACCCCTAACTGTAGGTACTCGACACTTTGATATGCACTACATCTAGATATATAGTAAAAACATTGTATTTAGAAAACCCAAAAGGTCTTATAGTTTAATGTGGAGGGAGTACCATCTTAAGAAAAAAAAACTACTTCTAGAGTCTCCAATTTCTCCTAGGAAAAAGAAAACCCTAGAAAAACATGTAGATTGCAGCAGTGCCCACTCATGCATGACTACCACGGTGAAGTGGACAACTAAGAGCCTATTTGGCACGGCTCCGGCTCCAGTAGCAGCTTCTATGGAGGAGTCGGAGAAGCCCTACCAAAGATTCTAAGAGAAGTTGTTTTCTAATGAACAATAGAAGAGTTGGAACCGTTTAGGCCAGGAGCCAGAGCCCAAAAGGTGGCTCCTTATCAAGTGTTATGGCTCATCTGGAGAAGCACTTGAGGAGAAGCCCTACCAAACAGACACTAACTATTACGTGTGTCTATAGATACTTCAAAGTTATCATCAACTCATCGTGTGCCACTGTTGGGCACACCAACAAATGGTGAGGTCTCAAGAGTTAAGGCAAGCAGATAATGATTCGTTGCAACGCACGAGCACTTTTGCTAGTAATAGACTAACGAGAGAGGAAAAAACTATAGCTTTATGAGAAAATTGCTTGAGCACAAAATCTAGCCATTGGATATGTAGCATTAGGTGAAGTTATTCATGTGGTATTGTTTTTGGGTCCTAGATGCAATACTATTAGGGCATGTTTTGGTTTCTGCCCAGGCAATGGCAAGCAGAGCAACCCTAGACGTCCAATTTTGGACGCCTGGGACCAGATCGTTGCCTGGCTGGCCATCTGCCTGGGAGGCTTGGAACTGAACAAACCCCTGTAGTGTCATAAGACAAAATACCAAGACAACGTGCAATGAGTGGATCACATCATACTTTTCTATACTTGTTTTGAGTACAACATTTGACAGCTTCAGGAGTATAAAAAATGCCAAGACACTTTGCATTGAAAGGGTTGTATCATACTTATTTTTATATGACATGTCAATTATAAATAAAGTAACACTAGATAATAGAATTCGAGTACCTTAATACTAGGACTTGGATATTTCAAAACACTAATACCATAGGGATCCGATAATGTGAAAAAGATTGAGTCCAAAAGTCAATGGGTATCTTACAACGTGGATCTACCTTATAGCATCTATCTCTTTCTCACACTTCCACATGGTTCATCGTTATTTTCTTCATCCTAGTTTATTTTTGTAACAATATGATCGAGAATGGCCGGTGCGCACCTCCCACCAACGCGGGCGAGTCTAGGAACGGCTCCGCAAGGTGTGGCGGTGGCCGGCAACCTCCTTTTCTCTGTTCAGGCAAGGACGCTTGTCGGTGCGCGCCTCCCATCATCGCGAATGAGTCGGAATGACTCCGCATGGTGTGGCGGCGGCCGGCATCCCCCACCTCCCTCTATCTAGTCGCGGACGCTTGCCGGTGCGTACCTCCCAACGTCGCGAGCGAGTCTAGGAACGGCTTCGCGCGGTGTGGTGGTGGCCAGCACCCCCTCCGTCGTGGTGCAGCTACCCCTCGATAGAAGGATCGGGTGAAAACCCCGCTAAGCTCCTGCTTGGCCGACGATGATTACGTGTTGGCGTCATTCACCTCCTTGGAGGCATCGTCGAAGAGCCCTATGTCTTGTGGTAGTTTTTTTGCATTTCACTAGTTTATTTGAGGTTTATGCCACTCTTCGCCCTGGTGCTTGGGCGTTGTTGTTGTTGTTGTTGTTGTTGTTGTTTTCTTCTTCTTCCTCAACTTTGTAATACATAGTACAAGCCGATTTGGAGCTATATCAATATACATTCAGGTGGGGAGTTGTCGGCGTTCGGTCCCGCAGGGGTCCTAAGCCAACGAGTGAGTGCTGCGTGTCAATAATCTGGATGGTGATGCAAGGAGAATACACGAGGATTTATCCTGATTCGGACAAGAGAAGGCCCTATGTCCAGCGGGAAGGGGGAGTATTGTATTCTCTTGCACCGAAGTGCTTGCGTAGGGGTTACAAGCTGTGAGAGAGGGAACTGAGCCTAGGTCTCAACCCGACTCGCCATTTCTCCCACGTGCGCTTGGGCCAAAAGCCGTAGCCGGCCGGTTGGATTCACTGGGTCGGCCCGTTATCAATAAGAAAAATTGGTTTTTTGTTTTTCTTTTATTATTTGACAAAGAAATACTTTGGAAAATGTTTGTGTAATCATTTTAGCTCCAAAAATTGTGAAACAAATTTTGTAGTGTTTCTTATGAGTAGATCTACAGTTTAAAAATATTGCATGTCAAGTTTGAAATACTTTTCTGTAGGGTTTTTATTTAATCACTAAAATTGTTGTTTTCTTGTTAAATATGCAATAAATCATAGAAAGGTCATAAAAATATGGTTCCACTTGCAATAATTTTCTTTTGTGATGTACTTTCTAGGAAAAATATGTGCCATGCATGTTCTGTAGAAACATTCTTATGTGTAGTACAAGTGTTTAATATTGTTAATAATTGTTATTTTTGCTAGAAAGAAAAATATGAATAAAACATGAATGCAATAATTGTTCTTCAGTGATTGTTTATTGTGTAGAATGTAGGAAAATTGCTAAATCTGTTGTTTGATACTTTTCATAGTATAAAGTATTTTCATGCTCGTTTTTAGGCCCTAGCTTGTTATTTTTGTGTAGGCAGTTCTAGTAATCCAAATATAATGAAATTTTTGTGGCATACTAGATTAGATGATAGTAGGCTGCTGTAATTTTCTCAGATTTTTATGTGCTACCAAAATAGGTGTTGCTGTTCAAACCGAGTTGCAATTAGGGTTTAATTAACCTTGTTAATGCATGACTAGTTAATAAGATCTGGTTTGGTATATCTTTGAAGCATTTAATAAGATGTGTTGACTTAGCATAGTAGTAGTAGAAGAAAATGCAGTAGATAACATGTACTTATAGTATATGTTCTTGGATGATGTTGACTACCTTGTAGAAGGGTTGTATTCCTACTTTATGCAGTAAAGTAAATCTGTTCATCTACATTTCATTCATCATGATCATTACATGTCATCTCTGCAATGCACCTAGGCATGAGCACTTATACGTTCGCATCATACAGGATCGCAGGAAGTAACTCCAGTAGTAGTTCACGAGGAGCCGGAAGAGCAGCCCGAGGTGCAAGAGCAGGAGGTGCCCGAGGCCGACGAGGAGGTCAGTGAGGATCTTCTAGAGTGTCCAAACCACCGTCCGAGCTCTTTCGAGAGAGGCAAGCCCCGGAGCATGTTCTTTTCCGGTTTGCAAATATTTTATTAATGCTTTACTTTAACTGATGCATTACGTTTAGGAATTATTTGCAACCGTTGCTGCATTATACCTTGTTTATCCTGTTCTACCATATCCTTGTTACCTTGGTATTCGCAGTCAAGAAATGCTTAGCTTGCTTAGACCGGTAGAAGTCGGGTGATTTCCTGTCACCTGCGAGCTATAGGTGGTTACCTGGATCTGCTTGAATAAGTATGTCATCTTAGAATAACTAAGTGTTAATGAGAAATTGAGACCGGACAGAGACTTGCAGGGTTTCGGACTGTAGTGTTTTCTGTCTGTGTCGATTAAGGACCGACCGTTGTTGGGCCTCGAGTCATGTTGAACGCATGCCTTACATTTAGCTGGCTGAATAATGTACCTTTTGACCGTGAAGCTGGGAGATTATTCGGGCCGAGTGGATTGCACGCAACGCACTGTACCAGAGCAGTAGTGGCAGGATACGGGGGCGCGATGATAAGACCAAAGAGCAGTCGGGCGGCCCCCGGGTACATATGGTTTCTGGCAAGCTCGAGACTTTATCTGAATGGTTGACTCGGTGACCAATACCTCACTTTAGCGGGTGAGTGAGGTTTGTGTGAGGAATAAATTATCAGCTGGTTAATAATCGATTCGAATCGCTATCGTTCACTGGATAGTGAACACTTGACTTGAGTGACTTTATCGTAGTAATTCTGATGGAACACTTGGACAGTTATATGGAATATGACATGATGGAAGTCATCAATGATCATTGGTTATCCTTACCTGTTTAATTACATGTTACTCTAGTACAGATGCAAATGTAGTTGATAGGTTAATAAAAATTTAACTTGATGCAAAGCTTTGGAAAAGATTCTTTAAATGCTAAAAATGCCTTTTTGCAAATGAGTCAGCTACCCCACCATTAAGCCTGTCATGATCCTTGGTGTCTTTTATTTTTGGTTCTGTCGGGTAAGTCTAGCTGAGTACTTTCTCGTACTTAGGGCTTTGTTCCCACTTGTTGCAGATGGGCAGATGTATTACAGCTACTGTATCAACTGCCTTTATCCTACGATGGGAGAAGCTTAGGACCATGGGCAATGGTCATTCACTACGTCTCGTCTGATGCTTTTGTTGGAAGATGATCCTGAGCTGGCACTTTATTTCGAACTCTGTGTGAGTGTGTGTGGTTTGAACTAAATGCTTCTGCTACTTTCATTTGAAACTGGTTTGTAATAACTATGTTTAAACTCCGATGTATTTGCGACACGAAATTTTATGTAACTTATGATGGTGACCGCTGAACTTATTACGATCTTGGCTGGTATATAAGTTGGTTTGAAATACGTCATGATTTCACGGACTACCGGGTTATATGGGCTTAAGTTTGTTAAATCGTCTGCTCAATGGATGATTTTCTTACTTAATCTTGTACAATTGGTCGGTTCTGTTACAGCTGGCATCGAAGCATGGTTTAGCGTGTTTACTGTTCACAAGTGTATTTAAAACAAAAATGTGTTTGAAAAACGTGATTTACAAACTAAAAATGTGCAAGTGGTCATATCCTTTGTGCCCAGTAAGGACTCTAGGTGGCTTATTTAAGTACTGACTTGGGGGTTCTTGCATCATATTTCTCTTTCGTTGCTCATATGGCGTGCTATTGTATGAGTGCCACTTAATTGAGTGGTAATGTATGGATCAGTTGCCTCTACGCCTCGGTAAGTGTGAGATGTGAGAACATGATTGGATACACTGCCGATCTAGGGAGAGTGCTTATACGATGCTGGAGTAATTACATGTTCTACGCATGTTTTTACAAAAGTGTCGCATGTGTGGTTGTTCCGTCCGTTGAGGCGATGCCGTCGATAGGACGATGTTTTGGGACGTTACTACCGTTGTACGCGTATCTGGGGATTCGTGTAGAGCGTGTAGATAGATTTACTGCTTTCATGCATTCATGGGGAATTAGGCTGAAATGAATTTTCTGCAGGTACATAACAGCGTTTCTCGTGTAGAACGTATTAGTTACGTATATGAGAGATCGCCTGTATGCCACTGAATTCATCGCTAGATATCATTTATTTTGTAAGTTTGTGAGAACGTAAGAAACATACATGCATCATATTGCTTGTGCATTTCATTCATGTCATGCATTCCTCCTCTTATAAATTGATTATCCTCTTTTGATAAAAATTGTATCCACTTAAAATATGTTCTCACCGGGTAATCAAAACTTTTGGTACAGATGGCCCGCACGAAGCAGACTGCCCATAAGTCCACAGGTGGAAGAGCATCCCGACACCAGTTGGCCCTGCGGGAGCGCCGCAGCACGGACACCTTTCTAAGCGAGTTTGGCATGCCAACTTTGCTTTGGAGAGTGCTCCATGATGTGGGGTACCCAGAGGGTCAGGAGCCGGTGTACTCTTGGAGTGAGAGCCAGTTAGCTGAGGATGGACTTGCAGTAGTGGAGATCACAGTCCCTGCTCTTGGTGATGCTCCAGAGTGGGATGGTTGGCACTTAGAGTTTGAGGGACGCACTCCGGTTGAGGGTGCAGAGGGAGTAGCTTTTTATGTCATCAGGGACATAATGAGCAGATTTCCCAATGAGCTGGCAGCAGCCCTGGCTGGCACTTTTCCTAGAGATGATCCTCGCGATGCTATTTGGGTGCAGCCGCAAGGAAGTGCTCTAGTCAGAGGCCCAAACGAAGGATAGGCTAGCGACAACCACGCTATGAGTACGATGTATGCAGCTATCAGAGCATACCAGGGTCTTGAGTGCACCTATTGGACGTTAACTGGTTTGTGTGGTGATGATCGGCTCAAAGCAAGAAAACAGAAGAAGAAGCAGGCACGTGCTATAGCTAGTTTGCAGGAGCAGTTGGCTGACATGAGCTTGCAACGGGACCAGGCTCTAGAGAGAGGTGATAGTGCTCTACAATGGGTGCATACATTGACTCAGGCCAACAATAATGCAGACCGCATGATTGAATAGTTGGTTCAGGAGAGGAATGAAGCCTAGAACGAGAGGAACCTTCTGAGGCAGAGGGTTGAGGAGCTAGAGGAGTATAATGTCAACTTGCATGAGGAGTTTCATGCGCTCTCCGTTTCTCTGCACTCAGAATTGCATGTATCCTGCGAGAATTCTCTCTACATCAACCATGAGCACACCAGATGATATGACATCCATTTAGTTTTCATTTCAAGTTCGATTCTCTTCAATTTCTGCAAATGCTGGGTATGAAAACAGCTGGGTCAACAATCCTTTTCCCGTTTTCCATATGCAGAGACACACCTACATGGTTTCACATTGCCGTTCAACAATCCTCAGTTGAGGGTTTCTGCCTAGCAGCTATTTCGAAAAAGAATTTCCATCGGCCAGGAAACATAGACGAGCAAGCCCGGTTCTTTTCATTGATTGATAAAAACAGAGTTACAGAATGGATGGACAGAGAATTTACATAAAGGCAATAAGTGCACTAGCTCCATTAACCAGTTTGCTTCCCCATAAAACAAATGAAATCGACATCCACAAGATCTAGAGGCCATTCTTCAGACCACAGCTCCAGCAGGGTTCCACCTATCATGGACCTCTGTACTGCCGGAAGCATCCAAGGCATCCTGGTCGCTGATCTACAGGGATCATGCCTCCTCCCTTAGATGTGTCGATTGCCTCCAACATGGACACCACCTCAGCCATCTCAGGCCGCTTGTCGGGGTTCGCGTCCCAGCAACGCTTCATCACATTTGCTAAAAAGCTTGGACAGCAACGTGGTATCTCTGGCCTCAAGTTCTGTAGACAAGGTAGTATTGTATCGTCCGCTTGCTCAAAATTCAGTAGCTGTAAGGAGTGCTAAGCAGAAAATATGAAAGGCGCAAAACAGATTTTTACCTGACGAACAACAGCAGAAGTGACCTCTGAGAAGCTCAAATCAGGATATGGCATATCACAGCAGTATATCTCCCACAAACAGATCCCGAAGCTATAAACATCACATTTCCTGTTGTATGGATTTCCATTGAGAACCTTCACATGAAATGCCAAAGTAAGGCACATAACATAACATAACATAACATAACATAGACAAATACAACTTGAATGTATTTTTTTCATTAGATTACTATGCTAGAACTAAAGTGATGACAACACGAAATAAAAGATCAGCTAGGGGAGGGGAGATCAGTGTCATTGCCTAGGAAAAGCTACCTCAGGTGCCATGTAACCAAGTGTTCCAGTTTCACCGGTCATATCACTGGGATTAGAAGCTTCAAGGCGAGCAACACCAAAATCAGCAATTTTCACAGTTCTTGTTTTATCAAGAAGCATATTTTCAGTCTTTACATCACGATGCACAATCTTCTTGGAATGAAGATAGCTTAATCTAATAAAGATTTAAAAGTCAATACAGACAATACTTATCAAATAAGAAATAGTAAGACAAAGATTCAGAGAATGAGGATGAAGCAGTAAAATACTAACCCCCTTGCAAGGTCAAGAGCAATTTGGACGACGACCTTAAAAGCTAACTTGGTAGAATGTTGGAACTTTGTTGGTCATGCG
Source organism: Saccharum hybrid cultivar R570 (assembly GCA_038087645.1). Lineage (NCBI taxonomy): Eukaryota > Viridiplantae > Streptophyta > Magnoliopsida > Poales > Poaceae > Saccharum > Saccharum hybrid cultivar. The sequence continues at coordinate 3,275,767 of JAQSUU010000449.1, forward strand.
ATACCTGAGCGCATAAAAGTCCAGTGTATGTATGCTGGCAATCTGGTTGTATGAACGTGATGTTTGCATTAAAGTAATTTAATTAGTGATGTTGTTTTAATTGGAATGCAATTATTGTGCCTCTATTTTATTGTATGACTTGTTCTCTCCAATGAATTCAGTACGTCATAATTTTTCATTCACTCATAATTACTATAGCTTCACTTAATCATTACTTGTTGCTGAAATATGCAGATGGCAAACACTCGCCGCGCCACGTATGAGGCTGCTGAAACAGTGGTAATGGTGCCAGGGAAGGTGGGAGTGGTGAAAACAACGTCAACCATAATGAGCCACAACCGGAACCACATTTGCCGCCTCCTCCACCGCTCACCACAGAAGTATTCTTTGTACAGTTTCTTGGAAGTCAGCGCAATACCGAGCAGTCGCAGAAGAACATGGAAGATTTTCTGCGTACAATTGCCAACAATGTTCAACGTGGTAACAACCAAGGTGGTGGCAATGGGGTGAATCAGCACAGCAACTTCAAGGATTTCATGGACACTAGGCCACCAATTTTTAAGGAAGCAACCGAGCCACTTGACGCTGAAGAATGGATCAACACCATGGAAGATAAGTTTCGTGTGTTGAGGCTGACTGAAGTACTGAAGACAGAATATGCTACACATCAGTTACAAGGACCAGCAGGGATGTGGTGGAAGCATCATCGCACCACCTTCCCTCCAAATGCTCAGATCTCGTGGAGAGAGTTTACTGAAGCCTTCCGTGGAGTTTATATTCCACCAGGGCTGGTTGAGATGAAGTTGGGAGAGTTCTTCGCTTTAAATCAGGGCACCAAAACCGTGATGCAGTATTTACATGCCTTCAACAATTTGTGTCGTTATGCTCCCGACATGGTTGACACTGATGCTAAGAGAATTGCTAGTTTCAAGAGAGGGTTAAGTCCGAAGATGATGAAGCATGTGGGTACCAATACCCGCGCTAGATTCAATGACTTCATCAGTGATTGTCTGAAACAAGAGAATAATAACAACACGTACACTGCATCTAAGACTCGCAAGAGAGTCATTGAGTCAGGACCATCACAGCCAAGAGTTTTCACTGCTAATCGTTTGGCCTATCGTCCATCTGCACCAGGTGCAAGGTTTAGGCCACCGCAGCATAAAACCCAGAACTACAAGGGACCGCAGAAGCCGTACAAGATGACCGTGTCGCCAGCAAGGACAGCCGTAGCTTCAGGACAAGGCAACTCTAAGGGAGCTATAGGATCTGTTGGTACAGTGAAGGGACCCTGCTACAATTGTGATCAGCCAGGCCACTTTTCAAAGTTCTGTCCTTATCCGCCCAAAAAGAAGCAACAGACCTATAATGCTTGGGTACACCACACCACTGTGGATGAGATTCCTAAGGGAGAGCCCGTAACTGCTGGTAAGTTTCCTATTAACCAAAACCCTGCAGTTGTTCTATTTGATTCTGGATCGTCGCATTCTTTCATGAGTCAAGCATTTGCACGGAAACATGAACAACTATGCATAGACTTAAGTTATGGTTACCGTATAAGTTCAGCAGGGGCTGATGTTTTAACCAATCAGATGGTTAGAGGGGCAACCCTTGAATTAGATAGTCAAAAGTTTCGAGTAAACTTGATAGTTATGCTTGGACTAGTTCTGGATGTCATCATAGGGATGAATAGGATGAAGGAATGGGGAGCAGTTATAGATATAGGAAGTCAGGTACTTAACCTTAAGGATCCCTAGGGAGAGGGTACTTTTCAGGTACCATTGCCCAAAAGAACAGACCTTGTGAGTGTGACATGTGCTATGGAAGTCATTCCTATTCATCAGATTCCGGCAGTGTGTGAGTTTTCGGATGTGTTTCCAGATGAGTTACATGGTCTTCCGCCAGATAGAGATGTTGAGTTTGGAATTGAGTTGATCCCCGGGACAGCTCCAATTTCAAGGAGACCTTATCGGATGCCTCTGGATGAGTTAGCTGAGCTGAAGAAGCAACTAGAGGAATTGTTGAAAAGGGGGTTTATCCGGCCAAGTAAGTCTGAATGAGGATGTTCTGCCTTGTTTGTGAAGAAAAAGAAAGAGGGTACTTTGAGAATGTGTGTGGATTATAGGCCTCTTAATGCTATAACTATCAAGAATAAGTATCCCTTACCTCATATTGATATTTTATTCGATCAGTTAGCAAAAGACAGAGTGTTCTCCAAGATAGATTTAAGATCAGATTACCATGAGATAAAGATTAGGCCACAGGATATACCGAAAACCGTCTTTTACACCAGATACGGGTTGTACGAGTATCCTGTTATGTCCTTTGGCTTAACAAATGCTCCTGCATACTTTATGTATCTGATGAATACAGTTTTTAAGCCAGAATTGGACAAGTTTGTGGTTGTGTTCATTGATGATATTCTAGTATACTCTGAGAATGAGAAAGATCATGAAGACCATCTGAGAATTGTCTTAACCAGAATTAGAGATCATAAGTTGTATGCTAAGTTTAGCAAGTGTGAATTTTGGTTGAAGAAAGTTCCTTTCCTTGGTCACATTCTATCAGAGAATGGAGTTTCTGTAGATCCGAGTAAAGTGCAAGAGGTTTTGGATTGGAAGACACCAATCACAGTTTCAGAAGTTAGAAGTTTCTTAGGATTAGCTGGTTACTATCGTCGTTTTATACCAGATTTCTCGAAGATTGCCAAGCCAATGACAAGTCTGCTACAGAAAGATCACAAGTTTGTGTGGACAGAGGAGTGTGAGATAGCTTTTCACACCTTGCGAAAACTGTTGACCACTGCTCCAGTTCTAGCGCAACCGGACATTAAGAAACCTTTTGATGTGTTTTGCGACGCATCAAAAACAGGATTAGGTTGTGTTCTTATGCAAGAAGGAAGAGTCATTGCTTATGCCTCCCATCAGTTGAGAAAGCATGGGATCAACTATCTGACACATGATCTTGAGCTTGCTGTCGTAGTGCATGCATTAAAATTTGGAGACATTACTTACTTGGTGATGTGTGCAATATTTTTACCGATCATAAGAGTCTTAAGTACATCTTCACCCAACCTAAATTGAACATGAGACAGCGAAGATGGTTAGAATTGATCAAAGATTACAACTTGAATGTGCAATATCATCCTGGAAAGGCCAATGTAGTGGCAGATGCTTTGAGTAGAAAGTCACATTGCCTGAATGCGTAACCTTTGCTCGAAGATGGTTTTGATCTGATGCATCCTGTCATGTTACATAGTATTCAGATTAGTTGTTCTTTGGAGAGTAAGATAATGGAAGGCCAGAGAACAGATAAAGGGATATTCCATATCAAAGAAAAGATTAAAGAAGAACCATCCAAGCACTTTAGATTGGATGAACATGACGTGTTATGGTTTGATGATCGTCTTGTTGTTCACAAGGATCGAGAGCTTAAGAATAAACTTATGGATGAGGCTCACCTTTCGAAGTTATCTATCCATCCCGGAAGTAGCAAAATGTACCAAGAACTAAGACCTCGTTATTGGTGGACAAAAATAAAAAAAGAGATTGCAGCATATGTAGCCAGATGTGACACATGTTGTAGGGTAAAGGCTATTCATATGAGACCTGCCAGATTGTTGCAACCTTTGTCCGTACCTAGTTGGAAGTGGGATGATATAAGTATGGATTTCATCACAGGTTTGCCCACTACTCAGAAAGGACATGATTCGATTTGGGTAATCATGGATCGTCTTACGAAGACAGCTCACTTTTTACCTATCAAGACAGGTTATAGACCACCTCAATATGCCGAGAAGTATATTGCGGAGATTTTGAGATTGTATGGCATACCAAAGACTATAGTGTCTGACAGAGAGTCACAATTCACTGCTCACTTTTGGAAGCACTTGCACAAAGGATTGGAAACTAGTTTGATTCGTAGTACTGCCTATCATCCTCAAACAGATGGTCAGACCGAAAGAGTTAATGCTATTTTGGAGGATATGTTGAGAGCCTGTGTGTTAACTTCCAGAGATTTATGGGAGTCATGGTTACCATTAGCGGAGTTTGCTTACAATAATAGTTATCAAGAAAGTATCAAGATGGCACCATTCGAAGCTTTGTATGGCAGAAAGTGTAGAACACCACTTAACTGGATTGAGCTAGGAGAAAGAAGATATTATGGTATTGACTTTGTAGAGGAAGCCGAGAAGAAAGTTCATATCATTCAGCAAAATATGAAAGCAGCTCAATCACGTCAGAAAAGCTGTGCTGATAGAAGGAGGAGACCGCTTGTGTTCGAAGTTGGTGACTATGTTTATCTGAAAGTCACGCCAATGAAGAAGAAACAGTTTGGAGTACGTCGAAAGCTTACAGCCAGATTTGTGGGACCATATAAGATCGTGGAAAGAAAAGGTCCAGTCGCTTATAAGTTAGAGTTACCTGAGACAATGGGTGCTATATTCTCAGTTTTTCATGTATCGCATCTCAAGAAATGTTTGCGCGTTCCAGAGGAAAGAATCGAACCTCGAGGCATAAAGCTCAAGTCAGATTTGGTATATCGTGAGCAACCGGTTCGAGTTTTGGACTCTAAAGAAAGAGTTACTCGAAACAGTGTGGTGAAAACATATAAGATACAGTAGAGTCATCATGATGAAGGAGATGCAACTTGGGAAACGAGTGAATATCTACAAAAAGCTTATAAGGATTTTTATAACAAATGGTTCGTAACCCAAATCTCGGGACGAGATTTTTATAAGGGGGAGGGCTGTAACACCCCTGGGTGTTAAGCATGCATTCATATCCCAAAGCATGATCATTAGCATTTCATGTATGTTCATCATCACATGCAATATAAGTTGGAATTAATTAAATTGTGAAAAACATGTTTGAACCCTAAATTATTGCAATTGCTAGATAAGAGTGGTAAAAATTTGTTTGGCTATAACTCTAAATGACTTAGAACTAATTAACATGATTTTTGGAGCAATTTTTATATTCAAAATCTTCCCAAATTTTGCTTTTAAAAATATTCTAGAAAAATGATTTTTATTTAAAATTTGGACTTTACATCACTAATTCAAAATCTATTTAGAATTTTGAAAAGTGCCCTAAATGAAAGTTGTAGAGAATTAAATTTTGAACAACTTTGTTTTGGGGGCAACTTTTGAAAATGCATTTTTCATCTTCAAAATTTAAATTTGAATCAAATTATAAAAATCTAAAATTTTATTTAGAAAAGAAAGACGATTTCTTACCTTAACGGGCTGCGGCCACCCTTTCGGCCCGCGAGTCGGAGCCAGCCCGGCCCCGCTCGCCCGCGCCCACCCCGCTCGCGCGCGCTCGCCGCGCCAACACGACCGGCCGCGTCAGAGCGCGCTCGCCGCGTGGACGCCGCTCGATGTTGCCGGCGTACGGGTGGCGCCTCAACGGGTCCCACATCCTTGCCCACGCCTCAAGTAGACACAACACCGGCTTCACTTCACCCAACTCGCCTCCAGTCTCCATTTCCTCCCCTCTCACCAGCAGCAGCCGCGGAGCCGTGGCGGACGCTCGCGCCACCGCTCGCCGTCGTCGCTCCGCCACCACCGCATGCCCCCACGAGCGCGTCTCCGATCAATTCCTCCCGGCCTCAGCCCCGCCTCGTTTTCCCCCATCTGGTGCTCACGCCAATTCCGTCGCTCGAGCAAAGGTGAGACCGATTTTGGTCGTCCGTCCGTCGCGGGCGCCATGGCCGCCGCTCGGCCTACGCTATGGTCGAGACCCGTCCGCCATCCCATCTTCCCCAATTTCCACCCTTTCGCGTCCGCCCTCCTCTTGCGAATCCGATGCTCGCTTCACCGTGCCCAGTCGTGGCCGGCAACGCCGCCGAACGCCACCGCCACGCGGCCACGCCGCCTTGAACGCCGGCAACCCCGTGGTCACGCCCCGCTCTCGCTCCCTCTCTGTTCGCTGGGCCAAGACGGCCTTGGGCCGGAGCCCAAGCCGGGCCAACTCGCCATTTCTCCCGCGCGCGCTCGGGCCGAAAGCCGTAGCCGGCCGGTTGGATTCACTGGGTCGGCCCGTTATCAATAAGAAAATTTGGTTTTTCGTTTTTCTTTTATTATTTGAGAAAGAAATACTTTGAAAAATGTTTGTGCAATCATTTTAGCTCCAAAAATTGTAAAACAAATTTTGTAGTGTTTCTTATGAGTATATCTACAGTTTAAAAATATTGCATATCAAGTTTGAAATACTTTTCTGTAGGATTTTTATTTAATCACTAAAATTGTTGTTTTCTTGTTAAATATGCAATAAATCATAGAAAGGTCATAAAATATGGTTCCACTTGCAATAATTTTATTTTGTGATGTACTTTCTAGGAAAAATATGTGCCATGCATATTCTGTAGATAAATTCTTATATGTTGTACAAGTGTTTAATATTGTTAATAATTGTTATTTTTGCTAGAAAGAAAAATATGAATAAAACATGAATGTAATATTTTTTCTTTAGTGATTGTTTATTGTGTAGAATGTAGAAAAATTGCTAAATCTATTGTTTGATACTTTTCATAGTATAAAGTATTTTTATGCTCATTTTTAGGCCCTACCTTGTTATTTTTGTGTAGGCAGTTCTAGTAATCCAAATGCAATGAAATTTTTGTGGCATACTAGATTAGATGATAGTAGGCTGCTGCAATTTTCTCAGATTTTTCTATGCTACCAAAATAGGTGTTGCTGTTCAAACCGAGTTGCAATTAGGGTTTAATTAACCTTGTTAATGCATGACTAGTTAATAAGATCTGCTTTGGTGTATCTTTGAAGCATTTGATAAGATGTGTTGAATTAGCATCGTAGTAGTAGAAGAGAATGCAGTAGATAACATGTGCTTGTAGTATATGTTCTTGGATGATGTTGACTACCTTGTAGAAGGGTTGTATTCCTACTTTATGCAGTAAAGTAAACCTGTTCATCTACATTTCATTCATCATGATCATTACATGTCATCTCTGCAATGCACCTAGGCATGAGCACTTATACGTTCGCATCATACAGGATCGCAGGAAGTAACTCCGGTAGCAGTTCACGAGGAGCCGGAAGAGCAGCCCGAGGTGTAAGAGCAGGAGGTGCCCGAGGCCGACGAGGAGGTCGGTGAGGATCTTCCAGAGTGTCCAGACCACCGTCCGAGCTCTTTCGAGAGAGGCATGCCCCAGAGCATGTTCTCCCCCGGTTTGCAAATATTTTATTAATGCTTTACTTTAACTGATGCATTACGTTTAGGAATTATTTGCAACTATTGCTGCATTATACCTTGTTTATCCTGTTCTACCATATCCTTATTACCTTGGTATTCGCAGTCAAGAAATGCTTAGCTTGCTTAGACCGGTAGAAGTCGGGTGATTTCCTGTCACCTGTGAGCTATAGGTGGTTACCTGGATCTGCTTGAATAAGTATGTCATCTTAGAATAACTAAGTGTTAATGAGAAATTGAGACCGGACAGAGACTTGCAGGGTTTCGGACTATAGTGTTTTCCGTCTGTGTCGATTAAGGACCGACCGTTGTTGGGCCTCGAGTCATGTTGAACGCATGCCTTACATTTAGCTGGCCAAATAATATACCTTTCGACCGTGAAGCTAGGACATTATTCGGGCCGAGTGGATTGCACGCAATGCATTGTACCGGAGCAGTAGTGGCAGGATACGGGGGCGCGATGATAAGGCCAAAGAGCAGTCGGGCGGCCCCTGGGTACATATGGTTCCTGGCAAGCTCGAGACTTTACCTAAATGGTTGACTCGGTGACCAATACCTCACTTTAGCGGGTGAGTGAGGTTTGTGTGAGGAATAAATTATCAGTTGGTTAATAATCGATTCGAATCGCCATCGTTCACTGGATAGTGAACACTTGACTTGAGTGACTTCATCGTAGTAATTCTGATGGAACACTTGGACAGTTATATGGAATATGACATGATAGAAGTCATCAATTATCATTGGTTATCCTTACCTGTTTAATTACATGTTACTCTAGTACAGATGCAAATGTAGTTGACAGGTTAATAAAAATTTAACTTGATGCAAAGCTTTGGAAAGATTCTTTAAATGCTAAAAATGCCTTTTTGCAAATGAGTCAGCTACCCCACCATAAAGCCTGTCATGATCCTTGGTGTCTTTTATTTTCGGTTCTGTCGATCCTTGGTGTCTTTTATTTTCGGTTCTGTCGGGTAAGTCTAACTGAGTACTTTCTCGTACTCAGGGCTTTGTTCCCACTTGTTGCAGATGGGCAGATGTATTACAGCTACTGTATCAACTGCCTTTATCCTGCGATGGGAGAAGCTTAGGACCATGGGCAATGGTCATTTACTACGTCTCGTCTGATGCTTTTGTTGGAAGATGATCCTGAGCTGGCACTTTATTTCGAACTCTATGTGAGTGTGTGTGGTTTGAACTAAATGCTTCCGCTACTTTCATTTAAAACTGGTTTGTAATAACTATGTTTAAACTCCGATGTATTTGCGACGCGAACTTTTATGTAACTTGTGATGGTGACCGCTGAACTTATTATGATCTTGGCTGGTATGTAAGTTGGTTTGAAATACGTCGTGATTTCACGGACTACTGGGTTATACGGGCTTAAGTTTGTTAAATCATCTGCTCGATGGATGATTTTCTTACTTAATCTCGTATAATTGGTCGGTTCTGTTACAGAAAGTGAGAGTACAAGGAGATTGTTTGAGATGTTGATCTGTGGGTGGTGTGCCTTTGCTCGTTTGAGCGAGGTTTCTAGCTTGCATCTTGCCTTGTCCATTCGTTTTTCGCCCCCCGCCTTGTAGAGCCCTGGCCTGCCCTTTTATAGGGTAAGAGGAGGCCGGGATGCTGGAGTGCCTTGAGGTGAAGTTTTGTCGATCCCTGTAGAGGTGGTTGTAGCGACGTGTCCCAGGAATGGCCGGTCATCCCTGGACACCATGGTGACGTAGGGGATGAGATGGTGAAAAGACCCTGAGTCCTATGCCACGTCGGCCTTTCCTCCCTGCTGAACGGCAGTGGGTCGAGGCTGGGTCGAGGCCGGGTCGAGGACGGGTCGAGGATGGGCGGATAAGGCCGAATCCCTGAGATCGTGGGATATGGACCTTGCCGTATTCACCCTCGAGGGTGACCAGTAGCAAAATAGTGTGCGGTATGGTGTGTATAGTGATAGGTTTTCACCTCCCATCCCGGGATGGGTGGTAAAAAGTGAGACCTGACACCGGCATTGCTTCCACATCGGTCACGGCTGTAGCCATGACGGTAGGAGGTAGTAGGTAGTCGTATTAAATACTCTGACTTTTGTCTCAGAGTAGGTGGATAGAATGGGTCGAGTGTTCCGACCCGGGGTCGTGCGAGTCGGAGATTGACGATTGTCGAGATGCCTTGTCGAACGAGCTTTGTACGAGTCGGGACGCGGTCGAGGTGTCCCATCGAGGGTGCCTCGTACGAGTCAGAACGTAGTCGAGGCGTCCCGTCGAGCTGGCCTTGTGCGAGTCGGAACGCAGTCGAGGTGTCTCGTGCGCTATCTTTGGCTTTGTTCCGTTTGTGGATAGTGTTTTATTTTTCTTAATCGTTGATTGTGGGTACCCCTAGTTTGTAGGTACCGACAGGAGTAATCCCCCTGGTGACATTAAAAAAACAATATGATCAAGAAGTGTATGTGCCATAGTGTGGCACAAAACTTGTGGAGAGTAGATTATAGGATTGTGGTAGTCTAGAGTTGGGTTGCGAAAGCTAAAACAAAATTTGTGTACTTATTTCACTTTAGAGCTTATAAGTTGTTGTTGAAGTGGAAACAAAGAGGCTATTAGCTTGAGAAAGTTGGTCGATTTTCTAAGCATAATTAACATGTGTTAGCTTGTATGTATGGCGATAACCACACCAATATATGTGTATAAATAGGTCATGCTTAGCATGCCAATTGGTGCAAAAGAAGAAGCCACTGTATAAAACAAGAGTGCACACTTCAAAAATAAGTTAGCTCTCTAATCATCAAGAGAACATGAAGATACAAAATGGTGAGAAGAGAGATTCTTCAAGATTTAAGGAGTTGGCAAGGCACACGAGTAGTCCCTGGCATATAGAACATAAATGGCTGTGTTGTGCAATCCTTATATTCACCCCTCTGATCGGTATTTTCGTTTCTTCAATATCTTTCTCTTGTAGGAGTAACTACAGGTTCCAACTATGCTCATAGTGTGAACGCCGACTCGAATTCAAGGAGTCAAATGCTAGCTATATGGATGCCTGTTTACCTTCAGATAATGTCATAGGTACAAGAATAAATGCAAGACCTGGGATATTTTATTTGTCAATACAGATGCTACTCCTCTCTAGCATATGACTGTGGCCTGAGGCTGCCTCTGGCGTTTGGAGGAACAGTGACCAACACTTTGAAGATCAGAGATCTATCCTACTTAACTGACAACGAAACCACGGTGGATTTCCTCAACTCAACCAACCTTACCTCACCACATTCCTCAAAAGAAAAATAAAAATAACTTTCCTCACCACCTCATTGGAGGATCAAGCCTTTAACTCTCAATGTCTTTAAGCCAACAGTTGCATGCATCACAAGGCCTAGGAGTGAAGGACGACCGAGCTCTGGATTCAAATGCGCATTCTCTCTGGTAGCCCTGGGCGTTCGGTCTGACCGAACCGATCGGCCTCGGTCTTTGGTCATTTCGAAAGTTCGGTCATCTAAAAATAGAGACCGATCGGTTAGTTTTAAAACTCAGGACCGAGCAAGTTCGGTCTCGGTTAGTTCGGTTCGGTCTCGGTCATGACCGAACTAACCGAACTTCACCAGATAACATACACTTGCAACATAGTCATTGTAACATATGCAAACATCCAGATAGAACACTTGCAACATATGTCTGAAACAGATGAAACATATGAAACATTTTGTTGCAACATATGCAAACATCCAGATCAAAACGCTTGCAACATACGTCTAGAACAAATGAGACATTTTGAACAAACGCTTGCAACATGCCTCTGAAACACTTGCAACACCCCCGATCTACTTTGCAACATTCCTAAGAAACAACTGCAACATAGAAACATACATTTACAACATAGGTGAGGGAAAGCCTGGGCCAGTCGATTCCAACCGTCGGGGTCGGAGCCGACAACGTGCGGCGGTGCACGAGCACCACCAGCACCCAGCACCACCACCAGCCAACGCCACCAACATTGGCCTTGCCTCAGCCTAGCGAGCGGCGCGTGCTACGAGAGGGAGTGGGCGGTGGGGCGCACGACCGAAGCAAGGAGCAAGGTGTGGATGGTGCGCGTGATGGACGGGGGACAGGAGCGAGGAGTAAGGAGCGAGCGGCGCAGGTGGAGCACGTGGTGGCGCGGGAGCGAGAAGTGAGCAAGTGACACAGGGTAAGGACACGGTGGGGAGAAGACTGAACGAAGTGAGCCTACGGTGTACGGATGAGAATAAGAGACGAAGGAAGTCAAATTTGTGTTGCACGTCACGCCACGCGTCTGTCCGGAACGAGCCAGTGGCATTGGACGTCCTGTTTGTAGCATTATCAAAAAAAATATAGGATTGGAAAAAGAAAATCCTGTGTTTCAGTATATTCAGCACCGTTCCATACGGTGTGGCAACGGTGGTTGAAGTGTCCAAAGGCGATTCCGTCTCTGAATTCTCCGGACCTACAAAACGATTGGCCTACGGCGATTCCTCAGTTCAGTTGTTACACTGCCTGGCTGTGCTGTGCTCCAGCTATAACTGGGCTAGGAAGAGGAATAAATCCATCAGTTCATGCCTGCCTGAAACAGAAGGGCCGAAGGGGTGCGGTTGACGGTGGGCATCAGCGGCTCAGGATTAGCAAAGAGAGAATCTTACAGCTCCGGGCCGGCCCTGCTGGTTGGTGCTCTCCCATAAACAAAAATAGAAAGACAGGAGTGGTTCGTCACTCATAAGGACGTGATCGATTGGTCATGCATGCAGTATCGTTTTCTTCTACTCTATAATTGGGCCTGTTCGTACCTGAACATTTCAGAGCTATCTGTTCTTCTGTTCATGGCTTCAAGTTTCTGCATATTTTATTTAAGTCAAATGATTAGCGGCTCAGAGGCAGAAACCTTTTGCTGTGTTCTCCGTTTCTCTGCACTCAGAATTGCATGTATCCTAAGAGAATTCTCTCTACATCAACCATGAGCACACCAGATGATATGACATCCATTTAGTTTTCATTTCAAGTTCGATTCTCTTCAATTTCTGCAAATGCTGGGTATGAAAACAGCTGGGTCAACAATCCTTTTCCCGTTTTCCATATGCAGAGACACACCTACATGGTTTCACATTGCCGTTCAACAATCCTCAGTTGAGGGTTTCTGCCTAGCAGCTATTTCGAAAAAGAATTTCCATCGGCCAGGAAACATAGACGAGCAAGCCCGGTTCTTTTCATTGATTGATAAAAACAGAGTTACAGAATGGATGGACAGAGAATTTACATAAAGGCAATAAGTGCACTAGCTCCATTAACCAGTTTGCTTCCCCATAAAACAAATGAAATCGACATCCACAAGATCTAGAGGCCATTCTTCAGACCACAGCTCCAGCAGGGTTCCACCTATCATGGACCTCTGTACTGCCGGAAGCATCCAAGGCATCCTGGTCGCTGATCTACAGGGATCATGCCTCCTCCCTTAGATGTGTCGATTGCCTCCAACATGGACACCACCTCAGCCATCTCAGGCCGCTTGTCGGGGTTCGCGTCCCAGCAACGCTTCATCACATTTGCTAAAAAGCTTGGACAGCAACGTGGTATCTCTGGCCTCAAGTTCTGTAGACAAGGTAGTATTGTATCGTCCGCTTGCTCAAAATTCAGCAGCTGTAAGGAGTGCTAAGCAGAAAATATGAAAGGCGCAAAACAGATTTTTACCTGACGAACAACAGCAGAAGTGACCTCTGAGAAGCTCAAATCAGGATATGGCATATCACAGCAGTATATCTCCCACAAACAGATCCCGAAGCTATAAACATCACATTTCCTGTTGTACGGATTTCCATTGAGAACCTTCACATGAAATGCCAAAGTAAGGCACATAACATAACATAACATAACATAACATAGACAAATACAACTTGTTTAGTGCAAGAATGTATTTTTTTCATTAGATTACTATGCTAGAACTAAAGTGATGACAACACGAAATAAAAGATCAGCTAGGGGAGGGGAGATCAGTGTCATTGCCCAGGAAAAGCTACCTCAGGTGCCATGTAACCAAGTGTTCCAGTTTCACCGGTCATATCACTGGGATTAGAAGCTTCAAGGCGAGCAACACCAAAATCAGCAATTTTCACAGTTCTTGTTTTATCAAGAAGCATATTTTCAGTCTTTACATCACGATGCACAATCTTCTTGGAATGAAGATAGCTTAATCTAATAAAGATTTAAAAGTCAATACAGACAATACTTATCAAATAAGAAATAGTAAGACAAAGATTCAGAGAATGAGGATGAAGCAGTAAAATACTAACCCCCTTGCAAGGTCAAGAGCAATTTGGACGACGACCTTAAAAGCTAACTTGGTAGAATGTTGGAACTTTGTTGGTCATGCGATACCTGAGCGCATAAAAGTCCAGTGTATGTATGCTGGCAATCTGGTTGTATGAACGTGATGTTTGCATTAAAGTAATTTAATTAGTGATGTTGTTTTAATTGGAATGCAATTATTGTGCCTCTATTTTATTGTATGACTTGTTCTCTCCAATGAATTCAGTACGTCATAATTTTTCATTCACTCATAATTACTATAGCTTCACTTAATCATTACTTGTTGCTGAAATATGCAGATGGCAAACACTCGCCGCGCCACGTATGAGGCTGCTGAAACTAGTGGTAATGGTGCCAGGGAAGGTGGGAGTGGTGAAAACAACGTCAACCATAATGAGCCACAACCGGAACCACATTTGCCGCCTCCTCCACCGCTCACCGCAGAAGTATTCTTTGTACAGTTTCTTGGAAGTCAGCGCAATACTGAGCAGTCGCAGAAGAACATGGAAGATTTTCTGCGTACAATTGCCAACAATGTTCAACGTGGTAACAACCAAGGTGGTGGCAATGGGGTGAATCAGCACAGCAACTTCAAGGATTTCATGGACACTAGGCCACCAATTTTTAAGGAAGCAACCGAGCCACTTGACGCTGAAGAATGGATCAACACCATGGAAGATAAGTTTCGTGTGTTGAGGCTGACTGAAGTACTGAAGACAGAATATGCTACACATCAGTTACAAGGACCAGCAGGGATGTGGTGGAAGCATCATCGCACCACCTTCCCTCCAAATGCTCAGATCTCGTGGAGAGAGTTTACTGAAGCCTTCCGTGGAGTTTATATTCCACCAGGGCTGGTTGAGATGAAGTTGGGAGAGTTCTTCGCTTTAAATCAGGGCACCAAAACCGTGATGCAGTATTTACATGCCTTCAACAATTTGTGTCGTTATGCTCCCGACATGGTTGACACTGATGCTAAGAGAATTGCTAGTTTCAAGAGAGGGTTAAGTCCGAAGATGATGAAGCATGTGGGTACCAATACCCGCGCTAGATTCAATGACTTCATCAGTGATTGTCTGAAACAAGAGAATAATAACAACGCGTACACTGCATCTAAGACTCGCAAGAGAGTCATTGAGTCAGGACCATCACAGCCAAGAGTTTTCACTGCTAATCGTTTGGCCTATCGTCCATCTGCACCAGGTGCAAGGTTTAGGCCACCGCAGCATAAAACCCAGAACTACAAGGGACCGCAGAAGCCGTACAAGATGACCGTGTCGCCAGCAAGGACAGCCGTAGCTTCAGAACAAGGCAACTCTAAGGGAGCTATAGGATCTGTTGGTACAGTGAAGGGACCCTGCTACAATTGTGATCAGCCAGGCCACTTTTCAAAGTTCTGTCCTTATCCGCCCAAAAAGAAGCAACAGACCTATAATGCTTGGGTACACCACACCACTGTGGATGAGATTCCTAAGGGAGAGCCCGTAACTGCTGGTAAGTTTCCTATTAACCAAAACCCTGCAGTTGTTCTATTTGATTCTGGATCGTCGCATTCTTTCATGAGTCAAGCATTTGCACGGAAACATGAACAACTATGCATAGACTTAAGTTATGGTTACCGTATAAGTTCAGCAGGGGCTGATGTTTTAACCAATCAGATGGTTAGAGGGGCAACCCTTGAATTAGGTAGTCAAAAGTTTCGAGTAAACTTGATAGTTATGCTTGGACTAGTTCTGGATGTCATCATAGGGATGAATAGGATGAAGGAATGGGGAGCAGTTATAGATATAGGAAGTCAGGTACTTAACCTTAAGGATCCCTAGGGAGAGGGTACTTTTCAGGTACCATTGCCCAAAAGAACAGACCTTGTGAGTGTGACATGTGCTATGGAAGTCATTCCTATTCATCAGATTCCGGCAGTGTGTGAGTTTCCGGATGTGTTTCCAGATGAGTTACATGGTCTTCCGCCAGATAGAGATGTTGAGTTTGGAATTGAGTTGATCCCCGGGACAGCTCCAATTTCAAGGAGACCTTATCGGATGCCTCTGGATGAGTTAGCTGAGCTGAAGAAGCAACTAGAGGAATTGTTGAAAAAGGGGTTTATCCGGCCAAGTAAGTCTGAATGAGGATGTTCTGCCTTGTTTGTGAAGAAAAAGAAAGAGGGTACTTTGAGAATGTGTGTGGATTATAGGCCTCTTAATGCTATAACTATCAAGAATAAGTATCCCTTACCTCATATTGATATTTTATTCGATCAGTTAGCAAAAGACAGAGTGTTCTCCAAGATAGATTTAAGATCAGATTACCATGAGATAAAGATTAGGCCACAGGATATACCGAAAACCGTCTTTTACACCAGATACGGGTTGTACGAGTATCTTGTTATGTCCTTTGGCTTAACAAATGCTCCTGCATACTTTATGTATCTGATGAATACAGTTTTTAAGCCAGAATTGGACAAGTTTGTGGTTGTGTTTGAAAGCATCTAGGCCCCGAGGTTTGGTTTCGGCAATTGATGACAACGCCTTGTTACCATGACTAACGTGTGTTTTGCAGAAACTTTGGTAAGTTAGGTCATG
Source organism: Saccharum hybrid cultivar R570 (assembly GCA_038087645.1). NCBI lineage: Eukaryota > Viridiplantae > Streptophyta > Magnoliopsida > Poales > Poaceae > Saccharum > Saccharum hybrid cultivar. Next base: position 3,291,850 of record JAQSUU010000449.1, read on the forward strand.
GAGGTTTGAACTGCTTTGGGCACCATGGTATTCATGCCCCTTGATGGAAATCGTTTCGGTTTTCAAAAGAGTGACGTCAAGATTAAGGACGGTTAGTTCCGGATGTCAAGGTGTTGAGAGACATTTGGAATAGTCGTTAGGATCTTTGTTTTTCTCTTTTGGCCGTACTATGAAGGGGGGCATGAGCGGGTAGCTTGACCTAGGCGAGTCCTATGTTTAGGTGTGGTGCACACTTGTTAAACTTGGCGCTAGGCAGCTCTAGAATAGCTCAAAGTTCAGTTGGGAGCAACTTGGTTCAAGTTGTGACGCTTTGCGGAAAGTTTCGGGTCTTTTTCCAGTGACCGGACGCGGTCCTCGGCATGACCGGACGCGTCCGGTCAGTTCAGTTCCGCGACTGGGGTTTCAGCTCTGAGCACCGGACGCGGTCCTCGCGAGGACCGGACGCGGTGGTCAGAAGTCAACCGTGTCACTTTAGGGAAACACCCGATCGGACGCGACCTGGGTGTGATCGGCGCGTCCGGTCATAGTCCAGTAAGGTCCTGAAACGACCGGACGCGTCCGGTCATCACCCATCGGACGCGGTAGCGCGTCCGGTGCGAGTACAGTAAGCTCCACGCAAGATCGGACGCGTCCGGTCACCCCTGACCGGTGCGTCCGGTCATCTAGGTGTTTTTCAGTTTTTTTGACCGTTACGAGCGACCGGCGCGTCCGGTCAGTACGACCGGCGCGTCCGGTCAGCTCGAGTTTTGCTGAGTCAGCAGGTAACGGTTCGTTTCGTCTGTGGGGTGTATAAATACATCCCCACCACCTCTTTTAGAGGTCTCTTGCTCATTTGATCAGCTGATAAACACCTTTGAAGTGCAAGGTAGTGCAAGAGCACTAGTGAGGATAGAGATTTGAGAATCAAAGCTTGAGAGTTCCTCACTAGCGATTAGAGAGTAACAAGTGTGCATCCACTTTCTCATTTAGGCTCGTAGAGGTCAAGTGAGAGTTCTAGCTTGTTACTCTTGGTGATCGCCATCACCTAGACGGCTTGGTGGTGATTGGGAGTTTGGTGTTCATCCGGCGGAGCTTGTGGATGACCCAACTCATCTTGTGAGCGGTTGTGGGTGATTCACCGCGACGGAGTGTCGAAGAATCAACCCGTAGAGAGCACTTGATCCTTGCGCGGATCAAGGGGGAGCGACACCCTTGCGCGGGTGCTCCAACGAGGACTAGTGGGGAGTGGCGACTCTCCGATACCTCGGAAAAACATCGCCGTGTTCCTTGCCCCTTTACATTCAAGCATTTACTTTCTCGTATTTACTTACATTGCTTGTTTACATTCCTAGACTTGCCATGCTAGACTAGGATTGGAAACTAGGGTGCAAAACTTTGTATCGGTAGACTCTCTAGGAACACAAATAGACACTAGGGGTGAATTCCAGCTTGTAGGATTTATTCCTTGCTTTTATTTTTTAGAAAAGCCCAATTCACCCCCCCTCTTGGGCATCTTGATCCTTTCAATTGGTATCGGAGCCGTGTTGCTCTTCTTTTAGGCTTTACCGCCTAGAGCAAGATGTCTAATGGGGAAGGACCACCTCCCACTTTTGAGGGAGACGATTTTCCATATTGGAAAATTCGTATGGAGGCATACCTCGAAGCCATAGATGTTGGGTGTCTTAGAGCCGCAACCGAAGGGCTTCCCCCCATAAGGGATCCCGCTAACCCAAGTGGTGACGAGGAGAAGTACGACCGGTGGAATGCAAAGGCCAAAAATGCACTCTACCGGGGCTTAGGCAAAGATATCTTCAATCGCGTGCGTAATGCAAAGAACGCTCATGAATTGTGGGAAAATCTTTGTGCTCTCCATGAGGGAACTAAGAGTGAGCGTGAGGAACGCTATCACATAGCCTTAAAGAAAATTAACTCCTTTGAGATGCTTCCCAAAGAAAGTGCTAATGACATGTACACTCGCTTGAATGTTCTTGTAGAGGACCTCAATGCTCTTGGGCTCACCAAAATGAGTCAATCGGATGTTGCAAGAAGGATCTTGAGTGTGCTTCCCGTTGAGAAGTATGGACATATTGTCACCGTGCTTCACCAAAGTGATCTTTCCACCGCAACACCAACGCAAGTTTTGGGGAAAATCAATGCTCATGAGATGTACATGCATATCACTCCGGAAGAGGGCTCATCATCTTCCAAGAAGAAAGACTTGGCCTTCAAAGCTAGTCATGACAAGAAGAAGATGAAAGGCCAAGCCATGATGGTGCAAGAAAGCTCAAGTGATAGTGATGTTGATGATGAATCACTTGCTCTCATGGTGAGAAAGACCACCAAGATGTTAAAGAAGCTTAACAAGAGTGGCATCAAGTTCGATGGCAAGAAGAAGAAATTCTTCACAAGTAGCAAGAGAAAGCCAATCTCGGAGATGGATTGCTACAATTGTGGTGAACTTGGTCATCTAGCTCATCAATGCCCTAGACCACCAAAAGACAAGTACAAGAACAAAAACAAGGGCAAGAAAAATGATTCAAGTGATGAAGAAGAAGAGAAGAAGAGGAACAAGCCATACAAGAAGAAGGACGGCAAAAAGAAGGAGTTCCACAAGAAAAAGAAGGGAGGAAAGGCTTACATTGTTGGTGATTGGCTCACCGACATTGAATCATCATGTGAGTCCTCCGAAGATGAAAGCAATGATGAGAAAGAGAAGGTTGCCGCATTTGTGATGGGGCCATCATCTTCACCAACATCTTCATCACCACCTTCACCACCTCCTTCACCATCATCGTCCACTACTCACCTATGCCTTATGGCCAAGGGTGAACGAAAGGTACAAAACCAAGATAGTGATGATGATGACGATAGTGATAGTGATGATGAATATGACTCACCTTCTTATGATGAACTTGTAAAATTGTTAAACAAATACACTAAAATCATAAGAAGAACTAGAAGTGAAAATGATGATCTTCAAAATGAAAATGAATCACTCTCATCAAAGCTTGAAAATATTCAAAAGACTAGTGGTGAGTTTAGAGTTCAAAATGAAGTAATGTCTTCCACTCTCAAGGAACTCAAAACCTCCTATAAAGAGCTTAAAGATCAACATGATAAACTTGAAAAGAAGCATGATGAGCTCATCACTAGATGCAATTCTCTAAAGGACAAATATACCACATTAAAAATTGATTATGATAGTCTTGTGGTTGCTAATGAACTTGCTCTTGAGACACATGATGCTACTAACCATGTTGTTAAGTGTGATATAGCTACATCATGTGATGACTTGATCATTGAAAGCATTGAGCAAGGTTCTAGTAGCAAAGGCAAGAGTGTGGTTGAGTCAAGCAACTATGATGACTATGCCAAGATTAAGAGTGAAAATGAGAAGCTTGCAAGTGAGAACAAGAAGCTAAAAGGTTTGATGGCTCTTGAGAAGCAACCAACAAATGAGTCACTCATTGAAGAAAACAAAAAGCTAAAGCAAGAAAAAGAGCATCTCAAGACCGGCCTAAGCAAGTTCACAAGAGGCCAACATTTGCAAAGTGAGCTCCTCATGAACACCGTAATGAAGATGGATAGAAGTGGTATTGGGTACTTGGCAAATCAAGAGAAGAAAGCAAAAGCTCAACAACAACCAAGCAAGTCAAAGCCCAAGCCAAAGAGATGTGTTGAGTGTGGTCAAGAAGGTCACTTTGCTCATGAATGCAAAACTCCACCACCACAACCCTTGCCCAAGCATGCTAGACCTTTCGCTTTCAATGCTCATTATATGCTAAGAAAAGATTCAAATGGAAAGATGAAAGTCATGTTTTTGGGTCCCCCAAACAAGAATAGGCCAAAGAAAATATGGGTTGCCAAGTCACTAGTGGATAAAGTCAAGGGCCCCTCTCAAGTTTGGGTCCCTAAACAAAAAGCTTGATCTCTTGTGTGTAGGTGAACTACAAGACCGGTGGAACTCATTGGGTTATTGATAGTGGTTGCACTCAACATATGACCGGTGATCCTCGTATGTTCACCACCATTGAAGAGAATGGTATATGTCAAGAGAAGATCACATTTGGGGATAATTCAAAGAGCAAAGTCAAGGGTATAGGCAAGATTGCAATATCACATGATCACTCACTCTCAAATGTGCTCTATGTTGCTTCATTGAGTTTCAACTTGTTGTCCGTTGGGCAACTTTGTGACCTTGGCTTCCAATGCTTGTTCACACCAAATGAAGTGGAAGTTTCAAAGATAGATAACAAGCAAGTGATATTCAAAGGCTTTAGATACAATAATCTTTATCTTGTTGACTTCACCTCCGAAGATGCAAATTTGATGACATGTTTGTTCACCAAGACCTCACTTGGTTGGCTTTGGCATAGGAGGCTTGCTCATGTTGGAATGAACACTCTCAACAAGCTATTGAAGAAAGAACTAGTGAGAGGATTGAAGGATGTGAAGTTTGAAAAGGACAAACCTTGTAGTGCATGTCAAGCGGGCAAACAAGTTGCAAACACTCATCCAACCAAAGCTTTCATGTCAACTTCAAGGGTGTTAGAACTTCTACACATGGATTTGTTTGGGCCTACAACATACAAGAGCTTGGGTGGTAATCTCTATTGTCTTGTGATAGTGGATGACTACTCAAGGTATACATGGACTTTCTTCCTTTATGACAAATCCGAAGTGGCAAATTGCTTCAAGAAGTTTGCAAAGAGAGCTCAAAATGAATTTGAAGTCAAGATAAAGAAGATTAGAAGTGACAATGGGAAAGAATTTGACAACACCAACATTGAAGCTTATTGTGATGAAATTGGAATCAAGCATGAGGTTTCTTCAACCTACACTCCTCAACAAAATGGTGTAGTTGAGAGAAAGAACCGAACTTTGATCACCCTTGCAAGAACAATGCTAGATGAGTACAACACTCCGGAGAAGTTGTGGGCCGAGGCAATCAACACCGCATGCTATGCTTCAAATCGCCTCTTCCTACAAAAGTTTCTTGGCAAGACCCCCTATGAGTTGCTCAATGGCAAGAAGCCGGACGTTTCCTTCTTCCGGGTGTTTGGTTGCAAATGTTACATCTACAAGAAGCGTCAACACCTAGGGAAGTTTCAAAGACGTTGTGATATTGGCTTTCTTGTTGGTTACTCATCAAAGTCCAAAGCATATAGAGTATTTAACCATGCCACCGGTTTGGTTGAAGAAACATATGATGTGGAATTTGATGAATCTAATGGCTCCCAAGGAGCAATTGAGAATTGTGATGATGTAGGTGATGAACCCTTAAGGGAGGCTATGAAGAACATGCCCGTGGGAGACATCAAGCCAAAAGATGATGATGACGATGTACAAATTGTTGATCCACCATCTTCATCACGTGTGCCTCAAGATGATAACAAGAATGAGAGAGTTGAAAATGAAGACACTCATGTCTCTCATGAACAATCCGAGGCACAAGCTCAAGATGTTGATGCTCCTCATCCACCTCCTCAAGTGATTGATAAAAGAAATTCACCACTACTTCAAGCACATCCACAAGATCTCATCATAGGGAGTCCTACAAAGGGAGTAATGACTCGATCTCAAAAGCTAGCTTCTTTTGTTGAACATCACTCTTTTGTCTCTTGTGTTGAACCTAAGAATGTAGAAGAAGCTCTTCAAGATCCGGATTGGGTGATTGCAATGCATGAAGAGTTGAACAACTTCACCCGAAATCAAGTATGGACACTTGAAGAGCATCCCAAAGGTGCAAGAGTCATTGGAACCAAGTGGGTGTTCCGAAACAAGCAAGATGACCAAGGCATAGTGGTGAGGAACAAGGCAAGACTAGTTGCAAAGGGGTTCTCTCAAGTTGAAGGTCTTGATTTTGGAGAAACCTTTGCACCCGTTGCAAGACTTGAAGCCATTCGTATCCTCCTTGCTTATGCATCACATCATGATATGAAACTATATCAAATGGATGTGAAAAGTGCATTCTTAAATGGCTTTATAAATGAACTAGTCTATGTTAATCAACCTCCCGGGTTTGAAGACCCTAGATATCCTAATCATGTTTTTAGGTTGTCCAAGGCGTTATATGGGCTCAAGCAAGCCCCTAGAGCGTGGTATGAACGCCTTCGGGACTTCCTCATTGAGAAGGGCTTCACCATTGGGAAGGTCGACACCACACTATTCACCAAGAAGTTTAATGGGGAGATCTTCATTTGTCAAGTATATGTTGATGATATTATCTTCGGATCAACAAATGAAGATTATTGCAAAGAATTTGGTGAATTGATGTCAAAGGAATTCGAGATGTCAATGATTGGTGAGCTCACATTCTTCCTTGGCTTTCAAGTAAAGCAAATGAGAGAAGGGATTTTCATCTCTCAAGAAAAGTATACCAAGGATCTTCTCAAAAGATTCAAGATGGAAGAATGCAAACCAATCAAGACCCCAATGCCATCAAATGGACATCTCGACCTAGATGAGGGAGGTAAACCGGTTGATCAAACTCTCTACCGTTCTATGATTGGTAGCTTGTTATACCTTACCGCATCTAGGCCCGATATCATGTTTAGTGTGTGCATGTGTGCTCGCTTTCAAGCATGCCCTAAAGAACCTCACCTAAGTGCCGTAAAAAGAATCCTAAGATATCTTAAGCTCACCCCAAGCATTGGTCTTTGGTATCCCAAAGGAGCTAGATTCCAACTAGTTGGCTATTCCGATTCGGACTATGCCGGTTGCAAGATTGATAGAAAAAGCACATCCGGAGGGTGCCATTTGCTTGGAAGGTCTTTAGTATCTTGGTCATCTAAAAAGCAAAATAGTGTGGCCTTGTCCACTGCCGAGGCGGAATACATTGCCGCGGGGGCTTGTTGTGCACAAATCCTATATATGAAACAAACCCTCCTAGACTATGGAATTGTTCTTGAAAAGGTGCCACTTTTATGTGACAACGAAAGTGCCGTTAAAATTGCTAACAATCCGGTACAACACTCACGCACCAAGCACATTGATATCCGCCATCACTTTCTAAGAGATCACGTTGCTAAAAATGATATATCACTAGAAGGTGTAAGAAGTGAAAATCAATTAGCGGATATCTTCACCAAACCTTTGGATGAGGCAACCTTTTGTAGGTTAAGAAGTGAACTCAATGTGCTTGATTCTAGCAACTTTAAAAAATGAGCGTGTGTTGTCTCCTGCATTGCATTGTATAATATGCCATGTTTATTTTATTGCAATGCATTTAGGGCTTGGCTAACACGGTTACGATAACCCTCCTTTGGAGGAGTGAAAAAGCCTAACCGTGGATCAAACTTGACAAGCATTCTAGTTTTACCTTCTTGTATTGCATTGCATTTGCATGGTTGTTCGCTTGTCGTTTCTTTTCGGTTAAGCTTTGAGCAACCTCTGTGTTCGTCCATGGATAGAGAGAGCATTTTGACGCTCCTAAAGGTTCAAAAACTCTATTGCATGGCCATACGTTGCTCCTCGGGTGTTTATTGCCTATTTTCTTAAAAATAATACTAGCCTAAGGCAATCTATTTTAAATTTTTGAGGGTTTGAGTGAGGTCTCTCATTTCATGTTCCAATTGGTGTTTATTTGTGTCTCTTTGGTTTGGAACCTGATTGGGAGAAGTCGCGTCGAAGTTCGGAACAAAGAAGGGCGAAGAACAGTCACCGGACGCTGCACCGGACGCTGCACCGGACGCAGTAGTGCTTCACCACCGCGTCCGGTCTCGGCGTCCAGCAGCGCGTCCGGTCATCCAGGAGACCATCTCCAGATCCAATGATCGGACGCTGCACCGGACGCGCCTCTGTTTGACCACCGCGTCCGGTCATTCGCGATGATTTCCCGAACTTCCAACGACCGGACTCAGACCGCGTCCGGTCAGTCCGCACCGGACGCGTCAGGTCACTCCAGGAGCTTACTGGAGTATGACCGGACGTTGCACCACCGCGTCCGGTCATATCGACCACCGCGTCCGGTCATCACGTGTCGCGCGGATCTAACTCCTTATAAAACCGTTTCGTCCCCGACAAAATCTCTTTCACCCGCCCGAGCTTCCGCCGCCGCCTTGCCCTATCCGCCGATTCGCCGACTCGCCATCACCGCCGGCTCCTCAACTTCTACCCGGCCGCCGGCGACCTTCCGTCGAGCACGCGCCGCCCCCTTCCTCACCCGCACGCGCTCGTCTGCTCGCTGCCGCACCCGCGCCGCCCGCAGCCGCGCCGCCCGTAGCCGCGCCGCCGCCGCGCCGCCGTCGCCCGACCGAGCCACCACCGCCGGTGAGCCGCGCCCCTGCGAGCCTGCTTCGTCCCCGACATTGGTACGACTCGTGCTTGCCCTCGATCGTTTTCCATCGATCTACCCTAACCCTAACCCTAACCCTAGGGTTCGACGGTCGTTCGTTCGTTCGTCAACAAGTTTCGTCGCGAGTCGTCCTCTTCGCGAAGAGCTCGTCTGGTGGATTCGGAAATCTCGCAATCTAGGTCACCGTCGTCTCGTCGATCTGAGGTAGCTTCGCGTTTCGATTCACTTCGTATCTCACATGCTTGCTATCTCTAGGTTTCCGTACCTTTAGTTATATATGTGTTTATAGTAGAACTCTCTATTCCGTCTTTGCAGCGAGTCTGTTGTGTGTCAGGGTGAGATCTGTTTGCTAAATCCGAGGCCAAGCCTGCGGATACGGATTGAGGCCAAGCCTCTTGAGTGACAGTTCATCATCTTACAGAGGTTCTCAGTCACTGTGTCAGCATGGTGCGTTGCAAGAACGTTGGTGGTGCTTCTGGTGACGGGAACGACAGTCCTCCTCGTCGGTCTGAGATTGCACGTGGGAAGCGTATCAAGGTCATGGCCAGAAAGAAGAAGAAGACACTTACAGAGGCAGAGATTGCTCAGGCCGTAGCAGATGCAGCAGAGCAGGCAGAGAGAGGTGGCAGGAGCAGTGGCATACGCATAGGCGAGCGTCGCTTTCATCTTGAAGGTCGACAGCTCGGCACAGAGGCCACTGAGGGCACTGAGGATACTAGAGCTACAGAGGATATGACAGTTGATCCTCCCACAGAGACCACAGGGGCTCCAGAGGCTACAGCAGAGGAGCAGTCAGCTCAGTCTCCAGTACGTCGCCGCTCTACTCGCGCCCGTACTCAGGTGTCTCCTCGGCCAGAGGGTCAGCGACGTGGAGCACGGCCTCCTCCCAGAGCTAGAGGTTCACCCCCGGTCGAGCACTTTGACTTGAGGGGTGCTTCAGCACGTCAGGTGCAGGGGTTGAGGTTCGTGGAGGTCAGTCGGTGGTTTCCACCTGTGAGGGATCCCAGAGCTTCAGAAGGGTTCTATACCCCTCTTCAGGAGGATTTCTACAGAGCTCTAGTTGACAGCGGTATTGCCTTCCGACCACAGAGGGTCTGTCGACTTGAGTCACTAGTCGAGGTTGTGGGAGAGCAGCTACGTCCGCACCTGTCCTTTCTGCCAGGCTTGTCAGATCTTCTTGGACGGACAGGTGCATACTGCGGCACATGGGTCAGAGAGTTTTATGCTTCATTATGGATTGATCCTGCCCATGATTTCATTCACTTTGCATTCCGAGGCCGCGATCACCGCCTATACAGCAGTAGAGTGCGGGAGATTCTCAGACTCCCAGCTTTTGACACAAAGATACATCAGCTGTGTTATGGTCAGACTCCTCCTCCGAGACGCCCTCACGGCGGGACAGTGCCACCTACAGACTTAGTTCGACCCTGCTTCCGTGAGCCTTTTGGCCAAGGGTCTCGTCGCACGCCCGCCAGTTTGACACCACTGGCCAGAGTTTTGGATGCTATAGTCAGACGCACACTTCTTCCCAGACTTGGCTACAGAGAGGGACTGACTCGGATGCAGTTATGGGTTGTTCACCACCTCCTCTCACAGACACAGTTTGATATATGGGATCTCATACTTAGTGAAATGGAGGACACCATAGCTGAGGGCTTCAAGGGTAACCGTCAGCTGCCCTATGCACACTGGATCTGCTTCATTATCAGATCATCTATTCAGCTGCCAGCAGAGATCCGAGCTGAGATATCAGATACTACCACTGCTTTTCCTGAGTATGATATCCGTCAGCTTTGGACGTCAGTCACCAGAGATCAGGCCCCAGTGCCAGGACAGCGTGTGCGACCTGAGGTTCCTGAGACAGCAGCTGAGCAGGACGCCACAGTTGATGAGCTTGCAGAGGCAGAGCTTGCAGATCTTGACGCTCAGCCTGCTGACCTTCCTGAGGATGGGACATCTGACAGCACTGATGAGGACTATCAGCCCATCCCCAGGTACCGGTCTCCTCGGTCCCACGACCACGAGGCCAGTGGCTCTGGTTCAGCCTCCCGCACAGACCCAGCCATGGTGGCAATTCTTGAGAGGTTGACCCAGGCACAGGAGCAACAGCAACAGCAAATACAGCGACAGGCTCAGGACACAGCTGCAGCACTTGCACAGATTCAGGCTCGTCAGGACGAGTTTCAGCGACAGCAGCTTGAGATCCAGAGGCAGCAAGTCGAGATGCAGAGACAGCAATATGAGATTCAGCGACAGACTGCAGCTAGTCAGCAGCAATACTTGGATCTCCTGCGCCACCTAGTCACGGTTGGGGTTCCTCCGCCTACTTCTGTCCTCACTTCTACTTTACCATCTTCTGATCCATCGAGTCAGGGACAGCCAGGTTTACAGTTCACATCTCCACAACAGCAGGTTCCCCAGTCTTTTCAGTCCCCGAGTTTCACTCCTATTCACACGGGGTTTACACCATCAGACCAGCCTCGCCCTCACCTCCTGACAGGCACACCTTTCGGTGATTTCAGTGCTACCTACAGCGAGTTGACTGGTCAGCCGACGCCCTCGCATACTACAGTTGCTACTTCTTCAGGGTTGTCAGCTTCAGAGGCAGCTATCCCTCCAGTAACAGGGACTGGTACTACAGAGACTCTACCTTCGTCAGTTGCCTCCACAGATCTTCCTGCTTCTGGCTCGCTACAGGCTCAGGTCACTCAGACGGATCCTATCATTACGACAGTACCTGTTCCTGCCTTTCAGACCCAGACAGTTACACAGCCACATGCTTCATCAGAGGGTCAGCCAGATAGCTCAGATTCCGAGGGCGATTCTCTACACTTCGTGTTCACTCCACGCACCTCGGCACCCGACACGACTCCGTCTGTCCCCCCGTCAGATCCTTAGATTAGTTCTTTTTTTGGCGCTTGATGCCAAAGGGGGAGAGAGAGTAGTTTCAGGGGGAGTTTTGAGAGAGGTTTTCGTTTTTTATTGTGTGCTACATTCATGCATCATGTTTTCTTTTCAGTCGTTGCATTCGTGTGACATGTCGTTGTGAGATAAAACTTTGAGTTTTAATGTTTCATCCTGTTAGTGTTATCTCTTGTCACCGTTGTTATTTATAGCTCTAAGGTTATGCTTCCGTGCCTTACTCCGATTTTATGAGCTATATCCTTTTGTGTACTAACGTTTTTTTGTCTTATCCTATGAGTACACTCTTTTGGCTTGGGACACATAAGCAATCCCTTTCACCTCTTAGCTTATTGCTTGTCGCTTATGTGAACCATGCATGCTCAAAAACCTCAACTCCACTTTTTCATATCTGAGTGTTGTCATCAATCACCAAAAAGGGGGAGATTGAAAGCATCTAGGCCCCGAGGTTTGGTTTCGGCAATTGATGACAACGCCTTGTTACCATGACTAACGTGTGTTTTGCAGAAACTTTGGTAAGTTAGGTCATGGAGGTTTGAACTGCTTTGGGCACCATGGTATTCATGCCCCTTGATGGAAATCGTTTCGGTTTTCAAAAGAGTGACGTCAAGATTAAGGACGGTTAGTTCCGGATGTCAAGGTGTTGAGAGACATTTGGAATAGTCGTTAGGATCTTCGTTTTTCTCTTTTGGCCGTACTATGAAGGGGGGCATGAGCGGGTAGCTTGACCTAGGCGAGTCCTATGTTTAGGTGTGGTGCACACTTGTTAAACTTGGCGCTAGGCAGCTCTAGAATAGCTCAAAGTTCAGTTGGGAGCAACTTGGTTCAAGTTGTGACGCTTTGCGGAAAGTTTCGGGTCTTTTTCCAGTGACCGGACGCGGTCCTCGGCATGACCGGACGCGTCCGGTCAGTTCAGTTCCGCGACTGGGGTTTCAGCTCTGAGCACCGGACGCGGTCCTCGCGAGGACCGGACGCGGTGGTCAGAAGTCAACCGTGTCACTTTAGGGAAACACCCGATCGGACGCGACCTGGGTGTGATCGGCGCGTCCGGTCATAGTCCAGTAAGGTCCTGAAACGACCGGACGCGTCCGGTCATCACCCATCGGACGCGGTAGCGCGTCCGGTGCGAGTACAGTAAGCTCCACGCAAGATCGGACGCGTCCGGTCACCCCTGACCGGTGCGTCCGGTCATCTAGGAGTTTTTCAGTTTTTTTGACCGTTACGAGCGACCGGCGCGTCCGGTCAGTACGACCGGCGCGTCCGGTCAGCTCGAGTTTTGCTGAGTCAGCAGGTAACGGTTCGTTTCGTCTGTGGGGTGTATAAATACATCCCCACCACCTCTTTTAGAGGTCTCTTGCTCATTTGATCAGCTGATAAACACCTTTGAAGTGCAAGGTAGTGCAAGAGCACTAGTGAGGATAGAGATTTGAGAATCAAAGCTTGAGAGTTCCTCACTAGCGATTAGAGAGTAACAAGTGTGCATCCACTTTCTCATTTAGGCTCGTAGAGGTCAAGTGAGAGTTCTAGCTTGTTACTCTTGGTGATCGCCATCACCTAGACGGCTTGGTGGTGATTGGAAGTTTGGTGTTCATCCGGCGGAGCTTGTGGATGACCCAACTCATCTTGTGAGCGGTTGTGGGTGATTCACCGCGACGGAGTGTCGAAGAATCAACCCGTAGAGAGCACTTGATCCTTGCGCGGATCAAGGGGGAGCGACACCCTTGCGCGGGTGCTCCAACGAGGACTAGTGGGGAGTGGCGACTCTCCGATACCTCGGAAAAACATCGCCGTGTTCCTTGCCCCTTTACATTCAAGCATTTACTTTCTCGTATTTACTTACATTGCTTGTTTACATTCCTAGACTTGCCATGCTAGACTAGGATTGGAAACTAGGGTGCAAAACTTTGTATCGGTAGACTCTCTAGGAACACAAATAGACACTAGGGGTGAATTCCAGCTTGTAGGATTTATTCCTTGCTTTTATTTTTTAGAAAAGCCCAATTCACCCCCCCTCTTGGGCATCTTGATTCTTTCAGTGTTCATTGATGATATTCTAGTATACTCTGAGAATGAGAAAGATCATGAAGACCATCTGAGAATTGTCTTAACCAGAATTAGAGATCATAAGTTGTATGCTAAGTTTAGCAAGTGTGAATTTTGGTTGAAGAAAGTTCCTTTCCTTGGTCACATTCTATCAGAGAATGGAGTTTCTGTAGATCCGAGTAAAGTGCAAGAGGTTTTGGATTGAAAGACACCAATCACAGTTTCAGAAGTTAGAAGTTTCTTAGGATTAGCTGGTTACTATCGTCGTTTTATACCAGATTTCTCGAAGATTGCCAAGCCAATGACAAGTCTGCTACAGAAAGATCACAAGTTTGTGTGGACAGAGGAGTGTGAGACAGCTTTTCACACCTTGCGAAAACTGTTGACCACTGCTCCAGTTCTAGCGCAACCGGACATTAAGAAACCTTTTGATGTGTTTTGCGACGCATCAAAAACAGGATTAGGTTGTGTTCTTATGCAAGAAGGAAGAGTCATTGCTTATGCCTCCCATCAGTTGAGAAAGCATGGGATCAACTATCTGACACATGATCTTGAGCTTGCTGTCGTAGTGCATGCATTAAAATTTGGAGACATTACTTACTTGGTAATGTGTGCAATATTTTTACCGATCATAAGAGTCTTAAGTACATCTTCACCCAACCTGAATTGAACATGAGACAGCGAAGATGGTTAGAATTGATCAAAGATTACAACTTGAATGTGCAATATCATCCTGGAAAGGCCAATGTAGTGGCAGATGCTTTGAGTAGAAAGTCACATTGCCTGAATGCGTAACCTTTGCTCGAAGATGGTTTTGATCTGATGCATCCTGTCATGTTACATAGTATTCAGATTAGTTGTTCTTTGGAGAGTAAGATAATGGAAGGCCAGAGAACAGATAAAGGGATATTCCATATCAAAGAAAAGATTAAAGAAGAACCATCCAAGCACTTTAGATTGGATGAACATGACGTGTTATGGTTTGATGATCGTCTTGTTGTTCACAAGGATCGAGAGCTTAAGAATAAACTTATGGATGAGGCTCACCTTTCGAAGTTATCTATCCATCCCGGAAGTAGCAAAATGTACCAAGAACTAAGACCTCGTTATTGGTGGACAAAAATAAAAAAAGAGATTGCAGCATATGTAGCCAGATGTGACACATGTTGTAGGGTAAAGGCTATTCATATGAGACCTGCCAGATTGTTGCAACCTTTGTCCGTACCTAGTTGGAAGTGGGATGATATAAGTATGGATTTCATCACAGGTTTGCCCACTACTCAGAAAGGACATGATTCGATTTGGGTAATCATGGATCGTCTTACGAAGACAGCTCACTTTTTACCTATCAAGACAGGTTATAGACCACCTCAATATGCCGAGAAGTATATTGCGGAGATTTTGAGATTGCATGGCATACCAAAGACTATAGTGTCTGACAGAGAGTCACAATTCACTGCTTACTTTTGGAAGCACTTGCACAAAGGATTGGAAACTAGTTTGATTCGTAGTACTGCCTATCATCCTCAAACAGATGGTCAGACCGAAAGAGTTAATGCTATTTTGGAGGATATGTTGAGAGCCTGTGTGTTAACTTCCAGAGATTTATGGGAGTCATGGTTACCATTAGCGGAGTTTGCTTACAATAATAGTTATCAAGAAAGTATCAAGATGGCACCATTCGAAGCTTTGTATGGCAGAAAGTGTAGAACACCACTTAACTGGATCGAGCTAGGAGAAAGAAGATATTATGGTATTGACTTTGTAGAGGAAGCCGAGAAGAAAGTTCATATCATTCAGCAAAATATGAAAGCAGCTCAATCACGTCAGAAAAGCTATGCTGATAGAAGGAGGAGACCGCTTGTGTTCGAAGTTGGTGACTATGTTTATCTGAAAGTCACGCCAATGAAGAAGAAACAGTTTGGAGTACGTCGAAAGCTTACAGCCAGATTTGTGGGACCATATAAGATCGTGGAAAGAAAAGGTCCAGTCGCTTATAAGTTAGAGTTACCTGAGACAATGGGTGCTATATTCTTAGTTTTTCATGTATCGCATCTCAAGAAATGTTTGCGCGTTCCAGAGGAAAGAATCGAACCTCGAGGCATAAAGCTCAAGTCAGATTTGGTATATCGTGAGCAACCGGTTCGAGTGTTGGACTCTAAAGAAAGAGTTACTCGAAACAGTGTGGTGAAAACATATAAGATACAGTGGAGTCATCATGATGAAGGAGATGCAACTTGGGAAACGAGTGAATATCTACAAAAAGCTTATGAGGATTTTTATAACAAATGGTTCGTAACCCAAATCTCGGGACGAGATTTTTATAAGGGGGAGGGCTGTAACACCCCTGGGTGTTAAGCATGCATTCATATCCCAAAGCATGATCATTAGCATTTCATGTATGTTCATCATCACATGCAATATAAGTTGGAATTAATTAAATTGTGAAAAACATGTTTGAACCCTAAATTATTGCAATTGCTAGATAAGAGTGGTAAAAATTTGTTTGGCTATAACTCTAAATGACTTAGAACTAATTAACATGATTTTTGGAGCAATTTTTATATTCAAAATCTTCCCAAATTTTGCTTTTAAAAATATTCCAGAAAAATGATTTTTATTTAAAACTGGTTTGTAATAACTATGTTTAAACTCCGATGTATTTGCGACGCGAACTTTTATGTAACTTGTGATGGTGACCGCTGAACTTATTACGATCTTGGCTGGTATGTAAGTTGGTTTGAAATACGTCGTTATTTCACGGACTACTGGGTTATACGGGCTTAAGTTTGTTAAATCATCTGCTCGATGGATGATTTTCTTACTTAATCTCGTATAATTGGTCGGTTCTGTTACAGAAAGTGAGAGTACAAGGAGATTGTTTGAGATGTTGATCTGTGGGTGGTGTGCCTTTGCTCGTTTGAGCGAGGTTTCTAGCTTGCATCTTGCCTTGTCCATTCGTTTTTCGCCCCCCGCCTTGTAGAGCCCTGGCCTGCCCTTTTATAGGGTAAGAGGAGGCCGGGATGCTGGAGTGCCTTGAGGTGAAGTTTTATCGATCCCTGTAGAGGTGGTTGTAGCGACGTGTCCCAGGAATGGCCGGTCATCCCTGGACACCATGGTGACGTAGGGGATGAGATGGTGAAAAGACCCTGAGTCCTATGCCACGTCGGCCTTTCCTCCCTGCTGAACGGCAGTGGGTCGAGGCTGGATCGAGGCCGGGTCGAGGACGGGTCGAGGACGGGCGGATAAGGCCGAATCCCTGAGATCGTGGGATATGGACCTTGCCGTATTCACCCTCGAGGGTGACCAGTAGCAAAATAGTGTGCGGTATGGTGTGTATAGTGACAGGTTTTCACCTCCCATCCCGGGATGGGTGGTAAAAAGTGAGGCCTGACACCGGCATTGCTTCCACATCGGTCACGGCTGTAGCCATGATGGTAGGAGGTAGTAGGTAGTCGTATTAAATACTCTGACTTTTGTCTCAGAGTAGGTGGATAGAATGGGTCGAGTGTTCCGACCCGGGGTCGTGCGAGTCGGAGATTGACGATTGTCGAGATGCCTTGTCGAACGAGCTTTGTACGAGTCGGGACGCGGTCGAGATGTCCCATCGAGGGTGCCTCGTACGAGTCAGAACGTAGTCGAGGCGTCCCGTCGAGCTGGCCTTGTGCGAGTCGAAACGCAGTCGAGGTGTCTCGTGCGCTATCTTTGGCTTTGTTCCGTTTGTGGATAGTGTTTTGTTTTTCTTAATCGTTGATTGTGGGTACCCCTAGTTTGTAGGTACCGACAGGAGTAATCCCCCCTGGTGACATTAAAAAAACAATATGATCAAGAAGTGTATGTGCCATAGTGTGGCACAAAACTTGTGGAGAGTAGATTATAGGATTGTGGTAGTCTAGAGTTGGGTTGCGAAAGCTAAAACAAAATTTGTGTACTTATTTCACTTTAGAGCTTATAAGTTGTTGTTGAAGTGGAAACAAAGAGGCTATTAGCTTGAGAAAGTTGGTTGATTTTCTAAGCATAATTAACATGTGTTAGCTTGTATGTATGGCGATAACCACACCAATATATGTGTATAAATAGGTCATGCTTAGCATGCCAATTGGTGCAAAAGAAGAAGCCACTGTATAAAACAAGAGTGCACACTTCAAAAATAAGTTAGCTCTCTAATCATCAAGAGAACATGAAGATACAAAATGGTGAGAAGAGAGATTCTTCAAGATTTAAGGAGTTGGCAAGGCACACGAGTAGTCCCTGGCATATAGAACATAAATGGCTGTGTTGTGCAATCCTTATATTCACCCCTCTGATCGGTATTTTCGTTTCTTCAATATCTTTCTCTTGTAGGAGTAACTACAGGTTCCAACTATGCTCAAACGGCCTGTTCGTTTCGCTGGTTTATTGTGCTGAAAGCACTATTCGCTGGTTTGTTGTGAGAGAAAAACACTGCTGGATGGCTGCTGATTCTGCTGATAAGTCCAAACGAACAGGGTGAAAGTGTGAACGCCGACTCGAATTCAAGGAGTCAAATGCTAGCTATATGGATGCCTGTTTACCTTCAGATAATGTCATAGGTACAAGAATAAATGCAAGACCTGGGATATTTTATTTGTCAATACAGATGCTACTCCTCTCTAGCTTATGACTGTGGCCTGAGGCTGCCTCTGGCGTTTGGAGGAACAGTGACCAACACTTTGAAGATCAGAGATCTATCCTACTTAACTGACAACGAAACCACGGTGGATTTCCTCAACTCAACCAACCTTACCTCACCACATTCCTCAAAAGAAAAATAAAAATAAAAATAACTTTCCTCACCACCTCATTGGAGGATCAAGCCTTTAACTCTCAATGTCTTTAAGCCAACAGTTGCATGCATCACAAGGCCTAGGAGTGAAGGACGACCGAGCTCTGGATTCAAATGCGCATTCTCTCTGGTAGCTCTGGGCGTTCGGTCTGACCGAACCGATCGACCTCGGTCTTTGGTCATTTCGAAAGTTCGGTCATCTAAAAATAGAGACCGATCGGTTAGTTTTAAAACTCAGGACCGAGCAAGTTCGGTATCGGTTAGTTCGGTTCGGTCTCGGTCATGACCGAACTAACCGAACTTCACCAGATAACTACTAAATATTGTAATTTGTAGCAAATTTTACCAATATCAAGGCAAAAATACAATACAAAATATAGATTAAACATAGTGATAAGAGTGATGGTTGATATAAACCCACTAGAATAAATATTATATCACTAATAATAGTCTAAATTACATATTATGTCAACAAAATTCAAATGTTCAGTTAATTCGGTTAGTTCGGTTACCCGAGGGTAATGACTGAACTAAGTCCGGTTAGTTCGGTTACTTCAAACTAAAGACCGAACTTGTGACCGAAATTTTCGGTCTCGGTCACTTCGGTTTCGGTCTCGGTTAGTTCGGTTCGGTCTTCGGTCTTCGGTTAATTATGCCCAGGGCTACTCTCTAGCCACAAGATACTAGGCGTTTCAGCTGTACTCCTATTCACTCTAGCCAGGGAAATAAATGGTCTTAGGGTGTGTTTAGATCCAAAAACTTTTTACGAAAAACTACAGTAACGAATCCTGCGGCACATGTATGGAGAATTAAATGTAGATAGAAAAAAAACTAATTGCACATTTTGGTTGTAAATCGCGAGATGAACGTTTTGAGCCTAATTAGTCCGTGATTTGACACTAAAGTGCTAAAAGTAACAAATGTGCTAATGACTGATTAATTAGGCTTAATAAATTTGTCTCGCGGTTTCAAAGCAAGCTATGTAATTAGTTTTTTTATTAGTATCCGAAAACTCCTTTCGACATCACACGAAACATTCAATATGATATTTTCTCAAAAAATTTTCACCAACTAAACCCACCCAAATCTTTGACGCGATGTGTTATGAGAGTGACAAAAAAAAGGCCGCAATTGTGGTCGCACGGGAACCCCAAGCAGGTGAGTGCGCCGCGTTCCGGTGCGCGGGGCTGCCGTCTCGTGCGTGCCAGCCGGGAACGGTAGACTTCCTGCAGGCGTCACAGAAGCCCGGCAGCTAGTAATGTCCGGAGTCTCGGAGAAGATCTCCCAGTCTGCCTCGGACGTCACAGAAGCCCGGCAGCTAGTACTCTCCCAGTCCCAGCGGCCAGCGCCACAACTGTGGTGTGCGTTCGGTTCCATGCTCATGCTCCTCGGATCAACGGCCAAAGCGAGGGTCGAGCCGGGATCACATCACATGCCGGCTTCTCCCGTCAGAGACCTCGAACTCACACACAGCAGTCTCCTCCCCGCTCTTTATCGAGTTCCGCGCTCCGTTAGCCAGACAGACGAGGGTCCTGCAAAAGCAGGCGCCGCCACACCCCACCATGGCACCATGCCATGCATGATGGTAATCATCGTCATCATCTCGCAGCATCTAGCGGTAATGATGCGAGAATGATGGAGGGCCATTGGCCTAATTGGGCCACCTGCGGACCCGCTCATCCATTGCACTGCATCCTCACAAAAGACCGTTTAAGCTATTCAGCGGAATCAGCAGTCATCTAACAGTGTTTTTCTCTCACGACAAATCAGCGAACAGTACTTTCAGCCACAATAAACCAGCGAAACGAACATACCGCCAAATAGTTGGTGCGCTAATAATCACCATTCACCGGCAGAGCAGCCAGGGGTGCCTTTTTTAAAATTTTGCAATAGCCAGCAGGGGCACTTTATTTGCACTGCTTGATGCGTGCCTGTGTGGGCTGTGGGTGTGGCCATCACGGAGCCATGGGAATAGAAGGCCCTTGTTTAGTTCCCGAGTTGGACGTCTCGATTCGGCACTGCGCGCTACAGTATTCCTGTCGAAACACTGTAACGCGTTTTATTTTTTTAGTGTAAAAAATTATCTAAATATTGATTAATTAGACTCAAAATGTTCGTCTCGCAAAGTACAACAAAACTGTGCAATTAGTTTTTGATTTCATCTACATTTAGTACTCTATGTATTTACCGGTATTTTAATATGATAGGGAATCTTTTTTTTGCACAATAGAATTTGGAGAAAAAATTGGGAACTAAACGAGGCCAAGGAACACATTGGAAATGGACTGAACCCAGAGACGACGGGACAAATGGTCATCAGCGGCGTAAGCCAAGCTGCTCTTGTAGTACGAGTAGTACCGTCATCCCTGATCTCTCCATCTGCATTGATAATCGGGTGCTTTTTTTATGGCTTCGCTCTTAAGTACGAGTTGTAATACGTAAATTCACGCAATAACTCACACCGCCACACGCGCGCACACACATTCACACACGTCCTTGCACCTGTTTAGTTCCTAAAATTTTATAAAACTTTTCAAGATTCTCCGTCACATCGAATTTTTAGACGTATGCATTAAGCATTAAATATATATATAAGAAATAAAACTAATTATACAGTTTAGACGAAATTTACGAGACGAATCTTTTAAGCCTAATTAAATCATGATTGAACACTAATTATTAAATAACAACGAAAGTGTTACGGTATCATTTTTCAAAACATTTCTAGAACTAAACAAGTCCCAGTCATCTACACGTGTACGAAGAGGCTACGGCTGAGAGGTGCCGCTACAGTAGCAAGCAAAGGCAGTGTGGGTAGCCTGGGCTAGCGACGCTGCCCGTACAGTACTGGTGGTAGGTTGGACTCTGCTCGGGCATGCCGCTGCAATCCGCACCATACTGTACGTGCCTCGGGATGGGAAACGGGGATGCGACTGCGACTAGGCATGCATGATGCGTGCCTATCAGCCTATGCCTACCTTCTTCTCCGGTGTCCGCTGCAATCCTCTCGCTCTCGCCCTCGCCCTCCCCCCTCCCCGCGCTACCATGCACCTGCACTAGGGTGCACCACGCCTCATGTCCTCCTACGCTTGCTCCTCTTCGGTCCACTTCCAAGTTCCAATTCCATGGATCATCACTCTCCTCTAGCTCAAGCCTGGAGCTCGGTGTGATGGATCCAATGCAGGTTTTTTAGAACAGAAGCAATGGATCCTGCCCCGAATTCCACAGCCCCATCGATAATCTCTACTTTAACCTGGACAAGGAAGGAGGTACTGTATGTACACAGCACCAAGGACATGTTTCCTGAACTACTGATGCTTCTGGTCGGCTTATTGGTCCTGGCCTTGTTTAGTTCACCAAATTCATCTACAAATTTCACTATGCAAAAAGAAAATTCTCCATCACATCAAAATACCGACACATGTATAGAGTACTAAATGTAGATGAAATAAAAAAAACTAATTGTACAGTTTTGTTATACTTTGCGAGACAAACATTTTGATCATAATTAATCAATGTTTGGATAATTATTACTAAATAAAAACAAAATTACTACAGTGTTGAACAGTAATTCGGCAGTCCCCCGATTTAGGAATCTAAACACGGCCTCTGTTTCTACTAACCCTGCAGCATGCTGTGCTACAGTGTTGAACAGTAATTCGGCAGTCCTCCGATTTGGGAATCTACACACGGCCTCTATTCTACTCAGGGCTGGTTTAGTTGTAAATTTTTTTGCAAAATGATACTGTAGCAAATTTCGTTGTTATTTGGCAATTAGTGTCCAATTATGGTCTAATTAGGCTTAAAAGATTTGTCTCGTCCATTTCGTCTAAACTGTGTAATTAGTTTTATTTTTTATCTATATTTAATGCTTCATGCATGCGTCCAAAGATTCGATGTGACGGAAAATTTTGAAAAATTTTGCAAAATTTTTAGCAACTAAACAGGCCTAAACCCTGCAGCATGCTGCAGACATACGAACCGTGCTGCTTCAGCCTTACCGCGACCACGAGAGTGTCGCCCTGGCGAGGAGCACCCACTGCTCGCTGCTCTGCCGTTTCATCCTGCTGTACTACTACGAGTAGTACCTACAGTTTGATGAACGAAGGGCCCGTTTAGTGGGGGAATTTTTTTTTTGTTCGGCTACGGTAGCACTTTTCATTTTATTTGGCAATTCGTCTTCAATCATGGACTAATTAGGCTCAAAAGATTTGTCTCGTGATTTACAACTAAACTGTGTAATTAGTTTTTTTTCATCTACATTTAGTACTCCATGCATGTGCCGTAAGATTTGATGTGACATGTACTGTAGCAATTTTTTTTTTTTTGACTAAACAGGCTCGAAGCTGCGAGCCCTGGAGGGTGGAGAGCCAGGTTTCTGTTGTGATTCTTGGTGCAACTGGCACCAGAACTCACAGATTCATATTTCATAGTAGCATAAACTTGGATTGAAGTACTGTAGGTGGTTTTCGAGAAGGAATCAAGGAAATCAATCACTTGTTGTCAAAAAAAAAAAGGAAATCAATCAGATATGGAAAAAGCAGCAAAACGTAACAAAAGCCAGACGAGCTACGCCAAACCAAAGGTTTGTACAGGCCCACCATAAAAGCAGGCAGAATTCGAGTCTTTTGAGAGCAACAATGGCGAACTGTCCTGCCTGCCCAACGTGACATGTTTTCGTGCCAATATTCGACCGCCGAATACGCGTACAGATTCGTAGTCGTAGCGGATAATGCACACGTACTCTGTATTTCACAGAAACAAATAGCAGTCTTTCTCCGTTGCCCTCATAATATAGGCTTCAAAATCGAGAACTTTTGCGCTCTTTCTTCATGAATTTCACAATGGCCTTGTTTAGTTTCTCAAATTCACCCCAAATTTCACTATGCAAAAAGGAGATTTCCCATCACATTAAAATGCCGGTAAATTTATGGAGTACTAAATGTACATAAAATTATAAACTAATTGCACAGTTTTGTTGTACTTTACGAGACGAACATTTTGAGTCTAATTAATTAATTTTTAGACATTTTTTACACTAAAAAACAAAATGCTACAGTATTCGGGAGTGGCACTGTGCAAAGTTGGCCACCCCCGACTCGGACATCTAAACAAGGCGAATACACGACGACGACGAAGAAAAGCTCAGTTGCCTCAGATGCGCAAGATTGAAGCCAGGCCTCGTTTAGATGCCCAAATCGGGTGTTCTCCATTTACTGTGCTACACTGTAGCATTTTGTTTTTATTTGGTAATAATTATCCAAACATTGATTAATTAGGCTTAAAATGTTCGTCTCGTAAAGTACAACAAAATTGTGCAATTAGTTTTTGATTTCATCTACATTTAGTACTTCATGCATGTGCCAACATTTTGATGTGATGAGAAATCTTCTTTTTGCATAGTGGAATTTAGGGTGAATTTGGTGAAACTAAACAAGGCCCTAGTAAAGTAATAAGGGCTATTTTATTGAGCATTACACACCATATGCAGAACAAGGTGCTACTACTACAACTATTCAGCTTCAGAGTTCAGAGCCATTACAAACCTGATGGTGAAACACAAGACGCTACCACTACCATCACCATTTGATCACCACAAAAACAGTTCCATGTCCATCCCCATATCCATCAGCTACTACGCTTGAAGCTACCAGCTACCACCTACTGGTGCCTAGTCCATTTTCACAGCTTGGCATGCACAAAAAAGAACAGGGAGGCGTGATCGACACAACAGGTGTGCCAGCGCCATGGCCGATCAGACTCTGAGGAGGTAGACGCTGAGCTCGGGCCCGCTATGGCCGCCATGGCCGCCGCCGCTGCTGTTGTCCGGGTTCATCATGTAGAAGGCCTCCGAGTCGCGGGAGCCGACGACGCGCTCGAACCTTGCGCGCATGTACATGACGTCGCCCTCGCCGCCGCCGCAGCTGGCGGCGGGGATGACGCCGGCGCCCATGGACACGGGCTCCAGCGCGCGGAGCACGCGCCAGTCCGCGGCGCCGCACTCGCGCCGCACCGCGTACCCGCAGCTCTTGCCGTTGCAGTAGGCGCGCCACACCGTCTCCTCCACCAGCTTCTTGCCTACACCGGCCGGGGCCCCCGCCCCCGGGGACGGCAGCGCGGCCGCGGCGGACGAGCCCTTGGCGCGCTCGCACTCCAGCGCGATGCGCACCAGGCCCGAGGCCATCTCCCGCACCAGCGCCGCCGTGGGCGCCGCCAGCTCCAGCAGCAGCGCCGGGCACGCGCGCGGGTCCACCTGGAACGCCAGGTGCACGTGGCCGCGCCGGTGGCCGTACAGCGTGCCGGTGAGCCGCGCGCCGAGGCCTACCTGCCGGTGCCGCCCGGCCACGGCGTTGGCCAGCGCGGACCGTAGGCGCGACACGACCGTCCGGACCTTCCTCCTCCTCTGCCCTGCCGCTGCCGGCGGCGGCGGCGGCGGCGGATGCGGCTGGTGCAGCGCTGGCGCCGCGCGCGCCGCCTTCAGCGGAGGGGACACGACGAAGCCCTCGGAGTGGAAGGACGGGCAGGCGGAGGAGAAGGCCATGGTCGCCTCGTCGTCATCCTCCGCCTCCGAGCTCTTCATGTACTCGTCGTCCCCGAACGTCGCGGCGCCGTGGCTCTTGCTCTTGCCGAGAACGGGCCACTTGAAGTGCCGCCTGGAGAAGGAGAGCGAGTCGTGCGGGTTCCTCGCCGTGATGGTTCTCATGGTGGTGCGGTGCCTTGCTGTGTTCTCTTTCTCCTACCCTGAGCTAGCTCAAGCTTTCTTGAAGCAAGCAGAGGAATGCGATGGACTGGAGAGCTACGCGCTTGTGTTGGGCTGTGTGCGCGAGGTTATATTCAAGCTCAACGGAGCTGTAGGAGTACGCTGCTCCCACTCGTTCCTAGCCACCTCTGTCCCTGCACCACACCACAGTCCACAGGCACTGGTAGGGCTTTTGTACTGGGGAGGAGGCTGGTGAGCAGAACCCACCAGCTTGGGCTGTGGCCTGTGGCTGAAGGCCCTGGGCCGGTGGGCCCTGCAGGTCTGGCCCTTGTTTCTTTCTTGTGAGCAAATGGTAGACAGGAACTGAGATTGAGGCAGCGGGGCAGGATTGAGGAATTTATGGTTTGATTAGGGCCGTGTTTAGTTCGGCCTGCAGATTTTGCACCGTGCAAGATTCTCTCACCGTAGCATTTCATTTGTATTTGTAAATTTTTGTCCAAACATTGATTAATTAGGCTCAAAATGTTCGTCTCG
Organism: Saccharum hybrid cultivar R570; assembly: GCA_038087645.1. Classification (NCBI taxonomy): domain Eukaryota; kingdom Viridiplantae; phylum Streptophyta; class Magnoliopsida; order Poales; family Poaceae; genus Saccharum; species Saccharum hybrid cultivar. Next base: position 3,317,128 of record JAQSUU010000449.1, read on the forward strand.
TAAAGTACAACAAAACTGTGCAATTAGTTTTTTATTTCATCTACATTTAGTACTCCATACATGTGCCGGTATTTTGATGTGACGGAAAATCTTCTTTTTTTAGTTAAATTTGAGGTGAAACCTGATATCTAAACAACGGCCTAGATAATTGGGGCCCTGAGATTGCGTGTCCATGTCAGTATGTGTGACAGACAGAGAGTGACAAGAGAGAGGAGGGGCCGTGCCTGCTTTGAATTTGATGCCGAACTGTAGCTTACAGTACAGTGCTGGAGGGGGTTTGTTAATTCGTGAGCACCTGTGAATGTGATTATGTTAGTGGATGATGATGATGTACTGATGAGGCTAGAGTGAAGTGTTCATTGGCTTGTCCTCAGAGGTTTCTTCTGTCTCCAGGTTCTCAGCGGTTTTTATGGGCAGCAGATTAGAAAACAGCTACCGTCTTGTTTAGGTTCCGAACAAACGAAGACTTGATCGCCTGATTGGTACAATGGTTGTCCTGCTGAATTTTTCTTATGGAGCATAGTAAAAGTATATACAGTGAAATAAGCGTAGTGCCTGCATTTGTCAGGGTAAGCAAATTCTCTGGATGGCGTCTGCAGGCTTACTGTTATAGTATACCTATAAGCACGTCTTAGTCAGTGACCACTGCTGAGCATTGACAAGCTGAAAACTACCTACGGCCTTGTTTAGATGTTAAATTTCTCCACAAATTGTACTATGCAAAAAGAAGATTTCCTATCACATCAAAATGCTGGCACATGCATGGAGTACTAAATGTAGATGAAATAAAAAAACTAATTGCACAGTTTAGTTGTACTTTGCGAGACGAATCTTTTGAGCCTAATTAGTCAATGTTTGGATAAAAATTCACAAATACAAACGAAATGCTATAGTGCAGAATCTTGCACTGTGCAGATTTTGGCCATCCAAAATCAGGCCTAACTAAACACGGCCTACGTTAAGAATCGAAGCGTCGTGGTCAGAAACACAAGTGAAACCAACGCAACTAATGAAGCATCTTCCTTTAAATACGGGAACAGAGGGGCATGCAGCGCCGCTTTACCTAACTGTACCGAACTGAAGCTCATAGTCACAGCTGCTCTTCTCCGACTGCGGCCGTGCGAGGACGAGCACAATAAAAATCTGAAAACACCACATATAGGAATACAGTGTTTCTCCACAAATCTTGAAAACACCACAGTAAAACTGTCATGGCATCAATTCTTTGGTAGCGTCAAATCCGGAGTTTTGGTCATTTTCAGTTCACAACAGACTGTTTCATCTTTGTGGCTCTGTCAGAGCGTTTCTTTAACGGAATCTTCGACTACGAGCTGAACACGCTACTGTAACATGCAATTCCCTAGTCCTTTTCCTTTCAATCGTGAACGGTGTGCACCTTTCTTTCTTTTGAACGGGGAGTGTGAGAGTGAGTGAGAACGTGAGATCCAAAGTCCCAGCTGAGAGAGACTGAGGGCGGCTGCGGCTGCGGCGGCAGATTGCAGGAGCAGAACAGAAAGACGACGGGGGGAGGGGAGAGCAGCGGCGGCGGCAGAGGGAAAGCAACAAAGCAGAGAGGAGGAGGGCGTTGCTGTTTTTTTCCTCTGCCAAAGCTGCTTGGGGATCGGCGCTACGCGAGGCGGGTCCCAAAGCGAAAGCTGCTGCATGCTGCCGGGCTGCCGCTGCGCTTGCTTGCTTTGACCAGGGCCTATGGCCACACACACCGCCACAGTCCACAGGTGGCAGGCCACCCACTGCCAGCCAGGGGACCGACGCCGCGACGGCGACGGTGCGTGGCGGCAAGCACCGGATTGGAAGCGCCGGGCGCCGGCGCAGGTCGGGTCCAGGTGAGGACGTGACACGCCGTACCAGCCGCCGGCCCCTCGTCCTCGTAGCTATGACTGGCACTATTGCTAGTGCCGCGGGATGCGGCAGTGCCGCTGCCGGCCCCTCCCTCCCTCCACGAGACCAGACCACGACGCCGTGCCCGTGCTGTGCTACGCTGCGACGCCGACGCGTTCGGCGGTCGGCAGGGAGAGACAGACACGGGCCACGGCTACTAGCTCCGTCGGTGTCCGTCCATCGTCGCCCTGTTCTAGTGTACTGTACAGTATAGTGCTGTCGTCCCTGCCGCTGATCTGATGGCAGGCCTGCTGCTGGATGCTGATGGCCGTGCCTTCTTCAAGAATCCAATCCCGGTCTTCAATTTCGCGTCTGCTTCATGGTTTCGTACTGTGTATCATGTTGCTGTCTACGGAGTCGTGCTAGTACCAACAGGGCAACAGTCCTTGTCCTTCCACTCATGAATGACGATCGATGGCTCAGCCGCTCAGGGACCGGCCTCGTTTAGTTCGTCCCAAGAGGTTACCCCCTATCCTATCTGATATTAATATTTAATACATGCATAGAGTACTCATTAAATATAGATTAAAAAATAACTAATTGTACAGATTGTGACTACTTTGCGAGAATCTTTTAAGCCTAATTAGTCCATGATTTGACAATAACGTGCTACAGTAACACATATGCTAATGACGGATTAATTATGCTTAATAAATTTGTCTTGTGATATTTTTTTAGTAGTATCCGAACACCGCATGCGATATCCCCATGTGACATCCAAAACTTTACACCCTAAAACTAAGCGAGGCCATACATGCATCCATGATGACGATACTAAGTGGTGGTGATTGTTTGTCTTGTGAACGTATTTTGGTTTCACAAATGTGCTGCTGATTGTCATGAAATATAAAGAATTCAAATTTCTCTTAAGTTACACTATGCTAATTTTGACTAAATTTATAGAGAGGAGCATTGGCATTTAACACATCAAAGATGCATATTATAAAAATATATATCATAATATATCCATTTTTTTGAACCGAGGAGTTTTTCTCTCCATTCTCATGCACTGTGCACAAAAAATACTGCGGGCGCCGAGGATCGAACCCGGGCTGGCCGAGCTTTCGTTGAAAGCTTCTAACCAACTAAGTCGTGAAATATATCCAATTAATCTAATTTAAAGTCCTACCCAATTTTCTTCTTTTTTATAAATTTTAGTTAAGATTATTATATTTTACCTTATGACAAAACTAGATCTCTCATATTTCAAGATAGAGGGAGTAGTACAATATAAGGGTAGGCCAGTCTTGTATCACATGTGGACATACCCAGTTCGTGAACCGACTACTCCACTCTCTCCGACCCAAGAAACTGAAAAGGATGATGCATGGCTTAGCTTCAGTTGTGGCAAGTGTGGAAGCCATAAAAAGTATGGCTACAAAATTGCAACCAAACATCCCTTGATTTTTTTTTTTCATGTTTCCTACATTTTTACTATGATAAGAAAATATGTTATTTTTTAATTAATCTAATTCCTTTGTTCCAGGCATTAGAAGAAAATCAGTCCGGATGGCCACTGGGACTCACTCTTGGCGTGGAGCTGACCATCAGGAGTTGTTCGGCTGATGGTTTTTACGACTGATAAGCCGTCTGATGTTATTTTGTTGTAAGAGAAAAACACTGTACCATAGCTGATAAGTTGGACTAATAAGTTCAAGTGAACATGGCGATGTCAACAGTCAACACCAAAAATTGCTTACAAATACAACCGAGTACCAACATCTAAACTGCAATGGACTATTATCTGGGTAATGACTGAAGAGGATTACATGTGTCATCAACAACTATTTTGACTCTCTGACACGTACACGTGTTTACAATTACGTAAGCTAATAAGGTAGACGTGCGGAGTGCAGACGTGACGTGATGCAGCCAGCCAGCCAGCCATACGGCGAGCAGAATCCTTTGGGCCGGACCATTTCCTCGCATGCCGATACGGCTGCCGGCGCAGCACGGCCGCCGCATCCAATGCTGGTCACCTAACAACTAACATGCACCACGTTACACGTACGGTGAGAATTCTGGAAGGACGGTGACAGACAGAACTCAGAATCCTATGGCTGCGACAGAAGAGGAGGCACCCGGCCTCCCGGCGACACCGACGTGACACGGCACGGAGGCGGCCGGCAGTCGGTACCGACCTCCCTGCACGAGGGCACGTCGGTTGCCGACACCGCGCTGCGCTCGACCAAACAGCGGAAATTGGCAGGCCATCTCGCCATGTACAAACGTCTGGCCCTCACAGGCAGCAACAAATCTATGCTCCTGTATGGTGCTTCCTACTGGACGAAATTCTACATCACTCTTTGAACATTTTTCACATGAATTGGCGATGCATTCTTACGATGATGAAACAACCTCCTATTCTATTTACAGAATTGTATTAGGATTCTATATATTTTGTAATAAAAACAAAACAAGGAAATTAAACAGGTGGTATACTGTATGTAGTAGAGCACTGCCTACAACCTAGAGGACCCTTCAAAAATCTATCTTCTATTCTTCTTCCATCAGTCATCAGTGGCAACTGGCGCCCCTAAACAAGGATTGAAGCTGCGTTTGCTCGGCCCAGTGAAAACACCAAAACATATCTTGGACGCCATGTAGCTCACCATGTTGGCACACATGCACACAGATGCGTAGCTTTCTTGTGCATGCACGCTAAAGTATTGGAGGAAACCCTTTCTCTGTACAGACCTATCACAAAGCAAGTAAAATTCTCAATATAAGAATGAAAAGTCGGCTCCTTCGGGCATTTAAATATTGACGGAGGAACAGAAGGACCAAAGCTAAACCGAAAGATCATATTGGCTGCACAATATTGATATAGAAAGAAGCAAAACCTGTTTAGAAGGGACTAATTTGGCGGGCCAATTTAATTTGCCACTCATAAACCAGGCGCTCCGGGGTAGGTGCCGAAGCGTCCCTCTCATGCGCACTTGCATCATCAACATGAATGACAGATAAAACATCTTCAAGCATTTTGTCCCTGCCACCCCTTAGTGGATCCTACAATGAAGCATCAAGTCAAGGCTACAAGGATAACTATGTGAAGTTTTGGATGGCAGAAGATTTCAGTGAATTTTCTGCAGAACTCCTGTAAGATGACAGAATTTCAAATAGCTCTGTTTACTATTGTACAGTGCTTTCTTCATCAATTCAAACACATCTCTAAAAGAAAATAGATATTTTTCTGTCAGTAATTTTTTGTTTAAGTTTCAGTAAAGTGATCTCAGACGGCCTAGTCCACGACATCCAATAACCTATAAATCTCACGAGCATTCTTTTTTCTTCTTCTTTCCTTTGGAATAAAGCCTGCTGAAGTAGATGCAGTAATGTATGTAAAATGAGCATTGTTCTGCAATCCTTCTCATTGGAGTTATACAACCAATACATGAAATTTCTCAAGAGCCATTCGTACAGCAGCATGTTAGTTCATCAATTAATGATAAAACTTTATAAAAACTAAAAAGCACAAGAGCCAAAGTGATATGGCTTCAGCACTCATATTCTGGTATTCAAGATAGCCTACCTGTAAAAATACATCAGTATGTGTTTTCCCTTCATACAATTGTAACTCTACTTTTCCACCAGCTTGTTTAAGGACATCGGCAAAAGTTTCACTGTGCGTAAAATAAAAAAACGGAGCTATTCAGAGCCAGTAGATGGAGCAAGAAAGGATTATCTTGAACAGAAAGGCAAATCAATGTTATATGAGCTTGATTTCAGAAATGAAAACTAATAATGGCAAGAAACTAATTTTTAGGGGCACAATTACAAGTATCAAGAGACAGTGTTTGCATGAAACAATACAGAAAGTATAAGCTTCTGTAGAACTTGTAGCTCTTGCTAATTAATCCTGGCATTGAACTTTTGTAAAATGTTATTAAAAGTCAGTCTAAATTGGAGTAATGGTTCCTATCTACAAGTACGATTTCAAACCAAAATAAATTGCTAACATATGCCTACAGTTTTGTTTGTATATTCAATTTAAATTTGATGTTAGCATCTTGATAACAAATAAGAAAAATCTCAAATAAAGCAGCGGAAAATATATAATCACTTGAGGTTGAGGTATCAATAACACGGTTAGAGTAAGCTAGCCCAGAACAAAAATAATCAACCTGGCAGATGATGGTATGGAGTAATCTGCTGTTCCATGCAATAGTACAATCTGAGGTAGTAGAGATATGGTTTCTGCACTTAATTTTTTGGCGACAATTTCAGGTGAGAAACGTGGCAGTGATTCCACTCCCTCCATTATGCTGAAATCGTGGTTCTAATTTAGTCAGCACTTATTCAATTGCAAAAAGAACACCTCCACAAAAAAGCACATCCACATTATTTACCTGAGAAATATTGAACGATAAAGACCACGTTCATGAAAGTGATCGACCAAATTTTGGATGTTGTATCTGCAAATTGAAAATAAGTACACATGTCATGTGGGATCGGCAACAATACCTTAGTATCTCAGTTTGGGACCAGCAGAAACAGAGTGGTGGAAGTATGTTTTGTTTGACAGATGATTTTATATGTTTATTTGCTAAAATGCAAAATTCAAACTGCTGAAATCCAAGAAGTCTGGCCTTTTCTAGAAGTGAGGTGCTAGACCCAGTTTCATAAATCAGATTTCATTATTCAAGCATGGTGCAGGCATTTTTAGTGTTTTATCAGATAAAAATATTTTATGTGCTAGTACTACTGAGAAATGATTAATAATACGATATATGATTAAGAACATAAATTTACAGACATAATAAAACAGATGCCGAGGCTTTCAAGTTCTCACCCTCCAGATAAACCAAAATACGCTTTTATTTGAGCCACATTCCAATAGGTACTCTCTCCCTTCGATTCTTTAACTGCTTGCTCTAAGAGAGCGCAGGCCGCAATATGTGCTCCTGCTGATTGACCCATCAAGTAAATTCTGCAGATTCGTCATAAATTGATTTATTAAAAGTTAACAATTAAAATACAAGATCTAAAGAAGAGAGGGTACAGAGCTCAAAGAACAACTGTAACTACTTGTAAACAAATGGCAAAGTATCACTTACTTATTAGGATCCCCTCCTAAGCTAACAACATTGTTACAAATGAATGACATCGCCTCAGAAGCATCACTGACCATGTCGCTTATTGTTCCTTGAGGGAAATTTCTGTCCGCCATATTTAAATTTTGACAATCAAGCAAAGAGAAATCAACCAGTCAATACTCAAAAGTAATAAAAAAAATACAGGTTGAAAACATAATGGTGAATTACATGTATGTGGTGTATACATCACAAAATTCTTTTAAGGCATCAGCACCTGTAATCAATACAAGCTACTATAATTCCTCTCTCTGCTAACCGCCTTCCAAGGAGAGCACCCCACGCCTTGTAACTAAATATAAGCCACATTAGTAACAAAGGAAAGTCACCATGAATGAACCTTGTAACATATTGTGATTTGTGAGGAAACTGTCACTTACCCAATGATCCAAGCTCCACCAGTTACAAATGCCACCACTGGACTGGATCTGCTGTTATCTCTGGGCATGTACAAATCCAACCTGCATAATATCTCTGGATCTACTGTTACAAATGTTCGAGGACGCTATATAGCACGTGACTTTCTTTAATCTTTACTTACCTATTTCTTGGTTGTTCTCCATAGACTACACTTCTAATAACCTGACTTGAAAAGAAATAGTAGTACCCAACTGGAAACAAACAAAAAAAGGGGCATAAATATTAGTTGTTAGAATATGTTACCTCAACCATATTTCAGCACCATCTATCAACAACATATAAGGAAGCAAATTGTTCATCAAGAAAAGGTTGGGGAAACAAAATACCCGACAAAGAGGCAAAGAATATGTAAACATAATTAAAATTAACATTTTGAGATAACCAAAAGGTAAATCCCTTATCGCACACCTTTTATGAAACCAGGCATGAGTAAAACTGCATACACAAGGAGTGCAATAAGCTGCGATATCCACCGATAACCAACCCTGAAAAATCACAAAGCATGTCAGAAATTCAATCATGGAGCTCTGTTGCATTTGTGCATTGCGGTGAATGGACATCAAACTGTATAGAAATACAAATTAACATTTTGCTCTATGCAAGCAAAAGATGCCACAACATCCCTTAGAAACAGTTGAAGAAAAGGGAAAAACAATGTTTAGTAGCTTGCTCCCAATATTACAGGTTCTTAGTTCTTTTTTTTTTCTCGATCAATTATATTACAGGTTTTTATCACCATAAGGAATAGGGATGCAGGTTCTTATAAATTACTATTACCCCTGACCACTCCGCATACAGGTCACATCAACTGTAATACTACACTATAATCTACCGGAGAGGTGTCAGACAAACGGTAACCACCAGCGATCTAGTAACAGAAGCGAAGCATCTCGCAGCACACGAAATTTCAGAGCGATCGGTGGCAGCAAGATGCGCGGGGGGTGGTCGTTAACAATCGCGAGCGAGTAATATTGGTAAACGCAGATCACCCGAGGTATCCGAGCAGGGTGAAGGCGAGTCCCGTGACGAGGTACGTCTCGGCGGCGGCGTGCCCGACGTCCTCCCGGAAGGTGGAGCGCCTCCCGTCGGCCGCGCGGCCGCTGCGGGGGCTCGAGAAGTCGAGCGGGACGGGGCCGGTGCGGCGGCGCAGTCCCTGCTGGGGACCGCCGCGCGGGACGAACGCCTCCCCCTCGGCGCTCCCGGCCCCGCCGGCGGGGTGCTCGCTGGCGAGCTGCATTGCCACGGCGATCGACGGGTGCGAGGGGGCCGACGGCAGCGTAGGGTGAGGGAAGCGGGCCCGGGGTGGCCTGGAGGTGGAGTCATGGAGAGAGAGGGAGGGGTGAGAGGGGAGCGGGGGTGAGGTTGGGGAGGCCAAAATTAGGAGGCGGATGAGCGCGCTAGTCGCGACGGCGGCGAGAGTGCCCGCGGGCGCGTGTGGCCGTGTGGTGTGTGTGTGTGTGTGTGCAAGGGAGGGGAGGAGGACGCCGGAGGGCGCGGCGGGGGTGAACCATTTGGTCATGGGTTCATGGAAATTGACGAGGCCCACACGTCTCGTCGGAGCCCGCGAGTCTCTACAACGGCTGTGGTGGGCTGAGCCTAGTTTTGTGGTTGGGCAAGGCCTGGGCAGCGAGCCTACAATACAAATGCTGGGCCTCTCTGACTGGGTTGCCGTTGGCTGGCCCAACGCGACGGCACGCGGCGACGTGCTGGCTTTGCGCGTGTGCCGGCGCCGGCGTGACAAACTGAAGCGGTGGCGCTGGCTGCTCCCGGTCCTCCTGGGCTGGAACGCGTGCGGCGCCGGCGCGTTGCATGACTGCATGCCGGAAAGTCGGAAACGGACCACGGTTTTGGAGCCCGGCCCCGGTCCACGGTCTCTCAGGCAGGCTGTTCTGTTACGATGCGCGTCGGCCGTAGCGCAGGTCGGTCGGTGCACGGCACATGCGCGGATGGGCTTTGCTCTGCATCTGCTCAGCGTGAAAAGCGGATCGCGGTCACGTTTCTCGGTGCTACCGCGCGTCCGCGCCACGCCACGCCCGCCACAAGTGATCTCGGTGGAAGAACGGAGTGGAAAGCAGTGAGAATTGAACAGAGAGTGGTGAGGAGATTTTTAACTCCAGGCGTAAATAGCTAAGAATTCTTTTTTGTTTTGTTTGATCCATTAGAATCTGTGTGATTTTTTGGCATTTGGCAGAGCGCGCAGCCAGATGGCCCTAATCCGCAACCAAAAAGAATCCCATCAGCACATTATTAGAAACGAGAGAGATTGAGCAGCAAGGTTAAACAAATTCATCGAAATATGTACACATTTTCTGCGTTCATCGATGTTACCAACCATCAATAAGTTTTTGAATTACATTATCTGTGTCAGTTATCCTACATTGACCTGATGAGCATCTTCCTAATAACAAAAAAAAAACAGAGAGAGAGAAGAGAGAACAAGTAATCATTGCGGCAGCCGGTGAGCGAGATCGATCCATCAGGGGGACACGGGGCACGGGCATCATGCGACGCCGAGGAAGTCGAGCGCGGACTTGGCCATGACGGCGGCGAACTCCTGGAAGCTGATGACGCCGTCGCCATCGGCGTCGGCGTCGCGCATCATGCGGGTGAGCTCCTCGAAGGTGAGCGGCTGCCCGAGGCGCGCCATGGAGCGCGCCAGCTCGGCGGCGGAGATGTAGCCGTTGCCGTCGCGGTCGAAGGCGCGGAACACCTCCAGGAGCTGGGCCTGGTCCACGAGGTGCGTCTGCGTGGTGAGCAGCGGCGCGATGGCGGCCGCCAGCTCGCCGAACTCCACGGACCCATTGCCGTCGGCGTCCATGGCCGCCAGCAGCGCCCGGGCCTCCTCCCCCGTCGGGCGCAGGCCCAGCGACCGCAGCAGCGCCGCTAGCTCTAGCTGCGTCAGGCTGCCGTCGCCGTCCATGTCGAACCGCCCGAAGATCTCGCGGAGCTGCTTCAGCTGGCTCCCGCGCAGCACTGGCTGATGCGGCTGTGGCTGTGGCTGTGGCTGAGGCTTCGGCGCCGGAGAGGAGGCCGCCGGTGCTGCTGACCTTGTCATTGCGTGCGCGTAGAGGAGACTTGTGGAGATAGACGGAGGACGAACTCAACTGAAAGGTGCGGGGAGATGATGAGGAGACGGTGACCGGGTTTATTTATGGAAGGGTGGAGGTGGATCTACCGGGAAGACGCGTCGCGAGGGGTCTGGTTGGTTCGTTTTGGCTGGAGACACTGGAGACCTGCGCCGCGACCGAGTGACCGAGCCATGGAGGGAAAGTCCCCGGTGGCTGAGCGTCAAAGCGTCTTGGGCCTGTGGGGCTCTAGGTTTTTTGGTTGCAAACTTGCAGTTGCAACTGACGGTGGGGTCAAGTTAGCTGCAACTTTTAACCTCTAATTTTTTTTGTTGCAAACTTGCAATTGCAACAGACTGTCGAGTGACCTAGACATTTCACAAGAGCTGTACAGGAATTCAATTCAGTTTCACGAAAAAATATGGAAATATCTAGCGTGCAGACGTCTGGCCCTAGTCCTGCGTCCGAACGCAATTCCGCCGCACCCAGTCCGGTCCCCAGTCCGCAGGGGGCCTCAACCTCGTCATGTCCGCGTCACCTCCATAGCCAGGTTCTGTATCTCCGTCACGCGCTCACGCGGGGAGATGCCACGGTGGGGCCAGCGGAGGCAGCATGTCATACGGGAATAGGCCATGTGCGCCAGCGTGGACGCCTGCGCGTCCTCCGGTGGAGTGCTGCCGCCAGCTTACAGTCAACGCCGCCATGGCTCCCCGCACTACCTCTCTCCTCCTCTGTAAACAGTGCTATATTGAGATCTACTTTTGCAACACTTAGTTGAAACAATTGCAACACACGATTGAAACAGATGAAATATTTGGAACATACACTTGCAACATAGTCATTGTAACATATGCAACATCCAGATAGAACACTTGCAACATACGTCTGAAACAGATGAAACATATGGAACATGTTGTTGCAACATATATGTGAATATATATGCAAACATCCAGATCAAAACACTTGCAACGTACATCCAGAACAGATGAGACATTTTGAACAAACGCTTGCAACATACCTCTGAAACACTTACAACATCCAAGATCTACTTTGCAATATCCCTAAGAAACAACTATAACATAGAAACATACATTTGCAACATAGGTGAGAGAAAGACTGAGCCGACTGATTCCAACCGTCGAGGTCGGAGCCAGCAACGTGCGGCGGTGCACGAGCACCACCAGCACCCAGCACCACCACCAGCCAACGCCACCAACATTGGCCTTGCCTCAGCCTAGCGAGTGGCGCGTGCTACGAGAGGGAGTGGGCGGTGGGGCGCACGACCGAAGCAAGGAGCAAGGTGTGGATGGTGCGCGTGATGGACGGGGGGACAGGAGCGAGCGGCGCAGGTAGAACACGTGGTGGCGCAGGAGCGAGAAGTGAGCAAGCGACACAGGGTAAGGACACGGTGGGGAGAAGACCGAGCGAAGTGAGCCTACGGTGTACGGATGAGAATAAGAGACGAAGGAAGTCAAATTTGTGTTGCACGTCACGCCACGCGTCTGTCCGGAACGAGCCAGTGGCATTGGACGTCCTGTTTGTAGCATTATCGAAAAAATATAGGATTGGAAAAAGAAAATCCTGTGTTTCAGTATATTCAGCACCGTTCCTTACGGTGTGGCAACGGTGGTTGAAGTGTCCAAAGGCGATTCCGTCTCTGAATTCTCCGGACCTACAAAACGATTGGCCTACGGCGATTCCTCAGTTCAGTTGTTACACTGCCTGGCTGTGCTGTGCTCCAGCTATAACTGGGTTAGGAAGAGGAATAAATCCATCAGTTCATGCCTGCCTGAAACAGAAGGGCCGAAGGGGTGCGGTTGACGGTGGGCATCAGCGGCTCAGGATTAGCAAAGAGAGAATCTTACAGCTCCGGGCCGGCCCTGCTGGTTTGTGCTCTCCCATAAACAAAAATAGACAGACAGGAGTGGCTCGTCACTCATGAGGACGTGATCGATTGGTCATGTATGCAGTATCGTTTTCTTCTACTCTATAATTGGGCCTGTTCGTACCTGAACATTTCAGAGCTATCTGTTCTTCTGTTCATGGCTTCAAGTTTCTGCATATTTTATTCAAGTCAAATGATTAGCGGCTCAGAGGCAGAAACCTTTTGCTGTGTTCTCCGTTTCTCTGCACTCAGAATTGCATGTATCCTGCGAGAATTCTCTCTACATCAACCATGAGCACACCAGATGATATGACATCCATTTAGTTTTCATTTCAAGTTCGATTCTCTTCAATTTCTGCAAATGCTGGGTATGAAAACAGCTGGGTCAACAATCCTTTTCCCGTTTTCCATATGCAGAGTCCCACCTACTTGGTTTCACATTGCCGTTCAACAATCCTCAGTTGAGGGTTTCTGCCTAGCTGCTATTTCGAAAAAGAATTTCCATCGGCCAGGAAACATAGACGAGCAAGCCTGGTTCTTTTCATTGATTGATAAAAACAGAGTTACAGAATGGATGGACAGAGAATTTACATAAAGGCAATAAGTGCACTAGCTCCATTAACCAGTTTGCTTCCCCATAAAACAAATGAAATCGACATCCACAAGATCTAGAGGCCATTCTTCAGACCACAGCTCCAGCAGGGTTCCACCTATCATGGACCTCTGTACTGCCGGAAGCATCCAAGGCATCCTGGTCGCTGATCTACAGGGATCATGCCTCCTCCCTTAGATGTGTCGATTGCCTCCAACATGGACACCACCTCAGCCATCTCAGGCCGCTTGTCGGGGTTCGCGTCCCAGCAACGCTTCATCACATTTGCTAAAAAGCTTGGACAGCAACGTGGTATCTCTGGCCTCAAGTTCTGTAGACAAGGTAGTATTGTATCGTCCGCTTGCTCAAAATTCAGCAGCTGTAAGGAGTGCTAAGCAGAAAATATGAAAGGCGCGAAACAGATTTTTACCTGACGAACAACAGCAGAAGTGACCTCTGAGAAGCTCAAATCAGGATATGGCATATCACAGCAGTATATCTCCCACAAACAGATCCCGAAGCTATAAACATCACATTTCCTGTTGTACGGATTTCCATTGAGAACCTTCACATGAAATGCCAAAGTAAGGCACATAACATAACATAACATAACATAACATAACATAACATAACATAACATAACATAACATAACATAACATAACATAACATAGACAAATACAACTTGTTTAGTGCAAGAATGTATTTTTTTCATTAGATTACTATGCTAGAACTAAAGTGATGACAACACGAAATAAAAGATCAGCTAGGGGAGGGGAGATCAGTGTCATTGCCCAGGAAAAGCTACCTCAGGTGCCATGTAACCAAGTGTTCCAGTTTCACCGGTCATATCACTGGGATTAGAAGCTTCAAGGCGAGCAACACCAAAATCAGCAATTTTCACAGTTCTTGTTTTATCAAGAAGCATATTTTCAGTCTTTACATCACGATGCACAATCTTCTTGGAATGAAGATAGCTTAATCTAATAAAGATTTAAAAGTCAATACAGACAATACTTATCAAATAAGAAATAGTAAGACAAAGATTCAGAGAATGAGGATGAAGCAGTAAAATACTAACCCCCTTGCAAGGTCAAGAGCAATTTGGACGACGACCTTAAAAGCTAACTTCCTTCTCCTGTTCTTTATCAGGAATGATTTTAGTGCACCACCAGGAAGGTACTCCACAACAACACAGCAGATATTAGTTGGCATGCCAATGTGACCGTTTTCTGTTTGAATATTCAGATCCCTTGCCCCCATTATAGCTCCTATAAACTGTATGGGAAAAATCAAAGCTGTTGTTACAGTAGCTGACAAACGAACATAATACTGAAGAAACATTTGTGTTCAAAAAATACTGAAGAAACATGAATCTTGATAGGTTGATTCTACCCCATTTTCTCTAATGCTAGGACTATCACCCAGCTTTTCAAAAATGAAGAAACAAGTCAGCAGAGTACTGAAAAAAAACATGAATCTTGGTAAATCAATTTGAACATGTGAATATTGAGATTTTTTTCATCTTTATCGTGACTAGAGAAATAGTAATCATGGATGTATAATAGCATAACATGTAGGAAGCTGCTCGATTGACTTACTTAAACTATGGTTCAAGCATTGGATCAGATATCTGATTTTGTGTACAGCAATTACTTTGACAAAAAAGCATGGCAGAATGTTTTACCCAAGCAATGAGAATCATTGTTCACCTTTGATGTGGATATATTGCAAGGAGTGGTGAAGGAAACAAGATACCTAGTTAAGTATGCTACAACAATGGGACAGCACACTAAATCTATCAATGCAATGACCTTCATATGCAATCTAGATAAACAAGTATGACTAGTAATGCATGATACCACACTGAAGGCCCATCCCAATTTATCACCATTTCTTCAAATACAGCTGACTATAAAGTAAAAAATATGAAGAAACAAACAATGTCTTCTTTAGCTGAGCAGTACCTTAGTTACATTTGGATGGTCAAGCTTATACCAAACAGAAACCTCTTGTGAAAAAGCTGCTCTTAGTGCTTGAATGTCTTGCTCTGACCTATGCCCATCCTCTCCCCAATCAAGTAGTTTCACTAGAAAGTATCAAAAGTCAAAATATCACATAAAAAGGTAACATTTGTAACAATAAGTTCTCATTTTAGTAACAAACTGGCAGACTAAAACAAGAACACAGACTTGTAGTGACCAGGCAATCGAGGTACCATGGTTTGGGAGGAACAGGAATTAGATTTGAGAATTACAGGCGGTAGGTATGAATAAAATATAGGATACTATGTGCTTCACTATCCAAGCTACAGTTGACTATACATACTCAATTTAGATGTTTGTTTTGGAAATTGACCATAACTACTACTATCCCCCTATAAAGGATAACAGGATAACATCATCCAGCATATTCTTTTGGTACTGAATTGTAGCCAAACAACTGATTGCCAAATCATGGAAGCCATGCCAAGATAAGAGAAATGAGTGAGTGCAAACCATCACTGTAACAGGGCATGCAATCTATACAAGCAGAGCACCTGCTTGAAGCGCTCAACATGTAGTGGAATATACTTAGGCAAGTACTGTAGGATGGATCGACAAATAAAGTTCTTCTATGCTGTTGCCATGTCATGCTAGACAGTCTAAATCTGGTGAGAAAATCTAGATTGCATCTGGCCCTACAAAGTTCTCTGCCTTTGTGGAATCCCCAAAGTAACTTCGCATCCAACAATTGCCGCGTTTCGGCTCCAAGCGATCACAAGAATCACGAGTAGGCGATGGTCCCGATTCACATGAGCGACCAAAAGCCGCCCTATCCATCCAACTGATGTCACGGGGTCGCACTCGCGGCACGGGAAGCCCCCAAAAAAGCAGCGCGTCAACTCCCGCAATTTGCCAAAAGAGGCAACAGAAAGGAGGGGAGCGCGTCGGGCACGCACGCACGCGAGCCGCCGGCGGTCCCAACCGGCGCCGCATTGGCAGTCCGGCGCGGCGATTCCGGCGCCACGAGACGAGCGCGGGCCATGTGGGGTGCGTGTGGCGTGCAGAGGACGTAGTGGCGGCGGCGCAGCAGGCTACCTGCGACGTCGTGGGCGTCGTAGATGCCGCGGTGGACGGTGCCGAAGGTGCCGCGCGCGATGACGCCCTTGACGACGAGCTTGGCCGGGTCGATCTCCCAGTCCTCCCTCCGCGGGCGCCGGGAGTGCTGCCTGGCGCCGCGCTGGTCCGTGCCCCCGGAGGCCTCCTCCTTGCGCTTCTCCATGGTCCAGGCGCGGCTGAGGTGGCGCTCCAGCTGCTCGTCCAGGCTCTTGAGGTCGATCTGGTCCGCCCGCACGAAACCCCCGTCCCCGCCGCCGCCGCCCTCCTTCATGGCGTCAGTTGGCGCGCCGCTTCGCCTGATCGCCTCGGGACTCCCCACCCGCGTGCGCTCGGTGTGATGACTGGTGTGGCCTGCGGTTGCTGCCCCTGCCCTGCGGTTAGGCTAGCGAGGAGCAGCGGAGGCGGAAGGGGAGGGAGGGTGGCGAGGCGTGGGAGCGGCAGGCATGTGAGCTCAGCACATGGGCTGCCTGCCGAGTGGCCGAGGCAGCGGAAGCGGACGTGTGGGCTCGCGTCGCGGGGCCCAGCGTGGGAAGGGCTCTTCACGCTCGTTGGCAAATGCCGTGGGCTGCGCTGCGCTCGCCGGAGCGGCTGGATCGGCGGCGGGTGGGTGGGGCGCGCCGTATTTATAGTTTATACGCGGCGCGCGGGTCGCGGGACGGCCGGAGTATTTCTTTTGCGTACCAATACGCTACTAGTACTAGTCGTCTAGTCTACTACACCAAAGAACAATGTTCAGTAAAATCTCGCATTTTATTCAACAGCAAGCACAGAAAATCTATGTTAATTGACTCATCTTGTGATCCTTCGGCACTTGTACACGTATAAACAATATGTTTATATGCGCACGAATAGACAAATATGAATAAATTACATTTCACTATTTTTTTAAAAAAACTGGATCCGCGGTGGCTAGACAGCCCTGGGTATTCCAGCCTAAAAAGATTTTCTCATGCAGATCGATAAAAACCCCGAACCCCTGTCATCCTTACACAGTGGCACCGTAGCTCCATAAGATGAGCTGGCCGCAGACTTGTACTTTGGACGTGAGACAAACAGGAGTGTTTTTCCCCCTCCTGGTCGCTATGGCCGCCCCCAGGACTTGAACTGTGACCACCCCAGGAGAGGAAGGTATTAAGCATGGCATTTCATTATTTTTTAAAACAAATAATTTAGAGTTACTCTCTCCTTTCCCAAAAATACACCCCACTTAGTTTTATACCAAAAACCCCCTAGTTACGGTCTCAGGCTTTCAGCTTTAAGATCTACCTCTATCCACGAAAAAATATAACTATGGGTTACATGCAAGTCAAACTAGTTTAATCTTGATCAAGTTTATAATAAATAGTATTAATATTTATATCTCAAGCTTGACTAGTATGAAAATATATTTTATAATCAATTTAATGATACTTATTTTATATTATAAATTTTAGTATATTTTATATAACTTTGGTCAAATTTCAAATTATTTGATTAAAAAAAACAAGAATTTCATTCTTTTATGGACAGAGGGAATAGCATATTATATCTACAATTTATAGATCAAATTAAAGTGATTTCAATATTTATATTTAATACAAACTATAAACAAAGTGAGTCATTAATTGCATTTAATATAACTGTGGCTCCAGCTCTAGAAAACCAACATATTTTCTAGAGCTAGAGATCTACCAAACAGGCCTACCTTAAATTTCTCCAACCTCATGTCTTAAAGATGCACAACCAATTCATATATAGATGCTGATGTGTTTTTTTCCCCTATAAACCTAAGTCAGAGTTAAACATCGGACAGCTAAAAAATAAACCATGGATGTAACTGGTTTCCTTCTCACCATGACCTGACTTGCACTAGCGATGCATGCCCTTCTCACTGGCCAGGCTTTTTAGCTAGTATAAAACATTAGTTCGTTTGGTTCCCGTTCACATGCAGGGTTTGTTTGATATACGTGTATCCACCTCAATCCACCTGTGTTGGAGTGGAATAGAATAAAATTTTATTTAATTTCACTCTAATCCACTTCAACGCATATGGATTGAGATGGATACATGCGTATCAACCAAAGCCGTAGCCAGGACACATTGGGAAGACGTTTGCTTGCATGTGTCCTGCAGTTACAAGCACTTGACTGCACGCGTGAGTTTGCATCTAGCGAGCCAGGCTCAGCAGAAATGAAATCTTTTCCAACAGCCAGACTAGCCATTTTACACCAACGAGACAACCAATCATCCGTGAACTGCATCAAAACGACCGGGCAAAGCTAAATTCGTGTAACCAATCATGCACTACGACGTCGGCGTATCTGTCAATCAGACTACCATTATTGGCCGGGCATTCACCAATCACCGTCATTCCATCAACGAAGCGGTGACTGAAACCACCAGTGACCAGCCACACACACCAAAGTCAAATCCAAGCGCTAGGCCGCCACATCTACGTTGAAAAATCAAGCTAAGAGCCAAATCACCAGTCATCCGTGCTCAACTGCTGAATCACAAGAGCAAGACGTACAGTATTCTTGTCTCCTCCCTTTCACACTTGCTTTTTTTGCCGATCGGGGCAGGGGAGCCAGCCAAGACTAGTTTCCGCTGGCTCACTGGCTGTGTCGCCCACGGGTTGGCGCCGCGAGCTGTTGTGGTTGTGGATAACGTTTTCTTGTGAGGCCTGGCCCCCCTGCCTCGCTTTCTCGATTCTCTTCACATCCACGTCTTCGTCGTCACATTATCGAGACCCGGCATGGTTTTCTTGCCTAGGTGGCCGGCGCAAGTCAGCTCCTGCAACTGCGAGTCCAACCCCAGGTGGTGGCCGGTGGCCACGTGGTTGTCGCCATCCAGAAATTGCAGCTAAGGATGAAAACGGACGAAAACGAATGGAAAATGCTTTTACCGTTTTCGTTTCCATATTTATTTTACAAAAACTGGAGCGGGAGGGAAACAGCCGGGAGCGGAAACGGCAGCGGGATAAACGGTAATACGAAAACGGGTAAATACGATCGAAAAATAGACGGTAACGAACGATAAGTGAAAACTTAAGCCGGGATTGTATGATGCACACCTCGATGCAACAAGTCTATACACATAAGTCGAAACAAAGAATTAATTAAGTAATACACGTGATAACAAAAGTATTGATTTATTGCTCCTCTTCTCGTGCTCAGCCACGGCCGCCGCGTGTGCTGCACGCTAAGCGCGCTTCATGTGTGTTGCCTTCATGCTGCGGCAAGCAACATGGTTGCTGACCGTACGGCCATGCCCACACAGCAGCATGCGCCAAGCAGCAAGTAGCAACTGTAACATACTGGGCCATGCACATACAACTAAGGGGCTGTTTAGTTGGCAAAATTTTTGGTGAAACGCTACTGTAATAGTTTCGTTGTTATTTGGTAAATATTGTCCAATCATGGTCTAATTAGGCTTAAAAGATTTGTCTCGTCCATTTCGTCTAAACTGTGTAATTAGTTTTATTTTTTATCTATATTTAATGCTTCATGCATGTGTTCAAAGATTCGATGTGACGAAAAATCTGAAAATTTTGACAAAATTTTTGGCATCTAAACGTTGCCCAACAAGCTAGCACAGTGAGCCACCGAACAGGCCCCAGGAGACCTGCTACCAGGCTTACGGAACATACTGGTACACCAACAGGAAGGCCTAGTGCGTGGCTGGGCTTATCCCGGATTCAACAAAAATGGATATCTCAGTCAAAAACGGGATTCCGCAAATATGGACGGACAAACACCCTACCGTTTTTTGGTCCCGCTCCCGGTTGACTCCGTCCCGTTTCCGTTTATCCCGAAAAAACGAAAACAGACGACAAAATACGGTATACGGTTACGGACGGAACATGATTTATCCCGTCCGTTTTCATCTTTAATTGCGGCGCCTAGGCTGCGTGCTCGTGACGTGCAGTGGACCTAGTTGTCTAGGGCACCACCAATGGAGGCTACCAGTGGATCTAAGTATAAATAAAGTGATTCATATAGACTAGAAAATATTAAGACTACTATTCACATAAGGCCCCAACGCTACAACATGTACACTAGCCCATCCTCCGTGTCAGCGTCTGATGTCCAAATCATCACTGGTGTATGCTCCGCAAACCGGCAGAGGATCCTACAGAAGCTGCGATAGCTTCGGCTGACAAAAACTTAGAGCACACAACTTGGAGCGCGTTGTGAGAGAGCAAGCACGTAAAAATTCTGACAAAGCTTACTGCCAAAAGTACAAACGATGGGACCATGAAAAGATAGGTATTGTATACCTACGTTGGGAGAATCAATTCTCTACCATAGCCTCACCGGTGCTTTTGTCTGAGACCACTGCTCGTATACGCCTATGTTGGGGCTATCCTAATGCAAACTATCACTATTTATGGTTTGTAAAGAAACTTTTTTCTGTCATCGTATCTCACCTTTATTTTCTCTCCCTCTTTTTTTTAGCATGGACCACATTCTCTCTCTTCAAGTATATGTGGCTTCTGCAAATCTCTATGACAAGCATATAATATCTACTTTTTTTTAATCCGATCTTACGTGTCACTTGCCTGCCGGTGAAAGAGCAAGCGTAGGGAAGCCCTTGGTCAGCAAGTGCGACGCTGCGCCGTGTGTTCTGCTACTTGACTTTGACTACTACTGGCATGCGAATGTTGCATAAACTGAAGAGGAGTATAATAGCTCGTCTGTACAGCTTTTAGACATTATAATAATGTCCGTGTATAGACACGTATCATGAATCTATAGTAGATCCTGACGGTGTCTTCTTGGGCTACGTCTCCAACCAATTTTTTCTCACCATATTTTAGAATTTTATTGACACTGATACATATCTGCTGCGGGCTGCGGGCATCAATGGTCCCTGGCCTCGAAGAGATACAACAACTTCGAACCACGAGATTGCGTTTAGCTGATGTAGTGTAGGAGAACAATATTATAAAGGTGTTTCAACTTCGACATGTTGAACAAGCTAGTAAACTTCGATGGACAATAATAATATACGTATATATCCAGGTGTCCAGGTGATTGCAATCCATCCACTGGACCGCGATTCGATGATAATATATGGATAAGGATACAAGATCGGCTGTGCACTGCATCATATCATTATCCACCCAAGTACAAAATGCAAGAAGCGTTGGATTCTTCTGACTTTCAAAAGTCACGCAGCTATCATGATGCAACGCGCTCTGTCATGGTCAGGACTCAGGAGTTGATAGCCTTTCGTTGTGTGGAATTCCCATTTGGTTACATCAGCATGTCTAAGGACTACGGGGGTGTTTGAGATTGCTATGCTCCACGTTTTTCAGCTTCGCTCCACGTTTTGTAGTCAAACGGTTTCAGTTTCATGCATTTTCTTCGAAGAAAAAGGGTGAAGTTGTAAGAGCACCTAAAAAGATGCTCCACAAACTCCAGTTTTTTATGGAACTACTCCACGGTAGAGTTTGTGAAGCAGTCCCAAACAAACCCCTGAGATGGTAAGATTTACAAGGCTCTGCCGCAAAGGCTCCTACTACTCGCCGCAGCGTGTCAGCCTACGGTTAGAATATCCTGCCAAGAGGCTTCAACTCTGTTGGCAAATGATCGTAGTTGCCCGAATCAATCTGCGTCTGGAACATGGGCCGCTTCCCGTACTCGCGCAGAACACCTGGTGCCAAGTGCTCCTTGCTTGGTGTCAGCATGACATAGTTTGGATCAGCTCGTTGGTAACTGCATTTCGTTAATGTTCATGAGCAAAATGTACTCAGACCAACATTTTTTTTAAATATAGTAGTAGAATGAAAGAGAATGATTCAGTCACAGGACATAAATGACAGAACCTGGCTTGTCTAAGATCCTCAACACGAAGGCCAAATCCATATGATGTTGTACCCTTTGAATGATCATTCACAGCTGTAAACAGAAACAGGGAGTCAAAGCAGCCAGTAAATCACCAAAAGTAGAGCGACAAGTCATATTTTGCAGCTCTCCCAAATTATACTTACGTCATGTCCTGTTTGGAGTAATAACCAAACTGTAAAGTAACTTCCCAAGTTGTAAACCATAACCAAATGCCATATAACTGAGTAAAGTAACATTTCCAGACTACACATATAGCCATGAAGTTTGTGCTGCTCATCATGCTTAATTAAAATTATTTTACAGCTGGGGAAGTTATGGAAGAAACTTCAAATTCTAAGTGCAGAGTAAGAAATAATCCATACTAGAAAGATATCATTCGGTCAGCAATTACCAATTTATACAGAAAAATAGACCAAAGAAACTGAAAAAAACGCTTTTACTGAAGCAGTATTCATGGATCTGGATGTACTGGATCTTGCTTTTAAGAAAAAGATAAAAGAATACAAAGGCTCGATTGCTTGAATACCTGTTACACTAAATGTAAAGGATGGTCTCCACCATGATTTGAATGCCAGAGCTACAGAAGACTTGGAAGGACCAAGCTTTCCCTGATAAGCAAAGAGCAATGTACATCAATTGAAGGAAGTGCTGAGACAGTCTAGAGGTGAGGGCGTGCCAATCCATTCCACCTATTAAAGCACCACATATTTATTTCACCAAAATGGCTTCCAAAATTCCAGAACAGGGTGCAGGAGTGCCATAATTTGTAAAGTGATAAATTAAATATATGAAGATTTAGAAAACATTACTGGTCCATATGTTGGGTTTCATTTTTGGACGAAACAAACTTTCTTAAATTGTTAAGGTGAGATATGCACATGGTGCAGTGCAAGGTGGAAATGCAACACACATCCTTTCTAAAATAAAGGCGTAACAGATAAATAAATATAATTAACCTTCAGTAGAAAATTTTTGTTAGCTTGCCAACTTGCAGCCAACTGAAACAAGGAGTTGCCATCCCCACTCACTTTATCTTTATCAACCCTGCACAGTTCGAAAATGTAGTTAGCCAGTTGGGTTGATTTTGAACAAAGTATGTTCCTTCACTAAAGGCTTACCTGGCAGCCAACTCAAGTCCAAAGTCGATGTAGTTTGTAATGCCAACAACCTGATCATCTTCAAAAGGATTTTTTACCTGGTAAAAATAAGCCATGCATACTCTCACACAAATTTCAATTTGGAAACTTATATGACAGAACTCTACTACTGAAATGTATCTAAACCAGAAAAAAAAAGTAAAACAGATGAATCCTTATTAGGGGGAAAAATATCCTTCTACGAGCACAATAAGGAAAATTGTGGAAGTTAATCTATAGTCCCCTCTAATAAAGAAATATATGGTGGGCCATAAAAGACTATTTTGATGACATGTATTGGTTTAAATACAATTAATCAATGGCATGGCACAACAACCCAAATGACATGTTCAGCTTCAGTTTAATAGTGGCGGACGTGGACCTCAACTAATGACACAGCAGCACATATATGTAACCTGAATCTCAACTGTAGTTACAGTGTAATAAGAAAGGACAAGAGCTCTTCGCAAATATAAAATGAAAGAACTGCCCTTACCCTTCTTTGAACAACCAGGTGCTGATAGAATGATGTGGTTAGCTGCACGTTAAGGAAAAAAAATCAATTCGAGGTAGCCAGCATTATCTACAACAACAACAACAACAACATAGCCTTTTGTCCCAAGCAAGTTGGGGTAGGCTAGAGATGGAACCTAAAAGAGACGACAAACAGGGAGACACATAAAGGGACATAAAGGGCACAAGACAAAAAGAGGTCACGGTTCAGGCACGTTGATTGCCAATCTCCAAGCGCTCCTGTCCATAGCTAAATCCTTGGAGATATTCCACTCCTTAAGATCTCTCTTAACGGACTCGTCCCAAGTTAGTTTAGGTCGACCTCTACCGCTCTTTACATTATCGGCCCGCTTTAGAACTCCACTACGCACCGGCGCCTCAGGAGTGGAATATCTAGATAGAGAAATTCTTTAGCTAGCATCATTGGCAACTGCTTGACTTATGTCAGTGTTGTAATTTCTGATGTTTAGCCCGTAAGTAACTAATAGTTTCTAAAAGAACAGTTGACCATTTGAACCCCACACAAAAGAATAAAAGAAAGCATATCCATCCAGCTCATTGTTCATTGCATGTTTCAATGTGATTATAATTGAGTTCTTTGACACCTATGAATCTATAAAATTTTACAAATGAGATCAAGCAGCAACTTTTAAAGCTCATACATTATTGTGTGTAAACTATAGACTCAAAGTCCATACAATACGCCAAAAAAAAGTGAAACATCACATTTTCTTATGCATCGATAATGTTCTTAGATAAATCACGAACATGAGTAAATAGCTACTTTGCAAATTACATATCTTAATCCATGCACAAAAAATTCATCACTCATCAGAGGCAGAGTTTATAGTCTTGTTAAAAGATCATAGCAGATGCAAACTAATAAACTATCTGAAGCTTTCTTATTGAAAAATATGTACAATTATAAAGCAAACCTGTGTACTTCTGGCAAGTTCCAGGGAGAAAATGAATGAAGGGCTGAGTGGGCTAGTTGAGCCAACACCATAACTGATTGCACAATTTCAGTTCTCCAGTTCTGCAAATGGCATAGGATGTTTGCTGCCACCTATTGCAGAATAGACAGGATACAGAATAAAGGTTAGCAGCAAAAATAGAAGGCTCAAAACATATAAAAATAATAAACATCCACATGTATTATCTGCTAGCAGGGAAGGCAGAAAGCATTCAACAAAATATTGGAACTTAACAACGACGATGACAACATAGCCTTTTAATCCCAAGCATGTTAGGGTAACCTACGTAAATATTGGAAGATCTAATAGAAATAGTAATTGTAGAGAACTTCAAATCCTGATACATCTTTGCAGTAGTGACAACTTTCTTGCGACTAAAAGGCTTTGTTACTTTGGTTATTGCAGTTCAATGCCAAAAGACAGCTACAGCTTACAAACAACAGTACACCCACATCATGCAAGTATAATACCTTCAGTGGTGAATAAGACAAAGAAATGCAAAACAATGAATTGATGTTTTAAGAGTCATGTATCCATGTAAAGAATAGAACTTTGGACCATTTAGCCTGGTAACACTCACTAAGTGGCTTGTATTGTACTCCTGCAGTTAAGCTCCCGTTTCTCCCAACCAACCATGCACCAAAGGGTACCTCACCAGATACTGCAAAGAAAAGAATGAGCATGACATGTTAGACCTGAACATAACCACATAAGAATATTATTAAGGAACAATCCAATGCATTAAATAGATTCAAAACTATGGAGGGCAGGCCTGGTGCAGTTGGTGAGTGCTAGCTCGCCGAGTCACCAGGTCCTGGGTTCGAAGCCGTCTCTCTGTAGAATTTCTGCGGGGGTAAGACTTTGCTTCGGTTATTCCCTTCCCCAGACCCCACTCGTGTGGGAGCCTCTGGCACTAGGCCTGCCCTTTAAAACTATGGAGGTGCATCTACTTGTTTTTTTTTTGAAACAAAGGCAGGAGCTCTGCCGCTCAATTAAGACGAAAGAGAGGTGCATCTACTTGTTATATCATCCTTAATCAAAATTCAATAAACAACAACAAAGGCACTTAATCCTGAGCAAGTTGAGGTAGCAAGCCACCAACAAAAAGATAGAAAAGAAAACAGGTGTTTTAGCAGTAGATAGATGTATACAAGGAACTGGCACAAAGGATGCCCCAACAGATAAATTCTCTGAACCATATCTTACACCCACGACCCCATAGTCTTCTGAACACACCCTGCAAAAAAGACAAACATAGCTCCCTCATTGTGATCATTTCTAATTATATTAACAGAATAAAATATAATTAACACTGGACCAGAAAAAAAAAATCTTCAACAGGTCCATAGTCATCAGGTCCTGGGTTCGAAGCTGTCTCTCTGCAGAATTTCTGCGGGGGTAAGACTTTGCTTCGGTTATTCCCTTCCCCAGACCCCACTCGTGTGGGAGCCTCTGACACTGGGTCTGCCCTTTTTAACCAACATTAAAGCTTCTGGAAAGCTATCTAACAGCACTTTGCATTATTTGGAAACAGAAACAAGATATATGGCCTACCTGTTCCCCATTAGCAAAGGTAGTGTTCCAAAGGCACCAATACGATACTTAGGATCATACGCACATGACCTCAGCTGCAACAAACTGCAAAAAAAGAAGATTGGCAAATTGTTATTCACATGTTTTTCATACATAAAAATGCTGACAAACATTATTATAGTCCATCGAGCCTGAATGTGCTTACGGATTTGAAGTTGACACAAGAAGGTCCACAAAGGTATGGGGGTCATCCAGTTCTCTAAAAAAAGTGCAGTGTCTTTGTTAGTATAACAAAGGTGTTTGGACTAATATGAAGAGTTTAGAAGCTATGAATATCCACCTCTGCCAGCGAAATAGAGCATCCCCTTTTACTTCTGTTCCACTATTTTTATCAGCAGCAGCAGACACCTAGTGACATTAAGGTAGGCAAAAGCTTTTCGTGAAGTAATAAAAAATTTAAAAATGGATGAACTGGAACGAAATCTCTTAAGATTCCAATTGCAGCAGCGATAACCATTCTACAAAACTGCTAGCAAATCAGTGGCTTTATGGACATGCGATTGCACTAAAGGCAGCAACAACAACAACATAGCCTTTTGTCCCAATCAAGTTGGGGTAGGCTAGAGATGAAACCCAAAAGAGACGAGAAACAGGAAGACACATAAAGGGACATAAAGGGCACAAGACAAAAAGAGGTCACGGTTCAGGCACATTGATTGCCAATCTCCAAGCGCTCCTGTCCATAGCTAAATCATTGGAGATATTCCACTCCTTAAGATCTCTCTTAACGGACTCGTCCCAAGTTAGTTTAGGTCGACCTCTACCGCACTTTACATTATCGGCCCGCTTTAGAACTCCACTACGCACCGGCGCCTCAGGAGGCCTCCGTTGGACATGTCCAAACCATCTCAACCGATGTTGAATCAATTTCTCCTCAATTGGTGCCACCCCAACCCTATCCCGAATATCGTCGTTCCGGACTCTATCCCTCCTTGAGTGCCCACAACACCAACGCAACATACGCATCTCTGCTACACTCAATTGTTGGACATGTCGCCTTTTTTAGGCCAACACTCAGCACCGTATAACATCGCCGGACGAATCGCCGCACTATAGAACTTACCTTTCAGCTTCTGAGGCACTCTTTTGTCACAGAGAACGCCAGAAGCTTGACGCCATTTCAACCAGCCGGCTGAAATTCTATGCCTAACATCTTCATCAATGTCTCCATCCTTTTGTAGCATCTATCCTAAATACCGAAAAGTATCCTTCTTGGCCACCACTTGCCCATCGAGGCTAACGTCTCCCTCCTCGTGCCTAGTCGCACTGAAATCGCACCTCATGTACTCGGTCTTAGTCCTACTAAGTCTGAACCCTTTCGACTCTAACGTGTGCCTCCATAGTTCTAACTTTCTATTAACCCCCGCCCTACTGTCGTCAACTAGCACCACATCATCAGCAAAGAGCATACACCAAGGGATATCACCTTGTATGTCCCTTGTGACCTCATCCATCACCAAAGCAAATAAATAAGGGCTCAAAGTTGACTCCTGATGCAGTCCTATTTTAATTGGAAAGTCACTGGTGTCGCCATCACATGTTCGGACAAACGTCACCACATCCCTGTACATATCCTTGATGTGGGTAACGTACTTAGTTGGGACTTTGTGCTTTTTCAAGGCCCACCACATGACATTTCTCGGTACTTTGTCATATGCCTTCTCGAGGTCAATAAAGACCATGTGCAAGTCCTTCTTCTGCTCCCTATATCTCTCCATCAATTGTCGTAATAAGAAAATCGCCTCCATGGTCGACCTACCAGGCATGAACCCAAACTGATTTTGGGTCACATGTGTCACTCTCCTTAGGCGATGCTCGATAACCCTCTCCCAGAGCTTCATCGTATGGCTCATCAACTTAATCCCACGGTAGTTAGTACAACTTTGAACATCTCCCTTGTTCTTGAAGATAGGTACTAATATACTTCTCCTCCATTCTTCAGGCATCTTGTTAGACTGAAAAATAAGGTTAAAAAGCTTAGTTAACCATACTATCGCTCTGGCGCCTAGGTATCTCCACACCTCAATGGGGATACCATCAGGGCCAATTGCTTTACCTCCCTTCATCCTCTTCAAAGCCTCTCCGATCTCTGCCTCCTGAATTCTCCTCATAAAGCGTCTGTTGGTATCGTCAAATGAGTCGTCCAACTCAAGGGCAGAACCCTTATTCTCCCCATTAAACAGCTTGTCAAAGTACTCTCTCCATCTGTCCTTGATCTCCTCATCCTTCACCAGAAGACGATCTGTCCCATCCTTGATGCATTTTATTTGGTTGATGTCCCTTGTCTTTCTCTCGCGGATTCTAGCCATCCTATAAATGTCCTTCTCCCCTTCCTTCGTTCCTAGCCGCTGATAAAGGCCATCATACGCCTGACCTTTTGCTACACTCACAGCTCGCTTTGCAACCCTCTTCGCTATTTTATAGCCCTCGATGTTGGCTACACTCTTGTCATGGTGGAGACGCTTGAAACACTCCTTCTTCTCCCTAATAGCCCTTTGCACCTCGTTATTTCACCACCATGTGTCTTTCGCTTCCCGTTTGCCTCCTCTACTCACGCCAAACACTTCCGAAGCCACCTTTCGGACACATGTTACCATCTTTAGCCACATGTCGTCGGCATCTTCTCCTTCTTCCCAAGGCCCCTCGTCTAGCATCCTCTCCTTAAACGTTTGCGCTGCTTCCCCTCTAACCTTCCACCATTTCGTTCTCGCAATCTTGGCCCGTTTGTCCCGGTGGACACGTACCCGAAAGCGAAAGTCCGCCACCACAAGCTTATGTTGAGGGACAACACTCCCCAGGTAACACCTTACAATCAAAGCAAGCACGTCTATCCTCCCTCCTTGTAAGGATAAAGTTGATCTGGCTCGAGTGTTGTCCACTACGAAAGGTTACTAGATGAGATCCCCTCTTCCTAAAGAGGGTGTTCGCTATCAACAAGTCATAGGCCAGCGCGAAGTTCAAAACATCCTCCCCCTCTTGATTCCTACTACCATACCCGAACCCCCCGTGCACCCTCTCGAAACCTACATTAGTCGCACCAACATGGCCGTTGAGGTCTCCTCCTATAAAGAGTTTCTCGCTGATAGGCACGGTACTAACCATGCTATCAAGATCTTCCCAAAACTGCCTCTTGGTGCCCTCGCTAAGACCTATCTGAGGGGCATAGGCACTGATCACATTCAGAGCCGAATCTCCAACTACCAGCTTGACCAAGATAATCCGGTCGCCTTGCCTCTTAACATCAACGACTCCATCCTTAAGGCTCCTATCGATCAAGATGCCTACACCATTCCTACCCGATGTTGTCCCCGTGTACCAAAGTTTGAAGCCAGTATCCTCCACCTCCTTCGCCTTCTGGCCCTTCCATTTAGTCTCCTGAACGCATAGAATATTTACACGTCTTCTAATTGCTGCATCGACTAGCTCTCTTAGCTTACCCGTTAGGGACCCTACGTTCCAGCTACCTAGACGAATCCTAGTTGGCTCGGCTAGCTTCCTTACCCTTCGCACCCGTCGAGGGAAGTGCGAAGACCCTTGCTCATTTTTCACTACATCCGGGCGTAGATGTAGCGCGCCACTAAGGTTGCGACGGCCCGACCCTTGCTCATTTTTCATCGTACCCGGGTCACGATACGACGCGCCACTAAGGGGATGACGACCCGGCCCTTCCCATTTAACACCACACCCGGGTTCCGATGTAGCGCGTCGCTAAGAGGGTTACGCCCCATCGAATCTCTTGTGGGTTTCGCGATTGCACTAAAGGCACCATTTCAAAATCTGGCACAAGGATAGTCTGCAATATCAACAAATATGTATGTGAAGACCTCAGTTTGTGGCACTATGCAACATCCAGGCAAGACTATGTTATCATAATTGAAACACAAGCACAGGGAACATCAACAGAGTGTCCTTTCCAGAACAGATGCCAATAGGTCACTAGATGTTCTAATAACGTTATGCGCCCATGCTAATGACAATTGACAACCAGAGATATGAAAGGATAGTTCTTTGCTAGAAAGATAAATGAAAAGGAAAGAAAATGATAGCAGCATTAACACATAAAAAAACAGAGAATAGGGCTCAGTTGGTGCACTTAACACCAATTACATCTTAAATAGACAGGTACCATGATATTGAAAGGGTAAAGAAACAGAAGACAGTAGCAGAAATGACAGATAATCACCCTGTTCGCTTGAACTTATCAGCCCGGCTTATCAGCCATGGTATAGTGTTTTTCTCTCACGACAAAACAACACCAGCCGGCTTATCACCCGCAGAAACCATCTAGCGAACAGGGTGAATGTTTGACAGGATACAGTAGCAATCAAATCAACGTGAGGATCTTCCAGCGGCTTCAACATGATCCTTGAGGTCATATTCCCAGCTTGATCGAAGTAGTCCTCAAACAGATTGTGCAGCGAGAGCTTCCCAAACATTAGTTCATATGCTGGCACCACCATCCTGCACGTTCAAGACTAGCACTGCTTTAAGTAAAGCACAATGGAGGGCCAAGGCTGACATAAGTGCAACCCCAAGTGCAATGTGGCAATGTCTCATCCTTCCAGGAAGGCTAAAACTAACCTTAACCGTAAAGGTGCGCACGAAAATGCATCTGCTGCGTGCTCCAAGGATAAAAGCAAGCTACCAAAATTGAGACGCACAAGTGCACAACCTTACAGCTAACTGATGTTAACGATCTGAAGCATTTCACCAATCCACAGTTCTATTTCACACTATGCGAGCAATCAAGCGCAATTGCTTGGAAGCATGACTAATCAGGACGATTCAGCCGTTTAGAGTAGCAGTTATGCAGAGAGTACGTCTACGGCTGAATCACCAGCCGAGATTTGTGCACAGTGAGGCTACCAACCAATTGGCTTCCCTGCCTCTGACACAAAGGAGAGGGCTCGGAAGGGAGGGGGCAGGGGAAGCGGCGAACCTGGTGCGGGCGGCGATGGGAGGGTAATCGAAAAGCGGCGGCACCAGCACCATCGGCGGCGGCGGCTCCGCCTTGCTGAAGAATATCCCCATCTCGCCCGCCCTCGGCTCACCGATCTAAAGCAGTTCTGGCGGTGGCGCCTCCTCCCCCCTTGAACTCCACAGACCACAGCGGCCGCCTCTTTTGCGGGCGGCGGCGAAACACCAATGCAATTGTTCCGGGTCGGCGCCGCCGCGGCGGGGGCTTAAAAGATTGCGCAATGGTAATACAGGCCAGTTCAAGGGGCTCGGCTGCAAAAATGTTGTAAACTGCCGCTATCGTGCAGATCCCCACCGCTAAGTCCCGATCGTACGGCCGACTGAGCAAGGGGATTTGGGATAGCGATTGATCTCGAACGGCTCGCTGATCAGGATTCCTACAAGTGAGCACTCGTCCTACGCCTTGTTTAGTTGCAAAAAATTTTGCAAAATTTTTCAACATTTCTCGTCACATCGAATCTTTAGACGTATGCATGAAGCATTAAATATAGATAAAAAATAAAACTAATTACACAGTTTAGACGAAATGGACGAGATGAATCTTTTAAGCCTAACTTAGACCATGATTGGACACTAATTGCCAAATAACAACAAAATTTACTACAATGTCATTTTGCAAAATATTTTGCATATAAACCGGCCCCTAATCCCCCAGTCACACACACACGAGTGGGGAGCTCTCCGCTGCTCCCGTCTCTCGAAAGGCAAAACCCTAACCCTCGCCGCCCGCCGCCCGCAGCCATGGACAGCGACAGCGACGAAGGCGACTACACCACGTACGCGCAAGTGGAGCGAGGCTTCAACTCCATGGAGGGTCCGTCCGCGCAGGAGCGCATCGACTGCATCGTCCCCTTCCTCGTGTCCCTCCTGCCCGCGCCCTACGTCCCGGTCCCCGAGGTCGAGTCCGACTTCGACGACGACCGCTTCTCGCTCACCTCCTCCGACTCCGAGTCAGGGGCGTCCGACGACCACGACGCGCTCCCGTTCACGGCGGCGCCGGGCGACGGCGAGGACCGCATCAGCCGCCTCCCGGACACGCTCCTGGCCGACATCATCCACCGCCTCCCCACTAAGGACGCCGGGCGCACCGCCACGCTCTCCACGCACTGGCGCCGCGTGTGGGCCGAGACCCTGCTCCTCGTCGATGACGCGCACCTCCTCGGCGCCGACAGGACCAACGACGTCCCCGTCGTGCGCGCGCTCGCGCGCTGCGTGGCCGCGCACCCGGGCCCCGTCCGCGGCGCGCGCGTCACCCGCGTCTCCTTCTACGCTCACGAGTACGCGCTCCGGCGCTTGGTTGCGGACCTCGCCGACAAGGACGTTCGGGACCTCATCCTCATCAACCGCCCGTGGCCGCTCGACATGCCTCTCCCTGACGACATCCTCCGCTGCGCCTCCCTCGACCGCCTCTACCTCGGCGTATGGAAATTCCCCAAGACGACAGCCGCGCACCCGCCTGTGTTCCCCGACCTCCGCGAGCTCAGCCTCTTCCACAGCATCGTCCGCAACGAAGAATTCGAGTCCCTGCTCGCGCACTGCCCCAAGCTGGAGGTCCTCTCTCTCGTCATGTCGTACCACGAGCTGTCGCGCCTCCACCTAACCTCCAACAGCCTTAAGATCGCGGTGGAGTGGATGTCCTCCTTCGACGAGGTCGTCGTTGAAGACGCCCCAAGCCTCGAGCGGCTGCTCTTCCAGAGCATCCTTGAGAGGAGGCCCGTCAAGATCGTTCGTGCGCCGAGGCTAGAGGTGCTCGGGGTCCTCGACCTCGACCTCCACATGCTTGAGATCGGTGGCACTGTCATCAAGGCTGGGATGAAAGTGAGTGCTAGCAACATGGTACCAAGCCTGAAGATACTAGCCGTGAAGGTTCAGTTTGAATGCAACAGGGAGGACAAGATGCTGTCTACTTTGATGAAATGCTTTCCTTGCTTGGAGACGCTTCACATCATGCCCACTCCATCCGAGACACCGGACAGCATACATGAAGATGACTTGAGGTTCTGGGAACATCGGGGTCCTTGTGAGTGCCTGGAGTCGCATCTGGAGACTCTTATGCTCCATGGGGCCTTGGTGGAAGGTCATGGGGCTGGTTTTATCAAGTATGTCGTAAGGGAGGGCAAGGCACTCAAGACTATCGCCATTGTTTGCAGTGATGAGAAGGCGAGCGGCTTCAGAGAGTCAGCTGTTGGCAGTAGTGGTGAAATTATTCTTTGTGTTTCCACCCTACACTGGAGTTTCCAAGCTGCCATTGATTTATCACTGGATGATCCCTTTGGTGTGGTGAAGGCTTAGACATGAGGATGCTGGTACTAGTATGTCATTGTCATGCGTTTTGGAGGTGCGGTTTGATGTGTTGTACTAGGTCTTGATCAGGAATTATGTTTCATATATTGATAAAAGCATGGGAAGAAACTTGCGTATGAATGTCTTTTGGATTATGTGGTGATAAAAGCATGGTAAGTAACTTGCACATGAAGGTCTGGAAACCAATTTAAGTGTCTGATTTGGGTTGCTTGGGCCTTGGGGAGATTCTGGGTTATGGATGTACTTTTTTTCCTGAATGTTAAGTTGGCTGTCATTTGTCTGTTATGGGTCTGTAAGAGCATCTCCAACAATACTACCTAAAACACACCCCTACTTCTCTATTTAGAAAGTCACCTATTTTGAGACTACTCATATTTTGCTTCCAACTCCAGCAATACTACCTAAACCATACTACTCAAATTCGTTTTAGTAGTCAATGACGCGTGGGGCTCTTTTGTCATCTCTCTCATCCAGATTTTGCACGGTGAAGAGTAGGTGATGAATACTGGCCTGATCTTTCGAGAGGTAACCGGTAAGTTCGATTTGTGGAGATCTCGACGTTGGCGATCCGGCTTCAAATCAGACACGATTCGAACCCTGCAACCGTTACACCACTGCTCCGTTGGTTATCAACCAAGCACAACTTGATTGACCTCGCCAAGAAGGCTTTTCCTGCAAGCGAATCGAAGAACACAAGCAAGAAGGTAAAAACACGCAATCTGAAATTGCAAATATGAATGTTGCGAATATCAATAGAGGGTTCAAGAACTCGGTTCCAAAGGACTAATCGACACAGTGGAGGAGATCAAGAACAGGGACCCTGGATCACTGTAAAAGGATTTGTCACCACAGTTACAATGAACGATTCAGTTTCTCGATGGAAAACTAAACTCTAAACAAAACCCCATTATCTAACAGCGGCAGCGGCTGTATTTATAGTCTAAGACTCGATCTAGGGTTGGGAACAACCAGGGGTTGGGCGCCCACAACTTGGGCTTAAGGCTCAACACGATACATGGCCAATCGGCCCAAAAGACGGCGACACAGCGCCCTGACAGCTTCTGGACGGTGACTTGTTTCGACGATTCCTGTTGATTCCGAACATATTTTGACGTAGGACCACTTGGGTTGGCTTCCTTATCAAATAAGCTTTCTATCCATATATGGATCATCAAAAACGGAGTCCGTACATGTCCTAGGTGACCAGTTCAAGGCAGACTGGTCCTGGATTCTAAGGTGGACTCAAACTTGATTTGGGCCTCCACCTTGGTGACTCGAACCGGATAAGCTTTGGGCCTCCTTCTCGATTTGGAAGCCCTTGTCGATCTCGTTGGCCTTCATGTGATTCTCCAAGCATGGTCATATGCATGGAGGCCATGTCCTCATCATCCTCCCCTTCTTGATGAAAAGCCGTCCTCAGCGTCGATGTTGCTTGAAGTCCATTCTGCAGAACATGAAGACAAACGAGGTTGCCAAAATATTGGGAATTGACATTGTTGGAAGAAAGAATATGACCACATGGTTTGGTTTGCAGCATGCCGTCTCCTATAAACATGTAGTCTCCTCGATTAAAATGCACACAATTTTTGTCAATACTATCCTGCAAAAGATTAGTAGTAACAAAAAACATATGCTCCCCTTCTTTGGATTCCACTTGGGATTGTAAAGCAAAACTAGAAGAATATGGCATGACAACATTGTTGATTTTATAGTCCTCTAATTGATCATTATTTTGCATAACAAAAGAAGAATTCAGATTTGTACAAATGTAAACTCGTTGTACCATATATTGTCCTTGGTTGCTATATTTGCCAAAAACATGATACGTATGTCTAGACAACCATGGCAAATCAGCATATGCATAAATTTTTTCCTGTAAATATTTAAGATTGCAAAGTACATTAAAATCAATGTATCCCAATGTATTTAAAGAAGACATCAATTTCAGCTCATCAACATTACTAACATTATGAATAACATGTCTATTTTCAGCAGTAGTGTTCGATTTCAACATACATATAGCATGATCATTCATTAATGGTTGCATTGGAATATTATAAATATCATCATTCAAGTCATCTTTATCACAAGGAACATCAAGCAAATCATCTTGTGACAAAGGTAAATCAAGCACATCAAGAGAACTCTCATCTTCTGTGAGATTAGCATCATTGGCATTACCTTGGCTCTCACTGTCAGCGGAAGTAACATGTGTTGAATGTTCACACGAAACTGAGAGCACCTCATTTGCTATCATGTCATCCCCGCTCTGTCGTGCATTATCCTGCAAAAGGTTAGGCACAACAGGAGGAATAATAGGAGATTGGTCTAGTTGATGGTCCTCATCATATGAATTAATTACAAGAGATGGATTAACAAAATTTTCTCTCATAAGAATTTTCATATCGTTCCATGTATGAGGTTTATCTGAAGAACTTAAAGACTCCCACCAAATTGATGCTAAATGTCTCAAAACACTAGATGCATTCTTAATCTTCCTCCGCTCACACATATGACAGTGTGCAAAAATATTATCTATTTTACTTTCCCACTCAATGTACTCATCAGCACCAACACCATCATAAGTAGGTGAAGAAGAAAGAATAGAACGACCTGCGGAAGGAGGTGTAGCAGCAATAGTGCGTGGTTCATGCATCATTGTTGTCTCGTATCGATGGGTGTTGTAACCTGTCATTGTAGACACAAAATAGGAACAAAACAGTGAAAGTTATCCCTATCAACTAAAAGGAAACAAGTGGTGATGGTGAAAGTGTAATACAAAATCACAAGCGGCTTATCACCGTCTTGCCTGTATTCTTACCAACACCAAACAGGAGCTAAACCAAAGTGGCAAAGTAATCTGTTGTTGAGCGTGGGTAACAGTTGCAAGATGAACCTGTGCTGACAGAAGAATATGTGGAGCTATGTGTAGGCACACAATATGACAGCAAAGATGAGCAATTAACGAATGCAGATTAACGATTGTTCAATCCGGATCCAAAGTACAAATCACAGCTGCTGGCTAAGACATGTCGAGACGTAGCGCAACAAGGTGAAAGCAAAGAACGATGGAAAGAACTCACAGAACAAGCAAATAACTCGAATTTTTCCTTTTTTCTGAATTTTTCTCGGAATTTCCCAAAAGGCACTAGTAGGAATCAAACTTTTTTATTTTTTTGCTATTTTTTTATATTTTTCTCTGAACAAGGATCACAAAAGATGCAACCACAAAAATTAGGACCTATAACTGAGGTGGGATGTGGTCTACAGAAATACAGCAAGTTCTCTGAAAAGCATGCAAAAACTTTGACAAATTTTTTTCTTTATTTTCCTGAATTTTTTTGGCAATTTTGATGAAACCAAACAGGGCGTAGCCAGTTTGGGTCGGCCTCAAATGGTTTCAAGAATCTGCTCAAAAAAAATTTCAGATTTTTCTGATAAACGAGTGAAAAGTTATGCCTGTTTTACCGAAGGTATCTCAAGTTATGTTTTCCGAAAGGCATAATACATCAGCGGCAGTTAGGGCAAAACATCCCTAAACTCAAACACCAATCACAAAATTATTCCTGTGACTAACAGCAGTAGGTATTCGCCTGATGATGTAAGGAGGGCTGCGATGCAGGCAAAATAAGAGCGGTTGGCAACCTATCTAGGGTTTGCGCGGTGGCGAGAAGTTACACAAGGCGGCTAGCGGGGCAAGTCGAGTAATGTGGTGACTTCGACTTGTTGTTTGGAAACGGTGGATAGGATAGTGGCGGAAAACAAAAATCACAGCAACGGGCAATTGAACTACGACTACGAACACAATCCTAAACCAGCAACAAGACTCAACCACGGACACAAACTCAACAACGCGAATCTGAAACAAAATTGCAAAGGCACAAAGGTGATAGGACAGCGGAAATTGAAATATTATTGGGCTTTTTGTGGACTCTAGGTAATGAACAAATATGAATCTAAGACAAACGAGAGTATACCTCGTGGTAAACCTGAAAGCTCTGATACCAATTAATGAATACTGGCCCGATCTTCCGAGAGGTAACCGGTAAGTTCGATTTGTGGAGATCTCGACGTTGGTGATCCAGCTTCAAATCAGACACGATTCGAACCCTGCAACCGTTACACCACTGCTCCGTTGGTTATCAACCAAGCACAACTTGATTGATCTCGCCAAGAAGGCTTTTCCTGCAAGCGAATCGAAGAACACAAGCAAGAAGGTAAAAACACGCAATCTGAAATTACAAATATGAATGTTGCGAATATCAATAGAGGGTTCAAGAACTCGGTTTCAAAGGACTAATCGACACAGTGGAGGAGATCAAGAACAGGGGCCCTGGATCACTGTAAAAGGATTTGTCACCACAGTTACAATGAACGATTCAGTTTCTCGATGGAAAACTAAACTCTAAACAAAAACCCATTATCTAACAGCAGCGGCGGCTGTATTTATAGTCTAAGACTCGACCTAGGGTTGGGAACGGCCAGGGGTTGGGCGCCCACAACTTGGGCTTAAGGCCCGACGCGATACATGGCCAATCGGCCCAAAAGACGGCGACACAGCGCCCTGACAGCTTCTGGACGGTGACTTGTTTCGATGATTCCCGTTGATTCCGAACATATTTTAACGTAGAACCACTTGGGTTGGCTTCCTTATCAAATAAGCTTTCTATCCATATATGGATCATCAAAAACGGAGTTCGTACGCGTCCTAGGTGACTAGTTCAAGGCAGACTGGTCCTGGATTCCGAGGTGGACTCAAACTTGATTTGGGCCTCCACCTTGGTGACTCGAACCGGATAAGCTTTGGGCCTCCTTCTCGATTTAGAAGCCCTTGTCGATCTCGTTAGCCTTCATGTGATTCTCCAATTATGGTCATATGCATGGAGGCCATGTCCTCATCAGTAGGGGGCCCAATAGAAGTAGAGGGTGGAGGGGAAAAAGTAGGAGGCCAACAAATGTGGGGGGTCTAGTAGGGGGCCTGTTGGAGTTGGTTTTTTGACCTCCGCTACCTAAATCTGAACTAGGGGGTCAAGTAGGGGGTCCTGTTGGAGATGCTCTAATATCTGGAACTAATACCTGTCATGATTGTGCTAAGTTGTTATGGGTCTGTGATATCTAGAAATAATTACCTGTCATGGGTCTGTTAAGTTGGCTGTTTATTTGTCTGCATGTTGTGGCCCATTCTTGTCTTTTGAGTACTTGTCCGCTCAATGTGTGAAGCTTCTACATTTTATCATCAATCTGTTAAGTTCTCAGCTGTCAGTCGTGGGCCGTGAGGCGCATGTTACATGATTGTCAGAAGAGGCTTACTTTAAAACACAGTTAAAACCAAGGAACAAGTACTAGAGTTAGAAGTAGCTTAATGTCAAGCAGTTTCTGACCGTGGGCATTATGCTCAATCAGCGCAATGCAAACCAGATTAGATTGTGGTTGTCTAGCATTATTTCACCGGGAGGTCCAGTAGAAATACAGATCCAACATGCAGATTGGATTGCGTTCCTCCAATTTTCAGTACACTGGAGCAATCATTAGGAACCAACCAGTAAATCAATTGAACACACGTTCTGAAATTAGAAAAGTTTGACTACTGACATTATATGGAATGTGGTGTGATTCTAACATTTCCAACAGAGCACCCACTAGTCCATTCACAACTATTTTTCAGCCCCTGCATCAACTAGGGATGGACACAGACATCGCCAACAAAGATCTGGAATGCAGTAATTGTTAGTCACTATCAGTAGGCAATCCATGATATTGATACATTCATACATCGTCACAAGATCACAATATTAGCTGCGTATTGCATTAAATCATCAGCTGAAGCAACAAGAGGAAGTCAGACGACACATCAATTGAACGCACGGTCTATAACTTGAAGTTCATGGGTTTCATCAGTGTATAAATTTTCTAGTGGAGCCAAGTTCTGCTCCATTTCACAGCAAATTTTCAACGTCACTTACAACTACTGCTTATTCTCTTGTGGTTTGAAGGCGACCTAGAATTCCCCCTAAAACAAAATAAAGATTGCTACAATTTACAGGACTTTGCATACCTAACAATTTACAGAAAAGCTACTCCAACTACCAAGTGACCAAAAGCAGCCTAGAGTTACATTATCTTATCAATTGGCCTCAAATCTGTTGGTAAATGATCATAGCTCCCTGAATCAGAATGTGCCTAGAACACGGGCCGCTTCCCATCATCTTGTGCCAAGTGTTCAATGGTTGGTGTCAACATAATGTAGTTTGGATCAGCTCTTTGGCAACTGCATTTCATTGATATTCAATGTCTTATCAGTACAACGTTGCTAATCGAATAAACATAAAACAATTTCAGGGATAAATACAGAACCTGGGTTGTCTCAGATCTTCTGTTCGAATGCCAAATCCAAATGATGTTGTACCCTTTGAATGATCATTCACAACTGCGAACAAAAAAGGAAAAGAATGTTGCCAGTGATGACTAAGTTTGTTAAGTAAATAGTTGAAAGTTTGCAGCCACTCCACAGTTAGAATTACTTTTATGCTATATGTGGTTCTTCTACTTCACTGTAGTATCCAAAGTACAAATCTAAAAACTGGAACAAAACCTTAGCTGCAGTATACCAAAATACAAATATAAGACTGGGCAAAAGCATTAGTAACTGCTATTTTGTTACTGGAAGAGTAAATGAAGTTCATTTTGATAAAAAAGTGGTTCAGTGCTGCTTGTTTAAAATTTTGTATGAGGACTGGAACTTCAAGTCCTCACTGCAAACTAATAGACAGTACAAACTAGAAAGACAGCTTAAATTCATCGATCAAAACTGATAAACTACAAAGAGCCCCTCTATTGAGGCAGTATTCATTCATGGGTCTGGATGTAAATGACTTTTTCGTCTGTGCCAAAAATGAAGGATGCATAGACTTGAATACCTATGACACTGAATGTAAAAGATGGTCTCCACCATGATTTGAGTGCTAGAACTACAGAAGACTTGGAGGGACCAAGCTTTCCCTGCAAATAAAGATCAATGAGCATCAGTTGAGGTGGGAATGTATTTCATGTTCTCTTTGAATACGAGACATGAAGGCGTAAATGGTAAATGGAACTTAACCTTCAATAGGAAGTTCTTATTAGCTTGCCAACTTGCGGCTAACTGAAACAAAGAATTGCCATTCTCG
Organism: Saccharum hybrid cultivar R570; assembly: GCA_038087645.1. Classification (NCBI taxonomy): domain Eukaryota; kingdom Viridiplantae; phylum Streptophyta; class Magnoliopsida; order Poales; family Poaceae; genus Saccharum; species Saccharum hybrid cultivar. The sequence goes on from JAQSUU010000449.1 coordinate 3,357,675, forward strand.
GTCGGTTTATCTTTATCATTCCTGAAACAGTATGGAAATGGAGTCAGTCAGCTGTATTTATGTAAAGCAGAGTAACACGCTTTTAGCTTACCTTGCAGTAAACTCAAGTCCCAAATCAATGTAGTTTGTAATTTCAAAAACATCTTTATCTTTTGAAGGATTTTTCACCTGGTGTACACAAGCAGCGTATACGATTAAAAACTTCAAATTTCAAAACTTGGATGGTATAGCTCTAAAACAATGAGTTCATACCCGACAATGTACACAACCAGCAAAAAAATAAGCAAATATTAGATCCCCCTAATAATGAGTTTGATGGGGCCATAGACAATTTCTTGGTGGCACATATATTTTTAAACGGAACAGTTTTCAATGGCATAGAACACCAACCATGTATTTCATCAGGTTCACTTTGAGAAGTGGTAACATCAAATTAATGTTCCCACAGATCTATCTGATGTTATTTTCTTCAAGATATAAACTCGCTTCGTGTTGTCCACACCAGCTGGTGGGGATGACAGTTTATTATGGGACATTTACATATTTGCCACCCTTACGGAGGACACGAAAACATATGTCACTGACATGTGGAGCCACATGAGTCACTGACAGTGGTACGAGGCCTGCCACTTCCCTCATAAGGATGGCAAATATGTAAAAATACCGTTTATTAGAGTATTCCTACTTCCTACTAGTGCATGTTGTCTAAGCTATGTAATTCGCATTGTTCGGCTGTTGCCAATGTTACCAACACTAGATAATCACCAAGGGATAGGTTTGTATGTTGTATGAACTTATAAATTTTCCTCCATATCACATGACTCAAAGTAATCTCGATAACTGATAAATATTGACCAAACCTAACATAATAATGATGCAGTACAAAACGCCGTGTACTTGGCTTGCAGATCGTCATGCCTTTTCGAATGAAATAAACTCTCACCACAGGTTTGATCGAAAAAAGATTGACACTATGAATCTCTAACTCTGATTAAATTAATATCATATCTCAAAGATAGATACTTCCATAGTTCCACCTTTTCTTCCTGAATCTGAGCTGTAGCTACACTGTGATGCCAAAAGAGAAGTAACTCTTTGCAACAAAGACAAAATGAAAGAGAACTGCCCTTACCCCTCTTTGAACAACCAAGTGTTGATAGAATGACATTGTCAACTGGAGATCAATGAAAATAAATTGTTATGGGAGAATTGCAAATTAGACTCAAAGATTGTGCATAGGCGACACTGGTTACATATAGAAATGTACTCTATCTAACACTGTCATGGACTATTTAACTTGTTTAAATGTTTTACTTCCCAATGTTTTGCCTATTCATTGTTCTCTACTCAAAAGAAAGGAAAACATATGTACCAGAATTGTTATTTCATGGCATTGTTTAATGTGACTAGTATTATAGAATTATATTATAACCCATATCTTAATTCATACACCATCCATCAAAAGATCCTGGCAACTGCAAGCTACTTCCTCCTTTTCAAATTATAAGACGTTTTGCCTTTTCTAGATTCATAGTTTTTGCTATGCGCTTAGTTATACACTATGTCTAGATGCATAACAAAAATAATGTATCTAGAAAAGCTAGAGCGTCTTATAATTTGGAACGGAGGGAGTAATAAACTGGGGGAGTATTTTGATTGTAAACGATGTGCAATTAGATGATACCTGTTTACTTCTGGCAAGCTCAAGGGTAAAAGTGGATAAAGGGCTGAGCGGGCTAGTTGAACCAACACTGTAACTAATTGCACCATTCCAATTCTCCAGGTCTGTAAACGGCATAGTATGTTTGTTTTCACCTATTAAAGATTGGATAGAATGGAACATTAGCAAAAACAGAGGCTCACAGTTGACTTATAAATAAATATATTTTGACTAAGTGATGGTCAAAGTTTACAATGTGTGACTTGTTTTGAGTGATAACGCGCCCTAAATTTTGAAATAGAGGAAGTAACACTTAAGACTCTGTTCATTTTTATGTGGTAATTAGCTGAGAACATCTTTAACTTTCTACAGCTATAATAGCAAATTCCTACTAGATTATTTCGAGAGTTCACAGAACATCAACCTGTCAAGAGCCTTGGCATCGAGGGTAGGAGGCCCTTGGCTCTTGAGCTCATACTTGGATTTGGGCAACGGTGGTGCCAGGGTTTTTGCCTGACTACCAAAGCATAGGTGAGATTGAAGATTAGAGTAGATGAGAGATTACAGATAACTTTCTTCTTGATTCGTTCATGCATTCAGCTTACATATATATATAGGAGCAGGCCTAGCCGGCTAAAGATCTGCCTAACTCTCCTTGGCTCTCGTTCACACTTCTTGACTCTCATTCACACGCCATAATTGATCTAGCCCTTTCACACTTCAGGCCTCTTCGGGCTGCTCCAGGGCCTGCATGCCCTTGGTTCCTGCGCTGGCTGCTGCTTGTTTTTGGGGCCGGCGGCTATAATGACGGCCCCACATGACATCTCTCCCCCCTCGACAAGTAGCTCGTCCTCAAGCTGAAAGGTGGGGTAGCGGTCCTGGAAGCTGTCGACGTCTTCCCAGGTAGCAAAGGCTGTAGGCTCGCCTTGCCAATGCACTAGCACTTGGCGAACTCCTCTGGCCAGCGGGGTGCGCGAGGCACGTTCTGGAACCGACTGGACTGCACCATGGTGAATGGACGGCAGGGGCAGCTGACCTGCTAGAGGTGTGCCAACGAATTTCTTGAGGAGGCCCACATGGAACATGTCGTGCAGGCGAGCGCGGGGAGGAAGCTCAAGACGGTAGGCGACGTCATTGACGACTTCCCCGATGCGGTACGGCCCGTAGAAGCGGGGACATAGCTTGCCTTTGGTGACACCTTGGAGGGAAGCCGGGGCGCGATGACGAAGGCGCAGCCACACCCAATCTCTGACGTTGTAGCGGACGTCATGGTGGTGTTTGTCGTAGCAGCGCTTGTAGATGGTTTAGGCCTGCTCCAGGCGGGTGCGGGCATCAGCCAGCAGCTCAACGCGCGCTGCCATGCTTTTGGCCACCGCAGTGACCCGCGTCTCACCTGATTCATAGGAGCGGATGGAGGGCGGGTCGCGACCATAGACTATCTAGAACGGCGTCGTCTTGAGTGCTGACTGGTAGGCGGTGTTGTAGATGTATTCCACCCATGGCAGCCATTTGAGCCACTAGCGGGGGCGGTCACCTGTAAGACAGCGCAAGTACATGGTGATCACCTTGTTAGCAGTCTCAGTCTGGCAGTCAGACTGTGGGTGGAATGTCGTGGACATGTGGAGCTTGATGCCAGCAAGGCGCATGAGTTCCTTCCAGAAGAGGGAGGTGAACACCGGGTCACGGTCAGAGACGATAGACTGCGGAATGCTGTGCAGCCGCACTATCTCAGAGAAGAATGCCTAGGCCACTGACTCAGCTGAGTAGGGGTGAGCCAGGGGAATGAAGTGGCAGTATTTGGTGAAGCGGTCGACGATGGTGAGGATGACCGACTTGCCCCCAACACGGGGCAAGGCCTCGATGAAGTCCATGCCCAAGTCAGACCATATCGATGTCGGTACGGGCAGCGGGAGGAGCAGTCTAGCGGGGTGGAGGTGTTCTATCTTGTAGCGTTGACAGGTGATGCATGAGCGGATGAAGTCCTGGACCATCACCCACAGATTGGGCAAATGGAAATCACGACGAAGGCGATGAAGTGTGCGCTGGACGCCCTCATGCCCATCACAGTGGACCGCGGTGATGATCTCCTAGAGAGGTGGGGCACCGGGCGGGATGTAGAGGCGCCCCTAGAACACCACGAGGCCATCGATGATGGACTAGGAAGCCGTACGCTGGTTGGAGGTGATCTCATCCTTGATGGCGACCAGTGCAGGCTCCTAATCGTTAGCCTGACGGAGCCTCTCGATGAAGTCGAAGCGCGGACCAGAGAGGGCCAGCAACGCTGCCTCCTCTGTGCCGCGATGGGACAGGGCGTCGGCCACCGTATTGGTGCTGCCTGCCTTGTACTCCACTGTAAAATCAAATTCGTGAGGGAGATGCTAACACCAAACTCTTCCACCTTCAAGCTCGGCATAGAAAAAGGAAGAATTTTATTGGTCGCCTCATGTCTGGTGATCGTCTCTGTACCAGTCACAAAGACAAAGCTGAAGTCATTGATAATTTCTATGAAAATCTTCTAGGAAGCTGTACATATAGGTTGCAAACTGTTAATCTGACCGAGATTGGTATTGACTCACATGATTTGGCTGATCTTGAGCTCCCTTTCAGTGAGGAAGAGGTTTGGAAAACAATTTTGCAATTGCCTTCAGATAAAGCCCCTGGGCCTGATGGCTTTACATGACGCTTTTATAAATCTCGTTGGCCAATCATAAAGGATGACATCATGGCAGCAGTCTCGACAGTTTGGAGCAGGAAATTTGGGAATTTCAGCATTCTTAATTCAGCCTACATAACTTTGCTTCCCAAGAAGGAAGGTGCGGATCAACCTGTAACACCCTTGGTATTACCAGCTTAGTTAGCACGCGATTAAGGTCTAAAAGAGATTCACAAAACAAATTCTGCGGGTTTTAAAATTTCAACACACATAAAATGATAAGCGAATTAGGGTTAGACCTTTTGAAAATTATGACAAGAGTGATCGTGGTTGCTTTTGTAAGTTGAACTCAATCCTTTTTCCTAAGTTTAGAGAGGTAATGGCAATGCCATTTTGGCATTCAAATTGCAACAAAAATACTTAAGTATTAACTTCATGTTTTTCCACTATTGCTTGCTTCTAAGTATGCACTTGAACTTGGTAGGAGTGGTAGTTGAGTTGGAGACCGCGATGCACTCCTAAAAATTGTCCAATGTTCGCTAGAACACGCTGTGTAACTGGTGTTGACGCGCTATTCGCGTTCTGGCTTTCAGCTTGGCGAGCTCAGGTTGGCGCCTCCATATCTCCCTCTCTGGTCATCCTTTTGTCGTGCCATTTGTTTCTTTGGGAAGCTGTTAGGGCCATCTTGAGGGCAGAGGAGTTGTTTGAGCCTCAACCGAGCTAGGCTCGCAGTTAAGCACGCTTCAAAATTCATGCGCGCCACGGTTCCGGCTGGTTGGTCCCGGGGGCGCGGTCACCATGAGCACGCGTGCACTGCTGGCATCGTCTTAATCCGTGGAGGCCGGTTGCCGCTGGCCAACTCGCATGCCTGGGTGGCACCACGCAGCGCCTCGGCGTGGCGTTGGTCGACCCCGGCCGGCTGCGGGTCGGCTCCCGCTGTCCCGTGCACGCCACGCTCGGGTTTGGACGCGGCGAGTCAAGCGTTTTGGACACGCTATCACCCCGCCCGGGACTTTGCTACCCCGTCCTAGACGTTTCGCGCCTAACCTCGGTACCATGGCCCCGCTGCTCTCACGTGGGTGCGCTGCTCCGGCCATTTGGCCCTGACCTAACCAGCAGTCAGCCGTCAACCACCAGCGTCAGTCGCACAGTAGAAACCGCACTCCCTTCGACCTCTAAATTCACCGAGCCTAGAGTATTCCAACTCAATTCCTGGCAACCGTGACTCACTACCATAGTTAGCTAGCCAACCCAGTTACGTTGAGGCTTGTCGTTCCCTGGAGAGGAGGAATTTTGGAAGATCGTCGCCGCCGGTCTGGTTCGCTGCCACGTTCTAGAGATCGGGGGGTAAGGTCCAAATCGCCTTTAGCAGTCCACCAATTAGCACCGCTAGATTCGTGTTGACCTTAGCTATCTGGTGCTCGCCTCGCCTTGGCCAGAACTTCCCCCGGCGATGAGTTGACGTGGCTACGCCATGCTCGGAGCACCACTGCACCGTCCGCTCGCACGTGCCCAGCCCTGCTCAGATCATCTCCGACTTAACCGTCGCCCCGGCTGTGTTCGCGGTATGTCACTGGTGCTCACACGCCATCCCTTCACCCTCGTAGTTCTCCCTTCTCATCGGAACGGCCGCGCCGCCACCGTGAACCTCCGGCCGCCGCTGTAGCTTGTGCTAGTGCGACTCTAGGCTCCAAATCACCGCCATCTATGTGATTTCGTCTTAGTAGGCTAGTCGATCTCCTGTTTTCGTCGGAACTCCCTCAGTTTGCCTGGCATAGCCGTGCGGTGCCGGCGGGCGCCACGCCGCCGCGCGTAGAGCCGCCTGGGGCACACGTGCTCGAATTGGGTCAAACCCGAGGGGATAAACGTGAATGTCAATGAGAGAGGGAAATAGTGGGATGGATGGTGGTTGGATTCGTGCAAAGGCCAGGGGCTCTTTTGCAGTTGTGCGCGTGCGCGTGTGAGGCGGGCCAGCTGGGCCGTTGCTGGGCTGGCTGCATCGCGCGCGGCCGCGCCTCGGCTTGGGCCGGACTGGGTCGCTGGGCCAAAGTCGGGTGCGCGGTTCTTTTCTGTTTTCCAGCAGTTTATTGTTTTTCTTTTCCCTAAACTAGCTATAACTTGTAAATTCAAAATAGAATTGTGTAGAAGTCCAAAAATCGCGAAACCAATTTTATTAGTTTCCTAAAATCATGATCTATCTAAAGGTGTAGTTGGTTCGCGTAGTGTTATACTATTTTTAGGTTTGCTTTAATTACTTCGAGACGTTTAATATTATCAAACATGAACTTGTAAGAATTGTTATAAACAATCAGTGATAGTATTAATCCTAGAAATTTGATAGTAAGCTTCTAGTATTACTAGGTGTCAACTGTAATTTTTGTAGCTCCAAAATAATTCGTTGCTAGGATGGGAGCTAGGAAGACTTGTTACTCTCTTGTCATGGGCTCTGGCTCTTTCTGAACCGACTGATTGGAGGCGGGGATAGGTGGAGGTCTAAGCACCACCTTGAGGCCGGGTCTCAAGTGTGGGGGCTTGGAGTCCAAGTTTGGACGGGGACCTGGAACCCGTGACAGGAGTGAAACGGGTTGGCCTCGCTTGTGCCTAGGGTGCGAGCGAGGCGTCTGTTTTTTGGGGTACCCAGCTGGGCTACATTGATTCGCGAATCGCCGTTTCTACATGACGGTACGGCTTGACTACGATCTGACACCGTAGTAAGAAATGAAAGATGAAAGACGAAAGATGGAAAAATGGTTCTGATGGCTCAACCTTTGCTTGAAAGTAGAACATGTGCTTACCTAGAATGGTTGGTTAATGAACTACCGATGACTGCTAATAAAAATTAAATATAAGGATGCACCTTTAGTAATGCTTCCTGCAGTTGCAATAACCCACAAGCCAGATAGCCTTTCATATCCTTAGAGTCTTTTCTTTCCTTCTGACGGGTAAGTCTTGCGGAGTACAATTGAGTACTCAGGGTTTGTTCTACCCTGTTACAGGTGACAGGTTTTTGGAGCTGACACTTGTGTGTGGAAACCTCCTGGTGGGCTCAGCGAGGATTTCCTTTACGTGCGGACGTAGAGTTTATTTAAACTTCCACCTAAAATGTTTTCAAAGGAAAAACTCATAACCTGTTATTATTTCATGTATTTAAATGTTCTTCATGATAATGTTTAACTTGATCTTAAATGATTTCCATTCCGCTAAAACTCTAATAACATTTACATTCTGCTGTTATAATTAAACAATGGATTACCCTGATGTTGTACTAAAAGTGATGTAAGAAATAGTAAGGATGTTGTAAGCTTTATCTCTCATTTATGATCCTAAGGTAAAAATGTGGATTTTCGAGTTCTCCCTCGGGTGTGCTCGACGGAATCGCAGAATTTAGTGCACTCTCTTGGGTACTTAGTGTCTAATGGAAGACAAGTACTCTTGGGAGGGCATTAGATTAGGCGGTTCTGCCACAGGTGGTATCAGAGCATAAATGAGGAACTAAAGCTTCAAAACCTTTTTTCTAAATTAAAATTGGACAACACATTTTTGCAAAAAGTTAGGGCGTTTGCATACGAAGTTATATAAGTAGCCTTATTACGATAGTTAAGTATTCGGAATAAGTTTAAGTGGGTTTTCGTCCGGTGAACTAACTGGTGCGTAGCGTGTGTCCTAAAGTCAGACACACTGTTACTGCTATAGTCTTTGCGCTAGTATTATCTTGCAGGTGCCCTGTTCGTAGGTACCACGCGTCCCTGTCCAGGAGTTACTGCTGTACTGTGGCTTCGTGTATCGTGTTCGCTCGTGTTTCTCACCTGTCGGGGCTTACATTTTTGGCACTCCTGCGCCCTTGTCGGACCTCTGCCCTGCAACCGTGCTAGTCTTTATGGCCTTAGACACCGCTCGCCTCGTGTGCGTAAAAATCCTGTTGTTGTACTTTTACTGGTTCCCACGCATGGCTCAAGGGTGGTCTGCGCTAGGACCACTAGTCGCTCTACCTTTATAAAGGGGGCCAAGCCCAGCCACTTGGTATCACCACTCGGTGCATTCCAGCTCGCTTAGCCCTTTTCTCTTGAGCAAGTTCTCCTCAAGTCTTCCTTGCAACCACCACCCACCTAAGATGGCAGGAGTCTGGGTTAGCAGCTACTGCCTGAACACCGAGGGTTTCTCCAAAATCCTGTATGCCACCCTACAAAAGCTCGGAGTCAAGGATCATCCCGAGTATGAGGGCCGTGAGTACATGAAGCATGGCACTGAGCGATGTTAGGTCACCGTATACATTGGCAAGAGTGAGGAGTTTCCCGACATCACTGAAGCCTAGAATGTGACCACAACCGGGTTTCGCTTCGGCGACACCTACCAGGTTGTGGCCTGCAAAGCCTTGCGGCATCTGTGCCAGATCTATGAGCAGCCCATTGCTCGTACCCCCATGCGGTTCTTTCCACCCTTGGACAAAAATCGACGGGTATGGACGGCTCGTATGGAGGCCTTGCAGGGTCAGGACGTGCAAGAGGACAACCCAACCGTGGTGCACCTGACCACGTACTTGCTCGCTCTAGATGAGCAGTATGACTGGCAGGCCTCGAAGCTAAGGGAGTGTCTCCATCGAGCTGAGGAAGCTGAGATCTTCTCTAGGATGCTCGAAGTGCAGCTTGCTGAAGCCCACGCCAATGTAGCAGCTGCAGAGAGTTGAGAGACTATCATGGCGGAAGCACTCAAGGTGGATGAAGAGCGACATGCCCAGGAGCTGGAGGATGCCTATCTCGTCACCAGGGCCAAGTGTAGGACGCTAGCCATAGAAAGGCAGGAACCCTTGATCTTGGAGGGAATCCCTGTCCATCCGCCGGAGAGAAGGAGAACCGGTATTGCAGCACCTCCACCCACAGAAGCCTCGGAAGTAGAGTCATTGCCTCCCCTCACCCAGCCACCACCACAAGAAGGAGCATATCCACAACCTAGTATGACAGAAGAACCCCAGGAGCCCAGGAAGGAAGCCGTTTGGGCCGACGAAGTAGATTAGTTTCCTAGAGGAGATGTAGCCATCGCAAGCAGTGTTTTTCATCGCTGTCCTCCAGTGTTGTAACCTTTTCGTTGTCTTTCGTTCATCGTTGTTAAGACCGTCTGGTTGTAGGATGCAGTGATGTGTCGAGTGTGGGAGAGTGAATGCCTATATGTTGCACCCGTGTAAGGCCGTTGGTAATGAGTATTTGCTTTATTTGTTGTGTTTGTTACGTCGATTTTCCTTAGACCTCGTTGAAAGTCCTATGTTTGATGTTGGTAATTAGTGACAATGCCTAAGTACTAATCCTATGCCTAAGTTGTATGTAGCATATGAGGATTAGTACATTCCAAGGTTGGTGGCAAGATGGACATGGTGATCATGATGGCCACACTTGGATTTGGACGCAACCCTATGTGATCAAGGCAAAGGTATATGCTTAAGGGTTGTGTTTTAGTAACCAAGACACCTAGTGGGTGTGGTTACATTATAGGATAGATAGCCGTACTATAAAGAGGGGAATGACGCGGCTATTGAACTCCTAAGTGCCTCTAGGTGTGCATTTCATGATCATATGCATTTGGATAGAACTAATATCGTCTCGAAAAATGATTGTGAAAATGCTAACACACTCACACATAACGAGATCACTTGGTGGTGTTAGCACGTTTGCGACGGCGGTGGAGTTTGAGCGATAGAGAAGGTTTGGGTTCCTCTCTCCCTCCCTCCGAGCTTACGAGGCGGGATTCAGGCGTTTTTGAGGAGTTGAAACGACTATTTTCCACTACGCCGAAAGTCCGGAAAAGAAACGGAGGCGAACGGAGGTCACTGAGGTGACCGGACGCTGAACCGGACGCGGTCCTTGCATGACCGGACGCGTCCGGTCAGTGTTCAGTGTCTGCCCGTTTTTCAGTTCGATGATCGGACGCGAGGCGCGTCCGGTCACTGATGATCGGACGCGTCCGGTCGTTCAGGGAGCTTACTGGACTCTAACCGGACGTGGGCACTGTCGCGTCCGGTCATGTTTCTTCAGCGCGTCCGGTCGTTGTTTCGTTGAGCGCTACTCAGGCGACCAGCGCGTCCGGTCATTCTCGGGACCAGCGCGTCCGGTCGTTTCTAGCGCGTCCGGTCTGCGCGATGAGCGCGTCCGGTCGTTGCTTCGCAGTTAGCCGTTGGGCGACCAGGGCGTCCGGTCAGTTGGACCAGCGCGTCCGGTCAGTACTTCACGAGTTAGCCGTTGTGCGACCGGCGCGTCCGGTCAGTTGGACCAGCGCATCCGGTCAGCACGATTTCGGCTATTTAAGTTTCTAACGGCTCTATTCAAAGGGGTACGTCTATAAATACTCGTTGGCCGGCTCAAGGCTCTCTCTCTCGATCATTTGACATACTTGTGAACACTTTGAGCTAAGCAACTCCCCTCCCACTCATCTCTCTTGCTTCTTTGCATATTTGAAGTGAGATTGAGTGATCCAAGTGCATTTCCATTGTGAGATTGAATCTAGTTGGCACTTGGTGGTTGATTTGCTACGGGATTCTTGTTTCTCTTGGTGGTTGCCGCCACCTAGATGGCTTGGAGCAGCTTGGAGGCGTTGGCAAGAGTTGGTGATTGTTCTTGGCCACCTCCTGTGATTGTGAGGGGTTTGTGCCTACCTCGGCGAAGCGCCAAAGGCAACATTAGTAAATTGCTCGTGTCATTGCAACCTTTTGCCATTTGGTAGGTTCTTGTGGAGCCTTTTGAGAGGCTCGGTGTGTGACCGATTAGCCACCGAACCACGTGGTGAAGAGGGACACAACGGGGATTAGCGTGCCGGCAAGCACGTGAACCTCGAGATAAATCTTCGTGTCATCACTTTTATATTGTGATTGATTGATCCCGGTGTTTGGTTATCTTGGTATTCATCTCTTGATTATATTGATTGGTTGGCTCAATTCTTTGCCCCTCGGTGATACCCTCCTAACTCTCTCTTGTATTAATTTCTTAGTTATCTTTGCTAGCGAGTTAGCTTTGCTAGAGTAGCTTCTTTGTGTAGCTTGCTAGTTGTAGTTTCCTTCTCGGTTTGACTTGTGCGGTTGAGTGCAAATACACTAGAATTGTGAATTGGTTAGGTGGCTTGCAAACACCCCATAGGCTAAGCAAAACTCGCATCTCGCTATTTGTTTTATTGATAAACTTGTTTAGCTTGTCTTTGTAGAAAATTTTAATAGGCTATTCACCCCCCCTCTAGCCATCAAGACCTTTCAAGTGGTATCGGAGCCATGGTCACCGTTTGCAAGGCTTAACAACCTCGGTGTAAGATGGCTCAAGTTATGTTCAATCATGTAAATGGTAAGCCTCCACTCTTTGATGGTGTCTCTTCCTTTGATCATTGGAAAAGGAAGATGAAGCAATATCTAGGCAATATACATGAGAAGGTTTGGGATGTGACCAAAGAAGGATACATCATTCTTGATGAGGAAAACCTCACTCCCAATGATCGCATCAACAAACAATGCAATACGGGGCACTTGACACAATCTACCGTGTCATTGATGACAAAGTATTTGAGCAAATCAAAGATCTTGAAAAGGCAAATGAGCTTTGGATAAGGCTTAAAGAAACATATGAAGGCACTTCAACGGTAAAAAGTGCCAAACTATATATGCTCAAGGACAAGTTCTCCACATTCAAGATGAAGGATGATGAATCCATCTCGGAGATGTTCTATAGGCTCCAAGTCATTGTCAATGATCTCAAGGGGCTTGGAGAGAAGGAGGACTTCTCACACAAGTTCTTGATGTGCTTACCCAAGAAGTTTGCCACCTTGAGAAGAATGATCTTTAGAGAGGGATTGGACAAGATCAAACCAACCAATATGCTTGGAGATATAATGACCGATGCCCAATACAATGATGATGAAGATGAGGTAGAAGAGAAGAAGGAGACCAAGGTCAAGCAAGAGAAGCCCATTGCATTCAAGGCTTCATCCTCTAAGGGCAAGAGCAAGGTGGAGAGTGATGATGATGATCCATTCGATGATGAGACCATGGCCCTCCTTGTGCACAAGATGGGAAGGTTCATGAAGAAGAAATGATATGGGGCAAGGAAGAGGAGAGACATTATAAAGGCAAAGACCCTTTGCTACAATTGCAATAACCCCGATCACATAGTGGCGGATTGCCTCTATGAAGATAAGAGATTTCATAATGGGGACTTGAAGCTCAAGAAGAACAAGAAGTATAAGAAGGAGAAGAAAGCAAAGAAGAGCTTCACATTCAACAAGAAGAAGAAGGGTGGTGGTTATGTGGTCACTTGGGATAGTGACAACTCCGATAGTGATGATGATGAAAGCTCTAGTGATGATGAGAGGACCACTCGGCGAGCCATTACAAACATCGCCCTCTCCAACAAGCCATCCATCTTCGACACTACATCAACATGCCTTATGCCCAAGCCTACAAAGGTAAAATATGATGATAGTGATGATGATTCTTGTGCTAATGATGATTGTAGGAGTGATGATGAGGAGGATGAGGACTACTTCAAGGATGATCTATTAGGCATAATAGATCAAATGAGCAAGGGCTACAAGAGGACAACCAAGAAATACAAAATCTTGGAACAAGAGTTTATTGGCAAGAGCAATGAAAATGATGCCTTGATGGAGGAGCTTGTTGCTCTCAAAAAGAGTAAGGAGTGCAAAGGAATTGAACAAGAGCTCAAAGCTCTTAGGAAATCCTTTGATGAGCTAGAGGCTTCTTGTGTTACCAGCTTAGTTAGCACGCGATTAAGGTCTAAAAGAGATTCACAAAACAAATTCTGCGGGTTTTAAAATTTCAACACACATAAAATGATAAGCGAATTAGGGTTAGACCTTTTGAAAATTATGACAAGAGTGATCGTGGTTGCTTTTGTAAGTTGAACTCAATCCTTTCTCCTAAGTTTAGAGAGGTAATGGCAATGCCATTTTGGCATTCAAATTGCAACAAAAATGCTTAAGTATTAACTTCATGTTTTTCCACTATTGCTTGCTTCGAAGTATGCACTTGAACTTGGTAGGAGTGGTAGTTGAGTTGGAGACCGCGATGCACTCCTAAAAATTGTCCAATGTTCGCTAGAACGCGCTGTGTAACTGGTGTTGATGCGCTGTTCGCGTTCTGGCTTTCAGCTTGGCGAGCTCAGGTTGGCGCCTCCATATCTCCCTCTCTGGTCGTCCTTTTGTCGTGCCATTTGTTTCTTTGGGAAGCTGTTAGGGCCATCTTGAGGGCAGAGGAGTTGTTTGAGCCTCAACCGAGCTAGGTTCGCAGTTAAGCACGCTTCAAAATTCATGCGCGCCACGGTTCCGGCTGGTTGGTCCCGGGGGCGCGGTCACCGTGAGCGCGTGTGCACTGCTGGCATCGGCTTAAGCCGTGGAGGCCGGTTGCCGCTGGCCAACTCGCACGCCTGGGTGGCACCACGCAGCGCCTCGGCCTGGCGTTGGTAAACCCCGGCTGGCTGCGGGTCGGCTCCCGCTGTCCCGTGCACGCCAGGCTCGGGTTTGGACACTGTGAATCAAGCGTTTTGGACACGCTATCACCCCACCCGGGACTTTGCTACCCCATCCTAGATGTTTCACGCCTAACCTCAGTACCATGGCCCCGCTGCTCTCATGTGGGTGCGCTGCTCCGGCCATTTGGCCCTGACCTAACCAGCAGTCAGCCGTCAACCACCAGCGTCAGTCGCACAGTAGAAACCGCACTCCCTTCGACCTCTAAATTCACTGAGCTCGGAGTATTCCAACTCAATTCCTAGCAACCGTGACTCACTACCATAGTTAGCTAGCCAACCCAGTTACGTTGAGGCTTGCCGTTCCCTGGAGAGGAGGAATTTTGGAAGATCATCGCCACCGGTCTGGTTCGCCGCCACATTCTGGAGATCGGGGGATAAGGTCCAAATTGCCTTTAGCAGTCCACCAATTGGCACCGCTAGATTCGTGTTGACCTTAGCTATCTGGTGCTCGCCTCGCCTTGGCCAGAACTTCCCCCGGCGATGAGTTGACGCGGCTACGCCATGCTCGGAGCGCCACCGCACCGGCCGCTCGCACGTGCCCAGCCCTGCTTAGATCATCTCTGACTTAACCGTCGCCCCGGCTGTGTTCGCGGTATGTCACTAGTGCTCACGCGCCATCCCTTCTCCCTCGTAGTTCTCCCTTCTCACCGGAACGGCCGCGCCGCCACCGTGAACCTTCGGCCGCCGCTGTAGCTCGTGCTAGTGCGACTCTAGGCTCCAAATCACCGCCATCTATGTGATTTCGTCTTAGTAGGCTAGTCGATCTCCTGTTTTCGTCGGAACTCCCTCAGTTTGCCCGGCGTAGCCGTGCGGTGCCGGCGGGCGCCACGGCGCCGCGCGTAGAGCCGCCTGGGGCGCGCGTGCTCGAATTGGGTTAAACCCGGGGGGATAAACGTGAATGTCAGTGAGAGAGGGAAATAATGGGATGGATGGCGGTTGGATTCGTGCAAAGGCCAGGGGCTCTTTTGCAGTTGTGCGCGTGCGCGTGCGAGGCGGGCCAGCTGGGCCGTTGCTGGGCTGGCTGCATCGCGCGCGGCCGCGCCTCGACTTGGGCCAGACTGGGTCGCTGGGCCGAAGTCGGGTGCGTGGTTCTTTTCTGTTTTCCAGCAGTTTATTGTTTTTCCTTTCCCTAAACTAGCTATAACTTGTAAATTCAAAATAGAATTGTGTAGATGTCCAAAAATCGCGAAACCAATTTTATTAGTTTCCTAAAATCATGATCTATCTAAAGGTGTAGTTGGTTCGCGTAGTGTTATACCATTTTTAGGTTTGCTTTAATTACTCCGAGACGTTTAATATTATCAAACATGAACTTGTAAGAATTGTTATAAATAATCAGTGATAGTATTAATCCTAGAAATTTGATAGTAAGCTTCTAGTATTACTAGGTGTCAACTGTAATTTTTGTAGCTCCAAAATAATTCGTTGCTAGGATAATTAATAAGCTCTAGTTTGAATATGTAGTAAATCGATAAAATGAATAACGCGACATCTCGGGTTTATATAACTAGAACACTTGTTGAGAAATAACGTTTGAATCGACAACGTGGATACATGGCCTAGTGAGTTGGTGTGTGGCTAGCTCGTTAGCTTGCGAGACGTAGTCGTACGATGAGAGTTGCGATTGCTGTCTTTTACTTATGTCTCTACGTTGCATTTGCGTAAATCTCATAATAGGGACGACGATGGATCGTGGAGTCAACCAGAGTAGCGGAAAAGATGGTGCCCGAATGGTCGTGGTGTCATGGTGGAATGCTAATTTTGATTATGTTTTTTTACCCAGGCAAGCCCCGGTGCATAACCTCTATTATTCTGCACTTTATTTTATGTTTGTGCATTAAGTTTCAAGGAGTTGAATGAAACCCACTTGCATATATATATCATGATCCCATGAGTCTTACTAGTATGTCAGGATCGTATAGATTGCTATGCTATAGGACTCCGGTAGAAGTCGAGTGATTGCCTGTCACTCGCGAGAGATAGGAAATATATTATTATTACTATTATCATGTTATTATCACATGGATTATATATGGTTAATAATTGGAGACCGGGTGGGACTATACTTGGAATTGAATATGGACTTGGTTGAGCAATCTGAGCGAGGCTCTAGTTGCATTTGTCCCGTCTGTGTCGATTAAGGACCGTCCGTTGCATTGGACCCTGGTCAAGTCACAGATCTCCTTATTCTGAGCATATACTAGCGGATGGGGGCTAGGAAGACTTGTTACTCTCTTGTCATGGGCTCCGGCTCTTTCTGGACCGACTGAATGGAGGCGGGGATAGGTGAAGGTCTAAGCACCACCTTGAGGCCGGGTCTCAAGTGTGGGGGCTTGGAGTCTAAGTTTGGACGGGGACCTGGAACCCGTGACAGGAGTGAAACGGGTTAGTCTCGCTTGTGCCTAGGGTGCGAGCGAGGCGTGTGTTTTTTGGGGTACCCAGCTGGGCTACATTGATTCGCGAATCGCCGTTTCTACGTGACGGTACGGCTTGACTACGATCTGGCACCGTAGTAAGAAATGAAAGATGAAAGACGAAAGATGGAAAAATGGTTCTGATGGCTCAACCTTTGCTTGAAAGTAGAATAGGTGCTTACCTAGAATGGTTGGTTAATGAACTACCGATGACTGCTAATAAAAATTAAATATAAGGCTCCTTTAGTAATGCTTCCTGCAGTTGCAATAACCTACAAGCCAGATAGCCTTGCATATCCTTGAAGTCTTTTCTTTCCTTCTGACGGGTAAGTCTTGCGGAGTACAATTGAGTACTCAGGGTTTGTTCTACCCTATTACAGGTGACAGGTTTTTGGAGCTGACACTTGTGTGTGGAAACCTCCTGGTGGGCTCAGCGAGAATTTCCTTTACGTGCGGACGTAGAGTTTATTTAAACTTCCACCTAAAATGTTTTCAAAGGAAAAACTCATAACCTGTTATTATTTCATGTATTTAAATGTTCTTCATGATAATGTTTAACTTGATCTTAAATGATTTTCATTCCGCTAAAACTCTGATAACATTTACATTCCACTGTTATAATTAAACAATGGATTACCCTGATGTTGTACTAAAAGTGATGTAAGAAATGGTAAGGATGTTGTAAGCTTTATCTCTCATTTATGATCCTGAGGTAAAAATGTGGATTTTCGAGTTCTCCCTCGGGTGTGCTCGACGGAATCGCAGAATTTAGTGCACTTTCTTGGGTACTTAGTGTCTAATGGAAGACAAGTACTCTTGGTAGGGCATTAGATTAGGCGGTTCTGCCACACAACCCAAAGACTTTTGGCCCATCAGCTTGGTCCACGGTTTTGCTAAACTAATCACCAAATTATTGAGTAATCGGCTTGCTACCCGACTCCACCAAATGGTTTCGCCTAATCAGAGTGCTTTCATAAAGGGACGCTTCATCCAGGATAATTTCATGTTGGTGCATCAAACTGCTAGATATCTTTATCAGAAAAAACAGCCCCACATTCTTCTCAAATTGGATATTTCAAAGGCTTTTGATTCGGTTTCATGGCCTTTCCTCCTGGAGGTCTTACAACACTTGGGCTTTGGGCAAATATGGAGAGATATAATCTGTGGGCTGCTATCTTCTTCAACCACCCAAGTTCTTGTGAATGGGATCCCCGGTGAGCGTATCTCTCATCGGTGAGGACTTCGGCAAGGTGACCCCCTCTCCCCCATGCTATTTATCTTGGTCATGGATGTTTTGGGATATTTGATTGCCCAAGCTGCAAGAGAGGGACTCCTGCGGCCCCTCTCAACGAGAAATCTACAACACCGAATCTCTCTTTTATGCGGATGATGTGGTGCTCTTTCTTCGGCCAAAAGATGATGATATTGTCGTGACAATGGATATCCTCAACCTTTTTGGTGAAGCCTCTGGCCTAAAAACAAATCTTTAAAAGAGCACTGTGCTTCCAATTAGGTGTGGTGATGAGGAAGTGGCTGCTGTTCAGAACCTGCTACCTTGTCCCCTCTCTGATTTTCCATGCAAATACCTTGGCTTGCCTCTTTTCTTAAAAAAACTAAGGATCAAGTGCAACCTATTGTCGATTGCATTGTTGATCAATTGCCGGGATGGAAGGCGGACTTGATGACAAAGGCAGGAAGAAGGGTATAGGTTCAATTTGTGCTTACTGGCATGCTTATCTACATTGTCATGGCGATTGACCTTCCAACATGGGCTATAAAAGCAATTGACAAAACCCGGCGTGGCTTTCTTTGGCGTGGTCGCGAGGATGCAAGGGGGTGGGGTCATTATCTTGTAGCATGGGTGAAGGTTTGCCGACCTACTGAGCTTGGGGGCTTAGGAATTTCAGACTTGAAAACTCTTGGCTGGGCTTTAAGAATGAGATGGATTTGGTTGCAAAAAACAGAGCCAAACCGTCCTTGGGCTCATCTCCTAGTGCATGTTCCTGATCAGGTGAAAGCCTTCTTCACGGTAGCTACTATTTCTGAAGTTGGTAACGGCGAACACACCCTATTTTGGACAGACAGGTGGCTGCATGGTCAATGTATCGCAGAATTGGCTCCTCAACTTTTTGCTGCCATTCCCAAAAGAAGAATCAAGCGGCGTACAGTCCAAGAAGCTCTCACTAATCGGGCTTGGATCGCAGACATACAAGGAGCCCGAACTGTTGGTGTATTGGTTGACTTTCTTCATCTATGGGACATCCTTTCAGTCACTGTTCTACAGCCAAAAAGGGAGGACAGACATATCTGGAGACTGTCTTCTAATGGACAGTATTCAGCCAAGTCGACGTATGAGAGTTTCTTCTTGGGTTCGACCCTCTTTGCTCCATGGGAGAAAATCTGGAGGTCCTGGGCACCACCTAAATGTCGGTTCTTCATGTGGCTTGTTGCGCACAATAAGTGCTGGACAGCAAATCGACTTGCACGCCGTGGGCTGACCCGCCCGGAATGCTGTCCACTTTGTGATCAAGATGATGAAACCATCAACCATCTCCTGGTCGGTTGCGTCTTTGCTAGGGAATTTTAGTTTCTTTTGCTAAGATAGGTCGGTCTTCATGCCTTATCTCCACAACCTTCGGAAAACTCCTTTATTGATTGGTCGGACAAAGCTAGTAGTGCTACTTCTGAATTGGTGAGACAAGGTGTCAATTGCCTAATCATTCTTGGTGCCTGGATTCTCTGCAATCATCGTAATCGTTGTGTTTTCAATGGGTCAGCTCCAAGTGTTGCTGGGGCCTTAATCTTGGCTAGACAGGAGCGCCAGCTGTGGATCTTGGCAAGGGCTCACGGATTATCCCTCCTGTCTGCCCCCCTCCCTGGTGGTTAGTACCTGGGGCTGTTTGGTGTTGTTAGGGTCGGCCTCCAGTTGTTTCCTGAGGCGTGTTAGGCTGTGTGTGCGTGGTGTTGAGTTTGTGTTGATGTGTTGGGTGTTTGGTGTAATTGTTACTAGGTTCTTACACCTTCCTTCTTCTTAATATAATGAGGTGCAGATCTCTTGCGTTTTTCGAGAAAAAAAGCCCAGCAGCTTTGCCTACCCAATGGTGCTATGGGATTGTGGCCAAGCGCTGATCCAATAGGAACTTGAGGCTAAAATGATCTGTGCGTACCAGAAAGCGCCGACCCCATAGGTATGGTCTCCAGTGGCAGATGGCGAGGACCAGCCCGATCAATTCGCGTTCATATGCTGCCAGTGATTGATGTCGAGGAGCTACAGGGCGGCTGAAGAACGCCACTGGATGTTGGCTTTGGAGAAGCACAGCCTCTAAGCCATGCATCGACGCGTCGCACTCGACCACGAAGGACTGGGCGAAGTCAGGAAGGGCTAACACCGGTGCTGTAGTGATGGTAGTCTTGAGGGCGGTGAAGGTTGTGCTGGCCGCCTCAGACCAGAGGAAGCCATCCTTCTTTAGCAGCGCCATCAAGGGAGCCGCAATGGCCCCAAAGTCCTTGATGAACTTGCGGTAATAGCCCGCAAGCCCAAGGAAGCCATGAACCGCGCGTGCCGAGCGGGGCTGTGGCCAATCAGCAACCGCCTGGACCTTCTCTGGATCCATGGTCACCCCGGTGGCTGAGATGATGTGCCCTAGATAAGCAATGGAGTCGACGCCGAACGCGCACTTGGATCTCTTGACGAACAACCTATGTTGGTGGAGGACGGTGAGGACGGCGCGAACATGGCGAAGGTGTTTGGCGAGGGAGTTGTTGTAGATCAATATGTCGTCAAAGAAGACGAGGACAAAGCGACGCAGGAACGGCCGCAACACGTCATTCATCAATGCTTGGAAGCTCGTCGGGGCGTTGCAGAGGCCGAACAACATGACGAGGAACTCATAGAGTCCGTCATGGGTTCGGAATGCCGTCTTCGCCACATCGCCTGGGTTCATGCGAACTTGGTGGTACCCCGAGCGAAGGTCTAGCTTGGTGAAGTACCAGGCACCGTGCAGCTCGTCGATGACCGGAATCGGGTTGGCATCTTTCACGGTGATGGCGTTCAGCGCGCGATAATCGACGCAGAACTGCCATGTGCCGCCCGCCTTCTTCACGAGTAGAACCGGAGAAGAGAACGTCGACTTGCTATGCTAGATAATGCCCTGGGCCAGCATGGCAGTGCACTCGCGCTCTAGTTCATCTTTGTGGGAGGTGGGGTAGCGATAGGGACGAACGGCCACCGGCGCGGACCTGGGAGTGAGGTTGATGCAATAGTCCCAGGAGCGCGGCGGTGGCATCTCGGACGGCTCTTCGAACACCGGCATGAACTCCTCCAGTAGGGCCGACAGAAGTTCCTCAGCGCTGCAGGCCCGCAAGGAGGGACCCGCGGCTCCCGCCACCCCTGTCTAACACACGTGGTGGTCGCGGTGCCAAAATAACATGGTGAGGGCGCCAAAATCCTAGAGAATCGGTCCTAGGGAGCTCAACCAGTCCGTCCCAAGGACGACGTCATAGCCCACGAGCGGCAACACAAAGAAGTTGGTGACGAAGGGCTCACCGTTGATGGTGAAGGGGATGGCGCGATAGACACCAGGACAGGGCACCCGCTCCCCGTTGGTGACCGTGACCTTCATATTTCCCCGTGGTTGTAGCTGGAGCGATGTCCAGGCGGCGGCCCCTTCCGAGAAAAAATTGTGGGTGGAGCCGGAGTCGATGAGGGAGAGCAGGGACGCGCCGCCCAGCTGGATGCGAACCTGCATGGTTTCTACAGTGCAGACGCTAGCCATGGCGAGGAGGGAGATGTGTGGGGAATCCACCGTCGCGTCCTCCTGCTTGGTAGACGGATCATCGCCTTCTTCCACCACATCCAGCAAGAAGATGCGCTGGCAGACCTTGTTGTGGCCACGGACAAATTTCTCATTGCAATTAAATCACAAACTTTGGCGATGGTGGTCGTCCATCTCAGCCACGGACAGCTACCGAATCTGTCGCCCTCGATGGCTGGTGCTGTGGAGAAGGAGCGGGCTGGCGGCGCGGGCAGAGCCAGCGGCTAGGCTGGCCCCGTTAAGAGCCCGCGGCTTAGAAGGCGCGGAACGGCTGGAGGTGACGCGCCGTGGGCGACGAACTGCTTGCGTTGCTCCAGTTTTTGCGCCATGCCCATGGCGACAATGAGCGACTACAGATTGTGCATCTCAACATCAAGGCTGAGCGACGGCTGGAGGACCACGGTGAACGCCTGGACCTTCTGCGCGTCCGTGAGCGGCCCGACGCGGGGCAGGAGGGCCTCAAAGCGGTCCTGGTACTCGGCGATAGTATCGGTCCGCTTGCAGGCCATGAGCTCACCGAGGTGATTGGGTCGGATGGGCGGCCCATAGCGCAGGTTGAGCAGCTCCGAGAACCGGCTCCATGACGGAGTACCTTTCTCGCTCTGGACCTGGAGGTACCACATCTGGGCGCCTCCCTCTAGATTGTACGAGGCCATCCAGACTTGCTCTTCGGCTGCGATCCGTTGTTGATGGAAGTAGGATTCGCGCCTGTTGAAAAAGGCCAGCGGATCCGACTTGCCGTCGAATTTGGGAAGTCCAACTTTTGGAATCGTGGGGGGCGGTCGCCATGGTGTTCACCAAAACCTGAACCTTGCGAGCCGCTGCCGGAGTGTTGCAGTCGCTCCCGCTGCAAGGTGATCATTTGCTGCTGGAGGTTGGTGATGTTGTTGTTCATGGTTTCGATGAGCTTGACCAAGTCAGCGGTGGTGGGTTCAGACATGGTGGGGGAAGATGAGGTGGGGGTGGCCGAGGATCGCCGGAATCCTGATACCAGGTTGTCAAGAGCCTTGGCGTCGAGGGTAGGAGGCCCTTGGCTCCTAAGCTCGTACTTGGATTTGGGTAACGGTGGTGCCAGGGTTTTTGCCTGACTACCAAAGCATAGGTGAGATTGAAGATTAGAGTAGATGAGAGATTAGAGATAACTTTCTTCTTGATTCATTCATGCGTTTAGCTTACATATATATAGGAGCAGGCCTAGCCGGCTAAAGATCTGCCTAACTCTCCTTGGCTCTCGTTCACACTTCTTGACTCTCATTCACACGCCATAATTGATCTGGCCCTTTCACACTTCAGGCCTCTTCGGGCTGCTCCAGGGCCTGCATGCCCTTGGTTCCTGCGCTGGCTGCTGCTTGTTTTCGGGGTTGGCAGCTATAATGACGGCCCCACATGACACAACCACAAATTGGTCCATAGTGATTACAAAATTATGCATATGCAAAGCATCAAAATGAAGTTTTAACAGAAAGTAGAAACCAAACCCAGCTACACAGAAAAACTTCAAAAACATAAGTACAAGAAAATACGAAAAGCTTCTCAAGATAGCTAACCAACTAGCACTAGAACTATTTCATTTCTCTACTTCAATTAAAACCCAAAACTACCATGGAATTTTATAATCCTCCATTCCACTCTCTAATAACAAAAAAAACTAGACCAACCTACGATTTGCATTAATAAGAAAATGGGCACCCAAATTCACCTCGACAAGGACTTAAACCTAGGAGGTTTGGGCATGCCGCGAACTTCCTACCTCCACACTCCAATTGATTCAATTTAAATGGTGTACCATCTAAATCTTCAAGCTAGGAGATGGGACTATTGAGGCTTGCTGTATGCCGCTATGCGTGAACCCCTTGGAACATCTTTAGTAATTATGGAAGCACCGAAATGCTTGTGTTTTTAAAGGTGCTAGGCCTAGCATAGAGGTGCTGCTTCAACTTCAATCTATGGTCAACAAGAGTAATATGTGGTGCATGGCAGGAGTCTCGACATTACATGAGTTCCTTGTTAGGTGGCTGGTCCTAGATCCCTAGGTCCTTAGTATTTTGAGGTTGTTGGTAGTGTTTTCTTAATTTATCTTCTAGAGTGCCGTTTTCGCTATCCTAGCGCAACGGTTAAGCCTCTACTCTAGGGACCCGCCGCCTGGGGTTCGAACCCTAGGGGGGCTTGAAAGCATCTAGGCCCCGAGGTTTGGTTTCGGCAATTGATGACAACGCTTTATTACCATGACTAACGTGTGTTTTGCAGAAACTTTGGTAAGTTAGGTCATGGAGGTTTTAACTGCTTTGGGCACCATGGTATTCATGTCCCTTGACGGAAATCGTTTCGGTTTTCAAAAGAGTGACGTCAAGATTAAGGACGGTTAGTTCCGGATGTCGAGGTGTTGAGAGACATTTGGAATAGTCGTTAGGATCTTCGTTTTTCTCTTTTGGCCGTACTATAAAGGGGGGCATGAGCGGGTAGCTTGACCTAGGCGAGTCCTATATTTAGGTGTGGTGCACACTTGTTAAACTTGGCGCTAGGCAGCTCTAGAATAGCTCAAAGTTCAGTTGGAAGCAACTTGGTTCAAGTTGTGACGCGTTTCGGAGAGTTTCGGGTCGTTTTCCCATGACCGGACGCGGTCCTCGGCATGACCGGACGCGTCCGGTCAGTTCAGTTCCGCGGCTAGGGTTTCAGCTCTGAACACCGGACGCGGTCCTCGCGAGGACCGGACGCGGTGGTCAGAAGTCAACACGTGTCACTTGAGGGAAACACCCGATCGGACGCGACCTGGGTGTGATCGGCGCGTCCGGTCACAGTCCAGTAAGGTCCAGAGACGACCGGACGCGTCCGGTCATCACCGATCGGACGCGATCGCGCGTCCGGTGCGAGTACAGTATGCTCCCTGCACGATCGGACGCGTCCGGTCACCCCTGACCGGTGCGTCCGGTCACTCAGTTGTTTTTCGGATTTCGACCGTTACGAGCGACCGGCACGTCCGGTCAGTTCAACCGGCGCATCCGGTCAGCTCGTGTTTTGCTGAGTCAGCGGGTAACGGTTCGTTTTGTCTGTGGGGTGTATAAATACATCCCCACCACCTCTTTTAGAGGTCTCTTACTCATTTGATCAGCTGATAAACACCTTTGGAGTGCAAGGGAGTGCAAGAGCACTAGTGAGGATAGAGATTTGAGAATCAAAGCTTGAGAGTTCCTCACTAGCGATTAGAGAGTAGCAAGTGTGCATCCACCTTCTCATTTGGGCTTGTAGTGGTCAAGTGAGAGTTCTAGCTTGTTACTCTTGGTGATCGCCATCACCTAGACGGCTTGGTGGTGATTGGGAGTTCGGTGATCATCCGGCGGAGCTTGTGGATGACCCAACTCATCTTGTGAGCGGTTGTGGGTGATTCACCGCGACGGAGTGTCAAAGAATCAACCCGTAGAGAGCACTTGATCCTTGTGCGGATTAAGGGGGAGCTACACCCTTGCGCGGGTGCTCCAACGAGGACTAGTGGGGAGTGGCGACTCTCCGATACCTCGGAAAAACATCGCCGTGTTCCTTGCCCCTTTACATTCAAGCATTTACTTTCTCGTATTTACTTTCATTGCTTGTTTTACATTCCTATACTTGCCATGCTAGACTAGGATTGGAAACTAGGGTGCAAAACTTTGTATCGGTAGACTCTCTAGGAACACAAGTAGACACTAGGGGTGAATTCCGGCTTGTAGGATTTAATTCTTGCATTTAATTTTTAGAGAAGCCCAATTCACCCCCCTCTTGGGCATCTTGATCCTTTCAGGGCTAAATTTTTGCCTACCCCAACTTGCTTGGGACAAAAGGCTATGTTGTTGTTGTAGTGCCGTTTTCGTTAAACCCCGTGGGGGTGCCTAGGAGGGGGTTTCTTACTTCCCTCCCTTTTATATCTATTTATTTATGGCTCCCCTGCATAGATCGAGAAAAAAAACTCTCAAGCTCTAGCTCAACTAATTGTTTTCATTCAATCTTCTATTAATCTTCATTAGCTTCTGAATTAATGGCTGATAACTCAGCATCCATTTGTTCAGGAACTTTTGTTGATGATAAAAAGGTTCCTACATTAATAATGGATTCAAAAGAATGCTCCAGCATGAGGATAATATTCAGTTACAGCTCACATCCAGTTTGTTTTATTCAATCTTAAATTATTCTATTATAGCATCAGCTCTTTACAGCTGGTTAACTACTTTGCATTGAGAAAGTTTTTCAGCTAATAAAGATTCTTACAATAGTAAGAAACTCAGAAGAATGATATAGCCATAGTGCATATATGTTTTTATTTTATTTTAGAAAAAAAAGCTCAGACGCTCCATGTATAATAACCTGAAAATTCAAGCGGACTAAGAACACAACTATTGTGACAAGTTAACACTCACTAAGTGGCTTGTATTGAACTCCAGCACTTAAGTTCCCTTTTCTCCCAACCAACCATGATGGCACTTCTCCGGATACTGCAAAAGGAAGTAGCATCAGCGTGACAAGCTAATACTGGATACGATATTTTTTTTCTCGAAAATACTGGATACGATATATGATTACGAAATAAAGTAAACCAATTAAATCGTATTAAAATTTCAGAGAGCATAAACTTGGTTAATATAGTATTCAATCACAATTCGAATAAAATGCATGATAAATGTACAAATAGATGCATACAAGGAAATGGCACAAAAGACGCCCCAAGTGATAAATTCTCTGAACCATATCTTAAGCCCACTACCCCTGAATCTTCCGAACACGCCCTGCAAAAAAGATGAACATAACTCCCTCAATCTGATTATTTGTAAAGTTTATAGAAAGAGACAAAAAGTAATATCTTACATCGTATTTGGAGAAAGAAGAAGTCTAACAAAAAGATATGCATACAAACTAATAGAAAGCCCTGCATGATTTGCATATGTAAACAGATATAGCCTACCTGTTTCCCAGTGGTAAAGGTAATGTTCCAAATGCGCCAATACCATACTGAGGATAGTAAGCAGATGACCGAAGCTGCCACGTACTGCATAACAAGGAGATCAGCCGAAACAGCATTGTTGATATGATTTCCATAATAAAAAAAATATATGCTGAGAAATGATATAGCTCAAGCAAGAAAAAACATACGTTGAAGTGGACACAAGAAGGTCCACAAAGGTATGGGGATCATCTGATTCTCTAAATGGGGTTCCAGAGAAGTGTTAGAGTATAACAGTTGCGTACATATATAGAGTACTATAAAATATGGAATACACACTTTTGCCAGTGGAATAGAGCATCCCCCTTTACTTCAGTTCCACATTTTTTGTCAGCTGCCGCAGACACCTAGTGAAATTAAGGTTTGCAAACAGTCCTTTTGCAAACAATCCTCCAAGTACTCAAATTTTAGCTACTGTGACCATAATACAAAAAGTACAGAAGTGAAATTATGATTACTTGAAAAGGTGTAATAGATGATATATACAGAAACAACAATAATAAGGAACAGTTAGCGGTCTACTCCCAATTCCATCAAACATTGACAGGAAGGAACCACAAAATTGAGGGGGGGGGGTGTGGTTCTGAACTCTGAAGTAACAAAAACAGAACCCATGTTTGAAAGGATACAGTACCAATCAAATCAACATTGGGTTCTTCTAATGCCTTCAGAATGATCCGTGATGTCATATTCCCAGCTTGATCGAAGTAGTCCTCGAACAGATTTTGCAGCGAGAGCTTTCCAAACATTGGCTGTGTTTAGATCCAAAATTTGGATAGCCAAAATACACTGTAGCATTTCGTTTGTATTTGGTAATAATTGTCCAATCATTGACTAATTAGGCTCAAAATGTTCGTCTCGTAAAGTACAACCAAACTGTGCAATTAGTTTTTGATTTTATCCACATTTAGTACTCCATATATGTATCGCAAGTTTGATGTGACGGGGAATCTTATTTTGCATAGTGCACTTTTCAGTGCATCTAAACACAGCCATTACTTCGTATGCCGGCACTGACATCCTGCACATTTAGAAACCCACAACACTTCGGTTAGGCCCCCCAAAAAGGAGAGGTCACAGGCTTGCACATCATTATTATTATTATAGCGAGGAGGCTTGCACATTAATTACAGAGCAATCAAATCCTACCAAGAGAACTAAAGCACTCAAGAGTTGGAGTGCTAAACATGTGGGCAGCATTCGCTTTCAGTTGTTCGCTGCGCGGGAGCTCGTTGCTCAACTTGACACAGCGCAGGACTCTAGGCCAGCTGTGTGGGCGTTCTTTGACAACACCGGCGTCGCGCAAACGTCCGTCGTATAGTATCTTAACACTGTTGTGGTGTGCTGTTAGTTTTGCTAATGTGCTCGCTTGCCGCTCGCAAACGAGCTGAGGTAGCAGGACTAACAGCGTTTTATAACAAAAACCTCCTTTCGTCTTAATGAAACACGGGCCTTAAACCCTGCTCGCGAAAAAAACTAACTACAACTAGTCCTAGGACACAGCGAGGGTCTCAAATCTCGTGAGAAAAGGAGACTTCGTCTGCGATTCACATAGATGTGCCACAGTGCCAGAATCTAAAAGTTGAACTCTTCAGCCACAACCAACAATTGTTGGATATCCTACACTTCACGTCTTGGTTTCCACAATCTACGAGTGAATGATGAAATGCGATTCCTTGGACATTGTGAATTGATCAAGCACGCTAACTAGCAGAGTATAATCTAACATCGTTGATCAAGCACAGTAGCTTGCAGAGTATATAATCTAACATTGTTGAGTTCAAGCACAGTAGCTAGCAGAGTATAAGCTAAGAGCGTTGCGCGGTCGACCTTGTGCGCGCGGCGATGGGAGGATAGTCGAAGAGCGGAGGCACAAGCACCCCACGCTCCTTCGGCTTCTTCTTCGGCGGCGGCGGCGGCGGTGGCGGCGGCGTCTCCTTCCGCCGCGGTGGCGCAGTCGCTCTCCACATCTCGGCCTCTGCTTGCGCACGCGACGGTGGAGCTGCGGCCTCTTCCCTTGGCGTCGGGGCCTGTGTTCCGTGTTCGAACTCGTGGATTTCTGATCAGGATTCTCTCCGAGATAGCCGTGTGTTCACTTCGCGAAAAGTAGCTGAAAAGTTACTGTAGCATCTTTCGTTGTTATTTGACAAAATTTGTTTAATTATGGACTAACTAGGCTCAAAAGATTCGTCCCGATATTTATAGACAAACTATGTAATTAGTTATCTTTTTTACCTACATTTAATGCTCCATGCATGCATCGAAAGATTTGATGTGATGGGTGGAAGAGGAAATATTTTGGGTTGGAATGGGGAAGTGAACAAGGCCTATGAGGGTTATGGAGGTTCTACTTGACTCCTGAACTATCAGCTAGTGTCTAACCTACACCCCAACTATAAAACCGTCTATTTTACACCCTGAACTTTTCAAAACCGTTCAAAGTACACCCCGGAGCGGTTTTGGACAGTGGTTTTGCTACAGTAACGGCGGTTTTGACTTTTCATTTTCTATTTATTTCCGCTGAATTTTTGAAAAAATCATAGTAAATCACAGAAAAATCATAAAAATAGAAAATCTAATTTTGTTGGACTCCACATGAGTAGATCTACACAATGAACATATAATATAGTATACCTTAGTATAAATTTTTCTGTAGCTTTAAATTAGTTAGAAAATCAAATTTTGTCTGTAATTAATTGGAATAATTTATAGCTACAACTTCTATGGTCCAGTTATGGTGTAATTTTTATGATGGGGTTATTATTATATGCTTAAACTATAATAAAAATTTCATACTCATTGGATCATATATAACTTAGTTATAGATTTATTTAGGTTTATATTTAGGTTTATGCTTGTTAAATATAAATAAATCTATAACTAAATTATACATGATCCAATCAGTATGAAATTTTTACTACAGTTCAAGCATACAATAATTAATTTACTATAAAAATTTAACCACAATTGAACCATAAAAGCTGTAGCTATGAATTATTCCAATTAATTATGGACAAAATTTGATTTTCTAACTAATTTAAAAGTACAGAAAAAATTATACTAAAGCATACTATATTATATATTTATTGTGTAAATCTACTCATGTGGAGTCCAACAAAATTAGATTTTCTATTTTATGATTTTTCTGTGATTTACTATGATTTTTAAAAGATTCAGCGGAAATAAATAGAAAAACGAAAAGGCAAAACGTCGTTACTGTAGCAAAACCATGGTTACTGTACCAAAACCGTCATCCAAAACCGTTCCAGGATGTAATTTGAACGGTTTTGAAAAATTCAGGGTGTAAAACAGACGGTTTTATAGTTTAGGGTGTAAGTTAGACACTAGCTGATAGTTTTTAAGGGGTTAAGTAGACTTTTTCCTTCTTATTTTCTTCTTCTTGGGAGAGGGTTCAAGTTTAGCGAACGGCAAAAGCTGCAAGTGCAAGTTAATCACGGTCTCGGCCTCAGAGAGAGAGAGAAAAGTTAATTACGGAACTGGGCCTGAACCGAAACAGTAGGATCGTACGGCTCGAAATAGCCCATACAATCTGAAGGCCCGTACAAAATAGCCCGGCATCAGAACAAAAAGGCCAACGCGGCCCATTTGGCTAGATGACTTGCGTGGGCCCTGACCGCTAATTGAGCACGCGTTCGTCTTCCTCCTTCCGTCGTCCTCCGGCGTTTTATCCCCACACGCCGATTGCCGCCCGGAGCAGGACTGTGGGAGGTCCACAGAGGGCAGTGATGGCGGAATTGTCGACGTCTTCGGATGGATTGGTAGCCGAAGAAGCGAGGCAGCAGGAACCAGGTTCGATTTGGCAAGGGTTTCCCCTGTCCTCTTCAGCTTGTGTATTTTAGTTGCTTGTGATGCTATAGCTAGGGTTCCATCGCCTTGCTTGCTCGAAGGGTTAGTGGTTCCTATTGTCCAAAATTCACCTGATCCAACTTCATTCGTTTATACTGTTTGCTGATATGTACTACACCACATCCCAGAGATGTATTGACTTCCAATTTTGAAGGCCTGAACCGACGAGGCTTAAGTCCTCCAGATCAGCTAACCTGTCCGGTTGAGTGAGTACTGTTTGTGTGGATCTCCATCGTGCCTTTTGTGAATTTTATGTTCAACTTCAGTAGTATCGTTAAATTATAGCCTTATTGAGCCCAGATGCTTAAAAGAGGGGGGAAACAGTAATATTGTACCTTTATGAATAGTTGAATACACCAGGGGAGTATCAAGCATGGAGCACATTTCCTCTGTTCTTGTTTATATATTGTGATGCCTGTTTCGTTATGGTTTATATGGAAGTCAAACTGTTTGCTGGACTGCATACAGGCCAAGGAAGCTCTCAAGGTAGTCATGGTTTGCAAGACACAAAGGAGCACGAAATAAGAAAGGGGAAGGCGGCTCTTGTTTCCACTGAACTGCTGAGGGAGGATCTGGTTCAGAGTGCTGTTAGTTTTCTGAAACACCCGAAAGTAGTAGCCTCTTCGGATGGACAGAGGCGATCTTTCCTTGAAAATAAAGGACTCACTGTGGATGAAATAGATGAAGCGTTTCGACGTTTACAAGTAAGATTGTTTGCATAATTTCTGGTTGAGTCTGATTTCCATCCCTGGTTATTCTGATTTATTTTACTTTTTTAACTCTTTTTTTGTGGGGGGATTAAAGAGCCCATCATCGAATTCTGCAAGCTCAAATATGTGCACATCTCAAGGTATGGCAGAGAAAGTTCATTTACTAAGTTAGCTTTTTATATGTTAGTTTAGTTCTATATGTTTGTGGATCATATAATGATGTTTCATTATTTATGTGTGTTTTCCTCTGTAAACGATGGTGATTCCATATGAAATTCACCATTCAGACCTAAATGGCTTCATCATGATAAATCTAACTTACTAACTTCATTGCCTTATCTGTTGCCTGCATTTTGTCAGGGGTGTATGATAATTCGTGCAGGATTACTGAGGTCAGCAAAAACTACCGATAATAGTATTGGCCAGGCATGACTGGTATTTAGGCTGCAAATTTTAAGCTACCGCCATTTTCTTCACTGCAGCAGGAGAGTAAAGTTGACAAAAAGTGTATGGATGATTCAGGTTTGCCAATGCATCCCATCTAAGGAAAGTCTTGACTATTTTCCCTGATTCCTTTTTTTTTCTAACGTTCCGACTCCCTCTATCCCAAATTGTAAGTCATTTTGGCTTTCTTATAGGTCCATAGCTGTTGCTATGCACCTAATTGTATCTGCAAAAGCCAAAATGACTTACAATTTGAAACGGAGGGAGTACTTCTTTTATAGAGAGGGTGGTACCTGAAGCTGAACCTGTGGCCCCTGTGGTACCTCGTCATCCAAAATCATATATGGAGGTCAGTTACCTACCTAAAACGGGAGTAAAATGGCTGCAAGTTTAATCCTTACACTGCTGCAGACTACTGCATTACTTCATACGTGATATCTGAAGATGTCTGTGAAGTGTTTCATTATTATGGAGCTTCATCTCAATGTAATTAAATTAATTTCAGAAAGTAGAATTGTTCCTAACTGCCATTGCTGCATGGTACACAATTTTAGTAGTCCTGTTTAGCATGATGTTGATTCTCAAAGATTAAGTTACCTGAAACTGGACTGATGTTGATGATGGACTGATAGATTAAATTATTAAAAAATGAAGTTTCATTGTTAGATCTAGCCAATTGCAATATCAATGCTCTTTGAACATGCATCAATGAGGGGTTGCTTCATTCTTCTAGTGATGCATCATACACTAGGACATGGGATGGTGGGTGAGAAGTTCACTCAATATGTGCTGATGGATATTCAAACATGCTTGTTTCAGTTAGCTGTTGCATCATGAGAATTCTGCTATCCACTTCATCTTATCATGCATTGCCCCCCTTGTTAAGCTACCAGGAGTATATTAAACGTTACGAAGTCTGAAATTTTGGTATATGAGATTTTGTCTTCCAAATACAAGAAGCTTTTGCATATATATGATTTCAAGTTCATATTGAACCAAAAATTGTCTTTTGAATATGGAAGATCATGGAAATGATTCAAAGGGGTGAGCGACCAGATGATATCCAGGCATGTCTTGATTTCTAGTTATCTTCCTGCTACATGTGAACTCTGCAGTTTTGTTGTTTTATAACCCTTTTATTTCTGTTGTGATATAGGATATTAATGATGACCCTCCAAATCCTGATCAACCAATCTCAGAACCTCGTATGGCACCGAAACCAAAGGTTTGTGGTCGAAAACTGACTGCCTAACCACACCTTTCTTAACATAGATTTGTTTCTTGCATAGTCATGAATCATGATTGCTGGGAAAGTAGCATATGATTAGCATGACTCAGATTATCTCTTGATACCAGTTTGACTTTTTTAACCAGCAGTTAGCTCACATCTAGTTTCCTGGTGAAACAGCCATGGGAAAAGCAAGGTCAAGGAAGTTTGGCCTGGGATTTGAAATCACCATCAAAGGAATCCGACGCATTGAGATCAGAAGTTCAGCACAATGGCACCAACATGGCCACGGAGTCGGCCGATGGCTCTCGACAAGGCGGGGACTCATTGCTGCAAGCAGAAGTAGCTGCTGGTTCTGAATTTCCTGTGATTCCAAATGACGTGGATTCTTCGCTGGAGTAACTGCGAAAACAAATGATGACATGATCAAACGTGGTAGAAAAGTATTAAAGGTTGTCTCGGCCTATATATATCGAGGCTCATTACCACAACACTGTTCTGAATTCTGATGTTTTTTTGAGTTTACAGTAAATGTATCCGAACGGTGAATACGTCACTGGATAATCTTTTTAGTCGCTGGAATCAAAAGAGCGTTTGTTTACGAAACTTGTCCTACTCTCTTTCTGGTGGACAGTTTGCCGATACAGTATGTAACTCAGGGGTGTTTGGTTGGAGGAGTTAAAGGTTAACGAATACTGTAGCACTTTCGTCTTATTTGACAAAAAGTTTCTAATCTTGGGCTAATTAGGTTTAATAGATTCGTCTCGTAAATTACTCCTAATCTATGTCGACATGCATGCAATTAGTCTATATTTAGTACTCTATGCATTTGAGGAAACATTGATGTGATGGAGTTAAAATTTAACTCCTGAAAACCAAACAGGCGACTGTCGTTCAAATGCACAGATCGAAGTGTACTTTCATACATGGAAAAGCCTGAACCAACAGTCCTGCGCCTGTCTCATATGCCTGCTAGTCCGCGAGTTGCAAAGCAATGTTTTCTTTTCTTTTTATTTGAAGAATTATAAGCAATATCTTCTGTTTTTATTTGAAAAATTACAAGCAACGTTTGCTTGTCCAGAATCCAGATGAACACAGGCTCTCCTAGCTCCAGTGCGAACCCGGTGGTGCAGGCAGGGTGTGTGAAGTCTCCCGGCACGTGTGTGTAATGCAAGGCAAAGCTTTATGGCACGAGATATGCTATGCTCGGTGCGTGTCGTTAGCAGCGCACAGCAGCTGCAGCGTACTGTACGTACCAACGGCGTGCCGGAGAGTGATCGGATTCCATTCCGGCGTCTGTTGCTAGCTCCGGTACGGTCCCTGTCACCTTTCCTCGAGTTTCCAACGCCAACCACCTCGAGCAATACAATGACCAGACCAACCTACCTAGCCTTCCCATACACCATTGACCATACTACACACAACACAAGAGAATGGAAGACCAACAAAGCAGCCAAGCCAGCCGCAGCTAGTCACGATGCAAGCGGGCCGCTCTGCAGACAACCCGTAGGTCACCGCTCTGGCCGCTACGTGTATTTGCGGGTTTAGCGGGTGCACGTTACTGCAAGTGCCACTGACCGCGTCGTCCCAGCAGGCCTTGCAGGAAAGAGCTAACAAGCATGCAGGAGCAGGCCTCGCAGGAAACCGCTAGCAGGGAAGCAGGAGCCCGCACTGACACATACAGTTAGCTTGCTACTTTGCTTCTTGGTGACGGCCCCCTCGGCGGCCGGAGCAGGGGCGGATGCGCCCTTCCTCTTCTTGTCCTCGGAGGAAGTCGATGGCTTCTTCTTGGCCGGCGCGGTGGCGGGGACATCAACGGTCTTCTCCGGCACCGGCATCGGCGCCACGGTGGTCGCCTTGGCCATGGACGTGGGTGGAGCAGCCGCTGGGAAGCGCTGTTGCAGCGTTGAGCAGGGCGACAGGAGAGGAGAGTCACGAGACCTAGCGGAGGACCGGAGGTGGCGGACTGGCGGCGGCGGAGATCGAGTCGCACGCGAAGGACGACGGAGAAGTCGCATGACTTTGCGGGATGCTGCGGGTTCTGCGACCTGTCCGCATTCGCTAGCAGGCTGCACTGCCTGAGCCCGTAACTCAAAATCAAGCAGGTTGCGGTTGCCCAGTGGGCCTGTTTTGCGGGGCGGGCTAAGCAGGCTTGCGGACAGGCCCGCACCGCTTGCATCATGAGCAGCTAGCAGGCCAGCCTAACCGGTGACCGGCCTCTCCTTATCTCCTTTCCTTTCCTTGCCCGGCTTCGGCTGGGTTTAGTTCTCCGTGGAATGCAAAATGCAAAATGTAAAATACCAACTACTTTGGAATGATAAAATACAAAATGCCAAAATTTTCATGGACGTGTTTAGTTCCATCCAAAATACCAAATTTTTCATGAGGTGGGTGAGAGCTTTTTGACCTTTTTGGGTTTTTTTGCCTCTTGGGGCTAAAATTCAAAATGGAGAATGTATACCTTTTTGCCAAATATTTTGCATGGTGTTTAGTTCCATTCTGCAAAATGATAGACCAAAACTCAAAATTTTTTGGATGGAATAGGAAACTAAACCCACCCTTTGTTTGCCAGATTCACGACATGTTTCCGTCGGGGCCGGCCAGCCTCTTTTCGTATATATATATCTTGTGTGTACTATTTTAATAAAAGTTTAATATTTTCATAATCTATTCAAGAATTAGATAAGAGGTAGTATAGTAAATGATAGAAAATTATATTGTATAGTTGTAGAAGTGTCTACGTGCTATTTTTGTGTCGTGCCAGCCCAAGCACGACCTAAGATGCGGGTCGGGCCACGTAGCCCGCCATGTCGAGATTCTGGACACGGCACGGCCCTCGTGTTCGTGTCGTGCCGGCACGACACAAAATATTTCATGCCGTGCCATGCTTCAAGTCGTGCCAAAAGATCGTACTATGACCCACCTTCATATGGCGCGGTCCAAGCTCCAGCTCTACTCCAGGGTAGCAGTACCATTGCGTTTGACTCGCATCACGCTCGCGTCAACACAGAGACTAGTAGCTAGCCTCTCTAGAATCCGTACGCGACACGTCAAGATGCATGCCATGTATGTTTCAAATGTTTTTTTTTCTTTTCAGCGGTGAATAATGATGACGCCGATGAGGCTCTGGTATTGGCGTTCAGTGGAATATTGGAGGGTGGACGGCAGGGTTTCGGTGTTAGGGGAGTAGTTAGGTCAGGTGCAAGTGCAAATGATGATCACGAGGTAACGAACATTACGGAATTCCATTCCAGAACGAGAGGATGGAGTGTGGAGTGCGGAGAGGACCAGCGCTCGATCGACAGCGTAGCGCGTCAAACAACAAAATGGTAGCCTAACATTAGGCATTTAGGCGTGTTAGGCTACCATTATTTTGAATAATAATCTCTGCAATCTGAGTGACAACGCATCCATTGAATTGTTACAAGGATGGCCTTGAATACCTAGTTTCTTTCTTTTTCTCGGCGTTATCTAGCTCACGCGTGCACCATGCGTGTACATACATTGCTGTAGCTGACGGTCGCAGATGTGGCCGACGCTGGTGTGAGCAAGCTGGCGGGCAGTGACGTCTCGCGCTGTCGCCGCCGTCGTCGGATTCCGGTGGCCATTATGGAAGCCAACTAGCCAAGTGCTCGGGTATATACGCGCGCGGCGCGTCCTGTTGGAAGTGATCTCCCTCCATTAGGCCCAACGGCCTTTTGGGCCTTGTTTTCGTGCCCTGATCGAGGACGCCCAACCCGATATGGTTGGTGGGCCCCCGTCGCACAGCGCTATAAAAGGAAGGTGGGGGCCGGGGCTCGCAGTACGAGGTTAACCACGCAGCCAGTTCCCCACCGACATTCCTAACCCTAATCCCGATCTAGAGAAGGGGCGCTGCCAGCGACGGGAAGCACCACCGAACCCATGGCGCCGGCGAACGACCCCAACACCGGCGCTTCCTCCGGATCGGCTGCTCCTGCCCCCAGTGACGGTTTGCGCATTCCACTGTTCTCCTTTCCTCTTACTAGCAGTTGTGGTAGTAGTTGTTTTAGGCCTCGTACACCTACTGTAAATCGAGATCTTGCTATTCCTACTGTGATTCGTACCCGATCTAACGAACCAATGAACAACGAATCTTAACATTGGTACCGGAGCCATGTTCATGAACTAAGAACCCTAGATCGGGTAAAGAAAAGAAAAATAACATGAACAACACTGTAACCCTAATCGGGTACTAGAAAGAAAACCGAACCCTAAAGACCCTAACCCCATCTCCATTTTTCCATTCGGATCGGCAAGAATGAACACTAAACCTAACCTTTTCCATATTCGGATAAACCCAAAAAGAACAACTTAAAGAAAGAAAGAAAGTGGAAAGAAGGGGTGGTGCGTCGGATGGATGTGCCGGCGCCGGAGAAGAAACCGAACCGGTGCGCGAACTCGCCGGGCCCGGCTAAGATAGCGCCGCGGCCAGGCCGCTCGACGGCGGCGTGCTCACCCGTTGGGGAGCACGCGCGCCGGCGAGGGGGCCGGCGACGGCGCAAAGAATCGACCACGGCAGGCGGCGGCTGTCCCGTGCGGTTTCCCGCGCGCGCTGCTGTGGAGACCGAGAAGAAAGGAAGGCCGGCGACGGCGCAAAGGACAGCCCGCTCGGCTGCTCGGTGACAGCGGTCCTTGCTGCTGCGAGCTAAGAAAGGAGGAAGGGGGGGAGTAAGAAAGGAAGGAGGAAGCCGCCCGGACTTGCTCCGGCGGTGAACTTTTCCGTCGGAGCCGACGGCCGCCGTGCGGTGGTTTCGGTAGAAGAAACGAAGAAAGTGAAAATGAAACTAGGGTTCTGAGAGAAGGGCCGGCGGCCAAGCTGGTTTTGTTGAACCGAAACTCAAGGAGGACCGTCGGATCATGACGAACGGTCCAGATGCGGCTGCGCTGGGGTGAAACCCTAGAGCGCGTGATCTGGGGGAGCTGGGCCGCGCTGGGGCTGCTGGCCAGGCCGCGCGATGCTAGCCTGCTGGACCGAGCGGGGGGGATGGCCATGGGCCACGACCGCGCAAGGGCCTTCGAGCCAAATATGAAGAAAACGAATTTTTTAGAAGCAATTTTATATGAATTCGATGAATATTTCAATGAATTTGAATGAAATTTTGATAGGAATTTTTGTGCAAATTTGTCCAATGACATTTTGCTCAGAAATAATGAAATTTTTTTTAGTGCTTCTGGAAAATAACATTATGAGAATTTTATTGTTTCCGCTGCGTACTTGATATAATTATTTTCATTATCAAATTCGAACCAACGGGAGAATTTGGTTTTGAAAATTGAATAATAATTGAAGATGATTGTAGTATTGTTATTTTCTGACCAACGTTGTTAATAACAATATTATAATCTTGATTCATGAAAATTGTGCATTAATTTTATTTCTGCCCAACGGTGATGTAAAATTATTGCATAGATGAATTATATGTTTCAATTTGACCAACGTTGAGTTAAAGCACATGATTCCATGTATAAATGTTTCTCACTTACTCTGATGTGGTTTCAGGAGGCAAATGTATTGTGAACATCGCGAACATCCCGACACTCAACGGGACTAATTACCGTGTGTGGCGGGAGAAATATGAACTTGAACTTGCGTTGGGAGAGGTCGATTATGCCATCATCTCACCGTGTCCCACTGAACCTGAGGATCCGGTGAGAGAAGAAAATGAATCTGACGCTGATTTCACTGCTCGAAAGCGTGATCATGCTGAGATAAGAATGAAATATGATCTTGAACATAGGCAATGAACCCTCTCCAACCGCAAGTGCTTATTGGTAGCTAAGGCCACCATAGAAGAACAGATAAGGGGCTCAATCCCTGAATGTGCTACTGCCACAGAATATCTTGATAAAATCAAGAGTCAGTTTACTGGGTCTACCAAGGCCACAGCAAGTTCACTGATAAAGAAGCTTGTGAATGAAAAATATACTGGTGGTAGCATCAGAGAGCACATTTTGAAGATGAACACCACGGCATCTAAGCTAAAAGAGATGAATTTGAAGGAAGATGATTTCCTGATTCATTTGATTTTTGCTTCACTGCCAAAAGAATATGATACTTTCATTGTGAACTATAATATGCAGCCTGAAAGATGGGGCATAGAAAGACTTATCTCAATGTGTGCTCAAGAAGAGGAGAGGATAAAATCCTCACAGAATGAGTCCGCCCATTTTGTGAAGGATAATAAAAGAAAGAACTTTAATAGCAAGAATTCTAAACCACAGGGGAAACCCAAATGGGACAAGGCCTCTTCCTCAAACTCACAGGAAAAGAAACCCCAGGAACCTGAAAATCAGCAGAGCAACTCCTATGGTGGAGCTGAAAAGGATCAATGCAAGCACTGCTTTAAGAAGGGACACTACAAGAGAGACTGTCCTGACTTCCTGAAATCTCTACTGAAAAGAGGTGATGAATTTATTACATTTGTAGATGAATCCATGTATTTATGTTATGCTAAATCCACTTGGTGGGTTGATTCAGGAGCAACTACTCATGTTGCAAATTCCTTACAGGGGTTAAGTGGGACGAGAACCTTGCAAAGAGGAGAAAGAACGATTAAAGTGGCAAATGGAGTACAAGCCGACGTTGAAGCGATTGGAGATTTATCTTTAGAATTAAATAATGGCTTTGTACTTAGACTTAAAGAAGTGCTTTATGTTCCCTCTTTGCGTAGAAATTTGATAAGTGTTTCGAAACTTGATGATGATGGAATTGATTGCTATTTTGGTGATGGCAAATGTAAGATACTCGTTAACAATAAATGTGTTGGTCTTGCCTTCCGACAAGACAAGCTTTATTTGTTATCTCTTGATGAAAATGCGAACAATGTATGCGATGAGAATATGAATGATTCCCCATCTGCGAATGTAACTAAGAAGCGGAAGCGAATTGATGGTGCCTCTTCGAAATTATGGCACTGTCGCTTGGGCAATATTTCGAGGGGGAGAATGGAACGACTAATCAAAGAATCAATTCTTCCGCACTTAGAATTTTCAGATTTAGAACAATGCGTTGATTGCATCAAAGGAAAGTATGTCAAGAAAATTAAGAAAAATGCCAAACGAAGCACAGGAACTTTAGAAATAATCCACACTGATATATGTGGTCCATTTCCTGTGAAAAGCGTGGATGGTTATGATTCGTTTATAACATTCACAGACGACTACTCTCGTTATGGCTATATTTATCTAATTAAAGAAAGATCGGAAGCATTGGATAAATTCAAAATATTTAAAGCTGAGGTTGAAAATCAGCATGATAAGAAAAATAAAGATAGTACGATCAGACCGAGGTGGAGAGTACTATGGGCGACATACCCCATATGGCCAAATTCCTGGACCGTTTGCAAAGTTTCTACAGAAAAATGGTATAGTCGCTCAGTACTCCACACCAGGGGAGCCTCAGCAGAATGGAGTGGCTGAAAGACGTAACCGTACCCTAATGGATATGGTAAGAAGCATGATAAGTTACTCCACTTTACCGATTAGTTTATGGACGGAGGCACTGAAAACCACCATTCACATACTTAATCGGGTACCAAGCAAATCGGTGCCTAAAACACCGTATGAATTATGGACAGGAAGGGAACCCTCACTTAACCATTTGCATGTGTGGGGCTGTCCAGCTGAGGCAAAAGTGTTTAACCCAAACATAGGAAAGTTAGACTCTAAGACAGTCAGCTGCCATTTCATTGGCTATCCAGAAAGATCAAAAGGATATCGGTTTTATTGTCCTGACAGACATACGAAAATTGTAGAAACAAGACACGCTGTGTTCTTGGAGGATAACATGATCAGGGGGAGCATCGTAGCACGAGAAATAAGCCTACAGGAGAAACGGGTACATGTACCCACTCCAATGGTTGAAGAACCATTCTTTACGCTACTTGTTGCTATTGAGCCCACAGTGCAGGACGCTATGGAGCCAACACCTGTTGCAAGTTCTCCCGTGGCGACAATAAATGAACATGAGGAACCTGTCCTTGAGGAGGCTGTCCTTGAGGAACCCATAGAACCAAATGTCGCACATGAGGAAGAACAACAACAGCCCAATGTGGAACAAGTGCCAAAGGTCCCTAGAAGGTCTCAAAGAACAAGAAGGTCAGCTATTTCTAATGACTATGAAGTTTATGAAACAGAAGAATTTCAGATGGGGGATGATCCCACCTCATTTGAAGAAGCCATGAGAAGCGACCACTCATCAAAGTGGCTTAAGGCCATGGAAGATGAAATGAAATCAATGAGTACCAATAAAGTTTGGGACTTGGAAATTATTCCTAAAGGAGCAAAAACAGTAGGTTGTAAATGGATCTACAAAACAAAATATGACTCCCAAGGGAACATAGAAAGATTTAAAGCGCGACTTGTGGTGAAAGGCTTTACGCAAATAGAAGGGATTGATTACAATGAGACATTTTCTCTAGTCTCATGTAAAGATTCCTTCAGAATTATAATGGCACTTGTGGCCCACTATGATTTGGAGTTACATCAAATGGATGTAAGAACGGCGTTCCTTAACGGGGATTTGGAAGAAAGTGTTTATATGGCACAACCGAAAGATTTTGTTGTAAAAGGAAAAGAAAATATGGGATGCCGCCTAAAGAAATCAATCTACGGATTGAAACAAGCCTCAAGACAGTGGTATTTGAAATTTGATAGAACGATAAAAGGTTTTGGGTTTAAGAAAAATGTTGAGGACAATTGCGTTTACGCAAAATTCAAGAATGGAAAGTATATATTCCTAATTCTGTATGTGGATGATATCCTGCTTGCTAGCAGTGATGTCAGTATACTAATGGAAACGAAGAAATTCTTGTCCTCAAACTTCGATATGAAAGATCTCGGTGAGGCCTCGTTTGTTTTGGGAATAGAGATTCACCGAGATAGAAGAAAGGGGTACTGGGACTGTCGCAGAAGGCATACATAGAAAAGGTTTTGAAGAAATTTAGTATGCATGCGTGCAGTTCTTCACCTGCTCCTATTGTCAAGGGCGATAGATATGGGGAACATCAATGTCCCAAGAATGAATATGAGATTAACCGAATGAAAGCGGTACCGTATGCTTCAGCAGTTGGAAGTTTACAATATGCTCAAGTGTGTACACGCCCTGACTTGGCTTTTGTCACCGGGTTACTTGGCAGATATCAAAAGAATCCAGGTATAGAACATTGGAAATTGGTGAAGAAAGTCGTGCGTTATTTGCAGGGTACGAAAGGCCTCATGCTAACGTATAGAAGATCTGATTCCCTAAAGATAGAGGGGTATTCAGATTCCGATTATGCGGGAGAAGAAAGAAAATCCACGTCAGGATATATATTTACTCTCGCAGGAGGGGCTATATCGTGGAAAAGCTCCAAACAAACCGTAACTACATCCTCGACAATGTATGCCGAGTTTGTAGCATGCTATGAGGCAACGGGGCAGGTGAATTGGCTAAAGAAATTTATACCCGGATTGAAAGTGATTGATAATATCAATGAACCACTGAAGTTGTATTGTGATAACAACCCAACGGTACAGTATGCTCACAACAATAGGTCAAGTGGTGCTGCCAAACACATTGACATAAAGTACTATGTTGTGAAAGATAAAGTTCGAGATCATATTATAAATCTTGAGCATATAAGTACAGAGAAAATGCTCGCGGATCCGCTCACTAAGGGCTTACCACCCAACGTGTTCAGAGAACACGTAGCCGGCATGGGTTTAAGGGAAAGCCTATGATTCCCGAACAAACGAAGGGCCCAGAAGAAACTTCATTCCAAAACAGAGAAATGTGTTGTAGCTGTTAGTCTAACGGCGCTAATTGCTGTGACGATGAAACAGTTCAATGCACTAATCTGCAATGGAATAGGATAGAAACAAGAAAATTATGAATCGAAAGATTGAGTATGAAATTAAAGAACAAAGAAAGTGATGAGAGATAAAGGGGGAGAATGTTGGAAGTGATCTCCCTCCATTAGGCCCAACGGCCTTTTGGGCCTTGTTCTCGCGCCCTGATCGGGGGCGCCCAACCCGATATGGTTGGTGGGCCCCGTCGCACAGCGCTATAAAAGGAAGGTGGGGGCCGGGGCTCGCAGTACAAGGTTAACCACGCAGCCAGTTCCCCACCGACATTCCTAACCCTAATCCCGATCTAGAGAAGGGGCGCTGCCAGCGACGGGAAGCACCACCGAACCCATGGCGCCGGCGAACGACCCCAACACCGGCGCTTCCTCCGGATCGGCTGCTCCTGCCCCCAGTGACGGTTTGCGCATTCCACTGTTCTCCTTTCCTCTTACTAGCAGTTGTGGTAGTAGTTGTTTTAGGCCTCGTACACCTACTGTAAAATCGAGATCTTGCTATTCCTACTGTGATTCGTACCCGATCTAACGAACCAATGAACAACGAATCTTAACACGTCCCTGTTGCCGCTTCATTCCTGAAACAACAGCGCACGCATGTATGCACGCAGCTTGTTGCAGGGAGGAGAGAACACGACGCTATGCGATGCGAAGCTGAGCGGAAATGGCTCAGGGCCTGAGTCCCGTATGGCCCCCGGCCGGTCGTCGACTTGGACATGTTCGGGCCAGACCAGATGCAAGCGAAATGCATGGTAGCTGGCGTACGTACGTGCGTGTTGGCGCGTTGGAGACGATGACGACCTGAAAGCAGCAGTTACCGCACGGGTTCACGGGCTCGATGGATCGGTCAAGCCTACCTGCACAGTGCAATGCATGTGCTGTGCGAACTGCGAGAAGCGATCGGGGGGGAGTCAGTTTGCGACGTTTCTCGGTCTTCTGGACACTACCAAAAAAAGGTGGCCGTGTGCCGTGTGCGTGCGTGCATGCATCGAGCTCGAACACCATGATGGCCGACAAGATTGACGCGAAAGCTACACGACGAAGCACCCGGACGAGAGCTTCAGATCGATCGGCCGCCGTTGGCTGGCTCAGAATGAAGAGCGAATCATGCCGCCGCGCGCTTCATCATGCTGTTAATTGCGCTTTGTGCCTCCAGCTCACTCATGTGCCGTACCA
The DNA here is from genome assembly GCA_038087645.1 of Saccharum hybrid cultivar R570. Lineage (NCBI taxonomy): Eukaryota > Viridiplantae > Streptophyta > Magnoliopsida > Poales > Poaceae > Saccharum > Saccharum hybrid cultivar. Next base: position 3,400,985 of record JAQSUU010000449.1, read on the forward strand.
GCGTCGGTAGAAGGCGCCCACTCTCCTCTCCTCCATTAGGAGGCAACAAAGGCATCACGTCGGCCGGCTAGCTGTGTGTGGCGCGGAGATCATGGTCCCCAACTTACATTACATAACGAAATCATATCTGAACCGTAGATTGTTAGCGTTGATCTCAGGATCAAGAAGGATTTGACCGAATCCTCCTTAGGGCTAGTTTGGATTAACCATTCCCTATGCGGACTAGATGGGATTGAAGCAAGAAATTAGTTATTTTCCTCTTCAGCTCCCCCGATCCCTAGGAGATAGATGTATCTAAAGTACCAAACTAACCCTAAACTTATCGACTGAATAAGCTTCTTTTTTTAACAAGGCGGGAGAATTTCCTATTATATTAAAAAAAAAGAATGTGAGACAAGATAGGCTAGTAGAAACAAGATTGTACGAAAAACTATACAAAGAGTGTAAAAAACTCTCATCACCAACATATCAAAATCCCAAGATCTTTTGCTTCTGCGATGATCCACACTCTCCTTCCATCCTTTATTTTTTTTAGTAGCTAAGTACAGGCTAACTCCCTGCGATTGAAAATCCTAGCTTTTCTTTCGTTCCAAATCTACCACATGAAACTAAGATGATCAGAATGTGCATTTCTTTCCTAGAGTTGCAAGGCATGGTTGGGAAGAAGGTCCACCATTAATGAAGGGAGCCGGCTTGCGACCAGGAAGACAAAAGAAGGCCATTGAATGCTATCGAAACGGCAAGTTCCTGTCAAATACGTATGGAGCATCTGTCGTGAGCAAGGAGGTGGAGGACTATTTCCGGCTCTCTACGATAGAGGGCGAACAACATTGTTAGGCCAACCTCTCGCCTAGAGCCTATCCGACGTCCATAATCTTTTTTTTTATGATGGCGAGCCACCCAAAGAATTTGCTTTTAGGCTGTGTGCCTAAACTTTCCAAATGAGTTTGTCAAAGTTGATTGTTGTTGACCTCAACAATCGAACTCAGTAAGTTGAGTTTGCAGAATATTCACCATCAACGGAGAGCTTCCAAGAGATCTCAGCTCGTCGGGATCCTCTGGCCGCAAACTTATGCCTTGTACTCCATAAAATGTTGTGCAGTGAAACCACGGTGCTGCAGGTTATATAAGATCCTTAGATCCAATTCCATTGCATGGTGCCATCCGGCGGCAGCAAGCATTTCTTGTCATTATTAATGGTGGAAGATTTCTTGTACCAAAAGGAAAGACTTATTGTCATTCCCAACGGTAATGAGACGGTCGGTTCCATTCCATTGCATCATCGTGCCATCCGGCGGCAGGAAGCATTTCAAACGAAGATGCCTGCTGCATGCCTCCGATCCTCCGATGCTTTGCGTGCCGCGTGCGTGCATGCACCGCGCCGTCGACGAGAGGCTGAGCGAGACGGACGCATCGCATCGGACCAGACCACCTGGTGTCGCCGTCGCCCGGCCCCCGGCGTGGCGGCGCACGGACGGCACCTGCTGACCGCCCCGGCCGCCGCCATCGCGCGTTCCGTCTGTCGCCCACGTCGCGCGGCCCGCCCCGTGGTCGCAAAGCGGCACGGGTTCTTTTCTTTCCGTAATAAAGCAGGAGGGGTCGTTGGTCACCGAGTACCACTCGTGTCTGCCGCGTCCTCCGCGGTCGAAGTCCTGGTGAATTTGTCGTTGGCAGGTGCGTGAACACGAACAAAGCAAGCAAGAGCAGCAGTTCACACTTGACAAGGCTGATGATGCGTGCACGAGAACAACTGGTGGACGAAAACTTCAAATCGAAAAGGCGGATTTAAACGTGGTTCTCGATCGATCCTCCGCCGTAGAATTCCTTCCTAGTGAATTTGTCGCTGGCCGGCAGGTGCGTGAACGCGAACAAAGCAGAGCCGCAGTTCACAAGGCTGATGATGCGTGCACTGGAACAACTGCTGGACGGGAACTTCAAATCGTAAAGGCGGATTTAAACGTGGTTCTCGAACGCAGATTAATGAAATTTTGTGCTCCGCACACCAGGCGTAGGCGTTCACACTTGGTCGAGAAAAAGGCCACGCCTGTCATATACTCATATGCTTCACCTCACCACCACCAGACACCACGCTGGTGTTCACATCCCGCGTCGAGTGATCAATTCCTATTTCCTAACCCAGAATCATTACACTAATCACACACAGTAGAATTTTGAATTTTGGGCGCAATCCAATCCAATCCCCGAAACTTAATAATTAATCAGGGTATTAGTTTGTCCGCCTGTGACCGACAGTGTGACAAGAGGTCAGAACGGATGGTGGTGGCTCCGGCTGATGCCGTTCACGTTGGCGAAGAAGCCCACGAGCTCCTCGCGGTACGGCAGGAACGTGCGCCGCGGCGTGCCGCCTGGTGGGACGGGGACGCCGCCCCTGGCGAGGTACGCTATCCGGTGGGCAGCGGCGTCTGCGTCTGCGGCGGGCGGAGGCTTCCTGGCGCCTTCAGGGGCAGGAGCAGGCGCAGGCGCAGGCTTCTTGTGCCTCCTGGGCGCATCGTGCGGCGGCGCGGCGGCGAGGAAGAGGAACTTCTCCCTGCCGTCGCTGTGGCTGCGGCCGACGAGGTCGCTGATGCGGCGCCACCGCGCCATGGACCCCGTGGACCCGCTCTTCCTGGGCGGCGGGGAGGGCGACGCGGACGCGGACGGGTTCGGCCGCCATACGCAGTAGCTCTCCGGCGCCGCGCCCTCCAGGCCGTCGTCGTCCGTGGCGGCCCCTGTCGACGATGACGACGACGTGGACGCCGTGGAGCTGGTGGAGGAGTTGCGCTCCCGGGTCTCCTCCAGGAACAACTGCCCCAGCTGGCCCCTCACCGGCAGCGCCGTGCAGCTGCCGTGGCTGCTGCTGGTGCCGCTGCTGCCACAGGCGACGCACCCGGCGCTGCGGCCGAACACCGGGTAGAAGGTCCTGATCCGGCCGTCAGCGAAGAGCTCGTCGGCCGGGGCGACCGTGCCCGCGGGGGAGTCCCTGCTGATGAACGGGAACTCGAAGTCGCGCTCCCCCTCGTCGTCCGACGAATCCTCGCCCGAGCACGACGAAAGCAACTGGACGACGGGAGCTAGAGCGTCGTCAGCGTCGCAGGGCGGGTCGGCCGGCGCCGGTTCGGCGAAGGTGGGTCCTCGCGCCTCTCTTGGCTGGGGAAATCTCTCCTCCATGGCCGCGACGCAACTCGCGACCCTTTTTTCTGACAGACGGCGTGACGCCTTTGTGTGGCGCGGCCGCGGCGAGGGTGGTAGGAGGAGGGGCTGAGGAGACGGGCGGTGTTTATATACAAAGGAGGGGGTGCGGTGCGGGTGGGGGTGGGGCCCGGGGCGTTTGAACGGCGGGGATGCCTGTGCCGGGGTGGGCCCAGCCAGGGAGGCGTTCCAGATGACTCGGCGGTCTTTGTTTTGTTCGTGACGGATGACGACGGCTGTGACGCGTGCAGACGGAACGAAGGTGAGCGAATGACCCAACGAACGGATGAGCTGCCCTGTGGAGGAGATTATGGGCCTGTTTGGTTTCCAGTTAAAGTTTAACTCCAATCACATCAATGTTCCCTTAAATGCATGGAGTACTAAATGTAGACTGATTATATGCATATCGACATAGATTAGGAGTAATTTATGAGACGAATCTATTAAGCCTAATTAGTTTAAGATTGAAAACTTTTTGTCGCCATGTCATCTGGCCTGGCCCCGACTGCGAGCGCCGAGTGCGAGTAGTTCTCACTGTGGTCGCTTTGCGGACAAACTCATGAAGAAGCTGCACTCCGGTCCGATCCGCTCGCGTCCGCACCGGTCGGTCGTCGCCAGGTCCACGGTGGCGTCAATGAGTGAGTAGCCACTGCTGCACTACCACCACTACCGGTGGGCGCTAGACGAGCTAACGAACAACGACTACTCTCATCGCATCGCATGATCACTCCCTTGGACTCCAAGCCTCGTATCCGGGCCCTAGCCTAACTCCTAGCTCCCTTTCCTGTTGGAAACGGACGGAAACGAACCGAGCAACACACTTTGTCAATCAATGCACTGTGTTACATAGCATACTGTGTACTGTACGCTACGGGCGACAGGGACACGCCTAGGACTAGCTACCCTGTAGGAATAGGATTGTAGTAGGAGACTGCTGTTCCACAGGGACCTCGTTTCTCCCGCGGTCATGTCATGTCGTGCCTTCATTGACATCCCACCCAGAGCTCGCGCGCGGATGCGTTCCCACGCCAACAGCGATCGCCTGCCCTGCGGGCACCGGGCTGTGCCTGTGGCCGTGTGGCGGTGCCCGCGCTCGCGCGTTCCCACGACGTTCACACCGGGCGGCACCGACCGCGGCGGAGATGCACGGGAGCAGCCAGCAGCGGAGGGACGACGGCACGACGCGTACGCCCGGGGCCGGGGGCTCGGTCGGCCCTTTCTGCCTTTCAAGTCTTCTTTTTTTAACCAACCTGGAGGTTCAAGTCTCGGTCCTGTACTCTTCTTGTGATGTACAGTGCTTGCTCGGTGCAGTACGTACGTGCTAGCTTTAAGCCTGTGTGTGTCTCTCTCTCACGCTCTCCACATCGCTCATTAACTGCGTCCACACAACTGTTGCGTGCCTGATCGGAGGTTAAGGGTGCAGCTACACGGCGCCGTGGTCCAGTACTCCAGTCCAGCTCCTGTGGAGTGGAGCCACGGTGGAGGCGGAGCTACCTCCTGTGCGCGTCTGTGCCGGTGCGCGCCGGCGGCATGAAGCACGGGCGGATGGGCTTGGTTCAGCCCAAATACGAGCTCGCACCATGGGGTACTTGGGCTGACAACCTCGGTGGGCCGATAGAGTGTTGGGTCTCGCGCACCCAAAACAAGTCTGCGCTAGGCTAAGAATCTTCCCCGTCCCCACGTTCTTGTATTACTGGATTTTATATAGAGAATTGTTACGGCATCTATGCATATTTTGCTCGTAAAGCTTTATAATGGCCACCCTAAACCATGTATAATTTCTTGTTTGCCCTCTCTATATTTGTCATCAAGCTCCGCCACTACTTGTATATCCATATGTTTACTACAGGCCTGGTTAAACAAGTAAAAAAAATTAAGGATGGCTTCGCGTGCTTGGCTCGGAGGACCCCCAACATCACTAAAGTCACGATCATGATTCCCTTGACTACGGATGGGAGATCTCGCCATGCCATTGTTAGTTAGAGAGCGAAACTAGCAATAGCCCGAGAGATCAAATAAGTAGTGACACTGCAACAAGTAGTGGCAGCCTTGATACTGCAGCAATTGGACTGCGATAAGAGCATGTGTACTACGACAAGGGCGTGTGGGCTTAGGGGCATGTGCCCCCACCCTGCACTGTTGGATGTGCATGGCGATTAAATGATACATTCACAGAAACATTATAGTAGACAACATTTGGATTACTATAGGTGGAAAAATGACAAGTTCAGCCTCGGTGGGCCGATCGAGTGTTGGGTCTCACGGACCCAAAACAAGTCTGCGCTAGGCTACCACCAAGTTCAGCCTCGGCGGTAGTGCCAACACTCGATCACCACCTGGCTTCTCGTTCCCCACCTCCGCGGCTCCACTGCACCCCCGCCGCTCCTCAAACCTAGATCCGGCCGCCGTGTCCGCGCGAGGGATGCGCCCGGTGATGGCGGACGCGCAGCCCGGGAAGCTCTAGCGCGCCGCCGCCGGGACCGGGAGGCAGCCACTCGCGGACGCACCGCCGCCACCGGCGGGGGAGCCCATGCAGTTCGCGATCAGGGAGGACGACGCCCTCCTCAACGAGAAGATGAAGCGGAAGAACAAGATGGACTACAGGGTCTGTGGCTCCATCCCTCTATCTCAAACCCTCACGTGTGCTGTGAGCTGGTTAGCGTATCAGCAGCGTTTCTGGACTACTGAAACTACATAACAAATGGACCAGTCACTTGCCATTCAACATGGGCGGCGGCAGGGGTATTCATCTGTATGCCATGGAATACCCAAGATTTTGTATACAAACACAAATACATATACATGTATATGCTGGTTTATTTGCTACATATTGCAATTTGCTGTTCTGGCCGTCTGGCCGACTGGCCCAGCCCAACAGAAAGCAGCGAGCGAGCAGCCCACCAAGGTCGCATCGTTTTCCTGGCCGCCGCTCCCTTCCCACGCACCTCTCTGCGAGTCTGCGTTCTGCAATTCCGCATCGGCATCACACCCGTCCGGCCATCCCAACTCCCAACCCTAGCGACTGTGTGTCTGCGTCTGCGTCCTGGCTCCCGCAGTCCGGCGAGGCGGCGACCGCCGACCAGGACCAGCGGGCGGCAACGACCGGCATTCTGGCAAGCCCGGCGGCCGGCTTGCTACTTGAGGCAAGTGAGGCAAGCAGCAGGACACCGCCGTCGAGCTCGGCAAGGAGCTGGTACGTCACGCGGCCCCTTCGGCCTCCACCCTCTCCCTCGCCTCAAAAAATCCCGTCTTTACGGTAAAAAATCCAATCTTTTCGTGGGGGTGAATCACCGCTGCCCGGTCTGGTCCCAGGTCCCAGATCAAAATCCCGCGCCTTGTTGCTGCGTGCCATCTTGTTTGCTTCGCTCCACTCGATTGCGCCTCTCCGGCCAGGCCGGTTGCGACGTTGCGTGTGCTGCGGTGGCGGCGACAGCGGACAGCCGCGGGGCAAGGTGAGGACACTAGCAGAGCAGTCAGCAGTGTCAGATCCATTCTTCAGAGTACAAATTTAAGATTTCGTTTTCTAATTTTTGCATTGGATTCTTGTAACATAAATGAAGAAGAAGAATGCTAGCATATTTTCATTGTGGGAGAAAGATGCAAAGGCAAAGAAAACAACTTGCACTTCCACACCAAATCTTTCTTGTTCAATTCTAGTAGCTTTGAGCTTTTGATGTTTTGTAATCTTTCTTAATTATTATTGCACATTTGCCACTATATTCAGACCTTGCTATTACACATTTGCATCGATTTTTTTTTTGTACACGGAATACCCAGCCATCAAATCCTGGCTCCGCCAGACCGCCACTGCCATTCAAGATAACAAACTGTAGTTTTTAGGAAGAAAATGAAAGGCTTCAACCTGTAAAAACAGAGATGTTTAATTTTTAATTTAAACATCAAAATGATAAGCTTCTACCCATGGTACTGACGATGATTCCACTGAAAGTAGCTCCTAGGACCTTTACAATGCTCCACTCAAAGTAGCTCCTGTCAGTATGTCCTTTCCTTGGCCACGCTTTTTTTATTGAATTTGTTTACGGAGAATTATCCTGATGTCTTGATTATGCTGTTGTCCTTTTAGTCTTTGCAAAATGAAGTTGAAAGTCTTAGAATGCAGCTTCAACACGTAGACACTAGATCTGCTCATGTAGATCATTTGCTGGCTGTTATTGGAACATACAAAGAAAAAGAAGTGACTGGAACAGTTGCCATTCAGTTGGACAGCCATGCAAAAAAATTATCTGCCCTTTAGGTATGATTATGTGTCTAGATAATTTGATCGTTATCTAGATAAGTGAAACTGGCTAACATGTTTTCGATGAATAGAGAACATATTTATCCCAAAGTGACAAGGTACAGACGTCGCTAATTAAGCTTGCAGCTGCCAATGAAAAGGTTGCAGCTGCCAATGAAAACCTTGCATATGTCAAAGAAAAGCTTGCAGATGCCAAAGAAAAGTTAAAGGTGTGTACATGCCTATTTCTTCATTATATAATGATGTTGTGTTGTATATCAGTAAGTACAGGTTTATCTATATATATGTTTGTTAATGTATCAAGTGTTCACATTGTAAAATGGCGGCAAGTTTAATCCTTATGCAAGTAAAATGGCTGCAAGTTTAATCCTTACGCTGCTGCAGACTACTGCACACGTGATATTTGAAGATGTCTGTGAAGTGTTCATTTCGTAGATAGTTACATGTCAATGCAATTAAATTAACTTCAGAAAGTAGAATTGTTCCTAACTGCAATTAAACTGGACTTCGATATTAATGGTAGACTGATGAGAGATTAAAAAATGAAAAACTTTGTGTTTAGTTTCATTGTTAGATTAGATCTAGCCAGTTGCAATCTCAAGGCTCCTTGAACATGCATCAATGAGGGGCTGCTTCCTTCTTCTAGTGATGCATCATACACTAAGACATGGGATGGTGGGTGAGAGCTGAGAAGTTCGCTCAATATGTGCTGCTGGATATTCAAACATGCTTGTTTCAGTTACCTCTTGCGTCATGAATGGTGTTCTGGTATCCACTTCACCTTATCATGCATTGCCCTTGTTAAGCTACCAGGAGTATATTAATAAACATTACACAGTCTGAAATTTTGATATATGTGATTTTGTCCTCCAAATAAAAGAAGTTTTTGCATATATATGATTTCAAGTTCATATTGAACCAAAATTTGGCTTTTGAACATGGCACTGTATTTGACCTGGCAGATCATGGAAATGATACAATGGGGTGAGCGGCCAGATGATATCCAGGCATGTGGATTTCTTGTTATCTTCCTATAGTGCTGTTACATGTTAACTCTGTATCTCTGTGGTTTTGTTATTTTATAACCCTTCTATTTCTGTGTGATATAGGATATTATTGATGACCCTCCAAATCCTGATCAGCCAATATCATAACCTCGTATGGCACCGAAACCAAAGGTTTGTGGTTGAAAACTGACTGCCTAACCCCACCTTTCTTAACATAGATTTGTTTCTTGCATAGTCATGTATCATGATTGCTGGGAAAGTAGCATATGCGTAGCATGATTCATATTATCTCTTGATACCAGTTTGACTTTTTTAACCAGCAGGAGGCTCACATTTAGTTTCCTGGTGAAACAGCCATGGGAAAAGGCAGGTCACGGAAGTCTGGCCTGGGATTTGGAATCACCACGAAGGGAACCCGACGTATTGAGATCAGAAGTTCAGCACGATGGCACCAACAAGGCCACGGAGTCGGCCGATGGCTCTCGACATTGAGTGTCCACTTCTGGCTACTGCACTACCACCACTACCGGTGGGCGCTAGACGGGTTAACGAACGACGACTCTCATCGCGTCGCATGATCACTCCCTTGTACTCCAAGCCTCGTCTCCGAGCTCCTCCCTTTTCCGTTCATAGCATACTGTGCACTGTACTCTACGGCCGACTGGGACACGCCTGGCTACCCTGTAGGAATAGGATTGTAGTACTAGCAGACTGCTGTTTCACAAGGCCCTCGTGCCGTCGCCGTCTTTCTCCCGATGTCATGTCGTGCCTTCATCGACATCGCACCCAGAACCCTGGCCATCACGCAGCGAGACGGTCTCGCCGCGGATGCGTTCCCACGCGATCGCCCGGCCCTGCGGTCACCGGGTTGTGACGGTGACCGCGCTCCCGGGGCCTGGCCCTTTCTTTCAAGTCTTTTGTACCTGGAGTCTCGGACTCTCGGTTCTGTACGCTTCTTGTGGTGTACAGTGCTTGCTGGGTGCAGTACGTACGTGCTAGCTTTAAGCTTGTGTGTGTGTCTCTCTCTCGCGCTCTCCACATCGCTCGTTAGCTACGTTCACACCACTATTGCGTGCCTGGTCGGACGTTCGGCGTGCAGCTACACGGTGCGCCGCCGTACGTGCCCTGGTCTGGTCCAGTACTCCAGTGAGGCGGAGCTGATTCCCGCTGGTGCGCGGCGGCGGCTGCATGCGGACCGTGCGGATACGCCAGGTTCAGCCCAAGTACGAGCTCGCGTCTTGGGTACCTGGGCAGCTGGGCTGACAAGTTCTGCCTCGGTGGGCCGATCGAGTGCTGGGTCTCGCGGACCCAAAACAAGTCTGAGCTAGGCTACCAATCTTCCCCGTCTTCTGCTAAAAAAAAAACCTTCCCCGTCTCCACGTCCTTGTATGCCCATATTTACCATATGTACACGAGTTTGTATAAAATAACTTATTTACACAAGTTGTGTTTGATAACTTTTTCTAAGTTTTGGTATAAGTAATAATTTAATTCGTTCCTTTGTGTGTTAATAACTTTTGTATTTGTAAGTTTTGACATAAGTTATAAGTTATTTCATTTCTTTGTGTTTAATAACTTTTTTAAATAAGTTGTGTTTCATAACTCTTGAGTTTCTATGTTTTCGCGTAAGTTATATGTATAAGTTAGTACACATAAATTTTTACTAGAAAAAAAATCTTCGAAACATATGCAAGTGGGGTTTAGTTTTATTCGCCTCGTCGCGTAGAACACACCGGTGACGAAATTAAAATGGATACACCGTTTATAAGTTATAGCATTTTCAAATAAATATTTTGCTTTTTCGTAGTTTGTGCAAGCTATGTGTTCTCGTGGAGGCTGAGCGCCTGCGTCTGAAAGGGAAAGTGGTGTGAATTTTTTTTTGCCAAAAATAGAAAGTTTTTCATGTTGAAATATTGATCGCTTAGATTGAATCCAGTGATCGTTCGTGGTTTAGCGTGGCCGATCGGAGCATGGCACTACAATACAAGAGACTCCGGGAATATAAAAAAGTAATGTTTACTAATAAATAGAAATACATGATTCAATACTTGCTACACTTAGTCTTAGTATATTTTTTATCATATAAACTAAGAGTCTATCCTTTAATCGTGGAGAAGAGAATCGTATTTCAATAGACTAGGAAGTAGCTGAGAGATACATGCACTCTTCCATTTTTTTTGGACATACATGCACTCTTCCTTATTTTGTTTGAAAATAACTAGAATGTCTTGTATTTCAAGACGAAGGGAGTATGTAATCTTGCAAATGCATGTCACTCCTTGTATATATCCATATTTTACCATAACCATTACAACAATTATGCTAACGGTAATAAGCCTTGTTGCATCAAGCTTCGACGTGTCCTTTTCCTCCTCTCCTCTTTCTTCCCCACACCCGCGAGCATCCACTGCTGCGTGCTCGCGGCGACCTTGCTCGTGCCCCTACTCACACTCCGCCCTGTCCCAAGCCAAGCAACGGCGGTGTCACTGTAGCCCGACCCTTGCCCGCCACGAGCCGAGCCTCGACAGCCGCGCGCTCGCCAGCACCCCCGACCTACCCCGCCACGAGCCGAGCACCGACGACCGCGCAGCCCCGCCCTATCCCTCTTTGCGCCCTCTAGGGCCTAGGGGGCAAATCCGCCCTAGATGTTCCAGGGCTCACACACGTTGGAGGAAGATGTGAGAAGCTTGTTTTTTCAGCTTCACCCGACCTACACCGCATGTGAGAGCAGGTTTTCGGGGGCTTCAAATCTAAAGTTGTTTGCAAAAGTAGTTGTCCAAGAATCCTTACCAAACAGACCTAATACTCACACCATTTCAAAAGAGTGATATTCTAGCGCTCAAAATTTAACCCTCTAGACTAACTACGTGGGGCTATCTACATTAACTTGAGTAACCAACTCTTCCTTACAAAATGTTGTACCAATCCACAACTAAATGACTAATGATACATACATGTGCAATTAGTTATCATATATATCCAAAAGTTTGCATGCTTGGAAATAGAAAGTACCACTGTTTTGGTGCCACTCCTTTTTTTGACGGATGATGGGATGAGTAAATATTTGAAACCAAAGGGAGTAGCTGATTTTGATCTACTCAATTCTTATGGAACTACTATATGAAAATGTTATATTCCACTTAATATTCATCTAGACTTGGTTTACAATTTTGCAAAAAAAGAGACTTGGGTTACAAAATTTAAACTTACAAACTAGTATGTAAATTGCTTCCTTGCTTTGGATCAAACATGAGCCGTGATTTGGTGGTTGAGTAGCTAATTAGTATTTCAGAAGAGGTAAGCCTTTTTCGATTTCAGCTCCTTTTTAGCGTGAAAGGTTCTATATTTTTACTTCCTTTCCATAGTAGTGGATTGCCTTCCTTTTAGAAAGTTTGGAACTTGGGAGCCTGCGTGATCGCCCAAATAAGAATAGAAATAGAATCTTGTGTGTTTTAGGAAGAATCTTGCGTGATAAAAGCATATGAATAGAATGCCGATTCCATAAACGTAAGGATTCCAAGGACATGTTACATGAGATAGCAAGAATTCCTTATATATACGAACAAGATACAAAAAGATGAATGTGTTCCTAAGACAAACTCTGATTAACAATAACCTAGAATTCTGTATATTTGGGCTCTAGGCTCCATGGGATAAGCAGCGGCGGCGGTAGTAGGGGGCTTGAGCCCCCGCCCCACCGCTAGATCCACCCCTATTTACGGGCAAATTAACATTACAAGGCCTTATATTTGTGGTTAGGTATAGCTTCGCATGTGATATAACCGATTTAAATATTTGATTGGTTTACATATATATATGGACACCCATACGGATAAGCAAATTCCAGGAGGCGCTCTATAAATAAGAAAGGGTTTACTAGAAATGGACTTCTACACGTCCGTACCCCACGGGCACAAGCAAAAGTCCAGACAATCCTTTAAATATAAAAAGAAGTGGTTACATGCCCCTCATGCTTGTTGTTGTAGTGTGTTGCTTGGTGTTTGGCTACTACTGTATTGACGGTTTCGATAGTGCATTCGTTGTTACAGTGGATTTCTTGTTGTTGCTATTGCAAGGACAATTTTGTTTCTTTTTTTTTCCTTTTTGTTTGTTGTGCCATGTTTTGTATGTACCTTTTCTCAATCAATATATATGGACAAGTGAGATAGTCGTCCACCTAATCACCAAAAATATTTTTATCTTGTAATCTTTTTTACATTAAGATAGATTTAGAAGTAGCATGTGGGATTAGCCGTGCTACTTCATTGTGGCTTGTTATTTTGCTATATTAGATTGTAAACTTGCTAGTGAGTTTAGATATTTATTATAGTTTGTAGTCTTTGATGGTTAGATCATCAGAAACCAGTTTTGTTGCTGAGTAATGTGATAGTTACTCTTTATCTTTCGTTTGCTCATATGTGATAAATTATGTGCTTCCACATCCACATAAATGAAATGTTACCATCCGAGGGTGAAGTGATGACCTACGGAGGTGTGTCCACGTAACACCTGCAAAGCCTATGCAACTATAACCCTACACCTAACATAAACAAAAATGTTTATCGACCTAATCCTTTGCTAGCTAGGTTGCTTGAAAATCAATTGTACAATCCAACATACATGTAGTGCCTGTCCAATTATCCTTTGTTAGTGTTGCGATCTTCATCCATTGGAGGTCGGATAATTTTTTGGACAAAATGTTCTTATTTTGTTCGGCGATGCTAAATATGTCGTTCGACTTTTTCTTTGGGCAAGCCGTAGCCCACACAGGCATGGAGACCGATGACACGAAAGCAATTGTCTTCTTGTGCAAAATAAAAGATGTTAGAGAGTACCTTTTGTCTTCTTTTGTACTCATTCTCTTTATGATCACACCTTTATTTGTAAAATTCTACACAGCTACACATGTTCTAATATTTTCTAAGATTTTTTTGTTGAGGCATTGAAACATCTTGTTTCTCTCTACCAACAAAAACACCGCTCCCTGTTTTTTAGCATATCAGAGCATATGAGAGCATCTCCACTAGATTGAGAATAAGTGATCCCAGCTCTTTTCCTATAACCAGCAAGGAGTGTGGAATCACAGTGATTACCATGATTAGAGTGGGCAGGTGATTTGGCCATTTTTTGCAGGGTTGTGTCTAAAGTTGCTAGTTTTTTTTTTGGTTTTGTTCCCTAACTGATGCAGGGGGTGGGGTGAGGGACGCGCACAATGCCAGGTGGACGATTGCATGTGCACACTCACAAAGGCGCCAGGTGGCCGGAATAATGTGCCATTTTTTAGTTCTATATATAATAGATAGATATAGATACAAATATAGATATAGAGAAGAGACAGAGAAGTACTTTCTCCATTCTAAATTATAAGATACTTTGGGTTTTTTATACATAGTTTTTTTTTCTATGCACTTAGATATACATTATGTCCAGACACGTAGCAAAAACAACGTATTTAGAAAAGCAAAAACATCCTATAATTTGGAATAAAGGGAGTAGAAAGGGGAAGAGATAACCATTCCTTGTATATCCATATTTACCATAAGCCTTTACAGCTACACATGGCAAAAAAAAAAAATCAATAACCATGCTGACGATTCGTTCACCTCTATATACCCATATATAGTTCCATACATTACCTCATAGCCTTTAATTTTTTTTAAAAAAAAACGCGTGCATGGTAGCTAGCGACCCCTATATATTGAGGTCAACTCCTGGGTCATTAGTACCTTCTTCCATATACTACAGGAGTCAAGATCCATTATGGCGAACAGAGGAGTGCGGCGATACGCGGTGGCGATGTTGATGTTCGCCGTCGTGCTCTTTGCATGTTGTGGGATGCGTACAGATGGTGAGTATAGTATATCTTTTGACTTCTTCTCAGTCGGTGACGGGACAGGGATATGCATGATAGGATCGGCACTCTCTGTCCTTCCTCATTTGCGTCACGATCGCATCGCACACAAACGAGCCCAAGACTGTTCGATCGGTGCGGGCGAGTAACTCTAGGATGAGTTGAGTTCAGAGCGGCGCTCATGTTTGGTCATCTACTCATCATCTCCCATTGCCGTCCGACAACATTGCGTCATTGCATGCTAGGCGCCGGTGTCCCAAAGGACCCAAACCATCACATAATAATAACTTTGCATCAGTTTTGCGGTTCTGGACAATTTCTCTGCATTATCTGCGTCTAGGTACCAGAATGACTTGTTTTTCATTTTAATTAAATAAGAAAAAACCTGACTCCACTTTGCCCTACATGTGTGCTCAAATCCACTTAAAATAATAAAATATATGACATTGTCTGTCTCTTGGATATGATGTTTGGAGATGATACGGTTTTTTAAATAAAAAAAAGAGAGAAAATACATTGTAAGCATCATTTATTAATGTGATTTGTTAGCATGACTTATATTTTCGTACATATATATATAAGCACAATTTTTTGAACAAAATGTTTTCCTGACAAATTAGCCTTTGCATATTATTTGTTCCCATGTACTCCTTTATTTTAATCGGAAGGTTCTGCGTGATCATTTGTAATATTTTTTTTCTATGTATCAACTTAAAGCCCACCTCGGCTAGTATACTACTATAAATGTTGCTGACAAATATTAATGAATGCAAAATTTCAGCAATTCGACCTCAGCGTCTCGAGAACGGAAGTGCTATTGCTGCTTCTACTGCTGCCAACTTGACATCGCTAAATGAGGGCAAGTTCAAAATCGTATGGTGTCTCTCAGGGATGTGCGATTATTTCGGTCATGGTATGGAGGATTGTTTCTGCTGCGGCGACCCATATCAGCCAAAGAACTGCTACACGACGATGCAAGATTGCAAGGCAAAATGCCCTGCTTGCAACCCCGAATGCCCGCCATAGCCGTCACTTGTACCTATGACGGGAGATCGAACGAACAATGTGGCCATATAATGATGCATTATGCATAATATATATATTTTCTTGAAGTGCTATACGTGTTACTTCCATTTTTCCTTCAATGATTTTGTTTCTCCCTCTACATTTCATGGTTTAATTTCCTTTGCTCGCCATTTGTTGTGGTTTCTGCTGAAGATGGACTAATAAACTTAATTAGGCAGCCATTACTCAGGCTCGCTGGGCTTGTGCGGTCGCCTACCTCGCAGGCTCGCACCGCCAGCGCTGGCTGCCGCCGTGGCTAAAGAAAGAGAGATGAAGGGAGGAGGATGGAAGAATTTATTACGTGGCCCACAACTTGTACTTTCTTTGTATTCATATTAGAACAGGTACAACCATAGTATTATAGCGAAGCAAATACTGACGTGGAGCATAGAAGCGAGCAAATACTGGTGTGGAACATAGAAGAGAGGAGAGTTTGACTCTTATGCAAACAACGAGCTAGGTATGTGAGCCTATGCAGTGGTATTGGGCTTGCTCTGTCATTAGGCTTGCTCCTAGATGACGTTTTAGAATCTCTAATGCAAACTAACGTTGAAGTCAAAAGACCGAAATATTCCTCAAGGAGTAGAGACAGAGATGTATTAGGAAAAAAGAAATTTGTTATTGTGAAAAGAGAAATGTGCATAGGAAAGTGAGACGATTAAGTATTTTGGTACAAAATTTGCGTGCTGCAAGGTCATCTATTTTGGAACAGGAATGTGTATAGAAAAGTGAGAAGATTAAGTATTTTAGGACAAAATTTGTGGAATAGGAGTAGTTTTCATAGATGATGTCTAGTTGAGATGGCATGTAGGTAAACAGTAAATCCTTGCTGCAAAACTAATCCATCTAATTATTACTCCTCTCTCCAAAAAATGCAACTATGAGATT
Source organism: Saccharum hybrid cultivar R570 (assembly GCA_038087645.1). NCBI lineage: Eukaryota > Viridiplantae > Streptophyta > Magnoliopsida > Poales > Poaceae > Saccharum > Saccharum hybrid cultivar. The sequence continues at coordinate 3,417,243 of JAQSUU010000449.1, forward strand.
CTTGCAAGTCAAACTAGCTTAAATTTAATTAAATTTATAGTGAATAGTATTAAATTTATGTCTTCAACTAGGTTTACTATGAAAATTAATATATTTCATAATTAATCTAATGATGTTTAATTTGTATCATAAATGCTAGTATTTTTCGTATATTTTTTTTGCCAAAGTGTAAAACGTTTGATTTCTCGAAAAGTAAGGATTATATTTTTTTTCATGGGACGTAGGGATGATGATGCTTGGGGATGAATTGTCGTATCGTGTACATGATGATGATGATGAGCTCACTGCCGGACGCCCGGACTGCCTTGGAGCATCGTGGGGCTGCTGCGAATCGCTGGCTGCACGACAGCTTGCTCGCTGCTGAAATTGCTCTGGCTCCTTGCCCGGTTGCTCCTGAACTCGTTGAGCAGTTGGGCTGCTGTTTCTTAGGCCTTTTTTTTAGTTCCAAAATATTTTACGAAAAAAGTAGATTTCTCGTCACATCAAATCTTTGGACACATGCATGAAGTATTAAATATAGATAAAAAATAAAACTAATTACACAGTTTAGACGAAATTCATGAGACGAATCTTTTAAGCCTAATTAGACCATGATTGAACATTAATTACTAAATAACAACGAAAAGTGCTACAGTAGCATTTCGTAAAAAAATTCAGGAACTAAACAGGCCCTTACGCCGCACTCGCCACCCGAGGGCTCCCTTTTCTGTTGGGAACGGACAGAAATAAACCGAGGAGCACAGTTTGTCAATCAACGCACAAAAGTGCGTTACATAGCATACGTACTGTGCACTGTACACTAGGCCCACAGGGACACGACTAGCTACCCTAGTGGCCAGCCTCTGCCCCCCTACTCTTTTTCTCCGACAAGCTCGCCGGTGACGAGAGTAGGTGGGCCCCCTCCCCTAGTGGTAGATCAGGATTGAGGCAAGAGGGAGCTAATTATTGTGACCTATCTCTACAAACTTTGTCCTGACTTAACATAAAGCCTAATTGTGAGTACTAAAACTAAATTGTGTATTTTGGGCAAAGGAGTAAATTTTATGTAAACAGAAAAGTTTATTAATAATTGGATAAATATTCTAGTAAGCAACAAATGAACATGAGGCTCTTGCCAGCGGGCATCGGCCGCACACCTGGGTAGCGCCTAGCTGCCCAGAACTGCATGCTGCAGTAGGGCGGGGCATGCGGGACGTTGGGCAGCTGTTTCTTGGAAACACCCAGCCACCGGTTGGCTTGTGGATTACTTGCTCGTGTGCGTTTGGGGTTTGAGGTCCTGTTTGGGAGAGCTCCGCTCTCTAATTCTTCAGTTCTACTCCTTAATTCTTTGATGGAGTGATTCCATTGGATTCCTAAAAGGGAACAGGGTGGAGAGCTGATGAGAATTGATTCTCTACTGATCTCCACCAAAATATAACAGGTGAAAGTCCTATGTTTGGTGTTGGTAATTAGTGACAATGCCTAAGTACTAATCCCATGCCTAAGTTGTATGTAGCATATGAGGATTAGTACACTCCAAGGTTGGTGGCAAGATGGACATGGTGATCATGATGGCCACACTTGGATTTGGACGCAACCCTACGTGATCAAGGCAAAGGTATATGCTTAAGGGTTGTGTTTTAGTAACCAAGACACCTAGTGGGTGTGGTTACATTATAGGATAGATAGCCGTACTATAAAGAGGGGAATGACGCGGCTATTGAACTCCTAAGTGCCTCTAAATGTGCATTTCATGATCATATGCATTTGGATAGAACTAATATCGCCTCGAAAAATGATTGTGAAAATGCTAACACACTCACACATGACGAGATCACTTGGTGGTGTTAGCACGTTTACGACGGCGGTGGAGTTTGAGTGGTAGAGAGGGTTTGGGTTCCTCTCCCTCCCGCCGAGCTTGCGAGGCGGGATTCAGGCGTTTTCGAGAAGTTGAAACGACTTTTTTCCACTACGCCGGAAGTCCGAAAAAGAAACGGAGGCGAACGGAGGTCACAGAGGTGACCGGACGCTGAACCGGACGCGGTCCTTGCATGACCGGACGCGTCCGGTCAGTGTTCAGTGTCTGCGCGTTTTTCAGTTCGATGATCGGACGCGAGGCGCGTCCGGTCATTGATGATCGGACGCGTCCGGTCGTTCAGGGAGCTTACTGGACTCTAACCGGACGCTGTTACTGTCGTGTCCGGTCATTTTCTTCAGCGCGTCCGGTCACTGTTTCGTTGAGCGCTGCTCAGGCGACCAGCGCGTCCGGTCCTTCACGGGACCAGCGCGTCCGGTCGTTCTCGGCGCGTCCGGTCAGTTGGACCAGCGCGTCCGGTCGTTGCTTCGCAGTTAGCCGTTGGGCGACCAGCGCGTCCGGTCGTTTGGACTAGCGCGTCCGGTCAGTACTTCACGAGTTAGCCGTTGGGCGACCGGCGTGTCCGGTCAGTTGGACCAGCGCGTCCGGTCAGCCCGATTTCGGCTGTTTAAGTTTCTAACGGCTATATTCGAATGGGTACGTCTATAAATACTCGTTGGCCGGCTCAAGGCTCACTCTCTCGGACATCTCTCGAACATTTGGCATACTTGTGAGCACTTTGAGCTAGGCAACTCTCCTCCCACTCATCTCTCTTGCTTCTTTGTATATTCAAAGTGAGATTGAGTGATCCAAGTGCATTTGCATTGTGAGATTGCATCTAGTTGGCACTTGGTGGTTGATTTGCTGCGGGATTCTTGTTTCTCTTGGTGTTTGCCGCCACCTAGACGGCTTGGAGCAGCTTGGAGGCGTTGGCAAGAGTTGGTGTTTGTTCTTGGCCACCTCCGGTGATTGTGAGGGGTTTGTGCCTACCTCGGCGAAGCGCCAAAGGCAACGTTAGTATATTGCTCGTGTCATTGCAACCTTTTGCCATTTGGTAGGTTCTTGTGGTGCCTTTTGAGAGGCTCGGTGTGAGACCGATTAGCCACCGAACCACGTGGTGAAGAGGGACACAACGGGGACTAGCGTGCCGGCAAGCACGTGAACCTCGGGATAAATCTTCGTGTCATCACTTTCATATTGTGATTGATTGATCCCGGTGTTCGGTTATCTTGGTATTCATCTCTTGATTATATTGATTGGTTGGCTCAATTCTTCGCCCCTCGGTGATACCCTCCTAACTCTCTCTTGTATTAATTTCTTAGTTATCTTTGCTAGCGAGTTAGCTTTGCTAGAGTAGCTTCTTTGTGTAGCTTGCTAGTTGTAGTTTTCCTTCTCGGTTTGACTTGTGCGGTTGAGTGCACATACACTAGAATTGTGATTTGGTTAGGTGGCTTGCAAACACCCAGTAGGCTAAGCAAAACTCGCATCTCGCTATTTGTTTTGTTGATAAACTTGTTTAGCTTGTCTTTGTAGAAAATTTTAACAGGCTATTCACCCCCCCCCCTCTAGCCATCAAGACCTTTCAACAGGGAGCAGGGTGAAGCAGGTTTTTTTTAGCTCCTAGCTCGTAGTGTAAATGAAGAAGTGTTTGATGCCCACCTGAATCAGTTGTCATTTTGAGTGTTTGGTTGATTGGGAGTGATTCTTCTGAAGCTAGAGCTCTACCCAATGGCCTATGAATCTGGGACAGCGGCCAAATATTTTGAAAGAAATTTGAGACTCTCATTCACCCCCTCTAGTCGCCTATTTCAGTCCTTCATTAGTGGTGATCCTTTCAATCAACTATGCACACCTCTTGTTGATTAGAGTGCATCAATGTATCTGAATTCTAAATTGAGTTAGTGATAAGTTTCATTTCCTGCATGGCAATATATATGAAATTTCTTAGAAAATAACAATTATTTAACATTGAAGTATTAGAACATACAAACTTTTAAGGGCTCTCCTGCCGGAAGACTCTATTCACAAGCCATCTTTCAGGCCTGAATTCTTTGGCATCTTGACCCTAGAGGTATGTCATCCTCCCCATTGCATAAATCATGTAGTTCATTCCATCTCCTTTTATCACCCTATAGCCATTAGGTAGTACATAATAGATATCTTCAACGAGGAATGAATCCCCGGTCTCTCAGCCATCCGGTCACCGTAGCTGGTACGGTTCATGCGGGTCCCACATATACACTGTTCATGTGGACCAGTTACTGTTCAATGGTCCCACATGTACTGTTCACTTTTTTTTGGCTCACTTTTTTAACTTTTCTTTGAGCCGGCGCAGCGTAGCGCGCCCCCGTGCTAGTCATCTTCATCTACCAACTTACCATCCTGCATGGACGCCACAGAAAGTTATTACCAAGGCAATGCCATTTTTTCCATAATATGTTTTATTGTAAGAATTAAATAGTGGCTTAGCATTAAGTTGAGCTATTGATTTCTGTCATCGATTCTTATGCAAAACTCGTCTGCAAATTTTGCGATGGCTTCCTGCAACTCTTGAAGCCTTCCCAATGACTTTCTTAGACTAACAAGTTTCAATATAAGTATGTTTAAAGTTTGGTTACCATAGAGTATGCTAAAGCTACAAATCAAGCTTGCTCTTTGGTGCCGTCATTATCTAAGCTAATATCTAACATTGCATGGTTATTATAAGTTACTGTGTAACTAGTTGCTCAGTGCCACATCCAAATAAATCGAAGTGTGTACAATTCTATTTTAGTTGGGCTCTACTTTGCACAATGACAGGAATAGGCTTTTGAAATTATTCATACCACTGGAACAGCAGGATACAGACGGAGTGTCTCAGAGATTGCAGCATGGAGATAGTGCATTTTCTCAATGGCACCTTCAGTCAATCTTGCAGCAAAATTTTCAATGTTATCATCTTCCTTGAACCACTGAAGTAACTCATTGATTTCATGGGCAACCTTATCTTGCACTAAGGGGTTCTTGCACAGCATATAGAAGAACCAGGACAGGAGAGTGTTTGATGTGGTGTCTTTGCCAGCAATTAGGAAGTTGAGGACTATGTCACGCAGGTAACGATCATCCATTGTTTCAGGGTCCTCTCGCTTTCTAATATGAATCTTGATAGTATATCCTCTCTGATTTTCTGCATGTGTCAAAAGGGAAGATGAATTAGAAGTAAAACAGTGTGCATGAGAAAATCTACTATTGTACATGAGAAAATGTTATTCCAAAATTTTCAAGGACACATGATACAGATTAGAACACCCCCCCACCCACCCACAATCAAATTACCAACTCTATTTGCCATCTTGTACTTTTTTTTTGCAAATTTGATGATGTTTGCCCGTTCATTCCTTAACAAACTATATAGTATGGAATGGATAGGTGCAGTTTCTTAGCCCTTACGTACACAGTCACGTTCATTCTTCAATTGCTCTCCTGTTGGATCAAATGCATTACAAAATTGTCAATGATCCGAATGCTCCTCTTTAGTTTGGCTTCTGATTCAACATTAAGTAGCCATTCCAGTTGCCAGAATATAACAAGATATCGGTGGTGAACAAGAGAGTTTGCCTCATCAAAGGCCTCACCAAATTGAATGCTAGATTCATCTAAGCCAAGTAGTGTGTCAAGCTCGAAATCGAATCCCACTTTGAAGATTGAATCCATAGTTGTTTTCATCAAAAGATCCTGATGAAAACTGCATTACAGTGACTTGGCTTGGAATCAAAAGGGTAGAAATAAGGAGAACATGTAATTAAATGGGCAGAAATTTCTAATAAAACAATTTTTAGTTTTCTTAAGCACATGCAGTTGATGACCTTGTTCAAGGTACTCAATTTTCAGATCAAGCGTAGTTCGTAGAACTCTATAACTCTGCTTCAAGTTGATCATTATGTTTGTTTGCTTGTTCGAATTGGTATATGGTATCTCAGTCCAGCAATGCTATATGTTTGCTCCACTTCTCTGGAATGCTTGAATTAAGGATTGTTTATGTACACTTCGATTCGATTTTCTTTCTGCAAGTCAACTTGATAAGTTAATAAGGAAGCGTAGAATAGGCTAGAGCCAGAAATATAATCACTTGTAAAAACACCTACATGTCTATGGCAGTTCTATTGGCTGCTGCAGATGAGATCTTCTCTGCCAGTTTTGTAGCATTTATTTTGAATCTGCTCTTCAGGATGGCCAGCATGGAAAACCACCTTTATGTATTTACCGAAGCTGCTCTTTAGGACATGCTTGATTGGCTTCTGGATCAGAGGTTAAGATCTCACTGTGTTGTGCCCCGGGAAGACCAGCCTGCTGGTGCGATGGGCGAGCGCATACCCCACATGATCATCGAAGAGCCTGTCCAAATTCTAAAGCATCCGGAACACGGTCCCGATTAGATGAGGGTGGTCCTCCTCGAATCCAGAAGGGAAGCGTTGGCGCCCGGACGTCCGATGAATACCGATCCATCGGACGGACGCCCGCGCCTACCCGCCTGCGGCTCGCGTGCTACGTATTGTACTTCGCATGCTGCACGTGTGCTTGCAGTTGAGAGCGGCGACTCACAAGCGATTCCGGTGTTCCTCCATCGATTCGCCGTCTTTCTCACCTCAGGCGCCCTCGCCGGCGTCGGAGGAGGGAGATTGGTTGAATCGGTGGCGGATGGGTTCTCCCCTGTATATAGGTAGCTATATAGTAGGGTTAGGGTTTCCGGTGGAGCATGCTAGTTTGTCACCGGCTCTTTTGCTTCTCTGGAGCGTTGTCGGAAGAAGTGGTGGAGGAAGATCCGGCGTCGGCGTCGACAGTGCTGAAGCATCTTCTTTCGGTGACGGTCCATGGAGAATATGGTGTGGCTTCGTCAGATCTAGAGTCCTGAGTCCTCCAGAGCTTGGCGGGTCTTTTGTTGTTCCTCCCTCGAATCTGTCGGCGCCGGCAATGGTTCTCCGGCGGGAAGATCGGGAGGTATGTGTTTACCAACCTGGGAAACCAGATTGGCCTCTAGATCCCACCTCTTCTGGTGGTTTTCTTTCCCTCGGGATGTATCAAAGTCCGGCGATCTGGGGCAGCCCACGGATGTGGCGTCTAACATTTGGTTCTCCGGCAATGCGATGGCCTTCGGTCATCTTGTTAGGCCTGCACGTTCAGCGAGTAAAGTGTGCGTCGGTGTTGCCAATGTGTCGCTCTGGGTGCCGCTCAAATTATGTGTTTCTTCGTCGGGAGGATGGTCGCCTTCTACGAGACTGCTCCGGCCGTCGGCGACGAGAACCACTGGGAGAAGTTTGCAGGGACGTGGTTGCAATTTTCATATTTTTCAAGGGTGTCTTTGTAAGTGTTGGAATGTAAACCATCAGAATTATGCGTGAAATATATTCCCGGTTTCAAAAAAAACATGCCGCACGCCCGCACCAGGGCAGCCACCGCCCGGGCGCGCCGCTCCAGGACGGCCCCGTGTTCCCGCGCGCCACGTCCACGGTGGTGCCGGACCCGTCCCGCTTCTTAGCGCCGGCGCTCCTCGCCGCACTGCTGCCCACCAACTCCTTCTTCCAGAACTTCGTGCTCAAGGATGGGGACATGCTGGAGTACATCCACCCGTACTCCGTACGCTCCCCCGGTGGCGGCGCGCTCGACGTCTGCTACCCGTACCGGAGCCACTCGCCGTCGTCCGTCACCTAGACGTTAGTCGCCGATCTCACCGTCTCCGACGCCGCTGCAGCCGCCGACGGGACCGGGACCGCGCAGCGCCACGTCGTGTTGGTCTTCGACGACCTCTCCGATTAGGATTTTTTTAATAAGGGATAACAAATATCCAGCCTCTACATTCGAAGATGTACACAATCAATTATTACAACGTTTCAGGTTCACAAAAAGTAGTGCAAGCCAGAGTCTTATAAATAGACCAGGAAACTAAAGCAAACGATAAATGTGCTTCCACCCTCTATTGGAAATCTCTAAAGCAATCATCTCTAATTTCTTGCTCATCAACGAGAGGGCATCCTTGGCTTGCTCGTCACGCTGCAGCTGAGCCCAGAAGCGCATCCAGTATGCTTCCCTGAAAGTAACCTGCATAATAGAGTTAGTTTTCAATTTGTTAAAAATAACATCATTCAATGGGACGTAAACCCTCTTTTCTGGACTTTTCGATCAATTCTCCCAATATAAATGTCCAAGCAACGAATGAGCTCAAGGACACTACAAGGCCAAAAGTTTATCTAAATCTCAAAAGTAAATCATCTCAAGTTGAAGACATAACCACATAATCATTTGTTTAGCTACACGCGAAAGGGAAAACTATATCTGTGTGCTATTTTCAGTGAGATGGACTCCATGAACGTAAATGAAAAGTAGTTCTTTTATTACAATTCTATGTTATTTTCTCAATAATTTTAAATTTCATTCCATAGATAGCCATAAGTATTGTGACCAAGTATCTCTTAATCAAATAACTCGTTTCATATCGAAAACAAAACTATCAAAATTTGGTGACTTCATTTGATAGTTTTAATAAAAAAGTATACCAAACATCCCGCAGCAAGGCATGGGATTACATGATGTGTATGTCTCTGTGTTAGGGGATGATAAAGAACTGCAGTCTCTGCAATTTCTGCACAATCCAGAACTTCCCTGAACTGCTTTTGGTTGTTTGATCGACTCCATAAATGTGAACACAGCAGCGTCTTGCCCTTGAAACTCCGCCTACAATCAGAGCCTGGAACGAACGTAAGGTAGGTAGTTCTCTGTCTAAAGTTACTGGTTCTCAAACATTTGGTGGAGAGTGTTGGATAAATTGCATTTTGAAGCCAAATGGCACATGGAAATTTTATGCTTATGCTTTCCCTTCCATTTGATATTGACAAGCACAACCCTCAAACCAAGGGTCTGTTTAGTTCCCAAAAAAATTCCCATAAATTTTCAGATTCCCTATCACATCAATCTTTGGACACATGCATGAAGCATTAAATGTAGATAAAAAAATAAAACTAATTATACAGTTTAGCTATAAATCACGAGACAAATCTTTTAAGTCTAGTTAGTCCATGATTTGACACTAATTACCAAATAACAACGAAAATGTTACAGTCTGCCACAGTGCTTTTTTGCAAAAATTTTTGCAAACTAAACAGGCCCCAAGAAACAGAGCGAAAGCAGAGGAGCTTGTGATTCAGTTCTCTTCAATTGTTCATGCATGGAGATTAGAGAAGAAACCAGGATATGAACCGACGATCCGTAGCACCCAACCCCATGTGGAGCCCCTTCTTCTGGTTTATTGTCGCCGCCGCCGGCGAGCATAGCAAGCTGTTGCCCAGCCAGATCAGAAAATCCCCTTCCTGATGGTGTGTTGCGCGCAGCTTGGAAGACCTTGGCAATGCAGAACCTGCCTGACCCAAGGCGGCTGATCGAGACCTCCTACTGTACTCGAGACACGCTTCAGCGTCGGTGGTCTGCCGCCGTCTGCCCGTCCATGGCAGCAGCAGACAGGTAATTTCTCCCGTTGGGACCGTAAGTCACATGGAGCAGCTATTTTCTTTCATAGATGACGGTAACAAGTCACGCAACAAGCACACAAGCAGATATGACACACTAAACTGTTTACACGGAAGGAGACACCCTCGAGGGTGAGGAAGAGCGCATAGGGCACATTTTTACTATTCTACTAGAAACGGCATCTAAGCCGCTAGCTAATAAGCACCCAAGCTACTTGCGGCGGTTTAGATGCAAAATATTTTGCAAAATAATACTGTAGCAAATTTCGTTGTTATTTGGCAATTAGTGTCCAATTATGGTCTAATTAGGCTTAAAAGATTCGTCTCGTCCATTTCGTCTAAACTATGTAATTAGTTTTATTTTTTTATCTATATTTAATGCTTCATACATGCGTCTAAAGATTCGATGTGACGGGAAATGTTGAAAAATTTTGCAAAATTTCTGGCAACTAAACAGGGCCTTGCTGTAGGTACGAACCACCCAGATCCAAAAGGCAACGACAGCTGCCATTAGGAGGGCGTGAAGGCAAGCGGAGGCCAGCACCATCCACGCCTGGCAATATAACACAACAAAGGAATTGATCACCATGGAAGCCATGGCAGTCCACGTGAAAGCACCATTGAAGAGAGCCTCCCAGGCTGCGAAGGGTGCAGACGGAACAAACAGTCTCAAGTGCCCCATTGCCACATAAATCAGTGCAATGTAGATGGCTGGCAACATGAAAAATGGCAGACGCCACAGGAAGCCCGCACCCCTGTTGGGGTTGTTGTAAAAGATGTGACCCGAAGATGCAAAGGTGGCAATGAAAAGAGATGGCATGCAGATGGTCACTATCCACTGAGCCAAACGGGTCGTCTTCCGGTTCTTTTCCCCGATAGTCAATTTAGACGACGCCACCGCCTGCATTACCCACTCAAAGGCATGGGATGCATCGTGGTCTAAGAACTTCAAGGTCACTTCCTGGACACTGGTTGCCAGCAGCACCATGATTCACTCAGGTTCGGTCAAAATGATGGATGGGTGTGACCTCCAGTATGTGCCTTTATATAGCTTCTTTCTTCGTCAGCACAGGGAAACCAACTCTTCAAAGTAAAATATGCGATATATCCTGATAAAAAAAAGCGTCAGTTCCAATTTTTATCGAAAACGCAGGAGAGCTGCGCTTCATTATATTAAGAAGAAAAATGGGGTAAAGAACCCAAAGTACAACACACACCCACACACCCTTATCTTTATCTCATAAGATACATTTGCGCCGGTAAAGAAAGAAAAAGCGACCCTGCACCTACAACAAATCAGCTAACAACTTGGGCAGGGGCAGTCAAGTGAGATAGCCCACGAGCCCCTGCCATTGTCCACCGTCGACGCTCATCACCGGCCAACTTCAAGGTTTCAGCTATGTTAGGAATTGCTCCATCAAAGACGCAGCTATTGCGATGATTCCAAATTATCCATGCTCCCAGAACTATCAGGGAGTTCAAACCTTTTTGCGTTAAACCAGAAGTTGCTGCACTTGCTTTTTCCCACCAAACATCGAATGAAGTGTCAGATGGCTGTGGAGCTAGAGAATGGAGACTGACCTGCCTCAAAATATAGTACCAAAATTGCCTTGAAAATACACATTCGATTAGGAGATGATCAATGCTTTTGTCGGCTTGATCACAAAGTGGACACTTCTCAGGATGAGGCAGTCCTCGTCGTGCAAGGCGATCTGAGGTCCAGCAGCGCTTATGCGCTACAAGCCATAGGAAGAAGCGGCATTTAGCAGGCGCCCAAGTTTTCCAAATTCTTTCCCATGGCCTGAAAAGGACTTTCCCCATGAATAAGCTATTATATGCGGATTTGGCGGAGTACTGTCCATCATTTGATAATTTCCAAGTGTGAGAGTCGTCCACCTGAGGTTGTAACTCAAAATCATAGAGGAGGTCCCAAAGCTGAAAATACTCCATGATGACCCCTACTGTGAGAGCACCTTTGATGTCCGAGATCCAAGTCCGGTTGGCTAGAGCCTGCTGCACAGTCCGCAATTTTCTATTTCTCTGCGGAATCACAGCAAAGAGTCGAGGCGCAAGATCCTTAATGCAATGCCCATGAAGCCACCTATCAGTCCAGAACAAAGTATTCTCGCCATTGCCAACATCAGAGATAATTGCCATTGAACAAAGCTTCTGAACTTGAACAGGAACCTGTATAGACAGTGCAGACCAAGGACGGTGTGGCTCCTTTTTCTGTAACCAGAGCCATCTTGCACGTAACGCCCAACCAAGATTTCTGAGATTGGAAATGCCCAAACCACCTAGTTCAGTTGGAGAGCAGGTTGTCTCCCATGCCACGAGACAATGCCCCCCCACGTGCTTCCTTGCGCCCTCTCCACAGATAGCTTCTTCGAATTTTGTCAATCGCTTTAATAGCCCATTGAGGCAAATCAATGGCCATCACAAGATAAACGAGCATCGCAGTAAGAACAAATTGCACATGGATTCGCCTCCCAGCTCGTGTCAACAAGTCTGCTTTCCATCCCGGTAATTGATCAGCTATTCGGTCAATGATGACCTGAACATGCTCTTTCGTTAATCTTCGCAATGAGAGGGGTAAACCCAGATATTTGCATGGAAAATCAGATAATGCACAAGGGAGTTGCTGCTGTACAACCTCAATCTCTTGTTCACCACATCTGATAGGAAGTACGTTACTTTTTTGTAGATTAGTCTTGAGCCCAGATGCTGTACCAAACAGCTGAAGGATGTCCATTGTGACAGCAATATCAGCGGCATTTGGATGAAGAAATAAAACCACGTCATCCGCATACATAGAGATGCGATGTTGCAAAGGACGTGTTAGTGCAGCAGACAGCGCGATTTCTGCATCAACAAAAACAGCCCCGTATTTTGCTGAAACTTGACATTTCAAAGGCTTTCGATTCGGTTGCTTGGCCCTTCTTACTTGAGGTCATGGAACACTTGGGTTTCGGACAAATATGGAGGGATATCATCAGTGGACTGCTATGCTCTTCCTCTACTCAAGTGCTTTTGAATGGGATCCCTGGTGAGCGAATAACGCATCGACGAGGATTGAGACAAGGTGACCCCCTATCTCCAATGTTATTCATTTTGGTCATGGACGTGCTAGGACATATGATTTCAAACGTTGCTGAGCTAGGCTTGCTGCATCCATTGTCAGTTCCAATCCCATAAAGAAAGAATATAGTGCATATATGGAATCTTATATCAACCAAAACTGTGCATTATCTTCTCTTCCTAAAAGATGATGTCCTTATTAGCCAAGGGGGAAAAAACTAGGATCGAGTATATATAATTCTATATATTCTTGGAAGATTTGTCCAGAGCCAGAATTTAAAGGAGTTAATCAACATATATGCACTTGCATTCAATTTGGAGAAGGCCAAACAATTAATTAGGCCATTTTGAAAAAAGAAAAAAGAAAACATGCTAGAGTCTAGAGGAGCATTAAAGTAATCCTCTACAAGCACAGAATGGATACCACAAACAAATAAGGCCTAAAACCATATGCGATCAGACAGAGAATAACCTTGTGCAGAGCAATTGAGCTGAAATCTGAGCATTTTCAGTACATGGATTCCACAAACAAATGAGACCTAAACCATATGTGATCTGACAGAGAGCAACCTCCTGCAGAGCAATTGACCTAAAATCTGAGCATTTTCAGTTCCGAGTGTATTCTACGAGCGTTATGAAAATCAGACACAAACTAAAGAAGTAAACTAGATATAGTATAGATGCATGCTCTGAGTATGCTATAGCCAGAATGGAGCAGGGTAGAGAAACAATTGAAGCCTAAAACCATGCAATCCAACAGAAAGCAACCTTCTCTTTTATTTCCAAGTTTTAACTTCTGAACTTGGATGGTCCAGCACATTCTGTTGGAAGGTTTTATCTCTATTGATTAGGGCTAACCCTAGATGGGTAGCTATATAGGTTCCATACATGGGCCACATGGGCCTTAGCCTCATGGGCCTAAACACATACTCCAACATCCCCCCGCAGTCTGAACTACCGGCGCAGCGGAGTTCGAGGCTGAACAAGAAAGAACACACAAAACCCCCCCACAGACGCAACTAGCCACCGGTGATGTTGAGGCTGGAGCGAAACTCGGCGAAGGTCGAGGACGGGAGGCCTTTGGTGAAGATGTCCGCGAACTGGGAGGTCGTCGGAACATGAAGGACCCGCACCTCGCCCAAGGCCACCCGATCACGGACAAAGTGGAGGTCGATCTCCACATGCTTCGTCCGCTGGTGCTGAATGGGGTTGGTGAAGAGGTAGACCGCACTAACGTTGTCGTAGTAGATCAGTGTGCTCCGGGAGGGCGGAGTGTGCAGCTCAGCAAGCAGCTGCCTGAGCCAGGCGGCCTCCGCCACGCCGTTAGCAACGGCGCGGTACTCCGCCTCGGCGCTGGACCGGGAGACCACCGGCTGGCGCTTGGACGACCAAGACACCAGGTTGCCGCCCAGGAAAACGGCGTAGCCGGAGGTGGAGCGGCGAGTATCCGGGCACCCGGCCCAGTCAGCGTCGGTGTAGACGACGAGGTCGGTGGAGGAGGCCCGGTGTAGGAGGAGGCCGTAGTCGAGCGTGCCCCGGAAGTAGCGGAGGAGGCGCTTGAGAGCCGTGAGGTGAGGCTCCCGGGGGTCATGCATATGAAGACAGACCTGCTGAACTGCATAGGTGATGTCCGGCCGGGTGAAGGTGAGGTACTGAAGGACCCCGGCAAGACTTCTGTACGCAGTGGGATCGACCACCGGTGGTCTCTCAGCCTCAGACAGCTTGCCCTGAGTGTCGACCGGAGTGGAGCAGGGCTTGCAGTCAGTCATCCCAGCCCGCTCCAGGATATCCCGAGTGTACTGCCTCTGGTGAAGGAGCCCAGCAGGACGGTGCTCAACAGTGACACCGAGGAAGTGGTGGAGCTCACCCAGATCCTTCATCGCGAACTCCTGTTGGAGAGCTGCAATGATCCGGCGGAGAAGTGGCTCGCTGGAGGCGGTGAGGACAATGTCATCAACATAGAGCAACAAGTATGCAGTGTCGGCCCCATGGTGGTAGACGAACAGGGACGTATCAGACTTGGCCTCCACGAACCCCAGGGTCAGCAAGAAAGCAGCGAACCGGTGGTTCCACGCCCGAGGTGCCTGCTTGAGGCCGTAGAGGGACCTGTTGAGCCGGCAGACCGTGTCAGGACGGGTGGTGTCGACGAACCCCGCCGGCTGACTGCAGTACACCGTCTCGGTAAGAAGGCCGTGGAGGAAGGCGTTCTTGACGTCCAGCTGGTGGACGGGCCAAGACCGAGCAAGTGCCAGCGATAGCACGGTACGGACGGTGGCCGGCTTGACCACCGGGCCGAAGGTCTCATCGTAGTCGACGCCAGGGCGCTGAGTGAAAACCCCGGAGGACCCATCGAGCCTTGTAGCGCTCGAGAGAGCCGTCAGCCCGGCGCTTGTGGGTCCAAATCCACTTGCCGGTGACGACATTGGCGCCCGGCGGCCGGGGCACCAACTCCCACGTCTGGTTGGCGAGTAGCGCGGCGTACTCCTTTTCCATCGCGCGGCGCCAGTGAGGGTCCAACAGGGCATCGCGGACGGAAGAGGGTACCGGAGAGACCACCGCGTCGCCGGTCGAAGCCTCGAGGACACGAGGCGGCAGTGTGCCAGCCGCGTGTCTGGTCACCATCGGGTGAACATGCCGCAGGTGTCGGTGAAGCAGCGGCGGGTGGTAGACCGGCGGGGCACCACGAGCCGGCGGGGACTGCGGTGGTGGTGTCGGTGTCCCCGGTGGAGAAGGAAGCGCGAGCGGCGGCGGCCGCGGCCTGCGCTGGTACACCCGTACCGGCGCGGCGAACCTCGACGGAGGTGCCGGGGCAGGTGCCGGGACGGGATCCGGCGTCGGCAACCGACACGCCCCCCCCCCCCCCGGGGCAGAAGCGGGGGACGAAGGCCCCGGGTCTGCACAAACCGGAGATGACGGGCCCGGCCCCGCTGGGGATCCAGGACCGGGGGCCAGCCCGGCGTGCGGCGAAGCGGTACCTACAGGAGACCACGAAAAAGGTGGCTGAACCACCGGGTCAGTGGAAAACAGGGAGGGTGGGTCAGGTACCGGAGGGGTGGTAGTGCTGGAAAAGGGAAAGATGGACTCATCGAATACCACATGGCGAGATATGAGAACCCGTCGGGAGGTAAGGTCAAAGCACTGGTACCCCTTGTGATCCGGAGAGTACCCGAGGAAGACACAGAGCGTGGAGCGAGGGTCCAGCTTGTGGGAAGAAGTGGCAGCGGTGTTGGGATAACACGCACACCCAAACACGCGGAGGTGATCGTACCGCGGCGGGGTACCGAAGAGGGCGTGGTGAGGAGTGGGAGCGGGGCACGCCGCGGAAGGAAGGCGGTTAAGAAGGTAGGTGGAGGTGTGCAGGCCCTCGGCCCAGAAGCGAGCAGGAAGAGAGGTCTGAAACAGAAGAGTACGCACGGTGTCGTTGGTAGTGCGAATCATCCGCTCTGCCTTGCCATTTTGCGAAGAGGTGTATGGGCAAGACATGCGCAACTGAACACTGTAAGAGAGGAAGAAAGCGCGGGAGGTGGAGTTATCAAACTCGCGACCATTGTCACACTGGACGGCCTTGATGGTGAGGCCGAACTGTGTAGACACCCACGTGAAGAAGTGAAGGAGCGTGGTAAACGTGTCTGACTTCGCACGGAGAGGAAATATCCACGAATAATGCGAAAAGTCATCAACAACCACAAGATAGTACTTATAACCAGAAATACTTAGAACAGGAGATGTCCATAGGTCGCAATGTACAAGATCAAAAATGCGGGCCGCATGAGAAGAAGAACTAGAAAAAGAAAGACGAACATGTCGGCCCAATTGGCACGCATGACACAGTTGCTCATCATGAGCTCGAGTACATGGAAGACCAGAGCTACGACTGAGCTGTATCAGGACATCACGTCCAGGATGGCCGAGGCGCCGGTGCCAGGTAGTAGAGGAAGTAGAAGCGGCGAAGGCAGCTGACAAAAAGGAC
Source organism: Saccharum hybrid cultivar R570 (assembly GCA_038087645.1). NCBI lineage: Eukaryota > Viridiplantae > Streptophyta > Magnoliopsida > Poales > Poaceae > Saccharum > Saccharum hybrid cultivar. The sequence continues at coordinate 3,433,621 of JAQSUU010000449.1, forward strand.
AGCGAAGAAGACGAAGGCGCCGCCGGGAAGCGAAGGGTGTAAAGGGGGCCGGTGCTGTCACATCGGAGCAGAGGACGCCGGGAAGCCAAATCCTTTACAGTAAGACCAAAAGAGTCAAATTCCACAGAACAAGAATTGTCAGCTGTAAAACGACGAATAGAAAGAAGGTTATGAACCATAGAAGGAGCAACAAGAACATCAGGAAGACGAAAGGAGCCATGAGCACCGGCGGTACCCACAGACGTGACATGAAGGCAAGAACCATTGGCAACCATAATGGACGAAGGAAGAGAAGGAGAGTGGAGCGACAAAAGTATACCGGGGTCAGGAGTGGTGTGGTAGGTGGCTCCTGAATCAGCAATCCACTCAGGTCCGACCGGAGGTGTCAGGCCCATGGTGCTGAACGAGCGGGCCAGGGCCGCCGGGTCCCATCCGGCGACCCCCGGAAGAGTCCCAGAGGGTGGAGTCCACGCCGTAGCAGGGAAGGCGCCGGGTGTAGGGCCAGCAGGAGGAGCTCCGGTGAGCATGGCAACCGGTGGGCATGAGTCGGCCCCGATGGCGTGGTAGGGCCACATGGAGATGCGCCCTGACCACGGGTGCTGGAAGGAGGGCCATGGTGCCCCCCTACGGCCCACCAGGAGCCGGAGGCTGGGTGTGGCCGCCACGGCCACCCCCGCGACCCCCTCCACGTCGACGGCGACCGCCACGGCCCCCCACCTCCGCTCGGCCCGGAGGGAGGGGGACCCAGAAGAGACGGCGGCGGTGGAGCGGCGGACCGTGGTGGAGCAGTCGGGCGCGGCGAAGTAGCAGCCAGGGCCGTCGAGGGGGACGAGGAGCCCGTGGAGGTGGTGGATCCCGGCTGGGGGCCCTGAGTGAGCTCCTCCATGACGAGATCGTCACGGACCTCCAGGAAGGTGGGGAAGGGCCTCTGGCGGGTAATCCACGTCCGGAGGTGGGCGTAGCGGTCGCTGAGCCCCCGGAGGACGTTGAGGACCAAGATGCGATCCTCCACGGGCCACCCAAGGTCCCCCAGGGAGTCCGTCATGCCCTTCATCCGACGGCAGAACTCGCCGACGGAGAGGTCACCCTGGACGAAGGTCCTGAAACTCGCGTCGAGGCGCAGAGCCCGGGCCTCCGCGTTGCCCAGGAACTGGCCCTCAAGGGCGAGCCAAGCCCGGCGCGCGTCAGGAGAGGTGCGGACGAGGTCGTGGAGGTCCAGAGAGATCGTCCCCAGGATCCAGGAGAGGACGATGCTGTCCAGACGAAGCCACGACGGGGTCTGGACGGCGACCGAAGCGTCAACGAGGACGTGGTCGTCGAGGGCGTAGCGGCGAAGAGTGAGAAGCACTAGATCCCGCCAGCGGGCGTAGGAGGGCGACTCCGGCTCGAGGACGACCGGGACGAGGCGGATGTTCTGGACCCCCCGGCCTGGTAGTGAAGCTGAGCCACGAGCGGGTCGGCCGGGTCGTGCCAGAGGACGGCAGTGTGGGACACACGGCGTCCCGATGAGGCGGAAGAGGTGGCGCCAGCGTCGTGGGAGGCGGGAGGGGCGAGGAGCTGCTCCGCCTCGGCGATCCGGCGGGCCAGGGCGTCAGCCGCGTCGCGTTCGCGCTCCCACAGTAGGGCGGCCGCGCGCACGCGGGCCTGCCCCTCCGCGGCAGCAGCCCGCGCGGCGACGAGGGCGGCGGCGAGGGAACCACCAGCAGGCTCTGGGAGAGGATCCGCAGGGAGGGCTGCATCGCCGGACAGGAGCAGGGATCCCAGGCCGGCGGCGGCCACAGCAGGGGCATCACCTGCGGCTGCACCCTCGGGACCCATGGCGGCACCGGGAGGGGTGGTGGTGCCGGCCGTGGTCAGGGCAGCCGCCGTGGACGCGGTTGCCGCTGAGGGCTCGATGCCGGGAAGGGGCTGGGCGCCGGCGGAGTGGGGAGCAGGGGCGGCACCGAGTGCCAGCCCGCCTGCGGTGGAGAAGGCAGAGGCGGCACCCAGGGCGAGCCCGCCCCCTGGCGGCTGGAGCAGAGGCCGGCCGCCCGCGCCAGGGAAGGCAGAGGCGGCACCCAGGGCCAACCCGCCCCCTGGCAGCTGGAGCAGGGGCCGGCCGCCCGCGCCAGGGAAGGAAGGCTGCGGGCCTCTTGGTGGTGCGGCGCCGGGAGGGAGCGGGCGGGTGGAGGCAGCCGCCGCCCAGGAGGGAGAAGAGAGAGGGGGAAACACATGGAAATAGGTGGGGGAAGGGGGAGGTGGCTGGCGGCCGGCCATGGCTGGCTGGCGGCGGCGGCAGCAGCCTGGAAGCAGCCGGCGGCGCCTGGAGAGGAGAGGAAGGAACCCTAAGCTGATACCATGTTGGAAGGTTTTGTCTCTATTGATTAGGGCTAACCCTAGATGGGTAGCTATATAGGTTCCATACATGGGCCACATGGGCCTTAGCCTCATGGGCCTAAACACATACTCCAACACATTCATTTCTATTTAATGCCAATAGTCACAAATACCTCCTCAAAGATACTTAAGTTAGTACCACTGGGAGCATTAGGTTAGCTTGTTTGGTCCAAACATATTATTAGTGAAGGACCTGTGACCAAAATATAATGGATGCTTAAAGCATTCCTTATGTCATGCATGTCTTTTGCCACAAGGACCTGATTCAGAGTTTTTTTAAGTAAGTATTCAGAGTTCTGAGTTGGGTTCAGTAATTCAGCTACAGCAGCAGTTTGTTTATTAGTTCAGAGTTCAGAGTTCAGCTACTGAAGTCCATCTTCATGATATAGTACAGTTCGGTGATACAGGATTCAGCTGCTCCTGTTCATGGCAACTGTGTATGTAGGAATGTAGGATTGGCCACTGCATTTTTGTAACTGTATAATATGTCCAGGCATGTGTGTTACCAAAAGAATATGCCTGACCCTTCTCTATGTTTTTCTTTATTTACTACCCCTGATGATCCCACATCTGAAATACTTTTGTCTGATTAAGCCACAAACAAATATCGTGGCATCAAGACTCTGATTTTCTATGTGAATTTCCTAATATATAGATACCAGACCACCATATCTTCAGCTCTGCACTTTGAAATAGTCCATGGTAGTCGTCAAATTATGTGTGCAACTCTTTTGCTAGTTAATTCTTATATGGTAAAAAGGAAAAAAATACTGCTTGTGTTCCATTAGCAGGCAGCTGCAAGCCTTTTTCCATCCTGTACAAATTTATATAAGTAGCAGTTAGCTTATACCAGTTCGATCCTGCTACTATTGACCTGTCTTCTGTAGTATAAAAGATCAGAATTATTTCTTGCGCTGCATCAAATTTAATTGCATGAATACTCCATCAAGGAAACACACCAAGGAAAAACACCTGGATATGCTGTCCTGGACTAGTAGAACAAACTGTCGACCTAACTGGCTTCCTAATATTTTCTCCTAATTTTATTCAAAACTTTAAATTATTAAGTATCCACCTAGTATGTGGCCAAACTCCAACCTGCTGCCCATGGCAAGTTATGTTTCGAACTGAAAAATTAAAGACCTCAGCCACCAAAAGAGTAAGTTTCCATTTCCAAGATCATTTCTTCCATTCTAAATTTTTGAACTGGAGCAGAGAACTAGAGTTGTGGCTTTGTAGTTCTGTCACTGCTACATAGCTCTTACTGTGATGGAAGACCTTTAGATGCTTGGTATAATCAAAGAACTAGTTACCTTTGCCCGTTTTGGCATTTAGTTTTATACTGGAGTGAACATTAGCATTCAGCTTGATTTGTGTGAGGTTTGCATTTGATGGAAAAGGTAATTTGTGCTGTAGAAGTGTATACTGTAGAGGAATAATGTTATTCATAGACTTGGTCTCCTTTGAGCAAGTAGCTTAAATTGAAGCTATCCAATCTTGTGTAAAACTAATCATACATCATGCAAAATTCTGATGCTTTGAGAGTTTTGATCAATTAATTGACAGATGAACTGTTTCATATTGTCATTGCCAATCCTATGCTTATGTGTGCTTACTGGCAGGAGGGGAAAAGATAGGTGGTCCAATTTGTACCAGTAATTTGCATTCAGTGGGAAGTAGAGGATCTCAAATATCTCTTAAAGATTATCTCTTAAAGGTGTGATGCCAGTTGACAGCATGAAAAATGCAAAGATCATTTGCATTCTCCAGGATGACAACTATTTATCTCCAAAATAAATATGCAAGATATAGTCTCATTACTGATGAATGCAATGCAATAACTGTGTTGATATATTTGAGTTCATGAGAAGAGTTCTGGTTGGTGAACATGAGTGGTGTTTTGATTTTCAGTTTGTTATCTAACAGTAACAGCAAAGCCTTATTTTCTGTAGTTTGTGGACTTGTGTTCAGTTATCAATTCACTTATCTTGCTTTACCTGTGTGGTTAAAAATGATAAAATATTTGTCGTGCCACACCGCTAGCTTCGATCTTGGCATGTCGTGCCACACCGCTAGCTCATCAGTGCTGCCACAGCTAGCTAGTTCATCCATAGGATGGATCGACCCAGCCAATCCACTGGAGCACGGGTCACAGCAGAATTATAGATATGGATAGACGGTGCTCCTGGAGTAGTAATTGGTTATACAGGTCACACGGGTCACAGCAGAATTGTAGATATGGATAGATGGTGCTTCTGGAGTAGTCATTTGGTTATACGGGTCACAGCCGGTTCGCTCCACGGAGCAACCATCCCCTTGTTTATTCACACCTCCTTCCCTCCTACCTTCCGGCGGCCAGCGGCAGCAACACAACCCAACACTGCGGCAGCCGTTGCCCCAGGCCTACCTCTAATCCCAACGGTGCCCCACACCAGAACCCTAACCCTAAACACGAAGGAGAGGGAGAGATGAGATGCGAGCTTACCTGTGCTAAAAGATGGTATGGGAGGAGGAGCATACCTGGACTTGTTGGCCTTCCGCCGCGGATGGGGTGAAGCAGCAAACTCCTCGCGTCGAGGAAGGGGTTTAGGGTACGGTGGCAACCTGCGGCGGAGAAGGGGGCCAATATATGTAGGCATGGAAGAGTGGATTAGGCTTTTCGGTACGTTCTTATAAAGGTTGCTTGGGCTGGGTATCTGGCCCAAAAATGCCTGTCACGTGCAACAATCGTGGGCTGTCACTATTTAGAGCGGATCTCTATCCCTGTCCTTCGAAACCAAAGTTCAAGCTCGGGCACCCAATTAAACCACATCATCTAATAGAGACCAGTAGCGCCGAAGTCCTGAGTCTTTCCCCTTCTAAAGTGAGAAAAGGCGATTCAGAGGCGACTCACTCTTCCCTTCGTCGATCCGCCGGCCCCCTCTCCTCCGACGTCCTTGCCGGCGGCGGGGATGAGAGGGGTGCCCGACTCCTTGGCGGGAGGGCTTGTATAGCCGTAGTTTTTAGGATTAGTACCTCTTTTGTCCCGCCGACGTCTTCTATATCGCCGGTTAGGGTTAGCTTACTTGTGCAGTTCTCCGGCGACGGTGGCTTCGATGGTGTTGTCTCCGACGAGATCTGCATGAGGGGTAAGTTTCCCGGTGGTGTGTGCTTGGTGGAGGCGGCGCCGCTGCTTTGGTTGAATAAGTTCCTCCTCGTTTTCTTCCACCTCGCCGTCACTCGTTCCGGTGTTGACGGGAGGCTTGCGAGGTGGTGCCGGACCAGATCTGGAGTTATCTGCTTCTTCTGGATCTGGTCGAGTTCGTCTTTTGTTCCTCCCTCATCTTCTCTGGAGGTGGCGACTAATCTGGTGAAGATCTCGGGAGGTATGTTTACCGACTCGCCGAAACTGGGTTGGTTCTTATCTACCACCTTCCCTGGTGGTTCTATTCCCCTTCTGGGTGTGCTGTCGTCTGGTGTGTGGGGATTGCTGGTTGCTTTTGGGGCGTCAGATTCCCTGTACTCCGGCGATGTGATGGCCGACGGCTATCTTCTTCAGCCTGGGCGTTCAGCGGTCATAACGTATGTTGATGTATTCGACATACCGCTTTTGGTGCCATTTAAATCTTGTGTTCAATCGTCGGGAAGGAGGTCGGCTTCAAGCTCCACGGTGCTCCGACCGCCAGCGACGAGGACGACCGGAAGAATGACTATGCAGAGACTATGCTGTAATTTCTCCTTTCTTTTAGGGTGTCTTTACAAGTCTGGGAATGTAATCTCTATGAAATTTATATGAATACAAACCCGGTTTCTCAAAAAAAAAAATTAAACCACATCATCCAATAGATCGGTGGTCACACAATCTGGTCCTTCCTATACGGGTCTTCCACCCGGTAAGCCACGAGCCTGATTGCGAATGGCGTCGAACCCACTAGGACGAGCACCTTGCATCTTATGTGTTCCTAGTAGGCCAGCACTAGGCTCACCGTCGGCAACTCTTTCGAGACGGCGGTGCGAGCCCTCTCCCACGCCTCGCACTCGAGCTCCACCACCCATGCATCGAGGCCCTCGTCATCTCCTCCCGCTCCGCCTTGACCTCTAGAGCCGCCTCCTACTGCCTGCTGCCGACCCCGATCAAGCAAATTAATCTGTATAACTCCCGGGTCTGCTTATGCACCACCGACCCCCGCATACCGTAGAGTCTTCATCCAGAGTCTTTCTATGGTGGCAGTCCGCGGAAGAGCCACCCTACCAACGCCGATGTGACAACGCTCTCTGGGGATACGACTGGTCCGATAGTCCCTGGACGCCGATGATGTGCATGCGGACGTCACTGAAGGTTTGATTCATGGCGGTGCCTCCAATTATCTCGCCGACCATGCTGACCGATGCGTCTTCCCGGTCGGTGGATCCACGCCAACAAGAGGTCCAACCCCACCTAACACAGTATGCTCCACAGTCCTTTTCCATGCCATCTACATGGACCTCAGGTAAGTCACCTTCTCCATTTGATGAGTGCCAATGTGTGGAGCTCTAATTAAAGGATGCATCCTATAGATTGAAGAATTGATTTGCAGAAGGAAGATGAATGCTCTTCCTTGTCTGATTGTTTCCGATGGTCATTTTCCGTACAAAAAAAAAGCTTTTGTTGAGACAAAGCAGACATGCCAGGAAAACCCGTGTTTAGTGCCAAGGAAACTCACTTTCAATATGTATGACCTAGTCCCAAAAATTTTCCGTAAACCACTCTAAGGGACGAACTAGCAGGTTCATGGAACTTGCAACTTTAGGGAGTGATTATGTAGAAACATATGACTGGGGAAAAATGCCTTGGTACTTAAATTCACTCTATAGATTCCAAGCACAGCGGATGTTTTCTATTCCCAATTGTCTTCCGTCGTCACAAGTCTAATCAGATGATGGAAAATGCACATTCATTAGTTCTTTGAGTATTTAAGTGCTCAGACAAAAAAACTTTCATGCTCAATTTCTTTGAAGTATGATGACAGAACAGGATCTTATGGGTTTCCCATTGGGCCAACTACTCGGTGGAATCTTGGGCCAGCCCAAGGTCCGCTTGAAGACATGGAACAAGGTGGCGTGATCCCCAAGTATTCAAGGACCGGCTTAGTCGGACATTTAAGGAAATTAATCCCTGTAATAGAACTAGGACTCTCTAATTGTAACCAACTAGGACTAGAACAATCGCCCTGCTGACAAGATCTCAACATATGGGTATGTTAAGCCTCAGGATCTATGGTTCCCGACCGAAGAGACCCCCTGACCGATTCTTTCAGGATCGTCCGGGGGCTTAGGGGCTATACCCACCGGGTACGCTCGCATGCACCCTTAGACTAAGGAACTTGCCCAAGCCTGAGCACGCCAAGGCCTCTGCTCAGGGCTCGGGGGTTAGCCCGAGCCTCAGGCTCCCGATCGGTAGGGAACCTGAGCCCGATCCTTGGCTCCTGCCCAGCCTACGACGCCAACCAAGGTCCAGGCACAAGAAGACACGCCCCGAGCCATCGAGGCTCGCGGGCTCCTCGACGCAGCACTTTGGGCACGGCCTTGCCGGTCGCTTCCCCGACAAGGTCACGCACAGGGCGTGACACAAGAAGGCAAGCTCTCCTTGGCCTCTGGGGGCTCAGGGGCTTCCGGGCCCGCGCGTCAACCCCTCGAGACGACCTCCCTCACCACTAAGAAGACTCCAGAAGGTGCGCCTTGGGAGGCCGGTTCAAGCTGACACCGCCTGACACTCAGTGTGTCAGAACAGGCTTCTTTGGCTCCACGACATCGCCACGGCCCACAAAGCGCCGCTGCAAGACCCCCTGGACTCCGGTGCAACTAGAGTTGCTCTTCATGGCTCCCGCGGAGTGAGCACAACACCCCTCACAAGCTCTTCTCCGGAGCACCGCATAATCACCACACAGGCTTCACAACAGAGACCACAATCCACTAAGCCGTCTAGGTGATGGCAACCAACAAGAAATCCCCAAATTACAAAGATTTCCTAGTGTCACCAAATGCAATCCTCAAATGCACACACTAGGTCTCTCAACTTCTCTCACAAATTAAAACTAAGCTTAGAGTGGGAGAAGAAGGAAGGAGGTGGATCTTCAACCTCTCGTGCACACCCACAAAGGGCTCTCAATCTCTCTTAGAAATCTGAGCTCAAATCATGGGAGAGAGAGAGAGAGAGGAGAGGAAGAACCCTAGCTTTTTCTCTTCCAAGAGTAAGAATGGGGAAGAGGTGAGGAGGAAGAAGGGGAAGGCACTGCCTTATCCCTAGCTGGCCAGACCATCACAGCCCAAACGGCTCCCTGGCGCTCCCCACGGCTCCCTTAGCTCACTCGGCCAACAGTCATAGGTGTTCCTTCCCTAATACGCGGGTCCCAGTTCAAACGTCGAAAACAGAGACGACAAGACAAGCACGGAGCCACGGCTCCCTTCTAGGTGTGCCCACTCTCCAGTCGACAATGCAACAAGAGCAGTCCCCCAAACAGGAGAAAGAAACGGCGCAAGCAGCTCCCCTGTGCGCTTTGCATTGCGCTCCCTCCACTCCTGCAGCTGACGTGAGGGTCCGCTAGGCAGGCGGCCTCACGCGGCAGGCACTCCCTCTCTGAGACAACGGGCAACGGATCAGCACAGACGCTTTCTCTCTCTCGTTGACACACATGTTGTTGGAGACAAAAGTAGGTACTCCTAAGCTCGCTAACTACTGATTGTGCATGCCAAGTGCCAACACATTTTTTTATGTGTCACACTCCAATTAAAGGACAATATAGAGTGCATACATCTTATGTGCGCCCCAGGAATAGTCGCACACATAAGCTGACAAATTTAACAAAAGTATCATCACCATGTACATACATAACGTTATTACATCACGTAGTTCTTACATCACAAGCGGAAAAGTAAATCGCTACTCTCAGGCGTAGTGTCTGATCCACAGGGAAGGACGACTGGTTGACCCAAACCTAGAAATCTTCCGGGAAGTCCTCGTAGAAACTGTCATCTGTTACCCATCCGGGATTTTTATCCAAAAACAATATAGCAACAAGTGTGAGTACATTTGTACTCCGCAAGTATAGTATGAGGATTCATGAGGCTCAAAAAGGATAGACACGGTTGACTGCAGTTAGCACTTTTAGTAGATCAACATTTCATTATTAATCATTATTAAGTTATGCTCAAACTCCCATTTAACCCACATGATCCACTACTAGAATTAAGAAGAGAAAGCAACAGTGTGATCTCATCATCATCATCATCATAGTTCATCCACATATCAAGTAACCATTTATTCTGTGAGTTTTCCGGGCCGCTCTTGTCCGTGAGCACGGCTGTTATAACAGATTTAACACTCTGCAGAGGTTGTGCATCTTTACCCGTGAGTCGTGTTACATGTATGCCCGGGGCCCGTCGACCCCCTAACACTTCCAAGGTGAGCAGGCAGGGTACACTATGAAGCCTTCCATAGGCCTCTTCTAACAAGTTAGGGCCGCGAGGTTTCCTCGGCAGGCAGATATAGAGAACCCCCCTTTCGATGGCATATTTCCCGCAGGCTATACACATCAGAACAGAGGCGGTTCTATACCCAACGTGGCAAGCCCCTCTTGCGCCCTTTCGGGTAACCTCTAACAAGTTAGAAAAGATCCTACTACTGAGCTAAAGTCAGAGCCATTTAACTCCCACGGTTGCACTGTAAGTCCCAGCTTTTGCCCTACAGATAAGTCCTTACGGAGAGTTTAGGGCAACATGATCAACATCATTTGCACCATCACCCTATAGTTCCACCATTATCATCATGTTTATCCGTTGGTTCCATTAGTCATGGTGTAGATCATGTTTAATTAGAGCACTAGCATTCTACCCATATGCAAATAATCCCCATAGGAATCAAGGTACAAGTCATCAATTTGCTAGGAAATCCTTATAGTCGAGCAATATTAGACACATGCATAATGAATGTGTTATATAATGAATAGGACAACAAGGTAGGCCCATGCTATACTTGCCTTGGTTCACGAACTGCTGCTGGTCCTGCTGCTCCTCGTACGTGTCCGGATTCCCGATGTACTCCTCACCGTCTGAACTCGAACGACACGAAGTACAAACTTATCCAAGTACTCCATGAATACTTTGTTCATTAGATACATAAAGTATGCAGGTGCATTTGTCAGTCCAAAAGACATCACTGTGTACTCATAAAGGCCATATCTGGTAGTAAATGCTGTCTTGGGTATGTCAGATGCACGAATTTTTAGTTGATGATATCCAGAACGGAGATCAATTTTTGAGAACACACAAGCACCTTTCAGCTGATCAAATAAATCATCAATTCTAGGGAGTGGGTACTTGTTTTTGATTGTGACTTCATTAAGGGACCTATAATCGACACACATCCTTCGTGTGCCATCTTTCTTATCCACAAATATAACAGGTGCTCCCCAAGGTGAAGAACTAGGACGAATAAAACCTTTCTCTTGCAATTCTTTAATTTGTTTCTTTAGTTCTTCTAATTCATTTACTCCCATTCTATATGGTCTCTTAGCTATGGGTGCAGTCCCAGGTAAAAGCTCAATAAGGAATTCGATGTCGCGATCGGGTGGCATACCTGGCAATTCATCGGGGAACACGTCTGGGAATTCATCCACCACCTGGTTCTCCTGGTTAGCAACATCGCTCAGCTGATTGACGGTGGCGGTAGGTTGAGCTTGCACTTCCACTTCGACACAAATTCTATCACCACTTGAAGATGTCACAACCACAGATTTCTCCTGACATTGTATCACTGCCCTATGTTGCTTCATCCAATCCATTCCCAAGATGAGGTCAATTCCAGCGGTTCTCAGAACAATTGGATTTACCTTGAAAGCTACCCCCCTTAGGAATATACTAGTAGAAGGGCTCCAATAATTTGCGGGCATGCTACCCCCTGGTGAATTTACTAGCATGGGATCCTTCATGGCACACAGGGGTATGCTATGCATTCTAACAAAAGCTTGGGATATGAAAGAATGCGAGGCACCGGAATCAAAAAGTACGGTAGCGGAGATGGAGTTGACGCTAAACGTACCCAGCATAACCTCAGGCGCCTCCTGAGCTGATTCCGACGACACATGATTCACCTTGCCAGTGAACGGAGGTCGAGCGTTGGGTCTCTGGTTGTTCTGCTGGTTCTGCGGGGCCTGCCGGTTCTGCTTCTTTGGGCACTGGTACGAATAGTGTCCCACCTCTCCACGGTTGTAACAGGCATTGGGGTTGCCTGGGGTGCCACTCTTGATTGGGGCATTGTTGGGCACTCCCTGACGTGGTGCTTGGTTGCTAACTTGCTGTTGCTGGGGGCGCTGCTGGCTCTGATTACCCAACTGCGGTGGGTACTGGGGGCGCTGCTGGTACTGGTTCCTCTGGGGGTACTGGCCTTTGTTCCATTGGTTGGGTGGCCCTTGGTTCCTCTGCTGAAAACCCTGCTGCGGGAAAGTTCGCGGGCGAGTGTTGCTACCCGACGCCTGTCCCTGGAGCTTCCTCTTCTTGAGGTCCATTTCCTTACGCTTGTTATCAATTACAATGGCACGGTCCACCAACTCTTGGAAACTGGCATATTTGTTGGACATCAGTTGCAGCTGGAGTCCATCATACAGCCCCTTCAGAAAACGGCGCTGTTTGTCAGAATCCCTAGCCACTTCAGCCGGGGCATATCGCGACAATTGTGCAAACTTGTCGCGGTATTCCGCCACAGACATGGACCCTTGCTTGAGAGCCCGGAACTCCTCTTGCTTCAGTTCAATAAGTCCCTCAGGGATGTGATAGGACCTAAAGCTCTCCGTGAACTCTTTCATATGATCTCTGGAGCATTCTCTGGACGTCCATACTGGAATGACTCCCACCAATCCTGAGCAGCTCCTTGGAGTTGGCCTGAGGCGTACAAGACTTTCTCCAAGTCGTTGCACTGTGCAATGTTTAGCTGCTTTTCCACAGCTCTCAGCCAGTCATCCGCCTCCATAGGTTCAGAGACATGTGTGAACACAGGTGGGCGTCCTTTCAGAAACTCACCACGCTTGTCACGGACCTGCACAGGTGGGGGTGCTCCTGCGGGTTGCTCACCGAGACGGTCCATCACTGTCTGCATGAGCTGCGCTTGCATGGCCATCAGCTGCTCAATGGTCACCGGCGGTGGCGGAGGCGCGGCAGCGGTTGCTGTCCGAAGCTGGGCTGGCGCGCTTGCTGGGCCAAGCAGGCCGAAGCAGTTGCGGTGCGGGAGGGAGGAACGAAGCTGGGCTGGCGGCTGGCGAGGAAAGAAATGGGCCAGCGCAAGGAAGGGCCTACGGGCCGAACTGAGGAAGGGAAGGAATGGAAGGAAATTTCTTTTTTTTTCTTTTTTTAAATATCTTTTAGCATTTGAAACAAAACCACCCATCACAAAAATACTTGTGCAACAGCATGCATGCATGAACATTTTCTAACCTTATGATTGATTTTAATTTCCCAAAAATTTATTATTCCCTAAATTTGAATGCACAACAAATTCATATTTAAAATCAATTTATCTATTTTTTTTAAATAATCCAAAAATTTAGGGTGTCACATTATGCCTCGTCCCTTCACGTATGAGTTGTAGTATCTGAACTTACACACGGTACCACACAGTCACACCACCCCAAACGCAAGCTAGGACCTACAACTTATACTTAGAGAACTCACGCGGCTAAGAAGTATCCGAAGTCATCAGACTTCGAGCGTGATAAGCACGTCATCCTAACTATTGTGGAACATCCCTAGGTGGATAGGAGACTGTTGTGTGCTTTGGGCGGCACACTCCACGAGATCAAATTCAAGTTTAATGGGCCGATTAAGAATTGGGCTAGACGGACAAAAAACTAACTGGGCCTATATGATTCTTCTATATTCCCTCTGCTATCGAATTTTGTTACATGGCAGACGGCAGGCACCCTTGATGGAAATTTAAAAAGAGTCAACGACTCAAACCTCTTGAAGAATTCACACTTAGGGGGTGTTTAGATGGAAAAAATTGGGATTTTGATACTGTAGCACTTTCTTTGTATTTGACAATTAGTGTCCAATCATGGACTAATTAGGCTCAAAAGATTCGTCTCGTGATTTACAACCAAACTGTGTAATTAGTTATTTATTTTACCTATATTAAATGCTCCATGCATGCGTCTAAAGATTGATGTGATGGAGAGAGTGTAAAAATTTAGAATTTTGAAGGGAAGTAAACACCCCCTTAAGAAGCGGCTGGTCGTCAACAACTCAACAAGTCAACATATACGTAAAAAAAACAGAGGGCGTTCACGTCAGGCAGTTGGCGACCTGCTCCTGCATGAATCCATCCAGACAGCAGGTGTCTTCTCTCTGCCTCTGGTGGTATGCATATGCATTCCTCCACGTGGTCGTTGCAGCGGCAGCGGCTGCGACGATGGTCAGCACTCACCAATCAGATCGAAGGGAAGCTCGATCTCCCTCCCTCCCTTGTTTTACAAGGAATCGATATGACGAGAAATTTTAAAATTTTATTGGGAACTAAACACCCCTAATTATCTCCTGGTTGCGTTTCCCGTTGGCTGTCGGTCCAGCTTTCATGCACGCATCTCCAGTCGCCGCCGCCGCCGCCTGCTGGTGGTCACCCTAGGCCTCGTTTAGTTTCGGCGAATAGGTAAGAAAAACACTGTATCAGAATTCCTGTAGCATTTCGTTTGTATTTGGTAAAAATTATTCAAATTTTGACTAACTAGACTTAAAATGTTCGTCTCGCAAAGTACAACAAAACTGTGCAATTAATTTTTAATTTCATCAACATTTAGTACTTCATGCATTTGCCGACATTTTGATGTGACGGGGAATCTTCTTTTTGCACAGTGAAATTTAGGCCTCGTTTAGTTCAGTGAATTGGGGAGGAAAACACTGTATCAGAATTCCTGTAGCATTTCGTTTGTATTTGGTAAAAATTATCCAAATTTTGACTAACTAGGCTTAAAATGTTCGTCTCGCAAAGTACAACAAAACTATGCAATTAGTTTTTGATTTCATCAACATTTAGTACTCCATGTATTTGCCGACATTTTGATGTGACGGGGAATCTTCTTTTTGCATAGTGGAATTTGAGGGAGAATTGGGGGAACTAAACAAGGGGTTAGGGGAGAATTGGGGGACTAAACAAGGGCCTATAGGAGCGCACAGATTCGCAGGCGTCAAATCGCGTCCATTTCCGTGCCTGCCTGGAGCTGCAGGCTGTGTTTAGTTGCTTTGAAAAGGCTGAAAAATGTATTGTAGCACGTTTTGGCTTTATTTGATAAATAGTGTCTAACCGTTGAATAATTAGGTTTAAAACGTTTGTCTCGCAAAGTACAACCAAGCTACACAATTAGTTTTTGATTTCATCTATATTTAGTACTCCATGCATGTATCGTAAGTTTGATGTGATAGAGATTTTTTTTTTTTGCATAGTGCATTTTTCAGGTACCTAAACACAGCCGCAGGCGTGAACGTATGTCTCTGTCTATGCGGCTGTGCCTGCATGGTTTTTCCTTTCCTCTGCTGCTCTGCACTCGCTTTTATTTCAGGTTGGAACGTTGCTGGCAGCATCGCCGATTCGCCGTATCACTGACGAAGATGATGGACAGTGCAGAGAAGAAAACATCGGCCGTGTTTAGGGCCTTGTTTAGATGGGTGAATTGGGGAGGAAAACACTGTATCAGAATTCCTGTAGCATTTCGTTTGTATTTGATAAAAATTATCCAAATTTTGACTAACTAGGCTTAAAATGTTCGTCTCGCAAAGTACAACAAAACTGTGTAATTAGTTTTTGATTTCATCAACATTTAGTACTCCATGCATTTGCCGACATTTTGATGTGACGGGGAATCTTCTTTTTGCATAGTGAAATTTGGGGGAGAATAGGGGAACTAAACAAGGCCTAGATCGGCTGATTTGGGAAGGGCTGATTTTGCATAGTGCAAGATTCTGCACTGTAGTATTTCGTTTGTATTTGTAAATTTTTGTCCAAACATTGATTAATTAGGCTTAAAATGTTCGTCTCGTAAAGTACAAAAAAACTGTGCAATTAGTTTTTTTATTTCATCTATATTTAGTACTCCATGCATGTGCCGGCATTTTGATGTGACGGGAAATCTTCTTTTTGCATAGTGGAATTTGGGGTGAAATTTGGTATCTAAACAGGCCCATCGTGAGGGTCCCCGTCCATAAAGCCGTAGCTAATCGCGGATCCCATCACTTCTCCCACAGATAATCCAGAATACCGCGGCTGTGGGGCCGCCTTCTCCACTAGTCCACTTCCACCCATGGTGTGGAACCGAGCGGGACGCCAGGGTTTTCATTAGTAGGGGACTAGTAACGGAGGATTCGTTTAGAGTGAGTTTAGTTCCCCATTTTACCTAAAAAGTTTTGGGTTTTGGTTTATTATTTTGTAGAATGAAACTAAACACTATGCAAATTTTTTGGTAAAAATATATACATTCTCTATTTTGAATTTTGGCCACAAGAGGTAAAAAAAAACCAAAAAGCCCTCATCTACTCCATGAAAAATTTGGTGAAAATTTTAACATTTTGCATTTTATCATTCCAAAGTAGTTGACATTTTGCATTTTGCATTCTACGTGGAACTAAACACAGCCCAAGATTGCTTCCAAATTCCAAGTTTTTTCACTCTCTCTCCATCACATCAATTTTTAGACGCATACATGGAGCATTAAATGTTGGTAAAAAAATAACTAATTGCACAATTTGGTAGTAAATCACGAGACGAATCTTTTGAGCCTAATTAGTCCATGATTTGATACTAATTACCAAATACAAACGAAAGTGCTACGGTAGCTAGAGTTGAAAAAAATTTGCAATCTAACCCAGGCCGGAATCTTCAGGTTTAATTTCTTCGGCTCGTCGGCGGCTAAGCGCCATTTGTCTCCTGCAACTCTGCAAGCTGATGCAGGTCAATGGCTCCCGAAGCTGGCGATTGGACTAAACTGCTTCAATTCGCGGATCATCCTTGCGTAGCTGCGTTCAAACTCCGGGTCGTGAACAAATTAGAATTTGTGCTGCTGGCTCTCTGCCTCATCAACCGCCCATGCTCGGCACGCGTTGAAGCTCTTGTCCAGAAAAAAAAAACACGTGCAGACGTGTTCGGTTTCGTAACAACTCCCGGCTCCGGCCTCTGTCACTGTCTCTCAGCTTTCAGCTTTGCTCCAACCCAAACACTACCGTCTTGTTCGCTTGGCTGATAAGTCATGATTGAAAGTACTGTTTACTGATTTGTTGTGAGAGAAAAACATCGTTGAATGGCTAGCTGGTTTGACTGATAAGTTCAAGCGGACAGGGCTACAACTTATGTAAAGAAAAACTTGATAGAATAAGTATCCATGAGGAAAAGTAGGATATCTGCAGGAGTAGAAAACATGCATGTGGGATGGGGCGATGGCTACAATAGGAACACTTTATTTGCTTTGCTTTACTTTTTTTTTTCTTCCAAACGTTGCTTCCTCGCTTCTGAAGACCACACACTTGTGATAAATACCTGGCGTTTTTGTCTCGCTCACGCCATCCGCATGCACGGGAAAATTAACAACGACCGAGGCACTGGTGCTGGCGAGACGTGTGGCTGGAGCTCGGTGAATATTCCCTGCTGGCTTCATCGCGATCTGTCTATCTATGGACGCCATTAGATGAAAGTGAAACACGTGTTGTTTTTTCCTTCTTGAACGAACGGGGGCGTGATCGATGACGTGCAGCGACGAAGCCAGAAATCGACGAAGCTAGGGCTGGCTTCCTCTTCTTCCTCCAGCCCCTCCTTGCCTTCTTCTTCCTCCTCGTGGCGGTAGCCCGGGCTAAGCCCGGGCTCCATGTAAATCATGGCCGTAGGGGGGGCTGGAGCACGGGTAGCCCCCCGCTGGCTTCGTCGCTGATGACGTGGGTGCCAGAGCAACGCATGTTTGGTCTTTTCATCTGTTTTAGTCGTTGCCGTTCGTACATGAAACTTTCCAGATCGTATGCAACAAATGTTAAGGCAAGTACATTGGTATACTGTCTACAGACAGTCTCGTATCATGCCACGTAATCTTAAGACAACTTATTGATAGATATGATGTACAATGGTTGCTTTTTAGTTGTGCTATAGCAGTTACAACGGCTAGAGAAACTTGACGCTAAGCTATTGCTCTTTGTGCTGCTATGCCAACTTTAACCACTATTGCGCGCTATAGCGCTGCTAAGTTGCATAGCTTTAGCGTTAAAATATCGGTGCTATTTCATATTTTGCCTACTTATCATTTGCTTACAATTTAATTAGTTAATTCCTACTTATTATTTGCTACTAATTTGGTATTTTGGACAATTAAACACTTGAGTTTCATGAACCATGTTGTAATGTTATATTGGTAATACTACCTAGGCGTGTGGAATCTTAGAAACATATTTATGTTCATCGAGTTTCATATTTGCCATGTTTTTTGCATCAATTACCTGTGTTTTTCATGCTTTTTTATAAAAATGTTATATGTCGTAGCGCCACTATAGCACCGCTATAGCTTCATATCTGCTAAAAAAAGTCACGACTATTTCCAATAGTCTACTATTTTAAACTATGCTCGTACGTAGTAACTCAAGCCATAATTCCTATTTGCATATATAGGGAAAAAAAGGGGGGAATGTTGTGAGTTGGATGGCAAACACTCTTACAATAGTGCAATAGTGGCCTTATAATCTTGAATTTTAGTTTATGGGATATATATTGCTTCATGGAACGCCAACTTCTTTCTCCAACCTCCTCCCTTTTCTTTCTCCACATCATCATAAATTCTACGTGACGCTGAATGAGATAACTTATAAGATCACTAACGTATGGCAATGTACTTACCCATCTAGGATAACTTGCTGGCAGGTGCATAATCCTAAAATAATTATTGTTCGTTCCAATTTTCTTCCTTTTCTTATTATTATTGTTCATCTACATCCTTCCGACTAAGACAATAGTGTTCTCCTAATGCAACCCCAGTTACCTCATCTACACAATCACTTCATCACGCCAGTTCTCCTAATGCAACCCCAGTTACCTCATCTACACAACCACTTCATCACGCCATTAGACACTGGCGGACCCATGGCCCGATGACTCTAGGCTTCCGCCTGGGCTCATTGCAGTTGGACTCCTCTGAATTTAATTAATGTGCTACCATGTATAAAGGAGATTAGGTTTACTTAACGCATACCCCACTAAATTGCTCCCGCTGCCAAAAAAAAAACTTTAGGTCCGCTACTGCTGTCAGAAACATGACGTCCACCCCCTCACATCTTTGTACCTTTGTTCCTACATTAACCTCTTTATAGTTGCTCGTTTTCCAGCACCAGCTCCACCCATTGTGGCTATAAAACCATGCGGACTAGCTGCAGCGACATTAGCATCTCGCCTTGTCGTTGTCCAAGTCACCAACATCATGCCAACTGCTATCCAAGACCCACCTTTTCAACTCTAAACCAAACTCTTAACCTCACTTGCTTCCTCGTAAACAATTGCTCAATCCTTTGGATTCCTCACCGAATAACATGTTTTGTTAGGCACAAGTAGTAGATTTGACAAAGAAATATTCTTCGATTTTCCTAAGGATCTATCTGCATGGATTAAATTGAGTCATTAGATGCTAAAAGCTCTAGCTGATCCAAACATTCCAAGTTATAGGATATTTTGTACTATTCAAACACACAAATTATAAAAGGAATGGGGGCCTAAATTATTCTAATAAAAACACCGAGTATGTGTTTTGGGAAAAATGGTCTATTTTTAGAGGCTGTTTTGGTAGCCCTTCTGGACCGGCTCCAGGAGCATCTCCACGTCCTCGGTTACCAAATGGGGTGGAAGGGATCCGCTCCACACCACTTCTCCCACAATTCCCCATCTCCGGAGCAGAACGAGACACATGAAGCAAAAAAAAAAAAGCTTCGTCCGACTTTCTCTACTGTGTGTAGCTTTTTCTTCTCTGAAACACCCTTTGTGGGCGTGGCGTGGGGCACGGGGCGCGCGGCTATCAGGGTCATCGGGGTGCCAGCACGTGGAGCTGCCAGTGCTTCAGGCCATCGGGTCTTCAGAATGAACGAAGCTGGAGGTGACGAAGAATTCGCGAGCGGATTGGATAAGGACCTCACGGTCACAAAGACCTCGCAAGTAGAGTAGGACTGGGAATAAGAAAACATAGAAAGAAAATAAAAGGAAAAGGTAAGGGCACAATAGACATTTCATCATTTTATCTATCATCGAAAGCTGTTTTACCGAACGTTTCACCAAAACAAGTGCATCTCAATCAGCGAAGCTATTCATGGATCTTAAGTAAAAAAATCATTCCACGGATGAAACAGATGTGTACCAAAATGGGCACTGCGCGTCCTATAGCAAATTTGTGTCACAGACCCAGCCAAAACGTCACCAGGATTCAAGTTCTGATGTTTATCCAAATCCAAGTCAACCCGAGTAGTCTCGTTCTCGTTCATATTCCTCGTGTTCCGAGTCAGCCACGAGCCGTCGTCCATAAAAAAAGGTCATCCACGAGCCGTCTAAAAAAAATGTCAGCCACGAGCCGAGCGCGGCACACGCGACGGGCTCAGCCAAAGTGGCAACAAAAAGCCAAGAAAACGGCTCTCAATCCTCACCAAGCCCGCGCGGCTTTTATTCACCAAGTCGTCGTCAATATCCAGCACGGAAGAAGGCTGAATTGCAAAATAATAGCACCACATATGTTCTCAATCAAGACGATGCTGAAATAATAGTTCCGGCATCCTCGCCCACAGGTGAGAAATATCTGAGCCCTTATGCATTTCGCCCACCGCCTGATATATCATGAACCTCAAATCATATTCATATGTGAAGGTGTGGATTTGGAAACTAGATTATCGACAATAGTTGAAACTGATGAGTCTGTAGAGCCCACGGATTGGCTACACAGAAATGATAATTATGTTCCAGGGCGTAGGGGCCCACGTACGGTCCTTACTGGTCCATTGCCTACCTCCGGTGAGTCAGGTGAGCACAACAACCTCATGCTACTTTTAAGTAAAAAATATGGCATTTAGATGTATGCTACTGTACTTATTTTAAAATGTTTGCAGAAGTTCATATACCAGGCCGACGCCACAACCATGTAGATGTCCAAACCAATGAAGATGAATTTGACCGTGAACTATTCGAACCAACGCATGAGGGTTCGGACGGTGATGAACATGCCATGGACGGCGACCATGGTTTGCACAACGAAACTTATACGATGAGGATGGAGTCATTCAGCGACATGCACAAGGTACTACAACAACATCTATATACGTCATGTTAGAAATCCAGCTTCAATAGAGCATATTTATATATTAAATTAAAGTGATTACTACAATGTCTACACAGGTCATGATTATGAGTCATATCACGTGCTTCCAGAGGGTCCAGCTGCAAATAGTGTGACAAATGATGATCCATATGACTTCATCTACCAGAACCTGCCACAACGACATAAATTGAGAAATGTCCTTACCTACAGTTACTGTGGTGCGATGAGGTTTCAGTATGAGACACCCGTGTTTTGTTGTAGAAAAGGAAAAGTACAAATACATATACCAGAGGTTCCAACAGAGTTGAAAAGGTTATTCACAAGTCAAGTGGATGATGATGCAAAATGTTTCAGAAAACATATACGTTATATCAACTCGCATTTCGTCTTTGCAAGTCTAAGGTTACCATTGACTGCATATATAACAGTCCAGTAGGGACCGATATTTATACATTTCGAGTTCATGGCGGGTTGTACCACTGTCTGGACCACCTGGTGCCAGGTAGCGACGACGCTCGGCATCTGCGGCTCTACTTTTATGATACAGAAGATGAAGGCTTATCGCATAGAGTCAAAAGGTCCCTAATCTTGATATCAACCTCATCTGGAATATCCTTGTACTTTTGCAGAATAACCCATATATTCATACTTTTAGGAGAAATGGTGCTTTTTCAAACTTGGATGACTACTGGATTAAACTCAATATGAATATCACGCCTGACCAGAGAAGGTACAATGACGCAACAACGTCCCAAGTTGCTGCTATCTGGATGGAAGAAAACGATCCATAGAGATGTTTTGATAGGAGTGTGGTTATATATGGAAAGACCGATCGTCGTCCGCAGTATATCCGAGCATACCATGGTAGTTATGACCCGTTAGCTTATCCTATATATAACCCACGAGGGGAAACGGGATGGAACAAGTTTATGCCGTACGTGGGGGTCCAGTCACTCCACCATCTGCAACCTCGACTTCTACTAATAATGTTAATTACATGGATGACAGGACTACCAGTGGTTATCAAGGTTTTATCTCTTAATATTATTTTCTGCTATAATACTGGTACTATTGAATCACTGCTATAATACTATATTATAACATAATCTAATATTTTATCTAACTTGCAGCTGATAATAATAACGAAAATCAGGCGGAAGAAGGCGACAATGACGTACAAGAAGGTGACGTGCTAAGTAGAGTTGCAGATGCAGCACAATCCACAAGATATGTAACTGCACGAGAATACTACTGCTTCAAGTTGCAAGTTAGACGGGGACTTTTTAACATTACATTATTTGGAGGACGTCTTTTCTAGCAGTGGGCTATGGATATGTATATAAAGATTGAGTCTATGAGGTTAGATTGGCACTCTAATCCCGATAACCAAAAACTAATACGGGTAGAGCTATACTAGGTAACCACTCATATTATTTGTTTTTTTTTTGTTTATGAACTTTGCAACCTTGTTAATGCATTTCTCTAAAATTATACGTGCTGAAATGTATTATTATAGGGACTGGTTGATGTTATCTCTGCTGGAGAGACGCAGGGTTCTAAGGTTGGCAAGAGAATTGTGCTACCAAGATTATTCCCAGGATGCGATCGACACATGCAACAAAGGTTCCTTAATGCTATGACCATTGTGCAGCGTTTTGGCAAGCCTGATTACTTCATCACCATGACATGCCATCCCTACTGGGAGAGATAACAATCTATCTCGAACCGGGGCAAGAACCACAAGATAGGCCAGAACTGGTTGCAAGAGTGTACAGGGCAAAGTTGCGGGATCTAAAAGATGTTCTGATCAAAATAAAGTATTTTGGTGATATTGCTGCATACGTCCATGTTACCAAGTTCCAAAAAAGGGGCTGCCACATAAGCATTTCCTACTGATCATGAAGTCAGGGAGTAAGTTGACAACACCAGATGCATATGATCGAGTTATTTCAGTGGAGATACCAGACAAGGACAAATACCCAGAGCTGCATGATCTGGTTATCAGCCATATGCTGCATGGACCATGTGGCATGCTAACCAAAAACTGTGCATGCATGGTGGATGGAGAGTGCCGCTTTCAGTACCCTCGACAGTTCTATGAGGCAACCCAACAAGGAAAGGACTCCTATCCAACCTACAGGAGAAGGGACGATGAACGTCTAGTCAGGATTAGGAGAGCAAAGTTAGATAACAGGTGGGTGGTGCCATACAACCCTGGTTAAGCATTAAAGCAGTGAAGCAGTGAAGTATCTATTTAAGTACGTATATAAAGGCTACGACCAAGCATTATTCTCGGTAAATGCAGACCAAAATGATAGAGATGATGGTGTCATCAATGAGATACAACAATATAGGAGTGCTAGGTACATATCTCTACCGGAAGTTGTGCACAGGATATTCGGATTCCCAATGTTTGGAGTTTATTTGATAGTATTGTAGCTCCAGCTACATTTGCCTGATATGCAATCTGTGAAATATAATGATGACGAAAACCAGGAGGATGTTGTGAGTTGCCCAGGTTCTAATAGGACCACACCGACAGAGTATTTCACTAAAAACGTGAAGAAAGGGCAACAAGAAAAATATTGTATAGAGAATTTCCAGAACACCACCGATGGATCACAGGGAGAAAAGTGTGGCAAGGAAGGAAACAAGCGTCAGGACAGATAGGGCAGATTGTCTATGCTAACCCTGCTGAAGGGGAGAGATACTTCCTAAGAGTTCTACTGAATCATGTGAGAGGTGCAACGTCATTTGAGGATTTGAGAATAGTGGCTGGTGTAACATACTCTACTTTTAGGAAAGCATGTGAGAAAAGAGGGCTTATCGAGACGGACACATCAATCGATGACTGCTTAACTGAGGCCACCGCTTTCCAGATGTCGTGTGCCTTGCGAAGGTTGTTTGCTACCATTCTTGTATTCTGCGAGGCGACTAACATATGTAGACTATGGGACAAGCATAAGGACGCTCTAGGTGAAGACTTCAGCCGGGACAACACCAACATGTCGACAGTGGAGCAAATGGTGCTCAGAGACATACAAGA
Organism: Saccharum hybrid cultivar R570; assembly: GCA_038087645.1. Classification (NCBI taxonomy): domain Eukaryota; kingdom Viridiplantae; phylum Streptophyta; class Magnoliopsida; order Poales; family Poaceae; genus Saccharum; species Saccharum hybrid cultivar. Next base: position 3,457,357 of record JAQSUU010000449.1, read on the forward strand.
TATGCTTCACTCGATGGGTAAAGATATTAGAGATTATGGTCTGCCACCTATTTGCGATATGGGTCCAAGCTCCATTACCATGATGAAAGAGGTTAGAGAGGAACATAATGTCTTTGTAGACCAAGAACACTTAGATATTTTTTATTCGCTTAACTAGGAGCAGAGAGAAGGTTTTGATGAAATCATTCAGCGTGTCTTTTCCAACAAGAGCCAAGTTTTTTTTTGTGGATGGTTCGGGAGACACCGACAAGACTTTCCTATACAAGGCGCTCCTTGCTAGAGTTCGGTCCAAAGGATTAATAGCCATCGCAACAATCACATCTGGTATAGCAGCATCAATATTGCCCGGAGGACGCATTGCACACTCTAGGTTTAAAATTCCAATTAAAATTGGGGACAACAACATGTGTAGCTTTACAAAGCAAAGTGGCATTGCAGAGTTGCTTCGTAGTGTGTCTTTAATTATTTGGGATGAAGTTGCCATGACTAAGCGTCAGTGCGTCGAGACACTTGATAGGTCCCTACAGGATATCATGGAATGTGCTTTGCCATTTAGAGGAAAGATCATGGTATTTGGTGGAGACTTCAGACAGGTCATTCCTGTGGTGACACATGGGACAAGAGTACAGGTAACTGATGCTACTTTGCAAAGATCCTATTTATGGGATAAAATAAGGAAAGATAAGATTGACACAAAACATGAGAGCGCAGTCAGACCCTTGGTTTTCTGAGTATCTACTACGAATTGGAAATGGAACCGAGAAAACGATTGGAGATGGTTATGTTCAACTCTCTGATGACATTATGATTGGATATACTGACACGGAGGTGACAGTCAACAAACTCATTCAAGATGTTTTCCCTTCACTTGAAGAACATGCAACATCAGCCACCTATATGAGTTCGTGTGCCATTCTATTGACCAAAAATGAACATGTTGATAAGCTAAATGCAATGATGATTGAGAGGTTTCCAGGAGAGAAAAATGTTCACCACAGCTTTGACACTGTTGTTGATGATCCTTAGAATCACTTTCCTATTGATTTTTTGAACTCAATAACTCCAAATGGCCTCCTCCACATGAGCTGAAGCTAAAAATCAACTGTCTTATGATTCTTCTCCGCAATCTTGATCCGAACAACGGCTCGTGCAATGGCGCAAGGCTTATGGTCAGAGCATTGCAAGACAATGCAATTGATGCTAAGATCGTTGGTGGACAACATGTACGAAAGAGAGTTTTTATACCAAGGCTACCATTGTCTCCCTCGGATGATATTTCTCTTCCTTTCAAGTTCAAGAGAAAACAATTCCCAGTGAGGTTAAGTTTTGCCATGACAATAAATAAATCGCAAGAACATACCATCCCTAATATTGGGATCTACCTTCCAGAGCCCGTGTTCTCGCATGAACAGCTTTATGTTGGTTTGTCAAGGGGGGTGTCAAGATCAACAACAAGAATTTTGGCAAAACCAAAAGAGGACTTGGATCCTACAGGGAAGAGCACCGAGAATATAGTTTACAAAGACGTCCTAAATTGGTGATTGACGGTGTGTATACTCAAACTATTTTATTAGTCCTCATGTGAATACATATTGCATGGCGTGTGCTTGATACTTTTATTTTTTAGCATCTTGGTAAACCATTTCATTTTTTAGGGTTAATACTTAATGGTTTATCGATCTTTGTTTTTGCATTCAAAATATATATTCCAGTTGTCCTGTATGGTATTTATGTTCTATTGCTTCCATGTTCTTCTGGTTGGTGCATGGTGACGCTATCTATTTCATAGTCACAGTCCTGCCTATCTCTTATATGATGTTTGAGTTCCAGACTTGCAGGTTCTTCTGGCTGCTCTAGGAGCGTCTGTAGGAAATGGAAGGAAAGGTCGGTTCTTGTAGCAGGTCCGACAACAGACGGGAAGGCAGGAGTGGAGCGTGGCTGATGACCCGCGAGGAGGTACTGTGAACTCTAGACGTTTGTGTCGGTCTTGGGGCTGAGGCCATGCAAAAAAAATATTGGTTGTTTTCATAAGCATCCTTAAGATAAAACCGTGGTGATTAATGGTGGGTATACCCAAACCATTTTATCAGTCCTCATATGAATATATATTGCTTGGCAGATGCTTGATTTTGTTAATTTTTGGACATGTCGGTAAACCAAATTACTCACTGTGCATATGCTCCTAAAATTTATTATTTTTAGGCGCAGTGGAGGGGGCAAGTGGATGGCTTTATAATCTCGAGATGCATTGTTATGCTGATCTGGTGGCGCCGCGGACACCACTGGAAACCAGTAAGGTTAAGATGACGGCGCATGAGACTCGGGAAATTTTTTGGTGGCCTGCTTCTAGTAGCTTGGTTGCTCCCCTTACTGATAAGAAAGCTATATGGCCACGTAGTTCGTTAGGAATGTGTTACTGAAATACCTTGGTTGGTGTTGTAATGCTATTCTTTTTCCTGTATTTTTTTTCTCAGTTCTCTCAATCCTTAGCTAAGTGTTATGTATGGCTGCTTTGATGAGTCTGTTTCTTTGTTCAGACGCAGAGCAGGGGCGGATCCAAAGGGGAGGCTGGGTGGGCTCCAGCCCCCCTATGAGCCTGATTTGTCCATTAAATAAGTGTTAATTAGTCTTAAATCTTCATTAATCTTTAGGTTTAGCACCAAATCTTCATTATTTAGCCCCCCTTTGTCCTCATCCTGGATCCTCCACTGACGCAGAGGATGCCTATCCTTCTCTCAGAAACTACATGTACAATTTTGAAAATGAAACAAGATGACATGTTTTTATTTCATTCATCGTCAGGCTTGTTTCTTATGTCATGTACAGTTCTTTAGCAAGATTCTGGAAGCCATCGGTTGCAGCGGCCGCGACCGCGCTGACTCCTCGCCAACCCCTCACGCTTCCAAGGTGAGGCAGTTCGCGGCCATCAGGGACCATGCTGTGCTGCTACTGCTCTTGTTATACCGAAAATACCTCTTGCCATCACAGCTTATGATGCGCACCTCAGGGACCTGTTGCACGAGGTGCCAGTTCTTGCCTCCATCGAGGCAGCTCCTAAGTAATGACAGACCGCACTGCAACTCGAAGAGTCTCAAGCCTTTGCACCTGCACTTTTGAATCAGTAGCTCCAGCCACCGTGGGAAGGCAATGCTCCAGAAAATGATGCTGTGCTGCTGCTGGCGGAGAGCTCGTGGACCTCGGCAGTCTGCTCCTGTCGTGCTCGATTTTTTTTTATTTTTAACACTTTTTAAAAACTATTTTTAATTTTAGCACCGAATTTTTTATATATCTAACATTTTGGCCGCTCCCCACGCGAGGGAGCGGCATTTCAACTTTGTCGCTCTCCACATGGAGGAGCGGCAATGCTGCTGAGGTGGCAATGACGAAAAGGGGGCAGGGGGCTGCCGCTCCCCCTCGGAGGAGCGGCAAGGCTGCCGCTCCCCAGATCAGGGAGCGGCAAGCCTGCCGCTCCTTCAGGGGGGAGCGGCAAGCCCCGTACCCGTTTTTCGCCACTGCCACCTCAGCATCATTGCCGCTCCTCAGATCAAGGAGCGGCAAGCGCATGATGCCTTTTATTGGTAGATGTGTTTTCAGGATTCAAGCTGCCCAGATAACTGTGGGTTCACTCGATGGGTCGATCCTCCTCCTATCTATCCCCATCAACAATACATCACATATCTACAGGGACGTATCTTTGATCTAGAGTATGACCCTAGAAGTGGTAACAGGGACAAGTCGGAGGACGACAGCATCAACGATGCAGAGGAGCCACTATGCAACAATCCATACTGTCAGTGTCCATACCATAAGAAGCACGGGCCTCCTTCTCCGCCGCCACCGCCGCCGTCAATGGGGGTTACTATGAGGAAGGCGCAACTTAGTTCAATATGTGGTACCATTATTAGGCATGCTAGGTTTAATTTGCAACATGCCATTGTTTAGTTCGTTAATATTAGTGTTTGAGTTTGAACTATGTTTATGTTGAAGCACGTGGTAGTGGAACTGTTGAACCTTGTAATAAGTGTGTACCATGTGTCTACTGTGTTCCCTCGATTGTGCAAGTGTTTTATTTCCAACATATGACTTTCCAACATGTCCTAGTATTATAAAGAAGTACATGTGGTCGAGGTTACCAATCAAAGCACGGAGCAGCAGGAAACACAGCCCCCAGGCAGGGAGCGGCAGAGTTGTTGCTCCCCTAGCCAGGGAGCGGCAGCCATAAAACACTGTTAAACGTCATCGAACGCTCCAGTGAGCTTAAAAAGTAGAATGTAAGCACATTACAAGTTCACTGGAATACATAAAACATCATATTACAAGCTTAAATCCATTAGTTCCAAATACATGTAGTTGCAAATTATTTCAACATACTGCTAGGACACATAAGTTCACCAAATGACTTGGATACATAAATAGCGATATAGAGTGCAACAAAGGGTCTTCAACTTCATCCTACCATGAAAATGACCAAGTGAACCTGCAATATATATGACATTGGTAAGTAACACATAGATAATTTTTTTTGATCGTTGAAATGTTATCCTTATATAATTGCTATGCTTACATGCACTCTATGTCCCAGGAGTGTAAGGCTCCCTCGGCCACCCCTGTCTCTTCGGATTGGTAGGCACCACGTTGGGGGTGTAGCCAACGTCTGTGTGGTCCCGATGACGGTGCTGCCGTCCTTGGCCCCGCGCATGGCTCGTCCCCTGCACATAGGTCGGCCCCTGCTCAGATAAAAGACACATCGGTGTTAGATTGTGGCATTCTTATATAACATGGGCTAGACAAATAAGAAAATTTGCTTATTTAGTTTTACCTGTTCGTCTCCTTGGGTTCCCAACGGGGCATCATAGAGCTGCGACATGCCAATCTCCTGGTGCTGGGAAGGGTCCACCGGGGTGTGCTGGTACGGGCTGGGATGGGACGGGGTGTGCTGGTACGGGGTGTGCTGGTACGAGCTAGGCTGGTACGGGCTGTGCTAGTAGGGGCTTTGCTGGAAAGGTACGTACTGGAAGTTGCCCTACTGAAAAGGACCGAGGTGGATAGAGCCATGCGGGTACGGGCCTGGCTGGGAGAAGCCCTGCTGGAAAGGACCCTGCTGGAAGAAACCCTGCTGGAAAGGATCGAGGTGGGAAGGGCCCTGCTGCGTAGGGTGCTTGTGCTGGGGTATGCCGAAGCCCGGTGTCTCGTCCTCGTCAGACGACTCTAGGTCGTCGTCCTCGTCATCCTCTACCTTAACTGGGGCCTTGTCGGGGCGGTGTGGTGGTGTACGCGCGCCGGAGGTGGACCCTGTCACGGGGTCCGAAGAGCCCGCATGTGTCCTCAGAGAAGCCGAAGTTGTGCTCTGGGAACGCGGAGGGTTTACTGGCGGCTCCCACGGAGTTTCCATGCAGCTCAACTTCTGGGCTAGCATCCTCAAACTCCTGCTCATTTTCTGCAAACACATGTGTGGACTTATATTATTTAGGACAACTTTTTGACTCGTACAACATTATAGGATATTTTCAACGTGTTGCTTATGTGCACAAATGTCTCAAGCGCGTCTCATCCTTTGTTCCTGCAATCGTGTAGTTGAAACGTTGCTTCGTTGGACATCATTGACAATTGTCTGGCCTGCATACATAAACGAGGTTTCACCTTGATGTTACAATTTACTAAAACTGGAATACAACCCACCCAAAGTGCATGGACCTAGGATCTTACCACGTATCTCTGAAGGGGCCCCTCTGTGGCTGCGTCTCGCGCATAGTCGCCTCTTTGTATTCGTCGGCGACGATGTCGTCCTCGGAGTCGGCAGGAAGTTCTTCCCCCTGGTACGCCTGCCTCACCTGCACACGGGTCGACCTGTGAAGCCACCATAGGTACTCGTTGAAGGCGTGTGGGTCGTGTGGCGGGCCATCCTGTAACGGCTGCTTCTCCCTTCTCTCCCACCTCTCGATGTATTGTGCATGTATCTCACGTCAGTCCTTTTGCTTCATCCTCAGCCTGCGGTCCACACTGCAACAAGTTCAGACAGTGTTAGTGCACATAAATGTAATGACGTACTTATAACAAATTAGTTGATACATAAATATGATTTTGCGAACCAACCTGTGCAGCTCCTTGCCCGTAGAGTAAAGAGGTGGTGGCACGCCCGTACGTTTGCCAAACTGCCTGCAAACCTTGATGGGATAGTGCATCTCAACCACGTGGAAGAAAACAAGCAGGACATCGGACCGAAACTCGTCGTTCTCTTGACAACACTTCGGACTCAAGTGGCCCCGCAGATCGGGATCTTCGTAGGGTTGCCAATACACCTAGCAAATAACAATTCAGTTAGTCTTTAACATTGACAAGATAAACTATTAGGATGCAAATCAAAGACCCTAACGTAACTGCATGTGTGTTAGCACATCAATCAAGTCGGTGTACTCCCTGTACCTGCGCTCTGTATTCCCTGTGACCTGCTCTGCCCCGCTCCAAACCCACAAGGCTGTAGGCATTGTGTCCTGAGGCTCCCAATTCTGCATTGTACACAAAAGATGAATTAGTCATTTCTTAAATAAAGTTTCGTACGCAATGCTAATTTAATTAGTTTTGTCGTAAATTACTTACGGGTAAATTAGCCATTCTAGGGCGCCCGACAGACCACTGGTACCAGATCCAGATCTGCAATAGGTACGAGCAACCACCGAGCTCCCACCTCTTCACAAAATATTCGTTGCACTTCATGAAAGAGAACTCAACAATCTCAGACACTGGCAACGAGCGAACTCCGGTGAACACATTGTTGAAAGACTCGGACGAGTTGGTGGTCATGATGTTGTACCTGAATCCACCCTCGTCGTATGCTAGTGCCCACTTTTCCTTCTGTTCCATCTGGTCCTGTAACCATGTCTTGGCGGCTTGGTTCATCACTTTGTCTAGTTCTCTCATTTTCTCCTTGAACTGGTACTCTGTACGCACACAACATAGAGTCTTAACCATGTCACTAACCTCCTTCTTCCTCTGACGTCGCCAGAAATTAGCTGTAAAATGACGCATGCACCATCTATGCACCAAAGACGGGAACCCTTCGATATCTTCACGTTCGAACTCCCTCACATCGAAGTCGTTGCTTATACAATCGACTGGATGTGAATGCAACTGCTCCTCCGTCAACTGACCATCCATATATAACTGACTGGATGTGAATAAAACTGCTTCTTCGTCACCTCCAATATCGTCATGATGATCATCCTCCAACCTGTACCAATTCTCCACAACCACCTCAGCAATGGGTGAGTTCGAGCCTGCGAGGACCAATGAGCAGGGTCGCGCAAAGGCATCAGGACATATTTTGCCCGAGTCTTCCCACTGTCAAATCTCTCCTTGATTGTAAAATCACCGCCAAACTTTGCGTTCAAACACACACAAAGGTCATTGAAGCTCGGCGGTTCATCAAATCATTCCAACTCATCTTCCATATTCTCAAATTCATCATCTTCCTTCCTAACAATTCCTCCGAAATAAACTCAGACACAACAATCCATCTAAAAACCATTCGAGCAAACTTCATCAAGCCGTCCAAACAAACTAACTATACTAAGTTTATTAACTACACTATACTAACTAAACTAACTAAAGTAAGTATTTATATCATCTATACTAACTTCACTAATCTAAACTAAACATACTAACTATTTATAATACCTATACTAACTTTACTAATCATACTAACTAAAATAACTATTTATAATATTTATACTAACTATGCTAGCTTTACTAATGATACCAATTAAACAATTAAACTAACTACTTATACTAACAATACTAAACAAACTAATCTAACTAACGATTATAATACATCAAAAATTAAATAAAAACGAAATTACCTTGGCTCGAACGCGGGGAGCTGCTATGGCCAAAGTGCTCGGGAGAGGAGGCTCGGCGCTGCTCGCGGGGCAATGCTCGCGGAGGGAGAGCTACCGCGCAAGGAGGGGGCGGCCTTGCCGCGGGGCGCGCGCGCGGGAGGGGCGCTGCCGCGGGGGGCGCACGCGGGAGGGCCGATGCTGTCGGGTCCTGCGCGGGGGAGGGGCGCAGGCCGCTGCCACTGCCGCCGCCGCCGCTGCCGTTCCGCGCGCAGGCGCCCACGGGGGGGTGCGGGAGCGTCGGGTGTCCCTTCTATCCGGCACAGCGGCTCCTACGAGCATACCTCGCGCGGAAAAACACACACACACACCCCGCTGCCGCTCCTTGATCTGGGGAGCAGCAAGGCTGCCGCTCCCCAGATCAGGGAGCGGCAGCGGGGGGGAGTTCTGCTGGCACAGTTTTTAAAAATATATTGCGCGCCCCCCGCTGCCGCTCCCTGATCTGGGGAGCGGCAGCCTTGCCGCTCCTCCAGAGGGGGGAGCGGCAGCCCCCTGCCCCCCTTTTCGCCACTGCCACCTCAGCAGCATTGCCGCTCCTCCACGTGGGGAGCGGCCAAAAGTGTTAGATATAAAAAAAACTTTTGATGCTAAAATTAAAAATAATTTTTAAAAAATATTAAAAATAAAAAAAATCTTGTGCTCCAACTCCATAAGCCCTCATAGGCTTCGGCAGCAGCACCCATGAGCCCGCATAACCAAGCGGAGTGATGTGGGCTGCATCTACACCGCCCGCGCCGCAGCTGCCCACACCCGCGATCAAGATCAACACGAGCCCACGAACAGCGCTAGCCATGACGGGCCCCACCCGCGAACAGTCGCAGTGCCCCCCTCACGATCGGGACGACGAAACCGCGTCGCCCGCCTGGCCCCGCCGATCGCCCGCCTGGCCCGCCTCCGGCGTGACGACCGCGCCCGCGCAGCCGCCGCGACGATCGCGCCCGCGCCCACGCCCTTCTCATCCGGTTGCACTTCCACGACTGATTCGTGCAGGGTTGCGACGCCTCCGTCCTCCTCGACTCCACTCCACGCATGGATCATGAACGTGCCTTAGTTGACCCACCTATGGAGGTGAGAGGTAGTTGTTACTCCAAAAACGGTGACACAAGACATAGTACCAGAAGAAAAAGGTAGCCTCCACTCAGTTGAACTCCTCTTAATCTTGGGATCCGTAGGTTCAATGCTATATATTTAATAGTTTCAGTCAATTTAAGCTAAGTTTGATTACTACTTTTAGTCAATTAAGCTATGTATGATTATTAACCATCATCGCAGATACATAAATTTGGTCTCCAAAATTATTTATTATTTTTGCTTTGCTCATCTGGATGCAGAAGGAAACAAAACGGATATAGAGATTGAGGCTAGAATGGAACCTGTTGGGGATGCTCAGATAGTTGCCGAGGAGGAAATGCGATCAGCCTCTAACCAAAAAATGGGTGCAAGGGGTGAAGAAAAATTGCCGATCACAGACGACGCCGAAATAGTTCAACTAGAACGAGACGAGAGCAGGAAGCGGAAGCGTGCTCACGGGGATGTCGTACGTAACAATCTCTAAAGCAACTCACATATCCTCACATATGAATAATATTATCTAATATGTACGGGTCACTGATATTCTAATATTGTATATGCAGATTAATATTATGGATGAAGACGAAGTGCATATCAAACACAATGTCGTAAAAAGAGTTAATGTAGAAAAGGACGAAGACATTAAACGTGCTGACGATGATGTTATGGCAATGCCTCGATATAATAAACCTAAGAAGGCAAACAATGCAAATGTGCTAGCAGAGGGTGAGACGTCCTCAAGTGCATGTTATTTCTTTATATATTTGGGAATTAATTAATTATAATATATAAATGTTTTCCCTGTAGATTATAAGTGTACACAAGAAGATGCTCAGGTGATTGAGTACATGAAAGGAAAACAAGAGAAAGATGTACTCGTCCGAATCGATGATGCTTGGGTAGAAAGACAGGACATGGATTGCCTTTTCAATGATCATACGCAAGTCAATGGCGCTGTGAGCATGTTTAATACTGCTTTTGCAAATTAACTGATGTCCATGCGGAAAATATGACAATTTTTTATTTGACAAATTTAAAAATTGCAGGGCATAAGTACGTATATCCAATTGATGCAGCATGAAGAACACCTACTTCATAGAGAAGGTGGGGATGTTTACTAGGAGAATACATTTATTTCTCAATTGCTACGGCGCGACGGTGGACCGATGCGACGGAATTGAACTATAGTAGAGATGACAAGGTTCAAACATGGGTCAACAATTATTTAGACGCTGATATGGTAAGCTTGACCACAAGATCTGATAGATGCTATTTTTTGTTGATTGGAGCATGTAGAAAAAATTTAGATAAAACTCTATTACTGCAGGTGTTCCTTCCAATTAATATTGTGAAGTATCACTGGTACCTAGCGGTTGTGAATGCTTCGGAAGGTGAGATACATGTTTTGGATTCTTTCGGAAAAAAAATATGACAAGCTGGCAAGATCTCAACAGTACGGTATGGCTTAATAATTGAAATATATAAATACATACTATTTCTAAAAAAATTGTTAATATCCCTTTCTAAATCTTGGTGCTTTGGTCATAGCAGTTAATAGGGATGGAAAGACTAATAAAACGTGCGGCAGAGCATACACAGCTGAACCTAAAAAAATGGAAAAAGGGTATCGAAGTGGCATCTTGACCAAAAAAACATAAGATCATCAACAAAGTGCAAATAGATGGGTAAAAGAGCATCTATATCTTGTTGTGTATATGCTATTGCCGTATTAGCAACGGTATCTGTATCACTCATATTTTATTTTTTCAATATTGCATAGTGTAAGCTGTGGTTTATGGATGATTAATTTTGTGGAGTACTGGACTGGATATTCTTTGTCTGACCGTGTGACCCAGGTAATTTCAAAGGAAAATTTCTAAACATAGTCATTTTTTGGAACTGGCTAATATCTCAAGACTTGCTCATATTTTCAGGATGATATAAGTAACGTTAGGATCAAGCTACCTGCGATCTTGTATAACTCCCTGTTAAACATAGCAAGAGGGTTACAGGATGATGTGCAAGATAATGAGACCAGCGATAATCTAGATGATGGTGTCACAATGCTCGATGATATGGACGACATGTCTATTTTACTGCCGGGTACAATAACATGGACAAACAAGAGAGACCTATTGTCTGCAATTTGCGCAAACATCCATTTGATGGCCGATGTAGAACCTTTGGAGTAAGTCATTCTAAAGAAATTTGTTTTGTTCTAATTTAGATATTTTCATTGTCCGTGCTAGAATTGCTAGAATAAGTAATTTGTTGCTTGTCCTTGTTTTTTAGCAAAGAGTGGGTCTGGACCATACCCAATTTCTTTAAGTCCCAGAAAAATTAGAGAGATTTTAGATGAGAATAGAGAGATGGATCATGATTGCTTCGATATGGCTATTCGGATGGCTGCGTAGAACGAATCCTTGTTGTTGAAGAAACAAAAACAAAAATACCACTTTATGGACCTCTAGTTTGCTGTAAGTTCATCTAATTCTTAATTGTACAATTCATCAAAAAATTATAATATATATAATTATATAATTAATCAAATACTTATAAATTTTGCAAAATCAACGGTCCATAACCCAGTTTGGACGAGATCCGCGATGGTGTGACAAGCTAGACCACAAGAAACTGGCAAAAGTGCTCGAGTGCTGGCCTGGCATGGAGTACAAAATTAAAGATTACAGCAATGTAAGATATGTTCAGTGTACTCCTTTATATTTTATATTTTATTTTATTTAGCACTTATAGTCTGTGTATATGTTTTTAGATTCTACTGCCATATTATTGGGATGGACTATACATTTTTATTCATAATGGACATGCAAAAGAAAACTGTGCACATTATGGATCCACTCCCAAATGATATATGTTACAAGGGTTATGATCAAATCATGTCATATATAGCTACATTTCACACTATTGCTAAAAGGTTCAGTCTCGACATGAAACTGACAAATTCTAAGTGGAACGACAATATTTATTACTGGAAGCAAAAATTCCCTACATGTGTTACAAAAGTCCCAAAAATAAAGACGGGTAATCACTTATAATATGTTTCATCTTTCTTATTACAAAATAGTTATTTGATTTATGTACAATAAATAAACAAATGCTCATCTCCAGAAAATTAGGAGGCTTCCTTGTATACAATTTCATGAAGTCATGGGATGATGTAAGATTGTCACCGATCAACACTGTAAGCATATATTCTCTAACTATATTCCGTACACTATATAGAAAATTAATAACACAACTTATTATATGTCATGCACAGCTATCAACTTCGCTGAGGATGGAATTCTTGACGGACAAAAAAGAAATATAAAAAATAAAGCACGAAAAGGAAAAAAAGAAAAAGAAAAGAAAAGAAAAAAAGAAAAGGAAAAAAGAAAAAGAAAAGAAAAAGAAAAGAAATAAGAAGAATAAGAAAACTAAAACTACCGCGCTCGAGGCTCCCGCCCGCACGATACGCGATTCCTGCCCTCCCGCGCTCCTCCTGTTCGGCTCGTTGCTCGGGTCTGGCCGTTCGGACCCGAAGCTTTGCGGCTCCTGCCCGCCCACTGGAACCCGCACCGCACGTCTCTTGGCCCTTCTCCGATGGATCCTCCGCGAAGAAATTCAGCGTCGCGTGCGGGACTACCAGCTTTGCATGCTGCCGCGTGCGGCGTCGGCGACGCGTACCTTTTTCACCGCTGATCGAGCCGCTGAGGTGAGGTCGCAGCTGCAGTCGCCGTCGTCGCAATCGGCGCTCTGGTCGAGTGGATGGCTGGGTCCGTCGTCTCTCCCGCTTTGCCCAGGGTCGCAACGGGTTGTGCTTCGGTGTTGGTCCTCCGTTCTTCTCCGGACTCCGGTCGCCGGCTGCCTCTTCTGCTGACGCCGCCGCCACCTGCTGGTGGTCTGGTCATCATCCTATACCACAGATTCGCAGGTTGGAACGTTGCTGGCAGCATCGCCGTATCACTGACGACAAGATGGAGTGCAGAGAAGAAAACAGGAGTAATTTATGTAATTTTATTAATAATATTATTAGGCGTGGGTGGGTGAAGCTAACCGTCCAACAGCCCAAGAGCCTTCGGATAAGATTTCTTTGTAGCTTTTTTTTTTTAGCTCACTCATATACGTCATGTTCGCGTGAACTTATCAGTTTAGCTTATCAGTCATGATACAGTGTTTTTCTCTCTTAATAAATCAGTAAACAGTACTTTTAGTCATGGCTTATCAGCCAATCAAATAGGACGATAGTAGCTGCTCATCACTATTAATATATGACCTATTTAGAGCATCTCTAACAGTTTGCCATCCGGCTTTCTCATCCTTAATTTTTGGCAAAATGAGAAAAAACTTTCTCCAATAGTTTGACATCCTCCCTCCCCATCTTTTCCAACCTCGTAAAAATCTATCTCGAGCACACATATATGCACGCGGCCTAGGAGCGCGTCCGGAGTTTCCCGGCCCGTCTAGTAAAAAGAAAGAAAGACAGGTTCTAGGTGAGAAAAAACACCAGAGAGAAGGATCTGGTACACGGGCTTAAAAAGGAAGAAAGACAGGTTCTAGTAGTATTTACTTTTTTTTTCTTCCAAACGTTGCTTCCTCGCTTCTGAAGACCACACACTTGTGATAAATACCTGCCGTTTTTCTCTCGCTCACGCCATCCGCAGGCACGGGACAGCGTTGTGACTCGGAACAGAGACAGAAACGACCGAGGTAGGTGCTGGCGAGACGTGTGGCTGGAGCTCGGTGAATATTCCGTGCTGGCTTCATCGCGATCTGTCTATCTATGGACGCCATTAGATGAAAGTGAAACACGTTGTTTTTTTCCTTCTTGAACGAACGGGGGCGTGATCGATGACGTGGGTGCCAGAGCAACGCATGTTTGGTCTTTTCATCTGTTTTAGTCGTTGCCGTTCGTACATGAAACTTTCCGGATCGTATGCAACAAATGTTAAGGCAAGGACATTGGTATACTGTCTATAGACAGTCTCGTATCATGCCACGTAATCCTAAGACAACTTATTAATAGATAGGACGCATAATGGTTGCTTTTTAGTTGTGCTATAGCAGTTACATCGATTGAAGGGATTTGACGCTAAGCTATTACTCTTTGTGCCGCTATGCTAACTTTAACCACTATTGCGCGCTATAGCGCCGCTAAGTTGCATAGCTTTAGCGTTAAAATATCGGTGCTATTTCATATTTTGCCTACTTATCATTTGCTTACAATTTAATTAGTTATTTCCTACTTATTATTTGCTACTAATTTGGTATTTTGAACAATTAAACATTTGAGTTTCATGAACCATGTTGTAATGTCATATTGGTAATGTTACCCAGACGTGTGGAATCTTAGAAACATATTTATGTTCATCGAGTTTCATATTTGCCATGTTTTTTGCATCAATTACCTATGTTTTTCATGCTTTTTAAAAAACTGTTATCTGTCGTAGCGCCGCTATAGCTTCATATCTGCTAAAAAAAGTCACAGCTATTTCCAATAGCCCGCTATTTTAAACTATGCTCGTGTGTAGTAACTCAAACCATAATTCCTATTTGCATATATAGAAAAAAAAGGGAATGTTGTGAGTTGGATGGCAAACACTCATACAATAGTGCAATAGTGGCCTTATAATCTTGAATTTTAGTTTATGGGATATATATTGCTTCATGGAACGCCAACTTCTTTCTCCAACCTCCTCCTTTTTCTTTCTCCACATCATCATAAATTCTACATGACACTGAATGAGATAACTTATAAGATCACTGACGTATGGCAATGTACTTACCCATCTAGGATAACTTGCTGGCAGGTGCATAATCCTAAAATAATTATTGTTCGTTCCAATTTCCTTCATTTTCTTATTATTATTGTTCATCTACATCCTTCCGACTAAGACAATAGTGTTCTCCTAATGCAGCCCCAGTTACCTCATCTACACAATCACTTCATCACGCCATTAGACACTGGCGGACCCATGGCCCGATGACTCTGGGCTTCTGCCTAGGCTCATTGCAGTTGGACTCCTCTAAATTTAATTAATACGCAACCATGTATAAATACTTAACGCATACCCCACTAAATTGCTCCCGCTCCCGCTCCCCCCCCCCCCAAAAAAAAAAAGGGTCCGCTACTGCTGTCAGAAACATGACGTTCACCTCTTACCCCTCACCTCTTTGTACCTTCGTTCCTACATTAATTAAACTCTTTATAGTTGCTCGTTTTCCAGCACCATCTCCACCTATTGTGGCTATAAAACCATGCGGACTAGCTGTACAGCTCCACCCATTGTGGCTATAAAATCATGCGGACTAGCTGCAGCGACATTAGCATCTCGCCTTGTCGTTGTCCAAGTCACCAACATCATGCCAACTGCTATCCAAGACCCACCTTTTCAACTCTAAACCAAACTCTTAACCTCACTTGCTTCCTCGTAAACAATTGCTCAATCCTTTAGATTCCTCACCGAATAACATGTTTTGTTAGGCACAAGTAGTAGACTTGACAAGAAATATTCTTCGATTTTCCTAAGAATCTATCTGCATGGACTAAATTGAGTCATTAGATGCTAAAAGCTCTAGTTGATCCAAATATTCCAAGTTATAGGATATTTTGTACTATTCAAACACACAAATTATAAAAGGAATGGGGGCCTAAATCATTCTAATAAAAACACCGAGTACGTGTTTTGGGGAAAAAACAGTCTACTTTTAAAGGCCGTTTTGGTAGCGCTTCTGGACCGGCTCCAGGAGCATCTTCGCGTCCTCGGTTACCAAACGGGGTGGAAGGGATCCACTCCAACCGCTTTTCCCACAATTCCCCATCATTGGAGTAGAATGAGACACAGGAAGCCAAAAAAAAAAACTAGCTTCGTCCGACTCTCTACTGTGTGTAGCTTTTTCTTCTTTGAAACACCGTTCGCGGCGTGGTGTGGGGCACCGGACGTGCGGCGCGCAGCTGTCAGGGTCGGCGGGGCACCAGCACATGGAGCTGCCAGTGCTTCAGGCCATCGGGGCTTCAGAACGAAGCTGGAGGTGACGAAGAATTCACGAGCGGATTGGATAAGGACCTCACGGTCACGAAGACCTCACGAGTAGAGTAGGTCAGGGAATAAGAAAACATAGAAAGAAAATAAAAGGAAAAAGTAAGGGCACAATAAACATTTCATCATTTTTTATCTATCATGAGAAGCTGTTTTACCAAACGTTTCACCAAAACAAGTACATCTCAACCAGCAAAGCTATTCGTGGATCTTTAGTAAAAAAAAAATCATTCCACGGATGAAACAGATGTGTACCAAAAAGGACACTGCACGTCCTATAGCAAATTCGAGTACAGACCCAGCCAAAACGTTACCAGGATTCATGTTCTGATGTTTATCCAAACGGAATTGATTGGGTGAGGACGTCCGGACGACATCGGATGCACCCGAGCGGCACGACCCGACTCGACCGCACGCACCCGAGCGGCACGACCGGACTCAACCGCAAGCTCCCTTCCTTATCCGTCGCGCCTGCCTTCCTTCTTCCTCCTCCCGCTCCCTCTCACTCTCTGCTTCTTCTACTGTGCCGCAGCTCCCTCCCTCCACGCCACCACGCTCCTCTCCCGCTCCATTCTCTGCTCCGCGCTCCCTCCCTCCATGCGCGACGGCCGTGCGAGCTGCTACTCCCTCCCTTCCCCCTCCCTCAGTGCGCCCCTTTTCCTCCTATGCCACCGGATTTGGGGGCGACGACGGCGGGTTTCCGGCAAGCCTCACGGCTCCCTCCCTCCCTGCTCTCTCTCGCTCGCAGTCCGCGGGCTCCATGCATGGCGGCGACTTCCGGCGAGGTAGGTGAGGTCCTCGGTCTAGATCTCAACCTTCTTCTTCCTCCCTTTCTCCCCCTCTCCCTCTAGATCTAGCCTTCCTCCGCCTTCTCCTCCTCCTGTTGTTCCTCCCCCCGCGTCTGGATCTAAGGGATGTGTTGGTTGCTAGGTTCCGACGAGCTCTCGGGTGGCTCAGCTCGCTATGTTTCAATGGTTCTCTCTGGTTGTTGCAGCAGGGTTTCAGTTGCTGTTGCAGTAGGCTAGGGTTCCAGCGAGCTCTCGGGTTTCACCTCTCCTGCCCATGTTGCATTAGTTCTCTCCGAATGTTGCAGTAGGATTTAGTTGATGTTGTAGTAGCAGGTGCTTTTTGTTGTCGCGGTAGTTCTCTCGGGGGAGGGGGGTCAGCATGCATGTTGCAGTAGTTGTTAGGTGGTGTTGTAACAATGCGTCTCTGATGCTTCACACTCTTTTCATTGTTTTAGATTGTGTTCTTCAATCTCATGTGTGCAGTAGGTGTTCCATCATTGGTGCAACAACTTTTTTTTTGGTGTTGTTGCAACAATTCTGGTGTTTTCGGTAACTAAACTATCTATTCGATGTTGCATTTGTTTTCATGGATCCCCCATGTTTCAATGGACAATCTGCTATGTTTCAGTTGTTGTTCTATGTCGTTGCAGTAGTTTGTTCGATGTTGTTTTAGTAACATGTTCACCGTGTTTCAGCTGCTTCATCCTATTTGTTGCAGTAGCAAGCAGCGGGGGGGAACAGGGGGGTGGACGGTGTGGGCGCGCGGGTGGCTGCCGGAGGTGCAGGGGCCGATGAGTTGGGGGCAGGGCAGATTCCCGTGCGTTTAGGGTTGGGGGTAGGGCGAGATGTCTTTGATTTACTTTTCCTCCTCCGTCTCTGTTGCGGGGAAAGCGTTCGCTTCCTCTTCCGTGCGGGTGGGGGCTGACGGGGGCGGGGCGTTGGTGGTGCATCCGGACGCCCTCTGGAGCCGGGCGTCCGGGCGCTAACAACATCGTTATCCAAATCCAAGCCGACCCGAGGTGTCTCGTTCTCGTTCATAATTCCAAGTCAGCCACGAGCCGTCCATAAAAAAAAAGGTCAGCCACGAGCCGAGCGCGGCACGCGCGACGGGCTCAGCCAAAGTGGCAACAAAAAAAAAAACCAAGAAAACGGCTCTCAATCCTCACCAAGCCACGGGAACTGCTATTTATTATGGAGGCCTCGCGCGCGACCCTGCACCCACCGATCACACAATCCCGAGGCCGCCCCAGAGAGCAGAGCACGCTTCTCCCAAACCCACCAGTCCACCACTGCACCCTTCACTCCACGGCACGGCGACGCGGGGACGCCAAGGCAATAAGGCCAGCGGCCAGCAGGGCTAGGAGGAGGCGTTAGCGTCGGCGTCGGTGTCGGCGGAGGCGGAGGCGGAGGCGCAGAGGGGACGGCGGCATGGGGGTGCTGCGGAGCACGCAGAGCCTGGAGGCCGAGGTGGAGGAGATGCGCGCCGCGCTGCTGCTCCACGGCGCGTGGGCGTGGAGGCCCGGCGGGGGCACCGCCAAGCGCGCGGCCCGCGCCGCGGAGCCCGCCGGCGCGGAGGCGCGCACCGTGTGCGTCACGGGGGGCACGTCCTTCCTCGGCTTCGCCGTCGTCGACCGCCTGCTCCGCCACGGCTACGACGTCCGCCTCGCCATCGAGACGCAAGGTTAATTAGTCCTACCTTTACTCCCTCCGCAGATTGGGGGCTGCTTCGGCAGTGGGAATCGGATGCGTGATGCGTCTCTCGGCTCCTCGCATTTCATTTCGCGGTGGGACGTCTCCGGGGTTGGTTGCTGTTGCCGCACCCTGTTTCTGAATTCTGAAGGTTGTTTTCGCTGATGATTGGAAATGCGAACCGCTCCCTGGCCCCTCTTCCTGTTCCTGCCTGCGATGCTGCTGTTCTACTCTTTTGATTTGATTTAATTCAAAGTGGTCAGAATTTCACGGCAACTCTCTTCTCGGGCACGTGATGTTGAGCAATTTCCAGTTAAGTTTCGTAATGTGCACGTTTTGTTGGGAGTTCAAAAATGCGGTAAGAAAAATTAGGTTCGAGAGTAAAGGTTACTAGTACATTAATTTATTACTAGAACGTTCCCGCCGACTTCCGGTCTTCCGCTTGTTCTGCTTCTGCTATCCTAATCTGAGGTTTATTATAAATCTGCTTCTAGATTCTAAATAGTACTTGTTCACTTTGTAGCTGGGCGACCGTGGTGGCGTTGTCCTTTTGTTCATCTCATGTTTTCTATCCGTATGCTTCCGTGCATGCATGGTGCGTTGCCTGGTAGTGGGTTGGTGGAAAATTACCCACGGTTTGTTGGAAAGAAAATTCCAGACAAACCTGGCATAGAGTTTAGAGGGTCTACAGTTTGTACGAATGATGATGGTTAATGGCTCCACGTTTTGTGATACGCAGCAATGTTTTGTTGGCACAAGTTATTCAAGACATTGATTTTTCGTCCCAATGAGATCACCAGCAGTGATGTGTGCCCCAATGCTGACCCCTACGTATTAGTACAGTTTTCTGCTACCATTATGCAGTTTTAGCTGAGCATTGCATCATAGTTGGTTACTTCGTCCACGCCATATGGGCATGTCACTTTTAGTCTATTTGATAACTTGATATTTCACTAATGAAGTTTTCTTGGAGTAGAGGAAGTTTGCGTAGCCATTATGATAAAATTCAACATGTCACTCTCTTTGGACGGCAAGAGGCCAAAGTCATGCAAAGGAGATGTCCCATTTTTCTCTCCCACCAGTTCACTCCTTTCCATGTCAATGCCATGTTTCTTTAGGGCCCGTTTGAAATGCAGTAATTTTCACATGAAAAATGCAGAAACATGGGGAAAAAATCCCCTCATTCCAAATGGGGCCTTTTTCTTTGGGACCCCATTGAGGAGCACATCTGGTAAGGGTATCTTCTTCATTAATAGTACACTGATAAGTTATCCTCATCTTACCACCTTACTGAAAGGACCATTAAGGCAATTAATAATTTGATACTATTTTTTGAACAAACATTAATAGTTTGATACTAGCTGATGCATGAATGCATCATGTCTTGTTCCTTAGCACCTTGTTATTTTTTAAATCTTGCCAATTAGGGTGGAATGGTTGATGAAAACCATGGAAGAAGTTAGACATAGAGACATTTATGAAAGAAGAAACATTTTCCCTAGAGATGATGTTGTTCTGATGTATACATGTACAAGATTTTGCATGACATGCTGTTCTGGTTACGGGGTTGGTGATTTTCTACTTCTCTCTCCGGTAAAATTGAATTCATTTAGTGTGACATGATATCCTCTTTCCCTGTATTTTCTGGTCTTTTACCGGTTTACCCTTTGCTAACAATTTTATAAAGCCTGCCTATCTTTTCTTCCAATAAAATTTGCACCAGTGCACTTTCTATGTTCAAAAAAGAGACAAAGTTGCACCAATTAACATCATCTAATAAAAGTATTTGATAATGTTTGTTCGGGATATACTAATTGGAAAAACAAAATTGATCATCAACTGGTTGCCCTATGGGAACATAATATTTCCAACTTGATTACTTTGAGGTGTGTAGAGGCAGTTTTCAACTTTTTGAGGTGTAACCATAGCCTTCATGGGCTTTGGGTGGAAGCTGGGGCTAAAGGCCTAGGGTGTTTGATGCAGCGAGTAGTCAGTTAGCTGAGCGTGTGAAATGGGTAGGGCCTTATGCTTTGTTGATTATCTTCAGAGCCCTACCATTGTAATGAACCAAAACTTACTTTCTCTTAATACAAAAACGCGCAAGTCTTTTGCGTGATTGAGAAAAAAAAACCATAGCCTTCATGTGTTCTTATCCAAAATCTTGTCAGCAACAATGTGACATAGAAAAATACTTTATTCACTCCATATAATGCTCAATCAGATAATGACTCACAAGTTCAAAATTGGGCCTCTTAAACAGAAATTAACAACTGGAATTTCCATTTGTGGTTTCCAAGGCTTCTCTGTTATTATTAGGGAAAGTAAGTTCTCATGAAACCTGATATGTTACCATTGCTCAAAGTCAATGTTTCATGAACTGGAACATTCCTATTGCAAAATTGGTCTTACTGAACTTTCTGTCAATCAAAGTAGCTATTTATGTGTTTTTTTTGGTGCTATCGCAGAGGACCTTGACAAGCTGCGAGAGATGGGGATGTTTGGGGAGAATGGCAGGGACGGTGTCTGGACTGTGATCGCAAATGTGATGGACCCGGAGAGCTTGCATGAAGCTTTTGACGGCTGTGTTGGTGTCTTTCACACCTCGTCACTTGTGGATCCAGGGGGCATCTCCGGTTACACGGTGAGCTACTCAACCTGTATTGGTTTCATCCTATATTTACTCAGCATCTAATTCTCTGAGCAGAAAATTCTGCCACAAAAGTCATACGTGCAAAGGTAGGCCTGATGATAAATTTTCTCCTATTTTGTGTGTCTGTGAAACAAGATCTAGTTTGTCACTTTTATAATCCTGCTTCTCGGTGTGCTGTAAAACAGAAGTATTTGTCTTATTCTTTTCGAGGAAGAGTAGAGATGCACATTATGGAACATATAGGTGCCAACTTGATAGACAAAATTAATTAATTTATTAAGAGAATTATAGGCACTAATGTTGAAAGTCTTAAATTGCTAAGAAGACAAAAGCTTATTCATGAGTCATAGATAAAGATCAATTGGATCATGAAAGTGAGATTTAAAATTTAGGTCTAATAATTTACATCACCATGTAAATTGCATTTTCTGATTGGAATGGAACAACTGTGCTAAAATTCTGAAGACAAGGAAAAATAGGTTCTGATCTGTTTAAATAACCCACTCACTATGTCCAGTAAGGTTACGGTATTTTTTTGAACGTAATGGCAAGAGCTCTGTCTTTCAATTAAGAAGGGTAAAGAGGTTTATGTACAGAGCAGGAGGGGCATTGCCCCCATTAGGATTACACGATGCCTTCCGCAATATTGCCCCCTCCCCAAGCTAAAGCCCTCTTTCTTTGCTCGATATCCTCTTTTACCCTTAATGCCACTTGCATTGCCGACTCGTGGGCGTTGTCAAAAATTCTTCTGTTCCTTCCCTTCCATATGTTCCGTAGCGTGTAGATGACCATCCCGTTGAAGCGCCGTTTTTCTTGTTTCGCTATCTTGGTTGCGGCCTCTTCCCACCAAGACTTCAGGTGAGGTGGGTCTTGAGTGGGGTGGATCAATTGTACATCGAAATGCTCCCATGAAAGAACTTGGCTCCACACTGCCTTGGCGAAAGGGCAAAGGAGTGATAGGTGAAGGCATGTTTCCAAAGGTCTGTTACATATGGCGAGTTGGTCCTGATGAGGCCAACCTCTCTTCTAAAGATTATCTGCCGTCAAGACTTTTTCTTGCACCAGGATCCAAACAAACACTTTTCCTTTATTCTCAACATGTGCTCTCCAAATGAGGTCATTTCGGAATCCGCCATAGGAACCTTCGAACTAGATCCTGTACGCTGAACAGGTGGAGTAAGAAGCATCGGCTGTCCACCTCCAGACTATGGAGTCGCGAACACCCGGTGTCAACTGGATGTTTTGGAGCCTTATCCAAAGGGAGACAAACTCCTCGACTTGGACTGCGGAGGTGATCCTGCCTCTTAGCGATCAGATCCAACTATAGTTTCGAAGTTCCTGTTGGACCGATTTATTTTTCCTTCTCACCAAGTTGAACAAGTGCGGTGCTAAATATTTGGGTGCTTCACCGTCCAGCCAGCTGTTGTGCCAGAAACGGGCCTTTGCGCCATCGCCAATCGTGACCTTGGTTGACAGTATGGAATATGAACTAAGGATGGCACTCACACCTTAGAATGGTCCTGTGAAATGGCTCAACTGAGGTCATGCGTAATCTGCGGAGTATGTAACTAGAAGCGCTTTCCTTGTTTCCGGTTCGAGAGCAGGAGAGTCCGAATTTTCTAGATATAGGAACGCTGACCACTAATTAAATAGGTTCTGGTTGGCAAAGTGTTCGCCTCTGATGGTGAATCCTACCATCAACCATTGACTTAAAAACTTCCTGAGACTACCGCAGTTTGATTTGCACAAGGCTTTGTGTATCTGGAGTGACCGCAGTTTGATTTGCACAAGGCTTTGTGTATCTGGAGTGTTTGACCTTCAGAGGTGCTAACTGATAACCAGCCTGATGTTGTCCTGTTTAGCTGAAGGATACCTACTACAAAGACAGCGGTGGTAGGTGAATGTTTAGCAACTCCAAATATACACCTGGATGCTGGAAATGAATTGATTATAGGTGTTCCAGTTTAACCATTAAATGGTTGCCAGTTTATTGTTATGTTTCTTGTGCAAGTGTATATTGGTGTTCCAGTTTAACTATCACATCCACTCAGTTTGGTATCGTGGAGACTTCATTAGACCACGTCTGAAGTTGCCATTGTCTTGCCTTACTTTATTAGCCTCGTCATAGATATGGATGCAACTCTTTCTTTATGCATGTCACACATCTCTATATATTTATTTAAGCTGGATTGGAATCATGTATTCATGTCCCAAAACATCGGTCTTTCTAGCATACCGTACCATACCATGTGATTCCAAAGGATCGGCTGAAGACAAAGTTTACATGGTCTTTGCCTGTATGTGTGTGTAACCTCCTGTGGCCATATGTAAGGTGGTGATCTTCTTGTCATTTGAACATAAACATGAAACATGAATGGCATCTAATTGTTCTTTTGGTTGCAGTAGAAAGTTCTTCCAGTTGACAAACAGTATGAACATCTGGGCATGCCTCCCCTTTTTCAGTTGTAGTAGTTAACAGTGCCCTCACTGAACAGCTTTTAAGTCAACACTGACTCAATATCGAGCCCAATAGTTAGGTGATCCACTTTTGTTGTCCTTTTTGTCATCCCCTACCAAATCTATTTTACTTTTGTAGGTGCAATTTTAAATATGCCTCTTAAATTGTTTGTATAATCATGAAATAAAGATATGCATTTGCATTTACATTTCCGTAAGCCCGTTGATGTTGATCTTTCTGCACACACGAACTTGCTAGTTGGGCGGTCACAATCACATTTTTGTGAACGTGGACCCATAGGACATTAATATGCCAACCAGCACCATCATTTTCAACGGGAACAATAAAAACATTACTTCTATAGATGGCATGAGGCTGTGTCTAGTAATTCAAGTGTACTTGCTAGAGATAGTCATGGAAAAGAATACCTAAGAATAATATCCACTACTAAGACACAGGGAGAGTGCTATATTCTAAAAAAATAGCCAAAAGTTTTGTATTAAAAAGAGTTCCATTAAGAAGAAAAATGTGTGTGGTAGAGTATTAAAAAAATATCAACGGATTGCACAGAATTTGTCTTTATAATTCTCCAAGCCTCAGAAAAAATATAATGCCAACTAAACTAAACTTGTCAACTTTTGAGTAACCCCAAGTAACTTTTTTTTTTACAACAACCCAAAGCAACCTTTGGATCACTATTATGCTATGCCTGCTAGTTTTTGGTGTGTCTGTGTCTACGTAGTAGTCGGTTGTTTTATGTCCTCCCAACAGCCGGTTGTTGGCAGCCAACAACAACCGAATTCTACCAGGGGCTAGAAACGACTGTTGAGCTAACAAAAACAACCGAATTTCAAACCCTATGATCTAGATCCAACGGCCAAACAAAACTACAAACAAAACTACAGGCAAATAAACACATCAGCAAATCTAGCCACATTTATAAAGGGCAACAACTAAATGTTTCACTTACACTGTCTTATAACTATATTTACACTATTTTATTACTATATTTACAATGATTTTTCAGTGTAATTTATTGAACAGAGTGATGTAATTTAGGTATTTTTATGGATTACAAATCTCAGAGATATATATGCCAAATTTTTCAGAAAAGAAACATGAATCAAAGAAAAACAAAATTAGAAAAGAAACAAAGAAAACTAAAAAAATCAAAAGAAAAAAAAAGAAAAAAAAAGATAAAAATAGAACATCACATACACAGCATGCCAACATCAAAAAATAATAAGAAAAGAAAAAAAGAAACAAAAGAAAAGAAATAAAAAAATAAAAGAAACATAAAATATAAAAAAATAAAAGAATAATAAAAATACGTAAAACATTAAAGAAAATAAAAACAAAAAATGAAGCACGGAAAGAAAAAAAAGAGAAAGAAAAAAGAAAAGAACAGAAAAAGAAAAGAAAAGAATAAGAAAAAAAAAAGAAAAAGAAAAAAACTGACGTACTCGAGTGGTGCTACGCTGCTGCAGCATCAGCGCAGTGCGTCGCTGTGCTGCGCAGGCCATGTGCGTACGGCAGCAGCTCCCACTGGCCACTGGATGGGAGATCAGGGCGGCGGCGGAGTGAGCGCGAAAATCGGTTGCTGGAGGCGGTGAAAACAACCGACAGATGTATAGCAATTCTCAAAGTGTACCTGTACCTGGTAGCACAATTTACTGTTAATATTTACAGTTCCCAGTTCTGCGATCAGATATCTGATATTTTAACGAGTAACATTATACAGGTTTCACATACTTTGTATATTGTTCTATCTTCAGGATCCATAACTAATTAACTCTGATGTAAAATAAGTACCTTACTTGTGAATTTCAATTTCGACAGAAACACATGGCACGCCTGGAAGCCAAAGCAGCAGAGCTGGTGGTTGAAGCATGTGTGAGGACAGAGTCCGTGAGGAAGTGCGTTCTCACCTCGTCGCTCTTGGCATGTGTGTGGAGGCAAAACTACGCTCATGACCACCGGTTCCCAACCACCATTGATGAGAACTGTTGGAGCGATGAGAGCTTCTGCCGCGACAACAAGGTGAGTGACAATAACATATACTAGCAAAACCACGAGTGTATTAAACAGCGCCAATTTTTTTATGGCTACAGCCTACACTGTGAAGAATCAGTCTCGTCATTTTTATGGAACACGTCAACACGGTAGCAGAATTTTAATGCTGGATCCTAAACATCTGCAGCTGTGGCTGTCACTTGGCAAGACGATGGCGGAAAAGGCGGCATGGAGGGCAGCACGGGGAACAGAGCTCAAGCTAGTCACCATATGCCCTGCACTTGTAACCGGGCCGGGATTCCGGAGGCGGAACCCTACTCCATCCATTGCCTACCTCAAAGGTCTCCTACTCTCTACAACTATCTGACTGGCCAGATCGATCAATACAATAACACATCTCTTGATGGCCATAGAAAATTCGAGTTCACCACATCTGCATCTTGTACGTTCGCAGGAGCGCACGCCATGCTCGCCGAAGGCCTGCTGGCGACGGCGAACGTGGAGAAGGTGGCGGAGGCGCACGTCCGCGTGTACGAGGAGCTGAGCGGCACGGCCGGGGGCCGGTACATCTGCTACGACCACGTGGTCCGACGAGGCGATGAGTTCACGGAGCTGCAGCGGCAGCTGGGGCTCCCGGGCACGGGCAGGGTTCCCGCGACGCCCGACGACGACGACCGGCCGCCGCGGTTCCAGCTCTGCAACCGGAAGCTGGCGTCGCTGATGTCCGCGCGGCGGAGGTGCACCTACGACGCCTACTTCCCCGTGTTGTACGAGTGAAAATGGTAGAGGAGGAGAGCTGCTGATGCTCCAGTGTGAGTGACATTGTACATAGTGTTGATTGCATCAATAAAGCTTTTCTACTCGGTACGTAGTAGAATGTGTTGTACAGGTACAGCCTGACAAACCGATTGCGGTAGCACAGAACAGAATGGCAGCACGACTGACACGTCACAACGGACGTCAGAGCAAATTTTTGGCGAACAGACCAGCAGATCGACGGTGCAAAAAGCAAAACAGAGCTAATTGTGAGGACTCAGGAGATCCAATTCGGGGGTGAAGGAGAATTTATAAGAGGAATCATCATCGCTGCATCACACATCCGAGAAAACACTCGACGCGGCGGGGCACGCGGGCACGGAGATGATTCCGGTCCGGCCCAGAATACGAAAACCATCATTTAGCGAACAGTTGATGTTTTGTCTAATATATAAAATCGGATTTTAGTCCTTATTACAAACTTTTAAAACCCGTTTGTTTTTTACTCTACATGGTTTTAGATGATGTTTTGTCTAATATATGGTGCCACATCAGTTGTTATACACGGCGCCATGTCAATTGCAAGGGCGGAGTATGTTGATAGTTTACTTGGGTAAATAGGATTCGGATATTTTCTTTTTAAAAAAACTATTAGAATATTTTGTCAAAAGAAATTAAATAGGATCAAGAATGAGGTAGTTACATGACACTTCATTATCAGCAAAGTCTTATGAAATTTTATATAACATGTGTCATCAACGTAGATTAATCATAATATATAATGGGAGAATCTGCTAGTAAATAAATATCAAAAGGAGGCTATAAAAATTTCAGATAATTTCAAGCTAGACACCATAAAATATAGCATGATTTTAGAAAAAAAAAATCTAAAATTGATTTCAATGTTTTTTTCTAAGCTAAACAATTTTATCAATTTAAAATTAAACCGTATTTTAGGATTTTTCATTGCATAATTTTTGGAAAAAAAATGTATAGTCTGATTTATCTTTAAATTACCAATCTAGTCAAATCTACTCGCGTTTAGCGTGGTGAAACGTTAGAACAACCAGGTCTAAAAAATAAACGGTTTTAAAAGTAGGAGTAAAATCCAACTTTATATGCCAAAAAATATCGAACTTTGCGAGAAGTGAAAGTCAAGAAACGACTTTTTACAAACCTCTTACCTACGAGGCACAGTGGACCTTGACAAGTGCGGGAGAAAGGCAAGATTCTAATGGCCAGACCCCTTTCGTGAATCGCGATTCCTCCACTGCTCCACGTGATTCCTCCGCTACTCCACGCACCTACGCATTTTGTTGAGCACCTTTGAGTACGCGGCCAGCGCGTGGACACGTGGCTGACTGCCTAGATGATAAGGAAACATCTCGGCGCGAAACGGTCTTTGGTCCGGTGGATGTTCAAACTCTGGTGTCGCACTTTCTTTTCTACAATTCTTTCCATAAAATTTAGGGTATACGTACGCGCGCAAGTTCAGTGGTTACACACATCGGAGGCTAGAGAGGCTGAAGTTGCAAGTTTATCGTCATATTCAACATCTTCAACTTCTAGCCTCTCCTCCTCGAAACCGTCATTGCAGAAATTCTTGAAGGGGCTCCATAGATTCAGCGGTAGTAGGGGGGCTTGAGCCCCCCCACCATCCCACCGCGAGATCTTCCCTTGTCGCCGATGATCTTAGCTTCGCCACCGGTTAGCATCCTCTCCCGCTGCGGTTGTTCTAGATCTCTCGGCATGGGGTTTAGGTTGAGTTCAATCCCTGAGTTGCCACTCGGACCCATACCGAAGTACCGAACAACGGATAGTTGGATCTGTCACCCAACGATAGCTGCATCTGAAGAGAGAATAGGCTTTGCTACTTACTATTACTCCATAATTATTTGTTGTTTACAGACGACTCATCCTATATCACTCTTGTCTTACCCTGAAGCATCCCATACATGATGCATCACTGGAAAATGGAGACACTGTGCAAACACTACCTTTCCTAGCAAGAGGGGAATTGGTATGTGCCATGGAAGCCACATCCTGATTCCTGATTCTGAAAGTAGCTGCATATATGCACTATGCACAGTTACACAGCATCGTGCAAAGGGGTCGGAAGAATCACGACGACCGCCTTAACTGATGAACACCAGCAGTAACACTAATTCCCGGATCGGCGTTTCAGCAAAGGTCACCGTCAGACAGCACGCTGTTCCCTGCTGGCTTGCCGATCTGCAAGCAAGATATGGGAGGCACGGTGGGGGTATACAGCTCTCCGAACGCCTGCCAGCAGAAGGGGTTGTACAGGTGGTACTGTGGCACTAGCAGGGGCTTGAGTTGTATCCCGGTGAGAGTGATCTCCGAACAAGGCGAGCTGTCGCTGCACGCGAAGTGTGCAGGCTTAATCGTGAAGGTGCCCCTGATGTTCTCGTACTGAACGCCTGAAACGGCCACCGCCGATGTCTGGTTCCTGCACGTCGTTTTGTCGCAGTAGAATTGGTCTATTATGATAGGTGTCTGCACTTCTGAAACCTGTATGTTTGAGAACCTTATGCCCTGGACCAGCCCTGAACCGCCCTGCGTCAAGATGTTAGCGCGTTTAGCTCGGTGAATGCAGCAGCAGTGCTTGCTGGATGGATGGATGGATGACTCTGGAGGTGTCAGGTTATGCTTACCTGCCAAGTCTTGATTCTGACACCCGTCATTGTTCTGAACATTTTAACATCTCTTACGGTGATGTTGGATACACATGCCTTTGTGTTGTACCTCCCTAGACCACCAATGCTGATCCCATGCCCTGGTCCACAGTTCACGTTATGTATGTTTACGTCACTGCATCCTGTCTGTATGGAAACACAGTCATCACCTGCATTACACATGCACAAAATTTCGTGTTAATAGCAGGTTTTACTTTTAGAACCAGTTAAACTCTGGCTCGTACTAGTGTTATTGAGATTGCTCTGTTACTCCTGAATCTTGCCCTTTTTTTAGAAGTTCTGCAGTTAACTAATATGGCTGGTTAGCAGAATACGTCTCTTTATCTTTATAGTACATCAGGTGTCTTTTTAACTCAAATTCTTGTGAACTTGTTTAGTGAGCACAAAAAGGGTTGGTCGTATTGGGGTTGGGGATATGAGTTCTTTTAGCATTACCGCAAGCCAGGTTAGTGTGGTGAATGTTGACTTCTTTGGAGTTTTGCAGGTGTATTCCATCAGTGTTGGGACTATTCTCAGGGGAAGAGATGGTCAAGTCGTGAACCATGACTCCTTGACAGCTATCGAACTTGAGATGGCACTGGGAGCTGTTGACAATCGTTATCCCAGTTACTGTGACATTGGAACTGCCATAAAACCTCAGTGCCTGCATCAAAGTACGCAATGTTTAATATGCATCTACGAAAATGTTCAAGCGCTGCAATAATAGTCTGCTTACCGTAGGTTTAATCTGTGGCATCTTGTCTAGCTCCACATAGTACTGTTGGAAAGAACCCAGGTAAGCAATTAAATTTGTTTTCACTTGTCTATAAGTAGGATGTAATTAGATGGTCAGGTCTTACTGCGTCGTCGTTGTCATCATCATTTGGATCTGAATATGTCCACCATTCTTGCCCCCTACCATTTATGACACCACTGCCTTGGATTGCTATTCCAGTTAGCTTCGTGAATTCAAGCCATTGAAGCAAACCGGAACCCCACACTCTTGCACTGGTTTGAGCTAAAATAGTTCCATCTAGCTGCAAAATTAGAACATGTCATTTGATACCAGTGCTCCTGCTTATTTAGTTTGTTATTTAGTTTGATTATATTCTTGTTGCATAATTTGCTGACTGACCATAATAGTATCAGGAAATTGATCAGATATAGAGTGCTTGTTTTGATCTCACTTTTTTTTGTCAAACATATGTACATCCTTTTTCTGCAGTTAGTCTTATGGTGTTTAATAGAACACTACAAACATATTGATACTGATGCAGTACTTAACAAAAGATTTAGCTAGTTTCAGGCCTAGTGTGATTTAGCCAGCAATTGTAACACATGCCTTATTTTCTAGTCATGTAAGGACACGCATTAGAGTTAGAAGTATATTTACCTGGAATAGAATATTTGGTTTACAGTAAGGCCCAGAGAATGAGACTGGGCCCACAACAAACTCATGTTCAGATGGTACAAGAACTGTAGATGCCTCCACCTTGCATGCTGCTGCCCATGCTGCTTGAAAGGCCTGTATAAATAGACAATTATTCAGTTAACCTTTTGGGAAAGGGCACTTCTCTGTGCCATCATATCATTAATGGTGAACCCATGTATCAGCACATCTGCACGAGACATAACTCCTTGCTCAAAATGGACAAAGGAAGAAATATTACTTTAGGTTATAAAATGAGGGTAGTTTCACAGAATCTACTTTGGTTCATCATAAAAGATATCGATACTCTTGAAAATGCAAGGAAACAAGAATTGACGAGAATCAATGTATCCAATCTCCTTACTGAATTTGGGGATTGTCATATCTTTGGGAATCACAAGGATATAATTGTTAGCCTAAAACTTATCCCAGGGAATCCAGGCACATCAGTTCTGCAAGTAAAACTATCAGAGACTTGTACTCTTATGGACCATATTCATCTACATGATTCCCATTTCTTTATACCCCAAATAAAATGCAGTGTCCAGAATAATGCGTAAAAGACATATGCCTTTCCAGAAATGCACCCAATCATATATGAGAAAAGACAACCTATGCACAAAAACCAAATCTAGGTTCTGGCGCCATATGCACTTGTGCTATCATGTGAAACTCTAACCTTTAAGACCATATGGCGTTTAGCATTTTCCAAAGGCTAATGCACTGGGAAAAAAATGTGCGACAATTTTTCCTAAAGAAACAGGAACCTCGGCGATCATGTCCTGAAGTGAGATTACTGAGAATATATGATAGCATCTTTTTTTAAAAAAAAAAGGAAAAAAATTAAGAAAACTTTCTGCGCAAAATGTGATCAGCGTGAACGAATGTCAGTAGCTGAGTGTTTATTTGAAATTCCAATACTAGGGGCATTCTAAAATTGAACTTCAAATATTACGGTGGTACTTGTTTGGTAGCAATGTGTCTGCTAATGGACATAAGAGAACCATTTGAGGTCTGAGGATACTAACTGCAAAGGTGGAACTGAAAATACCAGGATGCCAGGGGAAAAATAATCTAACCCAAAATGTATAGTCATTTGTGGAGACTAGCTGTAAAAATGAAACTGAATATACCGACATGACAGGAAAAAAAAAACATATTCTAAATCAGAATATATGATGCAGGCGACAGAAGCGTTAGTAGTTGGAAGCAGAGGATTTTGAAGGCAGTGATGGTGACCTGAGTATCATCAGTAACTCCATCACCCTTGGCTCCAAAATCCACCACGTTGAAGATTGTACCCTGTGACGATGCCGCCGCTGGTGGTGAAGATGCCGATGGTGAGGGCTGCAGCAGCGGCGGAGGCGGCGGTGGGTATCCATACCCACCACCTCTAGGTGCCGGCATTGCTGGAGCCTGGCTTCCATTGCCCTGGACAGGGTCGCCGCTCGGGCTGGGCTGGTGTGGACTCTGACTCCCTTTGCCGTTCTGCTTGTGGGAGCTGCTGCTGCTGCTCTTCGCTTTCCCTTTTCTCCCGAGCGCAGAGGTGGACGGTGGTGCTCTGCTGCTTCGCCTCCAACTCCAGTGCTTGCCGCTCCTCGCGTCGCATTGATGAACGCCGGAGCAGAGAACGAGGAGGAGAAGGAGGAGCAGGAAGGTGAAACCTTTTAGCTTCGGCATCATCTCTGCGTTTGTGTCTATCTCCTATTCAGGCTTCAGAGTGTTTTGCTCCAAAAAATAAAAAAAAGGCTTCAGAGTGTATGTCTGTATGTGTGTGTGTGTGGAAGGAAGGCAAGGTGCAGATAGAGTATGTGGCTTTGAGTTTGAGAGAGAGGGTGTTTAAATAACGAGAGCTTCAGTTCATGGCCTTCGTCGTTCCTCCCTGCTTCAGCCTTCAGCAAGGCTGAGTGAACGAAGGAAATGGCCTTGGGAGGGACCAGACGCCCCGGCTCTCGTAGTCACGTGTATCTGTGAGGAGCATTGGCTCGTAACAGCATCATCACAGAGAATTGAAGGTGTCGTCTTTGTCTTCCTTTTGTCACTTTAGTGCATGAACATCTCACAGTTTTATCCCCCCTCGCGGTTTCCTTTACCGCCGTCTGTCTTTTCGTGAGAATCGGTTGGTTGGAGGAGGAGGAAGGAATCGTCTTGAAGGCACTGGCTGTCGCCACTTGTTGCCGGCGCCCCGGAAGAACAAAAAAACTAGACAAGGCGGCTTACCTGTACTCGTACTACTAAACTGCTGATGGCGGTTCACGGGGGGAGGAAGTGGAATAATGTCTGTATGCTGTACCGTCCGTTCGAATCATTTGCCACCTGCTGCTGCTGGGTTTGGATCCCTCCTGTTTTTACCAGTTTCAAGAATCTGATTTTTAGAAAATGGGTAGGATCTAAACACCCTCAGTTTTTGCTGCCAGGTTTTGCCGGATCCTTAAAAACTAGGAAGCTGTTAATACCCAGTTTTTGCTAGTTTTTATGACCTATAAAGTAATAAATAAAGTCAGATTCTTAAAAATTAGGAGAATCCAAACACCCCATCAGTTTTTGCTCATAATCTAGATTTTAGAATCTAGAGGCAAAAACTGGTTCTTACGAATCCGAAACTAATCAAACAGGCCCATATTAGTCAGGGTGATTAAACTCACTGGCTGCTTGGTTCACGTGTCCAGGTCGTCTTGTAGGGGCATCGCGCAGGCAATTGCTGGAGCATACTGCGAGTTCGCCGGCGTCCGTCCATGGTGAGTTCGTGACAAGGTTGGGTTTCGGTTTCCTAGAGCCAGAGGCTGCATAGATTGTTGTCCTTTTGGCAATTTGACGAAACTGTATTTGTACACGGTTGTTTGTATTAGGTGTAGGCATTGTACAGGTACAGACGAGTAGCTGCTGGTTATTATATGACTAGGATTGCAATTGCAAAGACCAAGCTCAGGCCGGGTGCAGTGATTGGGCCGGGGTCCCTCCCAGGGGGCGTGGAGGTGGAATGATGCCAGTGACAAGTGGACGTCGGATTCGGAAAGTTTTAACCATACCGGTGATGTGTGCGCGCGGCTCGGATGAGAGCATCGTCGCTGTTGTTTCTCCCTTCTCTTGGGGCGTTGGGCGTGGCCTGTTGGCTGGCAGAGTGGTGTAGAGTACTCCTACGTCGGGCAGATGGTTCAGCTGCCGTTGTGGCACTGGCAACTGACGACCGTGTCCGTGTGTGTGTGTGTGGTTGAAACGAAGCCAATTGTAAACGTGGTAGGTGATACAGTGAAGCACATTCCCATCGGGCCATCACACACAGCTTCATTCGCTCACATCACAGGTGGCTGGCGTCTGCCGGTGCCGGGGCTCTCCCGCTGAGACCGGGACCCGGCGCGCCAAAAAGGCCTCACCAACCACCTACCGCACCCCGGCGCTCGGCACCACCACTCAGTCGATGCCCTTGCTGCTGCCTCTCCGATCCACCTGATGGACCTGGAGCTTCCACGCCCGAATCGTTTGGTTTCCGTTGCTTGCACTCGCGGTCGGTCAGGGCCTCAGGGCGATCGTTGTCTCGCTGCCTGCCGCTCGGCGACGTCGCGGCCGCGGAGGCGAGCATGTGTCTGCGCCTCCAATTTCTTCGATGGGAATGGATGAATTTTCACTAGCATTATAGTAGGAGGATAGATAGGCCGTGAGCACTGTGCAGCTACGTGGCACGCACTGGGCTCTATGTATGTGGTCGCTGGTTCTGAAGATTCCGACATGTCCGGTGGCGTCATTGCGTGCTTCTTCGTCCTTGCCCGTGTAGACGTCTCCAAAAAAAAACTTGGATTGATTGGGTTGGCACGCGTTTCGGTTCCAGGCCACCGTGTTCGGGAGCTTCCGATGTTGGAGAACTCGGAGCTGTGGGAGCCAGCACGCGAACGAACAGCTCAGGAGGCTGGCTGAGCCCCTTTTCTCTATTCGCCCTCGTGTTCACGGTCAGTCGGTCACGGATGGGCTCATCACGGGCGCCTGCTGCCGCCTGCCGGATTTGCCCGACCGATTCCTTCCTGTCGCGCCTGCGTCGCCATGCAGTTGCTGCTGCTGCGTCGTCTTCTCCCTTGAGAACGTTCTAGAATCCAGAACACGCATGCATCTTCCTTTCTTTCTTTCTTTCATACAGTACGTCACGCAGCGTACGTACGTATCGACGCCCAGAGGCACGCAGCAGTGGTGCTGCAAGCACGTGACGCTTAGCGACGCCATGGTTGCCACGGGGCTCCGTAGGCTACTCCAAAACAGCTTTCCAGGCGCACACGATTTGCGCAGCAAACCTGGGGCGCGAGCGCGACCAACAGCTGTGCATTGCCACTGCCCGCCGCCCGGAGCCGCCTGTCCCCTTCCTCCGGACAAGTTGCACCGGCGGTGTGACGGATGCATGGTGCGTGCGTGATTGGCCTGCCTGATGGGTACGGGTCGCGTGCCATTCGCCGCCATGTGAGGCGTGACTCCTGCAAAAGCCGGCCATTTTCGACGCCGTGAGTGAAGGGATCGATCGTAATCGCTAGCAGGAAAGGGACCTTGCAGTTTTCTCTGAGTCCGAGGGGCGGTCGGCATTTCAAACACGGTCGTCCACCTCGGCCTTTCCGGTTGCCAGCGACGACCGTGGCGAGAGATAAGAGAAATCCACTTGTATTGTTGTGGTTAATAATGCCATAAGGGCTTATTTAACGTCCATGTATCTACTTCAATCCATGTGTGTTAGAGTGGTTTTGTATGGAATTTAGTTTAAATTTCACGCTAAACCACTTCAATTCACGTAGATTGAGGTGAATACATAAACAAGACCTAATGTGTGAAATAAATGTGCACGATTAGATAAGAATCCAATTTTGGTGGTGCTATCAAGAGACAAGAGACAAAAAGGGTGGAAGGATGCAATACGTCAGTGTTTGCTAGAGGCCAAGCTACTGAAGCACCTCGAGCCACATTTTCTAAAATCCAAGATACCCAAGCACCTCCTCACCTCAAGTCACATAAATCAACTGGTACAAAGGAAAAGCACTGATGGATCCTTTTTTGTCAGCCAGCGACACGAACTGATTGCTGAGTGTTCTATACATGGTGCTAGCAACTACACGCATGTTTGGATGAGATTATAAAATCTGGATTCTGCATTAAAAAAACAATCTATGATGTTTCTTGATTCTATGCCCGTGTATTCTAGAATCTTATGAGGGCTGGAAGAGATTCTAGGATTCTGAGATTTTTTTTATCTAAATTCTTAAAATCGTGGGTATCCAAATGGGACCTACTACTCCTAGTGTCCCATAAAAAGAGTGGACATAGAATTCGTGTTGGTTAAACTTTTTAAAGTTTAACTAAGTTTCTAAAAAAATCAACAATATTTATATATGCAAATAAATTTATTATAAAAATATATTCAATGATCTTTCTAATGATACTAATTATGTACCATAAATATGAATACTTTTCTTATATATATTTAGTTAAAGTTTAAAACGTTTGATTTACTTTTTATGGGACGGAGGGAGTCATGTTAGAGCATATGTTTTGCTAAACTAAAACATTATGACGTGGATCTCACCTGTTCCAAAACGTTAACGTCGCTCTTAAATAGGCAATTGTATTTGGTCCATCTGTGAGCCCGTGTGGCCATGTTCAGTGACACCATGCCGTTCGCCCATCTCACCTATTAGAGGGCCGAGGGTAAGAGTAGGCATTCAGGTAACCCAAAAATTTTAGGTCAAATAATTTGGTATTTGAAAATTCAGATATTGCAAACTGTCGGGTACCACAATTAGGGGTACCCAAATTAAAGCGAAAGTCCACCACAAATCAAGCACCCGACCTCCCCTTTAAAAGAAAAAATCGACAGAGGAAGACCAATTGACCAAATCTCCTCTTGCTGGGTCTCCCGCAAGCCGCGTGAGCGAACCTGCCCATGTCCACGCGACGTCCGAGGCCTCCCGCAGAGGGGGCTCGGAGCACCTCCGATTCGCCCGAGGCCTCGGCCCCTGGGGTCTCGGACATATGACGACCATCAACAACATCTCCGACTTGCCTGAGCCCGGAGACGCCATTACCCATCTCCGACTCGCCCCGAGGCCGACCCCCGACGCCGCTCTCCCATTGGTGTGTTCGAGACCTCCCATGACGTCACCCACGTCCTTGCGCCTGCCTAACCAGACAGGCCGGGAATGACCGGGGTCAAATCATCATGCCCACCACTGCAACAAGCATGGGGGAGAGCTGCCGAGCACTATGCCACCCACGACGGCACTATACGCACGATTCGTGCGTGTACAGAGTACGAAACAAATGCTCTGGACCACTATTCCCACGATCAGAGCGAGATCGTGCCGCATTTCCCGCCCCCGAGGCCTCGGCCCTCCACGCCAAGTCAAACTGCAAGGATCTAAACGCCACGCCGGCCACAGGACCAGATGTGACGAGGCATACCGCTACAATACCAAAAGATAGAAATCACTCCCTCAGCAGTGGCATGCACGCCTCGCCATGTAGCAGCAGTATCAGAAGTATCGACGTCATGCCTCTACAGTGCAGACCATGACGCCACTGAATAAGGCCTCCCGAGGCCTCAGGGCTGCTTCCCCGGTAAGGATCTCCCACACACCAACACCTTGTAACCCTGCGCCTCCTTGAGGCTATAAAAGGAGCATGCAGGGACCGTTCTAGGGGACAGAGGCAGAAGAAGAAGACATCACACGATCACACGACTCTCCTGGACCTCGAGAGGGCTCCAGCATGGCCACACACACGCGCACTCCACCTACACCTTGAGACTTGGGAGCCCCTCCCTCTCTCGCATTCGCTTGTAACCCCTACTACGAGCACTTCGGTGTAAGATAATACAGATCCCTCCTCCCCCACTGGACGTAGGGCATTCTTCGGCCCGAACCAGTATAAATCGCCTGTGTTCTTCTTGCACACCATCCGGACCCCCGACGCGTAGACACTCATTACTCGTTGGCGCTAGGACCGCCGTTTCTTACACCGACACAAACTGATTGGAATCAAACATATTGTAGAATGTAGTGTTATACGGCACACTTGACATATTCTAAAATTCAGATAATAAATATGAAAAGAACAAAACAAACATAGAGTGTAGTGTTATACCGTTAGCGTGCCTACCGTGCTAGTTACTAACATTAACATTAGATAGATTATTAGAGTGTACCGTGTTATTTCTGTACTCCTTTTATCTCCCACGACTAAAAAAGCCTAAAAGGTGGATAATTTTTTTTTTGGGTGCGATATTTGTTTTCGTCCGTCTGCCTCCGCTTGCGCGCCAGAGAAAAAAAGGAAAGCCACACTCCAGTTGGAAGGCGTTGGCAGGTAGGACTGAATCGTCCGTCTCATCGCTCCCAGTCCTCCTCGTGCGACGCCTCCACCTCGTCCTCGTGCGATGCCCTCGCGAAACCGCGGCCTCCTCCTCACGATGACGTAGCCTCCTCCTCGCGCCGCCGCCGCATCGGCCTCATGCGACGCCCTCGCGAGACCTTGGCTCCGTCCTCCTCAATCCTGATCCATCGATCGGCCTGACGCCACCTGACGCCGGAGTCGCGCCGCCGCCTCCACGATCGCCCGTCGCCGCCCCGACGCGATGCAGCAGGATCGCCAGGTATGCCAATCCCTTCTCATCCCTTCCTGCTGTGCGAAAGAGCGAAACCGAGCACCGAACCCTAATCCTTCGTAGTAACATTTTTGCCCGCAGCCACGCCCCCTCGTGTATGTACTTGCGCGCTGCCGAGGCCTGCGAGGCAGGCGCTGGATCCAATGAGGAGGAAGCGGATCCACGCGGGATCCGGCCAGGCGGGCGCGGGTTCCGGCGAGGATGAAGCGGATCCGGTGAGACGCATGCCGGTCTTCATCTCGGCGCTTTGCTCAGTCCCGGCGCCGATGCCAGGCAGCCTCCTCCGCGTCGTCCTTCGTCAGCTACGCAGCCTGCTGTCTGCGCTCGATTCGATTCAGGCAGTTTGATTCGTCCTTGGTCATCCTTGGGAAGGGCAGCAGTGGCAGCCCGATTTCTCCTCAATTTGGCCCTCTACCTGCTTGGGGCACTGCATGGTAAGATGCCCACCCTCTCCTCATCTCAATTTCGTGATTCATAGTCCTGCATGATTGAGAATTCTTAAGCTTCTGACTTGGGTAATAGAAGCTCGAGGATTTACAGTTCTGCATGATTCACAGTTCACCTAATATCTTGACGTGCATTGTGCCATTACGAAACTATGTTTCAGGAGTTAGTATGGCATGTCTTTAACCATATTGTTCTAGACAAGTTTATCTATTTTTCAGAAAACTGCATGATGGTCAGTTGTTGCCTATTATCTGTTTTTAGAAAAATTCATGTTGTTGCAGTTATGAAAATGATGTTGACAACTGAGTGTGCAGGAGTGGTTACCAGTGTTTGTAAAATTCTAGCATGGTGAATTTTACTTGTTGTTTTCTTTTCAGAAATATTCCTATTAGTTAGCTTAGAATTTTACCATGTCTGTTGCTACCATGAAGTGTTACTTGCTGTTTTACCTTTCCAGACAATTAAGTTATGTTACCATGATGAATTTTATATGGTCCTATTTCTTGCAGTTATGGCTATACCTAGATAAAATGTAAACTATTTTCTCTCAGGTCTGAACCTGATTTTAGACATATTGTTGTTGTTCTGTGAACTTGATTTCAGAGAAAATGTTTTTCAGGTGTGAACTCTGTACATATTTCTCTCAAGTATGACACAAAGAAATCCTAGGAGTCAATCTAGGTACATTTTTTATGCGTTGTTCTGTTGCTCAGAGAATGGCTACCCTTTTTCCCCTTCTCATTATGGGGAGATTTGTTCGTTCAGTTCTTCATCTTTATTTCTATGCGTGTGAGTATTTAGTGAATCAAATGCAGCAGCATGCAATTTGAGGCGGATAGGGTGTACATTCAGCAGGATGGTATAGATCGGTGCGTTCCTTCTTCTCCAGTGATCTTCCCATCTTGCTGCCTTTCTATTTGCATATAACTTGTAGGAATTCTACTGAATTAGTGAACTTCCAATCCCTTTAGAGTGTTTGCACTTCTAATGGTAAATTTGCCATGGTGTGGCATGTGGAAATTAGAACAGCCTGTACACATTTTTTTTGCTGTTATCCTAATAATCGTTTTTTTCCTTCTTGTAATGTCCAGCAATTGAGTGTAGCAGAGATGCGTATGTTGCGTTGGTGTTGTGGGCACACAAGGAGGGATAGAGTCCGGAACGACGATATTCGGGATAGGGTTGGGGTGACACCAATTGAGGAGAAATTGATTCAACATCGGTTGAGATGGTTTGGACATGTCCAACGGAGGCCTCCTGAGGCGCCGGTGCGTAGTGGAATTCTAAAGCGGGCCGATAATGTAAAGAGCGGTAGAGGTCGACCTAAACTAACTTGGGACGAGTCCGTTAAGAGAGATCTTAAGGAGTGGAATATCTCCAAGGATTTAGCTATGGACAGGAGCGCTTGGAGATTGGCAATCAACGTGCCCGAACCGTGACCTCTTTTTGTCTTGTGCCCTTTATGTTCCTTTATGTGTCTACCTGTTTCTCGTCTCTTTTGGGTTTCATCTCTAGCCTACCCCAACTTGCTTGGGACAAAAGGCTATGTTGTTGTTGTTGTTGTTGTTGTTGTTGTTGTTTGTAGAGCTTCTAAAGTGTGTCAAATTATATGTTCTTATCTACTTATTACAGTTATGTATGTAGACTCAAAAAAATTCTTGGAAACAGGTGTTCTGAAATTGCAATTGTTGTTTTAGCAAGGTCGGTTTCTCTAACTATAAGGCGAAAAAAGATGAAAATAACTCATGTGAACTAAGATTTATGATGTGTATTTTCTTTATGTGCCCACAATACCAGTGAGAATGAATTTTCTGCTCTATGCAGAAAGAGGTATAACATTGCATAATATGGGGATCCACAAAATAGTAGGAAGCGGCCATGGTGCAAAATTGCTAAATCAGTCTGATCCTAATGGATCCTTCTTTTTTACAGTGCCCTTTATGTTGCCCCCCACAGTTCCGGGTAAGACAGTGTGTATTAGATTTGTGCTAAAAAAGTAGTGCACGTTTGGCCAGAGCTGCAACCTCATCCTCGACGACACTGGCATTGGCCTCTGAAATCCATTGAATGCATCTGCTTGGAAGTGGGCAAAAGCCATCATTGGATCTTAGAGAAAGTGAACCTTGGTTGTGCCCATTGTTAAATGTTATACGTGCTTCTGAACGAATCCGACTTAGTTTATACATGGTAAGCTAACTATTTCCTGTAGATATGATGCTGGATGGAATCCAGATAGTGTGAGTTCCATGAATACTTTTTTCTTGGTTGACCTGATTGCCTAGGCATAGCAGCCACTAATCCACCAGGAGGTGGCCAGTAGTAGCTGGGCGGTGGCTGGCCATGGAGAGGAACTGACATGAAAATGAGGGAGGCTCACATGGCAGCAGTGCGCTCATGTGCTCAGCCATTGGATGGTCAGCAGGCTGATTCTCTTGTAATTAAGCTCACCAATGATCTCAGTGAAGGACACTAGGTCGATGGCCTCTATTTTCCTGTTGCTATAAATGTGACTGAATGATATGCAACAGATTGATGCTTGTTATTTATCTTTCTTTTATCCTGATCCAGGTGAGAAAAGCCACAACTGCTGGTCAGTACTGATACAAGCTTTGAAAGGTGTCCGGCAAGAACTTCTCGCTTGACAAATTACAGGTATATAAATCTTCTTGCTTGTATTCTATTGCTTCTGAAGGCTGTAAGGTAATACAGCTGAATACACTAATATCCAAGTTATAGATACTTGCTACAAGTTATAGATACTTGCTACAAGTTAATACACTAATACACTAATATGTTTACAGGGAAGCAGAGCATGTTTATCTAGCATACAGAAATTTTGGGTTCCGGGTTGCAGGGATCAATCACAGGTTAGGTTTTTGGACGTGGTTGATCTATGCAGCTCTGATCTATTACATGCTTAATACTTGCAGGCCAGATCCTAAGGAGCTGCTGACAAATCAATGTTGCATAGTTAATTAATTATTTACAAAAAGAATCAGCATAGTAGGCACACGTACATAAGCTGTTAGATAGATGCCTTATCTACATCCCAGTATAAAATTGATGGTTAATGTATACCCTGTTGCCATCTCTACTAATATGCAGGGATGAAATAGTCAAGGACTTGACCTTTTTTTTTTATGAGGTCAAGGACTTGACCTTGCTTGTGTGCTACTGAATTTACCTGGCCATGTGTTTACTGAATAAGTTATCGCTGGACACCTCTGCTAATATGCATTACTTATTTTTGTGTTGTAGCATGTAGAAAACCTTATATCTTTACTGTTGTTTTGCAAGACGTCTTATATGAACTGTTTTCCTTCAGCAATGTGTTCTACCATTTGTGGAGTTAGTAAATTTAATTAATATGTACATGCTTTGTTTATGCACTGCAGATTGTAAGAGCTAGAAAACTACTATTGGAGCACTCGAGTACTCAATAAAACAATAAAGGTGAGCAAATCTTCACACATTAATTTCTGTGCATTTTGAAAATTCAGGGTGAATCTTTATTTTCAATTATTTCAGAGCTAATATCGCATTCAACCTATATCCATGTTTGCAAAAAATGGTTTAATCTAATGATCTGTTTATTTTTGAACTCAAATGGCACGAACGACACATTTATAGCTCACTATAGTTCTGCCATACTGCTTAAAATGTCTCCCTGGATGATTTGTTTGTTGGAGTAGAGACCCAGTGACCCACCTTTAGTAAAGTTATTTTTTGGATAGACAATGCAGAAGTCAATTTTCTGAACTTTCCTTTCCCTTCAGCTTAATATTAGTAGAGATTTGTCATCTGATGCTGTATTTTGTTTTTGAGTAGAAAGGAAAGTCAAGGGCAAAGTCGCATTAGATGGAATACAACTACTCAAGCAAGAAAGGAGCTCAATATCTTTTTCAAGTCGCTTATGTTACACATCCTGAAGATGTCACTGTGACGATGATACTTGTAACAGTCTTTACACACCTATCTGTACATATGAGAAAGTAGTAGAAGCATCCTCTACACATGCTTTGCCAAAATCAAGCTTAATGAACAAGTCCTGTCCTCTGGTAAAGTTGAATTATCATGATCAAAATTTTAGTTTGACTACCAGATATTTTGCGAATTTCTTTTGTCGCTCCCGTTGCAACGCACGGGCTTGTAAATATAGATAGAGATAGACTAGAAAAAAAATCTGTTTGTAGATTAAAAAAGAAACAGAGAAAATATGTTTGTGCTCGAGAATTTGAAACTTCATAGGTATGCCTGCAGCCTGCCTCCTTTGCGGATTCGAAAAAGCCTGGAGAGAGATTGGATGTTGGAGCCTGAGGGCGTGTTTAGATGCGAAAATTTTTGGGGAAAAGTTCCTGTAGCACTTTTCGTTGTTATTTGGCAAAATTTGTCTAATCATGGACTAACTAGGCTCAAAAGATTCATCTCGACATTTACAGACAAAATGTGCAATTATTTATTTTTTTTACCTACATTTAATGCTCCATGCATACGTCTAGATTCGATGTGACAGTTACTATGCAAAAATTTTTGGCTCTTTTTGGTACTAAACATGGCCTGAATGAAAGAACTGACACATCCCTGTGGGCCAAGAGAAAAGTTGTGCCTGGATCTTACGTATGACTTGCCCGAGCCACGCGCACAGTCAGGAATGTATGTGGATCCACCTTGTCCGCCCCCGTCACACCAGGAACATGTGAAAAGCCCGCTAGATGCAGCTGGATCGAAGAAGCATAGGAAGATGAAAGGGATCGATGGAGTCATACAACAGAGTTGGTAAGCCTGCGACGTCGCGCTCTCTTTGACTGTGTTAATTATACTAACTTTATTTTCTAGATTAAATGTTACTTTAACTTTGGTATTTAATTTTTACAGTATTGTTATCTTATCGTGTGATCCGTGTGTTTTTAGTACAAATTGTTAGCTATCCCGTAGCAACGCACGGGCACGCTACCTGGTCTGGTTGAAATTTCATTGGCAACAATGTAATACCGGCCAGGCATTTTTTTAGAGAGAGTACAGCCCAAGTGTGGTACAGTACAGGCCAGCCCGTGATTCCAAGCACGGCACATGTGCTTTCGTCGTTGATACGTATATGGGCCGATCAAAATTTGCAGCCCCAAACAATGTAACCCAGCCCAAACTCAGTCGTGGTTCAGTTTTCCTAAAAAAAAAACGTTAGTTAATTCACTAGTGCCGGCAATGGTCAAAATCGCGTCGAATCGAGCATGCATATACACGCAGGTTCAAATTCACATTC
The DNA here is from genome assembly GCA_038087645.1 of Saccharum hybrid cultivar R570. NCBI lineage: Eukaryota > Viridiplantae > Streptophyta > Magnoliopsida > Poales > Poaceae > Saccharum > Saccharum hybrid cultivar. The sequence continues at coordinate 3,501,173 of JAQSUU010000449.1, forward strand.
GCAAACAAAAAAAAAAGGAGTCCGGAGTGGTTAATTCGATGGGCTGGATTTGAATTCCGCGATGGACAAAATACATGCGTGCAGCGTGCCGCCACCGTGCCGCACCCCACACGTTCCAAGTTGCATTCAGCCGCGTGCAAACCGTGCAACAAACCGCCCACACGCACCCCCAAAAAAACGTTACACTTGCACCCCCACCGAACACAGTTTCATTTCCACAGGACTTGTAGCTAGTTGTACTGGAACAAGGTCGTCCGCTCCGGCCAGACCGCGGCGAACGCGGCCGCCTGCGCCGGCGCGACGACGTCGAGCCGCCACGCGAGGAACTGCGGCGGCACAGCCTCGGCGTCCGTGACGATGTCGCCGCCGCACGGGAACGCCGGCCCCTCGCAGCCGCCGTAGGGCACGGGCGCCGCCCTCCCGGCTGCCGCCGCCGCAGCAGCGCCGTACTGCGCCCGCTGCGCGAAGTAGGCGCACCCGCCCTGGTCCATGGCCGCCGCCGCCGTCGCCGTTGCCGCCGCACGCCGCTCCTCCTTCTTGAACCTGATGCCACAGGCGTTGCACAGGGACTGCATGCATGCATCACGGACAGCAGATACGCATCGGTCAGCGCACTCGTATACTCCCTCTGTCTCATAATCGAAGACGTTCTAGGATTCAAATTATGTACCGAGTATGCATGGCAGCTACTAGTATGCATGCATTTGCATGGGGGTATGGGACGGGGACGACCAAAGTGTGTCCCGTGGCATAAATGGGAGACCGCGCTGGTCGTGAAAAAAACTGTTAGTGGCAGACGACACGACGCTGGCTCATGTCGTGCGTGTGACCGTGTGTCACGTGACAAGTTACGTCGTGATGCGATGCGATTCCTTCACTATGTCACGTTCACACCGCCATGTTTGTTCACCCATTAAAATCTGCTAATGTTTGTACTTAACAATTCCTAATTGTTGTTACCAGAATTTGAACACTGAAATGGCGAGGTTGAGGAGACGATGGAGACGCAAAAGGCAAACCTTGGGCCCGCGAGGTCCGTTCCTCCACAGCGGCGTGGACGAGGTGCCGCAGTTGGCGCAGCGGCGGTCCACGAGCATCGGGTCCTGCTGCCCGTGCCCGGCGCACGGCACGGCGGCGCCCTTGTTCATGGCCTCGGCGGCGGGAGAGGGCCTGCTGCCGCCCTGGCAGCAGCAGCAGCAGTAGGACTGATCAGCAGTGGCGGCGACGTCCCACGACACGGTGCCACAAGACGCCAGGCACGCCGCGCGCTGCTTGGCGGTCTCGGCGGCGGCGCGGCGCGACGAGGGCGTGCCGAGGGAGAGCGTGCAGTCGACGGAGCCCGTGGAGGAGGAGGACGGGGACGAAGGGGAGGTGGTGACGGAGCTGTGGCTGTCGTCGTCGAACCCGTCCGCGGCCATCGCCACGTGCGCGAACTCGGCCTTGTTGGTGTGCAGCGGGAAGAGCGAGAAGTTGGTGGAAGCCGCCGCCATGGTGTCGGGGGCAGCGGCCGCGATGCTCTGGTGGTGGCGGTGCTGCTGCTGCTGGTGGTGGCTGCTGGTGCAGTGGCGAAGCATGGTCCGCAGCGAGGCCACGGTGGTGGGTTTTAAAGCGAGGCGGCGGCGCCGAGGAGGAGATCCGGAACTGGGATATGCTACCGGACGGGTGGTGGACGTCACCAAGCAGGGCTGGCTAGCTAGAATTTATAGGATCAGATTCAGTGTGCAGAGGTCGATCTGCTCGCCCCGTTGATGCTTTGTGCCCCGTTTGGTTTGAGTGCGTTAAAGTTTAACTCCTGTCACATCAATGTTCCCTTAAATACATGGAGTACTAAATGTAGACTAATTGTATACATATCAGCACAGATTAGAAGTAATTTACGAGACGAATCTATTAAGCCTAATTAATCTAAGATTAGAAAGTTTTCGTCAAATAAGACGAAAGTGCTACAGTATTTATTAAACTTTAACTCCTCGAACCAAACACCCCTTATTCGCTTTGAATACTGCGCGCGGCTGCTGCTCGCCTCGTTGATGCCAATGCCATTGCATGCCCTAGCAGTAGGAGTACTGTAGTTTAGGAGTACAGTAGTAGCTGGGACTGGGAGCACTGGAGGAGAAGAAAGGAAAGGATATGGCACACAGGGGCAGTCGAAGAATTCGGCGAGTTGAAAGGTGTGTTTGGTGTGAAAATTTTTGGCTTGCAATACTATAGCATTTTCGTTTGTATTTGTTAATTAGTGTTTAATCATGAATTAATTAAGCTCAAAAGATTCGTCTCGTGGTTTTTCTATCAAACTGTGTAATTATTTTTTTTCTTTCGTCTACATTTAATGCTCTATGTATGTGTCAAAACATTTGATTAATTATTTTTTTCTTTCGTCTATATTTAATGCTCTATGTATGTGTCAAAACATTTGATGTGACAGGAAATCTTAAAAAATTTTGGAAACTAAACATAGCCTTAAATTTAGTCCCTGTCCCATCATCGGATACCTAGACACATGGAGCATGAAATGCAGACTAAAAAATAATTAATTTACAGATTTCGTCTAATTTATAAGACGAATCTTTTAAACTTAATTAGGCTATAATTTGATAATGTGCTAATGACAGATTAATTTGGTTTAATAAATTCGTCTCGCGTTACGAGTTATGTAATTAAGTAGTTTTTTTATTAGTACGTAAACACCCCTTCTAACATCTTACGAAGCATCTAATCTGATAAAAAAAACTTTTGACCCACGGACTAAACGAGCCCTAGACTACCCGTAGTGGGTACTCTAAAGGGATACTCTAAAGCTTTAGAGTATGAATATAGACTAAAAACTACTGCACTAGGTACTCTAAAACGATACTTTATCCTTTCTCTCACTCTATATTTAGAGTGGTACACTGCTTACTCACAGTGGGCAGTGGCGGGCCCTACTAGCTAAAAAAGGAAAAAATGCTATTACTCACAAACCAAAAATCCAAATTAAATTTCGATTGCACCATTAAATTCATCTCAATAAATCCTTCAAAACTAGATCACATATGGATATATTTAGATAAAGTGACAAATGGGTTCCACAGTGGATAGAGAGGATAGAGGATGATATAGAGGATGGATGGATGCGGGAGAATTAAGTATAGAGGAGAGAATATATGAATGAAGAGGTCCATAAGCGCGGATACCTAAGCCTTCATTTAGTTCCCCCAATTCTCCCTCAAATTTCACTATGCAAAAAGAAGATTCTCTGTCACATCAAAATGTCGGCAAATGCATGGAGTACTAAATGTTGATGAAATCAAAAACTAATTGCACAGTTTTGTTGTACTTTGCGAGATGAACATTTTAAGCCTAGTTAGTCAAAATTTGGATAATTTTTACCAAATACAAACGAAATGCTACAGGAATTCTGATACAGTGTTTTTCTCCCCAATTCACCGAGCCCTTGTTTAGTTCCCCAATTCTCCCCCAAATTTCACTATACAAAAAGAAGATTCCCCGTCACATCAAAATGTCGACAAATGTATGGAGTACTAAATGTTAATAAAATCAAAAACTAATTGCACAGTTTTGTTGTACTTTGCGAGACGAACATTTTAAGCCTAGTTAGTTAAAATTTGGATAATTTTTACCAAATACAAACGAAATGGTATAGGAATTCTGATACAGTGTTTTTGTTCCCAATTCTCTCATCTAAACGAGACCTAAAGCTAGGGCCGCTGTGGTCTGTGGATGCGGTGGTGCACTCAGTGGTCCCTGGTGAGGTCAGGCTCGACGCGACGGGCTGACTGGTCGAAACAGACCAGACCCTAGCAGCTGGCACTTGTCCCGGCAGCGCACGGCGCACTGTTCACCATATCTATCCAAGCAGTGCCTCCTGTGGCAGCCTGCCAGGCAGCAGCAGCAATCCGTAGGGAGAATCAATGGAGCAGGGCGAGCTGCAGCAGCACGCAGGGATAGCATCAGCTAGGAGTAGTACTAGTAGTACCAGAGAGGAGACGAGAAGAGATTCGGGAGACGGAGGAGGACGCCGGCCGGCCGTTGTCCTTGGAATTGGCAACGATAACGATGGAGCAAGCGAGCCATCAGCAATGACTGTTCCGGCCCGAGACTTTCGGCACACATCGCAGACCTACTCCTAGCCATAGGCAGGCACAGGCGTCTCGTCTCTGCCCTGAGGTCTGAACCACCATGCATCGTACGGGCCTGCACCTCCTCGCCTGCTTGGCGTACGCCCATCCCTCGCCTCGCGTCACCGGCCGCTGACACGCGGGCCGAGACGTGCGACGCATCGGCGGCGCGCGGGCGAACGGACAAGCCGGAGGCCGGAGCCCCGGGCGGTCAAAAGCCGGGGCCGAGCCGCCGAGGCATGTGGCCCTTGGAACAGTCTCCCACGCACGCGGACGGGCGAGGGCCGCGCGCGTAAACGAGTACTCTACGCATCGGCTCGCCCGCCCGCCGGCGCGGATCGCGATGCTGCCGCAGCACGGTGGCGGATGCGCTGTTGCCGTGCCACCGGGATCCGTACCCGCGCGCCAGCGCTGCCCCGGCCTGTCGCATCACCGAGGCCCCCGCAAGCCACACGGCCGCCGGCCGTGCCGTCCCGGTTGCTGCCTGCTGCAGCAATGCCCTGCGCTGCCACCGCCGGGCCGGGAGCACGGGACGCGGATGCTCACCGCCCACCAGGCCACCACCGGGGCCGTCCTCGTACGTACGCGGCGGCTCACGGGGCCTGGGGGCCTCTGCCGCTCGCGCCAGCGCGGCTGGCACGGCCGGCCATGCAACGTCACGGTGTCATGGACGCGTACGTGCGTGTCGCGCCGCCGTGCGGGCGGGAGGCGGCGAGCCAGCGAGGTCCGTTAGGCTTCAATAGGCCCCCGTCCGTCCTCTCCTCCGCACTGCGCGCGGCGGTCCGGTCCTGGCGCCGGTGACCGCACGCTGCCGCCCGACCGACTCGACGGATCAATGCAATGCGATTGCGTGCACTGGCGGAGCCAGGGGGGCAGGCAGGGGCCATGGCCCCCCCACATCACACCAAAAAAAATTTTAGGTAGTATATAATTCAATAATCCATATTAGAAAGATATAATAAAAGCTTTGTCATATATTTTTTTGATAACTTCTGGACAATAAAATCACACAAATTTATATTTTATTTTTGGATGAATCCATACATAGTATAAAAATTCAAACAAATAAGCTACACTTAGTTATTTTATGATTGAAATTCTTCGACCGGCCCCTGTCTGGCTCCGCCATTGCGTGCGTGCTCGCCCGTCCGGTCCGGAGTCCGGACGGACCGTGCACGGTGCACCGGCCGGCCCGGGGGATACGTTCATACGTACACCCATGACATGTCACCGTTGAGTGGCGTACGTACGAGCCGTGTGATTCTCCAAGACGATGCTGTACGTCACCGGCCGGTCGCGGATGCCGATGTGCTGCATGCGCTCCGTACCACGTACTCCTACGTTGTACGAGTAGCTGCCATCACGGGGATTCTTCTCGATCGAGTTCTGATTAGAGCAGGCGTCACGGATTAGTTATTACGTGCACAAGAAATTTCCAGCGGACGCAGAAGGGTGAATATGCTCCACAATGAATTCCGCAATTTAAAAGAAAAAAATGTTGAACCTACGCGGTTTTGAGTGAAAACCTGCGGACAAAATCAGAATCCCCCCAAAACCACTTCTATCGTGAATCAAACTTGGAGTACTACTTCTTTAGGTGTCACTCAAGTTCACGAAGCCTCTATACTCACAAACAAGCACAAAACAATTAGATCGACGTGAAAGCTAAAATAAGTAAGAGAAATGCAAAAATGAGGCACGAGGGTATGCTACCCGTAGTTCTGGCCCACCATTTGGATCCTACGTCTACCTTGAGTGGCTGCCAAAGGTCAATCTCTAGTCAAGTCTCTTTGAACCGCTTTTCTCGGGTCCATCAGATGATCTTTCACTAAGGCCCCGTTTGGTTACAGCGTGTTAAAGTTTAACTCCCATCACATCAATGTTGCGGCAAATGCATGAAGTACTAAATGTAGACTAATTACATGCATGTCGACACAGATCAGGAGTAATTTACGAGACGAATCTATTAAGCCTAATTAGTCCAAAATTGAAAACTTTTTGTCAAATAAAACGAAAGTGCTACAATATTTGTTAAACTTTAACACCCAAACCAAACAAGCCCTAACACGCAAAATCGTAGCCCCTCAAATTGTCTCACAACACTCCATAAGCCGTCTAGAGTGGTTCGTCTCCAAGAGGAACAAATGATTATGAGTTGCACGATATAGCAATAAAGTGATCAACAACATGTTTGGTTTGTGCCCTGGTAGACAGTGCCTAGCCAACAAATGATCAAATGATCCTGGCCGAGGCAGCTCCGCTCAAGAGCCAACCAAACAGGCGCCAAGTCTTTGAATGGCTCAAAAGTATTCTCACAAGGTATCGCAAACCCTCTCTCTCTCTCACCCAAATGATATCTCACAAATCCTATTAAGGAATGAGGAGGATATCTCTCAAGGCTTGTTTGAATGTTAGAGGAAGTGAAGTGTTTGATTTGAGCCAACTTTATACACTCGTTAGTCGTTACCACGCCACTAGCTCACCGTTGCTTGGCCACGAAAATCCGCCCTGCCGGCCGGACGGTAGCTCGGTCTTATTTAAAGTGAAAGGCAACAACTAAGACGGTGTTTGGTCGAAGGAGTTAAAGGTTAAAACACTGTAGTACTTTCGTCTTATTTGATAAAAAGTTTTCAATCTTGGACTAATTAGGCTTAATAGATTCGTCTCGTAAATTACTCATAATCTGTGTCAATCTGTGCCGACATGCATGCAATTAGTCTACATTTAGTACTCCATGCATTTGAGGAAACATTGATGTGATGGGAGTTAAACTTTAACTTTTGGAAACCAAACAGGTCCAAAGGAGCAGAGCCGAGCAAGCAGCAGGTGTAAGGGTGTGTTTAGATGGGTGTAAAGTTTCTGTAGCACTTTTCGTTGTTATTTGGTAAAATTTATCCAATCATGGACTAACTAGGCTCAAAAGATTCGTCTCGACATTTACAGACAAATTGTGCAATTAGTTATTTTTTTTACCTACATTTAATGCTCCATACATGCTTCCAAAGATTCGATGTGATGGAGAATCTTATAAAATTTTTGGAATTTTGAACAATCTAAACACTGCCTAAAGCAACAAAGAGGTCAGGGCCAGAAAACACGGAATGCTCCAGCAGCAGAGAGTTCAGAGAACAGCAGCCTCGCCGCGACGGCGCGACGCGCGTTAGCTTCAAAAGAGCCCAACCAAGCACTGCAAAATGCCCAGTCCAAAGCGCGCATCGGTCGGTCTGTTGTTCCCGTCGTCTCGCTCCCGGATTTTCATGTATGGCCGCCGATCGACCAGCAGCTTCTCTTTGGGGTTGGGGTTACAGTAAGCATGCAGGGTCTCGTCTCGACGACCCAAATTGGCCAAATCCACGATAAATCATGCATGCATGCGTCCCACGTAGCGACGAGCTCAACGGAAACCTACCGGCCGACGATGACTGTTTCCTTGTTCCGATCTCCTCGAGTCAATCAATCAAACAAGGGAAAGGACTAAAGAGGGCGAGCTCAGATTCACGAGGAAAAGCAAGGAGTAATGCATAGAAATGCTCCATGCTTGGCCTTGCTTGGAGCTAGCTATAGCTCGACCTTCATCTGTAGAAATTTGCAAAGTTTTTTCTTTAAAAAGGATCGTGTTGATTTTAATACAATTTTGGGCCTTGTGATTAGTGGGGGCCAGCAATAGTACTAGGCTACTAGCTAGCAGTTGTTTAGTGATCAGCTCCAGCCTCCAGCTTGACAGTCACTAGGGCTTGCACGTGTGACGGCCAAAACATTCAGCGGATCAATGGATTTGTCAGTTCGGATCAGTAGAATAATAGCATTCACGCATTGTTTGTTCTTTGTTCCTACCTGGTGCATGCAGATTGGTTCGCCCAAGGAGATGGAGAGATTATTTGCCTTGTTTAGATACCAAATTCACCTCCAAATTCCACTATGCAAAAAGAAGATTCCCCATCACATCAAAATGTCGGCACATATATAGAGTACTAAATGTAGATGAAATCAAAAACTAATTGCACAGTTTTGTTGTACTTTGCGAGACGAATGTTTTAAGCCTAATTAATCAATATTTGGACAATTATTACCAAATAAAAACAAAATTGCTACAGTGTGACGGGACATTTACTATGCAAAGTTTGGATCCCAAATTTGGGATCTAAACAAGGCCATTGTAGGAGTACTACTAGTACCTAGCAGAGTGTGTTCAAAAGGCTGTCGTCGCCTAAAAAGTCCCTCGAGATTGCTTTAAGAAGGCTTTGGCGCGCTAAGACCATCCGCACTGGGGAACGCTATCCCGCACGCCAAAAACTTTAGCGTTCTATATCTGCTGCAGCGGGGAACGGTAAAACCACCGGTAAGGTTGAGGTCGAGCTCCGGTCCGGTGACTGTGGCGTACGTACGGAAGGAACGCTATCCATGCCACGGGGAGAGAGAACGCCAGCGCGGGGAGAGGACCCACCGCGGACCGGAGGAGAAAGCCGCCGTCGCGCGGAGCTCCGTGGGCCGCCGGTCCTCCAGCGCTGCGCCCGCGACAGAGGGAGAAGGGGGCGCGGGCTCGCCGAGGAGGGAGAGGCCGGGCCGGAGCTCGCCCACTCGCCAGCCGCCTGCGCCGCGCCCGACCCGCCCGCAAGAGGAGGAGCAGAGGAGGACCACCGCGCTGAGGAGGACCGCCGCCGGACCCGAGCCTCGGCCACCTCCACGCCGCCGACCTCCCCCCAGCTCGCCGCGCCCGCCTCGGACTCGCGCCCGCGCCAGCACCGCCGCGGCTCGTCGCTCACGCCCCGAGATCCGCCGGTGGAGGGCGCGGGGAGGGGGTGCCGCGGCCGCCGGCGAGCTTGACGAACTGGCCGACGAGGCTGCCGTCGGGCGCGCGCGGGCCAGCCTCCGAGCACGGGCCGTGCCTGCCCGCCACCGGTCGCAGGGGGAGAGAGAAGAGGGAGGGAGGAAGAAGGGAAGAGAGGAGCGGGCGGAAGAAGGCCGGGAAAAAAATAAAAAAGAATCTAACGTGTGGGTCCCACGTGCTATAGAGTAGAGATATAGAGGTTGGATGAGTGCGGGAGAAAATGGTATAGAGGAAAGAATCTCGCTGACTAGGATGGAATATTCCTTTTAGAGGATGAATATAGAGGTCCACGAGTGCGGATAGTCTAAGCACGAGAGATGTATCGAGAGCATCTTTTGAGATGGGTTTCAGCAGCATGCAGTTTGCAGCGTCCTCTTTGTACCCTAGCAGGAGCTGGTACCGGAGTTCAACATTGCATGCGTCGACGTCTCATGCATGCAACGTAACACACACACCAAGCTGGCAAGCTGTGTGGCATGCTGCTCGGGGAAGAAAAAAAAACTGTGTGCCATGCAACATACAGTAGGAGCCAAAATGATGTCCTCAAGGATGAGCCATGAGGCGATACACTTCTCATGGCAATCTTTCTGTTCATGGTAGTACGAGTACCTCTGTACCTGAGCAGCTGTTCTCGTTGAGGCACCAGCAGTAAACAACCAAACATTTCTTTGGAGCCTCTAAAACTCATAAGTGATTTTTCGTAAGGGCCTTGCTCCCTGCACCCTGCTCCCTGTTCTTTGTTGCTGTTTTTTTCTTTTTCTTTTTTTGAGGAAGCAGGAGGGGTTGACCCCCTTCTGAAATTTTATTTAAAAAAAGTCTAAAAGTAGTACAAGTGTTCAAGAGACAAAGAAGGTCAAGAAAAAAAATGAGCAAGATTACACATAAGATCCTAGCCATTGATCTATATGAGGGTGGAACTTAGCTTTCGCTCTTAGAACAACTACGGTGAATTCCTTCTTGAAGATGAGCTTGCAGTTCTGAACTGAGGGCGGAACACCATTAAAAATGGCATCGTTTCTTACTGACCAGATGGACCAACATAGAGTGACAATCACCTCCATGAAGAAAGGAAGGTGCAACTGAATCCTGAAAGCTTCCAAAACTTGATCAATCTCCGAACCATTGGGGACCAAAAGTTGAAGAGTATTCCAGCAAGCACCCGCAAAAGGGCAATGGAAAAACAAGTGAAACAAATCCTCTTCAATAGGGTGGGAGCAAAAAACACAATTGTAGCTGTCTAAAATCATGCCTCTTCGTCGAAGGATCTGTCTGGTGTTAAGCCTATCAACCATGAGCAACCAGAAGAAGAATTTCCATTTATTCTGACAAGAAGAACGCCAGAGCCAAAGAAAGCCTCGATGAACCTGTCGATTGCCAATTAAGTGCTTATATGCTTTGGCTAAGACATATGCCCCGGAACCCTAGGAGTATGACCAGACATCAGGAGACGAATGAAGATGAAGGTTCTGAAGGATGACCACAAGCTGAACAAACTGCCCATAAGCTTCAGTGGATAGAGGAAGATGAAACATACTCTGATGTTGTAGTAACGAAGCAGCCGTCTTCAAGGTAATATTTTTATTTCTACAGAAGGAGTAGAGCTCTGGGAAACGCAGGCTCAAAGGAATACCATCCCATTTATCATGCCAAAGAGAGCAAGTGGCACCATCTCTGACTGAAATAACAGCAAGGTCCTTGAATTGGCTTATCAGCTTCAGAGAATCACGCCACCAAAAGGAGCCCTTTGGCCTACTATCAGAATTCGGCAGCCTGTTGTTGGAAAATAAGGAATTCCAAATCAACTGAACCCAAGGTATATTATCCCTGTTAAAAAACTTATGTAAGTTCTTGAGAAGCAAACATTCATTCTGAAGCTTAAGGTCAAGAACACCCAGACCTCCTTCGGTTTTGGGCAAGGTGATTAAAGGCCAAGCTGCTTTAAAATGCTTTTTACTATTGGGATCTGAGCCTCTCCAAAGACAATGCTTACGAAATTTGTCTATCTGTTTAATCACAGTCTTTGGAAGAAGGAAGGTGCACATGGCAAAAGTAGGAAGAGCCGAAAGAACATCATTGGTTAACTGAAGTCTACCGGCGTCAGAAAGGAAAGAAGAGAACACAGTGAGTCTTCTCTCACATTTAGAAACAAGTGGCCAGAAGTCAGCAATTGAAGGTTTGGTAGCACGAAGTGGCAAGCCCAAATATGTAAAGGGTGAGCCTCATCCACATTTATAGGGATCATCAAGGATTTGTTAAAGTTAACTTTGAGGCCATATGAGTCAGCAAAGGATTGTAGGAGTGATTGAAGATGAGCTAGCTGAACCACATCTGCTTGCATAAAGATGAGAGTATCATCCGCATACTGTAATATGGGGAAATCTGTCATTTCTGGCAAGGGTATTGTCAATTGGAGAAAACCATTGTTCATAGCATCATTAATGATAGTCTGGAGAAAGTCGGCTCTAAGAACAAAAAGTAAGGGGGATAGGGGGTCACCTTGTCTGACACCCCTTAGGCAGTGAAAAACTTTCCCAGGAATCCCATTAAGCAAAACTGAGGAAGTGCCAGAAGTAAAAATCATTTTCATCCAAGCAATTCATTTGTGGGGAAAACCTTTAGCCTCCATGACCTGAAGCATAAACTCATGCTCTATTTTATCAAAAGCTTTCTCAAAGTCAAGCTTGAGAATGATGATTTCTCTTTTGGACTGGTGGCACATATGCACATATTGTAGGGCCCAACCAACGTAATCCTGAATTGTTCTCTTCTTTATGAAGCCATATTGGTTATGATGAATTAGGGATGGGATCACAAACTGCAACCTATTTGCCAACATCTTTGTAATAATTTTGATAGAGCAATTGAGCAAAGAGATGGGTCTGTAATCTCCCACCTTGACAACATCATCTTTCTTTGGCACCAGAGTAATGTAAGAACCATTAATGCTTTGCAAACAAATATTACCAGAGTAAAAGGCAGAGCAAAGCGTGTAAAAATCTTCAGAAATTATGTGCCAACACTTCTTAACAAAGTCAGTGTTGAAACCATCAGGTCCAGGTGACTTATCTGAAGGTAAGGCTTTGACCACTTTGTCAATTTCCAATCTGCTAAAATGATCGGACAAGGTTGACAAATCAACAGATGAATCCAGCAGCGAATGCAAATCAAAGGACACACCAGAAAAACTAGTTGTACCGAGCCTATCTTTAAATGTCTGCCAAATGTGCTGAGCTTTGTCATGGTGCTGGACTAAAACTTCTCCAGAGTCAGTTGTCAATTGAGTGATCAGATTTCTTTTGTACTTCACTGTAGCATGAGCATGAAAAAAATTGTACCTGCATCACCCAATGTGACCCACTTGATAGAACTCCTTTGCTTCCAGTATGCTTTTTGTTGTTTTAACAAAAGAACCAACTTATCCTCAAGTAAAGTTCTGAAATTCCATTCAATGAGAGAAAGATCCCTGCATTCCTCCAAAAAATTCAAAAATTGAAGCATCAACTTGACATTAGAAATGTTAGCCTTCAGATTGGACAAGCTGTGTTTCCATTGTTTAAGTACTTTCCTAAGATTTTTAAACTTGGCAGTGATAAGTTTAGCCGGATCAGAATGTTGAAAGGCAGTGCACCAGCCCATATGTACTTGATTGAGAAAATCCTCATGCATTAACCAATAGTTTTCAAAGGGAAAGACATTAGACCTGGGAGTAGAAGTTGAAATTCTGATAAGACAGGGAACATGGTCTAAGGTTTCCATAGTACGGGTGAAGACTTCAGTACTGGGATACTCTAACGTCCAACTAGCAGAGGTGAAGAACCAATCGAGGCGCTCAAGCAAAGGGGAGTGCTGTTTATTTGACCAAGTAAATCTCTGACCCCTAAGCGGCAATTCAATTAAACCCAGTTTACTTATGGATTCATTAAAGAGAAACATCTCAGAGTGATCAGCACCCGGCCTATTACGATCATCAGGATGCCGGTACAGATTGAAGTCACCAACCACAAGCCAATGCACCGAAGCAGGCATCTGAATATTTCGGAACCAGTGAAGAAATTCACGCTTCCCACTAGGAGTGCAGGGAGCATAAATATTCGTAAGCAACCAAGAGGCATTATTAAACAAGGAAGTAAACTGAATAGAGGTGGCATAATGGTTCTGAAAAACAAGTTGACCAGCAAAGGAGGAACTATTCTAGAAAATTAGAGAGCCACCCGAAGCACCAACAGAGGGGAGATACTCAAAGCTATCAAAGCTGGGAGGACAAAAATTGTGAATGAAAGAGGAATCAAAGGATGCACGTTTAGTTTCCTGAAAGCAAGCTATATCACACTTATTTTCTATGATACGGTCACGGATCGAGTTCTACTTCTTATCCGAATTGATACCCCTAATATTCCAACACAATATGTTCTAGGTTCTATGATTCATGACTGAATAGGTAAAAAAAGAAGCAAAAGGGCGCTTAAACAGTTAAGACAGGCCCAGAAGACAGAAAAGCAGCAAGATTAGTTCTTGCTTTTCTTGGCCTTGGAGGCATCCTCCGGACCATCCTTGGGGCTCCCAGGCTTCTGATTTGCACTTGGGCCAGCATCAGATTTCTTCAGCTTTCGTGGCCTCCCCACCACACCCTTCTCTTTCTTACTGGGCTTGGAGCTGAGATTTTCATCAGTTAGGGCATCGAGGTGTTTTTTCCTTTTTCGTTTGCCTGTACTATTGTTTAGACCCTGTCGTTTTTTATTTAATAAATTACTGTAGGGGCCTTGGCCCCTCTGGATTCTTAAAAAAAAGATACCTTTGGCTAACTGTTAGTTTATAAAGTTTAGTGGACTGAGATATCCAAATGGGCAGCTAAAAGGAGAGAGATAACCGTTAGCCGGAGCAAGAGCTAATTATTAGCTCATTAGCCAGAGAGGAGCTGAGCAAACAAGGACTAATTTGGGCCGGTAGAAGCAATAGAATATAGAATGTTTAGGACTAACTTTAGCAGGGGCAAATATTTTAAGGAGGGGTCATGGAGAGATAGCGTGGGTCGTGGGACATGTATGACTTCATGTTTAGGGGTCATGGAGAGATAGCGTGGGTCATGGAGAGATATATTGTGGCCCTGTTTGGATACTCTAGCACGGCTAAAGGTTAGAGTTAGTTTCTAGCTCAGGACTAGCCCTGAACTAACTCTAGCCAAAGAGGTGTTTGGATGCAAGGGTTAGAATGACAATAAATGTGTTTTTCCAATAATTTGGCTTATTTAAACCATATTTCCAGTCGGATTTGGTATGGCCGGCTCTTGAGTGGCCTCCTCCCACTCACGGTTTGCGTTGAATCCGTCTCCGTCCATGGCTGCAGCCGGGCGATGGCGAAGTTCTACTACACAAATCAAAATAGAAACAGGGGCGTCAAATCCAGAAGCCAAATCGAACCCACAGCACGGTACGGCAAGGACGCCATAGAGCGGACGGGGAAGCATGGCACGGCAACGACGCCCGGCGCGCACCGCGAGTGAGGCAGACCCTCTCTGTTGCACATGAGCTGCAGTGCACAGTGGCCGCCAGCCGGGACGCCGCGGACGGAGGCACGGAGCGAACAAAAGGACCAGGATGGAGGAAGGACGAAGAACACGGTGTTGGGCAGGGGAGAGCACACACCCTGCAAATCGCCGGCGGAAGGGGACCGGTGGCGCGGCTGGTGGCTGCGTAGATCTGGCGCGGCCGGGGGAGACAAGCCGTGCAGCCGGGGGAGTGGGCCGCGCGGCCGAGCAGATGGCTCCGGCGATGGCAGTATGGGAGGGAGGTGGGGAATGTCGCGATGCCGGCAGGGTGATGCGCGGCCGCGGGTGCGCGTGTGGTCTGCAGATCCGGTGCGGGTGGATGAAGGGATAAACATCAATTTCCAGTGGACCCCACCAGAACTAGCCCAAATAATCACCTCTTGGTGGGGATAGTTTTTTGGGCAGGTTAGATGCAACTAGCCCCAATCTAACCCTCATGTTTGGATACTTTAGGGCTATTTGAGCCCCAAATAGCTCAAACTAGCTCTAGCCCATGCATCCAAACAGGGCCTGTATCTCTTAAACATGAAGTCATATATGTTTCACGATGCATCCCTCTCTCACGACATAATATTTAGGACTCTTAATTCTATCTCTTGCCAACTCATATGAACTTTTAAAAAATAAAGATAGAGTAATCTAAAATGCTAGTATAAAAAACATGTATGAGCATAGACACATGAATCATAGGAAAGTGTATGAGCTTAGCTAGTCATGAAGAGCTTGAACTTATCAGCCTGGCTTATCAGACTTATCAGTCATGGTACAATATTTTTCTCTCAAAGCAAATCAGCTTCAGCCGACTTATCAGTCGCAGAAACTATCAACTGAACAGCCTATTATCTCTCTTTCTTACTCAATAAAATTAAATATTTTTATAAGGTACTCCATCTATTACATAATAAGTGCACTCATAGTATTTAAAAATTATCCTAAAATAAGTGTGCATCTAGCTATAGGATTAGATGACTTTGGTAGCTTTTTAAAGCTTTCTCTATTTCTATTATGCAATTATTACATGCGAAACAACTTTTGTAGATGTATAAGGGCACCCGCAATGGCTGACTCATAAGCTGGCTCTTAACATTTTTATATTTTAATAGAAGAGAGAGAAAAGGTAGCTCTTGATCAAAAGCCAGGCTCATACACACATTCCAATATCATGTGAGAGTATCATGTGGGTCTAATCATACTACGAGCCATTGCTAAGAGCTAGCACTATTGGAGAGGTTGGCTTAGAGCTAGTAACTGACATACCATTGCGGGTGCCCTAAGTATATGTAATTTTCTTTATTATTATTGATTTCTCCAATAAAATATAGAATTGAACTTATTTTGGGACTGAGAAAGTAGCTTTTAGGCCTCCTTTGGAACAAAGAAAAATATAGGAATTTTAGAGGATTTCAATCCTATAGGAAAGTTTCTTATACACCTCTTTGGATTTGAACCATATGAAATTCCTTAGGATTTCCATGGGATGCACGAAAACATAGGAATTTTAGAGAAAAACTAACATAAGGTTGGACCTCGTGAAAACTTTCCTTTCTTATCTCTCTTCTGGTTCTTATATTTTTCATGTGTTCCATCTAAAGGCTACATTAGAATTTTTCCTGTATTATATATTCATGTAGGACTGCAAGTTTCATGCAACTCTAATCCTTTGTTTTCCTATTCCTGTGTTTTGAGAATCCTGCCTTCCGAAGAAGACCTTATATTGTTGGACCTGTCCTTATACATTAAAGTTATCCCTAAGAGCGAGTATAGTAAATGGATGTGAGTGGACTTGCTGTGGTGGAGGAGAGAGATGGAGAGAGAAGAGAAATGGATCATAAGTTATAACCGGCTTAGACAAAAGAACCAATAAATTTTGTGGGACAGAGAACTGAATTATAGGTGAGCCAACTTTTATATAAGTAGAATGATAGATAAGCTATAAGTATCCATGCAGCTAACTGAGGGCAGTATTATTTAGGGCCCCTTTGAAACACGAATTGTATAGAAATTTCACATAAATCCATTTATTTTTTATAGAAAAAACACGGGAACAAGGGAAAAAAAATCCAAATGGGAAACACATTGCAGATAGTCAGATACCTCTGAAACTACTCGTAACTGCATAGGCAGAGAAGATCCGGCGGAGAGCGAGCCAGCGGGGTGTATGAGATCTTTTGAAGCATTCAGTTTGTTCGCTTGGGTTGATCTGGCTGGCTAAAAGTACTGCTAGCAGGTTTTCTGTGAGAGAAAAACACTGCTGGCTGGCTGATTTGGCTGAGCGAACAGACTGATTGTGTATGAGATCTCTGCAAGTCGCCTTGAGAACTGAGACATGCTGATTCTCTCTTTCCTTGACCACGGCGTATTGGCATACTCTGGCGACTGCTGCTGCATACTACTGTACACACCAGTACCAGCCCATACCCAAATCCAGGCCTCGTTTAGTGAATTGGGGAGAAAAACACTGTATCAGAATTCCTGTAGCAGTTCGTTTGTATTTGATAAAAATTATTCAAATTTTGACTAACTAGTCTTAAAATGTTCGTCTCGCAAAGTACAATAAAACTGTGCAATTAGTTTTTGATTTCATCAACATTTAGTTCTCCATGCATTTGCCGACATTTTGATGTGACGAGAAATCTTCTTTTTGCATAGTGAAATTTAAAGAGAATTGGGGGAACTAAGGCGGTGTTTAGATCCCTCAAACTTCCAAAAATTTTACAAGATTCCCTGTCACATCGAATCTTTAGACGCATGCATGGAGTATTAAATGTAGGTAAAAAAAATAACTAATTGCACAGTTTGTCTGTAAATGTCGAGACGAATCTTTTGAGCCTAGTTTGTCCATGATTGGATAAATTTTACCAAATAACAACGAAAAGTGTTACAGGAACTTTACACCAACTTTTACACTATCTAAGACGAACCGCACTCGAGTACTGTAAAACGTACGCTACCTGTCCACCTCATCTTTTACCGGAGAAGAGAGCCGCACCGGGTCCGTTAAAGTGTCCGGTACCGAGAGTCTCTGCGCCAAATATAGAGGGAACGGAGCGGTTTAGCAGACGTCCGCGAGGCACAGAATGGGGAGAGAGGAGAAAGCTGCAGCGGCGGGTCCCACATGTTCAAGTTACTAAAAAATATTATAACTCACAAACCAAAAATACAAATTAAATTTCGATTACACCATTAAATTCGCCTCAATAAATCCTTCAAAACTAGATCACACATGGATATATTTAGACAAAGTGACAAGTGGGTCCTACAGTGGATAGAGGATGATATAGAGGATGGATGGGTGCGGGAGAATTAAGTATAGAGGAGAGAATCTTGCTGACTAGGACGTATAGATGATGAATATAGAGGTCTATGAGTGCGGGTAGTCTAAACACTACCTAAACAAGGGGCCAGTAGGCAGCTGCCTCTAGGCCTGTGCTATCTGCTATCGCCATATTGCAAGGGGATCCTCACCACGTCACCATCACCTCTAGAAAATCATCTGACGTGGCCTAAACGGTTTGCATGAGATGGAGGCCTTGTTTAGTTCGGCAGATTTGGGACGGCTGAATCACTGTTTCGCATTGTAGCGTATTGTAGCATTTTGTTTTTTAGTGTAAAAAATTGTTCAAAAAATGATTAATTAGGCTCAAAATATTCGTCTCGTAAAGAACAACAAAACTGTGCAATTAGTTTTTGATTTCATCTACATTTAGTACTCCATACATATGCCGACATTTTGATATGACGGGAAATCTTCTTTTTACATAGTGAAATTTAGGGAAAAATTTGGCATCAACAGGGCCGGAGAAGTAGTCCTGCCGGCGGCCGGCATCCCAGGCGGCTTGCTCGGCTGGTCGTGCCTTTCCATGCATGCTGGCACTGTCAGCCTGGCATGCACAGTTGCATACTCCTACTGCTGCCTGCACTGTGCTGGTAGCAGCATGCAGTCGTGTAGAGGAATAGGTACGGGCCGTTCGGCTGGAATTATAAGCCGGCTGAAAAACACTGTTGGCTGATTTTTTAAGAGAAAAATACTGTTCTGACTGAAAAAATAAACCGAAAAAGACGGATTATAAGCCAGATGAACAGGGCATACGTCCGACATGTCTAGGTAGCCGTAGGTCTACGTGGCGGGACCACCGTCAGCGTCTGGGCATCCATTAGCCTCGACCCTTCATGGCGGCGGGGCTCCGCCGGCCGCCGCAGCTTTGATCGGGTTCGCCGCCGCCGCCGCCTCGCCGCGCGTTGGAGTGATGGATCCAGCCTGGACAAACCGAGGCAGAGCCGGACAAGGCCCCCAAATGTATCGTTTGGGCCAGGTTTCCCTACGGACACAAGACGTGGGCTTTTTTTTTCTGGGCCCAGCAGGCTAAATCGCTCAGAAGTTCGTCTCCGAACTCGGCATCCTGCGGGATAAAGAAATATCAGTAACATCAGATTAGTCCCGTATCGGCCCCCCTGATCTTGCGTGCGCCTAGAAGGGAGTACAAAATAACTCCCCCATCATCCCTGATCCTTACTTACTTACCTGAACAGGGTCGATTGCTGATAAAAAAAGCAATGGCTTAGGTTAGTGGCTTCCATTGCACTTAGGAGGAGCGTTAGCTTACCATCTTCTCAAGTAGAAGAGTGGATGTCGTAATTTATGGCAGAGGGGGTACGTGTTCGCGTGGCCCCTACCAATATAAGGTTAAGTTTTGTAATTATAATTATATGATTGATACTTGGTAGTATAGTGTTGTACTCTTACTCAAATTATATGTGTTTTGCATGTTAGAATAATAAAGTTTGTCCGTTTGTGTCCAACTAATTATTGACAAATCATTGATTATTAACAATGAAGCACTAGGATTCTACGTCGATTTCCAAAAACATTGGAACTTAAAGAGATTAACAATGGAGCCCTAGAATTCTACATCGATTTCCGCTAACAATGGAACTTAAGGAGACAAGCAAGAAATCTCACAATTCTGAACCTTTCTTTGCTGCTTGTGGATTCCGAGTTTGAGTTCAACAAATGTGTCGTCTCGGAACATGTCAAACAAACTAGGCATGGAGTTGCTCTCGGACTGATGCTCCCAACATTTGAGTTGGTCACTTGGGCCAACTATTTTGGCCCATTTGTGCTTGAAAAAACCCATGTCTCGGCTTGTCCGTCAATCAGGCCGAAGGAGGAGAATACAAAACATGGGCTTTACCCAGCCCAGGCCTATATATATATATATATATATATATATATATATAATGACTGAATATTAGTTTGCTTAGCGTCCTGCGCTGTGGGGAGGACATGACAGGGGTTTAGTATCAGTTAATTAGTCCCATATCGGTTTATATATATATATATATATATAATGACTGAATATTAGTTTGCTTAGCGTCCTGCGCTGTGGGGAGGACATGACAGGGGTTTAGTATCAGTTAATTAGTCCCATATCGGTTTCCCAATCTTGCTTACCTCTAAGCAAGGACTACAAAGTGAACCTCAGGTGCATCCATACTTACCTGGACGGGGTCAATAATAGCCATGGCCTAAGTTAGCGGCCTCCATTGCACCTTTGAAAGTCCCTAGTTTGGTTTTGGCTAATTGATGAAACCTAGGACTAACCTTTGTATCTAAGTGGATGATTTAGATAAAGGTGATCATTGAATATGAGACATGACATTGACTCATGTGACCAAGATGATGAAGACCAAGATGATGCTTGGCTCGATGGACCGGTTGTGAAGGTGAAGGGCAAGTCGAGGCTTCGAAGCGAAGGACCATGCGATGGTGAAGCTTGAGCAAGACTTGGCGCCGACGGACCGATGCAACGTGAAGAGCAAGTGAAGTCAAGGTCGATGGATCGATACGGTCATGTGATGATATGAAGTGGATCATATCTTTTAGAAAAACAAAATGGGCTCAAGGCAAAGGTATAACCATAAGGCCATTTTATTTTGCACTCAAGACACCATAGATGGTGTGAGTGTTTTAGGATCGATAGCCGAACTATTAAGAGGAGAAGTCTTATCGGTTATTCGACGCACGGGTGCCACTAGGTGAATTCATGAAGTGCATTGCATGTAGGGCCTAATGAGCTAACTGGAAAACCTTTAAAAATGATTATGAAAATGCTAACACACGTGCACAAGATGGTGATCACTTGTTGGTGTTGGCACATTTACGAAGGCGATGAAGTTTGAGCGGTAGAGAGGGTTTGGGTCCTTCTCTCCCTCCCGCCGAGCTTGCGAGCGCGGGATTCAGGCGTTTTCGAGGAGTTGAAGTGCCTATTTTCCACTACGCCGGAAGTCGAAAAAGAAACGGAGGCGAACGGAGGTCACAGTGGTGACCGGACGCTGCACCGGACGCGATCACGGTATGACCGGACGCATCCGGTCAGTACAACGCAGCAGTCAGGCGCGCGGGTGCTAGGGTTTGTAACCGGCGCGTCTAGTCACTCGCGGGACCGGCGCGTCCGGTCAGGCGACCAGAGGAAACTGAAGTTCACAAGGTCGATCGGACGCGCGGCACGTCCGGTCACACATGATCGGACGCTGAAAGGTCTTGATGGCTAGAGGGGGGGTGAATAGCCTATTAAAATTTTCTACAAAGACAAGCTAAACAAGTTTATCAATAAAACAAATAGCGAGATGCGAGTTTTGCTTAGCCTACGGGGTGTTTGCAAGCCACCTAACCAATTCACAATTCTAGTAATTGCACTCAACCGCACAAGTCAAACTGAGAAGGAAACTACAACTAGCAAGCTACACAAGAAGCTACTCTAGCAAAGCTAACTAGCTAGCAAAGATAACTAAGAAAGAAATGTGGAGTTGAGTTAGGAGGGTATCACCGAGGGGCGAAGTATTGAGCCAACCAATATGATCAACAATGAATACCAAGATAACCGAACACCTGGATCAATCAATCACAATATGAAAGTGATGACACGAAGATTTATCCCGAGGTTCACGTGCTTGCCGGCACGCTAGTCCCCGTTGTGTCCCTTTTCACCACGTGGTTCGGTGGCTAATCGGTCACACACCGAGCCTCTCAAAAGGCGCCACAAGAACCTACCAAATGGCAAAAGGTTGCAATGACACGAGCAATATACTAATGTTGCCTTTGGCGCTTCGCCGAGGTAGGCACAAACCCCTCACAATCACCGGAGGTGGCCAAGAACAAACACCAACTCTTGCCAACGCCTCCAAGCTGCTCCAAGCCGTCTAGGTGGCGGCAACCACCAAGAGAAACAAGAATCCCGCAGCAAATCAACCACCAAGTGCCAACTAGATGCAATCTCACAATACAAATGCACTTGGATCACTCAATCTCACTTCGAATATGCAAAGAAGCAAGAGAGATGAGTGGGAGGGGAGTTGCTTAGCTCAAAGTGCTCACAAGTATGTCAAATGTTCGAGAGAGAGAGCCTTGAGCCGGCCAACGAGTATTTATAGACGTACCCCTTCGAATATAGCCGTTAGAAACTTGAAACAGCCGAAGTCGCGTTGACCGGACGCGCTGGTCCAACTGACCGGACGCGCCGGTCGCGCAACGGCTAGTTTCGCGAAGCACCGACCGGACGCGCCGGTCACGACCGGACGCACCGGTCCCGTAACTGACCGGACGCGCTGGTCAACCCTGAGCCGCGCACAACGAACCAGCGACCGGACGCGCTGAAGAACTGACCGGACGCCACAGTGCCCGCGTCCGGTTGGAGTCCAGTAAGCTCCCTGGACGACCGGACGCGTCCGGTCGCTTGTGACCGGACGCGCCTCGCGTCCGATCAAGCAACTGAAAAACGCGCAGATACTGGACACTGACCGGACGCGTCCGGTCAAATAGTGACCGCGTCCGGTCCAGCGTCCGGTCACCACTGTGACCCCCGTTTGCCTCCGTTTCTTTTTCCGACTTCCGGCGTAGTGGAAAATAGGCATTTCATTTCCCCGAAATCGCCTGAATCCCGCGCTCGCACGCTCGGCGGGAGGGAGAGATGACCCCAAACCCTCTCTACCGCTTAAACTCCAACGCCATCACAAATGTGCTAACACCACCAAGTGATCACGTCATGTGTGAGTGTGTTAGCATTTTCACAATCATTTTTCGAGGCGATATTAGTTCTATCCAAATGCATATGATCATGAAATGCACATCTAGAGGCACTTAGGAGTTCAATAGCCGCGTCATTCCCCTCTTTATAGTACGGCTATCTATCCTATAATGTAACCACACCCACTAGGTGTTTTGGTTACTAAAACACAACCCTTAAGCATATACCTTTGCCTTGATCACGTAGGGTTGCGTCCAAATCCAAGTGTGGCCATCATGATCACCATGTCCATCTTGCCACCAACCTTGGAGTGTACTAATCCTCATATGCTACATACAACTTAGGCATGGGATTAGTACTTAGGCATTGTCACTAATTACCAACACCAAACATAGGACTTTCAGACGCGTCCGGTCGTTGAGGGAGCTTACTGGACTCTAACCGGATGCTGGCACTGTCGCGTCCGGTCGTTTGGCGGGCGCGTCCGGTCGTTGCCTAGGGCACGTCCGGTCGTTGGTTTGACCGTTGGGGTTCAGTGACCATTGGAGGATCGAACGCGGTTGAGCGCGTCCGGTCAGTTTTGATCGGCGCGTCCGGTCATCCCGAAAAGGACCCGGTGAAGGGGTATAATGGCTCTATTCGTTGGGATGCTTATAAATACTTGTTGGCCGGCCCTTGAGGAGGTCTCTCGTGATTTCTAACACTCTTGTGCATCCTTTGAGCTAGAGCTTCTCCTTCCACTCATCTCTCTTGCTTGATTGCAAATCAAAAGTGAGATTGAGTGATCCCAAAGTGCATTGCATAGCTTGAGGGCATCTAGTGGCACTTGTGGGTGGTATAGCCGGTGGATTTCTTGTTACTCTTGGAGAGTACCGCTCCTAGTCGATTTGGAGATTGTTGGAGGCGTTGGCAAGAGAAGGAGATTGTTCTTGGCCACCTCCAGTTGATTGTAAGAGGTTCTTGTGCTTTCCTCGGCGAAGCGCCAAAAGCAACTCTAGTGGATTGCGCGTGTCATTGAGTTACCTCACTTAAGAGTGGTGTCTTGTGGTGCCTTGCAGGACATGCCTTGAGGGGCAAGTGACTTGAGGGTTGCACCGAGGAACCATCTAAGTGTTGGTCGACACAGCCGGTGACGTAGCTTGTCGGTGCACAAGTGAACACCGGGTGAACAAAATATTATGTCTCTTGTCTCCCGGTGATTGGTCTTCATATTGTGTTGTTGTCAATATTGATTGATTGTATATCATCTTGGTGATTGGCAACATCTTCACTCCACCATCGGTATAAGATTCACAATCCTCTCTCGCATTTACTTTTACTAGATTATATTGTGTAGCTCTAGTGGTAGCCTTTGCTAGTAGTTGTTAGCTTGCTCTCTAGTGTAAGTTTAGTGACATAGCCCTTGTGTGAACTAGTGATCATAATCTACTAGACTTGTGGATAAGAGGCTTGCATCACTACCGTAGGCTAAGCAAAACTCGATTTACGCCGTTTGTTAATCTAACAAGTTTTCTTAGTGTTTATTATAGAATTTTTATAGGCTATTCACCCCCCCTCTAACCATCTAGGACCTTGCAACCTTGGAGGAGCGCTGGCTTACCATCTCTCCAAGTGGGAGAGTGGACGTCATAATTTATGGCAGAGGGGGTACGCGTTCGCGCGGCCCCTACCAATTCTAATTATTTTAAGTTTTTTATTTTGAATTTTGATTTTGATTAAATTAATTAATAGTTATAATTATAATATTTCTGATTAATTATTATATTATTACTAAGTATTGTTATTATTAAGTATAATATATTATCATATTATTGTTATTATCATTATTTATATTGTATGCAATTTCAATTATTATTCATTAGAATTAGATTGCCAATTTGAGATTGTTTTGCTTCGATTTTCCTAGTTTTGAGTTGAACAAAATGTCTAAACTTTTTCGCAAAAGAAAGGAAACAGAATGTCTAGCAGATTTTGAGTTGCTCTTTCAGCCGGAAGCCGCCTCCAGCTGAGTTGGGCCTGAAGGGGCCTTTGGCCTGCGGAGTGTTGACTGGGCACGGTGAGCAACACATGGCTTCCTGATCTCCGGCATCGCATGAAGACTCCAACGGAGTGTTGACTGGGCATGGTTAACAACACATGGCTGCAGAGCGTTGACTGGGCACGCTGAGCAACGCATGGCTTCCTGCTCTCCGGCGTGGCATGAAGACGCCAACGGCATGGGGAGGCAGACGCGGCGGCGGCTGAAGCCACACTTGTCCGGCGTCCGCCATCGCCGCCGCTGAGGTTGACGAAGATGGCCTCACATGCCACGGCTTACACACAACCTTACATCGCACGCCATGGCTTCCTCATCTCCAGGCCTCCGGCGTCGCATGAAGACGCCAACAGCATAGGGGAGGCAGGCACGGCTACGGATGAAGAAGCCCCTGCCGTCCGCCATCGCCGCCACCCAAGTGGCTGAGGTCGACGAAGATGACCTCACATACCAACCTAGCACACATCCTGCGTCTCCCATTTCAGAAGAGGATGATAGCGTGAGCCTGACGCCAATTTCAATCCACACTTCAAAAGGTACGCAATTCCGATTTCGCTGCATAATCATGCCTAAGTTTCAGAATAAAATTCCTTTTTTATAAACCAAAATCATGCCTAAATATTTAGACTCCATGTCTAGTTCATGATCAATTACAAGATCAGTGACTCCAACCGCATGCATGCAAACACATAGAGCTGGCAGCACTGTAAATACCACGGGTACAAATTTGCTCAAAATTTATTGTTTCAAAATTCTAACGTGTGCCCGGTATTTAACCTAAGTATGGCAGCGGATCGGGTTCGGTGAGGGTATCCGCGGGTTTCAGTTTCTGTGCCTGTTTTTCGTCCACGGATTTTCGGGTTCGGATACCCGAAATACCGTGGTATTGGGGCGGATCATAAATTTCACCCGTGGAGCTTCATCGGGCCCCGAAAGATTGAGCCCATTAGAAGCCCAACTAGGAACCCTAGTATATAAGCCTGAAATCCTCGTTCCTCGGTCGCTCAGCTCTCATCCGCATCCCATTCCCAGGCCGCACCCACCCGACGGGTCATGGCGGCTTGTCCTCGTCTGCTTCCCCGCACCCCGTTCGCGACCTCACCGGCTCCCCAGCCCCGCAGTCCGCCAGTCGGCAGCCGGCACGGGCGCTCACGGAGTCGCGGCTCTTCCGCTTTCCCGCACCCCGCTTGCGACCTCGCCGGCTCCCCCCTCTATCATTTGCTTGCCTCACCTTCTTGCTTTTTGGACGCTGCACCCTCACCTTCCTGCTTTGGATGCTGCAGATCGATGGAGGAAGAGGAACAGAGGAGGCGGGATGCTGAAGGCCAGCGCCGATTGGGGGAAGAACGGCCGCGGCCCGCACAGGCGGCCGCACGGCTCGACGGCGAGCGTGAGCGCCTGGGCATGCATCCTGGCGTGGATGAGGCGCGGGCGAGGCCTGACGCCGGCTGTACGCCACCATTCATGAATCTAAACTAGATTTGGCTGCACGATCTAATCTGAACTCTGATTGTATCGAGGAGGATGGGGGATCGAGAAATTCCAGAGGGATGGGAGCGGAGAGCAGATGGAGACGCTCGGATTGGGGCTGTCATTGTTGGTTTCAACAACAACAATATAGCCTTTTGTCTCAAGCAAGTTGTGTAGGCTAGAGATAAAACCCAAAAGAGACGAGAAACAGATAGACACATAAATGAACATAAAGGGCACAAGACAAAAAGAGGTCACGGTTCGGGCACGATGATTACCGATCTCCAACCGCTCCTGTCTATAGTTAAATCCTTGGAGATATTCCACTTTTTAAGATCTCTCTTAACGGACTTGTCCCAAGTTAGTTTAGGTCGACCTCTACCGCTCTTTACATTATCGGCCCGCTTTAAAATTCCACTACGCACGGCGCCTCAGGAGGCCTCCGTCGGACATGTCCGTCAGATTGGGGCTGTCATTGTTGGTTTGTGAAAAAAAAATTCGGGTTTCGGATTATCCGTTGGGAATCGGGGATCCGCAGGTTTCGGTTTTCGGAATGGTTGGGCGGATTCGGGTTTCGGTTTTGGGTACACAGACACTCTATCCGATCCAAATCCGTCCTGTTGTCATCCTTAATTTAACCGGACATATTATAGCTGATGAATACAACAAATGAATTGCTCTCCTCCGCAGCCCGTGCAAGGGTTGAGTGCGTTCTGCTACTTACCATATACAAATATATATAAACACACTTGCCTTCTGCTACGGCCTCATATTGTACAATGTACATTCATATGAACACTGAAGATGGTACATCCAAGAAGAGCGGCTGAATCCATGAACTGAATGGCCCTGAGGCATGACTAGCACATGGTGGCTTCTCATACCTAAGATCATGACGTGTCAGCGGAATGAGAATGCGATTTCCTCTAGTGTCCTTCCTTTGGTCTCCGGTACCCACAAGCACACGAAAATGAGGGCCATGGTAGACACAGCAGCATAGATAGCAAAGGTTCCTGATAAAAAAAAAAAGACAAGGTAAGATCCAATGTCACAAGGGAAAGCACATTCTTGAAGGGAGGGGAGGAAAAAGAAAGAGACCTCCATTGCTCCAGTTCAACATTAGGCTTGCAGTCATTGTAATGGCCCATGCTGTCAGCCAGTTCGCAAGGGTCGCAACACTTCCAGCAAGGCTCTTGATGTTAACAGGAAGAATCTGAAAGGAAAACAATGTAAATTCATAAATCTCCCCACAAGTTTGCAGATGCAGTATCTCTAGGCATTTCATTACGCATGCACATTGGGCAGCTAGATAAGCTGCTCGCTGTCATTCGTGTTTTAATTAATAACTAAATGAGGTAATTTCAGTATTTTGAGGTAGGCATAGCTGTCCTCTGGCTAGAGAAAATAATGCAGTTTCCCATGCAATTTGAAGGGGCAACTACAGTTCATAAATAACAAGAGTCTGTACCATTTTAAAGAAGCTATAGCTATGTCTGGGTTGTGGATCTGGGGTTGCAGTATCTCAGAGTGCATGAAATTCAGAGCTGGGAACTCGGAGCAAAAGTGCTAAGTGGTTCTCATAATAATTACATATAGTGAAGATAGCAAAGAAACATTAGTGAATTAAAAGCTCTGTATGTATAATATAAAAAGCTAGAGTAACCTATACCTCAGACATAATGACCCAGGGAATTGCTCCCAAGCCAAGAGAAAATGCAATCACAAATGCCTGGAGAGCAAAAAACAAGGCCTCAAACAAGCTTCTCTCAACAAGGGGGACAAATAATATGTAATAGTACTGCGACTAACCACAAGTCCAGCCAGTGAAAGCATACTCATTGTAGAGTATAAGTGAGAACCAGCAGTTATGTTGTCCTGTTCCAGAATTGAAGCAAGAATGTTTCAGAATGGAATGACAATGTCGATACACTTTAAGCAATACGATTATTTCGGTAGAGTGCGCTGTAAACAATAGCATGCTACTATTAACCTTTTAAGTGACATTACCTTCACAAAAAATGATACAGAAACAATAACAAGAGTAATGACCATTCCTGTGGTAGAAATCTGAAAAGACAACTCAATTAACATAACTGGATAACCATGTCCAATAAACAATTGTGATGGAAAGTTGGAAACTAACAATGAGAAGAAGCCTTCGACCAGCTTTGTCAGTCAACCAGGTTGTCACTCCAGTAGCAATCACCTGAAATGATAAGATCCCATTAAGTATGCAGTGCCAAGCCCACATCTGCTCAAAGTTTGTCCGAGAAACAAGGGACGTAACAACTTTAAAACAAATATACCTGAACAACCCCCAAACCAAAGGTTGCTAGATTACTGTTTGTAATACCTGTTCAGGAAGAGAATTCAGTAAGATATCAGATTTGGAAGTCTAGGTTCTAGAACTCTTCTTCCCCATTTTTTTTACATATTAAATGAAGCATTGTGGTATTGTCAAGGGCGTCAAGCCCAAGAACGGGCGGACCTCGGCTACGTAGTTCGTAGCCTTGATCCGTGGTAGCCGGCGGGGTTTTGCCCCCACGCCGATGAACGTCGCCGGGTTATGCCCCCTGGCGGCTGAAGAGAAGAGGGAGGAATTAGATAGGTATAATCTTTGCTTATCCCTCTGAATGTGCGGTTACAGGAGATAAATGGCCTCAGGCCCAACCAACTGGAGCAACAAGCTCCTCTAATTTAGGAACTAATAATAGAAAGATAACAAATAATGGAAGGCTATTAATCAGCTAACAATTCCTTCCTACTCAGCCACTATCGTGACTTGTGGCCAGGGCTGGGCCCTGCTCCGCCTGAGCCTGCTGCTCGGCGCGTTCCTGGGCGCGGCGCACGTCCCTGGCTCGGCGACGCCTGGTGTACTTGCGCCCGAACATGACATCTCCCTCCCCGCCGAGAATCAGCTCGTCCTCGAGCTGGAACGCCGGGTACTTGGCGCGGAACGCCGCCGTGTCTTCCCACGTCGCCGAGGCAGCTGAAGCACCCTGCCACTGGACGAGGACCTGGGGCACACCACTGACGATGCGATAGCGCACCGCGCGCGCAGGTTCGGGGTCGATGGCGCCATGTCGGAGAGGAGGCAGAGGCGGTGCTGCAGCTGGAGGCTCTCCTTGGAACTTCTTCAACAGCCCCACGTGAAAGACGTTGTGAATGCGGGCGCCGGCTGGTAGGGCAAGCCGCACAGCGACGTCGTTGATGAGCTCGATGACCTGGTACGGACCGCAGAAACGGGCCTTGAGCTTGCCGCCGGTGGCCTGGGGCAGTGAGGAGGCCGAGCGCTGGCGAAGACGAAGCAGCGCCCAGTCACCAACTTGGTAGCTGACTTGACGATGATGGCGGTCGTAGAACAGCTTCTGAGTGGCTTGAGCTTGCTCCAGGCGGGCACGGACATCAGCCAAGAACTCCCCGCGTTCCGCCATGGTCTTGGCAACTGCCGGAACCCTGGTGTCGCCGGGCTCATACGAGCAGATGGACGGCGGATCGCGCCCGTAAACGACGCGGAACGGCGTATCACGCAGCGACGACTGGTAGGCAGTGTTGAACAAGTACTCCGCCCACGGCAGCCACCGGAGCCACTGCCGCGGCCGATCGCCCGTCAGACACCGCAGGTACATGATGATGACGCGGTTGGCCGACTCGGACTGCCCATCCGACTGCGGATGGAACGCCATCGTCATGTGGAGCTTGGTACCCATCAGCCTCATAAGTTCCTGCCAAAACAGAGACGTGAAGACAGTGTCCCGGTCGGAGACCATGGACTGCGGTACCCCGTGGAGGCGGACGACTTCACTGAAGAATGCTTGGGCGACGGATTCGGCGGAGTAGGGGTGGGCCAATGGGATGAAGTGACAATACTTGCTCAGGCGATCCACCACGGTGAGAATGACTGACTTCCCGCGGACGCGCGGCAAGGCTTCCACGAAGTCAAGCGCGACGTCGGTCCATATGCCCTGCGGCACCGGAAGCGGCATCAAGAGGCCCGCCGGGTGAAGATGCTCAGACTTGTAGCGCTGGCAGACCGCGCAAGCCCGCACCAGCGCCTGCACCTCCTCCTTCATATTAGGGAAGTGGAAGTCACGGCGGAGGCGGTGCAAGGTACGATGAACGCCCTCGTGTCCGTCCTCATGGACCGCCCGGAGGAGCTCCTGGAGCAGTGGCGACGCTGTCGGGATGTAGAGGCGCCCCCCAAACAGCACCATGCCGTCGACGATGGTCCAGGTCGCAGGCCGGCTCCCAGCAGTGATCTCGGTGTGCAGTGCCACCAAAGCCGGGTCCTGGAGCTGTGCTTGACGGAGTCGGTCGACGAAGTCGAAGCGCGGCCCAGAGATGGCCAGCAGCTCCCCATCCTCAGTATCCCGCCGGGACAGCGCATCTGCGACGGCGTTAGCCGCTCCCGGCTTGTACTCCACGGAGAAGTCGAAGCCCAGCAACTTGCCCACCCAATGATGCTGTGGAATGGTGGACAAGCGCTGGTCCAGCAGGTACTTTAGGCTGTAGTGATCAGTCCGGACGACGAAGCTGCGCCCCCACAAGTAAGGTCGCCAATGGCGGACTGCCTGGACCAGCCCAATGAGCTCCCGCTCGTAGGCGGCGAGCGCCCGGTGTCGCGGCGCCACCGGCCGGCTGTAGAAGGCGATCGAGTGGCCGTCTTGGATGAGAACAGCCCCGAATCCATGGGATGACGCGTTGCACTCGACGACGAATGGCTTGGCGAAGTCTGGCATGCCCAACACCGGCGCGGTGGTGACTGCGGCTTTGAGCTCGTCGAAAGCTGCAGACGCCTCATCACTCCAAGCGAAGCCGTCCCGTTTGAGCAGGGCGGTGAGGGGTGCCGCGATGGAGCCGTAGTTGTGGATGAACTTGCGGTAGTAGCCCGCCAAGCCAAGGAATCCGCGGACCGCCCGCGGGGAACGGGGCACCGGCCACTCCACGATGGCCTGCACCTTGGCCGAGTCCATGGCCACGCCTGCCGCCGAGATCGTGTGGCCGAGGTAGGCGACCGACGGAACGCCGAACGCACACTTGGAGCGCTTGACGAACAAGGAGTGGCGACGGAGCTCGGTGATGACGATGCGAAGGTGCCTGAGGTGGTCCGCCCAAGACATGCTGTAGATCAAAATATCCTCAAAAAACACCAGCACGAAGCGACGAAGGAAAGGACGAAGCACGTCGTTCATGAGCGCCTGGAACGTGGCCGGGGCGTTGCACAGCCCAAACGGCATGACGAGGAACTCGTAGAGGCCGTCATGGGTGCGGAAAGCCGTCTTGTGGACGTCGTCTGCCCACATTTGCACCTGGTGGTACCCCGACCGTAGATCGAGCTTGGTGAAGAACTGCGCGCCATGGAGCTCATCCAGCAGCTCGTCGACGACCGGGATGGGGTAGGCATCCTTCACCGTGATGGCGTTCAGCTCGCGGTAGTCGACGCAGAAACGCCACGAGCCGTCCGGTTTCTTGACTAGGAGCACCGGAGAGGAGTAGGCTGAATCGCTTCGCCGCACGATGCCCTGCTCCATCATGGTCGCGCACTGGCGTTCCAGCTCGTCCTTGTGCGCGGCGGGGTAGCGATATGGGCGGACCGCCACCGGGGCCGAGCCGGGCTTGAGAGTGATGCGGTGGGCGCGCCCCCGGGCCGGTGGCAGGCCGGTTGGCGCCGCGAAGATGTCCTCAAACGCGTCCAGCAGCTCGTCGAGAAGGGGCTCGGTCACTGGTGTGGCCGCATGCAGACGTGGAGGGGATGGGGGTGCAGTGCCGCGCCAGCACACGGTCTGCCCCTCGTGCTGGAAGACCATGGTGCCTGCCGCCACGTTCCAGACGATGTCACCCAACGGCGCCATCCAGTTGGTGCCGAGGACGACGTCGTAGCCCGCCAATGGCATGAGGTACAGGTCGACGGTGAAGGTCATGCCATCGATGACGATCGGAGCTTGACGGAGGATACCAGGGCAGGAGATGCGCTCCCCGTTGGCCACTGTGGCCGTCATGCGAGGGCGCGTCTCGACGGGCAGCCCCGCGCGCTGGGCCGCGGCCTCGCCGATGAAGCTGTGCGTGGAACCCGTGTCGACGAGCGCGGTGAGGTCTGCTGCCCCCACACGTACGCGAAGCTGGATGGTGCTGCTGACGGCCACCCCGGCAACCGCGTGGAGGGAGAAGACGGGCGCCTCCCCGGACTCGTCGTCCTCAGCGAGTTCGACGCCGTCGATGTAGAATATGCGGCGACACACCCGGTTGTGGCCGCGTGAATAGGGCTCGTTGCAGTTGTAGCAGAGGCCCAAACGACGCCGTTCCGCCTGCTCCTCCGTGGTAAGGCGCTTGGTTGGTTGGCCCCCTTCCCTGGCCGGTGGTGCTGGGAGGGCCAAGGGCACCCTGGGCGCGGGCAACGCCTGCTGTGCGGGCGCTGGCAGGACGGCCGGTGCGGAAGCCGCCGGGCGAGGTGCGGGCGCCGGCAGGATCGTCCGGGGTACCGCTCTGGGGGCCGCCTGGCTGAGGCGATCCAGCTCCACCAACTCCATCTGACGCGCCAAGCTCATGGCCGCCGCGAGTGAGGACGGTGCGTGGACGCGCACTTGATGGCTAAGCGGGGGCAGCAGACCGCCGGTGTAGAGCTGCACCCGCTGGTCTTCGTCGAGACGGCCGGCGCGAGGAAGAAGCGCTTGGAACCTGTTGGAGTATTCTTCGACGGTCCCCGTGCGGCGGCACTCGGAGAGTTCGAAGAGGGGCGCCGAACGCAGGGGCGGCCCGAACCGCAGCTGCAGAAGCTCCTTGAAACGCCCCCAGGGCGGCGTGCCTTCATCCTCTTGGAGCTGGATGAACCAGAACTGGGCAATGTCCTCCAGATTGTAGGAGGCCATCCACACGCGCTCCTCCGGCATGGTGCGCTGCTGGCGGAAATAGGACTCGCACCGATTTATGAACAGCAGCGGATCAGACTTGCCGTCAAATCGGGGAAAATCCAATTTTTGGAACCGGGGCGGTCGATCGGTATGGTGTTGGCCGTCCTGGTGGCTACTCGCCGCGGAGGACTGGGCAGCTTTCTCCTTGAGGCCCGCCACATCGGCGGAGAGGGTCTTCAACATCTGGACGACGTCGGCGAGGCTGGGTTCGCCGTCACCCATGGCTGGATGCACAGAACAAGATACAGCCGATGATTGTGGGGAGGATGGTGGGGCTGGTGGTGGTGCGGTGGAAGCAGAAGGGCTGGAGGCGGCGGATTGGGAGGATCGACACGACGCTGATACCAGGTTGTCAAGGGCGTCAAGCCCAAGAACGGGCGGACCTCGGCTACGTAGTTCGTAGCCTTGATCCGTGGTAGCCGGCGGGGTTTTGCCCCCACGCCGATGAACGTCGCCGGGTTATGCCCCCTGGCGGTTGAAGAGAAGAGGGAGGAATTAGATAGGTATAATCTTTGCTTATCCCTCTGAATGTGCGGTTACAGGAGATAAATGGCCTCAGGCCCAACCAACTGGAGCAACAAGCTCCTCTAATTTAGGAACTAATAATAGAAAGATAACAAATAATGGAAGGCTATTAATCAGCTAACAATTCCTTCCTTCTCAGCCACTATCGTGACTTGTGGCCAGGGCTGGGCCCTGCTCCGCCTGAGCCTGCTGCTCGGCGCGTTCCTGGGCGCGGCGCACGTCCCTGGCTCGGCGACGCCTGGTGTACTTGCGCCCGAACATGACAGGTATCCATACAAAGCATGAATCGAACCGAAACAACGTAACTTTTATTTCCTGGACAAGTTCCAAAATATGCAAGCCAGAAAGCATATCTCAATTGAATTAGAATCTAGCAACAGAGATTGATCATGTTTTGGAGAATGTACCAGCAGCTTTGAAGATGCTCCCAGCATAAAATAGAATGCCATTGACACCACTTAGCTGCTGCAGGACAAGGAGACCGATTCCTATCTAAAAACAAGCCAATTAGCAAAACTGCAAAAGATTCAACATTAATATGTAAACAGAGAGTAACAAATAGCAAGGCACCAACCGCAAGGGGAACACTGTATCTCTTCTGCTTGATATCAGCAAACCTTATGGTTGTCCTCCTCCTTGATGATGCTACTGATCTCTGTGTAAAAAAAGGAAGATAACTATGTAATTCTCATCTCCTATGGTACATTATACTGCAAAAAATAAGAAAAATTATACACCAGGTTTTACTACTAGAGAGCAACGCATTGACAGCTGCCAGTGTACCATTGAGAACAAGATTAACAAAATATGTGTATCTTGGCGCCTGGACCTTGTGGTGTCATCGTAATCGATGTGTTTTTGATGGGGCATCTCCAATGCCAGCGGCTCGAAGTATTTCTTATCTCATGTCCCTTGCACTAGGTGTAGTTGAGTTTAGGTCGTGGTCGAGTTTTATTCTGTATAAGGACGCATTTGTCTTCCTAAAACTAAAATGTTGGACTGAGTCTACTGTGTGTGTATGTTTGTAAGTACACAGCTCTCCTGCGTGTTAAAGAAAAAAAATGTATATCTCTATCTCTAATATAACTAAACTGGAGTTTCCACTATTCATTACCTTTATTTCATTTACTTCTGCTGTGATGTCCGTCTGAAATCCTCGCAGAACTTGCAGTGAATATTCAAAATCCTCCATCTTCCCCATTTTTGCCTGAAACAAACAATCTGTTGTATTCAGGTCCTGCCATTAATGCTATGAAAAAGATAATAACATGGAATACTTACCAGCCACCTTGGGGATTCAGGGACAAAGAACAGTCCAGGAATCAGTATTGAACAAGGTAAAACGCCTAAAACATGTAGAAGTACCAGAAAAGTAGTTAGGAAAATGATTTGTACAAATAAAACAACCAAAATAGTCAACTGATTGGTGCTATGTAGCATATTGTTGTTTCGTATACTAAACCAATGGACTAAAGTTTTACGTCATACCTAGAACAGCAAGAATTCTCCAGGGAACAAACATGCCAAACAGGTAGGCAAGCAATATACCAATTGTGACGGAGAGCTGTAAAAGAAATTATGGATTGGTTCGAAGTTGACAACAACATTGACAGATCAGAAGAAAGGCTACGCATAAATAACATTAATAAAATGTTGTCGTTCACTATAAAAAAAACTACCTGATTGACAGAACCAAGAGCTCCCCTCTGATCTTGAGGAGCGATTTCTGCAATATAAACCGGTACCTGGAACCATGAAATAGAAATTCCAATCATAAAAGTAACATTGGGCATAAAAACATCAAAGTATAAGTAACCAAGTTGCTAACATGTTCTTAAAACTGCATTGTTTAACCAGGAATGTCCTGTCGCAAAAACATGCACCAACAAGTGGTACGCTGGAGTTGAAGGCTACCTAGGTATGCTATTGCCATGCAAAGAAATTTACCCATTATCATGCTGGTTTTATAGAAAATTAAAACTTGACTGTACGATATGCAACAAATTGCATATAGAAAGTCAATTCCGGCAACAGTATTCGACATAGGATTTCAGTCACTTCTAAGTACTAATAGTCTCATTTGACAATGAAATAAGCATACCATTATTCCAAACGAGGGTCAGTGACCTTGATTTATGAGTTTTCTTGCCTAGTATTATTAATATTTAATTATGTAACCGAAGGAAGCCTTTTATTTAAGAGCTATAAACTCTGCATTTTTTTACTTGACTTGTTATTTTATTTTGTTTTCATCATACAACAACAACAACAACAACATAGCCTTTTGTCCCAAGCAAGTTGGGGTAGACTAGAGATGAAACCCAAAAGAGACGAGAAAACAGGGAGACACATAAAGGGACAAAAAGAGCACAAGACAAAAAGAGGTCACGGTTCAGGCACGTTGATTGCCAATCTCCAAGCGCTCCTATCCATAGCTAAATCCTTGGGGATATTCCACTCCTTAAGATCTCTCTTAACGGACTCGTCCCAAGTTAGTTTAGGTCGACCTCTACCGCTCTTTACATTATCGGTCCGCTTTAGAACTCCACTACGCACCGGCGCCTCAGGAGGCCTCCGTTGGACATGTCCAAACCATCTCAACCGATGTTGAATCAATTTCTCCTCAATTGGAGCCACCCCAACCCTATCCCAAATATCGTCGTTCCGGACTCTATCCCTCCTTGTGTGCCCACAACACCAACGCAACATACACATCTCTGCTACACTCAATTGCTGGACATGTCGCCTTTTTGTATGCCAACACTCAGCACCGTATAACATCGCCGGACGAATCGCCGTCCTATAGAACTTACCTTTCAGCTTCTGAGGCACCCTTTTGTCACAGAGGACGCCAGAAGCTTGACGCCATTTCAACCAGCCGGCTGAAATTCTATGCCTAACATCTTCATCAATGTCTCCGTCCTTTTATAGCATCGACCCTAAATACCGAAAAGTATCATTCTTGGCCACCACTTGCCCATCGAGGCTAACGTCTCCCTCCTCATGCCTAGTCGCGCTGAAATCGCACCTCATGTACTCGGTCTTAGTCCTACTAAGTCTGAAATCGCACCTCATGTAATCGAGGCTATGTTGACTGGAAGACTTTCTTAAGTCGTCTCAACATAGCCGGTCCCAAGCCCGGGTAAAGGAGGAGGGTGTGTTAAGGACTGGCGAACCAACAGTAAAAAAACAGCCACTCTCATGGATTTTGTTTTCATCATACCAAACTATATTTTCCACTAGAGCTTACTGCTTTGTTTCAAATGTGTCATGGCTTGGGATTGTTTGTCTGTATGGGCTTGTTACGACGTTAATTATGAAAAGCAGAATTTTCTATTCAAAAAATACCAAAGGACTGTAATCTTTAACAGTTGGAAGACGGATGAACATGAAAACGCCACTATTAATTTGTTTTACTAAGAGGGAGGAGAAAAGGGCTACATACTGTATAAGATATTACACCGACTCCAAATCCTTCTAGCAGCCGACCCATAAACAAGAAAGAGGAATCCTGAATATACACCAAATCAGAAGTAAAAAAACATTCACAGGTTATTGTCATATTGATGAACAAAGAAAATCAGCAGCAAAAGCATGGAAAAATGACGTCAGTTGAACTTACTTTTGCGAATGATATCGCGAGCCACCCAATTATGTTTGGAATTGCAGCGATCATGAGAGACTACAAGGCCAACCAAAAAATTCAATCAGTGCATCAGTCTAAAAAATCATCACGAGCAGATCTTTCAAGGTTCCCATTAGCAAAGCAGCTAAGCTTCCACTTTTTAACCTCCTATAGTACTTTTAACCTCCTATAGTCCTGATGCTATGCACGCTTAAACAATGATTCCATCAGTCCTATTGCATTGTGATTCATGATCTAGCAAAGGCAATAAGGTGGTAGTCTCACCCCCTTGCGACCGATATACTCTGCAAGTTGCCCACTGGAGATGGCGCCTACCATTGCCCCTACGTTTGATAACGATCCGAAGAGCGAGAACTGCATAGAAAAAGAAAAGGCCAAGCAGCATTAAGCAAGTGTAAGCATCACAAGGGAGGGACGCATCAACCGAGAAAACGTCACCTCGGAGAGGGAGAGGCCGAGGTCAGCAATGATGGCGTCCTGCGTGGGGGAGGAGTACCCGCAGGTGAAACCGAACTGGATGGGACCTAGAGCTACAATGAGCGTGCAGAGCGTGGCCGAGATGGCGACGTCGCGGAGGGAGAAGGCAGAGGAGCCTAGGCGCTCCATGAGGCTGGACTGCCGCGAGCCCATCATGCCGCCCGCCGGCGGCATGCGGTACCAGCTCCCGGTGTTCAGGAGAGGCTTCCGCAGGTCGGACGAGGAGGACGTCCTGCCCGCATCCTCCCCGCCACTCTCCTGGTCCCGAAAGCTCATGCCTGAGCCTTAGTTTCTTCTCGGCCGCACGGCAACGAACGAAGAATTGCTGCAAGTAGCGTCCGTCGATCTCGAGCGCTGGCGGAGGAGAAGAAGGCGAGTACGATCAGCGCACGAAATTGGATCTGATTGAATGATTAGCCGAGAGAAGGCAATCCACGCACGCAATCGAGCTGGGATTACTCACCGACTTGATTGAGGAAGGGAACCTAGGCCGCCCCGGTAGTGGATCTCCGGCGAGAAGGGGAGAGGAGGGTCCGTGGAGCGACCGGCGGCCTGGTGTTACGCTGCCCTGCGTCGCGCGCTTCGCCCGCCGCCGCTTCCGGGGTTGGCCCTGTGCGACCGGAGTTTGATTGCCGTCTGCAGAGAGGAGAGATTGGAGGGACCACGGACGGACGGACAGGGAAGGTAGTCTCGGTTTCTTCCGTTTTTCCTTTCGGCCGTGCATTTTTTAGCTGGGGGTATGTTAGTTTTGAAAATTTTCAAGATTTTCCGTCACGTCGAATGTTTAGACATATGCCTAGAATATTTAATGTAAATGAAAAAAACTAATTACACAGTTTGATAGAAAACCACGAGATGAATCTTTTAAACCTAATTAGTATATGATTGGACACTAATTGACAAATACAAACAAAATGCTACAGTAGCCAAAACCAAAATAAATCGCGATCTAAGCACACCCTTGGATAGAAAGAATGCGGGAAGGAGGGAGAAAGTTCATTAATTGACCAGATCAGATATTTTCAAGTACCATGCATTTCCTTTGAGGACCCGCTAAAAAATTTAGACAAAATTTCTTACATGCCATTGCCACTAAACCTAAATCCCATCTTAGTCGCCTAGAAAACATGATTTTTCATATATAATATTGGTTTTTAACGTTAATCCCTTTTATGCACGTTAGAAACTACCGGGTTTATTCCGGCCTAAGCCAAACCGGCGGATGATAATCCGGTCTAATTAGAGTAATTTGGACATTTCCTCATAGCAATTGTGTCATCATGTATAACTTATGTTATGCGATCATGTAGGAGCGGAAGCGACCAAGGAGGAGACCTTGAAGCCTAAGCTTGACTTCACAGTTACTCTCTCTATCCTAAGATAGAAGTCATTCTCGTTTCCCGAGAAGTCAACTTTTAAAAACTTTAACCAATTATATTGTCAGGTACCTAAACAAGGGGTACCCAAACTCAATGACTAAAAAAGACAAACCCCTGAGAAAACCACGCCAAAGGCTCCGCCCACGAGGGCAGAACGAGCCAAAACCACGCGCGGAACGTCTCGACTACATTCCGACTCGCACGAGGCTTGCTCGACGGGACGCCTCGACCACAGGGAAATCTCCGACTCGTACGACCCTGGGTCGAGCCGGTCGACCCGCCTCACTCACCAACTCTCAGACAAAGGTCAAAGCATTTAATGCAACCGCCAATCACTTCCTACCCCCATGGCTACAACGATACCAGCATGGAGGCAGTACCAGTGTCAAATCCCACTTTTTACTGCCCATCCCGGAATGGGCGGTGAAAACCTGTCACTGTATACGCCATGTCGGGTACAGTTCTACCACTGATCCCCCTCGAGGTAGAATACGACAAGTGTCGTACCCCGAAAATCCCGGGGCTCGGCCTTATCCATTCCCCGTCGACCCACCTCGATCCGGTCTCGAGCAACCGTCGGTCAACAAAGAAGCAAGGCCTGCACGCCACAGGACCCGGGGTCTCTTCACCGTCTCATCCTTTACGTCACCATGGTGTCCAGGGATGGCCGGCCATTTTCGGGGCACGTCGCTACAACAACTTTCACAGCGCTCGATAAAACTTCACTTCTAAGGCATCACCCGGCGCCTCTACCTTCTCTTGACCCTATAAAAGGGAAGACAGGGGACTCTACGAGGGAAGAAGAAAAAGAAGAAAAAGGAGAAAAAGGAAAAAAGAAAAACCAAGTCATCATCCCACCGTAGAGGATCAACATCTCAAGCAATCTCCTTTATATTCTCACTTTCTCTTCAAGACCTAGGATCGGCTCCCTCTCTCACAACTTGTAACCCCTACGCAAGCACTTAGGTGCAAGGAAATACAATACCCCCCGCTGGACGTAGGGCCTTCTTTCACCCGAACCAGGATAAACCCCCCGTGTATTCTCTTTGCATCACCATCCAAATTAGGGACACGCAGCACAAATTCACTCGTTGGCTTAGGACCCCCAAGGGTCCGAACACCGACAGTTGGCGTGTCAGGTAGCGGACGTTGCGTGCCACCATCGTTTTCCCGCTATTTTTCTGGATGGTTGACCCCAAACGTCCACTTCCGTTGGCCACGGTGATCTGGTTTAGGAGCTTGGAGTTCATGTCTCTTGGCCACGACTATGACATGGTCCTCCTCCCGCCCAGGCACCCAATCGACGGCGACCATGAGCTCTCCCAGCCTAGGGGAGCACTACGCCGGTACCGTCGCTCTCATCAGGCATGTGCCACCAGGCGACGGCGAGCCCAACGCAACCGCCATCATCGCCTCACGGGGAGTGACGGTATTCCCTGATCCGGCGCCCCTCAGCCGGATGCCGACACGGATTTCCTCACTGAGGATCTATGTAGGATGAGCTTGGCTGAGGGTAAGATACCGACGGGGTGTCCCGTCACTCCACCGCTCGGCGCGGCGCTGTAGCAGAACCTCCTAAATTATATGGCCCATATGCACCTATCATTGTCCCTAAGACCTCTGACGACTATGCATGTACACCAGATAACCTAAGAAGATCTATTGGGTGCCCTCGCAGGACCCCGATTCAACTACGTTTAACAACTCATACCAGGATCAACAAAGGAGTAACTACGACATTACAACATTTGTATAAAACTTTATATCAGAGTGCCGAAGAATAACAATAATGAATTTATAAATCATGATTAAGTTAACTTTTTACAAACTTAACTTGTATTGCGGAAGTCGAGTAGAACTACAAAAGACAACTTAGGTAGAGCACCTAAGTTAGGAGAGGACAATCAGATCATGTCAAGCCCACCGACATAACCTAATTAGCAGCACCAGTTAGCACATGCAACAGGGGTTAAC
Source organism: Saccharum hybrid cultivar R570 (assembly GCA_038087645.1). Taxonomy (NCBI): domain Eukaryota; kingdom Viridiplantae; phylum Streptophyta; class Magnoliopsida; order Poales; family Poaceae; genus Saccharum; species Saccharum hybrid cultivar. Next base: position 3,542,102 of record JAQSUU010000449.1, read on the forward strand.
AAACCCTGAGTACTTGAGGGTACTCAACAAGACTTACCCGACTAAAGAAAAGATTCTAAGGGCATGCTAGCTTTAGGGAATCAAGGTACGGGTATTCAAGAATCAAAAATTTTTTTGCAGAAAAGCTTACTAAAGTAAGTCCTTACCTTCAATATTTTACTTTTACCATTGATAGTTCATTAACCAATTCTAAGTGATCCTAATCTAGATCAAAGTAATTCTCATCAAGACCTTTCTTATTCTTTTTCTATTCCAGTTCTTAACTACGATGCAGGACAGGTGATCGAGTCTCCATAACCGAGGAGCAAATGACGATTCAAACCGATTATACCCAGCTGGGGATCTCTAACCTCACGACATATGTAGAACCAAAACTTGCATATGCCAACCCTCATTTAGGTCTTCCAAAACCAGAACGTGTCCATCGCCACCCGAGAGTACAGTACTCCTCGAACCCGGCCCGATTCTAGCCCCGAGGGTACACGCTACTCCCGCCATCTATCCACTCCCAGTGCGAGGTTAGATGTTCTCGTAATGGAATCACTAACATCTTGGGCTTACCTAAGGCATGAGGCTAGTTGCAAAGTCTCGAAACACAAACAAGAGTGCAACGTACGGTCCTTAATTGACAAGACGGAAACACTACATTGAGACTCCTTTCCCAATGCAAGTTAGCAGTGGCCAAACCACCCACCCGATCTTATAATTTATTCTCATATTTCAATATTCATTAAGTATGCCATCATGGCCATATAAACACTCATTTAAAAAGCTTAATTCAGTAAGCATGGCAAAGCATACTACGCATTTTCAGTAAAACAGATATCAAGGGTGATATCGCAATAATCAAGGGTGATAATGCAGCAATTGGGTTATCACTCAACTCCTAATTACTTAATACAGTAAACCATAGTATAAATAATAAAGATTTGTAAAACTCAAGGTAGGGTTTAAATGCACCGGGGCTTGCCTGCGTTGCAACGGTGGTTAGTTCTTGTAGAAGTCAAGTTTGACACCAACATCACGGTGGATGACACCTTTTCGAAGATTGATCAACACCAACCTCGTCGTCACTTGTTCACCACGAACATTCTCACTCTCGTAGGCACTACACGTATATAAATGATGTGATGCTTAACATGATGGAATGCATGCCATGATGCATGATAATGAATAAGACATAGCATAAAAGGGACATTTAGAAAGGATAAACATTAGTTATCTACTTGAGTACAACTTTCCTTCGCGGTACAGTTGCAATCCAATAGAACTATTAAACAACTTCAATCATATTAAAATGTTGTTAAGAAACTATTTAACTTTACTTTTTACCCAAGAGGTTGCATCTAATAACAAATAATTTTACCACACGACCACTAAGTAGTAAAATAGGTAAGTTAGTAAATATTAATGACCTAAGTTGATGACACTAACTAGTATTACAACTAGGGTTCATTAAGTGGTTAAGCCTAATGACTTTGATTAAATACATGAAATATCATTAATAAATCCTAGTTAACAAGTTAATCGTAAGCTCAAGCAACTCAATAAGATGCCATGGATCATCACATGTTAATGATCCAAGGTCAACAATCAATCCAAAAGTCACACAAAACCCTAAATTATCAAGTTTAAACACATGTTTAATTAATTAATTAATTAATTAAGACAGAAATTAAGAATAAAATGAATTTTATCCAATTAAGCCCAAACTTTTTCTACAGATTAATATTACCCTAAAACATTACCCAAAATTAATTTCATGATTTTTGGACTTTTATTTCAATTACTAAAATTCATGGAAGTTGCATTTAATAATTAATGGATCTAATTAAATCACTTACAAAAATTAATCAAAATTGACATTTCATATTTTTCCTCAATATTACACATCACAGGGAGGCTACACAAAAATTTTGAATATTTTGAAGCTCTAAATAATTCACAATTAAATAAACAAATTTGGTACTATTTAATATTTTCAGAAAAAGAAAAACAAAAACTTTACTTCATGCCCGCTGCCCTTCTCTCCTTTCCTTTCCTCGGCCCAGCATCCTCCCTTTCCCCGGCCCACTTCCTTTTTTCTGGCCTGAGTCGGTCCAGCCCACCTTCCAACCCCGAACTGGGCCGGCCCAAGAAGCCGAACCTGCTCGGCTTGCCGACCTCCGGGCAGAGCACGGTGGCGGGATGGTCAGCCGAGCTAGCTCGTCGGCGGCGACATCACCGGTGGCGACCATGGCTCCGGCGTAACCCTCACGAGCAGGCGCATCGATTGCGGACCATATAGGCTACTCAGCGGAAGTAGAGGCACAACGGAGAAGGCTGCCGTCGGCGAGGGTGGATGCGGCGGCGCTCTGCTCAGTGGTGAGACGACGGCGCTGTGCGATCGTCTCCGGCGGTTACAGCGGACACGAACGGCTTGGGCAGAGACGAAAGGATGTGGCGGGATTGACGGTGCGAGCAATTGTGCTGAGAGGGAGTGAGCACGGCGAAATTGACGCCGGCGAGGAAGAGGTGCCGACGGTGAACAAGGAGAGAAGAAGAAGGGGACGGCGTCCAGCTCGGGATTTATCTCGACGAAAACGACGTGGACGAGGTCGCCAGCGTCTTCTCGGACTCACCCACGCGGCCAGCAGTGCACTGCCGCGCGCGCGCGAAGCGCCGAGAATGGCCTCGGTGTCCGCCGGTGAACAGAGGAAGAGGAGAAAGCAGAGACGGCTCCGGTTACTGTAGCAGCAATACCACCTCATTCTTACATTTTCTGTTTTCTTTAAATTACTCCCAAATTTGCATAGCAACTTCAAAATATCCAAAAACGAAAGTTGTTCAACTTCTCGAGATCTCCAACTTTGATTTTTGTACCAAACTCAGATTTTGAATAGTTTTTGAAATTTGAAATCAAATTCAAATGGGAGCATTTTTAGGTTTCAGAAAATTCAAAATTACTTTAAAATTTTGAATAAAACTTGAAAATCTGTAAAAAGAGAAAATGTGCAAATTTTGAAGATCTACAACTTTCATAATTGGGTCATCACCCAATTATGCCTACTTTTTGAAATTGAGTTTGAAATTCAAATTTGAGATTTGCATCTTTTCAATTTTATTCAAAATTATACATTGAAACTTTGAAAACTCAAAACACCAAAGTTGTACCTCTCAACAAGATCTACGACTTTGCTTTTGGACTCACCTCAAAATTTTGCTTAGATTTTGAGTTATTCAAAAATGGGCAAAACTATACATGGGAATTTAATTTTTTAATCCTTTAGTTATTTTGTTATTTCATTAATTTGGTAATTAATTAGAGACTAAAAATTGTTCCATTAACACAATTATTAGCACAAAATAAAAGTTTACTCATCACACCAAAACATGGAGCAAGAATTACAAAACTTTTATTTATAAAAGTTGATTTATTAATTCAACGAAAATTGGATTTATTAACACTAATAAAACATTATTTCATGTGATACGCAATATGACATTATTAACATATTAAGCATACTAATAAAAATAACATATCAAAACATTATTGAAACATGTGAAACATGTATATGAAACATACGAAACATTGATCAAAACCTATGAAGCATTACTTTGAAACATAGCCATACTTGATATAAACATCGCAAGACAACATGTGAAACATGGCCTATGAAACATATGCAACACATGCAACACAACTAAAATAACTGGTGCAACATGAGTGCATTGATGACATGTCATTTGATGTTTTATGCTTGATGATGCTTCATTACCACGTTTAAATTGTTTCTTAACATCCGGGATGTTACAGGCGCCACCACCAGCCAGTTCGATTGCTCAGGTACCGGGAACCATGCCCCCATCGGCATTCCCATATGGGCTGGACCCGGTTGCTCGGGCGTATGCTTCTTCTGTAAGCACCAGCATGAGCGCTTACGAGGAACTCCTCGGACACCATCTACGTTCCACCCTCGACCTCGTCGCATCCATGCCAGCTTCCGAGTACCTGGACTCCACGGAGACCCCGGATGCGGAGCTCCGTACGACTGCCTTTCGTCGTCGCAACCTTAGAGACGCACGACCTCACATGCACCCGTTATACTACTATTTTGGCACTCCGGACTCCGACTCTGCCGATGACACCTACGACCCGACTCGTGAATGCTTCAATATCAATAGGGCTATCGCGTCGGATTCAGAGGATGAGGCAGTCGTTGGAGGAAGGAACACCACACCACCTCAGGTCGAGCCCCCTGCTGCACGGGATGAAGCTCAATTCCTTACGGACCTAGGAATGCAACTCGAGCAAATCCGCGAATTGCAGGACAGGCTCGACGAGGAACGAGAAAAATCTGCGCCTACTTCAACAAACCCTCGAGCACGAGCGTGCGGCACGAGCACATGGTGGAGAAGCTCGAGAAAGAGCTCGCGACATCAATCGTCGCATCATTGAGGATCAGGCGGGTGAACCCCCGGTCTTCGGCCGAGCCAGCCAGAATGTTGTCGCAGCCGTCATGCTTCTTCGTAACATGTCCGAGCCATCGAACCCCGAGGCTCATCGGGCCCGCGATGAAATCCGAGGACTCCTCGAGGCCGCCGCCATGCAGCAAGCCGAGAGTTCCGCCTCGAGGCGACGCGGGCTTGCCTCGGAGCAGCCTGCGGAGCCCTCCCGATAGGAAAGAGAGGCCTCGGTTTAGCCCGAGCCCGCCCCCTAGCGGAACAAGGCGGCCTCTGTCCGTGAACGCATCGTCAACAACTGCGAACCTCGAGATGCCCGTGACAACATCAACGAGCGCCGAAGGCGTAAGAGTGGTGACAATGCAGCCCAAGGCTACCACGAGCATAGGGCGGGCGCTACGACAGCTCGAAGGATCGAAGCCCTTCACCCGAGCCACCAGGCCCTCGGGTCTTCGCAAGGCCATTCGCGAAACACTCCTTCCGGCTCGGTTTCGCCCCCCACGACCCTTACTAAGTATAATGGCGAAACTAAATCCGAACTCTGGCTCGCCGACTTCTGTTTGGCTTGCCAGCTGGGTGGGGTTACCGATGATCGGGTCATCATTCGACAACTTTCCCTGTTCCTATCGGATATCGCTCGAGCCTGGCTCGAGGACCTCCCACCTCGACAGATCCACGACTGGAGCGACCTGGTGATAGTGTTCAAGGGGAACTCCAAGGGTACCTACATGCGCCCTAGTAACTCATGGGACCTCCAAAGCTGAAAACAAAAGCCAAGCGAATCCCTCCGAGACTACATCTGGCGTTTCTCCAAACAGCGCACCAAGCTTCCCAACATCACTGACTCCGACGTCATCATGACCTTCCTCTCTGGTACCACCTGCAAAGAGTTGGTCCGAGAGTTGGGCCGCAGCACCCCCATCACTGTCAACGGCTTGATGGACATCATCACCAACTTCACCGCCGGCGAGGAGGCGGTTGGTGCCATCTTTGGCAGTGATCAGGACAGAGGGAAGCGCAAGGACGGGGATCCCGCGAGCTCTAGCCGGGGCTCAAAGAGAAACAAAAAGAAGAAAAAGAAGAAAAAGGAGAAAAAGGAAAAAAGAAAAACCAAGTCATCATCCCACCGTAGAGGATCAACATCTCAAGCAATCTCCTTTGTATTCTTAGTTTTCTCTCCGAGACCTGGGATTGGCTCCCTCTCTCACAGCTTGTAACCCCTACGCAAGCACTTAGGTGTAAGGAAATACAATACTACCCCCGCTGGACGTAGGGCCTTCTTTTGTCCGAACTAGGATAAACCTCCCGCGTATTCTCTTTGCATCACCATTCAGATTAGGGACACGCAACACAAATTCACTCGTTGGCTTAGGACCCCCAAGGGCCCGAACACCGACAGGGTTGAGCCAGTCAACCCGCCTCACTCACCAACTCTTAGACAAAGGTCAAAGCATTTAATGCAACCGCCAACCACTTCCTACCGCCATGGCTGCAGCAATACCAGCATGGAGGCAGTACCAGTGTCAAATCCCACTTTTTACTGCCCATCCCGAAATGGGCGGTGAAAACCTGTCACTGTATACGCCATGCCGGGTACTGTTCCACCACTGATCCCCCTCGAGGCAGAATACGACAAGTGTCATACCCCAAAAATCCCGGGACTTGGCCTTATCCATTCCCTATCGACCCACCTCGACCCGGCCTCGACCAACCACTGGTCAACAAAGAAACAAGGCCTGCACGCCATAGGACACCCAGACTACGTCTCCAATCCTAGAGTCTACCCACTCGTCGTCGATCCCATCATCGCCAACACACGCCTCACCAAGGTGCTCATGGACGGAGGCAACAGTCTCAACATCATTTATGCCCAGACCCTCGACCTTCTAGGAATCACGAGGATGCACCTCCGACCCAGTGTCGGGGGCTTCCATGGAGTCGTGTCAGGAAAACAAGCAGAGCCCGTCGGGCGGGTCGACCTGCCTGTCTGTTTCGGTACTCCCGCCAACTTCAGGAAGGAAACTCTCACTTTCGAGGTGGTTGGATTCTATGGGACATACCACGCCATTCTTGGGCTCCCCTGCTATGCCCGGTTCATGGCGGTTCCCAACTACACCTACCTCAAGCTCAAAATGCCGGGCCTCAACGGTGTCATCACTATCGGGCCCTCCTATGAGCACGCCTACGAGTGTGACGTGGAATGCATCGAGCACGGGAAAGCCATCCTGGAGTCGGCGACCTTGGCAGCAAACCTCGACAGTTTGGCCAAAAAGATCCTCGACCCCAAGCGTCATGCCGGCAACTTTGAGCCCGCGGAAGATGTCAAGCTCGTACCCCTCGATCCCACCGACCCGAACAGAAAGGCGTTGAGCATCAGCACCACCCTCGATCCCAAATAGGAAATAGTGCTCATCGAATTTCTCCGCGCAAACATCGACATCTTTGTGTGGAGTCCCTCAGATATGCCGGACATACCAAGGAAGTCGCCGAGCACGCCTTGGAGATCTGAGTCGGCTCCAAACCAGTGAAACAACGCTTACGCCGCTTCGATGAGGAGAAGCGCAAGGCCATCGGCGAGGAGGTCCACAACCTGTTGAAGGCCGGATTCATCAAGGAGGTTCATCATCCTGAGTGATTGGCTAATCCTATATTAGTTAAGAAAAAGAATAGAAAATAGAGGATGTGTTTATACTATACTAGTTTGAATAAAGTATGTCCAAAAGTTCATTTTCCTTTACCACACATTGATCAAATCATTAATTCTATTGTGGGATGTGAAACTTTGTCGTTCCTAGATGCGTATTCCGACTACCACCAGATCAAAATGAAGGAGTCCGACCAGCTCACGACTTCATTCATCACCCCCTTCGGCATGTATTGCTTCGGCATGTATTGCTATGTTACTATGCCCTTTGGTCTATGGAACGCAGGTGCTATGTACCAGCGATGCATGCCACACATTTCCGGGGAGCACATCGGACCCACCGTCAAGGCTTATGTTGACAACATCATTGTCAAAACCAAGAGGGTCAGCAATTTGGTTTACGACCTCGATGTTGCGTTCAAGTGCCTTAAGGCAAAAAACATTAAGCTCAACCCCGAGAAGTGCGTCCTCGGCATCCCTCGAGGCATGCTCTTAGGGTTCATCGTTTCTGAACGCGGCATCGAAGCCAACCCAGAAAAAATCACTGCAATAACAAAAATGGGCCCTATCCATGATCTAAAGGATGTACAGAGGGTCACGGGCTGCCTCGCGGCCCTTAGTCGCTTCATTTCGCGCCTCGGCGAAAAGGCGCTCCCACTGTATTGTCTCCTAAAGAAATCGGAACACTTTTCATGGACCCTCGAGGCAGAAGAAGCCCTTACGAAGCTCAAAGCTACATTATCTAACTCTTCGATCCTCGTCCCTCTGGCCACAGGGGAACCCCTCCTGCTTTACGTCGCCGCAACGACACAAGTGGTCAGCGCGGTCTTAGTTGTTGAGAGGGCAAAGGAAGGACATACCTTGCTTGTTCAGAGGCCAGTCTACTTCATCAACGAGGTACTCTCGGAGACCAAGGTTTACTACCTGCAAATCCAGAAGCTGCTATACACCATTGTCTTGACGCAGCGCAAACTTCGTCACTACTTTGAAGGCCACCCGGTGACCGTGGTGTCTTCTTTCCCCCTAGGAGAGATAGCCCGGAACCAGGAAGCCTCGGGTAGGATAGCAAAGTGGACGGTCGAGCTCATGAGTGAGACCCTCTCTTATGCGCCACGCAAAGCCATCAAATTCTAGGTACTGGTAGATTTTCTAGCGGAGTGGACCGACACTCAACTTCCTCCGGTTCAGCTCCAAGCCGAGCTTTGGACCATGTACTTCGACGGGCCGCTGATGAAAACGGGAGCAGACGCGGGCTTGCTCTTCATATCGCTCCTCGGAGTCCACATGCTCTATGCAATCTGACTTCATTTTGCTGCCTCCAACAACATCGCCGAGTACGAGGCGCTCATCGTGGGCCTGCGTATCGCCGTTAAACTCGGGGTCCGACACCTTGACGTTCGTGGTGACTCCCAGCTTGTGATCGACCAGGTCATGAAGAGCTCAAGTTGCTATGATATCAAGATGGAAGCCTACTGCGAAGAGGTACAGCGCCTTGAGGACAAGTTCCACGGCCTCGAACTCAACCACGTTGTACGCAGATATAATGAAGCTGCCGATGAACTCACGAAAATCGCGTCTCGTCGAGCCACGATTCCACCTGACGTTTTCACGAGGGATCTCCATCAACCGTCCATCGACACCAGGGCAGGGGGATCGACAGTCCATCACTCGACCCCCCACCCGAGGCGGATGCTCCCTCGACCGGGGCTGAAGTCATGCAGATGGAAGGCTCGACCCTACCAGTCGACCTCAAGGCTGACTAGCGTGTCCCGTACCTTGACCGTCTCATTCGAGGGGATCTCCCCTTAGATAAGACCGAGGCTCGATGGATCGCTCGCCGGGCCAAGACCTTTGTGATATTTGGCGACAACAAAGAGCTTTATCGACGCAGCCCTACGGGCATCCTACAACGCTGTATCACAAACAAGGAAGGCAAGAACCTGCTCAAGGATCTACACTCGGGGGCTTGCGGTCATCACGCGGCACCTCGAACCCTCGTTGGAAACGCATTCCGACAAAGTTTCTACTGGCCAACCACGGTCTCCGACGCTATTAAGCTAGTACGCTCCTGCAAAGGATGCCAGTACTATGCAAGGCAAACCCATCTCCCAGCTCACGCCTTGCAAACGATTCCCATCACATGGTCGTTCGCCGTTTGGAGGCTCGACTTGGTCGGACCCCTGAAGAGGACAACTGGTGGCTTCACCCACCTGCTTGTTGCCATTGATAAGTTTTCCAAATGGATCGAGGCCCATCCTATCACCAGCATCAGGTCTGAGCAAGCCGTGCTATTCTTTACCGACATCGTCCACCTCTTTGGGGTTCCTAACTGCATCATCACGGACAATGACACCCAATTTACCGACAAAAAGTTTCTGGATTTCTGCGATAACCATCACATCTGTGTGCTCTGGTCGGCCGTAGCTCATCCAAAAACAAATGACCAAGTAGAGCATGCAAACGGCATGGTTTTACAAGGACTAAAGCCGAGAATTTTCGACAAACTAAACAAACATGGCAAAAAATGGGCCGCCAAGCTCCCCTCGGTCCTGTGGAGCCTAAGAATGATGCCGAGTCGAGCCACAGGGTTCACTCCATTCTTCTTAGTCTACGGGTCCAAGGCTATGCTCCCAACCAACGTAGAATATGGATCCCTGAGGCTGAAAGCCTACAACAAGTAAAACAATGATGCCACGAGAGAGAACGCCCTCGACCAGCTCGAGGAAGCTCGCGATGTGGCTCTGTTACACTCTGCAAGGTATCAGCAAAGTCTCCGACGCTACCACGACAAACACGTCCGCAGACGAGACCTCAACGTCGGTGACCCAGTGCTCCGGCGAAGCTAGAACAACAAGGGACGACACAAGCTTACTCCGCCATGGGAAGGACCGTACATCGTCGCAAAAGTATTGAAGCCCGGCACCTACAAGCTATCGAACAAAAAAGGCAAAATCTTCACCAACGTATGGAACATCGAACAACTATGTCGCTTTTTCCCCTAAAGCCTTGAGGCTTTGTAAATTATTTCGTAATCCCATGATAGAATAAAGAATACATCGGTGTTCAAAGCATTCTTTCATAAAAACTAGGAAGAATCGACCCTGTTTTCTCATAGTCGAACCTCCATCAGGGGCTACAAGGGGGGAACCCCTATGTCATGTCCCCAAAAAAACTTGCATTTTTTCAAAAAAAAACACGTGAACTTTTACATAGTCAACGGGGCCGCAGGTGCACCCTAAGGTTCGAGGGCTACTGAGCCGCGAGATCGCCTACGCCTCCGAGCTATGGTACCTCCACTCACTCCCCCATGCCAAGGGGTGCAACCGCGCGTGCTAAGTAGACCTAATAAAAGTCCACAATTTTGAAAAAGCTCATGTCTAACGTTCCCATATGCTTCGAATCAAGCTCTTACTTAATTCACGAGGCCGCAAACACACCCTAAGGTTCGAGGGTTGCCGAGCCGCGAGATCGCTTACGCCTCCGAGGCTATGGTACCTCCACTCGCTCCCTCACACCAAGGGGTGCAACAGCGCGCTAATAAAAACATGCAAGAATACGATTCAAGCAAGAAAGGGAACAAAAGACTCGAACGAAAATGAACATTTAGTATACATTTACATATAAATGTTTCAGGGCCCCTAAGGCCATCATGGCACAAGTCACGAATACTAACTAACTTATTACATGAGCCTTCATGCCTAGGCTTGACTTACAGGCCCTCATCATCGGCAGACGGGACCACCTCGACCTCGAATAGCTTCGCGAGACGACCCCGGGCTCTTCCGCAGCCTCGATCAAATCCAGGCAGGCTGCCTCGTTCTCCTCATCAGTCATGTCTGGATCCATGATAAATCCATCAGCAATAAGGCCCATGTCATACTCGAACCCAGACCAGATGACCGCCATGGCCCTCTTCACGTCATGATGCAGCTCGCCTTGAATCTTCTCGCGGACGAGGCAACCCAGCGCCGTCATCCGGCGAACAAACGAGTTCCCTGGCGCATGCTCCTTAGTATCGGCATCGGGCTCGACCCCTAGGCTATCGCACACCGAGGTAATTGCACCCTAGAGCAGTTGAGTCTGCCTGGCCTCAGCCTCGAAGAGGTTCTGGAATGAGGTAGCCGTCGCCTGGGCCGCATGTTGCTGCTTTTCAAGCTCTGAAATGCAAACACCAAGTTAGCAAAGACTTGGGACCTCGAGGCCAAGGTCAAAACATGACAAAAGGTTTACCCTCAGCATGGGTCTGCCAACCCATGACCTCATCACGCAACTCCTCGCGCGCTTTCTCCGTCGCCTAAAGAGACTCGTCCTTGTTGCGGACCATCGCCCTTAACGTCTCGATCTCCCGACCGGTGCCCGAGAGAGCCTCGTCCCTCTCTTGGACCGTCCCCTTCAACGTCGCAACCTCATTCTCTAGGGTCCCGATGCGAGCGGACGCCATCCTAATCTGGACGTTAAGGGCGTCACGCTGGCCGCTGACTAAAGCGACGTCCTCCTCGAGCTCCTTCACGCGCGCTAATAGCGACACGAGGTCCTCATGGGCCTTGACCGCCTCCTCCCGGGCCTTGGCCGCATCTTCACATGCCTTGGCCTCGGCCTCCCGAGCCTGCGCCGCCTCCTCCCTGACCGCTGCATGGATGACGCGAAGCTCATCCACTTCGGCGCTCTTCTTGGATAGCCGCTTATTGGCTTCCTCGATTAGAGCCCATTGACGAGCAAGCGCTGCCTATACACCGCTTTTATGACGAATGAAGAGTGACTTGCGGCGAGATCGCTCCTTGAGTTCCTGACCACAGTTAAGCCTAAGATCAGAACCAAGGAGGAAAGGAGGATATACGCCAGAAAAGACAAATGAACATGACTCACCTCAAAGGCCTCCGACATACGACACACCAAGGTGTCCGCAACCATCCGCAGGGACTGCACAGAGTGCTTACGGAGCCCCTCGACATACTCCTAGTGCTGCACTTCATCCTTATCATCAAGGGTGAAGAAGGGCTTGGTGTTAGGGTTAGATGCATCCCTGAACTCGAGGGTCGACCGACCCAGCGTGGGAGCTCCACCTCCGCCCGTGCAAGCACCAGCCCCGCGAAATCGGGCCACCTGGCAGACGCCTCGGCCACGTCGTCCCCCAATGTTACAGAAGTACCGGGCCGATCTGGGGCATCAACCATCTCGACGTCCGCCTTCTGCTTCCCCTTGTCAGAAGGAGGGTCGTCGATGGTGAGATCGATTATAGCCAGAGTCGACCCTTGGGGCAGGGCTAGCCTCTCGTCTGTTGGCGCCACCGCCTACACGTTAGGCGGTGGCACGACCACCCCCCGTTCCGCCTCGGTCGCCTGCTCCTCTGGCTGGTCCTACTACGGCTACAGCCGTGGCTCCTCCCGCGCCGGTTGCGGCTCCGGCTGCTCCGCCTCTTTCCCCGCATCTGGCGGGGCCTCCACCACCTCTGTTGACTCTTCAACATCCGCCCGCCCCGCGTCGCAGACGGATGTTTTGGCCTCAACGGCCTCGATGGTCGCCTAGGTCCTCGCGGTTGACCCAGGCTCTAGCCCACCAACACCAGGCACATCGAGCCTGGCACTGCCCGGGGCTGCCTCGACCGGCTCTGGCTCCCGCATGGCGTCACCAACTCCGGCGACCTCCTGAGCGCTTGCACCCGCCTTGGCGGTGGCCTCCTTCGTCTTGAGCTGCTTCGTGGTAGCCTGGTACCTTGCGACCCAGGTGGCATCGTTGGCAGGTGTCCGCATCATCAGGGCGGCACTAGACTTGAGCGCCTTGACGGGAGTCAGAGCCGTGAGCTCCACCTTGCGCTTATGGCTGAGTAGTGAATAACCGTGCCAGAATAAAAAGTGAGATGACTTTGTCAGAAAGGCAAAGTGAGGCATTTACCCAGACAGGGGAATCAAGGGCCTTGACTCCGGCTTCCCTGAGCCACCCGACGGCTTCTGCGAGGGCCCCTCCGTCGAGCCTCCGGTCGGCCTGGTGCTCCATGGAGCCTGGGCTGACGGGGCGCCTGAGGTCCTTTGCACTGATGAGGCTATCTGGCCTCGAGTCCTCACCCTCGACAATGGTGCCCTGGCCTCAGACGTCGATGTTGCTGTTCCGCCCGTCGACAAAGTCTGAGGCGATCGGACTCGCGGGCGCGGCGCCACCGACCTCCCCTGAGGGACCCCAGGCGAGGCAGATCCCCTCTCTGAAGGCCCCTCTTAGGCCCTTCCTTCTGCTGGCTCTCCCTCCCCCTCGACGGGCGCCTAGGAGGTCGACCCCCCGCCAATAGGCTCCAGCAGGGGCCGCACGTCGGGGAGGTGTGCCAGAAAAGTCATGGTATCGCACCATGACCCGGCGTCATCATCGTTGCTATCCTCATTCTCCCCCGAGACCATCTCAGAGGGGGATTCCTCGATAGAGAGACCCTCGAGACTCTGCTGGCGGCGGCGTTTATTCAACGCCTCGCACTCGAGGGCCTTCCTGACCTAACGCTTCTTCGTGGCGTCCTTTTCTCCCTTCTTCTGAGCCGTTGAGAGGCGTCTTGCCTCTTGAAAGGATCAAGATGCCCAAGAGGGGGGTGAATTGAGCTTTTCTAAAAATTAATTGCAAGAATTAAATTCTACAAGCCAAACTTCACCCCTAGTGCCTACTAGTGTTCCTTGTGATTCTATCGGTAAAAGTTTTGCACCCTAAGTTCCAATCCTAGACTAGCATGGCAATTCTAGGAAAGTAAACAAGCAATAAAGGTAATGCACGGAAGTAAATGCTTGAAAGTAAGGGTTAGGAACACGACAATGTTTTGCTGAGGTATCGGAGAGTCGCCACTCCCCACTAGTCCTCGTTGGAGCACCCGCGCAAGGGTGTAGCCCCCCCTTGATCCGCGCAAGGATCAAGTGCTCTCTACGGGTTGATTCTTCGATACTCCGTCGCGGCGAATCACCCAAAACCGCTCACAACATGAGTTGGGTCACTCACAAGCTCGTCAGATGATCACCAAACTCCCAATCACCACCAAACCGTCTATGTGATGGCGATCACCAAGAGTAACAAGCTAGAACTCTCACTTGACCACAACAAGGCTAATGAGAAGATGGATGCACACTTGCTACACTCTTATCACTAGAGAGGAATTTCAAACTTTGATTCTCAAATCACTATCGTCACTAGGGCTCTTGCACTCCCTTGCACTCCAAAGGTGTTTCTCAGCTGAACAAATGAGCAAGAGACCTCTAAAAGAGGTGGAGGGGATGTATTTATACACCCCTCAGACAAATCCAACCGTTACCTGCCGAATCAGCAAAACTCGTACTGACCGAACGCGCTGGTCGACATGACCGGACGCTCCGGTCAAGTGTAACAGTCGAAAACCAAAAGTCAGCGCTGAGTGACCGGACGCGTCGGTTAGGGATGACCGGACGCGCCGGTCAGGGATGACCGGACGCGTCCGATCATGCAAGAACCTAACTGAACTTTTGACCTGACGCTCGACCGCGTCCGATCACAGATGACCGGATGTGTTAGGTCAGCTTGGGACCTTACTGGAACGTGACCGGACGCGTCCGATCACTTCACAGTCACGTCCGATTACACTTTTACCCTCTGAAACACGTGTTAGACTGACCACCGCGTCCGGTCCTCACAAGGACCGTGTCCGGTTGATCAGTTACCGACGCAGTGACTTGTTAGAACTGACCGGACGCGTCCGGTCATGACAAAGACCGCGTCCGGTCAAGGGTAAACTGCTCAAACGTCTTCTAAACGCGACGCAACTTGAACCAAGTTGCTTCCAACTGAACTTTGAGCTTTTCTAGAGCTACCTAGTGCTAAGTTTGACAAGTGTGCACCACACCTAAACAAAAGACTCACCTAGGTCAAGCAACTCGCTCATGCCCCCCTTTATAGTACGGTCAAAGGAAGAAACAAAGATCCTAACGACTATTCCAGATGTAACTCAACACCTTGACATCCAGAACTAACCGTCCTTAATCTTGTCATTGATCCTTTGAAAATAGAAATGATTTCCATCAAGGGACTTGAATACCACAGTGCCCAAAGTAGTTATCAACTCCATGACCTAACTTACCAACGTTTCTACAAAACACACGTTAGTCATGGTAATAATGCGTTGTCATCAATTGTCGAAACCAACACCGGGGCCTAGATGCTTTCAATCTCCCCCTTTTTGGTGATTGATGACAACACTTAGATTCAGAAGTTATAAGCTGAGGTTTTCGATCATGCTTGGTTCACATAAGCATAAAGCTGTAAGCACAAGGGGTTAGTCATTGCTTATGTGTTCCAAGCCAATTGAGTGTACTCATAAGATAAAACATGAAGAGTTAGTACACAAAAAACATAGCTCATATGAAATCGGAGTATGGCACGGAAGCACAACCTTATGAGCTAAACACAAATAAGCGACATGTTATGATATAAGGTCTCACGAACTCATAGTCACACAATGCAGGGCGAGAAAATAAACATGATGCATGAATGTAGCACACAAGAAAAACAAAACCCTCTGTCAACACTCCCCCTGAATCTATGCTCTCTCTCCCCCTTTGGCATCAACCACCAAAAACTAATCTAAGGATCTAACGGGGGAACAGAAGTTGTCGTGTCGGGTGCCGAGGAGCGTGGAGTGATCATGAACTGTGAAGTATCCTCCTCAGACTTTAAATTGTCAGGCTGACCCTCTGTAGATAGACGTGACAGAGAAGCGGTCTGGGTTGGTAGAGTAGGTGCAGCAACTGAAGGTGTAGTAGCAACTATAGGAGCAGTCACTGTCGCCTGAGCCTAAAAGACACTAAGAGTAGGAGGATCTGTCGAAGCAACTGAGGATGGCACAGTCTCTGTAGTCCCGACTGAAAGGTCTTGATGGCTAGAGGGGGTGAATAGCCTATTAAAATTTTCTACAAAGACAAGCTAAACAAGTTTATCAATAAAACAAATAGCGAGATGCGAGTTTTGCTTAGCCTACAGGGTGTTTGCAAGCCACCTAACCAAATCATAATTCTAGTGTATTTGCACTCAACCGCACAAGTCAAACCGAGAAGGAAACTACAACTAGCAAGCTACACAAAGAAGCTACTCTAGCAAAGCTAACTTGCTAGCAAAGATAACTAAGAAATTAATACGAGAAAGAGTTAGGAGGGTATCACCGAGGGGCGAAGAATTGAGCCAACCAATCAATATGATCAAGAGATGAATACCAAGATAACCGAACACCGGGATCAATCAATCACAATATGAAAGTGATGACACGAAGATTTATCCCGAGGTTCACATGCTTGCCGGCACGCTAGTCCCCGTTGTGTCCCTCTTCACCACGTGGTTCGGTGGCTAATCGGTCACACACCGAGCCTCTCAAAAGGCACCACAAGAACCTACCAAATGGCAAAAGGTTGCAATGACACGAGCAATATACTAATGTTGCCTTTGGCGCTTCGCCGAGGTAGGCACAAACCCCTCACAATCACCGGAGGTGTTCAAGAACAATCACCAACTCTTGCCAACGCCTCCAAGCTGCTCCAAGCCGTCTAGGTGGCGGCAACCACCAAGAGAAACAAGAATCCCGCAACAAATCAACCACCAAGTGCCAACTAGATGCTATCTCACAATACAAATGCACTTGGATCACTCAATCTCACTTCGAATATGCAAAGAAGTAAGAGAGATGAGTGGGAGGGGAGTTGCTTAGCTCAAAGTGCTCACAAGTATGTCAAATGTTCGAGAGAGAGAGAGCCTTGAGCCGGCCAACGAATATTTATAGACGTACCCCTTCGAATAGAGCCGTTAGAAACTTAAACAGCCGAAATCGCAATGACCGGATGCGCTGGTCCAACTGACCGGACGCGCCGGTCGCCCAACGGCTAACTCGTGAAGCACTGACCGGACGCGCTGGTCCAACTGACCGGACGCGCCGGTCGCCCAACGGCTAACTACGAAGCAACGACCGAACACGCTGGTCCAATTGACCGGACGCGCCGGGAACGACCGGACGCGCTGGTCCCGTGAAGGACCGGATGCGCTGGTCGCCTGAGCAGCGCTCAACGAAACAGTGACCGGACGCGCTGAAGAAAATGACCGGACGCGACAGTGCCAGCGTCCGGTTAGAGTCCAGTAAGCTCCCTGAACGACCGGACGCGTCCGATCATCAGTGATCGGACGCGCCTCGCGTCCGATCATCAAACTGAAAACCACGCAGACACTGAACACTGACCGGACGCGTCCGGTCATGCAAGGACCGCGTCCGATTCAGCGTCCGGTCACCTCCGTGACCTTCGTTCGCCTCCGTTTCTTTTCCGGACTTCCGGCGTAGTGGAAAATAGTCGTTTCAACTTCACCGCCTTCGCAAACGTGCTAACACCACCAAGTGATCTCGTCAAGTGTGAGTGTGTTAGCATTTTCACAATCATTTTTCGAGGCGATATTAGTTCTATCCAAATGCATATGATTATGAAATGCACACCTAGAGGCACTTAGGAGTTCAATAGCCGCGTCATTCCCCTCTTTATAGTACGGCTATCTATCCTATAATGTAACCACACCCACTAGGTGTCTTGGTTACTAAAACACAACCCTTAAGCATATACCTTTGTCTTGATCACTTAGGGTTGCGTCCAAATCCAAGTGTGGCCATCATGATCACCATGTCCATCTTGCCACCAACCTTGGAATGTACTAATCCTCATATGCTACATACAACTTAGGCATAGGATTAGTACTTAGGCATTGTCACTAATTACCAACACCAAACATAGGACTTTCAATCTTCCCCTTGTTGGTAATTGGTGACAAACCTTTCACAAAGATGTTATGATAAAATTTTGATTGAACCCATGTCACATTGTCCAAGTATATTACCATGTATAAGAATTATGGACATGTGATCATGAATTCAAATTGATAGCAATGGCTCCCCCTACATGTATGCTATATGTTTGGATTTTGGAAGCATACATGTTAGATAGAAAAGTATAGGAGCATTGACTACCAATAGGTGCTAAGTGTTTAAGATTATAGACCTTTGAAGCGTGATACCATCGGAGTAGCGATAAACACCATCTTAGCACCTTGTGTAGTTAGATTCCACTTGGAAAACCACAAACATAACTAGAAACCTTGTGAGATCAACATTATAAGCAAGGTTCTAGTACCACTTTGAAAAACATGAAGCAAGAAAAATCTAACTACTTCCTATTCATGCTAGTACCTCAATACATCATTCAAATTATACTAGCAAGTCACCACACAAGCAATGTATCGGAGAAAAAGAAATGCATAACTATGCATCATACATATGAAGTGCACATGGAAATGCAACATTCATGTTTAAGAGCTTGCTCCCCCTACTTGTGTGCTCAAAATTTTAGTTGATCCCCTTCTTTTATCAATTCTCCCCTTTGTGCTTCTCCCCCTTTAAGTTCTATATTTGTGAACAACATTTTCTCCCCCTTTGGCACCAATTGACCACAAGGAGCAAACTTTAGATAGATTATCATGTTGAAATATGGGTTGAGGATCAAGTTTGTGATTCAACCTAGATTGCTTGCATAAATAAAATGCTTCGGTTTGATCCAAGGGCAAGCTTCTTCATTAGAAGGGTTATCATGCACCATGTTGAAGCAAATATTTAGACAAGTTTTCTAGATTAAACACTTAGGATCACAAGCTACTTACACAAGTTATATGCTACCACTAGATCATACAAGTCATGAAAACAATAGTGGCACCATATAAACTTCAAATTCATTTGATTTTCATAAATGAGCCTAGAACATGTAAATTATGACTAGATGCACTAAACAAGTCTTTAGCATAGAATGTATGACATGTCAACCAATTATACCTTGGGGCTCGAAGGAGAGGCATGTCATATATGGGGTGCATCAACTCATGTTGGAGAAGTCAAGTATGTTCAACTCATTCTTTAGCTTGTGAAATCTCTTCTCATCAAGTGGCTTGGTGAATAGATCGGCTAATTGATCTTCGGTGCCCACACTCTCAATAGCAATGTCACCCTTTTGTTGATAATCTCTAATAAAGTGATGGCGAACATCAATATGCTTTGTTCTTTGATGTTGAACCGGATTGTTGGTTAGCTTCACGGCACTTTCATTGTCACATAGCAATGGCACATTCTTGAAATTGATTCTAAAATCCTTTAATGTTGCCTTCATCCACAAGATTTGTGCACAACAACTACCCGCGGCGATGTATTCGGCCTCGGCGGTAGATAGTGCAATACTATTTTGCTTCTTGGATGACCATGAGACAAGTGATCTTCCCAACAATTGGCAAGTCCCGGAAGTGCTCTTTCTCTCCACTTTGTCATCGGCATAGTCAGAATCCGAATATCCAACTAGCTCAAAGCTTGCACCTTTGGGATACCACAATCCAACATCTTATGTATGCTTTAAGTACCTCAATATTCTCTTTGTTGTCTTCAAATGACTTTCTCTTGGCGAGGCTTGAAATCTTGCACACATGCATACACTAAACTCATCACAATAATCTTGATTGGTTGAACCGAATATGATATCATCAACATATATTTGCAACACAAACAAGTCTTTCCCAATCTTCTTGATGAATAGAGTAGTATCCACTTTGCCCATGACAAATCCTTTGGATAGCAAGAAATCTCTTAATCTTTCATACCATGCTCTAGGTGCTTGCTTCAATCCATACAAAGCTTTTCTCAACTTGTATACATGATTGGGTTTCTTGTCATCTTCAAAACCGGGAGGTTGCTCCACATACACCTCCTCTTGTATGTACCCATTGAGAAATGCACTCTTCACATCCATTTGATATAGCTTGATATTGTGAGCACAAGCATAGACAAGTAAGATCCTAATTGCTTTCAATCTTGCAACCGGGGCATAAGTTTCACCAAAGTCAAGACCCTCTATTTGTGTGTAACCTTGAGCCACTAGTCTTGCTTTGTTCCTTACTACTATCCCATCTTGATCTTGCTTGTTGCGAAAGACCCATCTTGTTCCAATGACATTGTGATCCTTAGGCCTTTCAACTAGTTCCCATACTTCATTTCTCTTGAAGTTGTTGAGCTCTTCATGCATTGCATTTACCCAATCCGGATCTCTCAATGCTTTATCAATGTCCTTGGGTTCTTCCATTGACACAAAAGAAGAGTGAGCACAAAAAGATGCCAATCTTGATCTAGTTTGAACTCCCCTTTGTATGTCACCAATGATGGAATCCAATGGATGGTCTCTTGCAATGTTAGTTGGTTGAAGCACTTAGACTTGATTGCTTGGATGTAGATGTTGATCATAAGTTGGAGATGATGAACTAGCCATTTGTTGATCTTGTTGCACTTGAGATGATGTACTAGCTTGATTTTGCATTAGAGAACCACTAGCTTATGTAAATGGACTTTGGAGCACTTGATCTTTGTTGTCATCCACATCAATATCCATTTCTTTCATAGCATTGGTCAATTGAGTTCCTCTCACATCATCCAAGTTATCTTCCTCATCTTGAGAACCATTTGTTTCATCAAACTCAACATCATGTACTTCTTCAAGTAAACCACTAGCCAAATTCCAAACTCTATAAGCTTTGCTAGTAGTGGAGTAACCAAGTAGGAATCCTTCATCACATTTTTTTCAAACTTGCTCAACCTAGTGCCTTTCTTCAAGATATAGCATTTGCAACCAAATACCCGAAAGTATGCAATGTTGGGATTTCTTCCATTTAAGATCTCATATGGTGTCTTCTCTAGAAACTTGTGGCAATAGAGGCGGTTGCTATAGAAGCAAGTCGTGTTGATTGCTTCGGCCCAAAATAAATGACTCACATTATACTCATTCAACATTGATCTTGCCATATCAATTAAGGTTCTATTCTTCCTCTCAACTAAGCCATTTGATTGAGGTGTATACTTGGCTGAGAATTGATGTTTGATTCCAAGCTCATCACATAGCTCATCAATTCTTGTGTTTCTAAACTCACTTCCATTGTCACTTCTCACTTTCTTGATTGTGGTTTCAAACTCATTTTGCACTCTCTTGATGAACTTCTTGAATATGTCAAATACATCACTTTTGTCCTCAAGAAAGAATACCCATGTATATCTAGTGAAATCATCCACAATCACAAAGCCATACTTGTTGCCACCAATGCTTGTGTATGTAGTTGGCCCAAATAGATCCATGTGCAACAACTCAAATGCCTTAGAAGTACTCATAATGCTCTTCAATGGATGAGTGTTGCCCACTTGCTTTCCGGCTTGACATTCACTACATAGCTTATCCTTCTCAAATGTGACATCCTTCAAGCCTCTAACTAAGTCATGCTTCACTAACTTATTCAATTGCTTCATGCCAACATGACCAAGTCTTCTATGCCATAACCAACCCATACTTAATTTGGTGAGCAAGCATGTTGAAAGTTGAGTGTCACTAGCATTGAAATCAACCAAGTATAGATTCTCAAATCTAAAGCCTTTGAAGATCAAGTTAGAACCATCAACACTAACTATCTCCACATCATCAACACCAAATATGCACTTGAAGCCAAGATCACACAATTGAGCAACCGACAACAAGTTGAAATTGAGCTTTTCAACTAGTAGCACATTGGAGATGCTATGATCATTTGATATTGTAATCCTTCCAAGAGCCTTCACATTACCCTTGCTATTGTCACCAAATGTGATACTATCAATGCCACTATCATTTGATTTGAGAGAATTGAACATTCTTGAATCACCGGTCATATGTTGAGAGCACCCACTATCAAGCACCCAATGCCTTCCTCTGGCCTTGTAATTTACCTACAAAACAATTTAATGTCTTTTAGGTACCCATACTTGCTTGGGTCCTTGGAGGTTAGTCACTAAGCTCTTTGGTACCCAAATGGCCTTCTTCTTTGGGCCCACAATTGGTGTACCAACAAACCTAGCATGCACACCTTTCTCACCCTTGGTAAGCACATAACAAGAATCAAAAGAAATGTAAGATACATTAGCATTTTTCTTGTTCTTGTTTATTTTGTTGCAATTAATCTCTAGATGCCCAACTTGCTTGCATCTATTGCAATAACGACCATTGCCCTTCACAAAGCGAGGCTTTGGAGTAGCAAAGGCCACCTTGCCCTTCTTGGGAGTATAACCTAATTCCTCTTTGTTAAGAGAGAACCTTTGGCTACCCAAGCATTTTAGCAAGCGGGCATCCCCACCATAGGCATTGCCTAATGCGCGGGTGAGATCATCCACCTCTCTCTTGAGAGTCTCATTCTCAACCACAAGTGATGAATCACTAGTAGTAGAGATAGGGTTGGTTGTGGTGGATGATGATGAGCTACATGAAGCATTAGTAGGACCAACAAATAAAGAATCATCAATAATATCACATGTTAGTCCAATGTCACAAGTGACAATCACTTGCTCCTCCTTAGCTTCCTTCATGAGCTTCTCCAACTTGAGATCCTTTTCCTTGATGAGCTCAAGTAGAGTGGAGTGGGCTTCCTTAAGCCTAGTGTGAGCAATTTCAAGATCCTCGTGGTCTTCCTTTAGACACTCACGAGAAGCCTCTAGCTCATCAAAGGATTTCCTAAGAGCTTTGAGCTCTTGTTCAATTCCTTTGCACTCCTTACTCTTTTTGAGAGCAACAAGCTCCTCCATCAAGGCATCATTTTTATTTCTCTTGGCAATGAGCTCTTGTTCCAAGATTTTGTATTTCTTGGTTGTCCTCTTATAGCCCTTGCTCATTTGATCTATTATGCCCAATAGATCATCCTTGGAGTAGTCCTCATCCTCCTCATCATCACTCCTACAATCATCACTAGCACAAGAATCATCATCACTATCATCATATTTTACCTTTGTAGGCTTGGCCATAAGGCATGTTGATGTAGTGTCGAAGATGGATGGCTTGTTGGAGAGGGCGATGTTTACAATGGCTCGCCGAGTGGTCCTCTCATCATCACTAGAGCTTTCATCATCATCACTATCGGAGTTGTCACTATCCCAAGTGACCACATAACCACCACCCTTCTTCTTCTTGTTGAATGTGAAGCTCTTCTTTGCTTTCTTCTCCTTCTTGTCCTTCTTGTTCTTCTTCAACTTCAACTCCCCATCATGATATCTTTTGTCTTCATAGGGGCACTTTGCCACTACATGATCAGGGCTATTGCAATTGTAGCAAAGCACCTCCTTTGCCTTCATGAAGTCCCTTCTCTTTCTTGCACCATAGCCTCTCTTCTTCATGAACCGACCCATCTTTTGCACTAGAAGGGCCATGATCTCATCATCAAAAGGATCATCATCATCATTTTCCACCTTGCTCTTGCCCTTAGAGGATGAAGCCTTGAATGCAATGGGCTTCTCTTGCTTGACCTTGGTTTCCTTCTTCTCTTCTACCTCATCTTCATCATCATTGTATTGGGCATCGGTCATTATATCTCCAAGCACATCGGTTGGTTTGACCTTGTCCAATCCCTCTCTAAAGATCATTCTTCTCAAGGTAGCAAACTTCTTGGGTAAACACATCAAGAACTTATGTGAGAAGTCCTTGTCCTCAACCTTCTCCCTAAGCCCCTTGAGATTATTGACAATGACTTGGAGCCTATAGAACATCTCTGGGATGGATTCATCATCCTTCATCTTGAAAGTAGAGAACTTGTCCTTGAGCATATATAGTTTGGCACACTTTACCGTTGAAGTGTCCTCATATGTTTCCTCTAATCTTGTCCATACTTCACTTGCCATTTTAAGATCCTTGATTTGCTCAAAGACCTTTGCATCAACCCATTGTAGAGAGTATTGAGAGCCATAGTGTTGCATTGGTTGTTGATGCGGTCATTGTTGGTGAGATTGTCGGGATCAATGATAGCATAATCATGGTGTGTCACCTCCCAAACATTCTCATGAAGAGAGCCAAGATATTGCTTCATCTTTCTTTTCCAATGATCAAAAGATGTGACACCATCAAAGAATGGAGGCTTGCCCCCGATATGGTTGAACATAACTTGAGCCATCTTACACCGAGGTTGTTAAGCCTTACAAACAGTGACCACGGCTCCGATACCACTTGAAAGGTCTTGATGGCTAGAGGGGGGTGAATAGCCTATTAAAATTTTCTACAAAGACAAGCTAAACAAGTTTATCAATAAAACAAATAGCGAGATGCGAGTTTTGCTTAGCCTACGGGGTGTTTGCAAGCCACCTAACCAAATCACAATTCTAGTGTATTTGCACTCAACCGCACAAGTCAAACCGAGAAGGAAACTACAGCTAGCAAGCTACACAAAGAAGCTACTCTAGCAAAGCTAACTTGCTAGCAAAGATAACTAAGAAATTAATACGAGAAAGAGTTAGGAGGGTATCACCGAGGGGCGAAGAATTGAGCCAACCAATCAATATGATCAAGAGATAAATACCAAGATAACCGAACATCGGGATCAATCAATCACAATATGAAAGTGATGACACGAAGATTTATCCCGAGGTTCACGTGCTTGCCGGCACGCTAGTCCCCGTTGTGTCCCTCTTCACCACGTGGTTTGGTGGCTAATCGGTCACACACCGAGCCTCTCAAAAGGCGCCACAAGAACCTACCAAATGGCAAAAGGTTGCAATGACACGAGTAATATATTAATGTTGCCTTTGGCGCTTCGCCGAGGTAGGCACAAACCCCTCACAATCACCGGGGGTGGCCAAGAACAATCACCAACTCTTGCCAACGCCTCCAAGCTACTCCAAGCCGTCTAGGTGGCGGCAACCACCAAGAGAAACAAGAATCCCGCAGCAAATCAACCACCAAGTGCCAACTAGATGCTATCTCACAATGCAAATGCACTTGGATCACTCAATCTCACTTCGAATATGCAAAGAAGTAAGAGAGATGAGTGGGAGGGGAGTTGCTTAGCTCAAAGTGCTCACAAGTATGTCAAATGTTCGAGAGAGAGAGCCTTGAGCCGGCCAACGAGTATTTATAGACGTACCCCTTCGAATAGAGCCGTTAGAAACTTAAACAGCCGAAATCACGATGACCGGACGCGCTGGTCCAACTGACCGGACGCGCCGGTCGCCCAACGGCTAACTCGTGAAGCACTGACCGGACGCGTTGGTCCAACTGACCGGACGCGCCGGTCGCCCAACGGCTAACTGCGAAGCAACGACCGAACACGCTGGTCCAACTGACCGGACGCGCCGGGAACGACCGGACGCGCTGGTCCCGTGAAGGACCGGACGCGCTGGTCGCCTGAGCAGCGCTCAACGAAACAGTGACCGGACGCGCTGAAGAAAATGATCGGACGCGACAGTGCCAGCGTCCGGTTAGATTCCAGTAAGAACCCTGAACGACCGGACGCGTCCGATCATCATTGACCGGACGCGCCTCGCGTCCGATCATCAAACTAAAAACCGCGCAGACACTGAACACTGACCGAACGCGTCCGGTCATGTAAGGACCACGTCCGGTTCAGTGTCCGGTCACCTCTGTGACCTTCGTTCGCCTCCGTTTCTTTTCTGGACTTTCGGCGTAGTGGAAAATAGTCGTTTCAACTTCTCGAAAACGCCACCGCCTTCGCAAACGTGCTAACACCACCAAGTGATCTCGTCAAGTGTGAGTGTGTTAGCATTTTCACAATCATTTTTC
Organism: Saccharum hybrid cultivar R570; assembly: GCA_038087645.1. NCBI lineage: Eukaryota > Viridiplantae > Streptophyta > Magnoliopsida > Poales > Poaceae > Saccharum > Saccharum hybrid cultivar. The sequence goes on from JAQSUU010000449.1 coordinate 3,567,809, forward strand.
AAGGCGATATTAGTTCTATCCAAATGCATATGATCATGAAATGCACACCTAGAGGCACTTAGGAGTTCAATAGCCGCGTCATTCCTCTCTTTATAGTACTGCTATCTATCCTATAATGTAACCACACCCACTAGGTGTCTTGGTTACTAAAACACAACCCTTAAGCATATACCTTTGTCTTGATCACATAGGGTTGCGTCCAAATCCAAGTGTGGCCATCATGATCACCATGTCCATCTTGCCACCAACCTTGGAATGTACTAATCCTCATATGCTACATACAACTTATGCATAGGATTAGTACTTAGGCATTGTCACTAATTACCAACACCAAACATAGGACTTTCACCGGCCTCTGACACTGGAGGAAGAACAGTCTCTGAAGCTGACATCCCTGTAGTGGTCTCAACAGTGGTGTATGAGGGTGACGGCTGTCCAGTCAGCTCACTGTAGGTGGCACTCAAGTCAGTGAAGGGAGTGCCTGAAAGGAGGTGAGGTCTCGGCTGAGCTGGTGGGGTGAATCTCGTCTATATAGGAGTGTAGCTCGGGGACTAAAACATCTAAGGCACCTGCTGCTGGGGGGAGGTGTACTGGCCCTGACTCTGAGGTCCACTGGACTATAGTGCTGGAGTCAGGACAGACGGTGGTGGAGGTACCCCAACAGTGACAAGGTGACACAGGAGCTCTAGATACTGCTGCTGAGTGGCTGCCTGCTGCCTCTGCATCTCGAACTGCTGTCTCTGGAACTCTAGCTGCTGCCTCTGGAGCTCATCCTGACGAGCATGAATCTGAGCGAACGCGGCAGCTGTGTCCTAAGCCTGCCTCTACATCTGGATCTCCTGTCTCTCCTGGGCTTGGGTCAACATCTCAAGAATAGCCACCATGGCTGGGTCTGAGCGGGAGGCTGAGCCTGAGCCACTGGCCTCATGGTCGTGAGGCCGAGGAGAGCGGTACCGGGGGATGGGCTGATAATCCTCATCTGTGCTGTCAGTAGCAACATCCTCGGCTGGATCAGCTGGCTGAGCATCTAGATCTGCTAGCTCTGCCTCAGCAAGACCCTCAACGGTCTCGTCCTGCTCAGCAGTTGTCTCCGGTACCTCTGGCCTTTGACGCTATCCTGGGCTAGGTGTCTGCTCTCTAGTAACTGATGCCCACAACTGTCGGATGTCATACTCTGGAAAGGCTGTAGTGGTATCAGAAATCTCTACTCTAATCTCTATAGGCAGCTCACAGGCAGATCTGATGATGAAACATATCCAATGAGCGTACAGTAGCTGCCTGTGACCCTTGAATCCTTCTGCCAAGGTGTCCTCCATCTCACATAGCATCAGATCCTAAAGGTCAAACGGGGTCTATGAGATGAGGTGATGTACTACCCATAGTTGCATGCGAGTCAAGCCCTCTCTGTATCCAAGCCTCGGAAGTAGAGTTCTCCTCACAATAGCATCTAGGACTCTGGCTATGGGTGTCAGGCTTGCAGGTGTACGTCGAGACCCCTCGCCAAAAGGCTCACGGAAACAGGGTCGGATCATATCTGTAGGGGGCACTGTCCCGCCGTGAGGGCGTCTCGGAGGTGCAGTCTGTTCGAAACACAGCTGATGTATCTTTGTCTCTAAAGCTAGGAGTCTGAGAATCTCTCGAACCCTGGTGCTGTACAGTCTGCGGTCACGACCTCTGAATGCAAAAAGTATAAACTCATGTGCTGGGTCAATCCAAAGTGAAGAATAGAACTCTCTAACCTAGGTCCCGCAGTATGCTCCAGTCCGTCCAAGAAGATCTGACAATCCAGGTAGAAAGGACAGATGCGGACGAAGCTGCTCACCAACCACCTCAACTAAGGTCTCCAATCGATAGACTCTCTAAGGTCTGAAAGCAATCCCGCTGTCGACATAGGCTCTATAGAAGTCCTCGTGCAGAGGAGTGTAGAAACCCTCTGAAGCCCAGGGATCCCGCTGAGGTGGGAACCACCAAGTGACCTCAACGAACCTAAGGGCCTGGACCTGTCTAGCTGTAGCTCCCCTAAGGTCAAAATGCTCAACTGGGGGGTGCCATTTTCTTGGGAGGTCCTTAGTATCATGGTCATCTAAAAAATAAAATAGTGTGGCTTTGTCCACCGCCGAGGCGGAATACATTGTCGCGGGGGCTTATTGTGCACAAATCTTATACATGAAACAAACCCTCCTAGACTATGGAGTTGTTCTTGAAAAGGTGCCACTTGAAAGGGTCAAGATGCCCAAGAGGGAGGGTGACCTCGAGCCCTGGGAGGTGGACGACCTCCACGACGCTGACCCTCTGGCCTGGGAGTCACCTGAGCTCGCGTACGTCCTGAGCGACGACGTTGTGGAGAGTGTACTGTCTGCTCCTCAGTCTCCTCTGGATCCTCTGTAGGCTACTCTGCAGGTGCATCCACTGTCTCCTCTGTGGCCTTTGTACCGAGCTATCGACCTTCAAGGTGAAAGCGACTCTCGCCAATACTTATACCACTACTCCTGCCACCTCTCTCTGCTGTCTCTGCTGCATCTGCAACTGCCTGAGCCACCTCTGCCTCTGTAAGTGTCCTCTTTCTCTTCTTGGCAGCAATCTTCACTCGCTTGCCGCGAGCTACCTCTGTCCTCCTGGGAGGACTCTCGTCCCCGTCACAAGGTGCACCACCAGCATTCTTGCAGCGAACCATACTGACAAACTGTTGTACTAAGAAACACTAGAAAGTAACAAATGATGAACTGACACTCGTGAGGCTTGGCCTCAATCCATATCCGCAGACTTGGCCTCGGATTCACAACTGATCACCTAACACACACAGCACCGACAGGACAAACTGAAACGATAGAATAGATGGATCTACTATAAGCAATATATATTATCTAAAAGATGAGTAAGATCCTAATGAGAGCAAGCATATTAGATAAGATATGATGGGACCGTGATAGCTACCTCGAAAGAGCGAAGATCTGATGAATGGAAGACGATCCTGACACGCTAGCCTGGAAACGACGATCGAAACCCTTGTGGAGACGGAGAGGCTCGCGGAGTTGAAAACTTTGCAAGAAAATGCCTCGACGAACGGATTCGAGTGGCTAGGGTTAGGGTTGCGTTCGGAGAAACGACAGCGGGTTTGGGTGGCTAGGGTTAGGGTCGGCTCGACGGCGATGGCGCGCTGCTGCTAGCGGCGTTGCGGCTGCTGCGGTCAAGCGACGGCGCTGCGGCTGCTACGAGCAAGCGCTGCGGCAGCTACGGGCTCAGGAGCACGGCGTGGCGGCACGGCACGGGCGCGGGTGAGGAAAGCACGGGCGCAGCGAGGAAGGCGTGGGCGTGGGCGAGGAAGGCATGGGCGCGGGCACGGTGAGGTGCGACGGCTCGGTGACACGGCGGCGCTTGGGAACGCGGCGAGTACGGGCGGCGGATTGAGATGGAAGATGAAGAAAACGCGAGATCCGAACATACGGTTAAAAGGGTGAGATCCGCTCTTTATGCGATGACCGGACGCGGTGGTCACATGATCGGACGCGGTGGAAGCAGCGTCCGGTCATAGTCCAGTAAGCTCTTGGAATGACCGGACGCGTCCGATTATGCACGATCGGACGCTGACAGAGTCCGGTCATATTTTGCCCAGAAAACTAAAACGGACGACCGGACGCGGTGGTGGTGGTCGGGACCGAACGCGGTGATCAGCAGAGACGCGTTCGATGCAGCGTCCGGTCACAGATCTTGGAGAAGACCTTCGGGTATGACCAGACGCGCTGGTAGACGCCGGGACCGGACGCGGTGGTGAAGCAGAACCGCGTCTGATGCAACGTCCGGTCCAGCGTCCGGTCGCTATAAAACACCCTTTTTCAAACCGATTTTCGACGCGACTTCTCCCAATCAAGTTCCAATTCAAAGAGACTCAAATAAACACCAATTGGAACCTGATATGAGTGACCTCACTCAAACCCTCAAAATTTTCAAAATATTTTTCCTTAGGCTATTATTATTTTTAAGAAAATATTCAATAAACACCCGAGGAGCAACGTATGGCCATACAATAGAGTGTATCAACCCTTGGGAGCTTCAAATGCTCTCTCTATTCATGGACGAACATAGAGGTTACTCAAAACTAAACCGAAAAGAAACGACAACGCAACAACCATGCATATGCAATGCAAAGCGAGAAAGGAAGACTAGGTTGCTTGTCAAGTTTGATCCACGGTTAGGCTTTTTCACTCCTCCTTAAGAGGGTTATCGTAACCGTGTTAGACAAGTTCTAGATGCATTGCGGTTCACTTCTCAATCTACAAAAGCTTATTTTTTAAAGTTACGAGAATCAAGCACATTTAGTTCACTTCTCAATCTACAAAAGGTAGCCTCATCTAAAGGTTTAGTGAAGATATCCGCTAATTGATTTTCACTTCTTACACCTTCTAGTGATATATCATTTTTAGCAACATGATCTCTTAGAAAGTGGTGGCGGATATCAATGTGCTTGGTGCGTGAGTGTTGTACCGGATTATTAGCAATTTTAACGGCACTTTCATTATCACATAAAAGCGGCACCTTTTCAAGAACAACTCATAGTCTAGGAGGGTTTGTTTCATGTATAAGATTTGTGCACAACAAGCCCCCGTGGCAATGTATTCCGCCTCGGTGGTGGACAAAGCCACACTATTTTGCTTTTTAGATGACCATGATACTAAGGACCTCCCAAGCAAATGGCACCCTACGGATGTGTTTTTTCTATCAATTTTGCAACCGGCATAATCCAAGTCGAAATAGCCAACTAGTTGGAATCTAGCTCCTTTGGGGTACCAAAGGCCGATGCTTGGGGTGTACTTAAGATATCTTAAGATTCTTTTTACGGCACTTAGGTGAGGTTCTTCTGGGCACGCTTGAAAGCGAGCACACATGCATACACTAAACATGATATCGGGCCTAGATGCGGTAAGGTACAACAAGCTACCAATCATAGAACGGTAAAGAGTTTGATCGATTGGTTTACCTCCCTCATCTAGGTCGAGATGTCCATTAGATGGCATTGGGGTCTTGATTGGCTTACACTCTTCCATCTTGAATCTTTTGAGAAGATCCTTGGTGTACTTTTCTTGAGAGATAAAAATCTTTTCTCTCATTTGCTTGACTTGAAAACCAAGGAAGAATGTTAGCTCACCAATCATTGACATCTCGAACTCTTTCGACATCAATTCACCAAATTCTTTGCAATAATCTTCATTTGTTGACCCGAAGATGATATCATCAACATAGACTTGACAAATGAAGATCTCTCCATTAAACTTCTTGGTGAATAGTGTGGTGTCAACTTTCCCAATAGTGAAGCCCTTCTCAATGAGGAAGTCCCAGAGGCGCTCATACCACGCTCTAGGGGCTTGCTTGAGCCCATATAGCGCCTTGGACAACCTATAAACATGATTAGGATATCTAGGGTCTTCAAACCCGGAAGGTTGTTCAACATAGACTAGTTCATTTATGAAGCCATTTAAAAAAGCACTTTTCACATCCATTTGATATAGTTTCATTTTATGATGTGATGCATATGCAAGAAGGATACGAATGGCTTCAAGTCTTGCAACGGGTGCAAAAGTCTCTCCAAAATCAAGACCTTCAACTTGAGAGAACCCCTTTGCAACTAGTCTTATCTTGTTTCTCACTACTACACCTTGATCATCTTGCTTGTTGCGGAACACCCACTTGGTTCCAATGACTCTTGCACCTTTTGGGTGCTCTTCAATTGTCCAAACTTGATTACGGGCGAAGTTGTTCAATTCTTCATGCATAGCATTCACCCAATCCGGATCTCGAAGAGCTTCTTCTACATTCTTAGGTTCAAGACAAGAGACAAAAGAGTGATGTTCAACAAAAGAGGTAAGCTTTTGAGATCAAGTCATTACACCCTTTGTAGGACTCCCTATGATGAGATCTTGTGGATGTGCTTGAAGTAGAGGTGAGTTTCTTCTATCAACCACTTGATGAGAGAGATGGGGAGCATCAACATCTTGTGCTTGTGCCTCGGCTTATTGATGAGAGACATGAGTATCTTCATTTTCAACTCTCTTATTCTTGTCATTATCTTGAGGCACATATGATGAAGATGGTGGATTGACAATTTATACATCGTCTTTATTATCTTTAGGCTTGATGTCTCCCACCAGCATGTTCTTCATGGCCTCTCTCAATGGTTCATCACCTACATCATCACAATTCTCAATTGCTCCTTAGGAGCCGTTAGATTCATCAAATTCCACATCATATGTTTCTTCAACAAAACCGGTGGCATGGTTAAATACTCTATATGCTTTGGACTTTGATGAGTAACCAACAAGAAAACCAATATCACAACGTCTTTAGAACTTCCCTAGGTGTTGACGCTTCTTGTAGATGTAGCATTTGCAACCAAACACCCGAAAGAATGAGACGTCCGACTTCTTCCCATTTAGCAACTCATAAGGGGTCTTGCCAAGGAATTTTTGTAGGAAGAGGCGATTTGAAGCATAGCATGCGGTGTTGATTGCCTCGGCCCACAATTTCTCCAGTGTGTTGTACTCATCTAGCATTGTTCTTGCAAGAGTGATCAAGGTCCGGTTCTTTCTCTCAACTACACCATTTTATTGAGGAGTGTAGGTTGATGAAACTCCATGCTTGATTCCAATTTCATCACAATAAGCTTCAATGTTTGTGTTGTCAAACTCTTTTTTATTGTCACTTCTAATCTTCTTTATCTTGACTTCAAATTCATTTTGAGCTCTCTTTGCAAACTTCTTGAAGCAATTTGCCACTTTAGATTTGTCATGAAGAAAGAAAGTCCAAGCGTATCTTGAGTAGTCATCCACAATCACTAGGCAATAGAGATTTCCACCCAAGCTCTTGTAAGTTGTAGGACCAAATAAATCAGTGTGTAGAAGTTCTAGTACTCTTGATGTTGACATGTAAGCTTTGGTTGGATGAGTGTTTGCAACTTGTTTGCCGGCTTGACATGCACTACAAGGTTTGTCCTTCTCAATCTTTACATCCTTCAAACTCTCACTAATTCTTTCTTCAATAGCTTGTTGAGAGTGTTCATTCCAACATGAGCAAGCCTCCTATGCCAAAGCCATCCAAGTGTAGTTTTGGTGAATAAACATGTCATCAAGTTTGCATCTTCGGAGGTGAAGTCAACTAGATAGAGATTATTGTATCTAAAGCCCTTGAAAATCACTTTCTTGTCATCTATCTTTGTAACAACAACTTCATTTGGAGTAAATAAACATTGGTAGCCAAGGTCACAAAGTTGCCCAACGGATAGTAAGTTAAAACTCAATGAAGCAACATAGAGCACATTTGAGAGAGAGTGATCATTTGATATTGCAATCTTGTCTATACCCTTGACTTTGCTCTTTGAATTGTCCCCAAATATGATCTTGTCTTGACATACCCTATTCTCTTCAAGTGAGGTGAACATACGAGGATCACTGGTCATATGTTATGTGCAACCACTATCAATCACCCAATGAGATCCACCGGTCTTGTAGTTCACCTACACACAAAAGATCAAGCCTTTTGTTTAGGGACCCAAACTTGAGAGGGACCCTTAACTTTTTCAACTAGTGACTTGGCAACCCATATTTTCTTAGGCTATTCTTGTTAGGGGGACCCAAGAACATGACTTTCATCTTTCCACTTGAATCTTTTCTAAGCATGTAATGAACATTGAAAGCAAAGGGTCTACCATGCTTGGGTAAGGGTTGTGGTGGTGGAGTTTTACACTCATGAGAAAAATGGCCTTCTTGTCCACACTCAACACATCTCTTTGGCTTGGGCTTTGACTTGCTTTGTTGTTGTTGAGCTTTGACCGTCTTCTCTTGATTTGCCAAGTAACCAATGCCACTTCTATCCATCTTCATGATGGTGTTCATGAGTAGCTCACTTTGCAAATGTTGGCCTCTTGTGAACTTGCTTAGGCCGGTCTTAAGATGCTCTTTTTCTTGCTTAAGCTTTTTGTTTTCTTTAATAAGTGACTCATTTGGTGCTTGCTTTTCAAGAGCCATCAACTTCTTGTTCTCAATCTTAAGCATCTCATTTTCACTCTTGAGCTTGACATAGTCATCATAGTTGTCGGCCTCAACCACACTCTTGCCTTTGCCGCTAGAGCCTTGCTCAAAGTTCTCAACAATCAAATCATCACATGATGTAGCTATATCAATCTTAACAACTTGGTTAGTAGCATCATGTGTCTCAAGAGCAAGTTTATTAGCAACAATAAGACTATCATAATCGATTTTTCAATGTGGTATATTTGTCTTTTAAAAAGTTGTGCCTAGTGTTGAGCTCATCATGCTTCCTCTCAAGTTTATCATGTTCATCTCTAAGCTTTTTGTTAGAAGTTTTAAGCTCCTTGAGAGTAGAAGACATAATTTCATTTTGATCTTTGAGCTCATCACTAGTCTTATGTGCATTCTCAAGCTTAGATGAGAGTGATTCATTTTTATTTTGAAGTTCATCATTTTCATTTCTAGTTCTTCTTATGATTTTAGAATATTTGTTCAACAACTTTATAAGTTCATCATAAGAGGGTGCATCATATTCATCATCACTATCACTATCATCATCGTCACTATCATTGTTTTGTACCTTTCGATCACCCTTAGCCATAAGGAATAGATGAGTAGTGGAAGATGATGGTGAAGGTGGCGGTGAAGGTGGTGATGAAGATGTCGGTGAAGATGATGATGGCCCAATCACAAATGCGGCGACCTTCTCTTTCTCATCGTCGCTCTCATCGCTGGAGGACTCACATGATGACTCAATGTCGGTGAGCCAATCACTAACAATGTAAGCTTTGCCTCCCTTCTTCTTCTTATAGAACTCTCTTCTCTTGACATCTTTCTTTTTATATGACTTGTTCTTCTTTTTCTCATCTTCTTCATCACTTGAATCATCTTTCTTGCCCTTGTTCTTGTTTTTGTACTTGTCTTTTGGAGGCTTCGGGCATTGATGTGCTAAGTGGCCAAGTTCACCACAATTGAAGCAATCCATCTCGGATATTGGCTTCCTTTTGCTACTTGTGAAGAATTTCTTCTTCTTGCCATCGAACTTGATGCCACTCTTGTTGAGCTTCTTTAGCATCTTGGTGGTTCTTCTCACCATGAGTGCAAGTGATGCATCATCAATATCACTCTCACTTGAGCTTTCTTGCACCATCATGGCTTGACCCTTCTTTTTTTCTTTTCATGGCTAGCTTTGAAGGCCAAGTCTTTCTTCTTGGAAGATGATGAGCCCTCTTTCAGAGTGATGTGCATATACATCTCATGTGCATTGATCTTTCCCAATACTTGAGTCGGTGTTGCGGCGGAGAGATCACTTTGGTGAAGTACGGTGACAATGTGTCCATACTTCTCAACTGGAAGAACACTCAAGATCCTCCTTGCAACATCCGATTGACTCATTTGAGTGAGTCCAAGAGCATTGAGATCTTCTACAAGAACATTCAAATGAGTGTATATTTCATTAGCACTTTCTTTGGGAAGCATCTCAAAAGAATTAATTTTCTTTAAAGCAATGTGATAGCGTTCCTCATGCTCACTCTTAGTTCCCTCATGGAGAGCACAAAGATTTTCCCACAATTCATGAGCGTTTTTGGCATTACGCACATGATTGAAGACATCTTTGCCTAAACCCCGGTAGAGTACATTTTTTTGCCTTTGCATTCCACCGGTCGTACTTCTCCTCGTCACCACTTGGGTTGGCGGGATCCCTTATTGGAGGAAGCCCTTCGGTTGCGACTCTAAGACACCCAACATCTATGACTTCGAGGTACGCCTCCATACGAATTTTCCAATATGGAAAATCGTCACCCTCAAAAGTGGGAGATGGTCCTTCCCCATTAGACATCTTGCTCTAGGCGGTGAAGCCTAAATACAGAGCAACATGGCTCCGATACCAATTGAAAGGATCAAGATGCCCAAGAGGGGGGGTGAATTGGGCTTTTCTAAAAATTAATTGCAAGAATTAAATCCTACAAGCCAAACTTCACCCCTAGTGCCTACTAGTGTTCCTTGTGATTCTACCGGTAAAAGTTTTGCACCCTAAGTTTCAATCCTAGACTAGCATGGCAATTCTAGGAAAGTAAACAAGCAATAAAGGTTATGCATGGAAGTAAATGCTTGAAAGTAAGGGTTAGGAACACGGCGATGTTTTGCCGAGGTATCGGAGAGTCGCCACTCCCCACTAGTCCTCGTTGGAGCACCCGCGCAAGGGTGTAGCTCCCCCTTGATCCGCGCAAGGATTAAGTGCTCTCTACGGATTGATTCTTCGACACTCCGTCATGGCGAATCACCCAAAACCGCTCACAACATGAGTTGGGTCACCCACAAGCTCGTCGGATGATCACTAAACTCCCAATCACCACCAAACCGTCTAGGTGATGGCGATCACCAAGAGTAACAAGCTAGAACTCTCACTTGACCACAACAAGGCTAATGAGAAGATGGATGCACACTTGCTACACTCTTGTCACTAGAGAGGAATCTCAAACTTTGATTCTCAAATCACTATCCTCACTAGGGCTCTTGCACTCCCTTGCACTCCAAAGGTGTTTCTCAGCTAAACAAATGAGCAAGAGACCTCTAAAAGAGGTGGAGGGGATGTATTTATACACCCCTCAGACAAATCCAACCGTTACCTACCGAATCAGCAAAACTCGTACTGACCGGACGCGCTGGTCGACATGACCGGATGCTCCGGTCAAGTGTAACGGTCGAAAACCAAAAGTCAGCGCTGAGTGACCGGACGCGCCGGTCAGGGATGACCGGACGCGTCCGATCATGCAAGAACCTAACTGAACTTTTGACCTGACACTCGACCGCGTCTGATCACAGATGACCAGACACGTTATGTCAGCTTGGGACCTTACTGGAACGTGACCAGACGCGTCCGATCACTTCACAATCGCGTCCGATTACACTTTTACCCTCTGAAACACATGTCAGACTGACCACCACGTCTGGTCCTCGCAAGGACCACGTCCGGTCGATCAGTTACCGACGCAGTGACTTGTTAGAACTAACCGGACGCGTCCGGTCATGACAAAGACCGCGTCCGGTCAAGGGTAAACTGCTCAAACGTCTTCTAAACGCGACGCAACTTGAACCAAGTTGCTTCCAACTGAACTTTGAGCTTTTCTAGAGCTACCTAGTGCTAAGTTTGACAAGTGTGCACCACACCTAAACAAAAGACTCACCTAGGTCAAGCTACTCGCTTATGCCCCCCTTTATAGTACGATCAAAGGAAGAAACAAAGATCCTAACGACTATTCTAGATGTAACTCAACACCTTGACATCCGGAACTAACCGTCCTTAATCTTGTCATTGATCCTTTGAAAACCGAAACGATTTCCATCAAGGGATATGAATACCACAGTGCCCAAAGCAGTTATCAACTCCATGACCTAACTTACCAATGTTTTTGCAAAACACACGTTAGTCATGGTAATAATGCGTTGTCATCAATTGCCGAAACCAACACCGGGGCCAAGATGCTTTCACCTCTCGAGCAGCGCGATCCTCCGGAATCAGCGGCCGTGACTCCTTGACCGCCGATAGATCCAACACGGAAGCCTTGACAAACTTAGTCGAGAGAACTAGGAAGCAAAAGGACCCGAGTCTATCAGAACAACGCTTACCAGAGGCTCGAAATCCTAGGTGGGTCGCATCGGGACCCTGTCGATGTCCTCTAGCTTGAAGCTGCCCACCATCCACCACACGCACTAGGCATCCTCGTCAAGGGGGAGGGTCTCATACGACATCTGACTTCCCTCCAACGAGACCTCGGGCGTCATCTCGTCGATCCAGAGTCGGTGCTGCATTAGCGGCAGCACTCTCCGATGGTGGAACGCGGCGGCCACCATCCCCACAGTCAATCCGCGCTGTTGAAGCCTCCTTAACGTGTTGAGGAGCAACTGTAGCTTTGGCTTCTCTTCCTCGATGGTGCCATACATCCAATTGTCCTCACATGACATCAGGACCCGGCTAGAAAACTTCGGTAGCCGATCGTCGTCGTTGCGCAGGTAAAACCACCCTTCGTGCCACCCGCTGTTCGATGAGATGAGTTGCACTAGGATGTACAGCTCACCTCTACCTGCTCGGACTTGAAGGGTGTAGCTCCTAGCAAGCACCGTGCACCACACTCGCAGACCGCTTTGAAAAGATGAAGCCATAGGTTCCAGTGCGGCTCCATCCCCAAATACCCCTCGTAGACCGCCGCAAAGATGGCGGCCTGCAAGATGGAGTTGGGGGCGAGGTGATGAAGCTCCACCTTGTAGTAGTGGAGAAGCGCTCGCATGAACTGGCTCGGCGGCATCCTGAGCCCTCTCTCGTGGAAAGCGATGAAGCTCACCACATACCCCTCCGGGGGCGCCGGCTCTCGGTGGTCGGACGGCGACACCCTCCACTCTAGCTGGCTCTGGCTCGCCCTCGTGTAAGGTCCTAGATGGATAGAGAGGGGGTGAATAGCCTATAAAAAATCCTACACGAACCACTAAGCAAACTTGTTAGAATAACAAACGGCGTGAAGCGAGTTTTGCTTAGCCTACGGTTGTGATGCAAGCCTTCTATCCACAAGTCTAGTAGATTATGATCTCTAGTTCACACAAGGGCTATGTCACTAATTTTACACTAGTGAGCAAGCTAACAACTACTAGCAAAGGCTACCACTAGAGCTACACAAGATAATCTAGTAAATCTAAATGCAAGAGAGAGGATTGTGAATCTTATACCAATGGTGGAGTGAAGATGTTGCCAATCACCAAGATGATATACAAGCAATCAATATTGACAACAACACAATATGAAGACCAATCACCGAGAGACAAGAGATACAATATTTTTGTTCACCCAGTGTTCACTTGTGCACCGACAAGCTACATCACCGGTTGTGTCGACCAACACTTAGATGATTTCTCGGTGTGACCATGAAGTCACTTGCCCCTCAAGGCACGCCCCGCAAGGCACCGCAAGAGACCACACTCAAGTGAGGTAACTCAATGACACGTGCAATATAATAGAGTTGCTTTTGGCACTCCACCGAGGAAAGCACAAGAACCTCTTACAATCAACCGTAGGTGGCCAAGAATAATCTCCTTCTCTTGCCAACACCTCCAATAATCTCCAAGCTGGTTAGGAGCAGTACTCTCCAAGAGTAACAAGAAATCCACTGGCTAAACTACCCACAAGTACCACTAGATGCCCTCAAGCTATGCAATGCACTTTGGGATCACTCAATCTCACTTTTGATTTGCAATCAAGCAAGAGAGATGAGTGGGAGGGAGAAGCTTTTGCTCAAAGGATGCATAAGAGTGTTAGAAATGTCAAGAGGCCTCCCCAAGGGCTGGCCAACAAGTATTTATAAGCATCCCAAACGAATAGAGCCGTTGTTCCCCTTCACTAGGCGTTTTTCGGGACGACCGGACGCGCCAGTCGAAACTGACCGGATGCGCTCAACCGCGTCCGATCGCCCTGCACCATCCACGTGTTCTCTCTAGATTCAAACGCGGCCACCCGATCCTCCAACGGTCACTGTGCGCCAACGGTCAAACGCAACGACCGGACGCGCCGCTCAACAGACCGGACGCGCTACACTCGGCGTCCGGTTTGAGTCTAGTAAGGTCCCATCATGACCGAACGCGTCCGGTCAATCGTGACCGAACGCGCACCGCGTCCAGTCGACCTTACGATCTGCAGTTCCCTCTGGGCGCCTGACCGGATGCGCCGATCCTGTGAGTGACCGGACGCGCTGGTGCGAAACCCTAACACCCACGCGCCTGACTGCCGCGTTGAACTGACCGGACGCGTCTGGTCAAACCGTGACCACGTCCGGTTCAGCGTCCGGTCACCACGGTGACCTCCATTCGCCTCCGTTTCTTCTCTGACTTTCGGCGTAGTGGAAAATAGGCATTTCAAGTCCTTGAAAACGCCTTCTCTACCGCACAAACTCCATCACCTTCGCAAATGTGCCAACACCAACAAGTGATCACCACCTTGTGCACGTGTGTTAGCAATTTCATAAACATTTTTGAAGGTTTTCTAGTTAGCTCACTAGGCCCTATATGCAATGCACTTCATGAATTCACCTAGTGGCACCCGTGCGCCGAGTAACCGATAAGACTTCTCTTAATAGTTCGGTCATCGATCCTAAACCACTCACACCCTCTATGGTGTCTTGAGTGCAAAACAAAATGGCCCTATGGTTATACCTTTGCCTTGAGCCCATTTTGTTTTTCCAAAAGATATGATCCACTTCATATCATCACATGATCATCTTGATCCATCGACCTTGACTTCACTTGCTCTTCACCGTTGCATCGGTCCATCGGCGCCAAGTCTTGCTCAAGCTTCACCATCGCATGGTCTTTCGCTTCGAAGCCTCGACTTGCCCTTCACCTTCACAACCGGTCCATCGAGCCAAGCATCATCTTGGTCTTCATCATCTTGGTCACAAGAGTCAATGTCATGTCTCATATTCAATGACCACCTTTATCTAAATCATCCACTTAGATACAAAGGTTAGTCTTAGGTTTTATCAATTAGCCAAAACCAAAATGGGGACTTTCACCTTAGTCGCAGAAGACCGTCGCGAACCAACTCCTCTAGTTTCCTCTCCGTCACCGAGGAACAGGCCCACACGTCTGCGGGAAGGATCTGGCTCTTTCCCGCCATAGGTGTCGAGAACAGCGTGCGGCGGTGATAGGGGAAGAGGTGACGGCGGTGGAGAAGAACGGCTGAAGGGCGCACAAGGAGAAAAGGGGCAAATGCAAAAGGCCTGTGGGGGGGCATATGGAACCCTAGACCCTGTACTTATACCCCAACGGAAGACCAACAGGTGGATCCGGTGAAAAGGTAGGAACAGTTCCCATATTTAATGTTCTTACCTAATCGCTCCCTCGAAACCCGCGGGTAAGGGCACGTGTACACCGATCATTCTGTAACCGTCGCGCCATGCCGCCCACTACCGCGCCATTCTTGCTTCTCCTCCTAAAAAGACACGCCCCAACGGGCCAGAAGGGGATCCACAGACAGATATTTCTAGACAAATGGATAACGGGCTCCGAGCCCAATATAAACCTCGAGGGATCGAAAGCTAGCCCTCGATCGGGGTTTGACAGCTGCCCTCGAGTAACAGAGTCAGGGATAACTCGGGACGTGTCCATACAAGGCTAGGGCTCGAGCCACTCTCTCGAGGCGCCCCCAGACATATTCAAGGCTAGAAGAGAGGTCGACGGTGGAATCCCCTCGGAGGGAGGCATCGAGCCCTCGAATCCTATCACATGGAACCGAGATCCACACGACTACTCTTTGGCATTTTTGGAGAGCACCTCCGCGGCCGCTAGCCGACTCCTACCGAATGAAGCACGGGCTCCCACTCGAATTCCCTGCTAACAGCTCACCGGAGATTGTCGGAACTCATCCGATAAGGGTAGTACGACGTTCCCCACCCCTCCTCCTTTCCTAAAAGGAGCGTGAGGGTCGTACGATAAAGACGGGCAAGACCCTGATCGACCTCGTGCGCATAAGGATCGGGGGCTCGACCGCAAAAAGCTAACCCCAAACGAAAGAGGACCGAGCATGCCATGGGAGCTCGAACACAGGAGCACTCCTCGATATGATGCACTAAAGACCTCGGAGGAGTCAAAACACTCCACCGAGGCCTTGGGGGCTACACCCGGCGGGTGCACTCGCACGCACCCACCGGAAGAGCTACGACGCTACGACTCCAGTTCATGACTCACTAAGCCTCTGCAAGAGTGATCACACTCACACAAAGGCTCGGGGGCTACTGTCAGGTACCTAAATAAGGGGTACCCAAACTTAATGACTAAAAAAGACAAACCCCTGAGAAAACCACGTCAAAGGCTCCGCCCACGAGGGCAGAACGAGCCAAAACCACGCACGAAACGCCTCGACTACATTCCGACTCACACGAGGCTTGCTCGACAGGATGCCTCGACCATAGGGAAATCTCTGACTCGTACGACCCTGGGTCGAGCCGGTCGACCCGCCTCACTCACCAACTCTCAGAAAAAGGTCAAAGCATTTAATGCAATCGCCAACCACTTCCTACCCCCATGGCTACAACGATACCAGCATAGAGGCAGTACCAGTGTCAAATCCCACTTTTTACTGCCCATCTCGGAATGGGCGGTGAAAACCTGTCATTGTATACGCCATGTCGGGTACTGTTCCACCACTGATCCCCCTCGAGGCAAAATACGACAAGTGTCGTACCTCGAAAATCCCGGGACTCGGCCTTATCCATTCCCCGTTGACCCACCTCGACCCAGCCTCGACCAACCGCCGGTTAACAAAGAAGAAAGGCCTGCACGCCACAGGACCCGGGGTCTCTTCACCGTCTCATCCTTTACGTCACCATGGTGTCCAGGGATGACCGGCCATTTCCGGGGCACGTCGCTACAGCAACTTTCACAGCGCTCGATAAAACTTCACTTCTAAGGCATCCCAGGCGCCTCTGTCTCCTCTTGACCCTATAAAAGGTAAGGTAGGGGACTCTGCGAGGGAAGAAGAAAAAGAAGAAAAAGGAGAAAAAGAAAAAAAAGAAAAACCAAGTCATCATCCCACCGTAGAGGATTAACATCTCAAGCAATCTTCTTTGTATTCTCACTTTCTCTCCGAGACCTGGGATCGGCTCCCTCTCTCACAGCTTGTAACCCCTACGCAAGCACTTAGGTGCAAGAAAATACAATACTCCCCCCCGCTGGACGTAGGGCCTTCTTTCGCCCGAACCAGGATAAACCCCCCGTGTATTCTCTTTGCATCACCATCCAGATTAGAGACACACATCACAAATTCACTTGTTGGCTTAGGACCCCCAAGGGCCCGAACACCGACTTATATATAAAAGCATAATAATATTTATAATACATACTCCCTTCGTCCCTAAATATGTGTCATCGTTGGTGTGCGTGTCATAAGTTTGACTTGATTTGTAGAAAATACGTGCAACATTTGTATTTCCAAATAAATTTATTAAAAAACTAGATTCAAAGATCTTTCTAATGATACTAATTATGTACCACAAATATTAATTTTTTTAATATATATTTAGTCAAAGTTGTTTCTCGAGAAGCGAAAACGATAGATATTTAGAGACAGAGGGAGTAATTAGTATCATTAGATAGATCATTGAATATACTATCATAATAAATTTATTTAGAGATATAAATATAGCACACATTTTCTATAAATCTAGTCAAAGTTGAGAAAGTTTGACCAGCACGCATCCCATAACGTCATCTATTCTAGGATGGAGGGAGTACGCTGCAAGTTGATCTTCAAGTCAGACACCTATGTATACTAAACTCTTTTCAAGCTGCATGAACTTGATTACACACTATGTATATTTGTGCTAACTTATACAAAGTATATGAAAATGACCTACTTGTAGCTTGCATTCGTTGATGCTCACGATCATGGCCGGAAGTGTTTATTGTTTAATTCCTAGAACTTAACTTTACTTAGTACGCTTAGTGTGGTAGAAGTCGAGTATGTGCAATGATCATCAATACTCGCGAGCTTTTAGGAATTGCTTGATTAATGAATTTGTAGAGGAGGAATGAGCTAAAACTTGATCAAGATTATATTGATTAGAGGAAAAAGTGTTGTAAATGAAGGAAAGTGATCCCTTTACGATGAACGATTATGGTGAGTTGTGAAAAAAAACATAGGTGTTGAAAATGTAGGAAGAAGAAGTGGAATGCGATTTCATTGCAATGAATGAATATGGTGAGCTATGAAATAGAATCTTGTAATATGTCCATGTCAAGGTGTTTGGTGAATTTCAAACTTGTGTGATTATGACTATGTTATTCTGTGGACAGCTGGACTTTGTGTGTGGATTGTTTGTGGTGCTTCTACTAGTTCAACTTTGTGTATGGTTTTGTTGACTTGAAAATTGTTTGTCCATCGTCCATGACACTTCTTCGGACCCATTTGGTGAAAGCTTTAGGGTGCATTTGGCAATAAGAAATGTTTTAGATTCTCAATAGAATCACTGCCAAACGCCACGGATAGAGAAATGTCTAGGGAGGATTATTTGGAACTAATTCTTATTTTTACTAGCCTAGAGAAACATTCAAAATCTAGTTTCTCCTAATTTTAGTTTTAGTTTCAAGAATTCGGTGAGCTAGCTAAATGGTTTCACGAAGTGATTATGATTTAGCAGAAAAACTTTTATAGAGAAAATCTAGATCTGAAACATTTTTAGGAGAACTTGAATCCCCACAAAACGTACTCTTAGTTGGCTTTAGTTTTAGCTTCTTCTGCACTGTATAAGAAGTTGCTTTTATCTCTCTTCTTAGGAGCAGGTGCTCTGGCTCCTCAATGTATCATATCAATGAGCTAGAATAGTGTGAAGGTGTACCAAATGTGGCCTATTTGTTTGTGCACTTTTATTGGTCGCTCGTTCATATACACATTGAATTATTTCTGATACGAGCTCATGATATGTGGAATTCCTTGGGCCTGTTTAGATCCCAAATATTTCCCCAAATTCCATTATGCAAAAATAAGATTCCCCATCACATCAAAATGTCGGCACATGCATGGAGTACTAAATGTAGATGAAATCAAAAACTAATTGCACAGTTTTGTTGTACTTTGCGAGACAAACGGTAGTGAACAGTGAATCCGCCGCCCCCAAATTGGGGCAACTAAACACGGCCCTTGTTGCTATGCTAGTGCTAGGCTGGTAGCTATAATTAAGTTTCTCCTGGCTCGATGCTTAAGGGCCTGTTTGGTTAGATGTGTTAAAGTTTAACAAACACTGTAGCATTTTCGTCTTATTTGACAAAAAGTTTCAAATTTTAGACTAATTAGGCTTAATAGATTCGTCTCGTAAATTACTCCTAATCTATGCCGATATGCATGCAATTAGTCTACATTTAGTACTCCATATATTTACCGCAACATTGATGTAATATGAGTTAAACTTTAACACGTGAAAACCAAACAGAGCCTAAGTTTGATGGGTGTGTCATGTTGGCCGGCACTCGAAGGTAAGGCAAGCACACGACATTCTTGCTGCATGAAAGGGCAAACGACATCAGTAGCATGCAACCTAGGGGTGTTTAGATGCAATTTTTTTTTAGAATTTTGCTACTATAGCACTTTCGTTTGTATTTGGCAGTTAGTGTCCAATCATGGACTAATTAGACTTAAAAGATTCGTCTCGTGATTTACAACCAAACTGTGTAATTAGTTATTTCTTTTACCTACATTAAGTGCTTCATACATGCGTCTAAAGATTGATGTGATGGAGAGAGTATACAAATTTGGAATTTGGAAGGAAGTAAACCAGGTCTAGCAGCAATGCTAGTCTATTGTTAGGTGTAGTGTTGCTCGCCTCGCTACTTTTGCTGTGAGTTATTGGCGTGAACGTGTGAGCATGATCTCGACTTAAACTCCTATTTGGGGATCGAGGGACTAAAATTTAGGTGTCACATCGGGTATGTGATATTGATTAGAAAGACTAAACATGAGTCTAATTAGGCTTAATAGATTCGTCTTGTAAATTATTCTCAATCTGTGCAATTAGTTTTGTAATTAGTCTATGTTTAATACTCTATACACGTGTCCAAACATTCGATGTGACAGGGACTAAATTTTACTAGGGGAACCAAACACAGCTCAGTATACTCCTTGTCACCGCCTATTTATTAGCAAATTCAATCATATGTATTTGTTTTCGTGTACTCGTATCTTTTGCTACTGCTTATGTTACTTTTTGTCCAGTTTTCGGTCCTATTTTCTACAAGAAATTATGGTATTAGAAATAGAACAAGATGTTTTCCATCCATTCTCGTCTATTTTATCTAGCTATGTTAGACGTTATACACGTGACTCTTAGCGAGGACTGAGAACTCGATGAATTTACCATGAGGTCACGCATGCATGCCTAAACCCTCCTTACGCCTACCTCGATAGTTTCTTATTTATAACAATATAACAAAACTATAAGCCATTTTTAAAAAATACAAACTATTAGCTCCTTTTGTCCACTGAAAAGGGCAATAAATTAAGCTCTGGGTGTTTTAAAAGTCGCTCTTTATATTAAACACAAGAAGGTGAATCATATAGTTATAGTTATTACAACTTGTCGCCCTCTAACTAGATGATTTTTATATTCATCAGCCTTTAATAAAAGTACTAATAGAGGGTACAAATTTTTATCTAGTTGTGTTTGTAATGATGATTAGGTTTGTCTTCTCACCCTCGAGAAATCATCAATGGGAAGGTGATTTATATTGCTATATAAGGGTTTGAGTGGTCTATATGATCTTATTTTTATATTATAATTTTTTATAAAACTGAAATATTTTTTTCTATATTTTAAAAATAGTACTCCCTCTATCCCTAAATATCTGTCGTTTTCGCTTCAAATTTGACTAAATATATATTAAAAAATATTAATATTTAGGCTATGTTGTTGTATGATACATAATTAGTATCATTGAAAAGATCTTTGAATCTAGTTTTTTAATAAATTTATTTAGAGATACAAATGTTGCACGTATTTTCTATAAATCGAGTCAAACTTGCGACACGTACACCAACGGCGATAGATATTTAGGGACGAAGAGAGTAATACTTTAATTCAATTTCTTATTTTTTAAACCGTCACTCCTCATGTTCACCATATTTTTTCGACCAGCAAACAATATTTTTCTCTCCCAACAAATCACGAACAGTTCTTGCGCCAAGCGAACAGGGCACCGTGTCACTACTAGTTCGCCGAGTTAGACTAGCCGCAGTGGGTACTCTAAAACGATACTCTAAAGCTTTAGAGTATGAATATAGAGTAAAAACTGCTGCACTGTGTACTCTAAAACAATACTCTATCCTTTCTCTTACTCTATATTTATAGTGGTACAATGCTTACTCTATACTCTATAGTGGCGGGCCCCACTAGCTAAACAAAGAAAAAAATGTTATAACTTACAAACCAAAAATACAAATTAAATTTCGATTGCACCATTAAATTCGTCTTAATAAATCCTTCAAAACTAGATCACACATGGATATATTTAGATAAAGTGATAAGTGGGTCCCACAGTGGATAGATGATGATATAGAAGATAGATGGATGCGGGAGAATTGAGTATAGAGGAGATAATCTTGCTGACTAGGACGTATAGAGGATGAATACCGAGGTCCATGCTCCGAAATACCACAAACACCCCCAATCCCACCCCGAATCGGGCGAAAGTCAAGACGCCAACCTCCCCTCTCCCCGTCCTCCATCCATGGGCGAGCAATCCATCTCCCAGCCCAAGCCCCAGCCTCTCTCCCCGCCACCGTCGCCTCCCGCCACCGCCGCGTCGCCGGCCGACCCACCGCCCGCCTCTGCCTCTGCCGCCTCCACCTCCCGCACCACCAGAGCCGCGGCCTCGCGCCCCAAGAAGGAGGCGAACCCATCGCCAGACCCCAACCCGGCCAAGAAGCCCCGCCTGACGTTCTCGATCCCGGGCCGGCCGGGCCGGCCCCTGTCCGCGGTCGGCGAGGTGGGCGTGGCCATCCGCCACCTGCGCGCCGCGGACCCCGCCCTCGCCGCCGTCATCGACGCGCACGAGCCGCCCGTGTTCCAGTGCCCGCACCGCCCGTTCCACTCCCTCGTCCGATCCATCCTGTACCAGCAGCTCGCCTTCAAGGCCGCGGCCTCCGTCTACTCCCGCTTCCTCTCGCTCCTCGGCGGCGAGGCCGGCGTGGTCCCCGACGCTGTCCTCGCGCTCACCCCGCACCAGCTCCGCCAGATCGGGGTCTCCCCGCGCAAGGCGTCCTACCTCCACGACCTCGCCCGCAAGTATGCCGACGGGATCCTCTCCGACTCCGCCATCGTCAACATGGACGACCGCTCCCTCGCCGCCATGCTCACCATGGTCAAGGGCATCGGCGCCTGGAGCGTCCACATGTTCATGATCTTCTCCCTCGCGCGCCCCGACGTGCTCCCCTCCGCCGACCTCGGCGTGCGCAAGGGCGTGCAGATGCTCTACGCCCTCGAAGACGTGCCTCGCCCCTCGCAGATGGACAAGCTGTGCGAGCGGTGGCGCCCCTACCGCTCGGTTGGGGCGTGGTACATGTGGCGGCTCATTGAGTCCAAGGTGCCCCAGCCGGCGCCGGCCATCCCTGTCGGATCACTTGCCCTCCCTTCGCCGGACGGCCAGATTATGCTACAGCAGCAGCAGCCGCAACAGCAACAGACTGTCATCCAAATGATCGACCCCCTTCAGATGCTCCCAGGGATGTGAATTCGGTATCACTTCTACTCATTAGTTACTCCGTCTTAGATCAATGGTTACTCTGTGCAGCTGATAGTCAGCTCCGCACATTGTCGTTCTGCAATGGAACGGCAGGAGGGTAGCATTGGACATGAAATGAGTACTTTGGTTCCAACTTTTTAAGTTGTCAATTTGGTTTGTGCTGTTTATCTGTGTCAAGAGTCTGTGAAGATGATGGTGGTTGGCTGCTGTTTACATTGTAAAATTCACCTAGCAGTATTTTAGAACCTCCTGGAATTGTTCCATGCTTGTATTCACCTGTAATAAAATGATTCAGAGCATGCTTAACACAAGAGCCACTCTGTAGTCAAGCATGGAATTGTTCCATGCTTAACACAAGACCCATCTAACCAAAATTGAGCTCCTCCCATTTGCTCATCTACCCTACTAATTCACCAACTTTTTCTTTGCTAAAGCCACCTAATAGTTTTAGAGACTAAAATAACATCGGCTATGAATAGACATATATTCTGATTATTATGTTTGGACTTCTCAAGCTTGCATATTGATCTGTTTGATATAATACTAGTAAAACAGGTTATTCCAAAATTCAGTTATGTAGAACTTTTGTGGTATATTGCGTTTTAATATTCTGTTATTACACGTGCACTTTCTTTTGGCGTGCGCACGTTCATTTTAGGGAATGTTACAGGAGCTCCTCCCAATTGCTCGTGGCTAACGGTATTAGAAACCAAAATAACATCGGTTACCGAAGAAGCCGAAATTTTGATTAAAGCTGTTACGTTTTGGATCTTCGGTATTAGAAACCAAAAAATAACATCGGTTATCGAAGAAACGGAAATTTTGATTGAAGTTATTTTGATTATAGTTATTACGTTTTGGATCTTTTCAAGATTCTATATTTTTTTGTTTGACACTATGCTGGCAGAATGGGCTCCGTCAAATTCAGTTTATCATGTCTTTTAATATTCTGTTACACGTGCAATTTTCTTGAGGACATATGCATTTTTATGGAATGTTACAAGTGCTCCTCCCTGTTGCTCTACATCGGTTTTCGAAGAAACAGAAATTTTGATTAAAGTTACTTGTTTTGGATCTTTTGAAGCGTGCCTATTGATCTGTTTGATACAATGCCGGCAAAATGGATTCCGCCAAAATTCAGTTATATAGAATTTTCTGCGGTTTGTTGTGTTTTAAGATTCCATTACACACACACACGTTTTTCTTTGTTTGTTTTGTGAGCACACAGTCGGTTTTAAGGAATGTTGCAAGAACTCCTTCCAGCTGCTAGTGACTTTCAGTTTTAGAAAGTGAAAAAACATCTGTTAAATCGAAAGGAACAGAAATTTTGGTTAATAATGTACTAATAAAACGCTTTCCTCTCTACCCTCCACAGCTCTATTGTAGAACTTTTTGGTATTATCTTTCCCTTTTTTAGCTGAATTCACACGGGTAAACCATCCTTGGTGAAATTTATTGTTTTCTTTAGAGTTTTAAGGCCTTGCCCCAATCTTAACATTAAGCAAGACAAGAACCAATATAGCATTCTTTGTTTTAATCCTAACCAATATAGCATTCGGATGGGATACACCTGTCCAAATTTGCTCCACAGAAGACGAAATCCCCATATGGAACTCAACTCCCAAACCTGACAGATTGAGCCATTTGCCCGATACGTTGGCTTCCTCGAGCGTCTTGTGATCAACTAGAAACTCTTCACCTCCTCAGGGATCTCTTTCTCTTCCCAGATGTGTGCCTTCTGAGTTCTGAAACAGCAGCCTCTCCCAGTCATTCTTCATCTTTCCTAGCCACAAATCCTTGCTGGACTTGTAGCTATTGAAATCAGCTCTCCTGAGTCTTGTTTTTTTAAAAAACTCTTGCTTCTTCACTGGGAAGCGATTTCATGTCCTTCAAAATAGTTTCCTGGAAGCATTCATTATTTCTTTTAGTTTCTATAACCCGCACAGAACGAAATTTATTGTTTTTGAAGGGAAAAAAAAGGTAATCTTGGCGAAGATTACAGGAGCAACTCCCCAGTTGCAATGCTGAAAGCAGGTCCCCACGGTACAGCGCCACAGCACACAAACACACCACAGATCACCGCCAACTAGAGGCCGAGTACATATCAAGTGGAGCTCGACATTTTTTTTAGATAAGCTCGACATTTTGTTAGGAACATTATCTGGATTTTGGACATGGGAGTAGTGCCTTGTCTTTCCAGGTATGCTGGGATTTTCACATGTGGATGAGGAGAGGGATCTTAGATTCATCAGTCGTACTGTGATATAGTAGTTGTATATGGTGAAGTTATTGTCATCGGCGTTCTTACTTGCAGCCGGGAGCCGGCTCTGTTTTGTGGTATACCTCTCTCGTGCGGCTCCGTGTGTACATCTTTTGGTTTTCGTTGTAGGAACTTTGCATGATTGCATTCAGTGAAATGCAGGTATTTGCAGCTGTATATCCATGGCATGGCCTGAATCTTTGTGGCCCTGCTTTCTTCATCTTTTCTTTTTTTATTTTATTGATTGAAAAATCTCCATTCTCCACGGACGTCGCTGATCAGTAATCCGCTGCCAGGTACTAATAACTCTACACGGCCTGTTCGTTTCGCTGGTTTATTATGCTGAAATCACTGTTCGCTGGTTTGTTGTGAGAGAAAAACACTGCTGGATGGCTGCTGATTCTGCTGATAAGTCCAAACGAACAGGGCGACAATGTGTAAGATGACAGTCGAACTTTGGTGCGCCATACATACAGCAAGTGTCAAATGGACCATGGTTACTAGCCCTGTTCGCTGAGCTTATCAGCCGTACTTTTTTAGCAAATGAATAGTGTTTTCCTTTCCCGATAAATCCGGCGAACGGTACTTTCAACCTTGGCTACGTTGTCCAAATGTTTTTTTCCTCCAGAATTATGTTGGTGATCTGACTGAAAGGGTTGTGGTAGTCTGTTTCGTGGCAACCTGTTCAGAGCTCTGTTCATGCTATTGGTAAGATATTATAAGTGCACGTGTGCAAGACTTTACGGCCGACGAGAATATCCACGAGCCTACGTCGTCGTCGTCAGGTGGCCATGGACGGCGGCCGGCTCCAGCTGCCCCGGCGCCGTGCCGTGCCGTGGTAGCAGTATGAGCCGAGCGCGATGCCGCGAATATACGAAGAGATGCCCAGCTCTGTGGTCATCTGTTTGTCCTGCTGCATTTTGGTAGTCGCCTCCGTTGCCTCGGCATCAACGGATTCCTACGGCGCCTTGCATCTCTGGATGCATGTGTAATTATTAAGTTTAGTAGCATGGCATGGCATGCACATACTGTACTTAGATTGGAATGCAGAGTAAAGCATGCAGATGCAGGGGATAATGGGATATGCTCTCAGATATCCACCAGTGCTCCGTTACACCCAAGGAGAAACCAACAAGCACATTCTGGTTCTACGTGCTAACCTGCACTTTAATTTGCTTTCATCCGCGTCACCAACATTTACTTATTGTTAATTATTATTACTGACTGATGGTGGGTAGTTTGTACGGTGAATATACGCTATGGACTACGGTATTAACAAGTGCGTTAATTGTGGCAAGATGAATTCGCAGCGTTAACATGCATGCAATGCAAGACTGGGATTTGCAATGAATCATCACATTGCCATTTTTTAGTTCGTTTGATTAAGGCTGTGTTTAGGTCCCCATGGAATGCAAAATGCAAAATGCCAACTATTTTGGAATGATGAAATACAAAATGTCAATTTTTTTATGGGTGTGTTTAGTTTTATCCAAAATGCTAAATTTTTCATGTGGTGGGTGTGAGCTTTTTGGCTTTTTAGCTTGTTTTTGTCTCTTGAGGCCAAAATCTAAAATGAATACCTTTTTGTCAAAAATTTTACATGGTGTTTAGTTCCATTCTGCAAAATGATGGGTCAAAACCTAATATTTTTTAGGTGAAATGGAGAAATAAACACACTGGTCGGAAGAAAGACGAAGTCGGTCTCTCCTCTCGTCTTTTCCTCGGTTGTTTTTTGCCCCAAGAAAGGGACCATCGATCACCTCACCTCGACGCCTGCTATATAATGAGGAGCAACAAGCACTCAAACAGCAGCAGCAGAAGCAGCTAGCAATTGCTGGGAAGGGAAGAACAGGAGAAGGCACAGCGCGCGCGCGGCCATGTGCACCGAGAACTACGACGCATGCTACCCCGACCAGCCGGTGGTCGACCGCTACCTCCCCATGTGGGCCAAGCTGCCGGCGTTCGCCTCCAAGCCGGCCTTCATCTGGGCCGACGACGACGCGGCGTCGACACGCACCGCGCTGACCTACGCCCAGCTCGACGCCGCCGTCGGGCGCATGGCGCGCAACCTCCTCGGCACTGTCGGCAGCCTCCGCCGGGGCGACGCCGTCCTCGTGCTTGCCTCGCCGGGCCTCCGCCTCGTCAAGCTCCACTTCGCTTGCCAGCGCGCGGGGCTCACGGCGGTGCCCGTCGTACCCCCCGACCCGGCCGGGTTCGGAGCCGGAGGAGGACCCGCGCACGCGCACCTCCTGCGCGCCGTGTCGCAGGCCAGGCCGACGGCCGCCGTCGCTGACGCAGGGTACATAGACTCCGTTGCCAAAACGGCCGCTTCTTCCGTCGACGGGGCTGGGGGAGACAACGCCCGGGCCCGGCTGGCTGCCATGCTGGGGAGCCTGCGCTGGCTGGCCGTCGACGAGCTGGAGCGGGAGCGGGAGCGGGAGCGCGGCGGTGATGGGCCGGTGTCGGGACCCGAGGCGCCGTACGTGGGCTGTGGGCCGAACGACGTGTACCTGATCCAGTACACCTCCGGGGCGACGGGCGTCCCGAGGCCCGTGGTGGTCACCGCGGGCTCGGCGGCCCACAACGTGCGGGCCGCGAGGAAGGCCTACGACCTGCACCCGGGCAGCGTCATCGTGTCGTGGCTGCCGCAGTACCACGACTGCGGCCTCGTGTTCCTGCTCCTCACCGTCGTCGCCGGCGCCACCTGCGTGCTTGCCGCCCCCGGCGCATTCCTCTGGCGCCCGCGCCTCTGGCTCGAGCTCGTCTCGGAGTTCGGGGCCACGTGCACGCCCGTCCCGTCGTTCGCGCTGCCGCTGGTGCTCCGGCGCGGCCGCGGACATCCCCGGCGGTCGCTTCAGCTCGGGAACCTGCGCAACCTGATACTCATCAACGAGCCCATCTACGAGTCGTGCGTCGACGAGTTCGTGGAGGCGTTCTGCTCCCACGGCCTGCGCGCCACGTCCGTCTCACCGTCCTACGGCCTCGCGGAGAACTGCACCTTCGTGTCCACCGCGTGGCGGACGAGCGAGTCCTCCTCTGGCCACCTCCCGTCCTACATGAAGCTCCTGCCGTCGGCGAGGCTTTCGCCGCCACCGTCGTCCGCGGCCAACGAAGTGCCGGAGATCGAGATCGCCGTCGTGGACGAGGACACCGGCGAGCCG
Organism: Saccharum hybrid cultivar R570; assembly: GCA_038087645.1. Lineage (NCBI taxonomy): Eukaryota > Viridiplantae > Streptophyta > Magnoliopsida > Poales > Poaceae > Saccharum > Saccharum hybrid cultivar. Next base: position 3,595,522 of record JAQSUU010000449.1, read on the forward strand.
GTGGAGGACGGCGTGGAGGGCGAGATATGGGTGTCCTCGCCGAGCAACGCGTCGGGGTACCTCGGCCACCCGTCGGCGACCCGCGAGGTGTTCTGCGCGAGGGTGCCGGGGCGGACCGGCGCGTGCTTCGTGCGCACGGGCGACCGCGGCGTGGTCAGGGGAGCGGAGAGGTACCTGTACGTCCTTGGCCGGAGCGCCGACGTCATGGCGCTTGACGACGACTGCGGCGGCGGACGACGCCGCGTGCACGCGCACTACGTCGAGACGGCGGCCTTCGGCAGCGCGCCCGATCGCCTGAGAGGCGGCTGCGTCGCAGCTTTCGCGACGTCGTCAATGCCGTGGCCACCTTCGCGGGCCGGCGTCGTGGCCGTCGTCGCGGAGCTACAGAAGGGAAGCGCGGGTGGTGGCGATCACAGGGGCCTGTGCGACGGAATAAGGGCAGCAGTGTGGCGAGAAGAAGGTGTCAGTGTTGGTTTGGTCGTGCTGGTCGATGGTGGGGTGGTGCCCAAGACGACGTCGGGGAAGCTACGCCGTGGGGCGGCGAGGGAGATGCTGGCCGTCGGAAAGCTCCCAGTGGTCTTTGAAGCACGGTACGACGACGGCAACGGCTTGGTGTCGGTAGCTGCGGTGAGGGCCGAAGAGGAGGAGATGCCGGCGAAGTCCGCAGCTAGTTGGCTGGCAGGAGAGGGCGGGGGGACTGGCACGGCCACCGAAGCCTTTGGGAGCGCGAGCCGCCGACTTGGCTTGCAGTCATTTCTTTAGCGTGCGTTTGGTCTGGGGACGACGTGGGATGGATGGGATCCATTCCAGGTTTTTTTTTTTTTTGGTTGAAAGCATATCGTGTTTGGTTCGAGGGTTGAAGTCGTTCTAATTTTTTTTTGTTTGGTTTGAGGGATTTAGTGGACTGAGGTTGATGGGTTTTTACACTCCGTTAGCTCCTGTTAACCATGGGACCAGTTGTCGTTGTTGGGCCCACAATGTCAGCCACCTTCTGGCACTTTCTCCAACCTCCTGTCTCTAGCTCTGCTCGAGATCGCCGTCGACCTTCCCGTGCCACCACAACTAAGGGTGGGCAAAATACCCGATACCCAATTCCCGAACCCGAATTACCCGAACCCAGAATCGAAGTACCCGAACCCGAAATACCCGGTCACAATTTCGGATAGTGATTGTAAAAACCCGAAATTAATTCGGGTAATTCGGGTAATGTTTCCCGGTACCCGAACTACCCAAATTACCCGAAATATCTCAAGTATTTGCTCTTCTATTCCTAATATGAAGACATGAAGTATTTCAATGCCATATAAATATATTATTTGGTATGAATTAATGTAGATTTATGCTAACTTGATAATTGATTGGTTGGTAATTGATATGAAGACATGATGTGATTTATATGACTATTGTTTATTGCTTTAAAATGATACTTGAATTCTTCTAAAATGGTTGGTTTTGTCAATTTCGGGTATATCGGGTAAAACCCGAACCCGAACCCGAATTATCGCGTACCCGAAATTTCGGGTAATACTTTTTCGGGGCAAAAATCGGGTAACAATTTTTAATACCCGAACTTCCAACTACCCGAATTACCCGACCCGAATTTTTCGGGTAACCCGAATGCCCACCCTTAACCACAACGGGGCAAGGGCGGAGACATACATCTGACTTTGTATAGTTTTCGACGCGTATCTTGTATCAAATTTTCTTCTAGAATATATTCATATTCATAAAATCCTTTAAATAAAAGATACTTTGCAAGTATTTTAAATAAAAAACGACAGATATAACTTATACGTTTCCAAACCAAATAAAGTAGGAGCCTTTGATGTTTGTAGGTATCAAGGTTTAGCTAAATGAAGTACACTAAATTTACATCTGAGATAGCCATATGTTCTTTTATGAAAGATAATCCAAAGTATTTCTCTAAATTTATATTCAAATTAACTACGAAATAATATAAAGCAATTTCTTAAATTTACATTTAAGTTGCTCACATCTATTATTATTAAGGAAGTGCTATTTGCGTAGACCACTATAATATATCAAAAGCAAATATGCATGTTGTGCCATTAAGCATACATGTATATGATGCAATGGTATACAGTCGTAAAAGAAATACATTCATATATACAATAATGTTAATAGTTCATGAAAAAAAATTATGTTACTTGTTGCTTTGGATAACAACAACAACAAAGCCTTTTAGTTCCGAGCAAGTTGTGGTAGGCTAGAGTTGAAACCCAACATGAGCCTCTAGTCACGGTTCAGGCACGTCAATTGCTGTTTTCCAAGCACTTCTATCTAAACAAAGATCTCTAAGAATATCTCAACCTTTCAAATATATTTTTATTACCTCCCCGATGTCAGCTTCCTCTACCTCTCCTCACACTTGTTGCTTTGGATAAATTTATAAATTTTTTCAAACGCCTGTTCATGCCATTCTGGTAACTCACTCCAGTCTAGAACCCAGAATCCATATTTTCAATGTAATAGAAAAGGTTAAATAAGAGGTACAATAAACAATAGAGTTTCATATTAAGTTAAATTACATGCTAAGGAGGTATTGAGATTTACAAATCATCAGTGGCTTTACATGTTTCGGTCAATGAGCTCCTGTAGATAGGTATACCAGACATCAGCAACATGTCTTTGTTTTCTGGGGATACGTGGCCGCCATGCTACTGCATCTGAGCGAGAAGCTTGCAGAACCTGTCTTAGGCTGTGTTTAGATGGTTGTGTAAAATATTTGGAAGCACAGTAACTCTTTCGTTTTTATTTGACAATTAGTATTCAATCATGGGCTAATTATGTTCGAAAGATTCATCTCGTGATTTACAACCAAACTGTGTAATTAGTTATTTTTTACCTATATTTAATGCTCCATACATACGTCCAAAGATTCGATGTGACAGGAAATCTTATAATTTTTTTGGAACTCTGAAGCAACTAAACAGGGCCTTAAGGATAGTACCTCGTTGCACAAGATGAAAGCGTTCCGTCGCTTCCAAAGCTGCCAACAGCAAAGAGCAAAGAAGGAGCTATGTTGCAGAGCTGGAACAGAGATATATTGAAGGGTGATCTGCAGGGAGAGCACTGGAACATGCTGAGATCGATCTTGCCACCTTACCAGGCATTGACCACTGTGGACATCAAAGATGGATCGGCGACGTCCTTCTGGAATGATGTCTGGCATCTGGATGAGGCTCTTGCTGATGGTTTTCTGGCAATATACCGCTTTCACATACCGATACCGCTTTTGTCCCCAGGCAGGAGCGTCCCTGGGCCCGTGCGGGCTGTGCGACCGAACAGGGCCCCCAAAAATCATGAGCCCCAAGATTTACTAAGGCTCTGTTCATTCGACTTATAATTCGTCTTTTTCAGCTTGCTTTTTCAGTCGGAACAGTATTTTTTTCTCACAACAAATCAGCCAACAGTGTTTTTCAGCCGACTTATCAGCACATCCGAACGGCTCCTAAGTATCCTAATTATATACAGTAGTTTTGAGCTTTGTTTTAATTAGTAAATCAGCCACGACTGTCTTCTTTGGCTCATAAACGTGGCGTGCTGGAGAAGATTGATTATGAATATATCATTGAAGATTTCATTTCAAAGAATGCTAAAAGAATATCGCTTTTCAAATGATGGTTATACAACAGGTATAATCCTTGATCTATACTGTTGTACTTAGCAATATAAGTAATATATTGATGTTTGCCATCATTTTCTTATTTTGACACTAGATATTAAGCCTCCACTTATTATTTCGAATTGGGCCTCATATTTTGCCGGGACGCGCCTGCCCCAGGCTAACCAATCAGGCTGCTCTTGAGCTTCAGCAGATCAGATCTGGCTGTGTTTAAATCCATTGAAAAGTGCACTATGTAAAAAAAGATTCTCCATCACATTAAACTTGCGATACGTGTATGGAGTACTAAATGTAGATAAAATCAAAAACTAATTGCACAGTTTGGTTGTACTTTGCGAGACGAACGTTTTGAGTCTAATTAGTCAACGGTTGGACAATTATTACCAAATACAAAAAGAAATGCTACAGTAAATTTTGGCACCCCAAATTAAGGAACTAAACACACAACATCATTGCTCAGCATCGCTATCCGAAGGCCACGACCAGAGAAAATCTCAGTTCGATTGCGGCCGAGGCCAACTTGACTCTTCCTCCATCTACAGGCTGCTCAAAGCCAGACAAAATGACGCTGACCCAACCTCTGACTTCATCTGGAAGAACTCGGTGCCTCCCATAATCCAATTCTTCATGTGGCTTGTATCAAAAGGGAGAATTCAGTGCCGTGCAAACCTGTTCAAAAAGAAGATCGTCGATAACCAGTGCTGTGAAATCTGCGGTGCAGCGGAGGAAACAACAGATCACATTATCCTGCGATGCCCCTTCGCAAATGACTTCTGGAATGAGATTGGTTTGCCAATTACTGACGACCTGACTACTCGGGCCATTCAAATTTTCCCCAGAAACTAATGTTTTGGCTAAAGACAATGAAAATAAAACGGTAATGCAACGCAAATGAAAAAATTGAGTATGGATGGAAACGCACAGACACACTATACATAAAATAGTGGTTGTTAGTCAAAGTTTACCACAGATTGGCATAATATGAGTTATAGCAAAAAAAAAAAAAAAGATGTTTAGTTGTGGATCCTAAATTTATCTAGAAATTCTTAATAGTTATAAATCATATTATTCTTAGCCCACACAGAAGCACGGCCTGGAAAAGTGTAACTAGTTGGATTTGGTTTTTTCCCTCTTGACTTTGGAGGAGTGATCGTTTGTAGCCTCATACCGTCCAACTCGTCTAAACTATGGCTAAACCATGCCCTATTTTGGTAGTAAGCTACTATGTCCTTGGTTCTCCTATGTGGAATTATTGTGGTTCTATTAGGATTCAACCTCGAACGATGTGATCCCCGGAGCCTGTTAATAAATTTTGACTAATATGTTATCAAAGCTGTGAATTGTCTTGTTGTTCGGGAGAGACTTCGCGCTGTGAAGAACCTTCTCAGAGTTACTCGCTGAAGCAAAAAAAAAAACCCCGAAGCCGAAGAGTTAGTGGCAAAGCAGGACAATGAATCGAAGGTCGAGAACTCACTAAGCATCGTTACAAAAGCCAGGGGAGAATAAAAGGGCCAGCTGTTGGTTTGATCTCCACCATACTTGGCCCAACGGCCAGGTGTGAGCCCTGATCTGACGTCATGATCGGGGACGCCCAGCTCGTTTTTGGCTGGTGGGCCCCCGTCGCACAGTGCCTATAAGAGGAGGTGGGGGCCAGGGGCTCAAGGGACGAGGTTCACCGCCCAGCCGCCACCCCACTCCGAACCCTAGACCGATCGAGAGGGAGGCGCTGCCAGCGGCGGGAAGCGCCACTGCCTTCGTCGCCTCTAGACCGCGACGCCCACGCCGTCACCGGACTTCACTGCATCCTCACTGCACCGACTCCACTGTTTCACCGCCTGTCGCTGCCCTATTGCAGAACCTACATCGACACCGTGACTGCCTCCTCCTCGAGCTCGTCAGCCAAGCCCGACGGTCAGGCATCCTTCCCCTCTTTTCCTTTCTAGTTCATATCAGCATCATATCCTATGATGGTCTACCTATTTATACCAAATACCAAAGAACCACCCACTGATCTACACCTAGTAAGATCCTATAGATCTAACAATGGTACCGGAGCCCAGGTTGCTAGGTTGTAAATCCAGATCGGGGTTAGTAGAAAGGAAAGAAGTGAAATGAATTTTTGATTCGGATGAACACCCCAAACCCTAAACCTAACACGGAAGGGGAAAGAAAAGAAATAGAAGAGTTGATTCGATTGAATCGGATCAAGAAAGAATGAACCCCAAGATCGAAACCCTAACCCTAGCATGGACAAAGAAAGGATGGAGGGGGAGAACTCCTACCCGGGTCCTCTCCCCGCCATCACCGCTGCCATGGGAGGGAAGAAGCCCACCGTTGCGTGGGCAGAGCGGGGCTCAACGCCCGCACTAAGCTGAACCGCCGACGTGCGGGCTAGGGGCTCAGGGCACCGTCGCGACACCGTTCGACGGTGGCGCGCTCTCCCTCGCGGGGAATGCGCACGCCGGCGAAGGGCACTGCGGCGGCGCCGGATCTTCTTTTCCTCCTCCAGTCATCAAGGGCCGGCAACTGATGTTGCACGGTGCGGCTAAGAGAGTGGGGAAAAGAATAGAGAAAGGAAATAGGCCGGGGAGCCGCGGGCGCAATCTCCGGCGGCCACTTCCTCTCCCCACCGCCGACCGTTGGAGTCGCGGCCGTCGCCGACCACTCGGTGCGGCGCTGTGGAGAGAGAAGAGGAGAAAAGAAATGAACTTAGGGTTTGGGGAGCTACCGGCGGGGCAAGGTTTTGATCTCGCGATATTCACGCCGGAGCCGTCGGATCGGCTCGAACGGCCAGGATCAGCTGGGCTGCTTTCGACCCAGGCGGGCAGGAGGACTTTCGGCCTAGGCCCAGGTTGTGGCTTGGGCGCGGGAGCGCGGGACGCGCAGCTCGGCAACGGGGCGTTTTCTGCTGCTAGGCCGCGAGAATGAAAGTGCGGCGTGGGCAATGTGGGCCTCTAGACTGGCAACTGGTCACTTAACTGTTGGCCTGTATGAATAGTTTGGTTTAAGTGTTTTTGTTTATTATTGTTCAGAAGCAGTTTGAATGAATTTTATAAAGCTTGATGCTTAAATCTCTGTCAATTTTTTAACCAACGGGATAAAATTGTCAGAGAGTAAATGAGTACAGAGAAATGCTTCTGAATAAGAATTATTTTTTAAGAATTTGTCACGTTTTGCGCTGCAAAGAAAAGGAATATTGTCTTCTCATTAAATCCGAACCAACGGGAGGATTTACTTTGAAGAGCAGTTATTGTTGTTCAGAAAATGATGAAAAGTTTATCCTCTAATTAAAATTGGAACCAACGAGAAAATTTTAATTAGAGAGATATTCACATTATGATTTAAGTGAAATTATGATATTGTTATTTTCTGACCAACGTTGATGATAACAATATTATAAGCTTATTTATGAGTTTGAGGTTAAAATTTAAATCTCTGATAAATTATGCATCAAAGTGACCAATTTTCAGAGAATAGATAAAGATCAAGAAATGCTCATGAAATAGAAAGATGTTTCCGCTGCAATGATGATAATGATGATGATCTTCTAATTAAATTCAAACCAACAGGAGAATTTAATTTGGAGAGAGTTAATGATGAATGAGTTGTTCCATATGTTAATTCCATTTATACCTAACGATGATGTGGAATTAATGTACAAGAATACTGTATTCATGATGTTGCTAATTTTAGCAAAAGTTATTGATAGAAAATTTTATGAGTTTTATCTATAAGTTTTATACATTTGTTCTATATCTGCCCAACAGTGATATAGAATTAATGTAGAAGAAAGTTGTTTTGTTCTATATCTGCCCAACGGAGATGTAGAATAGAACATAAAGAAATTAGAATTTAATGTTGATAACTATTGTTGAATAATTTTCAAACAAAGATCTTCTTGCTTTCGTTCTTGAAGGCAGAAAAGAAAGAGAAAGAAAAAGCACTGGGTTCTTGTGACTCAGATGATGAAAAGCCTAAGCACAAATTGTGTATATGATAGTAGGCCATTGCATGAGAGCCTGTGTCCTCTTTAAGAGTGACTTGAAGAGAAATGTTTTTCAATGATTTCAGGGATATTGATCCAAGAAAGAAATAGAACAATAAGAGTTTAGTTTGAGAAATATCTTTTATGTACTCTCTATAAAATAATAATAATAATAATAATAATAATAATAATAATAATAATAATAATAATAATAATAATAATAATAATAATAATAATAATAATTTTAATTTTTAGTTTTTATTATCATGATATGAATTGTAACGAGTGACATACATGTTTAATTTGACCAACGTCGGATTAAGCATGTGTGTTAAAGAATATCGGATTTATTCCTGAATTTGATGATTGAATATGAGCCAATCCTGGTATTTATGTCCCTTCAAGAGAATTGTCTCGCATGACGGCATAAATTTTAAGAAAATACCCATGTTGCGGGATGAAGTTGGTATAGTACTTGTCCTGCACGGCAGGAGAAAGTGAGATGACGATGTGTATCCTGCATAGGGAGAGAAGTTTAGGATAGCTTTTGTGCTATCCTAGTATGAGTTTAAGAACAAAAGGAAGTTAAAAACGAACCTCATGATAAGAATAACATGCAAGCTTGACTTGTAGAAGTACTGATGAAAAGGACTCTGTTAAGTTCTTGAAGTAAAATGAGAAAAAGAATACATACTTCCATACGAATTAAGAAATAATTTTATCTTCCATGATGCAATCATGTGGATGAAGTTAGTAATCGAAGTTTCCTCACTCACAAGAGTTATGAATGTTTTGAAATTATGGCAGAAGAGTTTGTGCCACATTTCGAGGGGGGAGGATTGTGACATGAATTGAGAAAGATAGAAAGACAATTGAAAGAAACTCAGAAAGATAATTGAAAGATATTCCCCCTTGTATGCTTTGCATTTAGAGAAAAAGTGATCTATAAAAGATGAAGGTGATCGTTGAGGAAGTACAACGGTCATAATAAAGATACCCCTAAATACAGAAATGGCTAAATTCCTGAACCTTTTACAGTTCGACAGGAAGATAGCAATGAGACTAAGAAATATTAAGACGGTGCTTAAAGCACCAAATGAGATAGATTTTAACAGAATAAACCCAAAATAAGAAAGATTGAAGATACACTATCCTTACAGAAGATGGAATAATCTGGGGGAGCATGGTATGAAAAGATCTACGACTTGAAGAGAAGTGGGACCAGTGCCTACTCCAATGACTCAAGCTCGACGAATGCTCAACACTATGTTGATGTTGTATGACTCATACAACACATGTTGTTAGCCCTTCAAGAAGATGAATAAGAAAACAAGGATCTAGTTCATCAGGACCCTATATAATCGATTGGCGATAAAAGAGCAACAACAACCCTATGAGAAAGAAGTGTCATAAGCTAAAGACCTGAGAGTCTCAAAGAATAAGAGAATCATATATTTTGATGACTATAAATTATATATTAATGAAGAAATTCAAATGGAGGGTGATCCCACCTCATTTGAAGAAACCATGAGAGACGTTAACACGTCTAAATGGCAAGAAGCTAAGGAAATTAAAATAAAATCGATGAATACCAACGAAGTTTGAGAAATCAAAGCAGTTCCTAATGGAGCCAAAACAGTAGGCTATAAAGGGTCTACAAGACGAAATGTGACTCTAAAGGGAACATAAGATAAAAAGCACGACTTGAATCGAAAGATTTTACACAAAGAGAATGAATAGATTACAATGAGTGCTAGTGGCACATCATGATTTGAGATGAAGGTAAAGATAACATTTCCCAATGGGATTTGTATGAAAATAATTACATGGCACAACCTAAAGGTTTTGTCGTAAAAAAAAGAACGAACGAAAGGGATGCCACTTGTAGAAATATTTTATGAACTAGAGCAAGTCTCTAAATAGTGGCATTTCAAGTTGAAAGGTCAACTAGAAATTTTGGGTTAAATAGAATAAGAGGACAATCGCATCTGTACAAAGTTATAGAATGAGATATTTATTTCCTAATCCTGTATATGTGGATGACACCTTACTTACTAGTAGTGATGTCAATCTACTATATGTGAAGAAGTTCTTGTCCTCGAGACTCAATAAGAATGTTCTCGGTGAAATGACTCTCGTTATAAGAATTGAAATTCACCGAGACAGATGAAAGGGGTATTAGGATTATCACAAAGGCATGCTTAGAAAAGATTGTAAAGAAACAAAGTATGCATGCAAGTGAACCTACGCCTGTTCATATAGTCAAGGGTAATAATTTTAAGAATCTAAGTGTTACAAGAACCGACATGAGATAGATCGAATGAATATGGATCCATATGCTTCAGTTGTTGGAAGCTTAATGAGTGCACAACTATGATATTACAGTTTAATGAGTGCACAAGTATGATATTACCCTAACATAGTTCATTTATCCGGGATGTTTTGGCAGAAAGTCCAGTCCAGATATAGATCACTGGAATGGAGTTAAGAATATCTTGCAATTGTGCAAAGATTTAATAAGTCTCATGATGACTAAGAAAGAACAAGTACTCTCAAATGGTTGTGGGTACAAGAATATTGAATTTCGGCGAGATGTTTAGTGAAACCCACATAGTAGCTAACACTCGCAGTTGGAGTTTTATTGTGAAAAAGCTTCAAAGAAATAATTATGGTGTCATCAATGATGCATACCTATAGTACAACTTATTATGAGGCTTATAGGACAGGCGAAATGGTTAACTTATACTCGGAATTGGTAATGGTATACAATAGCAATTACCATTTAAAGTGATTGACTCCTATGACAACGGGTCAAGTGTGCTGCCAAACACATTGACATGAAGTTAGACGTTGTGAAGGAGAAAGTCCGAAATCTTTTAAAAGCTTTCGAATGTATAAGTAAAAGGAAGTACTTGCAGATCTGCTTATAAAGGCTTACCACCCAGTGTGTTCAGAGAACGCACAGTCGACATGGTGAAGGGTCGAGATGGCGGACTAGAGGGGGGGTGAATAGTCCTTTCTAAAACTTAAACGTGTTAGCTAACCAAAACAAATGCGGAATTTAATTTATCGGTCTAGCCAAGACTACACCCCTCTAACTAAGTTCACAAGCACCTCATAAAGATCCTAATTAAGCAATTAAGGTGCTTTCCTTAGCAAGAGCTCTCCTATTTAATTCTAGAGCAAGGTCACACAAACCTATGCACTAGTACTTTGCAAGCAAGAGGGAGCTCCTATACAATTCTAGTAAGCAAAGCGCACAAAGCCTAAGCTCACTAGCAATGCTCAATAACAAGGCAACTAATACCAAATTAGAGAGCGCAAATCACTTAGCTACAAAACTAAGCAATGTGACTAACAAGGTTACACAAACCAAATTAGCCACGCAAAGGGGATACTTCTAGCTACACAAGCAAGAAGATATCTAGCTAGCTACACAAGCACAACTAGAACAAGAGCAACTATACAAGCACAAGTATTATGAAAGTAAATACAAGCTTGTGTTGCACGAAAGCAAACCACCGAGAAGAGTAGACAATGTTGACACGGTGATTTTCTCTCGAGGTTCACTTGGTTGCCACCAAGCTACGTCCCCGTTGTGTCGACCAACACTTCGTGGTTCGGCGGCTAATCGGTCACACACCGAGCCTCTCAAAAGGCACCGCAAGAACCCACCATAAAGTGTGATGGCTCAATGACACGCTCAACCAGAGTTGCTCTTCGCGATCCCCGCGGGGTGAGCACAATCCCCCTCACAAAGCTTCTCCGGAGCCTCGCACAATCTTCTTGCGAGCTTCGATGGAGCCACAAGCCACCAAGCCGTCTAGGAGGTGGCAACCTCCAAGAGTAACAAGCACCACCGGCTTGCAACACGATCACCTAGTGCCACACGATGCAATCTCTCAAAGCAACGCACTAGAATCGCTCTCTCACTCGATCCGATGAACACTATCAAGTATGAGTGAGTTAGAGGGCTCCCAAGCACTACCACACAAGTCACAAAGACTATAGTGTGCTCAGCTGCCGGCCACGGCCGGCCAAGGCATCTATTTATAACCCCACGGTCAAATAGAGCCGTTACCCCTTCACTGGGCAGATTTCGGGACGACCGGACGCGCCGGTCGTAATTGACCGGACGCGCTCAGTCGCGTCCGATTCTCCAACGGTCACTGACCCCCAACGGTCAAACCAGCGACCGAACGCGCCACTGCCAACGACCGGACGCGCCGGTCCCGATGACCGGACGCGCCTGTCGAACGACCGGACGCGCCGATCGCACTGACCCACGCGCCCGCGACGCAACGACCGGACGCGCTCCTTGCGATGACCGGACGCGACAGTGCCCGCGTCCGGTTAGAGTCCAGTAAGCTCCTTCAACGATCGGACGCGTCCGATCAAGTGTGACCGGACGCGCCTCGCGTCCGATCGTACTTAGTTTCCTCTGGACACCTGACCGGACGCGCCGGTCCCGCGAGTGACCGGACGCACCGGTTGCAAACCCTAACACCCGCGTCTGCGCTGTACTGACCGGACGCGTCCGGTCACACCGTGACCGCGTCCGGTGCAGCGTCCGGTCACCTCAGTGACCCCGTTCGCCTCCGTTTCTTTTCCGACTTCCGGCGTAGTAGAAAATAGGCATTTCATTTCCCCGAAATCGCCTGAATCCCGCGCTCGCACGCTCGGCGGGAGGGAGAGAGGACCCCAAACCCTCTCTACCGCTCAAACTTCATCGCCTTCGCAAATGTGCCAACACCAACAAGTGATCACCACCTTGTGCACGTGTGTTAGCATTTTCATAATCATTTTATCGAATGAGTTAACCACTCAACTTGCCACGCCACTCGATCCTAGCAACGATGCATAGTTAGATCACACGAGTGGCACTAGATGACCGATATGCAAACAAGTTTGCCCCTCTTGATAGTACGGCCATCTATCCTAAACCCGGTCATAAACTTCTCTACACACCTATGACCGGTGAAATGGAAATGCCCTAGGTTATACCTTTGCCTTGCGCATTCCACTCCATCTCCTCCGTCGTTGATGCAACACATGCACCAACCATATCACAAATGATATGATTCACTTCATATCATCACGTGACCGTATTGGTTCATCAATCTTGACCTCACTTGCTCTTCACCGTTGCCTCGATCCTTCGGTGCCAAGCCATCACACAACTTGCCCTTCACCCTAGCAACCGGTCCATCAAGCCAAGCCTCATCTTGATCTTCTCCACCTTGGTCACATGACTCCATGTCATGTCTCATATGCAATGAGCTCCTTCATGACACCATCACCTGTGGACTAATCTCCTGTGTATCTCACATAACCACATATTAGTCCACCTAAGTTGTCACTCAATTACCAAAACCAAACAAGGACCTTTCAATCTCCCCCTTTTTGGTAATTGATGACAACTCTACAAAGATATGGAAATTAAGTTCTTTTGAACTTTATGCCACTTATCCAACATTTAAGCTCTATGTTAGAATTTGGATAAGCACCATAAAATCCGACTTGGAAGTGATAACTCCCCCTACATATGTGCTCAAATGGTTTGGTTTCAAGCTTGCACATATGCATAAATATGAAATTTGTGGGAGGGTTAGCACTACTAAGTGATGCTAAGGTGTATAGAATGAACCTTTGTAGCTTGATACCAATTAGTAGCTTGATACCATTTGAAAATCACAAGTTTGCCACCATCCTTAGCATCATGAGTAGCTAGACATCAAAAACACTAGAAACCTCGTGAGATCAACATTATAAGCAAGGTTCTAGTTTTTGCATGATAATCATAAGTCTAGCTAACAACCTATGCATGCTAGTTATCAAATCATCATTCAAGTTCTATAACTAGCATACACCACACAAGCATGCATATTGAATTTAAGAACTTTATGCAATGCAAGCAAGCACATGAATTATGCACATATCAAATATAATCAATCAAAGTTCATGAGCTTGCTCCCCCTACTTGTGTGCTTTCTTTGTCCAAAAATGTTTGATCCCCTTACATTCTTCAATGTTACTCCCTCTTTGTCCATGTCCATATCCCAAAGCTTAAAAAACTTTCATATCTTTGTCCAACTTCTCCCCCTTTGTCATCAATTTCCATAAAAGGTGTTCTTCTCAATTGATACAAAGGCTTGCATTGGGGTAGATGGTTGAGACTTAAATATTGCATTTTTGATGGACATTACCACATATGTTGGAATGACAAACTTTATGGTTGCTCTTGAGATACCACATAGGATCTTTGACCTTGATACCAATCGGTGGGGCTCCTCCCCCTATGTCATAGCATGTGTCATTCACTTGAGATACCACTTAAAGATGAGGGTAGAATTTCTTGATTTGATCACTTAATGTTGAGGATCACTTGTGAAACCATCGTCTTGCATGAATGATACCACGTGAAGATACCATGAGTAGAAATGTGATACCATTTGAAAGAATTTTCTTGTATGGATTCACTTTGAAGGATTTGGCAATAATATTCACTTCTTGAACATTTTCTATCTTCATGAGTACCACTTGTAAGATATCACTTGTAGATCATGATCTAGACACCACTAGTGAATACCACTTGGAAGATCGATTTGAGTCTAGATACCACTTGAAACAAACTAGATATCTATTTTCATTATTGTCTTGTGCTTGTACTCTTATCATTGTCATGAGCTTCTTGTATGACTTGAACTATGTTGATTTACCTAAGATTCCAAGTCCGGTTTGATCCAATGACAAGCTTCTTCACTCCTCATGCTAAGGGTTATCTTGCCAATGTTGTACTTGTCACTTGTTAGCAATCCAAACTAGATCAAGTACTTGGGTTTACTAGCTCATGAACAAACTCATATACATACCACTAGAACATTTAGACAATCAAGCAATAGTGGTAGGCTATGAATCTAAAATTTTCATTTGTCATGCATGATCCTAATAAGCATGTACTATATGCACTAACCGCATACTAGTAAGGGATGAAATGATCATGCTCATTACAATGATACCTTTGCTATGTTGGAGTAGAGGATAGTCACATAGATTCCAATTCATTACTCCAATAGTAATATGAAGTCCAATTTATAAGCTTGGTGAAGACCAATCATCATAGATAAATCCATTCTTCACCCATATGAAAATGTAAACCACTTATGATCAAGTGCACTATCTCTTGAGTTGTGGTTGGCTTGCTTCATCTTTTTGATCAATGCTTGCATGAGAGAACTACTTAGAATACCACTTGAAATACATGACTAGCTCTCTTTTGGGTGTTGCTTGCTCTTTAGATCAATCCTTTTGATTGCTTCAACTAAGCATCACAAGTTCCTCGGATCACCACTTCCATGTTAGCCTTCCAAGTCCCAAACTTGGTTTCACCTACACACGGCGGCAAGCCCCTCACTAGGGAGAAGTGACCTTTCTCCAAAGAACCACTCTTGATACTCACTTGAAATGATATAGTTTGATTGATCCAAATGATGAACTCAATCTTGATGAATAATCCTTGAATCTACATTTGAGTCCAACTCTTTCTACTTGTTTAAGTCCTTTTCCTTCTACCAAATGATCTCCAATCATCACTAGAACTTAAACTTCACCTTCATCTTAAGTTTGATCTTGATCTTCAAATTGAGTACCAAATAAGTATACCAAGTATATTTCACAATACAAAAGTCTTGTACTCATTGCTTTTCATGCTTCTAGATCAATCCAAAACCAAACTTAGGTACCTCAACCACTTGTAAGCATGTTTCCAACTTGAGGACCTTTCAATTAAAAGTGACTCTAGATTAATCCAATGATTTTCACTTTTCTGGCAGATTCTGTACCCTTCAAAGAATAATTCATATCTCCCAATGTACAGATCCAAATGCCATAAAATTTGGTGGAGATGTGCTTCACTAAGTCATATAGCAACTGTAAAAATTTGAACTTCTTTTGACTTCTAGATTGCTACTAGATTTCAAATCTTCCACCACTGCTACATGCTGAAAACTGCTGCACTATAGCTGACAAGATGCACTCCAAAACCGAAGCATCTCTTATCCACTTCTCATGAAATTTCTACAGCATCTTCTTTCATAAGTGTAGAGCATGTATACCAAATTTCAAGCCAATCCAAATAGATTTGATCACTCAAACATGGCTAAGATCACTGCTAGCTCAAATTTTTAATGTAGGACAGATTTCAATACATGAGCTATTCTTCATCAAATATGAATCAAACTTGAAACTAACTTGTTTGAATACTTTCACAAGACATATATCCATTCAATCCACTTACTAAATATCATCTCATGAATTTATTCAACACAAACCAATCCAAACTTGATTACTAAGCTTTTAATCCATTCAAACATCTCATAGCAAGCAATATTGCATATATATCCAATTCAATCAACTCATATGCACCCAAATGAAATAATCAACAAGAGATATACCTTGGTTAGCTCATGATTATTCATAGCAAGCTTTCAACTTGAATATTTGCAAGCCATCAAATATGATTCCAAATCACCACAACTTTGATTATTGCACTTGTATGTTGTAGTACTTTGGACTTCACTCATTTTGACTTGGCATTAGGATTGGATATGCATTGAGCTTCATAACTTGACTCAATATATGATGAACAAAATGAAACCATTTGAATCAAGCCTCCAATGCTGATGGTACCTATAAACAATCATCCACTCTTCGATGGTACCCAAACTAGTTTGGGTCCTCTCAAATTAGGAGCAACATACTTAGGCAAAGCCTTAGTATGGTTAGCGGGATGTTTTGCAATTCCAACCAATGAGGTACCATTGCCATCCTTTCTAAGCATATTAGTATCATCAATTGAACTAGGCTTAGAATTCTCACCTAGGGGACATGAATGTGCCATGTGTCCCCTTTTCCGGCATGAGTAGCAACTTCTCTTAGATTGAGCCTTTTCTTCCTTGCTCATATGTTGCTTCTCATTGCCTTGCCTCTCACGAGTTGCTTGAGCCTTCTTCTCAAGCTTGGTAGGACACCCCGAGGCGAAGTGTCCCTTATTTCCACATTTGAAGCACTTGATGTGAGCATGTACTTTCTTCTCATCTTGATTTTTGCTCATCATCTTGATATCTTGAATTTGCATTGGATGTCTTGCTCTTCCACCCCTTCTTGTTTTCTTCTTCTTTATCATCAAGTCACTAACATCTTCATGATTGATCATGATTGATCTTGACTTTAGCTTGGGGCTTTGCTTTTGGCTCAACTTGAGACTTCTTGGTAGGGCAACACTTGACAATATGTCCCACTTCATGGCATTGGTAGCACATGAGTTGGGATAGCTTTTTTGCATCTTGCTTCTTCATAATCTTGCCCTTGCTCTTGTTGTAGCCAATACCACTCTTATCACCATATCTTCTTTGATTGGTCATGATATGCTCAATGGCGATTTTAGAGTTGTAGCACCTCTCCAACTTGTTGCTCAAATTCTTCACTTCACTTTTGAGCTCATTGTTCTTCTTCAAAAGGTTAGTCTCACAAGACATAGAAGTAGAACAAGCATCTAATTGTGAAGAACATGGCATATATAATATATCATCACAAGAGGTGGATACATGCTTCTTGCCTACATCACAAGGGTTAGTAATATGTGATTGATCATTTGACCCAAATGATGAGCTCTCACTAGATTTGGTTTCTTCATTAGAAGGCTTCTTAGTGAGTAAAGCATGTTCTTGTGCCAAATTATCATGAGCAACACTAAGTTCCTCATGAGCCAATTTTAGCTCCTCATGTGAACAAGTAGTAACATAAAGTAGATGCTTTTGTTGTTCACATGTGGTTTTTAGAAATGAGTTTTCATTTTTCAATTTGCTTGTTTTTGCCATCTCATTTCTTAGGGCCTTTGAGAGTTTATATAGAAGCTCAAAATTTGGATCATCACAATCAACAACAAAACCACCAATTGATACCTTAGTGTCACCATGTGACATGGAACAATGTGGTGATGTTGAAGAGCTTGTTGAAGCATCACTCTCATAGCCATCACCTTCACCATCAAGTGTGCATGAAGTAGAATCATTTCTTGCATCACTTGTGGCATTATCATCATTCTTGTCAAGTGATCTTGTGGCATGATCATCATCATCATCATCATCACTTGACATTGAGGTGGAGCAATCCTCCACAACCACCTCGTTGTGGTCATGCTCAACATCCTCATGTACCTCCATCACTATGTGATCATCCTTCTTGAATTTTCCATCATCCCAAATTGAGGAGCCACAATAATGATGCTTGAGCGCCGTCCACATGCTATGTGCACTTGAGAGACCCCTCACCTTGTCAAAAATCTCATCATTCAAAGCTTTGATTAGATAAAACTTAGCTTGTGCATCAAGTGTTCGACAATCCTTTTGAGCTTGGGTACGGTTACCACACCCATCCAAGTCATGAGAAAAGCCAACAACTATGATCCACCAAAACTTAGGGCCAAGAGCACGAAAATGATCAAGCATGTGATTTTTCCACCGTGCATAGTGAGTGCCATCAAAAATGTGTTCCACACAATCATCTAGCCCATAAGCCGCCATCCTCTCGGGTCGGTGAAGACCACAAATGAGAGACCCGGCTCCGATACCACTTGAAGGGTCGAGATGGCGGACTAGAGGGGGGTGAATAGTCCTTTCTAAAACTTAAACGTGTTAGCTAACCAAAACAAATGCGGAATTTAATTTATCAGTCTAGCCAAGACTACACCCCTCTAACTAAGTTCACAAGCACCTCATAAAGATCCTAATTAAGCAATTAAGGTGCTTTCCTTAGCAAGAGCTCTCCTATTTAATTCTAGAGCAAGGTCACACAAACCTATGCACTAGTACTTTGCAAGCAAGAGGGAGCTCCTATACAATTCTAGTAAGCAAAGCGCACAAAGCCTAAGCTCACTAGCAATGCTCAATAACAAGGCAACTAATACCAAATTAGAGAGCGCAAATCACTTAGCTACAAAACTAAGCAATGTGACTAACAAGATTACACAAACCAAATTAGCCACGCAAAGGGGATACTTCTAGCTACACAAGCAAGAAGATATCTAGCTAGCTACACAAGCACAACTAGAACAAGAGCAACTACACAAGCACAAGTATTATGAAAGTAAATACAAGCTTGTGTTGCACGAAAGCAAACCACCGAGAAGAGTAGACAATGTTGACACGGTGATTTTCTCCCGAGGTTCACTTGGTTGCCACCAAGCTACGTCCCCGTTGTGTCGACCAACACTTCGTGGTTCGGCGGCTAATCGGTCACACACCGAGCCTCTCAAAAGGCACCGCAAGAACCCACCATAAAGTGTGGTAGCTCAATGACACGCTCAACTAGAGTTGCTCTTCGCGATCCCCGCGGGGTGAGCACAATCCCCCTCACAAAGCTTCTCCGGAGCCTCGCACAATCTTCTTGCGAGCTTCGATGGAGCCACAAGCCACCAAGCCGTCTAGGAGGTGGCAACCTCCAAGAGTAACAAGCACCACCGGCTTGCAACACGATCACCTAGTGCCACACGATGCAATCTCTCAAAGCAATGCACTAGAATCGCTCTCTCACTCGATCCGATGAACACTATCAAGTATGAGTGAGTTAGAGGGCTCCCAAGCACTACCACACAAGTCACAAAGACTATAGTGTGCTCAGCTGCCGGCCACGGCCAGCCAAGGCATCTATTTATAACCCCACGGTCAAATAGAGCCGTTACCCCTTCACTGGGCAGATTTCAGGACGACCGGACGCGCCGGTCGTAATTGACCGGACGCGCTCAGTCGCGTCCGATTCTCCAACGGTCACTGACCCCCAACGGTCAAACCAGCGACCGAACGCGCCACTGCCAACGACCGGACGCGCCGGTCCCGATGACCGGACGCGCTTGTCGAACGACCGGACGCGCCGATCGCACTGACCCACGCGCCCGCGACGCAACGACCGGACGCGCTCCTTGCGATGACCGGACGCGACAGTGCCCGCGTCCGGTTAGAGTCCAGTAAGCTCCTTCAACGATCGGACGCGTCCGATCAAGTGTGACCGGACGCGCCTCGCGTCCGATCGTACTTAGTTTCCTCTGGACACCTGACCGGACGCGCCGGTCCCGCGAGTGACCGGACGCACCGGTTGCAAACCCTAACACCCGCGTCTGCGCTGTACTGACCGGACGCGTCCGGTCACACCGTGACCGCGTCTGGTGCAGCGTCCGGTCACCTCAGTGACCCCGTTCGCCTCCGTTTCTTTTCCGACTTCCGGCGTAGTAGAAAATAGGCATTTCATTTCCCCGAAATCGCCTGAATCCCGCGCTCGCACGCTCGGCGGGAGGGAGAGAGGACCCCAAACCCTCTCTACCGCTCAAACTTCATCGCCTTCGCAAATGTGCCAACACCAACAAGTGATCACCACCTTGTGCACGTGTGTTAGCATTTTCATAATCATTTTATCGAATGAGTTAACCACTCAACTTGCCACGCCACTCGATCCTAGCAACGATGCATAGTTAGATCACACGAGTGGCACTAGATGACCGATATGCAAACAAGTTTGCCCCTCTTGATAGTACGGCCATCTATCCTAAACCCGGTCATAAACTTCTCTACACACCTATGACCGGTGAAATGGAAATGCCCTAGGTTATACCTTTGCCTTGCGCATTCCACTCCATCTCCTCCGTCGTTGATGCAACACATGCACCAACCATATCACAAATGATATAATTCACTTCATATCATCACGTGACCGTATTGGTTCATCAATCTTGACCTCACTTGCTCTTCACCGTTGCCTCGGTCCTTCGGTGCCAAGCCATCACACAACTTGCCCTTCACCCTAGCAACCGGTCCATCAAGCCAAGCCTCATCTTGATCTTCTTCACCTTGGTCACATGACTCCATGTCATGTCTCATATGCAATGAGCTCCTTCATGACACCATCACCTGTGGACTAATCTCCTGTGTATCTCACATAACCACATATTAGTCCACCTAAGTTGTCACTCAATTACCAAAACCAAACAAGGACCTTTCAATCTCCCCCTTTTTGGTAATTGATGACAACTCTACAAAGATATGGAAATTAAGTTCTTTTGAACTTTATGCCACTTATCCAACATTTAAGCTCTATGTTAGAATTTGGATAAGCACCATAAAATCCGACTTGGAAGTGATAACTCCCCCTACATATGTGCTCAAATGGTTTGGTTTCAAGCTTGCACATATGCATAAATATGAAATTTGTGGGAGGGTTAGCACTACTAAGTGATGCTAAGGTGTATAGAATGAACCTTTGTAGCTTGATACCAATTAGTAGCTTGATACCATTTGAAAATCACAAGTTTGCCACCATCCTTAGCATCATGAGTAGCTAGACATCAAAAACACTAGAAACCTCGTGAGATCAACATTATAAGCAAGGTTCTAGTTTTTGCATGATAATCATAAGTCTAGCTAACAACCTATGCATGCTAGTTATCAAATCATCATTCAAGTTCTATAACTAGCATACACCACACAAGCATGCATATTGAATTTAAGAACTTTATGCAATGCAAGCAAGCACATGAATTATGCACATATCAAATATAATCAATCAAAGTTCATGAGAAATTAAAGCAGTTCCTAATGGAGCCAAAACAGTAGGCTATAAAGGGTCTACAAGACGAAATGTGACTCTAAAGGGAACATAAGATAAAAAGCACGACTTGAATCGAAAGATTTTACACAAAGAGAATGAATAGATTACAATGAGTGCTAGTGGCACATCATGATTTGAGATGAAGGTAAAGATAACATTTCCCAATGGGATTTGTATGAAAATAATTACATGGCACAACCTAAAGGTTTTGTCGTAAAAAAAAGAACGAACGAAAGGGATGCCACTTGTAGAAATATTTTATGAACTAGAGCAAGTCTCTAAATAGTGGCATTTCAAGTTGAAAGGTCAACTAGAAATTTTGGGTTAAATAGAATAAGAGGACAATCGCATCTGTACAAAGTTATAGAATGAGATATTTATTTCCTAATCCTGTATATGTGGATGACACCTTACTTACTAGTAGTGATGTCAATCTACTATATGTGAAGAAGTTCTTGTCCTCGAGACTCAATAAGAATGTTCTCGGTGAAATGACACTCGTTATAAGAATTGAAATTCACCGAGACAGATGAAAGGGGTATTAGGATTATCACAAAGGCATGCTTAGAAAAGATTGTAAAGAAACAAAGTATGCATGCAAGTGAACCTACGCCTGTTCATATAGTCAAGGGTAATAATTTTAAGAATCTAAGTGTTACAAGAACCGACATGAGATAGATCAAATGAATATGGATCCATATGCTTCAGTTGTTGGAAGCTTAATAAGTGCACAACTATGATATTACAGTTTAATGAGTGCACAAGTATGATATTACCCTAACATAGTTCATTTATCCGGGATGTTTTGGCAGAAAGTCCAGTCCAGATATAGATCACTGGAATGGAGTTAAGAATATCTTGCAATTGTGCAAAGATTTAATAAGTCTCATGATGACTAAGAAAGAACAAGTACTCTCAAATGGTTGTGGGTACAAGAATATTGAATTTCGGCGAGATGTTTAGTGAAACCCACATAGTAGCTAACACTCGCAGTTGGAGTTTTATTGTGAAAAAGCTTCAAAGAAATAATTGTGGTGTCATCAATGATGCATACCTATAGTACAACTTATTATGAGGCTTATAGGACAGGCGAAATGGTTAACTTATACTCGGAATTGGTAATGGTATACAATAGCAATTACCATTTAAAGTGATTGACTCCTATGACAACGGGTCAAGTGTGCTGCCAAACACATTGACATGAAGTTAGACGTTGTGAAGGAGAAAGTCCGAAATCTTTTAAAAGCTTTCGAATGTATAAGTAAAAGGAAGTACTTGCAGATCTGCTTATAAAGGCTTACCACCCAGTGTGTTCAGAGAACGCACAGTCGACATGGTGAAGGGTCGAGATGGCGGACTAGAGGGGGGGTGAATAGTCCTTTCTAAAACTTAAACGTGTTAGCTAACCAAAACAAATGCGGAATTTAATTTATCGGTCTAGCCAAGACTACACCCCTCTAACTAAGTTCACAAGCACCTCATAAAGATCCTAATTAAGCAATTAAGGTGCTTTCCTTAGCAAGAGCTCTCCTATTTAATTCTAGAGCAAGGTCACACAAACCTATGCACTAGTACTTTGCAAGCAAGAGGGAGCTCCTATACAATTCTAGTAAGCAAAGCGCACAAAGCCTAAGCTCACTAGCAATGCTCAATAACAAGGCAACTAATACCAAATTAGAGAGCGCAAATCACTTAGCTACAAAACTAAGCAATGTGACTAACAAGGTTACACAAACTAAATTAGCCACGCAAAGGGGATACTTCTAGCTACACAAGCAAGAAGATATCTAGCTAGCTACACAAGCACAACTAGAACAAGAGCAACTACACAAGCACAAGTATTATGAAAGTAAATACAAGCTTGTGTTGCACGAAAGCAAACCACCGAGAAGAGTAGACAATGTTGACACGGTGATTTTCTCCCGAGGTTCACTTGGTTGCCACCAAGCTACGTCCCCGTTGTGTCGACCAACACTTCGTGGTTCGGCGGCTAATCGGTCACACACCGAGCCTCTCAAAAGGCACCGCAAGAACCCACCATAAAGTGTGATGACTCAATGACACGCTCAACTAGAGTTGCTCTTCGCGATCCCCGCGGGGTGAGCACAATCCCCCTCACAAAGCTTCTCCGGAGCCTCGCACAATCTTCTTGCGAGCTTCGATGGAGCCACAAGCCACCAAGCCGTCTAGGAGGTGGCAACCTCCAAGAGTAACAAGCACCACCGGCTTGCAACACGATCACCTAGTGCCACACGATGCAATCTCTCAAAGCAACGCACTAGAATCGCTCTCTCACTCGATCCGATGAACACTATCAAGTATGAGTGAGTTAGAGGGCTCCCAAGCACTACCACACAAGTCACAAAGACTATAGTGTGCTCAGCTGCCGGCCACGGCTGGCCAAGGCATCTATTTATAACCCCACGGTCAAATAGAGCCGTTACCCCTTCACTGGGCAGATTTCGGGACGACCGGACGCGCCGGTCGTAATTGACCGGACGCGCTCAGTCACGTCCGATTCTCCAACGGTCACTGACCCCCAACGGTCAAACCAGCGACCGAACGTGCCACTGCCAACGACCGGACGCGCCGGTCCCGATGACCGGACGCGCTTGTCGAACGACCGGACGCGCCGATCGCACTGACCCACGCGCCCGCGACGCAACGACCGGACGCGCTCCTTGCGATGACCGGACGCGACAGTGCCCGCGTCCGGTTAGAGTCCAGTAAGCTCCTTCAACGATCGGACGCGTCCGATCAAGTGTGACCGGACGCGCCTCGCGTCCGATCGTACTTAGTTTCCTCTGGACACCTGACCGGACGCGCCGGTCCCGCGAGTGACCGGACGCACCGGTTGCAAACCCTAACACCCGCGTCTGCGCTGTACTGACCGGACGCGTCCGGTCACACCGTGACCGCGTCCGGTGCAGCGTCCGGTCACCTCAGTGACCCCGTTCGCCTCCGTTTCTTTTCCGACTTCCGGCGTAGTAGAAAATAGGCATTTCATTTCCCCGAAATCGCCTGAATCCCGCGCTCGCACGCTCGGCGGGAGGGAGAGAGGACCCCAAACCCTCTCTACCGCTCAAACTTCATCGCCTTCGCAAATGTGCCAACACCAACAAGTGATCACCACCTTGTGCACGTGTGTTAGCATTTTCATAATCATTTTATCGAATGAGTTAACCACTCAACTTGCCACGCCACTCGATCCTAGCAACGATGCATAGTTAGATCACACGAGTGGCACTAGATGACCGATATGCAAACAAGTTTGCCCCTCTTGATAGTACGGCCATCTATCCTAAACCCGGTCATAAACTTCTCTACACACCTATGACCGGTGAAATGGAAATGCCCTAGGTTATACCTTTGCCTTGCGCATTCCACTCCATCTCCTCCGTCGTTGATGCAACACATGCACCAACCATATCACAAATGATATGATTCACTTCATATCATCACGTGACCGTATTGGTTCATCAATCTTGACCTCACTTGCTCTTCACCGTTGCCTCGATCCTTCGGTGCCAAGCCATCACACAACTTGCCCTTCACCCTAGCAACCGGTCCATCAAGCCAAGCCTCATCTTGATCTTCTCCACCTTGGTCACATGACTCCATGTCATGTCTCATATGCAATGAGCTCCTTCATGACACCATCACCTGTGGACTAATCTCCTGTGTATCTCACATAACCACATATTAGTCCACCTAAGTTGTCACTCAATTACCAAAACCAAACAAGGACCTTTCACATGGGTTTATGGTATAGTCTGTGATTTTCGGACAATAAAGGGTCCAAAGAAAGTATCATTTCAAAATGGAGAAGTGTATTGTGGTTGTTAGTCTAGCGGCACTAATTGTTGTGACGATGGGACAGTTCTATGCACTAATCTATAATGAAATAGGAAAGAAGCAAGAAAAATATGAATCGAAATTTTGAGTAAGAAATTAAAGAACGAAGAAAGTGATGAGAGATCAAGGGGGAGAATGTTGGTTTGATCTCCACCATACTTGGCCCAACGGCCAGGTGTGGGCCCTGATCTGACGTCATGATCGGGGACGCCCAGCTCGTTTTTGGCTGGTGGCCCCCCATCGCACAGTGCCTATAAGAGGAGGTGGGGGCCAGGGGCTCAAGGGACAAGGTTCACCGCCCAGCCGCCACCCCACTCCGAACCCTAGACCGATCGAGAGGGAGGCGCTGCCAGCGGCGGGAAGCGCCACTGCCTTCGTCGCCTCTAGACCGCGACGCCCACGCCGTCACCGGACTTCACTGCATCCTCACTGCATCGACTTCGCTGTTTCACCACCCGTCGCTGCCCTAGCGCAGAACCTACACCGACACCGTGACTGCCTCCTCCTCGAGCTCGTCAGCCAAGCCCGACGGTCAGGCATCCTTCCCCTCTTTCCCTTTCTAGTTCATATCAGCATCATATCCTATTGATGGTCTACCCGTTTATACCAAATATCAAAGAACCACCCACTGATCTACACCTAGTAAGATCCTATAGATCTAACACCAGCTTGTCTTGGGCTCGTGAAGACTTGTCCAGAAGACGTCTCGCAAAGCCTGACAGGAGAAGTAGAAATGTTGTTCCAATTATGTAATGACCAGACTGCCCTTTGGTATGGAGAATGCTATGATTATTCGTAGTAATCGCTCCATGGGTGTAATAGAGATTGTAGTTGGATTAAGGAAGGCCCCATCCTCCCTTTGACATGTACCTTTTCTGGACATGAAATCCTTATTCAATAAAGCAAAATTCTCTATTTGATGCTGGTGTGTAATTCGCCCAACAGGTTAACCTCTGTATGTCAAATGATTGGAGCATTGCCTGAAGACTATATATTATATATAAAAATATTTTTCACAATCCAACGATGACTTTTGGTTGAACAACCGATTTGGTCCACAAAGCTCTACCATTTGTCTAGACTCTCGACGCCCGTATCCGGTTTCAACTGTTGCTCTGTTCTTCAAGCTTAGGAGGTGTTTAGATGAATTTTTTTTCGGAATTTTGCTACTGTAGCACTTTTATTTGTATTTGACAATTAATATCCAATCATGGGCTAATTAGGCTTAAAAGATTCGTCTCGTGATTTACAACCAAACTGTGTAATTAGTTATTTTTTTACCTACATTAAGTACTTCATGCATGCGTCTAAATATTGATGTGATTGAGAGAGTGTAAAAATTTGAAATTTAGAGGGGAAGTAAACGAGTCCCTAGTACTCGTATGGTGTAACCTGTGCGTCCTTGACTGCGACGCCGACGTGACTGTGGCAGTGGTTGAGGCGCGGGTCAACGAAATTGTGCGTGTGCGTCGGCGTTGCAACTCCGCACGACAGCACGCGCTTCGCTGCTACCAATCGAAGCGAGCTGCAGCAAATGGGATGGGAGCACAGTTGCTGTTGTCAAGGGCCTGCACGGCTGCACCTCCCTTTGCATGCCGTATCCCATAAATTTCGAGGAAACCACCGTCACGTGTGAACACAAAATACTTGTTTAGAGGCCCCAAAAGTACAAAATAAATGGTAGCTTGTTTTCGTAATGGAACGTGAAGCGAGGTCATAGGCTAAGTTTAGTTTCCAATTTTTTTTTGAAAAAGCACTATAGTACTTTTCGTTTGCATTTAATAAACTTTGTCCAATCATAGATTAACTAGGCTCAAAAGATTCGTCTTGACATTTACAGACAAACTGTGCAATTAGTTATTTTTTACCTACATTTAATGCTCCATACATGTGCCGGCATATGTGATGTGACGGAGAATCTTGAAAACTTTTTCCATTTTGGAGTGAACTAAACAAGGCTATAGTGTTGTTCCATCCGGTCGTAGGATGTACTCCTGTTCGTTTCGCTGAAATTTAGCTATTGTTGATGCTGAATTAATGTGAGAGGGAAACATTGATCGTTCGCTAAAAAGTACTGTTGAAGTAGTGCTGAAAAACAGGACGACTATTTAGACTTTGGCCATGTAATGGTGGGCACTAGCTGCAAAATTAAAGAAAAAAGAGCTTTAACTAAATCTATAGACTTATTCCTCGTATATACAACATATTTCAATAATGCATTCATTCGACGGGTAGGGGTTACTCCCTTCGTGCCTAGATAACGTCGTTCTCGTTTTATAAGAAATAAGTTTAACTAATTTTATATAAAAAAAAATATTAATATTTATGGTACACAATTAATATTATTAGATAGATCGTTGCATCTATTTTTTAATAAATTTATTTGGAGATACAATATTGCACACATTTTTCTACAAATCTAATTAAACTTGCGGCACGGAAACAAAAAAAACGACAGTTATTTAGGGACTGATGGAGCAGGTGTATAGATATGTGGTACAAGGCTATGCAAATTCACCCGTAATAAAAAAACTTAAAACAATAATTATGTCTAACTTTCATCACATGCGCCCGCTGTGCCACATTTAACTCTATAGACCTTGACGGGTTCTTGAATAGAACCACCGTCCACGTCACCCGAATTATTTCTGGCCGTCAGATTTTCCATCGGATGGCTCTGATTGCCCGGATCGGATTCTCCCCGGAGCAGATTCTGGGTCTAATTCTTGGTTTTCCCGTGCTTCTCTTGCTAATTTGCAGCTCCTCCTTCAAAGCCGGAGCAGATTCTGGCCTTGCTTCTTGTTCTTCACGTGCTTCTCTTCCTGTTTTACAGCTTCTCCTTCGGAGCCGGCCCACCAAATATATACAGCAGCTTCTGATTCCCCTCCTGGATTCTTCCCCTTTCTTCCTCTCTCTTCGCCGCCCACTCTCGCTCTCGCTCTCGCTCTACCTCTCTCCCCCGACGCCGGCGGCGGCGCCCTTGCCAGGCCACGTGTGTGCCCCCGTGGTGCCCATCCCCCTGCACGGAGAGCCGCGACCAGGGGCCGCTGCCGCCCCCCCGGCGCGCCTCCCCCTCGACGCTGCCTCTTCCCGACTCTGTTCCAAACCCTAGATCTGCTCTTTCCTACCTCCCTCCCTCTCCCTCTCCCTCTCCCTCTCCCTGTCCTCGTGGCCGCGGCTCGACCCGCAGGCGCGGCGGTGCAGTGGCCCTCTCCCTGTGGTGGCGCAGGCGCGGCGGCGTGGTGCCCCCCCCCGGCGCCACGCCCTGGCGAGGCCAATCCGGTGAGCGCACGGGGGGCACAGGCCCCGCGTGGCATGGCCCCTGTTGGCCAGCCAGCTGGCTTGCTGTCCGGTTTCACGTCGACCGCTGCCGCAGCCCTGGCTGGTCGCTGACCGCTGGTGAGCGTGCGTGAAAGCCCAAGTTTGGTTTTGGTAATTAATGACACCAAGTTGCTAATGTCATTGTGTCAAGTGAATTGAGTTAGGCATAGCAACACATGTGATGAAGAAGCAAGGAGCATGATGGTGCATGGACATGAAATAACGATCATGGTGGAGATGCACATGAAATGATGATCATGGTGATCAAGCATGAGGAGATGGACATGGAACAAAGTGATCAAGGCAAAGGTATAATCATAGGGTTTGTTTTTTGCTGGTCTAAGATGAGTAGAGAAGTGATTGACCGGGTTTAGAATTGATAGCCGACTATCAAGAGGGGCAATCACAGTTAGCTCGTGAATCAAGTGCTACTAGGTCATTATCTTGATTATATGCATTAGGATCTAGCAGAGGGCTAACATAACGCCTTGAAAAATGATTGTGAAAATGCTAACACACTTGCACATGATGGTGAACACTCGGTGGTGTTAGCACATTTTACGAAGGTGGTGGAGTTTGAGGGGTAGAGAGGGGTTTTAGGTTCCTCTCTCTCCCGCCGAGCTTGCGAGGCGGGATTCGGCGCTTTTGTGAAAGTAAAATGTCCATTTTCCACTGCGTCGGAGGAAAAGTTTCGGAGGCAAAAGGACCATCGGACACTACACCGGACGCTAGCTCCAGAGTCACCGGACGCGTCCGGTGGCTACCCTTAGGTGCTGCGCAGTTGGATGGCTGCACCGGTGCGTCCGACGATCTTGCATCGGACGCTGGCTGAACACTGTTCATCGTCCGGTGCCTGCTGACGTGGCGCATGGTAGAAGAGCTGGAGAGCACAGGACACGGTGGCGCGTCCGATGGTGTTGCGTCGGACACGTCCAATGCGCGTTTTCGAGCTCGGGGAGCTTACTGGACCGCATCGAACACCACGTGTGGTGCGTTCGATGAAAAGCACCGGAGCGTCTGGTGCTCACTGAAACGACCATTGAACTTTGAACGCGCGAGACACGTGGCGAGATCTGGTGCACCCGACGCTGCTGAGCGCGTCCGATGCCAGTGCGTCGGAGAAGCCGGTGCCCCCCGATTTCTGCCCAACGGCTCTATTCGAAAGGGTATCTCTATAAATAAGAGGTGACCGGCCCTTGGGGGCTCTCTCTTGCACATTTGAGATATTGAGACACACTTTGAGCTAGAGAACTTTCCCTCCACTCATCTCCTTGCTTGGTTGCATACTCTAGAGAGATTGAGTGAGATTCAAGTGCATTGCATTGAGAGGTGCATCTAGTGGCATTTGATTCTTGAGTTTGCTATGGATTGCTTGTTACTCTTGGGTGTTTCCGACACCCTAGATGGCTTGGAGCAGCGGCGGTGTTGAGCTCGTGATTGGAGATTGTTTCGAGCCTCACCAAGTGTTTGTGAGAGGTTCTTGAGCCTTCCCCGCGGGAGTTCGCAAATTGGCTACTCTAGTTGAGCTCGTGGCTTGGAGGATCCCCACCTTGTGAGTGGATGTGCGGCACCTGCTGAGGGTTCAACTCTTGATAGTTGATTAGCTCGTGATCTATCAAGTGGGTGTATCGCCACAATGAGGAGTAGCTTGCCGGAAAGCAAGTGAACCTCGGTAAAAAAATTTATGTCATCTCTTACCGAGGATTCTCTTTATGATTGTGTGTGATTGATTATTTGGATACATCTCATCTCTACACTGTTGGTATAAGAATCAATTCACTTCCATTTTTTCATTCTTGCACTTTATCTTGTCTAATGTGCTTAGCGTAGTTTGTTTCACATAGGAGTAAGTAGCTCAGTGGCTTAGCTTTATTGGTGTGAATTAGATAGCATAGTTTTGTTCACTAGAATTGTATAGGTGACTTGCTTAGTATAGTTGAGCTAGTACTAGAATTAGCATCGTCATCTTTTATACTAACAATTGTTGATTAGTAAAGCTTGTAGATTTTTAAATAGGGTATTCACCCCTCTAGCCATTTAAACCTTACAGTGCGGCCAGCGCGAGCACGTCCCCCCACGTGGCCTGCCCCTGGTGCTCGACCGGCCACCCCAGACGCGCAGGCAGCTGCTACGGGAGCGGGATCACCACCGCTGCCGGCCCCATCCGCGCTTGTTAAGGTGCTCTCTGTCATTCTCTCGCTCCCCCTCCCCTTCCCTTGCCGGTGCCGGGGACGAACGTCCATTTGGGCTTGCCTGCTCGGTCTTCCTAGCCGGCGGAGGCCCACAACGGTGGGCCTAGCGGCTTCGATTGATGCTCCTCCTGTCGGATCTGTGCAGGCAAGCCTTTGGATTGATGCTATCGATTTCCTTTTTCAACACAGACCAGTACCTTCGATTGATGCTCTGGATTTCCTTTGTTCTTGGCCCTGGTTCGAGAAAGTGGAGTCTCACAGTGTTGCAGGGGAGCGGTTGATGTCATGCCATTTGCATTATATCATGTATGTTTCCCACACTAATAAAAGATTATACATAGCAACCTCTTTTCCCTCTGTTTTTGTAGATGTTAGTGGACAGAGTCGAAGATTGGGAGCGCTAAAAGTAGCAACACTTCAGCGTAAAAAAATGGAGTATTTATGCCATACAGTGCCACAAATTATTGAGATTGGTTTGACTTATGATTTCCATTAAAGTTTGCAGACATGCATTTAGCTGGGGTTTCACTGCCTTCACGATTTGTAAATAAACCTTTACAAGTTAGCTGCAAGGTGTGTCATCATATAATGACTTCATTCATACATTTTAATCCACTTGATTTCTGAGGAAGGTAGAATATAGTGGGCAGAAAGACGAATAATCCAAAAGCAGCCGCCCCTTTACAATTTTTTTAATTATCATGATGATTCATTAACATTTTTTCCTAGACTGTGTTAGTGGTTTCTTCTGTTTCCCTGCATGTTTTAGTCAGACCATGCACTAAATTATAAGACAATGTTCATACATCATACTCCGTACCTATACTGTGTTGTCTATATAATCTGAACAGTATTAGTGATTTGGCACCTCTTCTTAGTTTTTAAAGCCATATTGCTTATTTCCTTGTTTAATGATTCTCTATAAACAAATCGATGATGGCAGGGGAAGGAGAGCAAGTTTCCCCTAGCTGCAGAATGGTGATGCCATATTCAGTACAGTCACATGGAATACCTAATTTATTTTGATACATATTCATGTTAGCTCTGGTTGGTTTTGATCTTCTTTGAATTTGACATTGCTTTGCGGGAACAAATACTGCATGGATTATGCATCTGAACAGAGTTGCACGATGACGCTCCCAGGCAGCGCTGCAGCGCCGCGTGTGGGCCTTTTTTTCCCCTTTCTTAAGCCTGTGATGAAAAGTCCATATCCGTTGGTTCAGGATATAATCTGATGTTTATTCGTTTGTGAGGTACTGGCCATGACCTATGGCTGATTTCTCTGCATGCCTTGAGGCTCCGGGTTGATGAACAAATGATCATTATCATGTTTTTGAGGCCTACAATCCTGTTTTCATTGAAAAAAAAACCTTTCCTTCTCCATTAGCGCGATAGAGATTTTGCAAACCTTTAACGGAACATGTTGATTTCCAGAGAGATGTCACTGGGAATTGATATTCTTTATCTAGAGCTCTGCACTGTATTTTTTCATCTCTTTCTACCTAGGTCAATTGATTTCCTTTTTTTGCCATCTCTTCCTACCTATTTTGTTTTATGTATTTTTGAAGGCGCCAATGAGAACTGGTATTTGTTGCCTATGCAGTCACATAATATATATGCAACTAGAACTGCCTCTTATGAAATCTCAAATCCTGAAGTCATTGCCGGTGATGATTTCGTCCTTTGTCTAATATGAAATCTGAGCTCTGCCTTTCGTTTTCCATCACATATTTGCTTATATATTTTTTTCCCTTTCTTCAGCCTATGATGAAAAGTCCATGCTCGTAGGTCCAGGATATGATCTGATATTTATTCAATTGTGGGGTACTGGGCGTGGCCTGTTAGAGTGACTGATTTCTCAGCATGCCTTGAAGCTCCAGGTTGATGAACAAATGATCATTGACATGTTTTTTAGGCCTCTAAAAATCCTGTTTTCATTGACAAAAATTCTTACCTTCTCCATTACTGCAATAAAAATTTCGCAAACCTTTAAAAGAACATGTTAGTTTACACAAAAATGCCACAGGGAATTGCTATTATCTATCAACCGCTCTGCACTGTATTTTTTCCATCTCCTTCTACCAAAAAATGTTTCTCAAAATCCCTCACCATCCTCTGGTTTGCTACATGGTTATCTCACGCTTCCTTATATTGATTTATGCTACTATTTCTTGTGGGAAAATAGTTCATGGCAGATGCTGTTTCAATTCATGGCAGTTGTTTCAGTGCTCGTGCTCTTATAGAAAAAAAGTTCCTCACGGTGGCATCACCATTCTAGATTTTCCTGCATATTCATGAGAGATGCTCTTTCAATTCAGATAACTGAGGTATACAGCACTTCTACCTTTATTTGTGACAGCTTATTTGTGCCAATTAATATATACACCTTCCTCCTATTTCTGTTGTGCTGATATAGGTTCTTGGATTGATAAGGTAACAAAAAATTTGGACCATACTGTACAGTGGAGATATTGCTGTTGCGCCTTTTTTTAAAATACACATGTACCAAGTGAGTACCATACAGTTCATTTATCATGTTCATCATTCTGCTACCGAACATTGATCTACTTCTTCTACATCAGTCTCAGCCTGAACATACTTCATAGTACCCATTATTATATCGGCCACCTTTGGCTTTGTTCAACAATCACAAAGATGATAAGACAACAGCTCTTAATCTTAAAAATGTTTTACATGTATCTTTCTCTACTAGTATTTGTAGATCCCATCGTCTAATAAAATTTGCAACAAAGCTTTTGCTGTCCTTTCTAAATATTTTTTTGACGCAAGTCCTTTCTAAATATTGGTAGATCCTTGCACTATTTTTAGCAGTAGAGCAGCTCCGGATTATTTTTTTTAATCATGATAGTAAATCAGCTATTTTACATCTCTCTATTAGCTGCATTACCTTTTCTAAAAATAATCTTCAGGGATTGGTAATCCTATAACTAGGCATTACCATGCTTTCAAAAGCATATTTTTTTGGTCATATACCCCATCCACAGAAGCGATAGGTGTATAGTGTACTAATCACACACCATCTATGAATAATATTGCACCTAACACTCATCAATCACTAACAAATTCCTGATTCTGTATAGCCCGCTAATTGGTATGGACTTACATGTAGGTCTCATACAATTTAGTTTCGAATTATAAATATTTACACAAAAAAAATGTTCGTCTCTTCCTACATAATCATTCCACTCCAATGATTTTGCTTGTTTTGTTAACAGCTATGTTCAGCTTGATACAGGCTGCACCACCCACGAAGGTACCAACCTCAATCGTTTGCAGAGCAAAGTACATTAGATATCCAGTATCAACTTCAACAAAAAAAATGGTGTGCTCTACAACTAGGGAAGGAACCATTCTCAAAGCCGGTTGATTGTATAATATTCAGGCTACTGCAGCTACAACTACGATTACCTAATTAGAACTGCTATTACTACTGGCCTTGTACAATATCTATGGCCAGCGCTATGACAAGCTTTTGCATAATTACTACCAGACATACTAGACGCTGCCACATCTACTTGCCCTTGGCCTTGTATTATATTTCAACCCAATGAACTGCAATGCTTTGGTATACCTCATACTTCATGGTTTAGCAAACCAGGTCTTTGTTTGTATATATGTAGACCCAAAAACATGTACTCCTAGACTGTTGGCAGGTACTATACAGATACCTCCATGTATAATATCTGTATAATTATGCTCGAAGCCACTACTATATTAGTCCATATTATGCATGCCATCCAGCATCGAGTGTATATTTCTGTATCTTCAAATTTCTACCAACACTTGCGCGCGCCCTGCCTCTAGTATCTATACACCTACACTACACAAGGCAACACATACAAATACCACCTGACCACTGTTTATTTTTATAAAAGAAGTGGTAAAAATCAATCCAACTGATGATAGAGTCAAAGCAGCTACTACTCCGTACAAGTTACTGTAGTAGAGAGGGCAGCTAATCGGAGAAGGCGACGTGCCGTGAGGACGTTTAGCACTAGCCGGCCTCCAGTCCGAAAGGGACAATCAGTCAACTAGGCGGGTGGGTGGGGTGGGGGTGGAAGTGGCCGGGGTCCGGTCCGGACGCCTGATCTACCCCACCGTGCACCGTACGTACTGTATCTACTGTAGTAGGCTGGGGACTGGTGCCACGGCCTAGACAGCGGCCGCGCTGTTCCCCGATGACCGTCCCGATCCTACGGCCATAAACCCACCCCGGGCCCGTGGCTACAGTGCGGTGGCGGTAGCGCGGTACGTGCCGCGCTGCCCAATTCTCGCCGGCTCCATCATTAAAGCCTGGGGACGGGAACGGGGTCACCCACCCCTGCCCCGGTCGGTCGCTGCACTGCACTGCACCGCCACCGCGGACCGCCGGTAGTAGTAGGAAACAAAAGCGCCGTTCCCCAGCCCCGGCAGCCCGGAAACCACCAGTCCACCACCGCCCACGTCCCGTCACCCCACTCGCCTCGCCGCAGGCGGTCACGGTCAGGCCCGCCTCCCTCCGCTGCCGACCTGCTCAGCCTCCCCTCCTCCGGTCCTCCCCACCACCACAAAAGCCAATCCACACGGCAGCCGCAGGCGGTCGGCCCCTGCTACCCTAGGAAAACGACGAGACGGATACGAGTGGGGGATGGGAGTGATAGCTAACGCAACTAGACCAGCCAGCTGACCGCCGGGAGCGGGAGCGCCCGCGCCGGCCTTCTTGTGAGGCGTCGCTCTCACGAACGGCGACTCGGGTCCTCGTCGCCGCGGCAAGGCGCTAGGGCAGGCATGCGCTGATGGAATTCAGGGGCCAGGAGGGGGACGAACCCGTCTCGGAGGAGATGGGCGCCAGCTCCGCGCCGCCGCCCGCCCTCGCCCTCGCCCCCGCTCCCGCTCCCGCCTCGGGGAACCAGAACCACACCGCCGAGGCGAGGTACCACGAGTGCCTGCGCAACCACGCGGCGGCGCTGGGCGGCCACGTCGTCGACGGCTGCGGGGAGTTCATGCCCGGCGGGGACGGCGACAGGCTCAAGTGCGCCGCCTGCGGCTGCCACCGCAGCTTCCACCGCAAGGACGACGCGCGCCGCCGCCACCAGCTCCTGCTCCCGGCGCCCGCGCCGGTGTTGTCGCCCACGACCCCGGCCCCGCGCGTCCCGCTGCTCCTGCCGCCGCCTCACCCCCACTACGCCGCCCACCCCCACTACGCGCCGCCGCCGTTCCCGTACCACGGCACGCCCAGCGGCAGCGGCGGCGGCACCACGACCGAGTCGTCCAGCGAGGAGCGCGGCCCGCCGTCCGGGGCCGCCGCGCAGGCGCAAGCGCACGGCCACGTCCGGCGGAAGCGCTTCCGGACCAAGTTCACGCCGGAGCAGAAGGAGCAGATGCTGGCGTTCGCGGAGCGCCTCGGCTGGCGGATGCAGAAGCAGGACGACGCGCTGGTGCAGCACTTCTGCGACCAGGTCGGCGTCCGGCTCCAGGTCTTCAAGGTCTGGATGCACAACAATAAGCACATCGGCAGCGGCGGCAGGAGGCAGCCGCCGCCGCAGGGGCAGCAACAGTCCCCACAGCAACCGCAGCCGCAGGCGCACCAGCAGCCGCAGCAGGAGCAGTAGCCATGGTGGGAGACAAAGCTCAGCCGTCAGCATCACCACCACCATTTGCTTAATTAGTTAATCCCCCGCCTTATTTTTTTTATGGGCTCCGAGAGGAAACAAGGGAAGTCAGGAGAGCTCCTATCCTTTCTTCCCTTCCGTTTTTGGATTTCACCTTAATCCTTCATTTTTTGTAGTCACTTCTTTCACCATCCTCTTTTGCTTCACCATTGTTGCTTGCATATCTTTGATTTCTTCTGTTCCTGCTAGTTTGGGGGATCAATTGGAAGGAGGAGGAGGTACTGTGCATGCTTTGTAGCACCTTATTGCCAATTTGACCCCTCGGCCAGCAAGGTTAACCAATCTAAATTCTCTCTACTTTGCTCTGAAGGTTTATAGTTTCATCTTCACCTAATCACTAGAGAATATAGCTGCTGGTCTCTCCTCCCTTCTAATGCTAGCTCAAGCTTGAAACCCAGCATAAACTAATGGCCATAATGGCATGATAATCTTGAGTGTTCCAGGCAATTGCTAATTAGAGAGTAGCAGCCAATATCTGTAGCTAGGATATTCTGGAGGAGAAAGGCTGGATGGAATATAGTGGAAAACAATGCTTGCATGCAGATTTTATTATCTATGATATGATACAGCCATTAGAGAGACTCTTGAAGGTTGCATCAAATGCTCGTTCCTTGTCTTCGCGTGTGTGTGTGTGTGTTTGCCATTCAATTGGAGGTGTACTTGCCTGCTGTGGTGTCTTAAGCTTAAACCGTACTTGGCTCTAGATGCATCCCATTACTGCCATGCACGGAGCGTCCAGACCTGATTGATTCCATTAATGGAGGGCTGGAGCTCCAAGTCTGGTCCGGGAGGCTTGGGTATGGGCGGACTGTCACGTACTCACATGGCTGCTGTCGCCTACTTACTCGCCTCTACAGTACCTTCCAGAAGCTAAGGATTTACAAGGATTTCGTTTCATGAAATTGTGAGGCCCATGCTGCAAGAGATGAGGCGGTGAGAACCAGATAAGGATGTAATGAATGTGCTCCAAGAAAATTGCAAGGCATGTGAGAAAAAAAGGTGGATAATGAGAAACTTGGCATCACAGGATTTTAGTTCACTGATATCATTCGCTCCACTTTTTTTTTTGGGATGAGTCTGCGGATCTGGTTTCTTTATGTCCGGTTTTCTTCGAAGGTTAATTGCTAAATTTGGATTGGGTTCGAATTCTTTGAATATATGATGCTGAGATTCTAAAAAATACGTGGGGTCAAAACTTCAAATGCTCCAGAATCTAACCAGTTTCGATGGAATTATAGGATCGATAGTGACTATTATGTCAATCAGAGTGACTAACCTTCTTTTTCACATGCCAGTCCCTCGCTTGCAGGCATTGAGGCATGTGCCAACTGAAGTTGATTTGGACTGGTTTGGCCACGTTGAGAGCATGCCACAGCCCATATGCCAAAGCCAGCTTGCTAATTGCGTTCTTATCACCACAGTCTAGGCCATGACTTTGTAAGCATTTGTTTATGATGTGTTTGACTAACCACCGAAAATGTCAACAACGGCTGCTGAGGCAAGATATTGCTCTGGCTCCACGCTAGCACCGGCGGCCGGGACCCTGGCCTTCACAAATTTGGATAAGTTACATCTGTCAGGGAAAAAAAACATGTGCAATGCCAAAAAAAGTTAATATAGTTCCGTTCAAAATTTATCATAATTAGACAGGTAATATTTGCTGTGTTCTAACCAGTACACTACATTGGTGCATCTACAAACAAGTGTTATTATTTACTGTGTTTTACATCTATATTCAGTTCAATTAAACATCTAGGGCTTGAATTGCCACAAATTAAAATTTCCATAAGAATAGAAATTAGTGGAAAAATCATATTATCTATTGGCTTCATCACCAGAATCAGGCCCTTGTTTAGTTTGCCTCAAAGTTCCAAGTTTTTTCACTCTCTCTCCATCACATCAATTTTTAACCGCTTGCATGGAGTATTAAATGTAGGTAAAAAAAATAACTAATTACACAGTTTAGTTGGAAATCACGAGATGAATCTTTTGAGCCTAGTTGGTCCATGATTGGACAATATTTGCCAAATAAGACGAAAGTGGTACTATTCATCGGGTTGAAATTTTCTTCAATCTAAACAAGGGCCAGGTGAACTGCTGACATGATCTCTCCCAATCAAAAGTCAGTTTCATGACACAGGCCTGGTTTAGATCTCAATTTCTCCCTCAAATTTCACTATGTAAAAAGAAGATTCTCCGTCACATCGAAATATCGGCACATGTATGAAGTACTAAATGTAGATAAAATTAAAAACTAATTACATAGTTTTATTGTACTTTGCGAGACGAATATTTTGAGCCTAATTAGTCAAAGTTTAAACAATTTTTATCGAATACAAACGAATTACTACGCTGCGCACTGTATCAATTCGGGCAGCCCCTCAGCAAGGGCACAGAATGCAGTGACCCTGGACTTCTGCACAGTTGCTGAACTTTAGCCATCATTGTGCTACTGAATGATCAGTCCTATCAGTTCTGATAGTTCTGTCTTTTGATCTGCACTTCTGACAGGTCTTATTAATAACCCAAGATGCTGAAAGCGCTGTGTTTTTTTCTCGAAACAAATCAACCTCGCCCTTCTTTAGATTGAAGAAAATTTCAACCCGATGAATAGTACCACTTTCGTCTTATTTGGCAAATATTGTCCAATCATGGACCAACTAGGCTCAAAAGATTCATCTCGTGATTTCCAACTAAACTGTGCAATTAGTTATTTTTTTTACCTACATTTAATACTCCATGCAAGCGGTTAAAAATTGATGTAATGGAGAGAGAGTGAAAAAACTTGAAACTTTGAGGCAAACTAAACAAGGCGCTCAGCCAGAAATATCGTTCGATCAGACCGAAAGAATCAAGAGCTGTTTGGCGTGCTTCCGTGTCTAAACCCAATACTGCGATATTTCAGAGCTGTTTGCTTTGCTGCCCTCCCTGTCCCAGCATTTGTGGCAGGTTCCTTCCATCAGTTTAAGCCAGACCTTTTCTAAGGGACTGACAACGATAATTCAGACATAATTAACTATTCGACTGACACAATGACGCCAAGGAAGGCCATGTTCGCGGAAAGCCACGTTCGCTTGTCTTATAATTCGTACTTTTCAGCTTGTTTTTTTAGGCGAAACAGTGTTTTTCTCTCACAACAAATCAGCGAACAGTGGGCTCGAAGTACTATTAAACTGTTTGCCTCGTTTAGGCCATGTTTGTTTTACCATGCAGACTATAAATTGCAGTTTGCTACAGTTGCAATAGGACGGAAATAGATTATTGGATTGTAACAACCTAGTCCCTGAATTACAACAATACGAGGCCCGTGTGTTTCAACTTGTAAACTGCAACAGTTGATATGGCTGCTAACCGCTACAAACTAAAACAAACAAACAGAACCTTAAACGTGTATAGCCAAAACATATAGAGCAGAGCCACGTGATTGTAAGCACTGTGAGAAGTTGACATCATCATTGTATTCCAAAGGAAAACATCATAACGAGCCGTGAGAAGTTGAAACACTTCTATTACCACCCTTCTAGTAATCCGACAACGGAATGATCGTCACACAAGAAAGAATGCAGTGGGAAGATTTTTGCCTGATATCTTTTGAGGGGAAAACACAATCATCATCAATAGCAGCAGAGAAAGTGTGGGCTCGAAGACCTCTGCGCAGATATGTTCTCAAGAATTTGTCGGGAAAAGATGAGATCTAGACAATATTCCCAGTAGTAAATAAAGAGCAAAGAGCTAAGATCGCATTAGCTCAGTATCAGATACGATAGTTGCCATTAGACACAACTGATAAAACCTCACCCCACCAATCCTTGTGTCTCCAAGTTCCTAAGCAACGTGCAGGCTAATCAAACCCAATCATGCTCA
The DNA here is from genome assembly GCA_038087645.1 of Saccharum hybrid cultivar R570. Classification (NCBI taxonomy): domain Eukaryota; kingdom Viridiplantae; phylum Streptophyta; class Magnoliopsida; order Poales; family Poaceae; genus Saccharum; species Saccharum hybrid cultivar. The sequence goes on from JAQSUU010000449.1 coordinate 3,635,713, forward strand.
AAATTCCAAGCTTCAAATATTTTTTAGTAACTGTTGATCTCATCCTTCCCAGATTTAAACTACTACTCTATCTGACAACTACGGATAACATAACACTAGCCCATATGCATCTTTGCTTAAACAAGTCCTAATCTTTATGAGGATAGATAATAAATTAACTGGATTTAAGCGGGTTTGGGAAGGGGACAGGAATTAAAGAATTCACACCCGTGCACAATAATCATATAGAGCTGAGTTGCATAGGCAACTAACCACTCAACAAACAAGTTTAAACAACTAATCAAACAGATCAATACAAAGCATTCAGGTACTAGGCTTTTGATAAGTGTGCTTAACAAATCTATATGACGAAACTGTGGGATCCTGGGGGACCATTTCCTTACCTGAGCACCTATATTAAGGCCTTAATGGCTCGCATCGCCCAGAAAGGCTCTCGTACTACAGTGCCAGATCATGTGGTTGAACCCTAGCCAGAAACAGCAGCTTTGTTAATTGCAACTAGTGGTGTACTGCACTTACATACAGTGCTAACGGATTCGTGATCCTAGTTGGTTCAGCTGTTGTCAACTGTGTTTGTCCGGATAAATATATATTGTCTTATTAAAGAGGGGATTATGTATGACCCGTGTCAGTACGGAACATGGTTGGCTGGTTCCGGAGACCTTTGTGTTCATACTGGGGCAGCTTTCAACAGGTCATGTCCACATTTGGTCGCTGGATTCCTCAAGGGTGTAGTAATGGGCAAGCTCAGCCGAACGCCGTTTTTTCGTGGGCTGCACCTCGCTCATTTGAGCCGTGAAAGAGACTGCGCTACGGATGTGAAAGATGTTCTCGTAACTCACCTAACTGCTGGATGACAGGCAGCCAAATGCTTGTTTTGGGGCAAGGAAGAGGAGACCATTACATCACCTTCTCACGTCCTGCGTGTAGTAACGGGCAAGCTCGGCCTAACGCTGTTTTTTCGTGGGCTGCACCTCGCTCATTTGAGCCGTGAAAGAGATTGCGGAAGTTGTGGGTGCCACGGATGTGTAAGATGTTCTTCTAACTCACCTCAGTGCTGGATGACTGACGGCCTCGCTCGCAAGGATTGCAACACCCATCCCACCAAGTGGTTCCAATTTTATCGGATGTCTCCGAAGAGGCCACCCCACCCAAGTGGTTGCTTTGTGACAAGGAAGAGTTCTCACCAACGGCGATCTAGGATGATAGTTCAGGGTGGTTGAAAGTTCATCTTCAACCTCCAGCCTCTCCTCCTTAAAGAAGTCATGGCAAAAATTCTTGGAAAGGCTCTAGGGGACTCCATGGGATCAGCGACGGTAGGGGGGCTTGAGCCCTCCACCTCACCGCTATAGGTGCAACGTGACGTGCTTGGCGCCGGCCTTGAGCATTTTCTGGAACTAGTTGCATGTTGCCATGCGTGCCCACCAACCCGGCGGAGTGGGAAGCCTGGTAGTGTAGACCTATGCCTGGTGTTGTTAGTCGGTGGTGCCAAGGCATCGCTGCGGGTTAGTGGTGACGAGACATCACTAGATGCCGGTCGGATTGCAGATGCTCGCGACGAGCCAACGGGGGTGATGAAGGAGGACTCTAGTTTTGCTGAATCGGGGGGAGGGGGGCAGGCTAAGATCGTCGAACACCCAATACTCCTGATCAGTGGTTACTGTGGAGTATTGCACATGGTCACTCATCAGGGGAGAAGGCTAAGCAGCGGCAGACCCCATCAGCCGCTGCCGCACTGCCATCAGGAACGGGCAACTTTCCTTCATGTGCTGCCATAGGTGCGATGTGCCTTGCGTGGTGCTGCCTTGAGCGTTTTCTAGCACCAGTTGCATGTTGCCATGCTCCCACACTGTGGACCAAACTTCTCGCGTCCTGTGTGTTCGCCCCGCTAGGTTTGGACATCAGTGGTCGGTAGAGCGGGCCTACAGAACTTGGCAGTGAGGCATGATTCTGTGAGGAGTAGTGGCATAGGGTACACAGAAATCCAAGCGCAAAGGTGTCAACTCACTGGTGATTCTAATCACCTAGATGACTTGAAAGCATAGAAATCATTACGTCTTCAACGGGTACTGATCACCCAATAGTATTGTAGGAGATCGGCGAGCGGACGGTCCTTTGGGTGATGCCTGACGTTAAGGCCTATGAAAGCTTTTGGGTTAGATCGTTGGATAAGACTATAATGTTCTACAAGGGCGCACATGTTATAAAAAAAACTAACCTATATGCGGTGGAACCTGTTTGTACTTAGACCGTTATTTCTATCTTAACACGGTTCGAGTAAAAACAAAGAAAGTTGAAGTGGGCTAGAGATGAAGTGATGAGTAGCGGAGGGAGGGAGGGGGAAGGGGGGCTAGGCACTCCCTATGTTTGGTGAACTCCTCTTGTGTACGCGAGATTCCACCATATATTTGAAGAAAAAATTTGATAGTTGTCCCTCCAATAATTCATCAGTTAATATTGGCCAGGTTCATGAAAGGATAGTCTGTACTATCATATTGTTGGTTTAACTTTATTCTCGCTACAAGTTTATTATACATGGGTCATAGGTGATCCTCTTTCAAATACTAGCGTGTCATGATGACATGCGATAAAATTTTGTTAGTGAATACATAACCTAGGTAAGTCTACCGTGCATGCATATAGAAATGCATTGTGAACTCAGAATCCTATGACAAAAACGAAAGAACAAAAATAAAAAAAGGCCACCATCCAAGAAAATGCCGATAACAACTTAGTAAGATATAGTGCAATCATATTTGCCCGAAAAAATGTATAGACAACAAGGTAGCCTCTTGCCTACTTTCACACAACCATTGACCACGCCAGTCAGTAATAAGTAGGTTAGTAGGACTGTAGTAGTAGTAACGACTCAATGAAAAGCAATGCAGTTGACAAAGATACCTAGATAATAAATAAGACAGGTGATAAACAAGACAAGTTCGAGCTCTTAGTTTTAGATCTAGAAAGAGATCAACATATTAAACAATCCAGCATAAATATTTTTCCTATCTTAGTGAATTGTTAGAGAGGTTTATACTATGCCCTTTTGTATTCAGAGACAATTAATAACAGAATATAAACATCTAATTGTCTAAGTGCACTGAAATGCCTAAGAAGCTGCACGCACATCACACGATTATAAAAGAGAAATCAGGTAGAGAGCAGTCAAGGGGAATATACTCATCTGAGAGGTTAAATAGAAAGATTAGGATCACCTGCATTGAATGCATGATAGCGTCCTAGTCACGCCAACTTGTAAGCCTTCATGGTTAAAACAGGACTCTTCTTAAAAATCAATGTAAGACAGTTTCTTGTGCACAATAACTAAATATATATGTAACTTACAGGCATATAAGAATATATATAGAGGATGCAACCATCCTCACAACCAACTAATACCATATAAGTTTATCCTCCAATGAGACAGCTCCGAAAACCATCAATAATAGTTCAAGAATTATAACAGTTGACGTCAATACCGAGAGAAACGATAAGGCAAAACGGAAAAAATGAAGCATGCAAAGTATCATGGGGGGAGGGGTGTAAAGAGCTTAGCCCAAGTACACACCATGCAACAAATTCATAAAAACTACCAACGTATACAATATGTATTACAAGTTTAATGGTCGTCATCCAAACATAATTGCACTGTACCATGTGAGACAAATCATAAACTAAATAAGAAATTAATCACGCAAGAGTGTGTTATCAACCCAAAATTACTTATACATTCTCATATATATCCAATCCGAGTAGCAGTCTAAATGAAACCTATTTGTCAATCATTTATGCTACAAGCCTACAATCATTGATATAAGAGGTTCCATAAAGGAATTAGGAATCAGGTCTGTTCCGTGTGAAAAGAAAATCTGTAACATTTCTCTATCAAATAAAGAAGCATTCCTAAACTTATGATGCGAATACCATGGCTCACAATTAAAAATCTCTTCCGATTATGATCTTCCTATAAAATTTCTAGACTGAATAAATTAGCATTCCTAAACCAGTTCTGGGATAGACTTCTCTATTCACTAGGGCCTAGGTATTGATACATGTAGCAAATTAGAAACGCAATGTTTGGCCGAAGCCATATGCAACCGACACACTTGATTCTGCAAATAATTAGTCCTAGTTTGAAAACTTGCCTCATCTCAAACTAGTGACTTCTCAGTTCTCACGGAACTTAAGATTCAGATAATAATGCTCGAGCTTAAGATCCAAGATGTCCTGACCTGGTTGGCACACTATCCTGCAAAAGCAACCGCGCGGTCATGCTCCAGTTTTTTTTAACTGGATTCCTAGATGAAACAAGCCAATCGGACAATCGGTACCCCTGAGTTAATAAACCAGGCACCGCAAGTCACCAAGCCGACGAACCAACACATGAACCAGCAACAGCGGGAAGGAAAGACCTCGAAGAAGCAGCCGTATTCCCGTAATAATCAACAAGTAAACTCATAGCAACCACGCCTCAGAGTCTCGGACAATGAACAATGTGATGACATAGCTAGTGTTCCCAGAGAAATTAGAAGGCGGGCATGGATGATGCGGAATGCGGAACTCACCTGCTTGGACAAGGAGGACGACGCCCCGCAACAAGTGAACAAACCGATCCCCGTTTCCGCTTCCCTCAATCAGAGGGACACGGCGTCCCCAAGCGCTGGCCCAATCGGATGGGCGTTTCTACGCCGGGGCTGGTTGCGGAGGCGTCGCGAGGCCCGGGTGCGGATCGGAGGCCGCGACCCCGCGAGCACAACAGTCCGGAGAGGGTTCGGACTTCGGAGGGCGGTGGCATGGAAGCGACCGAGATGGAAGTGGAAGGACGGAGAGCGCGAGGGAAACCGCAGAGGCAGGAAGGCCGGGAACCGCCGCGGCGCGAGTTGCCGCCGCCGGTGGGCTGTTCTGGTGGATGCCACCGACGGGTTAGAGTCGTGGGCCTTTTGGGCCGTGCTCAGTTCGGCGCCTCGCTTCCTCAGGCCGTTGTTGGGTCGGACCATGCGCACCTCCGGGCCAGAGAGGCAATGCTTTGTGCAGTTTACTTGTCAGCCGGCGGTATTTTCAAAATACTTTTTTTAAACGTCTTTTGCACTATCAATTGTTTTTCTTGATGAATATCATATATAAGGTATTATTTTATACAAGTATATGTATTTTTAAAATAATGAAAATCGCCTCGAGGACTTAACTTATTGCCTTATTGGGTCGTATCAGAGTATTTTTTCACGGTTTCACACGCTCAATCAAGTGAGCTAGGGTCGGTTCCTAATGTTTTCACAGATTTATCATCCCTGTCCAATAAACCTCTAGTTGCAATGTTTTTGTGAGACTGGTTTGTTCCTTAAAAAACGGACCAAACTTTGTTTTTTTTTCTCTTTTTTGTCTTATTAAGTAAGTTATGTGACAAAGTTTTTGCAGTCCTTTAAAAAAAATTGTCCCAGTTTAGTAGCCGCACTCCCTGCATGAAAAACAAAGAGGCTGTCATAGAAATGCATTAGCTAGTATAGTCTCTCTGTCCCTAAATAAATAGATTCTTAGAGTTCTCTCAAGTCAAAAATTTTAAACTTCAACCAAATTTCTAGAAAAGCCGTTTACAATTTATGACATCAAATTCGTATGATTAGATATATCATATAATGTATTTTCATAATATGCTCATTTTATGTCATAGTTGTTATTACTCTTTCCTATTGAGTTATTAGTTAAACTTAAGATAGTTTGACCCGCATAGATTCTAGAAATTGATTTATTTAGGGACCAAAGGGAGTAGTATCAAGTTCTTGCTTCTTGATTATTGGTATGGTACACAGATGCAATTATAGTAGCATATATATAATTACAATAATAGTACATAATACACACACAAGTTGACAAGTAGGGAGAGAGAACACCATGCATGGGAGATCGATGGGTCGGTCGATCTCGCGTGACTGGCTAGCTAGTACTCACCCCATACTAAAATTATTTAATTATTAATTAACACATGCATATGCAAGCATCTAATCTGATTCTTGCTTTCACATCACTTGCACTTGCAGTTGCAGCATGGACCATTGCATGCATGCTGTCCCATTAATCCTATATACACACATGTTTGCATCTTCTGGATCATCGATCGTTCGTCCTATGTTCATCACCTCCAAGATCTTCAGATGTTTCGCCTGTATACATACATATATAATTCAGATTTGCATAAGTGCACTGAACGCATGCATGAAAAGATAAGCTAGCTGGTACGGGAACGGCGAATAGCTAGCTAGCCATTGCTCCGGCCGGCAGGCCGGTCGCGTACACACCTGTCAGGCGGCCCCGTAGCCGGTGGAGCAACGGTAGGCGGGGAAGGGCACCTTGCCGGACTCGATGCGGCCGACGTCCTGCTCCAGCAGGTCGTAGTAGCGCCTGACGTCCTCGGCGGACTTGCCGCCGCCGACGGCGCGGGCGATGTTGTGCCACCGGTCCGGCGTGTCCTTGTCGTACACCGCCAGCGCCTGCTCGAACAGCTTGTTCTGCCTCGGCGTCCACTGCGCGCGCGCCGCTGCGCTGGTCGTCATCGACAGCGACGCCATCCCGCTCTGCTCGCTTGGCTCGAGAGGAAGATGCTGATGAGAGGAGGAAGCGTGGGAAGTGCTGCTATTTATAGATCGAAGCAGTAGCCGTGGCGGGAGGGAGGCCTCAGTGAATGGGAGTCATGGAGAGGGAGGTGGACCATGGCGCATCATCGGTCAGGGTGGTGGGGAGGAGCTGCGACTAGCAGGAGGAAAAGACAAGAGGAGGGAAGGAATAATGCCGGCGGGGGCACACACTGCAGTTGAGGCGCGAGAGGAGCAAGCTAAAGAGAGCCAGCAGCAGCTGGGAAGGGAACAAAGATTTCTGTCCCCTGGGAGTGGGGGATCTCATCTACTCCGAACCTTTCTATCGCATCCCCTCTCCGGTCACGTCGCGATTCGGCTGCTTGCATTGCGTTATCGGCATCTGTTCTACTTCTTCTGTCGTCTCCTCCTCCTCCGATATGGTCCTGACCAAACATATATTCAGAGCTTGAGAGCTAGCTCCATCGCTTCTCCGGCATGAATGTGTGTCAATTTCCAATTCCATGCATACTCTCTTATGATCAATGAAATACTCCTACTCATGAAGGTGTTGTTAATTAACACAAGAGAGGAGCTGAAATCCTAGCTAGTACCAAGCATAGAGTATGTTCTTCAGGCACCCAAATACACTGGTTATTTCACACTGTCGAAAATATTCAGGAGGAGGCGCTGCAAGTCGAGATCGACCGAACACAACAATCATAGTTAGCGTTGGAACATGCACACATTACAGACTGCGGAAAATGCTTGTCAACTTACAGCTCACATCACACACACAATTATTTGGTCAAGAACATTCAGTCGATGTCTCCAAATAGCTAGTTGCAAAGAAAGATTGGATTCCATCACTAGAAAGAGGGTGTGTGGTAATAAGATCCATAGGTGAGCGTATATATCTTGCTTTTTCAGAAAGAGAATAATATCAAGCAATCTAGCTCCAACCTTTTAGTGAATGACTAATTTAATCACCAGAAACTAAAGCTCATTATTCCTGCTCTGTGAGTGTGTGTGTACGACCGATTCGGTTCTGTTCCTCCCTTTAGGCGATTCGATTCAGGAACGTTTGAAGGCAACGGCTCGCCTTTCTCAATACTCTGTATATTCTCTTCTACGTATATATATTGATGATGAGGAAACATATACTACAATAGAAAATGAATTATGCAAAGAAAGAAGTACCTATATATGTGTCTTGATCTAGCGTAAATTAATGAAATTGTAGAGTCAAACGAACATGCATGCATGTACTCACTGCAATGAAAACAAAAGCTAATTCATCCTTCTTGCGGATTTGACACCTAATATATGAACTAGGTTTGGACCTCTGTAAGAAAAAAAAATACAGATGCCAGTGCCCGGATGTCCGACATCCAGGACGTGTTCGGACGCAGTTCCCACCAGCCAACTGTTAAACGATTCCTCCAACCGCAGGCTGGCGTCATGATCCACCAACACGAGTCTGATCTCAGGCTGCTCACAGTAACAGAACAACGAAGCGTTATCCCTGTCCTACCTTAACAGAGAAGGGGAGAGCTCACGCTCGCATCCACGCCGCCGTACCTCGGCGCCCCCCCCCCCCCTCCACTGGCCCCTGCCGCACCCAAAGGATGCAAGGTAGCAGAAGGCGAGGGGGAGACACCGAACCGAGCCGGTAGAAGACGAGGAGGGAGATGCAACACTTGTAACATACGTATAAAGATAGATGAAACACTTAAAAACATACGTCTGAAACATTTGCAAAAACACCTGAAAAAACACTTGAAACCATTGAAAACACAGGCAACATCCAGATAAAACACTTGCAACATATGTGTGAAACAAATGCAACATCCAGATAAACACTCTGCAACGTACGTCTGAAAAACAAATGAAACATTAGAAATAGACGTTTGCAACATACGTGTACAACCATTGCAACATACTCCCTCCGTCCCTAAATAACTGTCGCTTTTGTTTCCGTGCCGTAAGTTTGACTGTATTTGTAGAAAATACATGCAACATTTGTATTTCTAAATAAATTTATTAAAAAACTATATTCAAATATATATCTAATGTTATTAATTATGTACCATAAATATTAATATTATATATATATATATATATATAGTCAAAGTTATTTCTCGGGAAGCGAAAACGACATATATTTAGGGACAGAGGAAGTATATAATATCTCGATCTACTTTTGCATCATCCATATAAAACACCTGCAACATATCTCTGATACATTTGCAACACTTGAAGTAGATGCTTTCAACATGCGCTTTCGAGCATAACATCCACTTGTTGCTTACGAAATGGAGGCTCGGCAGTGTGTGGAGATCACCGGAGGCAGTCGTTCCATCACCACCATCGACCAGATCGACTCTGTCCTACCACGAGGCCGCGCGTGGAGATCTCTATTAATTATCTTGCTACATAGACATTTTGCTCATGTACTTTATTGAAGAGAGAGGGAGAGTGTGTGTAAAAAAATGAAAAAACGGTTTCTAAACAAATAACTATGTCTTCACGTGAATCAATGGTAGAAGAAACTATAGATGCTGCATTGCGGAGGGCTACTAGTTTTTTTTTGAGTAGTTGGACAAGGAGAGCGGATTGGATAAGGAGTAAGAAATAAATGGCCCTATATTATGAGGTGCAGTTTCGTGGATAGTTTCTTAGACTACGGAAACCATTCAATAGTTTATGCATTGAGAATGCCTTAAAAAATATGAGCACTTGTATTAAATCGATGAGTCAAACTTGGTTGGGCAAGTGCCACATCAAAGAACACGGATACTTATTAAGCTACATCTAGTTTTCAGTTTCACTCTTGATATATATGGCTTCATTATTTAATTTTGAGTTCTATATAAAATTAGTGCAAAATTCTAGTGCTTGCATTTAAAGATTTTAAAGCTAATTCGATATAAAAACATCAGCAAATTAGTTACTCTTATATAGATGATTAAGCTTTGTAGAGTTGAAGGGTCATTTTAAATGTGGACTAGCTTATCTCCTTTTCTTGTGTTACTCTTTAAAAATGTTTTAGAGTAAAGGCGGTTGCGGTTTAAGGACATGGATCCATAAAGATAATTAGACCGTCAGTTGTATTTTTCCCCCTTTTGTCCACCTTCTTGGATTAAACTTCAGAATTCGTGTTCCGCAAAAAAAAACTTCAGAATTCGTGTGGTGCGTATATCAGACATATGTATTCTCTTTCTCTAAAGCCTTGTTTGGCAGGGCTCATTCCTGGCTCCAGCTCCGGCTCCTCCGGAAGAGCACTGCCAAACATTTCGCCGAAGGAGCCGTTTTTTATAGAAAAACAGAGGAGCTCTGGCTCCTCCGGAGGAGCCCCTCTCGAGGAGCCCTGCCAAACACCTCCTAAGTTCCATTGTGTATTCTAATTCAAAGCTCTATAAATCCCAGAGAATACGAGTGGCCGAGGTAGAAAAGTTTGGACTGAGATGCAATCTCTCCTAGAAGTGCCTTCGAAGACACTTCTATTTTTCATTGTCGAAAAAAGGTACGTATCAACTTATGAAAAGCTAGACCGTATTCTGGTAACAGATTGGGAGCAAAAATTTCCACTAGATTCCGTTCAGGCACTCACCCGAGAAATCTCAGACCACACTCCACTCTTGCTAGATGGGGGGAACCATCGCATAGAGGCAATGCCAGGAATTTTAGATTTGAACTGGGGTGGCTAACTAGAGATGGTTTTTTGACCTAGTGAAGGAGGTTTGGGAATATGAGAATAGGGGATGGTCACCCATGGAACAGTGGCAAAATAAAATAAGAAGAGTGTGTCGTTTCCTTAGAGGATAGTTAAGGAATTTAAACTCACAAAACAAGAACAAAAAATCAGATCTTGTAGCCAAGATAGATGTCTTAGACCGAAAGGCAGAGACATGTTTATTGTCACCATAGGAAAATGACCTTAGACATCATCTCAAACGGCAATTAACTAAGTTGCTAAGAGAAGAGGAGATTTATTGCCTCCAGCGATAAAAAGCAACAAGGTTGCTGCAAGGGGATGATAATACTAAGTACTTTCATTTAGTGGTAAATGGGAGACACAGGAAAATAAAAATTGTACAGTTAGAACAGGAAGAAGGGATTATAGTTGGAGATGCGAACTTGGAAAATTTTATAACTGAGTACTATAAAAGATTGTTTGGATCTCATATACAAAATTCTTTCTCAATGGATGAGACCTTGAGGTATGACATACCCCAAGTATCGGAGGAGGAGAATCAAGTATTGACGGCTCCATTTAGTGAGGAGGAAATTAAAATGGCAATCTTTGACATGAAACATAACAAGGCACCGGGCCCAGATGGCTTTCCCGCTGAATTCTACCAATTCTTTTGCGAGGTTGTGAAGCCGGATTTGATGAGCCTTTTTCATGAATTCCATGATAGGAGACTGCCTATTCATAGTCTAAATTTTGGGATACTTACTTTATTACCAAAGGTTACTGATGCAGTTAGGATACAACAATATAGGCCAATTTGCCTCTTGAATGTGAGCTTTAAAATTTTTACAAAAGTATTAAATAATAGACTTTTGAGAGTAGCAGACAAACTAATAGGCCCAACTCAGACGGCTTTCATTCCAGGTCGCTACATGGAAGGTGTTGTAATTTTGCATAAAACAATTCATGAGTTACATAGGAAAAACAAGATGGTGTAATTCTAAAATTAGACTTTGAAAGGCATATGATAAGCTAAAGTGGCCCTACATATAGCAAGTTCTTAGAATGAAAGGGTTCTCATCAACTTGGTGTGATTGGATATCAAAAGTCATCTCTAGAGGGAGTGTTGCGGTAAAAGTCAATGATAATATAGGCCATTATTTTCAGACAAGGAAAGGGGTGCGTCAAGAAGATCCCTTATCTTCGATCTTGTTTAATATAGTGGTAGACATGTTGGTAGTCCTTATTTTAAGAGTCAAAGAGATAGAACAAATTAAAGGGGTTGTTCCGCATTTGGTAGATGAGGGACTGTCGGTCCTTCAGTATGCGGATGATACTATTATCTTTATGGACAATGATCTTGAGAGGGCCAAAAACATAAAGCTCTTGCTTTGTGCTTTTAAACAATTACCAGGACTCAAGATCAACTTCCATAAAAGTGAGTTCTTTTGTTATGGTGCGGCCAAAGCCAATCAAATTGAATATGCACAAATATTTGGGTGTAACGTAGGATCATTCTCGTTTAGATATCTAGGAATTCCTATGCACCATAGAAAACTTTTGAATAAGGACTGGAAACATGTTGAGGAAAGATTCCAAAGGAGACTTAACTGTTGGAGGAGTAAGATGTTATCAGTAGGAGGGAGGCTTGTGTTAATTAACTCTATTTTGAGTAGTCTCTCCATGTTCATGCTTTCCTTTTTTGAAATTCTGAAAGGAGTTTTGAAGAAATTGGACTATTATAGATCAAGGTTTTTCTGGTAGAGTGACGATCATAAGAAAAAGTATAAATTGACCAAGTGGGGATAGTCTGCACACCAAAAGATCAAGGAGGGTTGGGAGTTTTAAACCTAGAGATTCATAATAAGTGCCTACTAAGCAAATGGCTCTTTAAATTAATGAACGGAGATGGGGTCTAGCAACAATTGATTAGGAATAAATATCTAAGGGATAAAAGTTTGACGCAGGTCCAACACATGCCTGAGGATTCTTAGTTTTGGGTTGGCCTTATGAAGGTTAAAAGGGAGTTTCTCTCATTGGGCAAGTTTGATCTAGGTGGCGGGTCTCAAGTGCGATTCTAGGAGGACTCGTGGATAAGACCGCGTCCACTAAAATTGCTCTTTTCCGCACTATATAATATTGTGAGAAGGAAAAGTGCATTTGTAAGTTCAGTTTTGTCCACGACACCGTTGAATGTAACATTTAGGAGATCTCTGATGGGTGCTAATTTGCAAGCATGGTACAACGTGGTGGCTATGGTAGCAAATGTATAACTAACAAATCAGATAGACCGCTTTGTGTGGGAGTTACATCAGAATGGGGCATTTTCTGTCAAGTCGATGTACAGAGATTTATTAGGAGTACAAGCCATACCTTATAACACTTTTATCTGGAAACTAAAATTATCCCTAAAAATCAAAGTCTTCATGTGGTACTTGTACAAAGGAGTAATTCTAACCAAGGATAATCTAGCAAGACGACAGTGGCAAGGAGATAGGAAATGTTGTTTCTGTTCTTCGAACGAGTATATACAACATCTACTTTTTGACTGTCAGTTTGCTAAGTTCATTTGGAGGATCATTTAGGTTTACTTTAATCTTTTACCACCAACTGATGTACACAATATGTTTACAGGTTGGTTGGAAGGGATAAATAGGAAACTGAAATCTCAGATTCTAGTGGGTGCAAGTGCATTTTGTTGGGCAATTTGGTTAACCAGAAATGACATAGTGTTTGATAAAATTGTAGCACCATCTTATTTGCAGGCTATCTTTAGAGGGACTTACTGGACCAGGTTTTGGTCCCTGCTTCAGAAGGAGGATGATCGTCATTTAGTGAAGACTAGAAAACAGGCGTGGCGTTGCCGCGCGTCTCCGTGTGTTAGGCCAGCCTGTGATATGTGAGTCGATATGAAGATGATCAGTGTGTTGCCTTGCGTGCATGCCCGAATGAGTTGGAGCAAACAGACCCTTGGATATTTATCACGTTCAATACCAAGATTCACTTACATTAATTACTCATATTCAGGCATAGTTGAATCATTTTCCATTATCCACGCCGAATCATTTCTATGTGAAGGCAAACTTATGGCCTTAGCTAGGTTGCTAGCCATTCACAGATCAATATTCATACAAAAAAAAGTTCCACAAAACATGAAGTTATAATATGAGAAATGACATGTGAAACATAGGGTAGAATTGACAAAGGACACATAATATAAGTTTGTTCTGATTTATAATGGCTTATTAAGCCCAAGATCGCATAGGCAAAATAATCTTTCACGTATGATCGCACCAAGAAGCAATCAATTTTTAGATGCAATCTATGATTCAATAAAATACAAGCTAGTGTCAATTGATAGGAAAAAGCAAGCTTGTAGGAGGTAAGGTACAAGCTAATCCTGTTACGTAGGTTCTACACTTGCTAAACCAAACTGTAACGGAACCGTCCAAATTATAAGAGCACAAGTTCAAAAACAATCGCCGAAACGATCAAATTCTCAAACTTGAGCCCATATAACTTCGGTAGTCCACGAGACCACGAGGGATTTCAAACCAAGCCGAGAGCAACCAGATCGTAGTGATTCAACATAACACAACACTTGTTACAACAGTTCGTAAATAGCTCTCATACATCGGAGTACAAATAATTTTATTACAAAACTAAAATAAGGATTAGCGGAAGCAACATAATTTCTGAAATCATTTTAAGTCAAATACTGCCAGTACATAGTCACATCCTGCAAAAGCATACCAGAAGAGATACTACAGAGACCATGCCCATATGGTATAGTCTTCACGCCCACATGGCGAAGACAATACTTGCAGCAACAAGTAGGAATCTGTTACCTGCAACAGGTGGGAATAAACCCTGAGTACGAGAAGGTACTCAGCTAGACTTACCCGCCAAAAACTAGAAACAACGATGACACAAAGGAGTATGCAAGGCTTTATAAGGTGGGCTAGCTTGACTCATTTGCGGAAAAGCTTATTACAGATAAGTAATCATTAATGCTTAAGCATCGAGTTAATAATCATTTACCTGTCATCTAGATTAGCACCTGTACTAGAGCAATCACTTTATTAGGAGCAAACAATATTAACCATAGCAGGTATAATAAGGCCATCATTATCATTATCATCAATTCCGAACCATCATTAATAATTAGTGTATCTACGCTGGAGATAACCAGTTAAGTTTCTCACTATCCGGGAGAGACGGCGACTCGAATCGATTCCAACTCAGCTGAGAGGGGTATTCCTGACACTCACCCGGCAAACCCCGCTAAAGGCAGCCGTAGATAACCTTTGATACAACTCAGGGTGGGCCCGAACAGTGCCACGTTCTCGGGGATACCAGTGGCCAGGATGCTCAGGACTTTTAACTCACCTGCCCTTGGACCCTCTGGCTCCCTTCCGAGGCGACTTTCACTTTTCGACTTCGCAGCCTGAGTTGAGCTACTAGGCTTCGCGGTCGGCAACCTCAGGCCGGCCAGCTAAATGTCAGGCATGCGTTCAAAATGACATAGAAGGCTCCAGGTCTCGGTCCTTAATCGACACAGACGGGGATAGATCCACACCCAAGACCTCCATGCCTTGCTGCTTCTCTATCGTCATCCCGCCCGGTCTCATTTTATTTTATTAACACATGGTTCATTTCCACGATAGCAAATATAGCCAACCGTGACCTGATAAGTCCCTATATCTCGCAGGTGACAGGAAATCACCCGACTTCTACCGGTCTAATTTAGCAGGGCTAAGCATAGATACGATCCTGTCTACATAGGATTCAAGGTTCGAATTGCTGGACAAGGAGTGTTATCAATGCAGCAAGGGTTTCTAACCAACTCCTATCACGTAAGGCAACAATACATATAACGTGTATATAAAGATAATTGCTTCAAAAGTAGGAGGCTTATAATGCTCCGGGGCTTGCCTTAACCGAAAGAAGAGAGATCGAGGTTCGGCTTCAAGAACGATTTCCACGCCTTCTCCGGCTTCGTCGGACTGGACCTCCGGCTCCCGAACGGACTTCAACTTCGGGTTCCACACCCAGCGGGGCTTCGTTCGTAACCCGATTCTCGGCACACCTATTGCATGTAGATGCATCCAATGAATTTCATGTATGCATCCAAAAATGACATGATGATTTATGGACGTGCATGAATGATGTGAAGATGAATGCAATGACATTGCAACGTTGTAAGCACAAAACCAAGTTATGTGGTGCTCTATTCAAATCACTTCAAGCTTAGGTGCAAATTTCCTCTCCAATATTAACACGTTTGAACACCTCTAAGAAACCACTAGGTTCCACAAGGTTAAGACCAAACACACACATAACAAGATCCCAACAATTTAGTATTTACCACATAATATCAATAGTAGCTAAGAAAACTCACAACTAGAGTTCTACCAATCCAAATGACCTGAAAGAGGACATTCTGGAAAGCTTATGAAATTGTCTACATTTCATTTATAAACATCTATGCATGATTTCATCATTTACCAAGTTAAAATAGCATACATACAGAATCTGTTCTAAAAGACAGAGAGCACTTCCAAAACTGAACCTAACTTGGAACAGCTGTCATTTCTAAACTATAAGTCCAAATGCTACCAAAATTTACCAGCAACTAGTTCATGAAATTCTCAACAACTTTGCTATAAATTACCAAGCATGAAAACATCATTAACATAGGTTAACTTACTTAACCACCAAATCTGTCCCGAAAAGATAGATTTGTACAATTAAATATTAAGAGATGTTAGGAACATCACAAATGACTTACCCAACTTTACTAACAGTTAGATTATGTTTAAGTAACACCAAATCAAGTCATGGCACTAGCATAATTATTTATCTAATCCCCCTTTTCTATTTATTTAGAGTGCATAAGCATAAATGGCATCATATATAAAATGTAACTAGAAAATCCTAATAAAATTACAGAGGCAATTACATGCTAGCAAGAGGCTACCATAAAAATTTCACCTCATTTTGACCAGCAGATATGGAGATGTCAAAAATAACAGATGGCAGGTCTATTTTTAGCATAAATAGGAAACCCTATTGAAAAGTATCAAACAACAGATTTCATATTTTTCCTAACATCTTTCTGACATAAGAACAACATTCACTAAGTTTCACCCTTACTGGATCTACAGAAAAATTATGAAAATTTACACAAGATCCATTCAAACAAACAAGATAATTATATAACTCCACCAAACCACATCCAAATTACATGAAAATTTAACCATAATCTATTCATGGCATGAGCAGTTCACTATAAAAATTTCATGTCATTTGGAGCTTCACAGAGAGAGATATCATTTTCTCCTTTTTCTTCATGAATAAAAGATATAATTAATAACTATTTAATTCATCACAAAACATGGCACATATTATATTTTTATAATAAACTAGACATTATGTAGAGCACACCAAAATTTAAAGCACCTTATTTGGACCTCTAGAACAGGAGATACATATTTTTGAAGTTTGCACATGAACCAAATATTTGAATAAATAGAAACTCACAAAACCTAAACCAACTAAACCGGCCGGCCCGATTAAGCCAGCTCAGCCCACGGCGGCCCAAGCAAGCAACACAGGGGGAAGAAACACGCGCTGACCAGCGGGGCCCAATCGTCATTGTCACACCCAAAATTTTCTATTTTGGGTTGTGCATGAAAAATACTAAATAAAATAAATGATTTCAATGTTTGAATAAATTTATTAGATAAGTTAAGTTGTTGCTAATTTAAATATAGAAAATTGTGGTTTTAAATTTTTTTTATATTAATTTAATAATGTGGTGTTTGTGTGATGCTTGTCTTTGGTGTTGGTGAGTGCTATTATTTTCAAAATACCGTAGGACGACGTTTACTTCTCATCGGAAAACTTTTTGGTATTTTCTGGATCCAAAATTCCAATTTCCGTGAGCTTAATCTTTTTCCTTGATCTCTTCATCAATCTTTTTATGAGTCCAAACTCATTTAGTTGAGTTACTTATCTTTCCAAGAGTCTCCGGGATTTTTCCCGTGATTTTTCTGAGCTCCGGGCTATTTTTCGCGGCCAAAGGTAATTCTAGATTTTCTGGAATTATTTTATTCGCGGAATTAAAATAATCCCGAAGTTAAGAAAATCCGAAAAGTTTCCAAACCCTACGACTATATATATGCCGGCGTAGCCCTCGACGCCCTGGTTTCAGAAGTACAACCCTTATCGCGAGCCGCCGCTCGTAGCTCCCTCCACCTCTTGCCGAAGTTCTGCATCTACAGCTTGCGTTCCGGCGAACTTCCGACGAGCTTTTCCGGCCAAACCGTCGCGTTCCGACGCCAGCCACCACCACCAAGAGGCAGCCCTCGTCGTTCTCTACATCGTGGTATATCCGTTTGCACGAATCCATCGCTGTTTCATCGAGTTCCCATCTCATCTTGTTTTTCTCCGGCGAGGTACCCCATGGCTGACCGGAGCTCCTCCCAGCTCAAGGTAGAAGATGATACTATTTACAGTTTTGCCACTAAACTTGTTTTGATCATAAAATCTTCGTTTTAACTCCGATTTGACCCGTTCAAATTGTGTTAGGTTCATATTTGCAAGCTCTACATGTTGGTAGTATTGTACAGTAGGTTTGTGACAATTAATTTTCGAGTTTATATTAAAGTAATTATTTATCTATAGGAAATCTTAGAAAATTCATAACTTTCACGTTTTAAATCCGATTTTTGTGATCTTTACGTCTGTGTGATCGTAGCAACGTGTAGAATAGTTTTGTAAGCTTTCCTAAATGTTTTTCTACTGTTGATGTACTGTTCTAATTGTATTTTTTTTTGTTGTTTGCTTCGTGTATGTTTGCTCGGAATGTTTGTATGTTGATGCTTGGTGATTGAATTTAGACGGTGAGCAGTACTACGATGATTAGGAGTATTATTTTGAGCCGGACCAGCAGTATCTATCGGAGAACTTTGATCAAGGCAAGTATAACATGGGACTATCCTTGTTACCTATTCACTATAATCAATATCATATGCATGTGTCTACCTTGACAACCTTAGAGATTATAACTTAGCTATTGATATCTTGTTTCCTTGTCACCTATGGGTTGTGCATTTGGGTAGCTTTTGCTAGTGCTTAATCATGAACAATGATCTTGTAATTTTGATTAATGGATTAAGCAATCAACCTTTAATGATGATTTTATTACTGTTGAAAAGGGGGCTAGAGCAAGGGGTTATATTGTTGCTCTAGTTTCTCTCCATAAGGACTTATCTGTAAGTGATAACCGGGACATACAGTACAGCTGTGAGGGCTATATGGCTCTGGCTTTAGTTGTTCAAGAGACCTTTTCTAGCTTGTTAGAGGTTACCTTAAATGGCGTAAGAATGGCTTGACACTTTGGGTGTAGTGCGAGCCCCTGGCCTAGTGTGTATAGGCTGCGGTTGTTGTGCCACAGGGAAGGGGGGTTCTACATCTGCCTGCCGAGTGAATCTAATGGCCCTAACTTGTTAGACGAACTTTTGAATGGCTTTATATGGTCTCTGATGTTTTGGGCCTTGCAAACCCATGCATTTGGAAATCATGACTCATAGTGAAAGTGTACACCTCTGCGCAGAGTTAAAAACTGGTATACTAGCCGTGCTCACGGATACGAGCGGCCTTGGGGATTCTTACAGAATAGTTGATCATAACTGTTATATCATGCTTAATTATTGTTGATTATTATTATGCTCATGTTAATGCTATTCATTATCCTTATTACAATTGATCATTGATTCATTAATGGGAATTGGAATACCTTGATGCTACTCAATTGCTAATTATATGATGAATAAAAGCTAAACGCAGTTAAACAGTGTCTAGCCTTTTTGAGCCTCATGAACCCTGTGTTATACTTGTTGAGTTCGACATGGACTCACTCTTGCTATTTCCCCAACACTCCAGTGTATAGTAAGATGCTACTCGGAGAAAGGACAAAGGTGTAGTGGAGTTTCCAGAAGACTAGTAGAAGTGCTAGGCATATGTTACCCCCAGTCAGCCGTCCCTGAGAAGAATGGAGCCCGAAGTTTAGTCACCATTCCGCGATACTCTGATGTAAGTGTTAATATAGCTATGTATACGTTATATAATAACATTGTTTCTGATATTTTCTTCATTCTGGCATATGTGTGGACTTCCTGGGCACACATATAATTAGCCTGGTTTTGTTCTTTAGAAAACCGGGTATGACAGAGTGGTATCAGAGCGGTGTTGACTGTAGGACGTATGCCAAGTAGCACTGGACGTATTCTAAAACTTATTTTTCTATAAAACAAATTTGTCATACCTTGACTCATTGATTTTGACTATTTTCTCTTCCTTGTCTTGTTGTATCCCCTCCTTGATATAGCTTCCTTTGAGCTATTATTTCTTACTCCATTGGATTTTGTTTTATGTTGATTTTACTAAAAGTTTTCTGATCTTACCTTGTTCAAAAGTTCGATGGCCTTTCATCATCTCCAAGGTGCCATTAGGATGACCACCATTGTTGAAGAAGCACGTGTAGTATCGATGATGTGATGTGTGTTTGTTTTGCTTGATGTGTTGCTTGTGTGTTATCCTTGTTCTCATATTTCAAAGGTGGCTCGGAATGTATAAGTCTTAAGGAGTAGCTTGATCTATGCTAAGTGGGGTAGGTTTTACGTAATACTCCGCATGCTGATTTCTATAGCAGTCTGCAATGTTTCTGTTATATCTCAAGATATGGACATGAGAAATTTATGAAATTTTATTGGGAATAACTAGACTTCTGTATCTTTCCAAACCCACAGGATTTACCTGTTTACCTATTTTGAGCTAAGAGATATACCTGTTCTAAGTTGAGGTTACTGCACAGTCTGGAATTCTGGAATAGTTTTGGCTAAGCTCTGTTTTTGATTAATTTAATGACAGAACCTGGAAAAGTGTTATTAATAAAAGTTGTAGATAATTTCATAAGCTTTCCAACCATGTAAAGATCACTTCATTTGGATCTTTGTAGCTCGAGTTATGCCAGATTTACTGAACTGCTAAAATTGGAATTCGCCCAGAAATTTTCTGCATTACTTCCTTATCTTGTACAAGTGAATATATCATTGGATATCTTTGAATCTCATTGATTTGCCTGGGAATCTTACATTAGAGATGATTATGGTTATCTAGTATAAAAGGGATGTGAGTTACTTTGGTGTCCCCTAGTTTCTTTTTCTTAAGGGGGTAGTAAAGTTGTGAGTGTTGCAAGATGAATGTTTCGTATGTCCTAGAGCTTCACTTGGAAGAAGTGGTTATCTCTATGATTGGAAGTCTATAGTTAGTTTCATGAAAACTTCGATGACATCACCCCCATATCAAGTATGTTTAGTAAGTTTTAAGTGAAGGACTTATCATTAGCAGCAAGCCTTAAAGAAAGTGTTGCCTTCAATGACATTGCTAGGTGGAGCAAAATCTTTGTTAAGTGGGGTAGTGTCCGTTACCATCATCAATCTCAAGCGACGAGGTACCAAGAACTGAAGATCAAACCTTATCTTTCTTGTCATCTTTTGGCTATCCTTGATCCATGTCTTATATCTCATCAACATAAATCAAAGAAGCATGAAGATTTAAAGATTAGTGTTATCTATCTCTCTAATCTCTCTGAATCTCATTTGTATCTTATCCTGTCTTTTTAGAGCAGTCTGTCTTCCTTAGCTTATACCTCTATTTTTGGATGCCCAAAAATCATGGATAAATTCTGGACAATAGTAGACTTCAATATTTTTCTCTGACCGTAAGAACCACCCTGATAGCTATTATGGTTTGGGATTTATGAAAATCACAAGGCGACGTATCTATGCTGTCAGCAATCTGGAATAGTTTCTGTTGTGCACAGTTTTCGACCACGTTAACTGTAGAATCTGGAGAAGTATTCTATAAGAAAGTTGTAGTAAATTTGATAAGCTTTCCAACGGTATAAGCTACAACATCATTGGATTCGTAGAACTTGAGTTATAACTGTATTTCTGCACTGCCATTTTTCTGCTCGCGAGGAAGTACAAGTTACTTGTTCTTGCATATGCTCATGAATATCTTTGAGATGATAGAAGGACATGATGGTAGTTATCACTCAGAAACACATGTAATCTATCCATTGGTGTTCTCCAGTTGATCTCTTCTTAAGAGGGGTTGTCGAACTAAAGGCGATACAAGATGGAGGTTTTATACGTTCTATTTTCGTCATCTGGAAGCATCAGCTATCTACATGGTTGCAAAGTCATTATCGAGCGCAGGTATCCTTTTTCAGGGTGGGTAACCTGTTAGAACCATCTACAAGAATCGTAAGGGCCTAAAGGATACCTTTACAAAGTTGGTTATGATCTTGTGGCATTATCATTGGATAAAAGTTGATCAGAGAAGAGTGAAGATTTGCAGAATCAACTTTATCTTTCTCCCTAGTCTCCCTAAATCTCGGGACGAGATTCCTGTTAAGTGGGGTAGATTTGTCACACCCAAAATTTTCTATTTTGGGTTGTGCATGAAAAATACTAAATAAAATAAATGATTTCAATGTTTGAATAAATTTATTAGATAAGTTAAGTTGTTGCTAATTTAAATATAGAAAATTGTGGTTTTAAATTTTTTTTATATTAATTTAATAATGTGGTGTTTGTGTGATGCTTGTCTTTGGTGTTGGTGAGTGCTATTATTTTCAAAATACCGTAGGACGACGTTTACTTCTCATCGGAAAACTTTTTGGTATTTTCTGGATCCAAAATTCCAATTTCCGTGAGCTTAATCTTTTTCCTTGATCTCTTCATCAATCTTTTTATGAGTCCAAACTCATTTAGTTGAGTTACTTATCTTTCCAAGAGTCTCCGGGATTTTTCCCGTGATTTTTCTGAGCTCCGGGCTATTTTTCGCGGCCAAAGGTAATTCTAGATTTTCTGGAATTATTTTATTCGCGGAATTAAAATAATCCCGAAGTTAAGAAAATCCGAAAAGTTTCCAAACCCTACGACTATATATATGCCGGCGTAGCCCTCGACGCCCTGGTTTCAGAAGTACAACCCTTATCGCGAGCCGCCGCTCGTAGCTCCCTCCACCTCTTGCCGAAGTTCTGCATCTACAGCTTGCGTTCCGGCGAACTTCCGACGAGCTTTTCCGGCCAAACCGTCGCGTTCCGACGCCAGCCACCACCACCAAGAGGCAGCCCTCGTCGTTCTCTACATCGTGGTATATCCGTTTGCACGAATCCATCGCTGTTTCATCGAGTTCCCATCTCATCTTGTTTTTCTCCGGCGAGGTACCCCATGGCTGACCGGAGCTCCTCCCAGCTCAAGGTAGAAGATGATACTATTTACAGTTTTGCCACTAAACTTGTTTTGATCATAAAATCTTCGTTTTAACTCCGATTTGACCCGTTCAAATTGTGTTAGGTTCATATTTGCAAGCTCTACATGTTGGTAGTATTGTACAGTAGGTTTGTGACAATTAATTTTCGAGTTTATATTAAAGTAATTATTTATCTATAGGAAATCTTAGAAAATTCATAACTTTCACGTTTTAAATCCGATTTTTGTGATCTTTACGTCTGTGTGATCGTAGCAACGTGTAGAATAGTTTTGTAAGCTTTCCTAAATGTTTTTCTACTGTTGATGTACTGTTCTAATTGTATTTTTTTTGTTGTTTGCTTCGTGTATGTTTGCTCGGAATGTTTGTATGTTGATGCTTGGTGATTGAATTTAGACGGTGAGCAGTACTACGATGATTAGGAGTATTATTTTGAGCCGGACCAGCAGTATCTATCGGAGAACTTTGATCAAGGCAAGTATAACATGGGACTATCCTTGTTACCTATTCACTATAATCAATATCATATGCATGTGTCTACCTTGACAACCTTAGAGATTATAACTTAGCTATTGATATCTTGTTTCCTTGTCACCTATGGGTTGTGCATTTGGGTAGCTTTTGCTAGTGCTTAATCATGAACAATGATCTTGTAATTTTGATTAATGGATTAAGCAATCAACCTTTAATGATGATTTTATTACTGTTGAAAAGGGGGCTAGAGCAAGGGGTTATATTGTTGCTCTAGTTTCTCTCCATAAGGACTTATCTGTAAGTGATAACCGGGACATACAGTACAGCTGTGAGGGCTATATGGCTCTGGCTTTAGTTGTTCAAGAGACCTTTTCTAGCTTGTTAGAGGTTACCTTAAATGGCGTAAGAATGGCTTGACACTTTGGGTGTAGTGCGAGCCCCTGGCCTAGTGTGTATAGGCTGCGGTTGTTGTGCCACAGGGAAGGGGGGTTCTACATCTGCCTGCCGAGTGAATCTAATGGCCCTAACTTGTTAGACGAACTTTTGAATGGCTTTATATGGTCTCTGATGTTTTGGGCCTTGCAAACCCATGCATTTGGAAATCATGACTCATAGTGAAAGTGTACACCTCTGCGCAGAGTTAAAAACTGGTATACTAGCCGTGCTCACGGATACGAGCGGCCTTGGGGATTCTTACAGAATAGTTGATCATAACTGTTATATCATGCTTAATTATTGTTGATTATTATTATGCTCATGTTAATGCTATTCATTATCCTTATTACAATTGATCATTGATTCATTAATGGGAATTGGAATACCTTGATGCTACTCAATTGCTAATTATATGATGAATAAAAGCTAAACGCAGTTAAACAGTGTCTAGCCTTTTTGAGCCTCATGAACCCTGTGTTATACTTGTTGAGTTCGACATGGACTCACTCTTGCTATTTCCCCAACACTCCAGTGTATAGTAAGATGCTACTCGGAGAAAGGACAAAGGTGTAGTGGAGTTTCCAGAAGACTAGTAGAAGTGCTAGGCATATGTTACCCCCAGTCAGCCGTCCCTGAGAAGAATGGAGCCCGAAGTTTAGTCACCATTCCGCGATACTCTGATGTAAGTGTTAATATAGCTATGTATACGTTATATAATAACATTGTTTCTGATATTTTCTTCATTCTGGCATATGTGTGGACTTCCTGGGCACACATATAATTAGCCTGGTTTTGTTCTTTAGAAAACCGGGTATGACAGTCATACACACGGGGCAGGGGACGGTGGTCCAGCCGGCGCTAGCTCGCCGCCGGTGAAAAATCCGGCGAATCCAAGCACCCCACTGTGATCCTCACAAGACGGCGATTCGATTGAGGTCCCTAGGGGCGGCTGGGGTTAGCCCGAGGTAGGTCACCGTCGGCAATGGCGGGTGGCGGCGCTCGGTGGTGGCGGACCGCCGAACACAGGGCACAGCTGCGCAAGGCAAAGACGTCTTGGGCTTCCTGGCATCAATGCGGAATAGGCACGGGCGGAACAATGGGTTAGGAGGGGCTACATTGGCATGCTCACGCACCCCGGCGTCCGGCAGCACCTCGACGGGGCGGCGGCGGTGGAAAAATGCAACTCCGGCTCACTTAAGGCCAAACGACGCGTCAGAGAGCTCAGCAAGGCGCAGTGGTTGCTGGTGGAGCAATAAGCAAGGTGGAGTTGACAGAGACCGGGTGGTGGCTGTGCAGGTCAGCGGCTTGCCGCGGCGGCCATGCGCGTTGTGGGCGCGGATGCGTATGGGACAGAGCGGGGGAAAAGGATGAGCAGCGAGGCAGGGAGGCCGCGGTGCATGGCGTCTTCGTGAGGGCGAGCTCAGTGCAGCATGGACGCGTGGAGGCCACGCGGCGCCGGATTCCTGAGCTCGGTCGGCCACGGCCGAAGTTCAGTTTCTGAACTCGAAACTGAAATGGTGACTCAGTTAACACCGAATGACAAGCAAACTTTGATGACCTAATACTCTCAATACAGGTCGATCTGGTGCGAGCCATAGTTAGAAAAATTATAGAAGGACATGAGGTGTACGAGATTTTCAACTAGAGCTTGAGCTGGTTCTGTCGGGTTTGCGAGTTACAAGCTCTCAAAGAGGTGTACACGAAAATGTTCGGTCAAGCAATGACTGATAGCGCGTTTAGAACCCCTTAAAACTCCTAATCTGAGCTGAGTTAGTGAAAACCGTAGTAGGGTTTTAGATAGAGCTACACGAGATCTTCGTATAAGTCTACTGGCACATGACCTAATTCATCACGGTTAGCAAGTTACAAACTCCCCAAGGAGGCATCCTCGAAAATGAAAGCCAGTCATGACTTAGCCAAAATGGCTAAGTGCTGAAATCAGCACTCCTAGCTGCCTTGTGGGCCATGTTAGAGCAGGTTCTAGGCATTTTCATGAGATGCTCATATTACAACTTTTGTTCCTTATCAAGTTTGCTACAACTTTGTTAAAGGTTTCACAACCATGCAAGACCTCTAGATACCACTTTTAAATCGGTCAAAACAGATCAGTGCTATGGTCAAACTCGGGTCAAACCTAGTCAAATTGGATTTTGGTCAAAACATGAATATAGACCCTAGCTCATTTTGCTCCAATAACATATCAAAGATGTTTTCAAGCCCCAAGTCACACAATAGCATCACATAAAGGAAGCACATAGAAACCACAATGTTGCAAGGTCATGTTTCAAACAAGGATGCACATGAAATGACGATGCTTATGGTAATGTCATGCCATGATCATGCATTATGAATGCATTATGAGGCTAACTAACACCAGGGGTGTTACAGCCCTCCCCCCTTATAAAAATCTCGTCCCGAGATTTGAAAGTCGTACCATTTTTCATAGAAAGCATAATAGTTGTCCTTTAAATAATCCTCTTTTTCCCAAGTTGCATCACGTTCACCGTGATTACTCCAAACCACCTTGTATAATTTGACTACTCGATTTCGAGTCACCCTTTCCAGAGTATCTAGAACATATACCGGTTTCTCCTCATAAGAAAGATCGGATTTCAACTTGATACGTCTCACTTCTACTCTTTCTTCAGGAAGACGGAGGCATTTCTTTAATTGAGAAACATGGAAGACTGGAAAGATAGTTCCCATTTCACGAGGTAGATTGAGCTTATAGGCTACTCTTCCACTTTTCTCAATAATTCGATAAGGTCCAACATATCGAGGCTCAAGCTTTCTTTTGATCCCAAAACGTTTTACTCCTCTCATAGGGGACACCTTCAGATAGACATGGTCACCTACTTCAAACTCAATAGGTTTCCTCCTCTTATCTGCATAGCTCTTTTGTCTAGCCTGAGCAGCTGATATATTTTTCTGTATAGCACGAACTTGCTCCTCAGCTTCTTTTACAAAGTCAATACCATAGAATCTTCTCTCTCCTGGTTCCACCCAATTCAAAGGAGTTCTACACTTGCGACCATATAAAGCTTCAAATGGAGCCATCTTGATGCTCTCTTGATAACTGTTGTTGTAAGAGAATTCAGCGAGAGGCAACTATTTCTCCCAAGAGCCATTACAAGAGATGATACAAGCTCTAAGCATATCTTCAAGAATCTGATTTACACGCTCAGTTTGTCCCGTTGTCTGTGGGTGATAAGCAGAACTACGGACCAAATTAGTTCTAAGATTCTGATGTAGGCGCTCCCAAAAACAAGCAGTAAACTGTGGTCCTCTGTCAGAGACAATAGACCCAGGCACTCCATGAAGACGTACGACTTCTTGGAAGTAAATGTCAGCATATTGGTGTGGGTGATAATTACTCTTCACGGGGATAAAGTGAGCAGATTTTGTCAAACGATCAACTATAACCCAAATAGAATCAAAACCTTTTTGGGTGGTTGGTAATCCGACAATAAAGTCCATAACAATGTCATCCCACTTCCAACCTAGAACAGACAAAGGCTGGAGTAAACCAGGCTTCATGTGAATGGCCTTAACTCTACAACAATTATCACACTTAGCGACATAGGCTGCAATTTCATTCTTCATCTTGGTCCACCAATAGTACGGCTTGAGGTCCTGATACATCTTACTACTACCAGGATGGATGGACAACTTAGAAGAATGGGCTTCAAATAAGATTTGATTTCTAAGCTCTTTATCTTTTGGCACAACGAGTCTATCTTTGAACCAGAGAATTCCCTTCTCATCGATTCGAAAATGCTTAGTTTCTTGCTCTCTCATCTTTCTCTTGATGTGAAATACACCAGTATCAGTCTTCTGTAACTCAATGATTCTACTTCTCAAGGAACAATCTACAGTGATATGATGGATTACAATAGGATGTAAGAGGTGGGACAAATGAAAATCTTCTTCTATTAGAGAGTTGCAGTGAGATTTTCTACTCAAGGCATTGGCAACCACATTTGCTTTACCCGGATGGTAATGCACCTGGAGGTTATAATCCTTGATCAACTCTAACCATCTTCTCTGGTGCATATTTAACTCAGGTTGAGTAAATATGTACTTAAGACTCTTATGATCTGTATAAATATTGCATATATTTCCAAGCAAATAGTGTCTCCAGATTTTCAGAGCATGCACTACAACAGCTAACTCTAAGTCATGAGTCGGATAGTTAACTTCATGTTTTCTTAACTAACGCGAAGCATACGCAATAACTCGGCCTCCCTGCATCAGTACGCCACCTAAACCAGTACCTGATGCATCACAATACACATCAAACGGTTTCTCAATGTCAGGTTGCGCTAATACAGGAGCTGATGTTAACAAAGTCCGTAGCGTGCAGAAAGCTTGTTCACACTCCGGAGTCCAATCAAACTTCCTATCCTTCTGAAGTAGTCGAGTCATAGGCTTAGCTATTTTAGAGAAATCCTGAATAAAACGACGATAGTAGCCAGCCAATCCAAGAAAACTCCGAACTTCATGTACTGTAGTTGGTGCCTTCCAATCCAAAACTTCCTGTATCTTAGTCGGGTCTACTGAAATTCCCCCACCAGACAACACATGACCGAGGAAAGGTACCTTCTTTAACCAGAATTCACATTTACTGAACTTGGCGTAAAGCTTATGTTCACGTAATCTGGATAAAACAATTCTCAGATGTTCGGCATGTTCTTTTTCATTTTCAGAATAGATGAGAATATCATCAATAAATATCACCACAAACTTGTCCAGCTCTAGCATGAATACTGAATTCATCAGGTACATGAAATGTGCAGGAGCATTGGTCAGACCAAAAGACATGACAAGATATTCATATAACCCGTATCTGGTAGAGAAAGCGGTCTTTGGTATGTCTTCCAGACGGATTTTAATTTGGTGATAACCAGATCTTAGATCAATCTTCGAGAATACCTTTGCTTTAGACAACTGATCAAACAAGATATCAATACGAGGCAACGGATACTTGTTCTTGATAGTGACTGCATTGAGTGGTCGATAGTCTACACACATACGTAGAGACTGGTCCTTCTTCTTCACAAAGATAGCAGGACAACCCCACGGAGAAGAACTAGGACGGATCAGCCCTTTTAATAAAAGGTCACTAAGTTGGGTCTTGAGTTTAGCTAACTCATTCGGCGGCATTCTATACGGTCTTTTGGAAATTGGTGCGGTACCCGGAATTAACTCAATCTTAAACTCTACATCACGATCTGGAGGTAATCCTGGCAATTCATCAGGAAAAACATCTAGAAATTCACACACTACCGGAACTTCTGTAATCTCTTTTGCTTTTGCTATCATAGCGTTAACTGTAGTCTGAGGACTAATGTCTCTAGGAAGTTGCACTAGAAAAGCTTGTTGATCTTTTGGATCCCTCAACATAACCACTCTTGTAGAGGTATCGATCAGAACACCGTTTCCACTCATCCACTTCATACCTAATATTACATCTAGGCCCAATCCGGGTAATACCACGAGATCTAGATCATACAGACGTCCTTCTATCTCGATCTTTGCTCCAAAGACCAACTGGTTGGTTGAAATATTATTCCCGGCAGCACTAATATTATAACCACTATTATCCAAAGTAACGACCTTCATACCATGCTTGGCTGCAAACGTTGAACAAATAAAAGAGTGGGAAGCACCTGAATCGAACAACACAATTGCAGGATGTTGGTTTACTAAAAATGCACCGGCAGTGATAATCTCACCCGTAGGAATGGATTCCACCGTGGTGTAACGAACATACCCTTTACACACATCTCCATTATTATCATTTGATTCCTTCTGCGGAATAGGACAATCTTTGGCCCAATGACCTGACATCTTGCAATTCCAACATGGTCGATTACTTGGCGGTGCCTTAGGCTTTCCTTTCTTAATACTGCTCCTCTTGACCGGATCCTGTTTCTGATATGGGTGATATCTGGTAGATATGCTAGCCGAATAATACTGAGGTGTAATCACCACCAGAGTATGGGTCGTAGGTGCATTAGATTCATGAGATTTCTCTTGGCTCTTAGAAGCAGCATACACAGTATTACAGTTCTCTTGAAGGATAGTATCACTGACAAACTCATTGAAAGTTGCACACTTGCTATTGCACATGGCCTTCATCAATTTAGGACACAATCCTCTTTTGAAACTTGCAATCTTCTTAATTTCCGTATTAACAAATTCCGAAGCATATCTTGACAAGTTGATGAAAGCGTGTAGATATTCTGTTACACTTTTGTCTCCTTGAGTGAGCTTCATAAACTCGGTGTGCTTGATTGCCATGAGACCAGCAGGAATGTAATGTCCCCGAAATGCTTCCTTGAACTGATCCCAAACTACTTCCATATTCTCAGGCAGGGTACTCCGATGGCGACACCACCAAACACCTGCAGGTCCTTACAACTGTTGCGAAGCATATTCTGTTTTCATATCATCTGCCACCTTGAGCACATGAAACTTCTGTTCGATAGTGTTCAACCATTCGTCTGCTTGAAGTGGTTCTTCTGCTTCTCGAAAAATAGGAGGCTCAGTATCTAAGAAATCTTTATAGCTGCTGTACTAGGTAGGCTCAGGTTCCTGATGGACATGGTTTCTGACACTCTCGTCCAAGGCACGCTGACTTTCGGCAAGCATTTGCAGCAACTCAGCAGAGGTAGGTTGCGGAGGAGGCGATGATAGTCCTGTATTGCCACGACTCCGACTGCTAGAGCGAAACTGACGAGACATCTGCAAGTAGTTGAAACTAGTAAGCGTTGATGACGTCGGAAGGCTGCTGACGAATTATATAGGCAGGAGGAAGAGATTATATCCAACTATGCAAATTTCCAAACTCAAAAGAGGGAAATTTCTTGGTTTGAGGTACGGATCTTCTGACAAGATAGGGAATGACATCCAAGGAAAAGGTTCACGAGAAGATAACACATTGGTGTAGCTCTGTAATGGATCATGACTAGCAATCCTTGATACCTGCGCGTGCCAAGCAGCACAACCTTGTGTCGCGCGCCACAGGAGGCTCCCGGTTTCATCGCGGCACCATGGAGTACTAATCGCAACACCATTACCGAACACACACCCATGAGGAATCCCCACGTGTCAGGAATTAGGCGTATAGAAACGATATGATCCAAAGATGGGGTAGCAAACAAGGATAGATATAAGGGTAGAAGCAATGGAGACGAATTGCATATCAAAACACCTCCCAACTCGAGGAGATACATCTTGAAATTGTCTTGCTTTTCTTCACGGCCAGGTATGAATTGGGTTTCAAGGCTGACACTACTGATCACTCCACTAGGTTGGTTGACCACCCCCAATCCTTCATGAAAGAATGCAACTATTGATGGGACAACCGTTTAGAGGGAAGAAAATTTTAAAAGAATGGGATAAGCAATTTATAAGGGAGGGAGTAATGCAGAATGCAATGTATGATGCGAACATGGTGCATGCACGAACCGTACGTCCTCACAAACCTAGGAAGAATTTCAAATTTCTAGCGTATAGTTCGGTGGCATACACACGTTCTCTCAATAACGATAACTAGTCGTTCTATAGGAAACGTTGTTAGTGTACCTGCAGAAAATTGCATTTCAGCCCAACAATTCCCAATATAGCACAGAAGAAAGCAGTAAACTAAATACTTTCCATACATACATCCTCCGATGTATATACTTCAGTATCAAAGCTACCCGACATATATACCCACAATTAAGTACTCTCATAATCACATGATTAAACATGTAAGTATGCTAGTAACCACAACTACTCTCCCCTAGACCGATGGTTGGACGGTCATGCTCTCACAACTCCCACTTACCGGGGCGTAGAGGTATTTTGATCCATACATTACCACCCAAACGGATGGCATCCATACAATAGCACGCTGTATGGACAACGAAATAGAAAACAAGCAAGAATCCCCAAGTTAGTACTTTAGTAAGCCACCTAATAGTCCTTATTTGGGCATATAGGATATGACCACTGGCACTTTTTAGATTAGAATTAAGATTTTTCACAAAAGCTTTTATTTAAATACACAAATGAAGTGTTTACTATTGAATCTTGCTCCGATACCAGCTGTAACGGAACCGTCCAAATTATAAGAGCACAAGTTCAAAAACAATCGCCGAAACGATCAAATTCTCAAACTTGAGCCCATATAACTCCGGTAGTCCACGAGACCACGAGGGATTTCAAACCAAGCCGAGAGCAACCAGATCGTAGTGATTCAACATAACACAACACTTGTTACAACAGTTCATAAATAGCTCTCATACATCGGAGTACAAATAATTTTATTACAAAACTAAAATAAGGATTAGCGGAAGCAACATAATTTCTGAAATCATTTTAAGTCAAATACTGCCAGTACATAGTCACATCCTGCAAAAGCATACCAGAAGAGATACTACAGAGACCATGCCCATATGGTCTAGTCTTCACGCCCACATGGCGAAGACAATACTTGCAGCAACAAGTAGGAATTTGTTACCTACAACAGGTGGGAATAAACCCTGAGTACGAGAAGGTACTCAGCTAGACTTACCCGCCAAAAACTAGAAACAACGATGACACAAAGGAGTATGCAAGGCTTTATAAGGTGGGCTAGCTTGACTCATTTGCAGAAAAGCTTATTACAGATAAGTAATCATTAATGCTTAAGCATCGAGTTAATAATCATTTACCTGTCATCTAGATTAGCACCTGTACTAGAGCAATCACTTTATTAGGAGCAAACAATATTAACCATAGCAGGTATAATAAGGCCATCATTATCATTATCATCAATTCCAAACCATCATTAATAATTAGTGTATCTACGCTGGAGATAACCAGTCAAGTTTCTCACTATCCGGGAGAGACGGCGACTCGAATCGATTCCAACTCAGCTGAGGGGGGTATTCCTGACACTCATCCGGCAAACCCCGCTAAAGGCAGCCGTAGATAACCTTTGGTACAACTTAGGGTGGGCCCGAACAGCGCCGTGTTCTCGGGGATACCAGTGGCCAGGATGCTCAGGACTTTTAACTCACCTGCCCTTGGACCCTCTGGCTCCCTTCCGAGGTGACTTTCACTTTTCGACTTCACAGCCTGAGTTGAGCTACTAGGCTTCGCGGTCGGCAACCTCAGGCCGGCCAGCTAAATGTCAGGCATGCGTTCAAAATGACATAGAAGGCTCCAGGTCTCGGTCCTTAATCGACACAGACGGGGATAGATCCACACTCAAGACCTCCATGCCTTGCTGCTTCTCTATCGTCATCCCGCCCGGTCTCATTTTATTTCATTAACACATGGTTCATTTCCACGATAGCAAATATAGCCAACCATGACCTGATAAGTCCCTATATCTCGCAGGTGACAGGAAATCACCCGACTTCTACCGGTCTAATTTAGCAGGGCTAAGCATAGATACGATCCTGTCTACATAGGATTCAAGGTTCGAATTGCTGGACAAGGAGTGTTATCAATGCAGCAAGGGTTTCCAACCAACTCCTATCACGTAATGCAACAATACATATAACATGTATATAAAGATAATTGCTTCAAAAGTAGGAGGCTTATAATGCTCCAGGGCTTGCCTTAACCGAAAGAAGAGAGATCGAGGTTCGGCTTCAAGAACGATTTCCACGCCTTCTCCGGCTTCGTCGGACTAGACCTCCGGCTCCCGAACGGACTTCAACTTTGGGTTCCACACCCAGCGGGGCTTCGTTCGTAACCCGATTCTCGGCACACCTATTGCATGTAGATGCATCCAATGAATTTCATGTATGCATCCAAAAATGACATGATGATTTATGGACGTGCATGAATGATGTGAAGATGAATGCAATGACATTGCAACGTTGTAAGCACAAAACCAAGTTATGTGGTGCTCTATTCAAATCACTTCAAGCTTAGGTGCAAATTTCCTCTCCGATATTAACACGTTTGAACACCTCTAAGAAACCACTAGGTTCCACAAGGTTAAGACCAAACACACACATAACAAGATCCCAACAATTTAGTATTTACCACATAATATCAATAGTAGCTAAGAAAACTCACAACTAGAGTTCTACCAATCCAAATGACCTGAAAGAGGACATTCTGGAAAGCTTATGAAATTGTCTACATTTCATTTATAAACATCTATGCATGATTTAATCATTTACCAAGTTAAAATAGCATACATACAGAATCTGTTCTAAAAGACAGAGAGCACTTCCAAAACTGAACCCAACTTGGAACAGCTGTCATTTCTAAACTATAAGTCCAAATGCTACCAAAATTTACCAGCAACTAGTTTATGAAATTCTCAACAACTTTGCTATAAATTACCAAGCATGAAAACATCATTAACATAGGTTAACTTACTTAACCACCAAATATGTCCTGAAAAGATAGATTTGTACAATTAAATATTAAGTGATGTTGGGAACATCACAAATGACTTACCCAACTTTACTAACAGTTAGATTATGTTTAAGTAACACCAAATCAAATCATGGCACTAGCATAATTATTTATCTAATCCCCCTTTTCTATTTATTTAGAGTGCATAAGCATAAATGGCATCACATATAAAATGTAACTAGAAAATCCTAATAAAATTACAGAGGCAATTAAATGCTAACAAGAGGCTACCATAAAAATTTCACCTCATTTTGACCAGCAGATATGGAGATATCAAAAATAACAGATGGCAGGTCTATTTCTAGCATAAATAGGAAACCCTATTGAAAAGTATCAAACAACAGATTTCATATTTTTCCTAACATCTTTCTAACATAAGAACAACATTCACCAAGTTTCACCCTTACTAGATCTACAGAAAAATTATGAAAATTTACACAAGATCCATTCAAGCAAACAAGATAATTATATAACTCCACCAAACCACATCCAAATTACATGGAAATTTAACCATAATCTATTCATGGCATGAGCAGTTCACTATAAAAATTTCATGTCATTTGGAGCTTCACAGAGAGAGATATCATTTTCTCCTTTTTCTTCATGAATAAAAGATATAATTAATAACTATTTAATTCATCACAAAACATGGCACATATTATATTTTTATAATAAACTAGACATTATGTAGAGCACACCAAAATTTAAAGCACCTTATTTGGACCTCTAGAACAGGAGATACATATTTTTGAAGTTTGCACATGAACCAAATATTTGAATAAATAGAAACTCACAAAACCTAAACCAACTAAACCGGCCGGCCCGATTAAGCCAGCTCGGCCCACGGCGGCCCAAGCAAGCAACACAGGGGGAAGAAACACGCGCTGACCAGCGGGGCCCAATCGTCATACACACGGGGCAGGGGATGGTGGTCCAGCCGGCGCTAGCTCGCCGCCGGTGAAAAATCCGGCGAATCCAAGCACCCCACTGTGATCCTCACAAGACGGCGATTCGATTGAGGTCCCTAGGGGCGGCTGGGGTTAGCCCGAGGTAGGTCACCGCCGGCAATGGCGGGTGGCGGCGCTCGGTGGTGGCGGACCGCCGAACACAGGGCACAGCTACGCAAGGCAAAGACGTCTTGGGCTTCCTAGCATCAATGCGGAACAGGCACGGGTGGAACAATGGGTTAGGAGGGGCTACATTGGCATGCTCACGCACCCCGGCGTCCGGCAGCACCCCGACGGGGCGGCGGCGGTGGAAAAATGCAACTCCGGCTCACTTAAGGCCAAACGACGCGTCGGAGAGCTCAGCAAGGCGCAGTGGTTGCTGGTGGAGCAATAAGCAAGGTGGAGTTGACAGAGACCGGGTGGTGGCTGTGCAGGTCAGCGGCTTGCCGCGGTGGCCATGCGCGTTGTGGGCACGGATGCGTACGGGACAGAGCGGGAGAAAAGGATGAGCAGCGAGGCAGGGAGGCCGCGGTGCGTGGCGTCTTCGTGAGGGCGAGCTCAGTGCAGCATGGACGCGTGGAGGCCACGCGACGCCGGATTCCTGAGCTCGGTCGGCCACGGCCGAAGTTCAGTTTCTGAACTCGAAACTAAAATGGTGACTCAGTTAACACCGACTGACAAGCAAACTTTGATGACCTAATACTCTCAATACAGGTCGATCTGGTGCGAGCCATAGTTAGAAAAATTATAGAAGGACATGAGGTGTACGAGATTTTCAACTAGAGCTTGAGCTGGTTCTGTCGGGTTTGCGAGTTACAAGCTCTCAAAGAGGTGTACACGAAAACTATTCGGTCAAGCAATGACTGATAGCGCGTTTAGAACCCCTTAAAACTCCTAATCTGAGCCGAGTTAGTGAAAACCGTAGTAGGGTTTTAGATAGAGCTACACGAGATCTTCGTATAAGTCTACTGGTACATGACCTAATTCATCACGGTTAGCAAGATACAAACTCCCCAAGGAGGCATCCTCGAAAATGAAAGTCAGTCATGACTTAGCCAAAATGGCTAAGT
Source organism: Saccharum hybrid cultivar R570 (assembly GCA_038087645.1). Lineage (NCBI taxonomy): Eukaryota > Viridiplantae > Streptophyta > Magnoliopsida > Poales > Poaceae > Saccharum > Saccharum hybrid cultivar. The sequence continues at coordinate 3,671,660 of JAQSUU010000449.1, forward strand.
GCTGAAATCAGCACTCCTAGCTGCCTTGTGGGCCATGTTAGAGCAGGTTCTAGGCATTTTCATGAGATGCTCATATTACAACTTTTGTTCCTTATCAAGTTTGCTACAACTTTGTTAAAGGTTGCACAACCATGCAAGACCTCTAGATACCACTTTTAAATCGGTCAAAACAGATCAGTGCTATGGTCAAACTCGGGTCAAACCTAGTCAAATTGGATTTTGGTCAAAACATGAATATAGACCCTAGCTCATTTTGCTCCACTAACATATCAAAGATGTTTTCAAGCTCCCAAGTCACACAATAGCATCACATAAAGGAAGCACATAGAAACCACAATGTTGCAAGGTCATGTTTCAAACAAGGATGCACATGAAATGACGATGCTTATGGTAATGTCATGCCATGATCATGCATTATGAATGCATTATGAGGCTAACTAACACCAGGGGTGTTACACAAACCACTCTGATAAAACCAATCAACTGTAAATTAGAGTATTGAGTGTATCAAAAATTGTGAGGAATCATGATAGGGAATTTATTTTGCATTTATCAAATTATGCACATTATAATGAATTGAATGCAGACATCACATAGGTAGTCATGTTGCATAAGCATCAGGTTGCAAATACAATGTAGCAGCAAGAATAGAAGAAGTAGGTATAACTTATAAGAGACTATGATTGAGGGATATTAATCCGGAGTACCTTTAAAGCAATTCCTGGTCCTTTGAATGCCCATTTTATTATAGTAATCTAACTTAGCGTCCACCTTGCATTGGTACCGAAATTAAGATAAAACATTGGAATGCACCAAAACTAACCAGCATAAACCAAACAGGAATGGACCAACCCAGGTGGTGTCCTGGTGGGTGAGGCAATGACGAAAGCACGTGGTGTGCACGGTGGCATAGCATGCACATGCGCCATGAAACATGAATGGCATCAACACAGGCCAGCTGCTCCAAATGGAACGGTTTCTTGGTCATGGACAGTTGTATGGTCATGCTATGTGTTGTTATTGAACAAGGTGATTCCGAAGAAACTTGGTGGACTCCACAAGATGGTTGAAAAGTAATATGGTAAGCTCATTTTCTAAGCCTTCTGTGCATCTAACACAGTTATCTTAGACGGGTAAGATTTAATTTTGCTGCATTACCTGTAGTATTGGTCTGCATGGTCTAAGCATTGTCTATAAGCAGCAAACCTAGGCTAAAAATGCACCTGCATATGCTTGCAAGTGTTAAACGGCATTTGCACAACCTTGAATCTTCCAAGATCTGGAAACACGAAGATGTTCATAACACTTCAACCTCTGTTGTTTGAGAAGCAAGTTAGTAGACAAGCAAACGAGGAAGGAACGAAGGCAGACCTGGGTAGTGGCACCTGGGGGTATTGTGTGAGCGAGTTCCAAACTAACATTTGATCGAACACCCTAGGGACATTCCTCTAGCGGCTGTAGTAAGCGTAGATGGCGGCGGGTAGTAGTGGTGCGAGGTGGCACAGGCCCCGGCCATGGCGGGGCAGACTGAAAGCCCAAGTTTAGTTTTGGTAATTAATGACACTAAGTTGCTAATGATATTGTGTCAAGTGAATTGAGTTAGGCATAGCAACACGAGTGATGAAGGAGAAGGAGCATGAACTTAGAGATAATGGTGATGGACATGGAATGAGATGATCAAGGCGAAGGTATAATGGTAGGATTTTCTTTTGCCGGTCTCTAGATGAGTAGAGAAGTGATTGACCGGGTTTACGATTGATAGTCGACTATCAAGAGGGGCAATCACAGTCATCTCATGAATCAAGTGCTATTAGGTCCATATCCTTAAGCATATGCATTTAGGATCTAGTGTGGTGCTAACTTCTTTGAGAAAATGATTGTGAAAATGCTAACACGTGCACAAGGTGGTGAACACTTGTTGGTGTTGGCATATTTGCAAAGGAGGTGGAGTTTGAGTGGTAGAGATGGGTTTGGAACCTTCTTCATTGTTTTTAGTGCACCGGACGCTGGCTCCGGGAGCCCGGACGCTGGCTTCGGGAGCATCGGACGTTGGCCGCGCATCCGGTGAATACGCCATGCTACAACCTCGCTGGAACCAAGCATTGGACGCTCCGATGTTGCTGCACTGGACGCTGAAGTGGTACTGTTCATGCGTCCAGTGGCTACGTGACGTCAGCAGGTTCTTCGAACCCTCGTGTGCACCGGACGCAGTGGCGTCCGTTGACCCACCGTCAGACGTGTCCGGTGAGCGAAAATCGTCTCTGGTTGCTTACTGGAGTGCATCGGATGCTTGGCGTCGGATGCTGAGTGCTGGGCGTCGGACGCGTCCGATGCTCGCTGAAATGACCGTTGAACTTTGAACGCGCGAGACACGTGGTGAGATCTGGTGCACCGGACGCTGCTGAGTGCGTTCGACGCCTATGCGTCGGAGCGTCCGATGCATGTGCGTCGGAGCGTCCGGTGCCCCTGATTTTTACCCAACGGCTCTATTCGAAGGGTATCTCTATATATACATGTGTGGTCGATTTTGGGACCTCTCTCTGGACTCATTGAACACTTGAGACATACTTTGAGCTAGAGAACTTTCCCTCCACTCATCTTCTTGCTTGGTTGCATACTCTAGTGAGATTGAGTTAGATTCAAGTGCATTGCTTAGTGATTTGCATCTAGTGGCACTTGATCTTTGAGTTGGCTGCGGATTTCTTGTTACTCTTGGGTGTTTCTCGACATCCTAGATGGCTTGGAACAACGGTGGTGTTGAGCTCGTGATTGGAGATTGTTTTGAGCCTCACCAAGTGATTGTGAGGGGTTCATGAGCCTTCCCCGTGGGAGTTCACGAATTGGCTACTCTAGTAGAGCTCATGGCTTGAAGGATCCCCATCTTGTGAGTGGATACGCGGCACCCGATGAGGGTTTGACTCTTGATAGTCAATTAGCTCGTGATCCATCAAGTGGGTGCATCGCCACAACGATGACTAACTTGCCGAGAAGTAAGTGAACCTCGGTAAAAAAATCTTATGTTATCTCTTTGCTGAGGATTTCATCTTGTGTATGTGATTGCGTTGATTGATTGGTTTATTGGACATATCTCTACTCATCAACGTCGGTATAACAATCCTAGCTCACTCCTTTGCTTACTTATCTACCTAGCTAGTTGTGTAGCTTGTTATTCTTTGTCTCGAGCGTGTGTAGTTTTGTTCTTGAATAGGAGTAGAGTTAGTTGTTGGTGTGGTTAGTGTTTAGTCTTAAACTAGATCACTTGCGTAGGTGGCTTGCATAGCTTAGTAAGCTAGTGCTAGAATTGCTACGTCGTTTGTTTTACTAACTCACTTGTCTAGTAAAGCTTGTAGATTTTTAAATAGACTATTTACCCCCATCTAGCCATTTAGGACCTTACACAGACCCACCCCCGTTGCGGCCAGTGGCGGATGCAGGATGAGAATCAAGGGGGGGCTAAAACAATGGAGATGTTGATTTACATGAAGATTTAACGGTGATTTGAGGTTTTTGCTACAGTGTTTTTAGTGGTAAATCCAGTCATTAGGGGGGCTAGAGCCCACCCAGCCCCCTGTAGATCCGCCGCTGGTCGCGGCGGCGCGGTGGCATAGGCCCCTGGCCATAGCAGTACGAGACGACCTTGCCCGTCGGCGTGGCTGCACCCAGCGCGGGTGCGGTCGGCTCCAAGAGCTGCTGGAAGAGCGAGCGAGCATGGTAGGCCCCGCCGGCACTGGGCGCAGTCATCTAGTTGTAGGCCGACGGGAGGCACACCTGTGCGTGCGTCGACCGCTGGAGCGATGGCGACAGGCGGCGGTACTCGACCATGGCCGTTCGCGCCTTTCTCTGCCTATAGCGCGGCCTGGGGATGTCACGCTGGGGTTGCCATGGGAGGAGGCCCGTCGGTGCTGGCGCGCCCGAGCCCCACGCCCGCGCTGGGGTGGCCGCAGCTGCTATGCCCGCGCCCCTCACCCGCTCCGGGGTGGCCGGAGCCGCCACGCCGGGGTCGCCGCGGCCGCCGCGCCCGCACCCCTGCCCGCGCTAGGTCGCCAGGGCCGCTAGGGCCCCACCCGCGCCGGGAATGCCGCCCCAGGAGGATAAGGGAGGTGCGGGGAGACGAGGGCGAGGGGAGCGGTCAAAGAATCGGCCCGCGAAGGTTCGTGATGGCTTCGGTAGAGGATAAAGCGGGTATGAGACCCGAATTAAAACGAACTCGACGGACTAGATCTCCTGATGGCTCGATCCAACGGCTATCGGCTTAACGGGCGACGTGGCCCTATCCATTAGCCCGCTTTTGGGTGCAGGATTCATATGGAAAGATGGAGTTTTTGGACCATTAAGACGGCCGTGATAGATTTGTTTGCAAGGCATGGTTGGAGCTTTAGAAATAAACTTGCTTTATAGCAGTAGCTTTGTTCCTTTTTCTTCTATGACACAAAACTTTATTTTTGAGATTTTCTAAAATGTTTTGGTACTACTTGTAATAAGGAACAACCATATGTATTGATCGATGCAGAAGATGAGATATTAATATATTTCTTTTTTTAAAAAAAATCCTCGATTATTGCCGCTGCTGCTATTCGATCGATCGAACAAAATACGTCAAAAACAAAAACGAAAGTTTAGCATATCGAACTTGCATTGTTATCCCCGGCCCACTTGTTGAAAAAAGCCTCGATCCTTGGAACATGTGATGATGATGTGACCACTCTGATTCTTTGCAAGTTGAAGTGAATCCTTCACATGAAGGCCTTGTTTACATACCTAAATTCACACTAAATTTTACTATGCAAAAAGAAGATTTCCCATCACATTAAAGTACCGGCATATGTATGGAGTACTAAATGTAGATGAAATTAAAAAATAATTGCACAATTTTGTTGTACTTTGCGAGACGAACATTTTGAGCCTAATTAATCAATATTTAGACAATTATTAGCAAATAAAAACAAAAAATGCTACAGTGCTACAATGCAGCACTGTGCAGAATCGACGTCACCTGATTCAGGTAACTAAACACGGCCGAAGATGCGTTAGAAAAGTAAACGTACTCGGGAAAATTTAATTAAATCGGGAAAAATCATATCTGCTAGTGTTAAATTAAAGAGCTAATATATACTCCGTATGAAGCAAAGTCTACGTGCTCACTACTGTGCGAAATTTCTTACGTGCAAAGAGGCCTGCGTACTCCGAGCGATCACACGAAACGACATGCATGTTTTCAAAAGGATCAGCTAGCTTTTATTCCGACTAGTTCATCACATTGTGCAGCGATACTCATATTTTTTCAAATATTTATGTTGAAAGAGAAAACATCATACATAAGGTTTTTTTTTAAAAAATAAAGATGATATCCGATCCCCCCCTAGTTTCAAACCCCAATAAGTCTAACTTCACATCGACATGCTACTAGTTCAAATAAATCACTATGAAAACATCTTTCATGTGGAGAATTTAGTCAAGCTAATTAATCTGATACTTTAAATACTAATACATTTTTCTATAAATTTATTCAAAATTAAATAATTTTCATTTAGATTACAGCTAAAGCATGACGTATGATTTGAATAGAGACCGCTAAAGAAATATTATAGAATACACCCTTTGATGGGAGACATGAGCAAGAGGCTTCAAGAAAACTTGTGTTTTCAGAATTATATGAAGTTTGTAAACAAACAAAACTCCATAGGTATTTGAAAACATCCGAGTCCATCGAAAAAAGCAGAATATTTGATGGAAGAATGAGATCACTTGGAGCATAATTTTCAAGATGCTGGTAGTCAAAGTGTCATTTCGAATGGAATTATATATATTTCCGAGTAGTGGTAGTAATAAATCTCTATTGAATATGTACATGATAAGTTTATTCTTATTATTTTTGGAGAGATAATACGTTTATTCTCATGAAAAGCGGTGTCCCCAATAAAGTAGTGTGTTTGGAAGTATTTGTGCTCGAATGGAGAAGCTGATGAACACACTTTACATTGATTGTGATATGGCTAGCTAGAATATAGCTACTAGTAATACATGGACATTATTTCAGAAGCATTGACCGATTATCGATCGATCAATGTCAGTCTAATAATTAACTAATGTACAATTGTACATCATATATACAGGAGGGGTAAAATTAAACATGACACTTCCCTTCCATTCTTCGCCTCCTCCTCCTTCTTCTTCCCTATATAGCTAGGGATTATTTTCGGAGAGCCATTGTACGGTAATAAAGTTTACACCAACAGTTGCAAGGAACTGTCATACATATTTTGTACGTCTCGGGCGGCCGTCATTTGTCTTATCACTGCAACTTCATATACTTGCCCCTGCTGGTGCATCCAATAAAACACGTAATTAAGGGCCAATTTGGATACAAGAGCTAATTACTAGTAGCTAGCTAAAAATTAGCTAAAATTAGTCCTAGTGCATCTAAATAGGTAGGCTAATAGATAGGATAATTGTTTAAGTTAAATTTATTACTAGTTGTTAGCCAACTAGCTAGCCAAACTAAGTTAAGTTGAGCTCATTTTTAGCTTAACTAGTAACTAGACCTAGCTCTTCCAAACAGACCTTAAGAGATGAGTTTGGTGCAGGCATGTGAGGGCATGTGTCAATGTAGCTTGCTAGCTCTTCATATGTGTCAGACAACGGAGATGTCGGCAAAGGATGATATAGGAAGCATGTGGAATTAATGTACACATATCTATCTAGTGTCTACACATATATCTAGCTAGCACCGTTTTGTTTGTTTGAATATGGGCTATAAATATATGTAAGGATTCCTTATATTATATATATATGTGTGTGTATCTAGGTAGCTTTCCAATAATAAAGCTTATCACTGCCACACATATGCATGCATGCATCAGGATTAGATCTCATGTGACCACAACCAGCTCTACTGTAGTGCATGCCATGCATGTCCACAGTTTCCACATGCATACACGTACCTAGGTACCAAACTGCCTAACTAACTCCGACGAGCAAAACTGGTTGATGATGACTAGATAGGTATACCTGGTGGCGGTCATGTCGTCGAGGCCGCCGCCGGCGACGGGCGGCGCGCTGCCGTAGCCGTAGCGGGGGAAGGGGACGCGGCCGGCCTCGATCTGGGTGACGTCGTGGACGAGCTGTTCGAAGTGGCGGCGCACCTCGTCGGCGGACTTGGTGCCGCCCATGTAGCGGGCGATGTTGTGCCACCGGTCAGGGGTCTCCCTGTCGTACACCGCCAGCGCGCACTCGAACTGCTTGTTCTGCCGCTGCGTCCACGCCCGGGACGACGACGACGACCCGCCGCCGGAAGCCATTGTACAACTGTGAACACGGGCCGGCCGGGGTACTCTGAGTGCTGCTAGCTGCTGCTACGATTTCTACAAGTGTGAAGTGTCAGTGTCAGATCGATCTGATCTAGCTATAGCTTAAGCTTGCTACTGCCAGATGTCGAGTGCATGCAAATGGTTCGTTGTTACTGAGATAATGAAACTGGCTGGCAGGAGGAGCGTATATATAGAGGAAGAGAGCGTGTGCATGCAGCATGCACTGCACACGTATGACGTATGGTACGGTCGGAACAAGATACCGGCCCGAGCTCGCTGCCGACACCTACGTGACGTACGTGCGTGCTCCGATCCTTTTTTATTTGTCGTCTTTGCTCGGCGCCGCGTGTGCCACTGCCGCCTCTCTCTCCTTGACCATGGTCCATGCATGCATGAGGCTGACACTAGTACATCCGTGCTGCCTTTCACGTTACAAGCAAGCAAAAGTTAATAAAAAAAATCTAAATCCACGCACGCATGCGTGTGTGATTTCTAGCCTTCAAATTAAGGTTCTGTTTGGATCTAGATAGTGATGTAGAATATAGATTTTAGACAAAAAATAATGAAGGGTGTTTGAATCTTCTTTCAAAAAAAGGGTGTTTGAATCCATTTTGCACTTGCATAGTGACACTCTCCAAATAGCAGAGTTTGGATAGTTTGTTGGGTTTTAGAATCTCATTCTAGAATCCAAGTGTCTCATTCTCGTTTTTCTAAGGAGATCCAAACAACACCTAACTCATTAACTATTCTATATATGATGTATTTCCTTAAAAAATGATAAATAAACATTATGAGTCTAGCAGTATATATCTTATATTGTCAATAATGTATGTATGTAATTCTTTACAAATTACTGAGGTTCGAGTCCGGACGACATATATTTTGGATTGTAGGAGTACACACTGAATATTCAAGCTTGGATTGACCTTTTGTCTACTATACAAACAATTCATGCATGTTGCAGTTGATATGCTAATCTGATCTTCGATCTGTTCTGTGTAAAGTTTTTTTTCTCTTTCTTCTTTGTATATATATAAGCTTTATCTCTATGCAAGTCGACACGCGCGCCCTTCCCATGCATACCGGTCGTCTTTTGCGACGAGAGCGAATCCTAACCTCTTGCTAATTATCAAAATCTATATCTTCATTCACTGAAAATAAATATGCCACAGATTATCTTGCTGGAATCTCCATCGCTCATATATATTCTCTAAAATGAAAATGGTACCGTTTGTTTCTTTCGTTGAACGGAATGTGCACTGCACTGTTTGAAGAGCATCTTGCAAGATGCTAGCTCTGAAAAATCACTTCATAACAAAGACCATAAATAACATATTTTTTATTCAGAAAAAAGGAAGCCTTTATTTTCCTGCACACCACTAAAAGATGCTCCTAGGGTATGTGGAATTCTTCCAAGATCCTGCGTTCACTGATGAGCGGGAATGATACGTTGCCGCTTTCATATCAAATTACTCCTTCCGTTCCTGAATATCTGTCGTTTACGTTTCCTAGAAACAACTTTGACAAAAATATATATTAAAAAAATATTAATATTTATGATACATAATTAGCGTCATTGGAAAGATCTTTGAATCTAGTTTTTTAATAAATTTATTTAGAGATACAAATGGTGTATGTATTTTCTATAAATCGAATCAAACTTGTGGCACGCACATAATGCCGTCAGATATTCTGAGACGGAGGGAGCATATCACACAAGGCCTTGTTTAGATGCACCCAAAAAGTTACAATTTTTTCACTCTCTCTTCATCATATTAATCTTTGGACCCATACATGAAGTACTAAATGTAGGTAAAAAAATAATTAATTACACAGTTTAGTTGGAAATCACGAGATAAATCTTTTGAGCCTAGTTGATCCACGATTGGACAATATTTGTTAAATAAGACGAAAATAGTACTATTCATCGGTTTAAAATTTTTTGCACTAAACGTGCCAAGTTGGTCTCGCCAGGCTAGCTGCAGGCAGGGGTGCCGGATTCTGGCCAAGCAGCCTGGATGCAGTTACGCGCGTAGATTCATCATGGCTCTTTCGGCCTGTTTGCTTTCCAGAGTTAAAGTTTAACTCCCATCATATTAATGTTCTTTTAAATACATGGAGTACTAAATGTAGACTAATTGCATGCATGTCGGCACAGATTAAGAGTAATTTACGAGACGAATCTATTAAGCCTAATTAGTCCAAGATTGAAAACTTTTTGTCAAATAAGATGAAAGTGTTACAACGTTCGTTAAACAACTCCTCCCACCAAACACTCCCTTCCTTTCCCCTGCCTGGCCTGGCCTGGGGCCTGGGCGGCCTCCAAATGGAATCCTTATCATTTCTCTATCGATCCCAGGCAGGAGCTTCTCCTTTAATCTGCAGTGGCATGTTGACATGTTGTTGTTCCTCTGTCGGCCAAGCAAGAAGGAACCAGTATGCCTGCTACACTGTTGCCCGGAAAGCTGCGAGAATCCATCCATCGACCGATCGATGCCCGGCCCGCCTGCCTGGGACTCATGTCGCCATCGGACTTTTAACAGTGAAGCTGGTCAAAGGTTCCGCAATTATTGCGCCGGATTCTGCTCGCGCCACTGTGAGTGGGCTTGGATGACCCTGCATCGTTCAGAGCTGCGCGTTGGTTTTTGCTGAAGACTAACAAGTAGAAGCTGCATCGTTCAATTTGAACATGTGGTGAAGTTGCCTGAACCACCAACCAAACAGGCCCGAATTGAAAAGCGGCGCAACTTTCCTCTCCATCAGCATGCAGATTACGAATTGGACCTCCACGATGGAACTGAGAATTCAGGCTGCAGCAACAGGTTACAGGTGTGCCAAGATTCTGTTCCTGCAGAGAAATTCTCTCCTACCGAACAAGCCCCTGGGCAAGAATCTTGAGACGAGACGAGGCTGTGCTGGCCACGCGCGGCGCAGGGCGCTGGCTTTCCGGGTAGGCTGCTGCCGCTGTGCTGGGCGATAAGCATCTATCCGCCCGGGCCGGATCTCTCCGTATCGGCAGCTACAGGGACGGGTGTCTCCCCACCCCGGCGATAAGATATCGTCGCCGGCGGCCGGCTTTTGGAGATACCAGATGATGAAAACAACGGGGGCCCCCCGGATATATACACTACTGTCTATCTGCTGTAAAGCTATTCTTGCACGCCCTACCTCTGTCCGGTGCCTGTTTTTTCACCCGTAGAAACATCTAGCTCCTCCTCCTCCCTGTCGTCTCTGGGAAAAAAAAATGGCATCTTGATGAAATGACGAATGACAGAAATGACGAATTTTCAGTCTCAAAGATTGGTGTTTGTTTATCTGGAGACTGTAGATATATTCAGCTAATCGGATGACATTATTATTGCACTATGTATGGAATTTGCATGCAGCAAGCTATCCAAGAACAGCTTTGCAAGTAGCAATAATGCTACTGTGTCTGGCAGCGGCACTGCACGGTTCTTGCGGTGTGCAGATGAGATGCTCAAAGTTAGACAAGCATGACTTTTCGGGTCGGCCGAGATAGATGCTCTGTTTGTTTCAAGACAATGGTACTGCAGTTTGAAGCCAGTTGATAGTGAGACAAATGCAGGTTGCAGTTGCAGCCCATCTTGGTCGACAACATTGATTTTTTAATTTATTTTCAGTGCTCTCTTTAAGAGGGTTTTTCAGTGTTCTCTACTATAACAAAGAGTCAATAATTTTCAAAAAAAAAGAGTCAATATTTTCTGAGCTTTTCAAATGATGGACCTGGCCCAGAAAGCTTTGGGCCGGGCTGCTTTTCAAATGACAAGGAGAAGGCTTTTCAGACTCATAAACATCAAAGAACTGAACATTGGGTTTTGCCAACTCGATCAATATGACCTAAGTGACCAGGGCAACAAAACAGAATGCTGACCACTATTCTTGCAGCTGGCCATTAAATTTGGACATAGTAAAAAACTAGAGAAGTGGTCCTGCCTGGTTTGTTAAATTAAAAAAAAAAGACTAGAAAAGTGGACTTTATTACAGCATACCCACGAGGTTTGTTTTAAATGTTCCATTCAATACAAAAAATGATAGCAAAAGATTTAACCAAACATGTAAACTGAGATCCATACAACAAATACACTGCAACCATATCCCATAACATAGAGTATGTTCTCAACTTAATGATCAATGTTTGGGATTGGAACCGGAATCTGTATATCTCACATATAGATATAGAAGAAAAGAGGGCGAAAGAATGTATACTAGCCAGATTGGAAGAGCCAAAAGGTCATATATATATATATATATATATATATATATATATATATATATATATATATATAAAGAGGTAAAATTTCAGGCTCTTTTTTTCGTCCATCCCATTCAACCGTCCTGGTCTACTTGCTTTCCACTCCAGGCCAACTCACTCGGCGGCCCACTCCAGCAACCAAACTACATAGTCCGAATCAAACTGCGATTGCATCAGGCCCGCCCCACGGCCCAGTCAAGCCACCGGTCCTTGGCCCACACCCACCCACGGCCCAGTCCAACCACCGATCCCTGGCCTACCCACAGGAAAAAAATAAAAAAATTCTATGTCACCGGAGGAATTCGAATCGTGGTTTCAACCTGCAACTCCCAAGGGATTACCACCACGGTATACGTGTGGATGTGTAGGCTCATGAATTTTTCTTCATTTAATGGTGCTAACACCTTCAAATATATGACAACCTTATTATGGTTGGTAAGAATAAATAAATAAGTAAATAAACTATGAAAATATGGTATTGCTTGCATATATTATTTATAGTAATGTTGTCCGCTACTAGACTTGCCAGTTACTTTGTTTGTAAGAACAAATAAATAAATAAATAAAACTATGAAATACGGTATTGCTTGCATATAATATATATAGTAATGTTGTCCTGCTAGACTTGCCAATTTTCAGCTCCTCCTGCGTATGCACATTGCACGCTACTAGCAATGAGTTGTGTTAGCATTGAAATCAAATTTCTCCTCGAGCATCATAAGAAAGGAATGAAAAGAAGAGAAGAAAAATCGGCCTAAGCTCCAATAAAATGAAAGAGGAGTTGGAAATCAAATAAAAAATTTTTTTGCCCTATCCTCAATTTCAGACTATACTCCAATCCAAATTGTTTAAAGCACCGAAGCTCTTTAACACAAAAAGGAGTCCTCAGAAACATATGTTTCAAAATAACAATCGAACTTCTCTTCGCTCCTATAGATAGAAAAAACCAACATTCCCTCAGGCAATAGATCACAAATAAAGTTTAATATATATATAAAAACAAACCGACTATCATGCCAAGTGATTAGATCTGCAGCAAATTTTACAAATCAATTTGTCATATGAATAGATCTGCAATACATTTTACAAATTAATTTGTTAGGGGATTAAATAAGCAATAAATTTGATTTCTACCTCAAAAACTAGACTTTACTAAACATGGCTGCAATGTAACAAATACACATAAAAGTGTATTCTTTTTTTTTAGGAAGAGAGTACTTTGGTGTAATTTGGTAAACTAATGTCCCATTCAAAATGAATTGGATTACAAAGTGTTTTCATAGTCTGTCACTCTATCATGTACCATACAAGACATAGTACAAAGTTTGATTCCATAGTGAATTCAAACACATGACGTGATTGAATAAATTTTCTAGCCACATATGGTCTAAGTGACCATGCAACAAACTCACGTTGCAACGTACGGACATATTTGCTAGTATATATATAAGAGATAGGAGTATAGGACCATCGACAGGCATCAGCATAAACCAATATTAAGGAGCCGTTCGGCTGGGCTGATAAGCCGGCTGAAAAATATTGTTGGCTGATTTGTTGTGAGAGAAAAATATTGTTCCGGTTGAAAAAACAAGCTGAAAAAAACGGATTATAAGCCGGATGAACCAGACCTAAGTGCTAAACAAACTGCGACTGTTGTCAAAAACTAGGCAGCTGAGCCCTGACAAATGCACGCATGGAGTACTCATGTACTCATGGAGTCATGACTCACGAGAGCCGCACTATTCTTTTTTTTTCCTCCAAAGAAAGATATACACGTTTCTAGATAGGAACAGAGGACGGCGATGACCATATTTGTTGTTTTTTATTATGTCGGAAATATAAATTTATCGCTATATTTTTATGACTAGCAAATGTGCCCGTGCGTTGCAACGGAACCCAATACGCCATATCATGCTAGACACGCATTGTTTTAACTTGTATGAGTGTAGGTCAAGAGTCTGTCACATATGAGATACGGAACCCAATACACCATATCAATTTCCAATGTTAGCTTTAATTTTAAATCTGAACTACTGTCGAGTCTCAAGTTGAGTTAGACCTTAGTGTCGAGATCTAGAAATTGCTCGGAAATTGCTCTTTGAGTAATGGAATATATTTAAAACCCAAATATATGATCGCATATTTAACTCTTTATATCTTTCTTAGATTTTCAAAAATCGAAAAACAAAGCTCTTGGTCGAATTCTCAATTCACAGTGCTCTGCAAAAATCCTTCAGTTCCTAATCTTTTTCTCTCCACCGAGAAAGGCAACAGCAGGAGGGTGTCTTTGTAATGCCAAAGGCCTTTCTGCTATCTTCTTCCTAAAGTAAATCGAATACACTAGCACAAATTCCCAATCCAAGCAGCCTGAGCTCTAATTTTCCGTCATGCCAAATTCCAATCCAAGAAGCACACGGTATGAAGTTTGCTCATCTCGTTGTTATGCTGCTCTCTCCACCAAGCAATAAGCAGCAGCTGGCATTGCCGTCTCCCTCCCCTTCGGCCCTTCCACACGCAGCGAACCGGATGCAAACACGCAACACATCTCCTTCCCCTTGCTGACACGAACCACCAGAAGAACCATCCACTCCAGCCCATCCCCGAATCCTCCCCCTCTCTCTAAATCGATACGGTATAGTACAAGTGAAGCAGCAAATCGGCAAAGAGCAGTTGCAGACCACCTGCATCTCTCTCATTCCCTCTGTCAATTATTCAACGTCAGGTCCTCCATCTCGTCGGCGGTTACTGCAGGTGCAGCACGTCCACGCGAGGGCCTTGAAAGCCACCGACACAACCTCTGGAGACTCGGCGTTGGGCGACAAGGTCCGTACCTCTAGCGCCAGTGGCAAAGACATGCACGGGCCTAGCAGTTCCGCCATTCTAGCCAGATGGCCCTAGCATCGCTACGTCCATGCCCGATGGCGACTCAAATTCTCGTTGCATGTGTCTGGCGTGCAGACCGTTCTGGCACCTTGGACGACAAGCAATCCATGCACATGCACTTTCAATTGGGTTCTGGCACAGAATCTCCAGCAATGACGACATGGTGGTGTGACAAAGAACACTGGTCATCTTGGTGAAGAAAGGTGATGGCCGACATGCGCTGATGAACAAGGGTTTCGGGACGGCAGGAACTCCTCCTCAGATCCCAGCCGTCCGAGCAATGCGCAGTAGCACTGGTGTAAATAGCGGAGGTGGAGTCAGAGCTCGCACATGTCGGTGAAGTTGCTATACGGTATCTGGACTCGGCACTCATGACAGCAACGGGACCCGTGGAGCATTTCAATCGGTGAGACCTGACTATGGAATGAATCGGCGGCGAGATCCTCTTCCTCCGATTGAACAACATAATGGTGTGTGCTTGGCAATGCGGCAATGACCGTTGTAGCAAACAAATTTATGGGGTTGTAAGCATATGCGAGTTCAATTCTAGAAACATTAACCAATCCGGATGAAGAACGAGCTGAGCAGGTACGACATAGGTGCCCCATTTTGGTTTTGATCTGGAGTTTTTTTTTATTTTGTTAGTAAGTTTGATTATTTCCTGCCTTCTTATTTTAGTTGATTTCTAACTTCCATATCTGCGACACACATATGGAGTCCGGCCGTGCAAAAGGACACTGAGGTATTTTAAAATAAAAAATGAGTTCAAATATGAATCTTATCTTAGTTTTTAATATTATATATCTTATTACCACGGAGAGCTTTTTTAATTTTGTTTTTTTGTTTTTTATTTTGCCGTGCTTTTTTTTGTTTTGGACCTGCCACAAATTTCTTTTTTGGTTTCGTTTTTCCTCTTCAAAGCACGTAAAAGACAAAAGCAGATCACGTGATTGGAAAATTAAAGGAAAGCAGAGGCTTTGCATGCACATGATTCATAGGAGGAAAGCAAATTGATTAATGTATCTTGGTTGATGACGTGGTGAAGATGCAAGCAAGGGAACATAATAAGAGGAAATATATATGCACATGCGTGCATGTGCAGATTATTTGGCCGGTCGAGCAAGAAGCAGCCATGCCTTTTGGACTCGTATATTCCGTACTTCTTCATTTACATGGCTAAATAAAATAGATTTAGAATATTTTAATTTGTAACCGAGAGGAAATTACGTGCCTTCTAGGGAGGTCATGTCGTATCTAGTTAGGATTTTTGTATATATATAAATTTAGGAGGAGTCTAACATCTTACATGTAATCTTAGTTGAGTAGGAGTCTTACTTATATCTTACGTGAAAATTTTGCCTCTTTATTATTAGGTATAGATACCACGAATATACGTTCCTGTTATTTTTCTCGGTGACTCTTTTTTCTATTGAGTTAATTAATGTATAAATGTAATTTATAGGTCGCTAGTAGGCTTGTTCATTGTGCATTTGGCTCTAATAATGCGTCAAAGCGAAGGACAGCACGTCACAAAACGGGCCTGCAATCTTCCAACAGAAAACACGAAGCCCGCTGTGCTGTTTCGCGTGATAGCTGGGCCGCGCTAAAGGATCCAGCCCACGTGGCGTGGCGTCGTTGCGAGCTTGCGGCTTGTGGCCTTGCGAGGAAGGGAACGAGCGACGAGCTCGGAGTTTAGTACCAAACCGGCTAGCGAACGACGCAAACACCAGCTTATAAGCTCCGCCGTGGCCACCGCAACGTCTCTTCGGAGACATCCGATAAAATTGGAACGATACAGAGAGGATGACACGCATAAATCGAGAAATGGTCCAAATTTTTTTGAGATTTTATGCGCTGGTCCCTGGCGTCTTTCAAATACACCCCTGGTTGCATGTTTTCCCTTGCGCATATGACACTGAACGCTTTCAAATACAACCCTGGCCCTTGCGCATATGACCCTGAACGTGTTTTCTCAGGTCCTCCCGACTTCTGCAGTCCTACATCATGGTACAGAACCTTTTTGCATATTCACATACCACTCCCTGGCCGTTATTTTCTTGCAGATATGCCCTCAATCCCTCCTTTTTTTTATATATATTCACCGTTCGATCCTGACTAGTTTTCTCAGTACCTCTTCGTCCAGTTTCAAAAAAAGTCTCCAGTGACACGCATTACTTTTTTCATTATCAAATACACAATGAACACTTTAGACTTCACTACGTGAATCTGGTCCTAGTTTTGTCAAATTAACATTCGTCTTAGAATTCCCTCAAAAATCAGTTTTCTTTGCATTGTTCTGCTCAAAATCTTGTTTTCATTTCACTCACCTTACGAGACTTGTTGATGATTAGGTTAGCTTTTTTTTCTTTTACCAAGCGCCAAGGAGGTCGCCATTGGGGCTTTGGGACCGATTACCTCGACTAATCTTGACGCCGGCGCTTGCTGATGTTTTGGAAAAAAAAAGGAATTTTAAAAATATACATACAATCTTAACTATCATTATCACCGAGTGTTTTAGTGTCCACGGGCCCATACGAAATACACCCCTGGCTGCATGTTTTCCCTTCTACTGTAGCAAATCCAATGGCTCATGGGCTTGGCCGTGGGCCCAACATTTGCAAAACGAAAATTCACTTGGTTTTTCATTTATGTGCTCCTCTCTCCAAATCTGAAAACAAAAAAGCTGCCCCTACGGTGTCTGGACTGCTCCACGAACTTCATCATGGTGTAGCTTCACAAAAAACTAGAGTTTGTGGAACATCTCTTTAAGTGCTTTCACAACTTCACTCTTTTTTCTCGAATAGAGTGCATGGAGCTGAAACCGTTTGCTAAAAAACATAAAGCAGAGCAGTCTTAAACACCCCTGACAAGCGATGCGACAGATGCAATTGAGAAATCTAGAGTCCACGTGGCACGCGCTACGTGGCATTGTGTGGTAGCAGTGAATTGCCAAGTTGAGTACGACTGTACGAGACTAGGAGCGCGTGGTTGTCGGGCTCCCTGGGCTGTCCCGGTGTCCCCGTCCGTGCATCGCCACAGCTGTGCGCTGAAAACTGCAGCTGCGGTGGAGGACGAAGAGGTGCTGGGAATCGGAATCCGGAAGGAATGGTCCTCAGCCTAGTGGCCCGCCCGGCCCGACGAAGGCTGTGGATTCCTATTCCTATTCTTCCACCACCAGCACCAGACGCCGGCCACGCCCAGCCAACCGAGCCTCCTGTCCTGCCGCCCAGCATAAATGGCCAGCAACGACGCCCTGCCTGTTGCTTGCTTTGCTTCCGTTCTTCTTTATTTAGGGCCTGTTTGGTTACGTTTTTGTTAAAGTTTAACTCCCATTACATTAATGTTCCTTCAAATGCATGGAGTACTAAATGTAGACTAATTACATGTATGTCGACACAGATTAGAAGTAATTTACGAGACGAATCTATTAAATCTAATTAGTCCAAGATTAGAAACTTTTTATCAAATAAGACGAAAATGCTACAGTGTTTGTTAAACTTTAACCCCTCAAACCAAACATCCCCTTGAAACCCATCAAGATCGCGATTGCTGCTGCTGTAGGAACAGGACAGACACAGACACGGAGAGGAGGTCGTCAATTCCCCCATTGCTGGCTTCTGCTTGGACCATTACTGCCAGCATAACACAGCAGCAATCACCGGCATTTTGCGCATGCAAAATCTGAACTTCAGAGTTCAGACGGACTAGCAGTTACGTAAACAAAGCGGGAAAATATGTGCATGTCAAATACTGGTATATTGAGAAACGGGAAGGTTTGTCAGTAGCCAGGACGTGCCTACGAGGAAGCTCGTCCGGAAAGCGTGTTTGTGAGGGAAACACGGTTTTCTAGAGACAAACATTTAGGGACAGAGGGAGTACATATTATCTGACACACGCTCCAGTTAAGGGCCTGTTTGGTTTCGAGAAGTTAAAGTTTAACTCACATCGCATCAATGTTCCCTCAAATACATGGAGTACTAAATGTAGACTATTTGCATGCATGTCGGCACAGATTAGGAGTAATTTACGAGACGAATCTATTAAGCCTAATTAAGCCAAGATTAAAAAAAAATTGTCAAATAAAACGAAAGTGCTACAGTGTTCGTTAAACTTTAACTCCTCCGACCAAACACCACCTAATTTAAACAACTCGCCGAATTCTTCGACATGTAACAAAAACAATTTGGCGTGCTGGAACATGATCAGGATGTCTTGCTTTCTTTCCACGTCACCAGGCTTTAGCATTAAATTAAACAAGCCGTAACAGAGGCTTCTTCTTCACATGACAGGGCAGGGCAGAATTATGGTACTCCGTACGTAGTAGGTCAGCAGGCGACCATGGGAGGTGTCAGTACAATATTGCAGTTGCTGGCATGTAGGTCCGTCGTCAATGATCACACGAGCTGGTTGGCGCCTGGAAGGAGCCTCGACTCACAGCATGCAGAGACTGCAGAGTATTGTTTTCCACTGGGACCCAGATTTTTCTTAAATCTTAACCACCGTTGGATAACCCTGCGGACATTCACATTCTGAAGCATGCAAGTGTGCTACTGCTAGCTAGCTATGATGCTTCAGATTAATCTGAGTCGCTCACTTTTATGTTACTCGATAAATAAATAGCTGCAGTAGGTTTTATATTATTGTTTCTTTTTATGAAAAATGTAAAATGAAACCTAGAGCATGCTATGTAGTGTAGCAGTAGCACTGCATGAGGAAAGTGAAAGCCCGGAATTCAGATGTCCTGTCGTCTAAAGCACACAGCTAGTCTGCTCATTCTAAAAGTGGCCCCAACAGTTTATTAAGTATATATGTACTTATACTTCAAAGTTGAGAATCGCATGCAGCAAAGCATGGTGCATTCCAAACAGCAAAAAATGCAGAGTAGCAGACAGCAGCACGTAGCATCAGTATGTATGTTATATACGACGATAATATAAAAATGAATCATATCTGTACTTTCATCAAAAAATAAAATAAATATGAATCCGTCGATCTCACCCGGATTCGTGATCAGATTAATGAATGAATGGATCCCTTTTACGTCGTCCCAATTCTCCTTTCTTTCCGCATTCTTTGTATCCAAGGCATAGTCGCATAGATTCCTCCAATTAATAAAGTGGCGATATATATTTAATAATTCGTCAAGTGTTTGATGCGCATCAGGAATCCTAAGCTTTCGATCAAATCGGCGTCTTTTTCACACGAGAGCTGACAGCAGATGCTGGGGATTTTTTTTTCCCATGGTGCGTGCATACTCTATTTTCATCAGCTCAGCTGTCTACTGATTTGGCCAGGCAAAAAGGGCCCAAATACAGGTATGTGCTGAAGCTGCCATTCTGTTAGCCTTTTTTATATTATTATTTTAAAGTATAAACTCAGAAGTTGCTTTCAAATCCAAATAAAAAACATTTATAATTTCCAATGAGAAAAGAACCATTTGCTTTCAAAGAAGTACTATAATTGCTGCAGCTTACTGTAGTTAGTACTAGCACATAGTATTATTACCAGAAGGCCATTAGTCATGTCATTTCCTGTCAGTTGATTGTTTGATTGAAGGATTGGACCTGAATGAAGCAACCAGGATCAGACACACGCCTGCAAATTTTGTTCACACATGGAGACAGGTTGACGCTAGATCTTCTCCACTGCACGCAGTGACACAACAAGCCCACTGCATCTATCTGCAAGCATATGTAGTACAGTAGTGGTTAGTAGAGACAAGGAAATGGTTGTTGTATGAGCTTGTTCGTAGTTCGTTGTAGCCCACCAGGTAGAGCCACACACACAGGGGACTGGCCGGACTAGCCTCATCAGTCATCACGTAGGCACGTCCAAACTAACTCGCCAACAAGAGCAGAGACAAAGAACTACAACAGCAGCTGATGGATGTGCAGAACTGAAGCCAAAAATCGCCACAACTGAAGCCAACCAACCAACCAACCAACCACAACTGAAGCCAAAAATCGCCGGTAAAGCATTTGTTTTCGCAGGCCCTGATCCTGAATCCCTGTAAAATATTGACCCAACAACCATGCAGTATACGACAGCAGCTACAGAACAAGCACTATCTGAGACGGCTCATGGATGTGCAGAACTGCAGATATTCTAATCGCAGATGCCCAAATTGGCAACAGCACAAACACCACGCCGGACGGCCGGAGCAGGGACAGCGACGCGAGTGACGCGAGCCAGCACGAGGCCTGGTCCATGTGGAAATAGTAGCTGATGATGATCATGAGCCTGGCCTGGCGTCAACGTCGTTGCCGGGGCCATGCAAGAAATGAGCGTCGCTGTCCAGCCCATAAATCCTGTGAGGGCATGTACAACCCACATATGAGGCTGTGACTGCGACTGTGTAAGACCATTAATTCTGAAAGAAAGGTCTAGGTCGGATTGGACGGTTAACAGACGCCAATTAAAACTCCTCTTACCATGTTAAGGGCTTGATTGTCCAGGCTAAGCATGCTGCTAGTGCTAGGACAAATGAAGAGGAGGAGCCGTTAGTTTTTGCTATGGGACTCGGAGAGAGGAATGATGGGGAAGGGACACCAGACGGAAGAAGAAGAAAAAAAAGGCAATGATTCGTGGCGAGGGAACAGGAAGAGGACGCCCAATTAAGACCCTCCACTCGCCGTGTTCGCCCACAATCCATTCCATTCCATTGCCATGCAAAAGGTGGCTCATCATGCGGTTCGTCGTCCAGGGACGCCGTGGATGATTTCATTTCACTTGAGGCAAGCAAGGCAAGCAGAGACCAGCGACGACACTGATGGCTGCCTGCCCGGGCAACGGCCATGTACACCTGCCAGACCTTCCCAGCGTGCTCCCGGCGACGACCCTGCCGGCCGGCCGGCATGCAAGCCCTGGACCGTCCCCTTTTCCCGTCCTGCAGAAAACGAAACGAGCTCGAGCTGTGGGAGCGGCGGCACACGCGCGCGTGCACGAAGATGCAGCCTTGCCCGAGCCGTTTCTTTCTTTCTTTCTTTCTTTCTCTCTCGCTGTCAGTCAGTCAGTCAGTCTGCCACGGCTCGCACGCGACGAAGTAAGGTTTAGCGTGCAAGTAACCTCGCGGCCGTCCCGTCTGCACCGGTTTAGCGACGTCTAAACCATGATGAGATGCACGGATTAGTGCCTGGGTCAGAGAATTCGGGGCCGGCCGCCAAGTGTACTGACAGATAGAACCGTTGGGGTTTATTTGCAGCAGGGCGTCCAGGGACCAGAACGCGTGGCTGGCTCTCACTCTCATCCCGTCATCCGTGTCCGAGTGTCAGCTACTCAACGACCACGAAACACACACCGTGCCTGCCTGAATGAACAAATCTAAAGCCATGGCATTTATACAAGGGTCGACCACGGAACAGTCACCATGAGGCAGACAGACAGACAGACACGCGGTCTGCTGCGCCTGGGCGGCTGCAGGAGCCATCAGGAGGCAAATCCCGTCGCTTTCGGCACGTGAAACGCGCAAGAGCACGCCTGCCACTGTTGGCTGCTCCTGCCGTTGAACAGGGAGGGAGAGGGAGATCATTGGCCATTGCCTTTGGATGGGTGATGGCTCCGCAGCGGTCGTTGTCCGGGCGTAATTCCCTCGACTCGACCGATCCGGTGATCCCTGGCACCGGACCCTCCGGAGTCGTGTCTGTGATCTGATCCTGTCCGCTCCCGCTCCTCTCTGTGCCCCGTCAGAGTTCAGACACATCGTTTTCGTGCAACTGTGCCTGTGCGTGGCTCGCCATGAATTGGAGCTGTCGTGCTCGGGACATGGGCAGGGCGACGCGAGCAAGGGACATGAACTGGAACAGGGAGGACGGCAGGGCGCATCGCTGTCCACGAGCCGAGGCCGAGTCACTCCGTGTGTCAGTGTGTACATGGCCGGCGGATGTTTGACTCTGAAGGCAGCTCCACCGTGCTGGCTGACAGACAGCGTGTGCTAGACCGTGTCGGCGATCCAAGGGGTGGGGGTAGACGGGAGAGCGGGCCTCATCGCAGCGTACATACAGAGTTACTCCTACAGACGTACAGTACAGTGTGGAGGAGCACTGTGAGCTCCCTCTCTCCACTTCCACGGCGGACATGTCATGCTCTCCGAGCGTAATGCAGTGCAAGGACGTGGTCCGTGGTTGACCAACTGCACGACTCTCTGCCAACCGCACGTAGGAGTCGTCCTTTGGAGGAGCTGGAGAGAACATGGTCTATCCAGCAGTTGGTTCGTTCAAGATACCAGAGCAATGTTTCTCTATTTTTAATCACTAGTGGCGGGGCGCGCGTATTCGCGCGCCTGTGCAGGAAAAACAGCAAGAGTGAAGTAGCTGATTGCGGTTTGTCCTGATATTTAGACTACCGAAAGACAGTTATAATGAGCATGGTAGACCATCAGAGCACTATAGAAGCAAGGTTCACATTATAACATGGTGGACCATGGTATGAATATTACATAGTTGTCTTTTGCACTAAACGCACCAGACACAGAAGTTCGGTAGCACTTGCAATGTACAAGGCGTGTGGCCTCACGCGTGTTTGGAATTAGGAGGCAAATCTATTGGCAAAAGATGTGTGTCAGTGCTTCAATGGTAATAGCATCAGGCGTAGCAAGTCAACATGGCCATGACGTAGATGGGTTCATACACTGGACAGAGCGATTGTAATATACACTGCTTATGATGGGTAACATGGAGCAATCCTGCTTCTGAAGTAGTTTGGGTAATAGTACACGTAGTTGGAGCATACCACTATTGCAGGTATAGTGGTTCCTGGACGACCTGCACATTTAGATTTTTCATTTGCTGATGTTGAGGTGGTGGTGACATAGTGTTATAAAGAATGCTACCTGTAGACTTATTTATTACTGCAAAAGGAGTAACACCCCCTAAGGGCACCTGGGTATGTAATAAGAGAGTAAAACAAATTAGCAAGTATTTCAAAGAAAAGGAACTACTCATTTAGATTCGTAATAAAACCAGCATGCATATAAGCAAGTAGTCTCGTCACTGAAAAGAAAAGAAAAGGAAAGGGAAATAGACAAAGTAAGCTCTGTTTGTGTGTTCAAGCAAATAAACAGTAGTACGAAACTGAGTCACTTGGAAAATCCTTCAGTAGAAACAACTCGTTTTAACTCCGAAGCTAAACCTGGAACGACCGAATGAATAGCACACTATTAGTAAAGATGGAGATGTGTACATAAAAACATAGGAGTTGCTGACTTAACTAACGACAGAGAGGAAGAGGATTATTATGTTCTAACAATCCAAATAATAAAGTTGATGTTCTGATAATCTAACGAAGCTGATGTTCATTACAGAAATGGAACATGGTGCCATCATATTCTCCTGGATAATTGGTTTTTGTAAGATCGATGTAGAATAAATCGTTACGATAAAAGCCTAGGCTTTTTGGCTTTAACCATACAATTGAAACTATTCTATGTCCAAAAAAATGAATCTCCATGGACTCACATGAATTAGAACGTATGCTTGTTCCTGGGTGTTCCTTGTGCCGTTCCCCAAAATGTTGTGCCCCTATAGGTGGCTTTTATCTGAGGAGGGGAAGAAGGGGGATGGAAGGGAGAGCAGCAGTTGTAGCATGGGTCACCAGAAGGGAAAATTGTCAAGAATGAAATTTGACAAGAGAAAATAGAATGCGCGGAAAAAGGGAGGAAGGAAGAAACTAAATGGATCATCCATCAACCCACAAAAAGAGAGGGATTTTTTTGTTTGGCTCTATGCATATGTTTTTATTAAATATAAATCACGAAAAGCACAGACCACTTTGAGTCTGTCACAACTCACAACACAAGGGTCAAGCAGTGTATTCAGAAAGCAAGAGTCTTGATAGTTGATACATACTTGCATAGCGCGGGCAGGCCGGTGAGAACAATAAAAAACCTCGGTAGGCTTGGTGATGCAACTTTCCATACAACGGGTGAAGAACCGGAAAGCGCTACGGAGAGCCAATATTCAGAAAGAAACAACTTACAATTCAGTAATATAAATCTGTAGATAACATTTTACCGTCCCATAAATTAACAGAAGCATTTTCCAAATATTGAGGTCTCAATAGCATTGTAAGTCCACTTGCAAGTGTATATATTTTTTGAAATACATTTACCTTCATATGAGAATGTGTGTGTTGGAAAGAGCAGTGGAGGTCTGCTATGATGTTGTCAACTCCGAAGCTTAAATGCTTCAGCCTTGTTGCAATGCATACGGCTCAGGGTTTTCTTCCTGGAGGTTTACAGAAAACGATAATCAGAAGAACTACTTTGAAGTGTTGATAGCAGACTATCAGTATGCTCTTTGAAGCTATAAGTGGCATGCGAAAAAGTTAGCTTTGTACTGTCATCCGCAAGTGTATCATGGAGACACAAAAAGAAACTAAATCGTATAAAGTGCCATTTGCCTCATTTTATATAAGGTTGAGATGACCTGGCGAGCAAGAAAAAACTGTAGATGGCAAGGCTGCATGTATAGAACAATATTTTTGTAAACATAGAGCAATTTAAAAGGTGATATGTAAGCGTTAGTTGTGACTATTTTTCCTATTAGGGATTAAAGAGTAAGGTTAGACATTGAAGTACTTATCTGTAGCATACACGATGAAGATGCTCTGGGACTTGGACCAAGGAACTGAAATGTCTAGGATTCTGAGAACAAACCAGAGTGCCTGCAGGAAGCTTTTCAAATTTGATAATGAGCATGAAACGTTAAATGATAAGCAACTCATTTTTGCTATGCAAAACATGATGCATAACACAAGGGTAAACTAACATTATATTAAAGGGAAATTTTACTCTGTCTATCCTCCATTTACAAGCAAGAAAATTGCGGTAAGAATTATTTGGGCCCATTTAATTTGGGAAGAATACTATTCAACTGTTCATAAAAATGGCAGACCCGGTGCCAGAGGCTATAAGTGGCATGCGAAAAAGTTAGCTTTGTACTGTCATCCGCAAGTGTATCATGGAGACAAAAAAGAAACTAAATCGTATAAAGTGCCATTTGCCTCATTTTATATAAGGTTGAGATGACCTGGCGAGCAAGAAAAAACTGTAGATGGCAAGGCTGCATGTATAGAACAATATTTTTGTAAATATAGAGCAATTTAAAAGGTGATATGCAAGCGTTAGTTGTGACTATTTTTCCTATTAGGGATTAAAGAGTAAGGTTAGACATTGAAGTACTTATCTGTAGCATACATGATGAAGATGCTCTGGGACTTGGACCAAGGAACTGAAATATCTAGGATTCTGAGAACAAACCAGAGTGCCTGCAGGAAGCTTTTCAAATTTGATAATGAGCATGAAACGTTAAATGATAAGCAACTCATTTTTGCTATGCAAAACATGATGCATAACACAAGGGTAAACTAACATTATATTAAAGGGAAATTTTACTCTGTCTATCCTCCATTTACAGGCAACAAAATTGTGGAAAGAATTATTTGGGGCCATTTAATTTGGGAAGAATACTATTCAACTGTTCATAAAAAGGGCAGATCCAGTGCCAGAGGCTACCACACGAGTGGGGTCTGGGAAAGGGAATAGCCAAAGCAAAGTCTAACCCCCGCAGAAATTCTGCAGAAAGACGGCTTCGAACCCAGGACCTAGTGACTCGGCGAGCTAGCACTCACCAACTGCACCAGGCCTGCTATTCAACTGTTCATAGTTTGCTAAAAATAATTTCAACATAGCTGGCAGGTCCTACCTTTTCAGAGCATGTACACTCTGATGATGGCATTCCAAATGCTTGATTGTCGCTGTCCTCCATTTGCAGCCAACAAAATTGTAGCAACAATTATTTTGGGACATTTAATTTAGTAGGACATCTATTCAAGTGTTTGTAGCTTGCTGAAAATATTTTTAGCACAGCTGGCAGATGTCTGCCTTTTGAGAACATGTACTCTCTGAGAATTAGGCACAGCCCATAATTTCTTCCAGCAAAGCAATGACACCAAACGAATAAGATCAAGATCCAAATGAATAAGACCAAATATGCATGACTATCTAAAGATTTACTGCACCGAGTCAGATATAATTGAAATTAGAGCAAAGAACAGAGGGAGAAAGTACGTAACAAGATTGTGACCCTATGGCTCCAAGCAACATTGATCTATTTTGATCAGCTAACTGAAGATATCACAGAGGTTTAACAATGACCATAATTTTCCCCTTAACCTGTAAAAAGAAGCATTTCTTTGGCAACTCTAGATGAGGGAAGAGGAATAATCCATTTCATGCAGACTTACCAATGCTTCTTGCTTTTGGGGAAGCAAACAATTTGATTTCTGAACTGTGTGGACCATTAAACTCCAGACCTAATAAATGCAATAAAGTATGAGTCTCAGATTTTATTATCATATAAATCTACCTTACTGGAATGTAGCAAAGGTACACATTGTTTTGTTTCTGTTACCAGCACAGTAATGTATTGAGGGCAAAGATATTTTGGAAAAAAAATCTTCAGGGCAAAGGAGGCATCACAAATGATAAAAAAAAAATACAGTTGCGCTCATTGAGCATGTGCCTTGATTTAGGTTTGGAACATAAATAGTGTGTAATCTTTTTTGAAAATGAGAAAAACATAAATTGGGAAGCACAGCGAAGAAAGAATAGAATCTACACGCAGATGTACTCCACGCAGCCATAGCCATAGATATGCTTGAAAGCACCAAGTGTGATGCTTCCCCAATATGCATTGACTCCAAGTCCCTACAAAATCACCTTCATCAGTCTGCCAAAACAACCTTGGAGAGAGGGCAAGCAACAGAAACATGGGGATGAGCTGCAGTGACAGCACCTGTGTGTTATGCAGCATAAAAGAATCATCCATGCAGCCATGACATCTAAATTTTCATTCACAGCAGCATCATGTGAGCAAATGATTTTATTACAGATTTAATTAATTTAGGGGGACAACAAAAGAGCTAATAATCTGAACATCTAAAAAAAATCTCCGAGCATGGTTTCTACCATTACGTGCAGTAACAGATGGAGCAAATCTCCTTTGCACAGGTATAGGTAGCACACTGTGAGCGGGGGGTCCCAAAATACGAACATAAAACAAAGAAGCAGAATATATGACACCTAGGTAGATTTAAAAGGCATAGCGCGAAATTTAACTGCTCCTCGGATATTTTGGACCTCTAGCTATCACTAAAAAACGGAAACGCTATATATAAGGGTCTACATGAATCAAGAGCCACTTAGAACAAAGTCAAAGCTGGTAGAGTGCATAGTTGGTCCTTGAGGACACTGTTGTGAGCGCATTAAACCTAGCATCCACCATCATCACACAACCGTGCTTCTATAACCATGATTGTAGCTCTGTCATTATTATTAATATCATCATTATCTATTTCTTTGTCTTTCCATCAAGACACAGGCATAACTAATAGGAATGCTTTAATAAAAAAATAAGTCTTTTCATTCTATTCTATAGATCTCGGTAGACAAGGAGCAGTAATAGAATTTTAGTTCGTTGGAACAAAATTTAATTAAAGATCATCAACTAGTGGGCTGTGGCCATCATATGAAACAAGAAACCAAATTGCAACCAAGGTATACTAAGCAAGATACGTTAAAAATAGAGCTTCACTTGAGTAAAATAGTAAGCGCGCATGAACAAATTATATTTTTTTAATGGTTGTTCAATAATGACAATAGCTTCATTTAATCTTCGAATGAACTGCAAATATGGTTTACATAATCCATTATAAATATGTATCCCTTGAAAGAGTAGTAAACCAATCCATTGGTACTGAACCAATGCAGTGCTAGTTGAAAAGACGTGCTACTCATATATGAATCTGGAATAGCATTTGCAGGTAGGGAGAAATATATCGGACCAAAGCGTGGCAATGCAACGGGTAGCGCATTTTTCCATATCCTGACTGTGATCCGCAGTGCTAATCCTGCAAAAAGATTTGTTACCTTCACTTTAAGATTTGTTACCAATCTCACACCTGTAGGGACCTACATCCTGACTGTGATCCACAGTGCTAATCCTGCAAAAAGATTTGTTACCTTCACTTCAAGATTTGTTACCAATCTCACACCTGCAGGGACCTACAAAGTGCTTTGTCCAGAAATTTAAGTTGAACTATTGGCACACAAAAGAGGGAGTCACTAATTGCCTGTTTTTTTGTTTAGCCTGCCCCTATAAACCTGGTAGATGACGACGTGCACTCTACAGGGAAAAATGGGGATCCAACAAAAGATCAAGAAGGAGCCACACACTACAGGAAATCTATCTATAAATAAAAGTCAACCACACCGAAAGAGCCAAATGTAAACCTATCTTTACCTGCCAGCAGCCGATGGCCTCAGCCGCTATTGAGTATGCAGTTCCCCATGTATGAACGACGTGCAAGTGGAAGATTTACACGTGCATATTTATCAGAATTGAGAACGAGAAGAATCGATCAAAAATTGACTTACAGGTTACCTATCGATATGTCATAGATTGAACATCAGCCTCTTGGAAATATCTCCTGCCAAGGGAATGGATTGGCCTCCATATACTATACATCGATTCACCCAAAATTTTAAAAAGAAATACCAAAGAAATCCCTGGAACAGGGCATCCCAAAAGGCCAGCCCCCGCACGTGGCTGCTGCTGCCTGCTGTCGCGAGCTTCGGAGCCGCCGCCGAAGAGGCAGGTAGGGTTTCTTACCAGTGGGAGGAGGCAGCACTGGGGACAGCCACAAGCACGGCCTCGGTGAGATACAGCCGTCAGCCTCGCCGCAACCGCCGGAGGAGGCACCTAGGGTTTCGTGGAGCGGCTACAAACCACCAGGAGGAGGCAGCGCACAGGGATCCGCCGCCGTGGCCACCGGCGAGGCCGACCAGCGCCGCTCCGTGACCGGGGACGGTCACCAGCGGGCCTCACGGGGCTGGCCGCTGCACTGCGTGCCGCGAGCGCCGGCGCTCCGCCCGCGTCGGGGGAGGAGGGAGACGGGAGCGAGAGAGAGGAAGCGATGAGGCAACCTGTACGGGAGGAGGCGAGATTTTTTTGAGAAGGGTCGGGAAAGAGAATCAGGAGTTGGGTATTTATTTGTTTTCCTGGATTCACATTAGGAGCCCAGCAAGATAAATAGAAGCTGATTTAAAGTTGCAGGTTGAGAGGTCCTTGTTTGGTTTTGGTAATTGAGTGACAACCTTAGGTGGACTAATTGTGTTTATGTGAGATACACAGGGAATTAGTCCATAGATGATTGTGTCATGAAGGAGCTCATTGCATATGAGACATGACATGGAGTCATATGA
Source organism: Saccharum hybrid cultivar R570 (assembly GCA_038087645.1). Lineage (NCBI taxonomy): Eukaryota > Viridiplantae > Streptophyta > Magnoliopsida > Poales > Poaceae > Saccharum > Saccharum hybrid cultivar. The sequence continues at coordinate 3,701,382 of JAQSUU010000449.1, forward strand.
CCAAGGTGGCGAAGATTAAGATGAGGCTTGGCTTGATGAACCGGTTGCAAGTGTGAAGGGCAAGTCGGAGGCTTTGGAGCGATGGACCGCGAGGCGGTGAAGCTTGAGCAAGACTTGGCGCCGATAGACCGACGCAACGGTGAAGAGCAAGTGAGGTCAAGATCGATGGACCAAGGTCACATGATGATATGAAGTGGATCATATCATTTGTGATATGGTTGGTGCATGTGTTGCATCAACGTCGAATGAGATGGAGTGGAATGCGCAAGGCAAAGGTATAACCTAGGGCATTTCTATTTCACCGGTCATAGGTGTGTAGAGAAGTTTATGACCGGGTTTAGGATAGATGGCCGTACTATCAAGAGGGGCAAACTTGTTTGCATATCGGTCATCTAATGCCACTCGTGTGATCTAACTATGCATCGTTGCTAGGATCGAGTGGCGTGGCAAGTTGAGTGGTTAACTCCTTCGGTAAAATGTTTGTGAAAATGCTAACACACGTGCACAAGGTGGTGTTCACTTGTTGGTGTTGGCACATTTGCGAAGGCGTTGGAGTTTGAGCGGTAGAGAGGGTTTGGGTTCCTCTCTCCCTCCCGCCGAGCTTGCGAGCACGGGATTCAGGCGTTTTCGAGGAGTTGAAAAGCATATTTTCCACTACGCCGGAAGTCGGAAAAGAAACGGAGGCGAACGGAGGTCACAGAGGTGACCGGACGCTGCACCGGACGCGGTCATGGTATGACCGGACGCGTCCGGTCAGTACAGCGCAGGCGCGGGTGCTAGGGTTTGCAACCGGCGCGTCCGGTCACTCGCGGGACCGGCGCGTCCGGTCAGGTGTCCAGAGGAAACTAAGTACGATCGGACGCGAGGCGCGTCCGGTCACACATGATCGGACGCGTCCGATCGTTGAAGGAGCTTACTGGACTCTAACCGGACGCGGGCACTGTCGCATCCGGTCATCGCAAGGAGCGCGTTCGGTCGTTGTTTCGCAGGCGCGCGGTACTGTGCGATCGGCGCGTCCGGTCGTTGCCAGGGGCGCGTCCGGTCATCGGGACCGGCGCGTCCGGTCGTTGGCAGCGGCGCGTCCGGTCGCTGGTTTGACCGTTGGGGGTCAGTGACCGTTGGAGGATCTAACGGTCGCATTTGAAATTTGAGGGACACGTGGACGTCGCAGGGCGACCGGATGCGGTTGAGCGCGTCCGGTCAGTTACGACCGGCGCGTCCGGTCGTCCCGAAATCTGCCCAGTGAAGGGGTAACGGCTCTATTTGACTGTGGGGTTATAAATAGATGCCTTGGCCGGCCGTGGCCGGTGAGCTGAGCACACTTTGGCCTTGGTGGCTTATGTGGTAGTGCTTGGAAGCCCTCTAACTCACTCATGCTTGATAGTGTTCATCGGATCGAGTGAGAGAGCGATTCTAGTGCGTTGCATCGAGAGAATTGCATCGAGTGGCACTAGGTGATCGTGTTGCAAGCCGGTGGTGCTTGTTACTCTTGGAGGTTGCCACCTCCTAGACGGCTTGGTGGCTTGCGACTCCGTTGAAGCACGCGTGGAGATTGTGCGTGGCTCCGGAGGAGGATTTGTAAGGGGGATTATGCTCACCCCGCGGGGATCGCGAAGAGCAACTCTAGTAAAGCTCGTGGCTTGGAGGATCCCCATCTTGAGAGTGGATGTGCGGCACCCGCTGAGGGTTTGACTCTTGATAGTCAATTAGCTCGTGATCCATCAAGTGGGTGTATCGCCACAACGGGGACTAGCTTGGTGGCAACCAAGTGAACCTCAGTGAAAAACCGCCGTGTCAATATTGTGTACATCTTCTCGGTGGTTTGCTTTCGATTCACAAGCTTGTATTTACATTCATATACTTGTGCTTGTGTAGTTGCTCTTGTAACTAGTTTGCTTGTGTAGTTAGCTAGTTACCTTCTTGCTTGTGTAGCATAGAAGTAGCTCCCGTTGCGTGGCTAATTTGGTTTGTGTAACCTTGTTAGTCATATTGCTTAGTTTGTGTAGCTAAGTAATTTGTGCTCTCTAGTTTGGCATTAGTTGCCTTGCTATTGAGCTTTGCTAGTGAGCATAGGTGGCTTCGTGCTTTTGCTTACTAGAATTGTGTAGGAGCTCCCCGGCTTTGCTAAAGTACTAGTGCATAGGTTTGTGTGACCTTGCTCTAGAATTGTTTAGGAGAGCTCTTGCTAAGGAAAACACCTTAGTTACATATTTAGGATCTTTGTGAGGTGCTTGTGAACTTAGATAGAGGAGTGTAGTCTTGGCTAGACCGATAGTTTTAATTCCGCATTTGTTTCGGTTTGCCGACGCGATTAATTTTAGAAAGGACTATTCACCCCCCCCTCTAGTCCGCCATCTCGACCCTTCAATTGGTATCGGAGCCCGGTCTCTCATTTGTGGTCTTCACCGACCCGAGAGGATGGCGGAATATGGACTAGATGTTGATTGTCCTCACATGTTTGATGGCACACACTTTGCACGGTGGAAAAATTGGATGATATGCAATTTTAAGTTTATTTGCCCTCAAATATGGTGGATGGTAGATGTAGGCTTTTCTCATGTGTTGGATGAAGATAATCTAACTCAAGCACAAGAGAAATGCCTAGATCTTGACATCCAAGCTACTAACATCATGTATAGATCTTTGGATGATAGCATCTTTGGTAAGATCATGGACCTCAAATCCGCTCATGAGATATGGGCCTATCTCAATGAAAAGTATGGAGCTATCACCGATGTTGACGATGATGTCAAGCCCAAGGAGGTTGCACATGATGATGTTGAGCATGACCACAACACGATGGTTGTGGAGGATTGCTCCACCTCATGGTCAAGTGATGATGATGATCGATCTACCACAAGTTCACTTGACAAGAATGGTGATGATGCATCAAGTGTTGCAAGTGATGTTTCTACCCCAAGCACACTTGATGGTGACAACATTGGTTCATGCTCGGGCCTTGATGATGCTACTACAAGCTCATCTACTACATCACATTGCTTCATGTCACTAGGTGACACAAAGGTATCAAATGATAATGTGATTGATCATGTTGATTCATATGATGAGCTTGTTAGTAGACTTGCTAGCATGAACATGTCTTTAGAAAATGAGAAAGCTAAAACCATGAAATTGGAAAATGAAAACTCATTTCTAAAAACCACATGTGAACAACAAAATCATCTACTTTATGTTACTACTTGTTCACATGAGGAGCTAAAATTGGCTCATGAGGAGCTTAGTGTTGCTCATGATAATTTGGTACAAGAACATGCTTCTCTCTTTAAGATGTTATTAAAGAAAATTAAAATTAATGAGAGCTCATCATATGGATCAAATGATCAATTGCAAAATGTGACTAACCCATGTGATGTAGGGAGAAAGCATGTATCCACCTCTTGTGATGACTTATTAGATATGCCATGTTCTTCACATATATATGCTTGTTCTACTTCTATGTCTTGTGAGACTAACCTTTTGAAGGAGAACAATGAGCTCAAAAATGAAGTGAAGAATTTGAGCAACAAGTTAGAGAAGTGCTACAACTCAAAAGTCACCTTTGAGCACATGTTGAACAACAAAAGAAGCTACGGTGACATGAGCGGCATTGGCTTCAACAAGAGCAATATCAAAGGCAAAAGATGGGGGAAGAGAAGATATGAAAGAGAGATGAAGAAGCAAGAACAAGAGAAGCTCTCTCATTTTATGTGCTTTAAATGCCATGAAATGGGACATCTTGCAATTGGTTGCCCTAATGAAGAAAAGCTCAAGTTGAAGAAAGAAGAAGAGAGGCTCAAGCATGTCAAGTGCTTCAAGTGTCGCACTTGGGGTCATCTCACCTCAACGTGCCCAACCAAGAAACTAGTGAAGCAACAAAAAGAGTCTCAACCAAAGCCACAAGTTGAGCAAGAAACCACACCCCAATCTCAAGTCAAGATCAACCACAAGGATGATGATGGTGACTTGATGAAGAAGAAGAAGAAAACAAGAAGGGGTGGAAGAGGAAGGCATCCAATGCAAATCCAAGATGCCAAGATGATGAGCAAGATTCAAGATAAGAAGAGAGATTTGGCTCACATCAAGTGCTTCAAGTGTGAAGATATGAGACACTTTGCCTCGGGGTGTCCTACCAAGCTTGAGAAGAAGGCTCAAGCAACTCATGAGAGGCAAGGCAATGAAAAGCATCACATGAGCAATAAAGAAAAGGCTCAATCAAAGAGAAGATGCTATTCATGCCGGAAAAGGGGACACATGGCACATTCATGTCCCCTAGGTAACACTTCTAAGCATATTTCAATTGATGATACTAATGTGCTTAAAAAGGATGTAAATGGTACCTCTATTGTTGCTATTGCAAAACATCCCGCTACCCATACTAAGGCTTTGCCTAAGTATGTTGCTCCTAACTTGAGAGGACCCAAACTTGTTTGGGTACCATCAAAAAGTGGATGATTGTTTGTAGGTACCATTGGCATTGGAGGCTTGATTCATTTGGATTCATATTGGTCATCATATGTTGAATCAAGTTTTAAAGCTTAGTGCATATTCTATCCCAATGCCAAGTCAAAATAAGTGGAGTCCAAATACTACAACATACAAGTGCAACATTCAAGATTGTGGTGATTTATTGGATATATTTGATGGCTTGCAAATATTCAAGTTGAAAGCTTGCTATTGGATGATCATGAGCTAACCAAGGTATATCATTTGTTGATCATTTCATTTGGGTGCATATGAGTTGATTGAATTGGATATATATGCAATGTTGCTTGCTATGAGATGTTTGAATGGATTAAATGCTTAAGTAATCAAGTTTGAATTGATTTGTGTTGGATAAATTCATGAGATGACATTTAGTAAGTGGATTGGATGGATATATGTCTTGTGAAAGTATTCAAACAAGTTAGTTTCAAGTTTGATTCATATTTGATGAAGTATTGCTCAGTGTATTGAAATCTGTCCAAAGTTGAAAATCTGAGCTAGCAGTGATCAAATCTGAGTTTGGATGATCAAATCTACTTGGATTGGCATGAATTTTGGTATGCATGCTCTAGACTTATGTTATAAGATGCTGTACAAATTTCATGAGAATTGGATAAAAGATGCTTCGGCTTTGGAGTACATCTTGTCAGCCATAATGCAGCAGTTTTCAGCATGTAGCAGTGGTGGAAGATTTGAAATCTGGTAGCAATCTAGATATCAAATGAATCTCAAATTTTTACAGCTGCTAGATGACTTAGTGAATCACATCTCCACCAAATTTTATGGCATTTGGATCTGTATATTGGGAGATATGAATTATTCCTTGAAGGGTACAGAATCTGCCAGAAAAGTGACAATTATTGGATTGATCTAGAGTCACTTTAAGTGAAAGGTCCTCAAGTTGGAAACATATTTATAAGTGTTTGAGGCACCTAAGTTTAGTTTTGAATTGATCTAGAAGCATGACAAGAAATGAGTACAAGGGCATTGATTGTGGAATGTACTTAGTGTACAAATTTGGTACTCAAATTTGAAAATGAAGATCAAACTCAAGATGAAGATGAGGTTCAAGTTCTAGTAATAATTGGAGATCATTTGGTAGAAAGAAAAGGACTTAAAGAATAATTCAAGGTTACTCATAAAGTTAAGTCCATAGATCAATCAATCAAAGGCAATTCAAGTAAGTGTCAAGGATGGTTCTTTGGAGAGAGGTCACTTCTCCCTGCTGAGGGGGCTTGCCGCCCATGGGTGGGTAAACCGAGCACCGGCTTAGAAGACTAACATGGAAGTGATGAATTCAAGGGATATTTGAGATGCTTAATTAAAGCAATCAATAGGGTTGATCAAGAAAAGCAAGCAACACCCAAAAGAGAGCTAGTCATGGTTATAAAATTGGTATCATAAGTACTTCTCTCACGCAAGCATTAATCAAAGAGAAAAAGCAAGCCAACCACAACAAGAGATAATGCACTTGATTATTAGTGGTTCTCATTTCATATGGGTGAAGAATGGATTTCTCTATAATGATTGGTCTTCAACAAGCTTATAAATTGGACTTCACATTGCTATTGGAGTAATGAATTGGAATCTATGTGACTATCCTCTACTCCAATATAACAAAGGTATCATTGTAATGTGCATGATCATTTCATCCCTTACTAGTATGCGATTAGTGCATATAGTACATGCTTACTAGGATCATGCATAACAAATGAAATATTTAAATTCATAGCCTACCACTATTGCTTGAATTGTTTAAATGATCTAGTGGTATGTGTATGAATTTGTCCATGAGCTAGTGAACCCAAGTACTTGATCTAGTTTGGATTGCTAACAAGTGATAAGTACAACATTAGCAAGATAACCCTTAGTATGAGGAGTGAAGAAGCTTGTCATTGGATCAAACCGGACTTAGAATCTTAGGCAAATCAACTTAGTTCAAGTCATACTAGAAGCTCATGACAATGATATGAGTACAAGCACAAGACAACAATACAAATGGATATCTAGGGTGTTTCAAATGGTATCTAGACTCAAAATATTTCTTCAATTGGTATTTACAAGTGGTGTCTAGATCATGATCTACAAGTGATATCCTATAAGTGGTGCTCATAAAGATAGCAAATGTTCAAGAAAAGATCATATTGACAAATCCTACAAGTGGTTCCATGATAGAGGATTCTTCAAATTGGTATCACACATTTATTCATGGTATTTCTACACATGATATCATTTATACAAGACCGTGGTTCCACAAGTGATCCTCAACTTTAAGTGATCATCAAATGAAGAAAGTTCCCTCACACACAAGAGCTCAAGATTATCAGGTGAATGACCCATGCTATGACATAGGGGGAGGAGCCCCACCTAATGGTATCAAGGTCAAAGATCCTAAGTGGTATCTTAAGAGCAACATACAAGTAATGTCATTCCAACATGTGCGGTGATGTCCATCAACAACGCAATATTCAAGTCTCAACCATCTACCCCAATGCAAGCCTTTGTATCAATGAGAAATACACCCTTTATGGAAATTGATGACAAAGGGGGAGAAGTTGGAACAAAGATATGTCAATGCACCAAGAGAGGGGTTTGGGGACATCATGAGAAGATGGGGTTTGGACATGGAAATAGACAAAGAGGGAGCAACAATGAAGAAAAGAGAAGGATCAAAATTCTTGGACAAGAGAAGCACACAAGTAGGGGGAGCAAGCTCATGAACATTGTTTGGTTGCATTTGATATGTTCATATTCATGTGCTTGCTTGCATTGCATAAGTTTTATATTTAATATGTATGCTTGTGTGGTGTATGCTAGTTATAGAACTTGAATGATGATTTGATAACTAGCATGCATAGGATGATAGCTAGACTTGTGTTTATCATGAAAAACTAGAACCTTACTTATAATGTTGATCTCACGGGGTTTCTAGTATTTTTGATGTCTAGCTACTCATGATGCTAAGGATGATGGCAAACTTGTGATTTTCAAATAATATCGAGCTATCAAATGGTATCGAACTACAAAGGTTTATTCTATACACCTTAGCATCACTTAGTAGTGCTAACCCTCCCACAAATTTTATATTTATGCATATGTGCAAGCTTGAAACCAAACCATTTGAGCACATATGTAGGGAGAGTTATCACTACCAAGTTGGATTTTATGATGCTTATCCAAATTCTAACATAGAGCTTAAATGTTGGATAAGTGGCATAAAGTCCGAAAGAACTTAATTTCCATATCTTTGTAGAGTTGTCATCAATTACCAAAAAGGAGAAGATTGAGAGGTCCTTGTTTGGTTTTGGTAATTGAGTGACAACCTTAGGTGGACTAATTGTGTTTATGTGAGATACACAGGGAATTAGTCCATAGATGATTGTGTCATGAAGGAGCTCATTGCATATGAGACATGACATGGAGTCATATGACCAAGGTGGCGAAGATCAAGATGAGGCTTGGCTTGATGGACCGGTTGCAAGTGTGAAGGGCAAGTCGGAGGCTTTGGAGCGATGGACCGCGAGGCGGTGAAGCTTGAGCAAGACTTGGCGCCGATGGACCGACGCAACGGTGAAGAGCAAGTGAGGTCAAGATCGATGGACCAAGGTCACATGATGATATGAAGTGGATCATATCATTTGTGATATCGTTGGTGCATGTGTTGCATCAACGTCGAAGGAGATGGAGTGGAATGCGCAAGGCAAAGGTATAACCTAGGGCATTTCCATTTCACCGGTCATAGGTGTGTAGAGAAGTTTATGACCGGGTTTAGGATAGATGGCCGTACTATCAAGAGGGGCAAACTTGTTTGCATATCGGTCATCTAATGCCACTCGTGTGATCTAACTATGCATCGTTGCTAGGATCGAGTGGCGTGGCAAGTTGAGTGGTTAACTCCTTCGGTAAAATGTTTGTGAAAATGCTAACACACGTGCACAAGGTGGTGTTCACTTGTTGGTGTTGGCACATTTGCGAAGGCGTTGGAGTTTGAGCGGTAGAGAGGGTTTGGGTTCCTCTCTCTCTCCCGCCGAGCTTGCGAGCACGGGATTCAGGCGTTTTCGAGGAGTTGAAAAGCCTATTTTCCACTACGTCGGAAGTCGGAAAAGAAATGGAGGCGAACGGAGGTCACAGAGGTGACCGGACGCTGCACTGGACGCGGTCATGGTATGACCGGACGCGTCCGGTCAGTACAGCGCAGGCGCGGGTGCTAGGGTTTGCAACCGGCGCGTCCGGTCACTCGCGGGACCGGCGCGTCCGGTCAGGTGTCCAGAGGAAACTAAGTACGATCGGACGCGAGGCGCGTCCGGTCACACATGATCGGACGCGTCCGATCGTTGAAGGAGCTTACTGGACTCTAACCGGACGCGGGCACTGTCGCGTCCGGTCATCGCAAGGAGCGCGTCCGGTCGTTGTTTCGCAGGCGCGCGGTACTGTGCGATCGGCGCGTCCGGTCGTTGCCAGGGGCGCGTCCGGTCATCGGGACCGGCGCGTCCGGTCGTTGGCAGCGGCGCGTCCGGTCGCTGGTTTGACCGTTGGGGGCCAGTGACCGTTGGAGGATCTAACGGTCGCATTTGAAATTTGAGGGACACGTGGACGTCGCAGGGCGACCGGACGCGGCTGAGCGCGTCCGGTCAGTTATGACCGGCGCGTCCGGTCGTCCCGAAATCTACCCAGTGAAGGGGTAACGGCTCTATTTGACCGTGGGGTTATAAATAGATGCCTTGGCCGGCCGTGGCCGGCGAGCTGAGCACACTTTGGCCTTGGTGGCTTATGTGGTAGTGCTTGGAAGCCCTCTAACTCACTCATGCTTGATAGTGTTCATCGGATCGAGTGAGAGAGCGATTCTAGTGCGTTGCATCGAGAGGATTGCATCGAGTGGCACTAGGTGATCGTGTTGCAAGCCGGTGATGCTTGTTACTCTTGGAGGTTGCCACCTCCTAGACGGCTTGGTGGCTTGCGACTCCGTTGAAGCACGCGTGGAGATTGTGCGTGGCTCCGGAGGAGGATTTGTAAGGGGGATTGTGCTCATCCCGCGGGGATCGCGAAGAGCAACTCTAGTAAAGCTCGTGGCTTGGAGGATCCCCATCTTGAGAGTGGATGTGCGGCACCCGCTGAGGGTTTGACTCTCGATAGTCAATTAGCTCGTGATCCATCAAGTGGGTGTATCGCCACAACGGGGACTAGCTTGGTGGCAACCAAGTGAACCTCGGTGAAAAACCGCCGTGTCAATATTGTGTACATCTTCTCGGTGGTTTGCTTTCGATTCACAAGCTTGTATTTACATTCATATACTTGTGCTTGTGTAGTTGCTCTTGTAACTAGTTTGCTTGTGTAGTTAGCTAGTTACCTTCTTGCTTGTGTAGCATAGAAGTAGCTCCCGTTGCGTGGCTAATTTGGTTTGTGTAACCTTGTTAGTCATATTGCTTAGTTTGTGTAGCTAAGTAATTTGTGCTCTCTAGTTTGGCGTTAGTTGCCTTGCTATTGAGCTTTGCTAGTGAGCATAGGTGGCTTCGTTTTTTTGCTTACTAGAATTGTGTAGGAGCTCCCCGGCTTTGCTAAAGTACTAGTGCATAGGTTTGTGTGACCTTGCTCTAGAATTGTTTAGGAGAGCTCTTGCTAAGGAAAGCACCTTAGTTACATATTTAGGATCTTTGTGAGGTGCTTGTGAACTTAGATAGAGGGGTGTAGTTTTGGCTAGACCGATAGTTTTAATTCCGCATTTGTTTCGGTTTGCCGACGCGATTAATTTTAGAAAGGACTATTCACCCCCCCTCTAGTCCGCCATCTCGACCCTTCACAGGTGGCAAGTAAAAGCTGAAGAAGCTGATCCCTGTAAAATCTGACTCAACAAATCTCATCCATCGAATGGCAGATCCGACGGCGGGAGGAATTCCGCACGACGTGGACGTTGGTTCTGCCGGAGGAGGCCGCGACGTTTGTAGATCTTAATGGCACTGGCTCCTTCCCAAAAGGATATGATTCTTGTTTGTTCCGTCGGTACTCAAACTGTTTAAGTTGCCTATATCTATATCTATTTTTTTTCAATATAAAGATACTCGTATCAATATATCTGCGAGATGAAGTCTATCTATCTTTTATTTTTTAAAAAAGTATATCTATCTTTTTCAAAAAAAATATCAGTATATCTCTATAAGTAGAGTATATTATAAAAATATAAAAAAATCCGATTGTATTGTAGATATTGATATTCTTGGTATAAATTTAGTCAATTAATCTCAAAATATTTTAACCTAGTGTCCGGTCATAATTAGTTTTTTTCAAGTTGTTTGAAATGTGCTCGCCGAATGAGTCAAATGTTGTCGAATATATGGAGACGAAAAGAGCAAGATCTAATCATAGCCGTTACATGATCTGATAAAGAAAAATATTGAGAAAAAAAGAAAGAGGTATAACTCGGCGGACAAAAGCCATACATCACGTTAACGTCACTCGACTCTGCCACGTAAAGCGTAACGTATATCCATTATCGCGACCCGATGTGCAATCGAGAGTCGTTTCTCGTTCGTCCAGGGTAAATCGGACGGTTCAGGTGACAATCTGCATGGCGCAGATGAGACCGCCATGCACTTACGTACGTGCACCCTTATATGCCCTAGAATAGAATGGTAGCTACCAGTATAATATCGCCGAACATTTTTACCAAATTTGCCATGGCAATTGATACTCCACGTACGTTTCAAGATATGTAATGACACTTTACCCTGCCCGACATGATGTTTAGTTCACTCGATCTATCTAGCACGCTGCTAGTGTAGTACTTAGTAGGACGGAAACACAAATGATTACCCTCTGCACAAAACCTACCCTAGAAGGATGATTGATCCCACCACCGTCGCCGCCGCAATCCAACCCAAAGCCAAAGCGTCGCCACGGTGAAAACCGCAAAGCCGCCGGCGTCTTCCATCCAATTCCAACCCCAACGCCCGGAGGCCGTAGCTGGCATCAGGCAGGAAGCGACAAGGACCCGCGCCGACGCGGTTCCGGCAGCGGGACGGTCGGACGGACATCCCCCCGGCCGCTCCGACCCATCCATCCATTCCGCTATCCGCTCCAGCGAGACAACGCTTTTCCGCGCGGCCGCAACGCAAAAACAGCCAACGCCACCACGGACGCAGCAGCAGCCCTCCTCCACACCGCGGCGCCCATGCCAACTTGGCATGCCCCACGAGGACGAGGCGACACAGGCAAAACACGGAGGGACACCGTCCCAAACACCGCGACTCCCGAGTAAAGCCCTGCCCGCCCGCCCGCCTGCCTGCTCCCCCCTGCCCTGCGCTTCGTCTCTCTCCGTTCCTCTCCGCCTCCTTCCTTTCCCCAAACCCCCGAGCACGCGCGGACAAGGGTGGACGGGCGGTGAGAAAACCCTCGCGCGTGGCGGCCATGGACGCGGCGCGGAGGGAGAGGAGGCACCACCGGAAGGCTGCCGCGGCGACGGCGGCGGCGGCAGGAGCGGCGGGCGCTGGCGGCGGAGGAGGAGCGGCAGCGGCGGCGCGGGCGGCGTATGGGGACGTGTTCGGCGGGCCGCCGCGCTTCGCGGCGCCGTTCGGGGGCGCGCCGCTGGACTACGCCGAGGTGTTCGGCGGCGTCGCGGCGACCTGCTCCATCCCGTACCTCGACCTGCCGCCCGCGCCCGCCTCCGGCGCCTTCTTCGCCTGCCGCGGGAAGGGGGACTACGGGGAGATCTTCGGCCGCTTCGACTTCGGCGACTTCGCGCTGCCGTACGAGGACCTCTTCGGCGCGCCGGAGCCGCAGCCCGAGCCCCAGCCGGAGGCTGCTAGGCAGACGGACCCGGAGATCGCCTCGTCCAGCGGGAGCTCCACCAGGTCTGTGCTGCACGCGCTCCTCCCTCCCTCCCTCCCTCTCCGACATTCATCGCCTACCTGTGTGTGTGTTTCCGGGTGGGCGAACAGTGCGCGCGGCCCATGCTGCTTCCCCGGTTTGGGCGTTCTTCGTTTGCAGACGTGGATTCGAAAGACGGCCATGAGTGGGGTTCACGATTTGCTTTCTCCATTCGGAAATGCGACCGTGTCACGTCGTAGTCTGCTGGTGGGTCGATTTGGGGGGGTGGGGATTTGCGGGCTTTTTACCTTGCACATCTTCCGTTCTTCTCGTCGTAAACGTGCCTCTTCCGTCCGATCCTCCTTTTTAACACCGCTTTGCTCTCCGTCCAGAGTGCTGTTTGTGTTGGAGAAGCTGCTTATGCAGCATTAAGCGTTTCGGGACAGTTTTGCATTTTTCTGGTTCGTAAAGGTGTCTTCCTTCTTTGAGGGGAAAGCAGAGCCTTTTCTGCTCGCTCATTATTCGGCTTGGCGTGAAATGGTGCCATCAGGTGGTGTTGTCATTTGCACCTTTCTTTTTGGTGCTTCTGTGGCATTTGGGGGTTTCTGTTAAGGACTCATCGTTTGCGACCTTCTATTTATTTATTTTTCATATATATTGTTGGAATTAAGATGTATGATCTCCTAGTGGAGACATACGGTCTGCAGACATTACAAGCACAGTCTATTTCCATGGATTTAAAACAAAGTTGAACTTTCAAGAAGAGTAGGATAAGATGAATTGAAAGTTTTCCACAGTTGCCGTGGACGAAATTCATAGGATTGGTACTAATTTCGTCGAGCAAGCTTGGTATAGATAAATAATCTTCAGTGCTTCTTAAAATCAAGTATAAGGTTGACTTTGGTTGGTGGAAGCATGTATATTGTATGTTCTTCTATGGTTAGTGGTACGCACAGAAATGGACATCCCTTGATTTGTGTTTTTCGCCCATGTGACCAGTTTCCCTGTCTCATTCAGTTGTAACCAATCTTCCCTAATAGATTCCATGTAACCATTGGCGAAGATTTTTAATCATGGGCCCACCACACCTTATAGCGCCAAATGAGTTGGTGCTCCTCCATTATTTGGTGAAAGATCTACCAGTGATTGTAGTAGAACCAAGGAATTATAAGTCCCTGCTTCCTCCTGAGGAAGAAGCCAGTGCCACACAACAATAGGAACATGTGTAACTGAAGAGGATGTGGTAGTTGGGTAAATCAGCCAGGTCAGTGCAAGAGTGGTCAAACCACACTTTAGCATGTCCGGTTGATGTGTTGTATTGCTAGGGAATGGATGCATTAAACATGGATGGGCGCACTATGACCTTGCTTGCCAACAAGCTACATCTGATAAGCTGGTGAGGCTAGCTGGCCATGGGCATTGCAAGGATAATGAAAACGAGTAAACCACCACGGGAGGTGGAATCGGGTCAATTTCCTTTTGCATCTGGTCCATTTCCTTTGTTTTTTCCCTTTTAGGTCTTTTCCATAATGAGTAGAGGCGTTACTTGGTGGGGTTGGGGGTTGTAACGTATGTATATCTTGTAGTGTTGTATGCTGCAGCATCCATTTTGACAGGATGCTGATAAACGTAGTGAGCGATGTCAATATGTTATATTTGTAATATTTACTGCCAGTAATTACCATCAAATATTTGCGTTTATTGTCTTATATATGAAGTGCATCTCAGTGAAAATAACATGCAGCAAAATGCGGTTCCAGCAAAAACAATCAAGCTTGATTTTACAATCTGCATTCTGTAATTCAGCAACATGTTTAGTGTAACATGATTGTCCTACTTTTTTAATTCATGTTTGTCCCCCTGTAATCTGCTTTGGTAGTTAAAAATGCGTCTGTGCTTCCTATCTGTCACATGGTTTACCATCAACATTTTGCATTAACAGATCATCGTTTAAAAAAGAATCCAGCCAGCCGGAGGATGAGCCTTCTATACTTCCTCAACACTATCAAAATCTGGATCATTGTCAGCACTTTAAAGACCATAAGTTTTCTCCAATATCCTTCTCCCCAGACACAGAAAGTCTGCAGTTTGTGATGTCATATAACAAGACTACTGAGAGGAGACCTGATGATCTAATTGAGATGACGACCTGCACAGCTAAACCTTCGTTGGACTTTGTGATTGATTCTCGCAATTTGTCACATGATACAGCAATCAATCATGTTTCAAGAATTGACAATGACACAATGGCCAATGATGATAATAATAAGAACCCAAGCTCTGCTAACACGAGTGTGCGGAGTCCTGAGAGTGATTTTGCAGTTGATCAGAAGCAGCAAAGTCCATCATGGACACCTATTTCTGGAAGTATGTCTGGAAATGAAAACCACAAGAACTCTGATATTCATTCAACACGCAGTACTGTAATGCCTCCTGATTATGCGTTTCTTCGGGTATCTGACAGTGATGCACAGACACAACCAATCAAAGTACAGCCAATATTGAGTCAGCAACCTAAACTGCTCAACAAGAAAGAGAGTGCAGCTAAAGAATGCGTCAATATTGTAAACCACAATTGCTCTCCAACTTCTGCTGCACATACCACTTCAAGTAGCAACATGCCTCACACTGACAAGAGAGTTGATGCCAATCCAACTTCTGCATCAGCAGCTATGAAGGAGGCAATGGATTTTGCTGAAGCTAGGTTAAAGGCTGCAAAAGCATTGTTAGAGGGAAAAGGTGACAGTTTTAAATTGCGGAAGAAGCCAAGTCATCTTAGAAGCACAAGGTCTACGGAAATCAAGTCTCCTATTTTTGTAGATGTCGATACTTCCGAACAAAAACTATCGGTGAAAAAGTCATCGAAAGAAGAAAAGAACCCTGATGATTCGTTGTTTGACAAGCATAAAAAGTTAAGTGCAGTCAGATTAGACCATTTCGATGACAATGGGAAAAAGGTACATCCATTGGAGAAGCCTCAGCCCATGTTGCAACACTGCACTGAGTCCTGTCAAACTTCCAGTAAACTAGAGAAACTAGGCAACTGGAAGTCAGGTAATGACTTTTTTGAGTTATCTGGAGATGATCAGAAATGCAAAACTGATGAAGCCACAGAGGGAGGTGATAAATGCGAGCAAACGGATCCCATTACTAGTGTCATCAATGATCAGAGGGAAACTGAATTCAATGCAGCAGACTCTGACTTGGACAGGTATGAAAAACTATGGGAGGTTAATGATGGCAGGAATGTGGGGGTGAAACATGTAAATCTGAGGGAGAACAAGACGGCTCCAGTGGACAAAGATAGGGTGTCTGTGATTTTAGAACCTTCTACAGAAAATATGGCACACCAAAAGACTCATAATTCAATTGGTGAGGGACTTGTAACACTGGAAAATGCTAAGGAAAGCCATGATACTGATAAATGTCTTGAGCTTCCTACAAGTGGAGCCTCCACGAAGCTGGATGTCTTCAAGGATGTGTCAGGTTCATTACCAGAGGCTTGCTCATCAGTAAATGCCAGTGATCTTAGAGACCATGGTAATATTAGTCCAAATGTAAGTCCATTAGCAGGAACATCACAAGAGGACAGAAACAGTAAACTGGCACCAGAAGTATCTAGCGATAGCGGGATGCAACACACTTCTCGGAGTAATGAAAAGTTACAGGAATCCTCAGATGTGTCTAATGTTGCTATTTCCCAGGGAAGTAACATTAAGTCATTGATTTTAGAAGAACTTAAAGAATCTGATGTATGTGATACTTTCACGAGAGGACCTAATAGAATTGAACAGGAAGCTGAAACTTATGGAAGAGAAAAATTCAGCTTTATTGATGGATCGCCCTTGCTGCCATCACACTTCCATAACAAAGGTGCCAAGATAAATTTAGTCTCTGAAAAAGTACAGAAAGTCGAAATTGAGAAGAAAGTTGGTCCATGTGCACACCCTGAAGTAACAATTGTGGATCTGGACGCTGATTGTCCTAAAGATGCGAATAATGATATTCTACAAAATGATGACTTTGCAGACCCAGAAGAATCAAACATGCTGAATGTATTTGAGGTAGCTAGCAAGTTGATCAAAAGAGAACTGGATCAAGAAATGCATGGGTCATTGGGGCATGGTGAAGAGGAAAACATGGAAGAAGGAATTGATGCATTTGTCTCTGATGTTAATGGCAAAGAAGTAGATGAAACCGCATTAGAAAATAGTGAGTGGACAGGTACTGAAGAAGGATCTGCTCACGTTAACCAGGAGGACCAAAATTCATCTGGAAGCACCAACAGAGGAAAAAATGATGTAGATGCAAAGCGTGATACAACTTGTGATGAAGTTGGGTCTGAATCCCTTTCAGGTGATGAAGTTGTCATCAAAGCTACAAGTGATAGCACCGGAGAGGTTTCCAACAGAGGAGAAAGAGAATTACCAACAGAAAGGTCTACATGTGAAGATCATAGGAAGGCAAGCATAATGGAAGAAAAAGACACTACAGCAAGGATATCAAAGACAGAGCATGTGCCATCTCCCTTGGAGACGACGTGTGGTGTAACTAAATCTGCTGAAGCTCCCACATCAATAGAGAGGGAGAACATGACAAGAGCAGATAGTGCATGTGAGAAGGATAAAGGGTCTTCTCAAAGAGTACAAGAGAAAAAAGAAAACGAAAGGAGATTGGCGAAAGAAAGAGAACTTGCTGAGGAGAAGGAAAGAAGGAAATTGGAGAAAGAAAGAGAACTTGCTGAAGAGATGGAAAGAATGAAATTGGAGAAAGAAAAAGAACTTGCCGAAGAGAAGGAAAGAAGGAAATTGGAGAAAGAAAGAGAACTTGCTGAAGAGAAGGAAAGAAGAAAACTGGAAGAGGCGGAAAGGGAGAGGGAGCGTAAAAAGGATAGACTTGCTGTTGAAAGAGCGACAAGAGAAGCACATGAGAGAGCATTTGCTGAAGCGCGTGAGAAGGCAGAAAAGATGGCTTTGGAAAGAATTACTGCTGCACGGCAACGGGCATCTGCAGAGGCCCGAGAGAAAGAAGAGAGAGCAAGTGTTCAAGCCACTGCTGAAAGGGCTACGAGAGAAGCTAGGATAAAAGCAGAACGTGCGGCAGTTGAGCGAGCAACTGCTGAAGCTCGGGAGCGGGCAATAGAAAAGGCAAAGGCTGAGAAGGCTCTCGCAGAGGCAAGAGAACGGAGGGAACGATACAAATCCTCTTTCAAGGAGAGTTTCAAGTCCACCAATCAGGTAGTGTATTTCGTTGGTATGGTCCATTGTGTGATGCAGTTTGAAAATTCAGACTACTATGCAACCTTGTTTTCTTTTTGTTTCCCCTTTTTAGAGAAAATGCTGACTAGATATAAATCTGGGTTTTGGATACAGGATATTCGTCAGGAGTCACAATTCCAGAGGGCACCTTCTGGTAATTTCATTCGAAACCCAGATTCTGGCAACAGAGGTACTTAATATATTCAAGACTATTGTAAATCATGTTTTCCGAGGAAGCCTTGCATGCATTTTGTAAAAATATATTTGGTTGTTACTAGTCTAATTTTCTGCTCTTTGATATTTATTGGCAGCAGTGGTTGAGGTTGAGTCCGCTTTAAGACATAAAGCAAGATTAGAGAGGCATCAACGCACAGCTGAGCGTGTGGTATAGTTGATACTCCTTTCTGGGTTTTATTTCATTTTTTTGCCTTATGTTTGTCAGTGGTTTGGTGACGTGCACATTCCCTATTTTCAGACAAAAGCGCTTGCTGAGAAGAACATGCGGGACCTGCTAGCTCAAAGAGAGCAAGCAGAGAAACATGTAAGACATTTACACACAGAGGACATTCTTACTGTATCTGCATTTATTCATAGTATTGGTGTTTATGCATTTCAGAGGTTGTCTGAATTCCTGGATCCTGAGATCAAGAGATGGTCAAACGGAAAGGAAGGAAATCTGAGGGCCTTGCTATCCACATTGCAATACGTAAGCAGTTAAATTTCATGCACCTTTTAAATCCATAACATAGTACATGGAAAAGGTTATCATGTGTTGCTCTGTTTTCCCTGGCAGATTCTTGGTGCTGATAGTGGCTGGCAACCGGTGCCACTGACGGATCTCATTACAGCTGTTGCTGTGAAGAAAGCTTACAGGAAGGCAACCCTATGTGTCCATCCAGATAAATTACAGCAAAGGGGCGCTACAATCAGACAGAAATACATTTGTGAGAAGGTTTTTGATCTTCTTAAGGTATGCGCTTTGTCCACATTGAATGCTCTGGTCATTTGGAACTCCATTAGAGCAACCCTTTCTATTTATGGCTGCATTTCTGGAGTCTCCTTTTCTTTCTCTTGTGAGTACTTTAGTTACAGAACTTTGGTTTATGATTTTCTAAACTTGCTGCGAACGTCCTAGATAATTATGCTAGATAATTTCCTGTGCTTCTGCACAAGTCATTCCCTTTTTCTCAACTCAAGCAGACGCTGGTGTGCCCCTTGTGTCTTACCTGTTAACCACAACTGAAAAATGCACGCACATTCACGGAGGCAATTGCAAAGAACTTTTACAAGTAAACAGACACTTGATGCACGTTTTTGCTTTGTTGGAACTCTGTTCGAAAACTTGGCATTGCCTGCAAACCAACTGTTTTTTTTTATTGGTGAAATGCTGCTGCAAAAACTTCATTTCTGGATAGGCGGCCTTTCCTTCTTCACACTCTTATTTGTGCCATGTGATGATTCAATATCAGTAAATGAAGCAGGAAAAAGGGAGAGAAACTTTGCTCACCCGCTGCCACCTATTTTGCAGGATGCTTGGAACAAGTTCACATCAGAGGAGCGCTAGGGTGGAAGGGAGCTAAGCGGCCGCTTATTTTGAGGCAAGCGATTCGTTATTAGTATATTTATATAGCGACATCGTTAGTTTCTTGATTCAAAAATTGATGTAAATATGCAGTTGTAGCCCTAGATATCCATGTCAGAAACAGCGCAAATCGTGCTGGTTACTACCTTAACTCAGAATCAGTTCAGCAAAAAGAGCCCCATTGCTTCTAAGGGCGTCCACAAGGGTTTGCTCAAATCGCCAGCTTAGGTGGCGCTCAAATAGAATAAAAAAAAGGAACTCCATCTGCATGCCATGGATAGACGTGAAAAGCAGAGAGTCGGCATTCATCGATATCAGTGCGAGACTATGCTTGCCTCCTCGCTAGCGAATCCTTTTTCTATCCTCTCTCCGCCACATCGGATAGGTTTTGATGGGAGCTGACGACTTCACAGTCCGTTGGAGACGTCCTAAGACTACCCGCACTGCAGGATGGTAAACGTCCTTGCAGGATTGTTTTACCGGATGGAGACCCCACAACGGGGTACGCTACACCGCCAGCTCCTTCGCTATCCTCGAGCGCGTCCGTCAAATTCCCAGGAATACCGGACCAACGGTAAAGGACGAATGAGTCCCGCGCTCGTCCTTCGGCCGTGCTCGTCCTTCGTGAGAACTCCGCGGAGAAGGCCGGTAGTTGCGTGCTCGCCGGATGGAGCGTCGCCGCTGCTCGCCTGCGGAGGAGGAGCTGCTCCCTTCGCTTCCCGATGACGACGACAGCGCGGGATCGAGGAGCCGCGACGGTGCTGGAGGCGGCCTCGTCTCCGGCGAGCAGCATGACGGCCTCGGCTGCGGCGGAGGTGCCCCGTCTCCGACGAGCAGCACGACCATATCGCAGCGCACAGCGGCCCCAATCGAGCGGAGGCTGCGCACGGCCGGGTCCCACATCGGCGCTGCTCCTCCGAAATCGCCTCCCTGAAGTAGCAGCAGCGCGCGCGACCCGGCCTCCCGCACCGTCGCGCGCAGGCGAGCCGCCGCCGCCACGACCACGCGCCGGCGACGCTCCGGCCACAAAGAAGAGCAGAGGAGGAGGCCGAGCCCGCCCCCGCCGCGCGCTCGCCGGCGCGCGCTCCGCCGGTTCTGCTCCGCCCCTGCCGCGTGAGGAGGCCGGCGCCGGCGCTGCTCCGCCCCATGCTCGCCGGCGCTGCTCCGCCCCCGCCGCGCGAGGAGGCTGGCCCCGCAGCGCTCCATCCTGGCGTGCGGTTGCGGGAGTCGGAGGAGACCACACCGTTGGGGGCAGGGGAAAAGAAAGGGAGAGGGAGAAGAAAGGAAGAAGAGAGAGACCGGTGGGGACTGGTGGGGAGAGAGAAGAAAGGGAGAGAGAGGGGGATGGTGTATGACATATGGGACCCATAATATAGAGAATGGAATATAGAGGATGGATGAGTGCGGAGAAATTGGATACAGAGGATAGAATTTTGATGACTAGGACGGAATATTCATTTTAGAGGATGAATATAGAGGATGAAGAGTGCGGATAGTCTAAGACCACCTGCACTGCTGAACTGAATCCCATCCTCTACGTCTCCACATCAGCAGTTACCGTATCAGATATGAAAAAATGAGCTGCAGCGGTGTGCGCTATGCACGCGCTATCCAAACATCCACCGCTATTTCTGGCGCTATAGAGGGTGTACTTTATGGCAGAGCAAACGGCGCATGCGTGAGAGAGAGGAAAGAGGAGAGAGGTGACAACGGCGGGCCCCACTTGTTTTTTGTAACAAAAAAATGTCATAACTCACAAACCAAAACATCAAATTAAATTCCGATTGCACCATTAAATTCGTTTCAATAAATTCTTCAAAACAAGATCTCACATGGATATATTTAGATAAAGTAACAAGTGGGCCCACAGTGGATAGAGGATGATATAGAGGATGAATGAGTGCGGGAGAATTGGATATAGAGGAGAGAATCTTGATGACTAGGGTGTATAGAGGATGAATATAGAGGTTCATGAGTACGGATAGTCTAAGTCCCAAGTCTCCAGCTCGTGCAGTTTGCTGAGTAGCAGCTGCGGCAGCAAGCCCCCGATGCTTCCACCTCCCCGACGGCAATGGCTGGTCTGTTGTTGTCGTTGCCAAATTTTTGTTGTCAGATTAGGTCGAGTCATGGGTCGAAAATTATAACTTGCATCTACGGTTCTACTCCTCAATGCAATGCATTGGTAGAATCGGGTTATTTTTCGGGCGGATTGGATTGAATTGGTCAGGTCGGATAGCCCATGATCAGATTTAGATCCTTTTTGGTACAGCTTCAGTTTGACTGTGTCAGCAACACTCCTATGGTGGCCACTGAACAAGGCGGCAAGAAGGACGACGTCGAGCCAGAGCGCAGACACGACGTCGCGAAGACAGAAGAGGCCACTCATGGGCCGAAACGTGGAACTTGAGCAAGGAGGCCCAACATGCGTGTCCAAGGCCCAGAATAGGCGTGACCAACCCGCCGGCGAAGCCGTGAGCAAGTAGTTAAGTAGCTGAGAGAAGGGGAGGAAAAAATCATCAACATCAGAACATTGTAATCTTAAGCACTCCTCTGTTATATGAAATTCGTCTAGACTATCCCCTGCTGTGCTCTTCGATCAATATTCTGTTCCTCCTATTGCTCTTGCTATCATCTGGTATCAAAGACAACCGATCCTCTCCGTTGTCCCCGCTTTGAATCGTCGATCCTTGCACAACCTCGGGTTGTAGAGATTGGCGTGATCACATCGATCCCCAATTTCCGTAATTCCCAGCCGCGCGGATCCGATTCGTTAGCCACGACCTGGAGCAGCCTACCCAGTGCACCCCGCCACACCACCTCCGCCGCCGTCGCCACATCCCCACTATACCAGGTTCGCGTGACGCCGGGGCGCCATGAATCCAGAATCGAAGCTCCTCCTCAATGAGATGCACAAGCTCTTCGCCAAGGCGGATCGCAAGTGGGACGCCCGATTCGCCGATATGGATCGGAAGTGGGACAACCGCCTCGTCGATAGCGAGCAGCGCATCGAGCAGCGCTTCGTCGAGTTCGACGACACCATCACCAAGCGTCTCTCCACCGCCGACAAATCCATGGCCTAGTGCTTCGTCGAATCCGACCTCAACTGGGAGCGCCGCATCACGGACTCTGAGGTTCGCTAGGCGGATCTCATCGCACACATCGAGAAGCGTCAGGACGACCGCATCGACTCTGTGATTCAGGCCACGGGTGACCTGCAGTCCTGGAAGCAGGAGTCCGAGGGCGCGGTGTACGACCTCAAGCTCAAGATGACCAAGCTCACCAAGTACTACAACCGATCTGTCCTCGACAATCCGTCTACGTCGACCGGTCTGTTCACCGTCATCTCTCCTCAGGTGGAGCAAGCCACCGCTGCCTCTTCTGCGGAACTCACGGCTGCTCGGCCCAGCGGGCACTACGTCTTCACGACTACACGAGTGGATGGTGCAGGGGATTGGAACTCCCCAAACCATTCCCCGTCCAATGTACGCATAACACTACCATTCCTATGGCAATTCCCCTTGGTTATGTTCCTGAGGAGTCAATGGTAACCCACGCTTGCCTAAATTCAATTTCCCAACCTATGATGGCGAAACCACCAAGCTCTGGATTACCCAAGCCCAAGATTACTTTGAGATGTATGGGGTTCCAACTTATCTCTGGGTCAAGGTGGCGGGCATGCATTTCAATGGGGCAGCGAAACGCTAGATCCAATCCTTAGAGCAACCTCGCTAGCTTGCTTGGACTGAATTCTGTAAACTCTTGATGGATCGCTTTGCCCACGATCAGCATGAAACCTTGCTTTGCCAAATGTTTCATATCCAGCAAACCACCTCAGTCACCGACTATATCAAAAAATTCTCCACCAATGTCGACCAACTTAAAGCCTACACCCACCATCCTGATATGCAAACCTTCACGACTCGCTTTGTGGATGGCTTGCGTCCTGATATACGCATTGTTATGGCTATGCAACGTCCTCCAAACCTCGATATTGCGTACTCTTTGGCTTTGTTACAGGAAGAGGTGGCAGAACCCATGAAGGCGTATGAATATCCTTGGCATGCCGCCGTTCAGGGATACAAGAACAATTACCGCAACGCGGGCTTTCAGCATCGTCCTCAGCAAGCTACGCAGGCAATTGAACAAGCACCAGCTGCGGCACAACCACCTACAACAACAACTGATAAACTGTCCGAGTTGCGGCAGTTTCAACGAGCTCAAGGTCTATGTGACCGCTGTGCTGAGAAATGGTTCAAGGGCCACAAGTGCCCCCAAACAATTCAACTCCATGCTATGCAAGAGCCGTGGGACTTGCTTGCTCTGGAAGAATTATCTAAACCGAATGATGCAAAAGACACTACAAATCCTCCTCGCCCTGTCACATGATGCTCAGATGGGGTCACACAATGTCAGAACTATTTAGTTCTAGGGTACTGTACATGGCAAACTTGTTGTCGTCCTGGTTGATTCCGACAGTTCTTCTTCATTTCTGGCAGCATCTGTTGTCGAGCAGTTGCCTCATCTTCGTCGTATTCCAGTCACTGCTTCAGTGAAGATCACCAATGGCCAGATTTTGCGGTGCGCAGCCTCTGTTCCAAAATGCTCATTTGTTCTTGCAGGACATCATTTTCAGCATGATCTCAAGATTTTGCACCTTGATTCATATGATATCATTTTTGGAATGAATTGGCTGGAGAAGTACAATCCAATGCATATCCACTAGAAGGCTAAATGGATTTCATTGCCATATCATGATTCCACCGTGATATTGCAAGGCATGACCACATCTGTGGACACTGACATGGTCTTTCAGCTCATTTCTAAGGATGCGCCTGCTTCCTCGGAAGGTTCTCTACCACTGCCTCCTGAGATTGCTTCATTACTCAACGAGTTCCCTTCAGTGTTTGCCCCTCTGTCTTCCTTGCCACCTACTCGGTCGTGTGACCATGTCATTCCTTTGGTTAGTGGCGCCTCCCCAGTGAATATCAGAGCATACCGCTACCCTCCAACACTTAAAGATGAGATCGAGCGTCAAGTTCGTGACATGCTCGACAAGGGATTCATTCAGCCCAGTACTTCGCCATTTTCTTCGCCAGTTCTCTTGGTCCAGAAGAAAGACGACACTTGGCGTTTTTGTGTCGATTATCGCTACCTCAATGCTATGACCATCAAGTCTGTGTACCCCATTCTGGTGTTTGATCAGCTCATGGATGAGTTGGGTTCAGCCAAGTGGTTCTCCATCTTGGATTTACATTATGGTTATCATCAGATACGCCTGCAGGCGGGAGAGGAATTCAAAACATCTTTCTCCACACACGCCGGTCATTATGAGTTCACAGTGGTTCCCTTCGTCCTCTCTGGTGCACCAGGAACATTTCAAGGGGCGATGAACTCCACCTTGGCCCCTCTCCTCAGGATATGTGTGGTAGTCTTCTTTGACGACATCTTAGTCTACAGTCGAACTTATGAAGAGCACATTGTACATCTTCGTGAGGTCCTTAATTTGCTGGCCAAAGATCAATGGATTGTCAAGCTTAAAAAGTGTCATTTCGTTCAGCAGGAAATTCATTACTTGGGGCATATTCTCAGTGGCAATGACATTCGTACTGATCCTGACAAGGTAGCAGCAGTCTCCAATTGGCCGCAGCCTACTTCCACTAGAGAACTGCGTGGATTTCTAGGATTAGCTGTCTTCTAGCGAAAATTTGTACGCCACTTTGCCATCATTACGAGGCCTCTCACCAATCTGTTGAAGAAGAATGTCCTTTTCGTCTGGACCTAGGATCATCAGATCGCTTTTCATACTCTCAAGGAAGCCTTGTGTACTGCCCCGGTTCTGGCGATTCCAGACTTAACCAAACCTTTTGCCATAGAAAATGACGCCTGTCACAATGGTGTCGGGGCAGTCCTCCTTTAGGCGGGCCATCCACTAGCTTATGTAAGCAAACCCCTGGGTAGCAAAACTCAAGGCCTCTCCACATACGAAAAAGAGTATCTGGCGATTCTCGTTGTTGTGGAAAAGTGGCGCTCTTACCTACAACTCACCGAGTTTGAGATACACACTGACCAACAGGCGCTGGCGCATCTGAATGATCAAAGGTTACACATTGTCTGGCAACAGAAAGTGTTCACCAAACTCTTGGGGCTCAGATATCGCATCGTGTATAAGAAAGGCTTTGACAATAGCTCCACTAATGCTCTATCCAGGCGACAACATCCTTCCAATGACTGCTTTGCCTTGTCCCTGGTAACGCCAGAATGGTGCACGGAGGTCCATCATGGCTATCAGTCTAACCCTCAGGCGCTCAAAATTATAGCTAAATTGAGTCATCAGGCTGATTCAGTTCCACACTTCTCGATGGATCATGGCCTCTTACATTACAAATAGAAGCTGTGGATTAGCAACAATTCCTCAATGCAGCGTCAGTTGATCTCCCAAATGCACAGTTCTACCATTGGTGGTCACTCGGGTGTTCCAGCGACTGTCAAACGTTTACAAGGTCTTTTTGCTTGGCCAGGGTTACGGAAGCATGTCTAGGACTTTGTGACAAGCTGTACCACATGTCAGCAGGCCAAACTGGAGCGTGTCAAATATCCTAGCCTCCTTCAACCCCTTCAGACACCTTCTTCGGCATGGCAGGTTATCTCTCTTCATTTCGTTGAAGGCTTACCTCAATCTCATGGGTACAATTGCATCTTGGTTGTGGTCGACCTTTTCTCTAAGTACAATCATTTCATAGCCATAAAACACCCCTTCACCGCTTTGTCAGTTGCCAAAGTCTTCATGATCAACATTTACCGGTTGCATGGGGGAAAGCTCAAGTTTGGTTTTGGTAATTAATGACACCAAGTTGCTAATGCCATTGTGTCAAGTGAATTGAGTTAAGCATAACAACACATGTGATGAAGGAGCAAGGAGCATGATGGTGATGACCATAAGATCACAAGTGCATGAAGATAAAGATGATGGTTAACATATATATAGGTGATGGACAAGGAATGAGATGATCAAGGCAAAGGTATAATCATAGGATTCTCTTTTGCCAGTCTAAAGATGAGTAGAGAAGTGATTGACCGGGTTTAGGATTGATAGCCGACTATCAAGAGGGGCAATCACAGTCATCTCATAAATCAAGTGTTACTAGGTCCATATTCTTGAGCATATGCATTTAGGATCTAGTGTGATGCTAACTCATTCAAAAATATTTGAGAAAATGGTAACACACGAGTACAAGATGGTGAACACTTGGTGGTGTTAGCACATTAGCGAAGGAGGTGGAGTTTAAGGGGTAGAGAGGGGTTTGGGTTCCTCTCTCCACTGCGCCTATTTGTGGAAGTGAAACGTCTATTTTTCACTGCGCCGGAGACGAAGAAATGGAGGCGAAAGGAAGCCACTAGGGTGACCGGACGCTGGATCGGACGCGGCTGGCGTGTCGGGTCAGTTCAACCGACAGGTGCGCGGGGCGAAGTGCAAGGGTTTGTGACCGGAGCGTCCGTGGCTCCATGGGACAGGCGCGTCCAGTCACGCACCCAGGGGAGCAGCGCGAGGGAAAGGATTGATCGGACGCCAGGACGCGTCCGGTCACATCCGACCAGACATGTCCGGTCGACGAAATCGCTCTCTGGACCCTTTCTATACTCAAATCGGACGCCGCGTGTAACACGTTCGGTCAATTCTAGTGTCGCGTCCGGTCATGCTATGACTGAGAAGGTAACGTTTCGTGACCGTTGGAGATCGAACGAACGAAATTTAAAACGGGACACGTGGCGGGCATCGGCGAAGTCGCGCAAGTGTGATCGGACGCTGTGGCCGCGTCCGGTCAGCGCGCGCAGAGCAGTTTTTTGAGCCTAACGGCTCTATCTTTGAGGGCTGGCTATAAATAATTGTTTGGCTAGCCTTGGGACTGTCCTCCTGACTCTTTGAACACTTGAGACATACTTTGAGCTAGAGAACATCCTTTCCACTCATCTCCTTGCTTAATTGTGCATCCTAGTGAGATTGAGTGAGATTCAAGTGCATTGCTTTGAGAGTTGCATCTAGTGGCAGTTGATCTATTGAGTTGGCTGTGGATTGCTGGTTACTCTTGGGTGTTTCCCGACGTCCTAGACGGTTTGGAGCAGCGGTGGTGTTGAGCTCGTGGTTGGAGATTGTTTCGAGCCTCACCGGTGGATTTGTGAGGGGTTCTTGAGCCTTCCCCGTGGGAGATCGTAATTGGCTACTCTAGTGAATTGCTCGTGGCTTAGAGCATCCCCATCTTGTGTTGGATGTGCGGCACCCGCTGAGGGTTTGGCTTTGGAATGCCAATTAGCTCATGATCCATCAAGTGGGTGTATCGCCACAACGAGGACTAGCTTGCCAGGAGGCAAGTGAACCTCGGTAAAAATCTTGTGTCATCTCTTACCGAGGATTCTCTTGTAACTGTGATTGATTCATTGCTATATATCTACTATTCAATGTTGGTATAAGAATCTTTCACTTGCTCATCTCCTTTGTGCTCTATCTCTTATTTATCTTGTGTAGCTTCTATATTACCTAGGAGTAATTAGTCTAGTGACATAGCTTTGTTGTTGTGGATTAGAGATTATAGCTTTCATATCTACTAGAATTGTTTAGGTGGCTTGTATAGTATAGTTGAGCTAGTACTAGAGAAGTTTTGCTATTTGTTTTACTAATATCTTGATTTAGTGAAGTTTGTAGAATTTTGAAAAGACTATTCACCCTCCTCTAGCTATTTAGGACCTTACAATGGGTTGCCTTCAGCCATTGTCTCTGACCATGATCGCATTTTTACCAGTCAATTGTGGCGTGAGCTTTCAGGCTGGTTGGTGTTGAGCTTTGGATGAGTTCATCATATTACCCTCAGTCTAATGGCCAGACTGAGCGCATGAACCAATGCATGAAAATGTTCCTGCGGTGCTTTGCCAATGCTGTTCCTACCAAGTGGTTTGAATGGCTACACTTAGTGGAGTTTTGGTATAACACAACTTGGCATTCCTCTATACAGCAGTCTCCGTTTCAAGCTCTATATGGCCAATCACCGAGGCAATTGGGCATTGATAGTACTGCTACCTGTCAGGTGGAATCTCTGGACGAATGGATGAAACACAAATCAGTCATGCAGGCTCTGATCCAGCAGCATCTCCACCGCGCTAAGACCCGCATGAAAGTGCAGGCTAACAAAAATCGCACTGAGAGATCCTTCAATGTGGGCGACTGGGTTTATGCCAAATTGCAGCCTTATGTGCAGACGTCTGTGGCACCTCGCGCCAATCAAAAACTGGCTTATCGTTTCTTCGGGCCTTACCAGATACTACAGAAAGTTGGCTTTGTGGCTTACAAACTTCTTCTGCCTGAAGGCTCCACCATCCACCCGGTCCTTCACGTCTCACAACTGAAAGGGGCCGTGCCTGTGGCATTGCCAGCCTCACCATTACCAGTTTCTTTTGATGGCCTGCAGGTTCCGGAGCGCATCTTACAGAAACGCGTCGCCAACACTACATCAGGAGTGCGCCTTCAAGCCCTTATTCAGTGGTCTGGTCTTCCTGCCGCTTTGGCGTCCTGGGAAGACATCGAAGCCCTGCGTCAGCGCTTTCCACGTGCACCAGCTTGGGGGCAAGCTGGTTCTTATTAGGGAGGGGATGTCAGCAACACTCCTGTGGTGGCCACTGAACAAGGCGGCAAGAAGGGCGACGTCGAGCCAGAGCGTGGACACGACGTCGCGAAGACAGAAGAGGCCACTCATGGGCCGAAACGTGGAACCCGAGCAAGGAGGCCCAACATGCGTGTCCAAGGCCCAGAATGGGCGTGACCAACCCGCAGGCGATGCCGTGAGCAAGTAGTTAAATAGCTGAGAGAGGGGGGGGGGGGGTCATCAACATCAGAACATTGTAATCTTAAGCACTCCTCTGTTCTATGAAATTCGTCTAGACTATGTCCTGCTGTGCTCTTCGATCTATATTTTGTTCCTCCGATTGCTCTTGCTATCATACTGTGACACGGTTCGTCTGCCGGACAGAAATAGCTGGCTCTTCTAGCTCGATCGGTGAGAGTTGGAATGGCTGAGCAGCTCGAGCCGGTGCCTAGTGTTCGTTTCATCAGGATGGTGATCGTGAAATCTGCAGCCGTTGAGTTTGATCTCACTGCTGACTCATTGTGCGTCTAGTATGGACGTAGTAGGGGTGAGCATGCTGTGGCACATCTAGGTTATCTATCTGATTTGATTTGTTTCTCGTTTCTTTTTTTTTCCCTTCCGGTTGTTGAACTTGGAGTTCCCTTTTGTCTCGTGTCCCTGTACTTTGCACTACTGCCTCCATCCGAAAAAACATAAAATTCTAGTTCCGTCTTTAATAAAGGAACAAACTATTTAAAATTTAATCAAATTTATAAAAAGAGTATATTTGTGATATCAATTTTAGATTACTTTAACTAAAATATGGCTCGTGTAAATAATAGTAACAATTCTTCTTATTAAATGTCTTGCTGTGATAGTTGCTAGACTTAAAGAATACTGTACTCCGTAAGAATTATGGGTTGAGATACCCACTCCTCTCTTTTCCAAGAGAATTTTCTGGTGTTATTTATTGTATCGTTTCCAGTCATAAAACAGCATGGTATGCACGATGCTAGCCATTCACTTTGAGTGGTAATTAAGCAAAAGCATGCATGTGTTTATGGCTATTCACTTTGGAGTGGTAATTAAGGTGAGTGCTAAACCAAGTAACTTATGCATAATAAGTGATAGTAAAAGGCATGGATAGTGCTTGAAATGACGTGCAAACTCTCACGTTTAAGCATGGGCTAGCATGAGTATACAAGTGGCTAGCATGCATATGATGATCCAATGTTAGTAAAAGTAAAAGATAACACACATGAAAGTAGACTACTTTTATCTTCAAGAGAATAAAAAATGTAAGAAGGAAGTGGGGAGAGAAATATTTTCAAGAAGCAAGAAGTAAACATGGTGCATGGTGAGTTTGTGTTATTTGGCACATGAATAGTTTATTTGTGCCACACACATATCAAAGGTGTCTATTTTGATTAAATTAATTTTTTCTAATGCGATCTTTAAGCTTCCACGAATTGGTTTTTATGTTAACAATTAAATAAGAGCCCGTTTGGATCTCTAGAATTGAATCTAAATCATAGTATGTATAGAACTAGGAATGACGGCAATTCCAATAAATTCTAGTGAAGCAAAGCACACATAGGTACAATAATAGATTTATAGCCAAGCTAGTCAGCATTTTTTGCTAATGTGAAGGAGAGAGGAGAGGAAAGAGAAGAGAGCTTGACTCTCATGCAAGCAATAAGCTAGGCACAGAACTATAGGCATATGTAGGCCCAAACAAAAGTGTATGTGGGAAGGAATATGAAAGAGAAAGTAAGACATTGTACCATAAATAATAAAAAACTTTTCTAAAGCCAAATAAAAGACAATTATTGTATAGTTTGGCTCTTATGACTTGACTTATAGCTAAACATTTGGCTCTATTATTGGCCATGCTCTAAGTAAGATTCCTAGCCTAAAAACGGAAAGGCTGATTCCATTCTCTTTCTTTTTTACTATTTATTACTCGCTTGATGTCCCCTCATACGAAGCAGTTGCCTGTTGTGTGCATCCTTGGAACCATCGGACAGCCACAACACCATCAGCGAGGTGGAAAGAGCACTATCTAGCACGCTTACTCGATGATCCCGGAAAGACTTTCAATTCAAGGGACCCAAACAAGCCGTAAGTGATATTATAAAAATATATTCTATGACCATGGTTCTAATTTTATATTATAAATACTGATATTCTTAATTCTTTTATAACCAAATCTGATCAAATCAAACTCCAAGACGGTTTTGAGTCGATACTACACGCTAGAATAATATTCTTTTTCAAACGGAAGGAGTATTTGTCATAGTAAGATCATGACGGTGTAAGTCATTGATCCCAAATCATCAGCACGTTTCCATAACAAACAGACTCATGAGTCATGGACTGACTCATCAAGAAAAATGTGTACAATTAATACTGTACGCCACAAACCGCTCGGTAGACCAGATTCTGATCGTTTCCCAGCGTTGGGCTTGGACCAGACTGAGAGCTCAAACCAAACCTTGTGGTGTCTAGTACCCAAATCCCAAAGATTTGGTTTAGAAAATATTACATATTATATGGACTAAATTTCTCCTGAGTACAAAGTCTATATTTAGACTTGTGCTGAGTCATGTTTTTTACCTTTTAATCATAAAAATATCTATCTATAGAATAAAGTGATAGCATTATCAGCATAAAGATTATATAGCATTACTATATTCATTTATGAGAATATATTTATAGTATATCAGTTTCTAGATTTATTTAAGATAGTACTCCTATATCTCTATATAGATGTTATGCATGCAATGAATGCGCTCCGGCCTCGTCTTCCGCGGAGCACGTCATCGTCTCCGAGTCCGATTCCAATTTCCAAACGCAGCCATAGCCCTGGCGGCAGCCGATTTGTTGCCCTATATGTTCGTCCTGGATCCTAACCGTTAGACCGTATCCATTCCGACTCCAGCATCGCTGTCTTCTCGTGCCCCACGCCGCCACGCTCGCCTGGCTCGATCACCGCCCTGTCGTAGTTCTCCGACTCGCCACCGGTTTGCGATGCTCGCCAAGCGCGCCGCCGCCATCTGCGTCTTGCTCGACTGCGACGACGACGACCCCTCCAGCGCGGGGGCGGGATGGTGCAAGCGGCGGCGCCTCTGGACCACGGCGGACTACGAGGCGACGCGGGCGCTCGGGGAGGGCAGCTTCGGTGCCGTCGTCGAGGCGCGGCACCGCGCCACGGGCCAGGCCGTCGCCGTGAAGGCGCTTCGCGCGCCAGCGACTGCAGCGCCAACTGGTGGTGGGGCAGCGGCGGAGGCGGAGGCCAAAGCTAGCGCCGACGCCGTCGCCGACGAGGCGCTGCGGGAGGCCGAGTTCCTCGCGGCCTGCCGCGGCCACCCGTCCCTGGTCGGCCTGCACGCGATCGCCTTCAACCCCGGCACGAGCGAGGTCGCGCTCGTGATGGAGTGCGTGGGACCCAACCTCCACGATGTACTCAACGGCAGCCGCCACCGCGCCGGCCGCCCGTTCCCGGAGCCGCAAGTGCGGCGCATCATGCGGCAGCTCCTGGCCGGGGCCAAGCACATGCACGCACGCAAGATCATGCACCGCGACATCAAACCCGGGAACATCCTTGTCGTCGGCACCGGCGCCGGTGATGGACGCGAGCCCGTCTCCGTCAAGATATGCGACCTCGGGCTCGCCGCCTCGATCACCGACCAGCCGCCGTACGAGAGGGCCGGCACGCGGCGGTACATGGCGCCGGAGATGCTACTCGGGAAGCTCGACTACGACGCCATGGTGGACATGTGGTCGCTTGGCTGCGTCATGGCCGAGCTCCTCACCGGGAAGCCGCTCTTCTACGGGGAGGACGACAACGAGGTGCTCCGCCGGATATTCAGCGTGCTCGGCATGCCGGGGCAGAGGACGTGGCCGGCATTCAAGTCCCTCCCGCTCGCCGGCACGGTGGTCCTGCCGTCCGTTCGCCACCGCAACAGGCTGCGGCAGCTCTTGCCCAAGGAACGCCTGTCCGCGGATGGATTCGACGTCCTGAAGCGGCTCCTCTCCTGCAACGCCGACAAGAGGCCGTCAGCGTCGGCCGCACTCCGCAGCCCGTGGTTCACCAAAGACATCGACTCTACGGCTGCTGCTGCTGCTGCTGCAAAGACGGTTCAATGATCTGAAACAGAAGATGGTGTAGTGTCAATGATCTGAAACAGAAGATGGTGTAATGTATTATTATAGTGTATCTGTTATGATGTTATCCCCATTTGTGACGTGCATGCTTTTATGGTTATAGGTTACTTGTAGTGACTAGTGTAACTTGTCCACCCGCATTATGTCAGGTGCTCGTATTTTTTAGATTTATTCTAGGATTTATAACAACATTATTTTTTTTCAAAGTCTCAGAAAGACAATTATGAATCGCTTATGCTGATTTGTTGTGAGAGAAAAACATTGTTTATTTGCTGAAAAGTAGTTCAAGCGAACATGATGAATATATATGGACTCATTTTAAGACAAACATGTATCATTTCAAACACCGAGAGCTCTGAAGTTAGGCCTATAGAATGGGGCTAGGGTTTAGTGTAAGGTAAGGTTCACAAGAATTCAACGGTTTTATAGAGTGATCCCAAGAATGATGGGTTTTACCTAGCAACACTAAGGTCTTGTTTGGAAGAGCTCCTCCCCAAGGGCTCCTCCGGACCTTTTTTTTTCTCGAATACGCAAAATGTTTACGTATCTTTGTATTAAGATCGAGAAAGTTTGAATGTTACAACGACGCGCTGCATCCCCGGCGCACTAGAGAGGACATGATGTGTTACAATGTTCCCGTTCCTCCCTAGCATACCAAATTGAAGGCTCCTTCAAAACGGCTCTCACTACTCTTTTTTTCATAGAAAAACGACTTAAACAACTCCTGCTAAACCGCTCCAGAGGAGTCGAAGCCAGAGAGAAGTCCTATGAAACAGGAGCGGTCGAAACCCAATGAAGACAATAGGTCCTAACGGGCATTAGAGGCATGCTCTATATCAACAGCAATCATAGTAGGATAGCCCTAGTTCATATCACGAATAATCCCTTAGACTAAGAACGTTACTCATGCAACATTACGGCAAACACTTACGTGTACATGATGGAGAACCAGAGACGGTGAATACGCCATTTGATTATGCTCTAGGACCAAAATGAAAAAGAAGATATTACAAAACAAATGGATATTAGGAATAGGAATAATTTAAGAGTATCACCATAAGACCATTACGCAATTGAAAATAAACCATAAAATATAGATGAAAGAAAAGTGCTGCATACATGAGAACATGAAGAAAAGAATAATGAACTAGCTTAGACCCAACTAACAGGAGGAAAGAATTAGGCCCACAAAGCATCGTACGCTGGCCCACCAAAGCAGCTTTCCATGAACTGTGAGCGGCCTGTGCTCACGGCGGAGAGGGGTTGGGCCGCGCTGGTAAACAGCACAGTCAACCCCTCAAGGACCGAATGCTGGACCAGAACCTCACACAACAAAACAACTGAACAATCGAAAAGCTTAACAGTCAGCACTGTTCCCTATTTTTTCTTCATACAACAAAGAACAGGATTTTTCTTGATTGCAGGCCCCAACTCCCCATACCCCTGGCTTCTTCAAAATGCCTCCTTGCTCTGTCTGAAAATCCACAAGACTGCAACTGAGAGACTGACCACAGAACGACAAAAACAAGGATTTGGAAATCTTACAAAATCATCTGCTACCTGAAACGTTCTCCAAGAACTTATTCTGAAAGAGGCTTCCGAGCAAGAAAGAAGTACATTGGCGTGAAGATCTCCTTCCTGTAGTTATTTATACAACAGTAAGTAAACAATTGGAAAGATACAATGAAAATGTAGAGGACAGTACTGACGATTCTGCTTTCTGGTTCAGAAAAAACAGACTTACTTTCCACCCTCCACAAGACCTTCTGCAGCCTTCTCTAGGAAATTGGAGACCCTCTCGCTTCCTTGTGGGGCAAGACCAATGTATTCCAATGCCTTGACCTGAAAAAATATCAACAAGAGACTCAAATGCCCATTCAGAAAAGCTTTTACTATCCCCTAAATGTCAGCTGTCCTCCAAACATAGAGAATGATAACTGATTTGATCATTTATCAGATAGTACAAGTAACAAATGAAGCATCCAAAAATAAAATAAACTATTTATTGGCCTCACCATAGTGCGAGTAATCATTCGTCCCACAGATGTCAAACGGAAGCTACTCAAGGAAAATCGGCTCGGATCCAAGGGCAAGTACCAGGGCAAGGGGGAATCCTCAGCTAGATCCTTATCCCAAACAACCTGCATGAAAAAAACGACTTACACGCCTACACAGGTAAGCTATAAAACTACAATATATCAATCTGAAAGAAAAAAAAAAGAACATAGTATATTGCTTTGTCAATGGTGCATTTACCCCTATGTGAAATGTAAAGAACATGATCATAAAAAGGGGAAACATAGTCTATCTTACCTCAAAACCAGCATCTTTGACTGCCTGAAGACATTGCCTAGTGCTTCTGATATCTGGCAGGCCATTGCCAAGCTCAATTTCATCCTTAATCCTTTTATGGGTTGAGTTGTTTGGATCATAGTGATCAGTAATGCACCACTCATATACAGCGAAGCACTGGCCAGGCTTCAACACACGGTATATCTCCTTATAGCAGCCAACCTTTGCAACAAAATACTAATTTAGTTTTCCATTAGAAAAATATATCAAGACTGATGAAAAATCTTACTACAGAAATGACAATTTGATTAGCAATATAAATCTTATTACTGGATCAGGTGCATGACATGTCGCCTCAATTGCATAAACAGCATCAAAAGTGTTATCATCAAACGGCATCTTCATAAAGTCTGCCTGCATTACAGAGAAATATGAGCATTGTCCTTTAGCTTAACTGTAATTGAAATAACTCCACCAACAGGCAACCTTCTGTTCAAAAAGAACAGCAGCTTCACTTATATAGAAGAACATGGAAAATGTGGACAGTATTCTAAGCTCCGTCTAAAAGCATCAACCTTGCAACTTCTTTATACAGCCATGCAAATGCATAGAACTGTTAGCATAATAAGATTTGCAGTTTTGCAGAAAAAGGTCATTAATTACTTTATTATTTTCAACAGCAAAGCAGTTGCCAAAAAGATACATAAAAGAGTAGCAAGCACATACAAGAGCTAAACCAAGAAAGCAATGTGGCCTAGTCGATAGGCCAACTATACCTTGACAAAATCGCAGGTTGCACTAACTCCTGCCAACCGATTGAGCTCCTGAACATCAAAGTGTCGTGTTAGCATAAGAGCAACATGATAACTAGTGCATCAATGAAAGGTGTTAGTTTAAAAATGTGGTTTCAAATAACCTTTCCCCTGGTTATCTGGTATTCATTGTTATTCAATCCAGTAACTGAAGTTGAGCTGCATGAAAACCATTTGCATGATTCAGTTAGCCATGGGGCTATAACAGAAAATGAATCAAATACTGAAATGAAAGAAGGCAGTGCTCTAAATAAACAAAGAGTGAAGGTGCCATCCCTCCAAAGCAAATTGACCACAAGTGCCACATGCCAACTTTTAACTGATATAAATATTAATCAATTCTAATACATAGGCCAAGGACATCAGAATTCACCAGCATTAAAGAACTTTAACTTGAGAATCTGACCTAAATCTTGCAATTTCTCTCAGTGGTCCACCTATTCCGCAGCCCACATCCAAAACCTACAGTTAAAAAAAAAAGGAAAGCACTCATCCTCTAGTCATGCAAGAGCAGAAAAAACAATTCACAGACAGATTCAATAGGAGAACTGACCTTCATTCCTGGTTTCAAGCCAAGCTGCAGGGCAAGAAAATGCTCATGACGCTTGATGCTTTCACGTAAGGATTCTCCATTCCATCTAACATAATCAGCATAGTTCAATTACCATGGACCACTAGTAAGCATAACCTATGTTACCTTTTTTTAGAGTAGGCAATAAAACACTTATTCATTCTGAAAAATCGAAGGCCAACAATATAATTTTTCTGCAAGGAGGTTCTCTCTTAAAGTAGAAAGAGAGGTTCTGCAAGGACTTCTCACCTGTGAGCAAAGTGGAAGGATTCACCCCAGCCATACTCATAGAAGCTAGTGGCAAGATCATAATATTTGTTAACCTAATAAATCAGAAAAAAAAATCAAATGCTGATATTTATCTATCTCCAATATATAAAACACTATGAAATAAATAGCCTCTCATAGTCTCACTCCAATGCTCTTATCATTCACCCTAAGGTCAAGCAGAACAAAAAAACAGTTTCAGCACCATGGATCTGTTAATACTTGTATTGAGTGATGTGCTGCCAATACTTCACGTTATTTTTAGAATAACATCTAGTCATCTATCCTCAAGGCAATCTAGTTGAGCAGAATTGCAAGCTGGCAAACCTTTAGCTGTAGCAGCTGCAGTTTATCTAAAAAGCTACAGTACAACTAGAATAAGGGGCATCCAATTTGTAAAAACCAAAAGGTCTCTTTGAAAGGTCCTACTACCATATCAGTGTAGTTGGACTTTCTTGCTTCCTCCTTCCCTCCATAATATCCATGATATTTCTCATACCTTGTAAAACAATTTTAAAATAAAATCAGCATAAAACAAACATGACTACTGGACGGATATTTCTTCATAAGGGAATGAACATGATATGAAGCAGGATGCTAGTTCCATTCAGCAGCTTCTATAGTATGTTTCATCCAAAGATGACAGATGAGTATCTTGATGCTCAGTGGTATCTACTGCATGAAAGGACAGGTTGACAACTTAACCTGACATGCTCTTGTAAAAAAAAAAACTGACATGTGTTGATCTAAGTTGAGCTAACACTGCGCCAGAATATAAGCTAAGCTAACAACGTTGTGTTCTACAGTTCATGCAGTACAGTACTATATGAATGGAACAGAAACAGTTTGCATGGCCAGTACTAGACGAGCAGAAAGATAGTGACATCCTGGTCATACAACCTCAGATGCACATTTATTAGTCCAACCACTAAACATGAGAATAGGTAACAACCCCGTACACCGTACAGGTCAAGGGCAACGTACTCCCTCCGTCCCATTGACAGTGTCGTTTGAAAAGCGTGCCCCCCTCACAAACACGTTTCCCGGGCGACACTTTCGATGGGACGGAGGGAGTAGACATCAAGTACTAGTTGGTGAGCTGTGACACAAAGCACACGGTTCTTGATTCAGAAAGCCCACATCTAAAAAAACAAATGAATATCATCTTAAAAACTATCCTACAAAACATAAAAAAACATAAGGATTCAGTTGTTTTATTTCAGACATACAAAGACAATTGTGCAGGCGAACTACACTGATGCTTGCAAATGTGAGTCCACAGAACAGAAAGCAGCTGCAATTATATATGACGTGAAGTACAGTCAACTCCTCTGGCTCGTTTCTTCCCAAACATCATCGGGAGATTCACAATATCCACAAAAGAGTACAAACATCATGGCGGCCACACAGAGCTGTGACTGTGAGTGATGAGATTCAGATACATACTCATCGACTGCCGATTTGACTTCCGCCTTGGTGATCTTCCCTCCGAGGCCAGATGCAAGATCCAGGGCTCCCGACTTCGACATCGTGGACTCCGCCGCCGCAATGGATCAAATCAGGGGGCAGACCTAGTAAAGACACTGGTGTATACATGTAAAACCAATCATTTTTTGCAAAAATAAAAAAATAAAAAAATGGAAGTTAGTAGGCATGCATTGCATACACTTGTAGTTAGATCAGATCCAAATGCAGATAGCCAAGCAGTTTAAGTTAGGGTTCGTGTGCTCGGTTTCGCACAGCAGGAAGGGAAGAGAAGCGGACAAGCGGTCGGCATACCTGTGCGTGCTCGTCGCCCGGCGGTCGCGTTGCCGCTGTCGTTGTCGCACGCGCACGAGAAAGAGCGCACGCGGGGTGAACGGGAGAAATAGGCTAATGGTGAAGCAGGGGCTCTTCGGTTAAGGCCATCGAGCCTCTGTTTGGAGGGTTTCGTCCATGTTTATTTTATTTTATTTTATTTTAGCATAAAAAACTAGCAATAATATTTTATTTTTTTGAAAAAAATAGTAGTGTTTTATTAAAACACGATCTAAACTAAATTTTCAACCAATAGCCATTTTAGTTGCGCCAAACACGGTGGCACAACTTAGTCACGTCCATGATCACAAAATTTCTACAACAATTAGATTGTGGAACAAGGATCGAGAAATGTGGTATGCTTCTTAAGAAAGATTTCCATACGAAGTAACAATGCAAATTGCCAACACATCACAAACACCGGCCAAAGAACAAATCCCAAGAGTGTACAACAAATGAAACACAAACTTGCTTGTTCCTGACAACTAACGACAATTATTCTTATACTAACACGAACGTCTCTCAAACATGCATGCACGCCCTTATCAGTTCTGCTTAGGATAGCAGTCCATTCAATCCTCACCTGCAGTTTATAAGCACCTTCACGATCGGAGCAAATGTAATAATCATCTAGATAACCTAGAGCGAGCTCAAAGCATACAACTTCACAACCACCTCCTCCAACACAAACTCGAAGCAACGATTTTTCCTCTACCGGGACAGCTACCAAAAAGCGAGATAACACGACTGATCCATCATCTGAGTGTTGCTTCAGTGCCTTCCACCTAACTGTCATACAAAACGATTCACAGTCTGTTCGCTTGGCTAAAAATAAGCGGCTGAAAGTACTGTTGGCTGGTTTGTTGTGAGATAAAAATACTGCTGACTGACTGAAAATAAGCGGCTGAAAACTTAAGCGAACATACTTTCAGTTCCTATTTCCGCTAGTCCAAGCAGTAACTTCGCCACTGACAATTCACTGAAAAAATCACTTGATGGTCCATCCAAAATATCGGCCGCAAGGTTGGCTGCAACAGCGAGTGGCACGCATGTAAGCCAACTACACCGTGCTATGCCAACTAGTGAGGTCCCGGGTCATGAGTTCTTTTCATGGCTGAGAAAACCTCAAGGTCTATTACACCTTTGCTAAAATAAAATCTGTGTCGCTTGCAGAATCGTCGCTCTTAATCTTCAAGTTGATATCGGAAAACATACCACTTGTCACTGCAAGTCCTCGGCACGGGCACGAGTCTGTTAACTTTAACATATCCTTCTACAAAATGGTTTATGATTAGGAAAAAAAAATGTTACGATATGTCATCAAATATAATTAGGAGTTGTTTTTTTTCTTAATGCAATTTTTTTTTGGAATAAGGGGTTACTTATGCCCCCGGCCTTATTAGAAGGCTTAATAGCGGGTAAGGAGCCGCACGGGAGCCAGCGCTCGAACCACGGGCGGGCAGCCCGAGCCCCTGCTCAGCTCCGCTCCGTTTTCTTCTTAATGTAATTTTATGCACGAGTTGAGTCAATATGCAATTTTTGAATAATTTTAATATGGAACTTGAATGCACACAACATTTTAAAGGTAGTTATGTAAATACAGACAAACTACATATGGATTTAATAGGTAAATGCAACCATGATAAATTTTTTATGGAGACTACTAGATCACTGTTCATCTAAACGCCGTTTAGTCCGTTTAAACACCATTTAAACGGTAAACAGAAGTCAACCGTGTTGCTTAGGCCCTAAACGGTGAATTAAACGGTTGGACCGTTTAAACCCGTTTAAACCGTTCAATCCCGTCTAAACGGTCTAAATAAAATCAGATTAAATGTGATTAAATGAGCTAAACAATCATTTAATACATAATTAAGTGAATTAAAGGACTACGTCTATCACAATCAACATGAAACTAATTAACATTGTAATTATATGAAGTGTTGTGGGATTTAAATTTATTCCAACAAGATTATTTGGTAGAATATTTGATTTTTACATGTGTAAATATATATGGGTTCTAGCAAATTTTATTTTTACCTACATAAAGATGTATATTTTATTGTTATTGTACAAAATCGTTTAGACCGTTTAAACACAATTTTAACGGTCTAAACGCTAAACGAAGGGTGACCGACTGTTTACCGTTTAGCGTTTAGGAAAACATTATATTCTTTTGAACGGCAAGAGAGGACGCCTAATTATACTAGTAAAGAAGATTGCGGTAAATAATCTAGTAACTAACATGATTGTCATTATGCCAAATTCCTATGTCGTGTTATCCATATAGTTCTGCCCCCAGCAACCAATATCAATCACTTATTCGCGCAGGAGGCAGGAATCACACCAACACCACACGCATCGGCGGCCACTGATCTCGGCGACGCGTCCAAGCCCAACCCCGCCGATGGAATCCTCCCTCCACTGCGCGCGCGCGGCAGTCCGGACGGGACGGCGACGCCCGCGCGCACACCCACACCGCTGTCCATCGGCGCAGGTTGTGTGCGGCACGACAGCTTTGCATGGCAGCGTTGCGGAGGCCGACGACACGACGTGCCGCCGTGCGTAGCCAAGCGATCGAGGCCAGCTAGCCGTCGTCGCCCGTCGCCTTCGCCGGACCGGACGCCAACAACTCTCGCTGTCACGTCACAAGCTCGCGACGACAACTCGCATCAATTGCAAATGAGTGCAGACGAACGAGCGTGATATGTTCGACTAGATTTAAAATATTATCAATATTTATGAATATCCTAATATATTCATTATGAAAATATATTCTATTATTAATCTAATAATAGTTTTGTATATTTTCGGTTAAATCTAGTAAAATTAACTTGTTAAAAAAAGGATACGTGGATTGGGAGAGGAAAAAAACTCAACATGAGAAATCTCTGAACCCTAGCTTTTGCCAATAAGAGGACTTTTTCCACAACACATAATTCTTACGTGTATGAGGCGGGGAGTGGTCTGCACGATGGCTGTCCAACCGCCGAGCTACTCACCGTAGCAGTCCCATAATATTATGTATGGGCACGACGAAATGGGTGTTTAATGATGCAAGTGGATAATTTAAGGGGGTGCCAAACCCCCATCGACGATTCTGAATATATTTGTCGATCCGGAGCCATCCATGACCCGTGCTCTGTAAAGCTCGGCTTCAATTCGGCCCTCACCACATTCATCATTTTAACTAAGAACAGCAAGTGCTGCAGTGGCTTACCAATGATCCAAAGGCCAAAAGGCCCAAACGCCACTGCTTACTAGTACTAAGATTAGACCCGCTCCATCCCCTTGCCTTTACCTTTTGCCTTGGCCAGATTCCCTTTCCCGAGACATACAAGGAAGGCCCGACGTGCCGCGGACGGACAGGGGCCGGCAGTGGCAGGTGACGGGGACGGGCCGGGGAGGTCCATGGCCCACCCACCACGCGGGAGCGGGACGCCCGGACAAGCGGTTGGATCGCCCGCGACGCGACTCGCGGCCGCCAGCGCCACGAGGGCCCGCGCGTGGCGAGGACGACCAAAAGATCCTCGGCGCGGGCAGCAGCAGAGCAGGGCCCACGGGGCGGGGCAGGTCCGGTACTCCGTGGCGCGCGATTCCAACCGTCAGTTTCCCCGGCGATGTGGCCCATCGCTCTGGTTACTGCTGCCTGCCACGGGAGAAATGGACACGGCCCACTTGCTCTTGCCCTGTGCCGTCGGCCAGGGAGTAAACACTGCACTGCTTTGTTCTCTACCGTGCTACCTAGCTAGTGTAGTGATAATAATATCAATGTTTCGAAAAAGAAAGTGCCCCGGTAATAAGCAACAGTGGAGCTCTCAGCCGTTTATTTTCAGTCAGCCAGTAGTATTTTTCTCTCACAATAAACTAGCCAACAGTACTTTCAGTCGCTTATTTTTAGCCAAGGGAACACGCTGGCGGCACGGTAAGACCGGAGTTGCCCATCAACGCACGGCAAGTTTGGATCGGTCACTCTTCTAGTTTCACAGCGTGCTGGCTATTTGAGTTTTTATTTTTTTTCCTTAGGTATAAGTTGCATCTAGGAAGGGTTCACTTGCACATGAGTGAAGAGAGTGATCCCCTGGCTAACACACGTACGAATTCTATTCTCGACCGAAAATTTCGGATACGGCCATATGGGAAGAAGAGATTTTCACCTTTGTAAACAAACCTGTTCATGTTAGGAAGCTTATAGAAATGGACGATGAGTTTAGTTCACACCATTCACACGCGTATCTAGAAAGACGATTACAGTCTAGTACGTACTCTAGCTCGTAAAGGGTGACACTGCATTCCAAGGAGTCCCCACAAGATTTTTTTTTTCCTTCATTCTCAACGAACGGCCAAAAATCTTCATCTCACGTCAGGTCGAGCCACCAATGCAAGCGACGGACTAGCTAGGCATTTTGGTCCGGAAAAACGCAGAAACGGACGGTGCCGCCCGCGTGCGTGCGCGTCACGCCGGACGGCGAGCGGTGGCGCGGTGGAAGGAGATGATGGGGCGGTGCGGGGTGGCGTCTGTTACTTTTTATGTTACCGTGCGCCGGGCTCCTCCTCCCCCACATGGGCAGGCGCGGGCGCACGGGGAGCAAGGCACACGCGTAGCGCCAAGCCAGGCCGCGGCCACCGTTCGTCCGTCCATTCGTGTGCCTCGCCGTCCTCCTTCCCCACTCCATTCCAACGCAACGGCCGCGCCCCGCTTTATAAGCCGCCGCCCGCGCCACATCACCACCGTCTCGCACCGTCGCGGCCACCCATTCTCTCGTCCCTCCCTCCGACTCCCGGCGCAATCGATCCATCCATCCGTCGGCTGCTCCCTCCCTCCCTCCGTCCGTCCGTCCCTAGGTAACCCATCTCTGTTTGTTCCTCTGTCTCCTTCGTTGGCATGCCGTCGATCGCTGGCTGCGCGGCTGCGCATTTCGGTTCTTAGTCGACGGAGGGAGGCCTCTGATTGAGAGGCGCCCGGGTGCGCTCGTCATTCATGGAATAGATGGGTGGTCCAATGGATGTGTTTTTGACTCTGATGCTGCCCTCGACGAATGCTGCTGCGCGTCAGCGCGTGCAGTTCCTTCGAACATTTTCTTCGTTTGCTGGGTTTTGCTATGGTGGTGTGTGTGATGTTATTACCTAGTCTGGCGCCGCCGGCAGGAGGGGCGGTGGATCAGGTGGGTGCCGGGGAGTGTGTGGCCGCGAAGAAGGGAGCAGCCCTCGGCGAGGCGAGGGAGAAGGAGGAGAGATCCCTTACGAATTCTTCAGAGGACTGACGAGGCGGCGGCGGCGGCTGGGATCGTAGTCCTGGATTTCTCGCGCTGTGTGGATGAATTTCCCTGAATTACCCGTTATGTTTTGCCTGAATTGATGGTGCAGCAAATGGTATTTGAGTTCCTGTACAATCACCGCAGGATTTCGTTCTTGGTTGCCACTCCCTAGAAGGCTGCACTGGACTTTCTTGGTCCTCGAGGGTGGATGGGGGAGTCGACGTGTTCTTCGACCTATTTCTTTTCGTCTCCCAACAACAAAAAGGGATCCTCCGTTTTGTTCTTGGATCCTGCGCAGTTGGTTGTATACTTGTACTGTATTTGACTTGTGGCCAGCCCCGTTTCATTTTCTTGTGTCGATAGGCTCCACGCTTCCACTTGGCTCTGAAGCACTTTCTGCAATCTCCTCCCATTTTAGGTACGAATCTGTCCTGCAGATGTTCTGGTTAGCTGCACTTGTCTTTAGG
This sequence comes from Saccharum hybrid cultivar R570, assembly GCA_038087645.1. NCBI lineage: Eukaryota > Viridiplantae > Streptophyta > Magnoliopsida > Poales > Poaceae > Saccharum > Saccharum hybrid cultivar. Next base: position 3,745,746 of record JAQSUU010000449.1, read on the forward strand.
TGGCTAGGTTGCTATTGGGGGTTGTTACTGTTTGTTCTGGTTACTTTTCATCCCTCCCTTGTGGAATAATTTAGGTCCTTGAAGAGTTCGAGTATCATTTTCAATTGCAATTTTTCCCTATTCTACTTTGCTTCTATTTGAGTTCGAGTGTAAGGAAGAAAAGATCCAACCCAACTGGGCCTGAGACTGAGATGTTGTGATTCACATGCCTATCTCCCGAAAAGAAGGCAGAAGGTCCTTTTTATAGCTTTCTCCAGTCTGATGTGTGCTTCCATCCTTCGCTTTCAAAATCTCCGTGCTTGTACATAAATTGCACAACCGCCCTTTATCCAGGCCGTTATTCCGTGACTGCGTTGATGATCCCTTGTTACCACAGCAAGGATTCTGCAAAAAGTATGGCTCCTTTTCCCCTTGATTGATGTGGGGATTTATCAGGAACTAGGCAAGAAAGTCAGATATTTTTTAATCTTGTTCCAATCCGAGTTTTTGCCCATCGTCTTGACTTAGTACATGGTGAAATAGATTTCCAGGACTGCTTGGTGGTTAATAGTTGGTATCGTGCAGGTGTGCTTCAGCTATGCAGTTCAGCAGTGTGTTTCCCCTAGAGGGAAAAGCATGTATGAGCCCAGTGAGGAGAGGCGGTGAAGGTTCTTGGAATGAGAGGATGAGGATCGGGAACTCCTGCAGCATCAGGCGCAACAAGGCATTGAGGAGGATGTGTTTTGGTGCAAGGGGTGCTGTGAGCAGCGCTCAGTGCGTGCTCACATCAGATGCTGGCCCAGACACTCTTGTAAGTTTCATCCTGTGGATAACAGTGTTGGAGTTTCATCACAGCCCTTTGTTTTTTTTATTTGGTGTTAGCTGCTAGAATTCTTAATTTCTGGATGCAAAAACTTACAGGTCGTCCGAACCTCCTTTCGGAGGAATTATGCTGATCCTAACGAAGTTGCTGCTGTCATTTTGGGTGGTGGTACTGGGACTCAGCTTTTCCCTCTCACAAGCACAAGGGCCACTCCTGCTGTAAGATGACACACTTTATTGGCTTCAAGTTGCAAGAAGTACCAATTTAATAAACATCTTCAGGCTTATTAAGTAGACAGGATCTAGAGATCTCTATCAATCTCCAGCTTTATTTTTATTTTAAGCTGATACACCTCTACTGCAGAAGGAACCAAAAGTCTGCGGCTTTGCTAGAAATGTTCAGTTTGATTTGCCAGCTCTAAGTTTTTAAAGCAGACATGAGTTCTCTCTCTCTTCTTTTTTCAACTGTCCTATGCACATGGTAAATGATTTGGACAAAGGTAGTTAAACTATAATTCCTGCAGTAGCAAGGTTTCCGTATCGTGTTTAAATTATTAATTAGTGTCAGGGGCCCAATCCCCCCACCCTTCATGATGCCTTCCACTACTTTAACCGACATGATGTCAAACTCAAGGCTATCCATGATTATCCATCTCCATCCATATAGTCATTTCAGACATCTTTAAATCAGTGGTCTGAATCTTGTTTCTTTCCTTTTGTTGCATTACTTAGGTTCCTATTGGAGGATGTTATAGGCTTATTGATATCCCCATGAGCAACTGTTTCAACAGTGGCATAAACAAGATATTCGTCATGACTCAGTTCAACTCAGCTTCTCTTAACCGTCACATTCACCGTACCTATCTTGGTGGGGGAATCAACTTCACTGATGGATCTGTTGAGGTAAGTCTTGATTGGTTTAGTCAAGAGTGATTGGTTTAGTCAAGAGCTTGCAAATATTCTTCTCATGATTTCCATCTTGGAGCTTGGTTAAATTTCTTTATTTGATTAAAGCATACATTTACTGATATAATTTTGGCAACATATAGGTGCTGGCTGCAACGCAAATGCCTGGGGAGGCTGCTGGTTGGTTCCAGGGCACAGCAGATGCTGTTAGAAAATTTATCTGGGTACTTGAGGTAATAATTATGTCTAGTGGCTGATGGTACTTTGCCTGACTTATTTCCATCCCTGAAACAATGTATCTTATGTTGTGTGTACTTCTTCAGGATTATTACAAGCATAAAGCAATAGAACACATTTTGATTTTGTCAGGAGATCAGCTCTATCGTATGGATTACATGGAGCTTGTGCAGGTTGGTGATCCACTCCTGTATATTCTATCGTATGCGTATATGTTTTTATTTTAACTGCCTGATGCCCTGGCATTTACCATTTGCAGAAGCATGTAGATGACAATGCAGACATTACTTTATCGTGCGCTCCTGTTGGAGAGAGGTATGTCATTACATCAGGTTTCTAACTTTTTCAGTACCTGTCATCAGAAAACCGGTGCGTATGCTGATTTTATTGTCTTTGTTTTGCAAGTCGAGCATCTGACTATGGATTAGTCAAGTTCGACAGTTCAGGCCGTGTAATTCAGTTCTCTGAGAAACCAAAGGGTGCTGCCTTGGAAGAAATGGTTAGCAATCATCTTACCTCAGGGACTCAGATATATATTGGAACCTTCCAAGAATAACTTATCTTACAAAACTAGCGCTATCTGAAATGTACACTGTTGCTCGTTGCAGAAAGTGGATACCAGCTTTCTCAATTTCGCCATTGATGACCCAACTAAATATCCCTATATTGCTTCAATGGGAGTTTACGTTTTTAAGAGAGATGTTCTTTTAGACCTTCTAAAGTAAGAGCTTTCTCTTTGTGGTCATACAGTTCCCCTGTAGTTTGTGTTCTAACTGTAGCATTCTTATAGGTCAAGGTATGCTGAACTGCATGATTTTGGTTCTGAAATTCTGCCCAAAGCTTTACATGAGCACAATGTACAGGTAAAACCATTCCTTTGTGATTCACTTTCATTATTTGATAAAGCACTGCCCAGTCAGGCAGTCAGCTTTGCACGAGTCCAGAGTCTATTAGGGTAGCAGTATGACATCAAATGCACAGACAGTTCATGTGACTTTGTTTGTCAGGCATATGTTTTCACTGACTACTGGGAGGACATTGGAACAATCAGATCATTCTTTGATGCAAACATGGCCCTCTGCGAGCAGGTATATTCTGTTTTCTTTTCCTTGGTTCTAATATGCACTATCTGTCCATGCATCTAGACTGAAAATGTCTTCAAATGATAAATTTCCATCCAGACTAACTGATACTATTTTCATCAATTCTCATGTGCCCCATCGCAGCCTCCAAAGTTTGAGTTCTACGATCCGAAAACACCATTCTTCACTTCCCCTCGGTACTTGCCACCAACAAAGTCGGAAAAGTGCAGGGTACGCGCTTCCCATGGAATGATGATGCCTACGATCTGTAAACTGTAATATGAGCTGTGCCTATTTGACCTTTGGATTCAAGTGTGCAGATTAAAGACGCGATCATTTCACACGGCTGCTTCTTGCGTGAATGTGCCATTGAGCATTCTATCGTCGGTGTCCGTTCACGCCTAAACTCTGGATGCGAGCTCAAGGTATGCTTGCTCATCAATGAGACAGCAACTGAATTCACTCATACAATGACTGCTCAGTCTTGTTTTGAGCACCTGCAGATTGACACAAACGGTGCTTGCAGAATACCATGATGATGGGTGCGGATTTGTACGAGACCGAAGACGAGATTTCACGGCTACTGTCCGAGGGCAAGGTACCCATTGGCGTAGGGGAGAACACAAAGATAAGGTGAGTGCTTGGCTTGAACCTCGAAACAACATACACGGTTTTTAATTGATGGAAGAAAGAAATAGACTAGTAGTATATTACATCATAACATGATGACCTAAGCTCGTCTGTCGATGCTTTGCAGCAACTGCATCATCGACATGAACGCGAGGGTTGGAAGGAACGTCTCCATAACAAATACCGAGGTGAGCAAATGGGGAGAGACAAGTTTCAGAGCTGAAATCTTTTTTGTAAAAAAAAGGACACTTGTCTTTTTTCGAAAAAAGGACCACCAACAACACTGCTCCTCGATGATTCTACTTGCATCATATCTTCTCTGCCAGGGCGTCCAAGAAGCTGACCGGCCAGAGCAAGGGTACTACATCAGGTCTGGGGTCGTGGTGATCCTGAAGAACGCAACCATCAAGGACGGCACCGTCATATAGAGACTTAGCCTACCATGGTGCAAGGCTACATGTTCTCATCACTCATCAGTCGTCGTCTTGAGAGTTAGTTTGAGGCGCCCGACCTTGCCTTGGGCTGATCGAGGGACAAGAACATAGGAAGAAGAAGGGCTGGTGCCGGATGCAATGGAAGACAAGAGAAATGGTTTGGTGCGGTAGCATTGGTTCCAGTAGCTCTTCCTGATGTTATATGTAGCGGAGTAGTGTGAACAGTGCAATAAGCTGGGCGAGCAAAGCCGCAGCAACTCTTGGGGATCGTTGGTGCATCTTGTAAATAAACTCGGACACAACAAATGGAACCTGCCCCTCATCTCCATATCTGATTGACTGATTCACTCGCAGCTATAGCAGCTCCAGTCCATCGCAGCATATGCATTGCCTTGGCTTTGTTTGGGACTGCTTTGCTCTACCTTTTTCAGCTTCGTTTCTAATTTACTAACTAAACAGGGCATGATGATAGGAAGGTTATCAATTCCAGAGAACAAAAGGTTACACCTACTTATTAATTTCCATTGAACGGAAGAGCTAAAAGAATAAAGCAAAATAAACCCTTGATATGCCAGGGTGGAAAAACACAATGATGGAGAGTAGATCAGTTCATAGAGTTAGGCCCTGTTTGGCCAAGCTCTTTCGAACCTCTGTGCTACAGTACCAGAAAAGCCGAAGTCGCAGAACCTACGAATCGTGACTTCTAGCACCACTGTTTATTTTAGCATGAGCTCTATGAATAGTGCTTCTACAGTTGAGGTGTACGAAAAGCTGGAGCCGTAAGAAATGTGGTCGTGTGTGTGGATCCCTGAATGGCCCAGACCAGCCCACCTAACATTTTTTTCGATTAAAGGTGTCTAGAAATATTGCATGTATACCTCAAAACATTGTAAATGTAAACAAATACTTTCAGCCCGCTCGCTGCAGCTTATTAGGCTGCGGCTGTTTGCAGTACTACCTACAATGTATAGTCGTTGGAGCCGTTCGGCTAGAATTATAAGCCGGCTGAAAAACACTGTTAGCTGATTTTTTGTGAGAGAAAAATACTGTTTCGGCTGAAAAAACAAGCTGAATAAGACGGATTATAAGCCAGATGAACAGGGCCGTTGTTTTCTTGCAGCTGCAGCCCGAAGAACATGTAGCGAGCAAGGCCTTTATTTGCCACCCCCTCCCAAAAAAATGGAATTCATGCTCTCTGAAGAGTCAAACTATCCCAAGTTCAACCAAATATATAAACAGAAGTATTAATTCGTACATGATATTAAATAGCGAAGGGGTTCTTCCATCGCTTTTTTACTTCGAACTGCCCTTTGTGCCTGATATGAGTCTTGGAATCAAGGCCTGTGCTCATACAAGTTGGAACAACTCGCGTTCATCGACGATATAACGTCCGATTTCAAAACATATTGGGTGCAACGTATGGACACATTTGCTGGTATTTATGATGAGTAATAAGTATCACTAGACTAAAGATGGAGTTTACTTTCATAAAAAACATATTTCAAGATACAAATGTTGATACTATTTTTATTAACATAGTCAGGAAACAAGATTTCTTTTTGGGACTAACTAAGGGAGTAACAACCTAACCTTCCTTTCAAAAAAAAAACAAAAGAGCGACGGGACAAATTGGCATCCTGCTCACTGCATTATATGGATGGGTTTCATATTGAGGGCACTCCTAACTAAGAAACTAAGGTTTTATTTGAATTCACTAGACTAACAACTAGTTTGACTAATTTTAGTCCATAGAAGGATCTAAACAGATGAGCTGATGGGTGGACCAATCTTTTAGCTAAATCTCTAACTAGTCGTTAGTCCACTAGTTGGCAATCCTAACTAATTCGGACTAATAGGTGCCCAGTCTTGAAAAAGATTAAAAAAAAACTCCTTCTTGGTCTTTGCGTGGGAGCAATAACAGGTAGGGCAAGGGCATAAAGGTCTTTCCATAGTAATAGTACTATAAGTCATAGGATCTAAATCCAAATAGCACGAGTAATTTTTAGCTGTTAACTATTAGTAACAACTATTTGTAGTCCTAGTCCGAACTCATAACTAGTCTAGCACATCCAAACATGCCCAAGGTTGTTTTAATGCTCATTAATTAGGGTGGCAACTAAACAAAACGATGATATGACATTAGAATTAAAAAGAAGAAGAATGAGAAAATAATTTATTAGACAAGAAAATGTGTCTACACACGGAACCAAGATATCAAAAGATGTAGGTCATGTTCATCCGGCTTGTAATCCGTACTTTTTAGCTTGTTTTTTCAATCAGAACAGTGTTTTTCTCTCATAACAAATCAATCAACAATATTTTTTAGCCGGCTTATCAGCACAGCCGAACGAGACCGTAATAGTTAGGTGATAGAGAAAGACATGATTCAATAAAAAGTATTTTGATGAAACTATCTAGGTACAAATACCCTGTTCACCTGAGCTACTTTTCAGTCATAGAACAGTATTTTTCTCTTACAACATTTTAGCATAAACATTAGCATAAGCCAAATTTTAGCATAAGCATGGTTTCTATATATAATATCTACATGATTTGGTAAGTATAAAAACTATCGTATAGTTTATATAGTTTTTAGATTGGGAGTGTGTCCTATTTCCCAACTACAATCGGCTTCTCCAATTTTCCAACTGCAACCGGGATCGGCATTGTGTTCCTTGCCTGAATGCCCCCCCCCCCCCCCCCCCCCCCCCCCCCCCCCCCCCCCCCCCCCCATTATACGAATCTGTTACCCGCTCTGGCGCACGGCAGCTCGGCCCTGGGCAGGGAGGTAGGCGACGAAGCGGCTGGTGCGCCGTCGCTGATCGGAGCGAGAAAAGGCTGGGTAGGAGCGGCGGAATAAGAGAGAGTTAGGCCCTGTTTAGTTTTCAAAAAATTTACAAATTTTTTCAGATTTCCTGTCACATCGAATCTTTAGATACATACATGAAACATTAAATATAGATAAAAAATAAAACTAATTACACAGTTTAGACGAAATGAATGAGACGAATTTTTTAAACCTAATTAAACCATAATTAGATACTAATTACCAAATAATAATGAAATTTATTACATCATTATTTTATAAAATTTTTTGTAACTAAACGAGCCCTTAAAGGAAGGCACGCCTGGAACTTGAGCCATGGGAGGTGCTGGAGGAGGAGATCGCGGATCCATCAGGCAGAGGGCAGACCGAAGTGCGACCTCCTCCCTTTGTTCCCTTTACATCTACCGTTATTGGTGTACGTGCTAAAAAATTAACTCGATTTATAAAAAATACATATAATATTTGTATCTCTAAATAAATTTATTAAAAAACTAGATTCAAAGATCTTTTCAATAATATTAATTATGCACTATAAATATGAATATTTTAATATATATTTAGTCAAAATTGTTTCTTAGAACGAGGGACAGATATTTAGAGATGGCAGAGTAGCAGCAACAAGTCGATTCGGAACAACTTCTCAGGGATCGTACCGCCATTGTCCCTTGTCGTACGGTACGGGAGACGACCCTGTGAGCACCTCAGGTTTAGTACCACCTCGCCCAGGCAAGGGGGCCGTGACCGCCTTATAAGGGGGAGTTTCCCTCTCCCATCAGTCCGGGCTTTTGGGAGGAATGGGTCTCCTGCCTTATGAGGGGCGCGAGCGCATGAACGTCCGACCCTGTGGTGGAGCTCTGGGCTGGGCCTGAGTGAAAGTGCTAACAACTGGTATCAGAGCCTTATGGGAGGTTTCCTGGGCCAGGCCTCGCCTTATGGGGGGTGGGGTGTGAGCACCTCAGGTGCTTAGTACCACCTCGCCCAGGCAAGGGGGCCGTGACCGCCTTATAAGGGGGAGTTTCCCTCTCCCATCAGTCCGGGCTTTTGGGAGGAATGGGCCTTATAAGGGGCGCGAGCGCATGAACGCCCGACCCTGTGGTGGAGTGTTGGGCTGGGCCTGAGTGAAAGTGCTAACAGACCCATCCCTTCCCTTTCGTCTTCTTCTGATGTATGTATGGCTGATTTGGCTACTGCTGATTAATTTTTCGTGAGAAAAAAATACTATTGGTAGCTGACTGATTTGCTGATAATCTCAAACGAACGTGCTGAGAAAAAAATACTATTGGTAGCTGACTGATTTGCTGATAATCTCAAACGAACGTGCTGGCAATAAATGCAGTTGCGTAGCCGTCTTTTGTTCAGAGATATTATATAAATGATCCGCGGTGGAATAATCATTATGATCTACGGGGAAATCGCTCTGCTAATCCATTTGTTCTTTAGCTATGCATCAGGTCGACGACAATAACGACGATCTCCAGCTGATGGATGATTATACGGTCTGGATTGCGATGGGTTCGACACGGAATTGGATCCGGATTGGAACTGCACTCATGTGCGCTCGTGGGAGGAGCATATGTGATCGAAGCTCTTCACATCGTTCGCGTGCACCAGATTACCGAGGACGACCCTGGTAACTATCACTTGCCGATGATTACCCGCTTCTGCAGATTCAACATGACATACTTCGACTTGGACAAGGAGTGTGAGTATATTTTATTTTCCATAAAATACAGTATACATACATATACACTAGGATATATAGAGAGAGACATGCATGTACCCACGCCGTACAACGAGCTAACCCACTAACTTTTTTCATACTCAACGAGTAGGGTTTAGATGGGGTGTAAAATTTTTTTAAGCACAGTAACTCTTTTGTTTTTATTTAGCCATTAGTGTCCAACCATGGACTAATTAGGTTCGAATGATTCGTCTCGTGATTTACAACCAAACTGTATAATTGGTTATTTTTTATCTATATTTAATGCTCCATACATACGTCCAAAGATTCGATGTAATGGAAAATTTTGTAAAATTTTTGGAACTTTGAAGGAACTGAACACACCCTAGGTTCGATACGAGAGTTGGTGAGTTGGTCGGTCGCACGACATGGTGCATCGGGGTTTTACTCAGCGCATGTGCGCCAGCAGGAGTAGCAGCCCGTCTTTGTACAAATTAATAGCAGTGACGGAGCTTGCATGAATGTGTAGGGAGGCCAATTCAAAGCTACACTGCTACAGTAATTATCAATAGTAGTATAGACCATTGGAATTCTATGGAAAATCTTTGTTTTTTCAAGTTCTATCTATATAGACTGCAATGAACAATTGGAATTCTGTCAAAGAAAAATGAACAATGTGCGGATTTACATACTTGTAAGCTGTGATCCACTCATCAGCAACAGCAAGCATGGTACGGGAGAGACAGGAATTAATTGCATGCATGCAGCAACATGCAAACCTCCAGCTTTCATGCTATTTCGTCTACTTTTACCTCTAACGGTGTCAAATCGCGGTGAGAAAAGTCTAAAATGTCCTCGAGTCTGAACGCCAAACACAACTTCGTCGTTCCTCTAGTGCCACCGACCCTCAGTGCTAATATACAAGGATTATAAGCTATTTGGTTTATGCCGTCGATCATTTGTGCTACCAAAGGAAAAAAAACAGAAATTATGTATGTGTACATATACAAAGAAAAGACGTAAGCTAGCATGTGCATGGGGAGTTCACGTACAGATCGAACCCTGTATCTTGTGCTTGTGCCGGAGCAAGGGGGGGCCAGGACCCAGTTTGGCCCCCACGTAGCTCCGTCCGTGATTAATAGTGACGCGCATGCACCTATAGACTGAGCCGTGCACGTACGTACTCTGACAACATTTCTTCTTTCTTTCTCATGTTTTTCTACTTTTCACTTTTTATTTTTTACTGTCCACTTTCTACTTTTCACAGTCCAGTTTTTCACCCGTCTAGATTCTACGAGCTATTTTTTTTCTCTTTTGGGATAGTGGGTTTGTGGGAGATGAAAAGGACGAGGAGATGGTTTGACATCCATATGAAAGTGGAAGTACTATTTTAAAAATTCATATACCTTATTTTCCATAATACTTTATACAGGATTGATAATTCAATCGATATAAAAAAATTAAAATTGGTTATCATGAAAAAAAACTAGAAAAAATGTATGTGGCTTCGGTTTTCTTCAATACCAAAATAGTTGTTATTAATATCTAAAAAACAATATAAGGTAAAAAAATTAAAAAACGCAGGAAGATATATAAACTTCATACTCAGTTCAAAATCTTATACTACAAGATTCAAAAATTAGAACTATCACATTATAAAACTTTGCACTGTTAGGTTTAAAACTTTACACTCAGAATTTATAAAACTTTAAACTTTAATATTGCAAACTTTATACTTCCAGCTACAAAACATTAAACTATGATATTTTAAAATTTGTGCTGCCACGTTTAAAACTTTACACTAAGAATTTATAAATTTTCAACTATGACACAACAGATTTTGTACTGCTAGGTTCAAAATTTTACATTTAAAATTCATAAACTTTGAACCATCACATTATAAACTTTGTAATGCTAGGTTAAAATTTTGAACTATCACATTACAAACTTTGTAATGAGGTTTAAAAACTTTACAATCATAATTTATAAACTTTGAAGTATCATATTACAAATTTTATACTGCTAGGTTCAAAACTGTATACTCAAAATTTATAAACTTTGAACTGTGACATTACAAACTTTATACTGCTAGGTTCAAAACTTTGAACTATCATATTATAAACTGTATGCTGCTAGATTAAAAAATTTACACTCAGAGTTTACAAACATTAAACTCTGACATTACAAACTTTGTAATGATAGTTCAAAACTTTAAACTAACACATTATAAACTTTTGTTCTAATGCAAGGTTCAAAACTTTGTAATTCTAAAATTTACATTTTAAATTCAGGAACTTCATACTAGCACCTTTAAAACTTGGTACTTTAAGAATTAAAAATTTATATTTCAAACTTTGTTTTTAAAATTGAGGAACTTTATACTAGCACATTTAAAACTTTGTATTTCAAACTTAAAAACTCTATAATTTTAAACTTTATATTAGCATATTTAAAAATTTGTAATTCAAAGATTTATAACTTTATAATTTTAAACTTTATTTTATACTCACTCATTTAAAACTTTGTACTGAGATGCTATGAACTTTGTACACTTAAAATGGAACTTTGTAATTTAAAACTTTGCACCAAATTTTTGAAAATTTTTTATTGCCACATTTGAAACTTTGTACACCTGAGTGCAAAACTTTATGAACACGTAAATTATCTCGAAACATATCCAACATGGGTCTAGTTTTACAGATCTCGTTATACTGAACGTACTGATGCAAACGGAATTACAAAATGATGCTTCACAAGAAAGTTATTATATTTTAAAGTTCGTATACCATTTGTAAATCAAAAAATAGCTCTGACACAGAACCCATGTGACCCTCTCCATTCATACGCTCGTCGCTCAGTCCCTGCTTCCGCTTGCGCCACGTGTCCGCACTTTCCACTGTCCACTCTCCACGCTCGTCACTCGTCTCCGCTTTTCTTACGCCACACGTCCGCGCACTGGTACATAGCGCAGCGCACGCGCGCCGAATAGTGATTGGCTGGGCGCATTGTCTCGGGATATGTATAGTGTGTATATATTTACTTTTTTCATTATTATTTGTGCAGCTAGGGTTAGTCATGGGCCTCTGATTCTCACGCTAACATCACATGAGCGTTATACTAAACTGTCGAGTTCGATCAACATCACGGCCCAGTTCGCTTGGCTAAAAAGCCATGACTGAAAGTATTGTTCGCTGATTTATCGTGAGAGAAAAATACTGTTCATTGACTGAAAAAGTATGGCTTATAAAATAAACGAACAGAGCCCATATTTACTTAAAGATACTTAGGTCTGACATGGGCTACCCCTATCAACGTATTCGGCACCGTGCTTGTGAGAGATCTGGGCCTTGTTTAGTTCCCCTCAAAATTTTAAGTTTTTTCACTCTCTCCGTAACATCAATTTTTAGCCGCTTGCATGGAGTATTAAATATAGGTAAAAAATAACTAATTACACACTTTAGTTGGAAATCACGAGATGAATCTTTTGAGCCTAGTTGATCCACGACTGGACAATATTTGTCAAATAAGACGAAAGTGGTACTATTTATCGGAGTGAAAAAACTTTCAATCTAAACAAGGCCTAGGTTGATTTTAAGTGCATGTATCTATTCAAACGTGACAGGGATCATCCTCAACTCATCACCTCCATAGGTGGACCCACCCATAGGGCGAGGTCGGGCGGCCGCCCTACCTGCCGCCCGGGCAGACCCCCTACTACCATGCGGCATCCGAGCTCAAGAAGTCGAGAAGTCAGAGGACGAAGACGACGATAGCGTCGACAGGAGACACGAAGTGGGCTTCTTCTAGTCTCTGGGCAATTGGACTGTTAAGACTAGATGGGCCTCGTTAGTCATAGTGCAGGCGAAGTGGGCTTGCCCCTCACGGTCTCACCCATCGCCTGTACCGAGCAAACAGGCGGACGCTCTGTTTCTTTAGTCTACTTGTAGTTCTCCAATAATTACGGCACAAAGCTTCATGTCTTTTTCTTGAAAGCATAGGAGAAGAGAGCTTCAGGTCTTGACATAGTGCCAAAGAGAAAGTCCGTCAATCCACTACTGCCTGCGACCTCTTAAATCTCTATGCTGATCTGACCATGAGTACTACAAGCACATAATTTCTTTTTCTTGTTTCTCATCTGGTCTGACCAATAATTCTGGTTTAAGCATCATGTAATGCAATCATTTTCTCACACACGTGATCCGATTAACCTTATATACCAAAAATATTATGTCATTTCCAAATTGATTTGTCTTTTAAATTGACATGTTTTGGACTATAATTTTCAAATCAAATATGTATTATTGCGGATTTTCTCTCTTAAAAGGTACTATCTGATTCTTGTTTGTCCTTCTACAGGCTTTTATTCATGGTATGCATGCTATCTTTTTAGCCAAAAACTTTGTAGTCTAAGTCTGCCCTACCTCCATTCTTGGGCTGGGTCCACCACTGATCACCTCACCGGTCTGTATCCATTTCCCTCTCTCATATATCCTCAGTTGTTTACTAGATTATTTACTATCCAGTACAGTCGATCCACATCGTGGTTATATTTAGCCATCAAATCCATAAATAGTTTGTCTCTGTGTTTACAGAACCCCCTCTAAAAAAACTGTTTGCATTCAAGTTCTATATATATTTTTCGCGAACATGCGCAGGAGCGCAAGTGTTTCATTAAGAGGAAATGGTTCTATATATAGGATCATACAAAAATTGTATATCGACTCAACTCATGCATAAAATTGTCTTGGAAGATCTCAGGTGCTCCGAGGGCAATATATATACAACAACTCCATTAATATATCTTAACATTTTCTCTAAACTATTGTGCAGGAGGATATGTTAAAGTTAACAGACCCGTATCGAGGACTTGCAGTAACAAATGGTATGTTTTTCGAGATCAACTTGAAGATTAAGAGTGACAATTCTGGTGATACAGATTTTAGCAAAGGTGTAATAGAACATGATGTTTTTCTCTGCCCCAAAGAACTCATGACTCGACAGCTGGATAGTTGGCATAGCTCAGTACAGTTGGTATATACGCCTGTACCATGTGCTGTTGCTGCTAACCTTGCTGTCAATGTTTTAGAGGGGCCATGTGATCTTTTCATTGGTGAAGTCACTGCTTGGACTAGTGGAAATGAGAACCAAATCATCCTATATGACAGTGAAGTGGAAGGCACTGAGACATCAATTGGAGATGGTGGATCTGTTGTGTTATCTCGTTGTTTGGTAGCTGTCCCAGTAAATGAAGAATTGATACTTCGTGTTTGTGTTCGAGAAGGTGGTTCTGAAGCTGCGTGCTTTGAGCTCACTCTAGGTCATTTCGATGATAATATTATTGAGCTCATTCAGGGTGCTTATGCACTCCATGTGAAGGTTGAATGGACTGCTATCCTAAACAGAACTGAGAAGGGCGTGCTTAGGCATGTTGGAGAGACGTTTGTGCTAGTATAAAAACATTTGTGTAATTATTGTGGAACCTGTTGTATTTCACCTAAAAAGATTGTAAAATAACTATTGCGCACCCTTCAAAATTGTTGTTTAGTTGGTGTTAGGAATGTATTGGCAATCTGTTATGTCATATGGAAATTGAGCTCAGGTATTTATCTCCAAAGATTGAAAATAACAGAGATATTGCTGGTTCATGAATTTACTTCTCTATAGCAAGTTTGAGCTTATGATCCTATTTTTGTGCCCAAATTAATAACTACATACACTTATATCATGCTTGTTATTTTGCTCTTGGAGCCAAACTCTGTTAAGAGTTTTTTGCCGCGGAGAAACATGCTGAAGCAACCTTGTTTTTTACATATAGTAGCGATAGTTATACTGAAACCCAACTCAAGTATCAATTGTTATCTTCTTATCAACCTTGTTTGGTATTTGCAAAGCAAATCAAAACCCCCATGACAACAAATGGACGCTTAGACTTGGATGAAGATGGTAACCCCGTCGGTTGATCAAAAGCAATATTGGTATTCGATATCCATAAGATGCACAATCTGAGTTAGTTGGCTATTCAAATTTGGATTATGTTGGTTGCAAGGTTGATACGAAGAGCACCTCGAGCGTTTGGAACATACTAGGGAGGTCACTAGTATCATGGTTATCAAAGAAGCAAAACTCCATATCACTTTCAATCACCCAAGTGGAGTATATCTTGATGTGAAGAAGTTGTGCATAATTGCTATGGATGAGGGCAATACTGTTGAACTTTGGTGTTAAGTTTGATGAAGTATCTATCTTATGTGATAACGAGAGTATGGTGAAGATCGCAACCAATCCGGTTCAACACTCAAGAACAAATATATACCTCCTATAAAGCAAAGACCCACTAGCCTATTTCTCTGGCTTCTCATTGGGCCACATCAGCAAAATGATGCCATCCGCCCACTAAGTGACGTCATCTGCCCACTAAGTCTCATTTATCTTCCACTAGCTATTTCTTTTGAAATAGAAAAAAAGTCGTAGCACCTAAACCAAGTATCGTAATTAAAATCCAATTGCACCATGGTGTTCCTCGCAATAAACTCTTCAAAACAAGACCCCACATGGATATATTTCGATAACTTTTTTGCAAATATTTAAACGGCCGTTTCTAAGAAAAACCTAGCGAAACTGTCATTTCTAAGCAAAAACCTAGCAAAACTGCATATCACATGGATTACATGTGGTCCTCCGAAATATGCATGATTTTGTGAAGGAAAACTCCTAGAACTTTTGGAAGCGGGGATGGCCCTCAGGTATAGTAGGGGTGAGGGGTGAGGGTGGATGAGGTTAGCCTCCCGTATTGGCCGATCCTATAGGTTAGTGACCGTGTTTTCTTTGATAACCATTTCTAAGCAAAAGTCTGTTTCTAAGAAAAACCTAGCAAAACTACATATCACATGGATTACATGTGGTCCTCCGAAACTTGTATGATTTTGTGAAGGAAAACTTCTAGAACTTTTGGGAGAGGGAATGACCCTCAGGTATAGTAGGGGTGAGGGGTTCTGGTGGATGAGATTAGCCTCCCGTACTGGCCGATCCTATAGGTTAGTGACCGTGTTTTCTTTGATAACTGTTTCTAAGCAAAAGTCCATTTCTAAGCAAAAACCTAGCAAAACTACATATCACATGGATTATATGTGGTCCTCCGAAACATGCATGATTTTGTGAAGGAAAACTCCTAGAACTTTTGGGAGGGGGACCCTCAGGTATAGTATGAGTGAGGGATGAGGGTGGATGAGATTAGTCTCCCGTACTGGTCGATGCTATAGGTTAGTGACCGTGTTTTCTATGATATGGTTTCTGTTGTCTTTAGTTACACCTTTAACAAAAAAACTAAATTTGTTCTCTGCTTATATCGCATATATACTTATGTAATATACACCAACGAGATTCCTTCTACATCCTATTTCTCCTAACTCAATTCAAATTACTCTTGCATTCTCGCAGCAACGCGCGGGGAATTCACCTAGTATATTGATATAAGACACCATTTCATAAGCAATCACATCAACAAGGGTGACATAAAGATAGATGACATTGGCACCGATGATCCACTTGCCGACATTTACACCAAACCATTGGACGAAGCAAGGTTTTGCAAGCTAAGAAATGAGTTGAATGTCATTAACTACTCTAACATGTCATGACTAGCCTCTCCCCCGACATAGCAAATGTATCATGTAATGTGCATGTTCGTACATCCCTAACTATAGTACGTGGTTAGTGCATATAGATCACAATTTGTGTTTCTAGGACATGCATTGAAAATCAATTGTTATTCCATGTGAGACTAACTCATATGCAACAATTGATGTCTCTTTCTTCCTTCTTGAATTATCCTTGTTAGTTTGATCAATCATGAAATCCGAATTTTTATATCCCATAATATGAACAAATTTTGAGTGCAAGACCAACTAATATGCATCAAGCCATGCCTCTTTTGTCATTGCCAACATATTATTGCCATTTTTTCAATTTCATAACTCAACCTTAGCTTAAATTCTCATTTGCATGTAATTTTGCTTCATACGAGCCCACATACATTAATAATCTTGGGACCAAACACCTCCACGTAATCTTTATCGAAACATGTTAATTCGTTAATGATGATGTCATTCAATCCACAAAAACCACTTAGAGCCTAGATGCACTTTTAGTCCAATACTAGAAAAGGAGAACATCTCATGAATATTATAGTAATAATCGAAAATATACCATAAACATTCCATAAATACTACACAAACAGCCTACAATGTGAACAATAGAAGTGAAATATCACATGGATACAATGTGAACAACCTAAAATACACCATAGAACATCTCATTGGTACAATATGAACAATGAAAAATACATCATTGAACCTCCCGCCAAAAGAGTACTACGTGAACAACTCAAAATATACCATAGAACATTTTATATGTACTTTATGAATAATCTAAAATACATTGTAAAACATCATATGGATACTTCGTGAATAATCCAAAATACACTACGAAACATTCTCGAATAGTATAGGAACACTATTACACCGTAGGCCATGTATAGGAAAATAAAAACTAAAGAAGAGAATTAATTAGAATAACCTTAATAAAAAAAATAAATATGGGGTGATAAACTTTTTTTCTTTGACCCTTCGTCGCAAATTCTGTTTGGTAGGCTGTGACTTTGAGTTAGGGCTTTAGTATGGCGATTGTAGTCACCCTCGCCGCCGCGCAACTGCGAGATTTGTCAGAATTGGATATCCGGCTCTATCTTCGTATTTGAGAATCTGGGTGGTTCACTTTAGAGGTCCTAGTGCAAGTTAGGTGCTAGAAAGATAATGATGTAGGTGCTAGGATAACATATTTGGAGGCGGCAGTGTAGCATGAATGCATGATGACTAAAATCTTAGTAGACCTACTTTTGATTTTCTTTTAGAGCAAACTATTAGAAAATGTCGGTGATGGAATTATTTTTCCTTTCTACAGTAATATTTATTAGACAGGTTACGAAGCTAAATTTTGGATTATCTTTTCAGGTAGTGTTAGTGTTCTTCGTGGCTGAAGCCTGAAGGCCCACGCGATGGGCAGCGACGTGCGAATGGCGCGGAACGACGCCCGTAGGTTTCCGATCGTGCCCTCCCCGCGCGCACGGTTCCACGGTTCCGCCCCCGTTTCTTTCTTCACCCCCACGACTCCACGAGACAACCAAGCTCTCGTAGCCGAAGTCCGAAGAGGCCAAAACCCCACACCAACACACGCACACACACTTCGTCGCCTCTCTCTGGTTCCCTCCGCCGCGCCCTCCTCCTCCTCCTCTCCCCGCGCGGTCGAGAATGTTCTACTCGCATCAGCTCCTCGCGCGGAAGGAGCCGCTCGGCCAGATATGGTGCGTCTGCTCCCTTCATCGCGCCTCCTATTCCCCTCGTTGCGGCTCTAATCGCGCTCGTTTCCCTTCCTGTTCCTCGCAATGCGTTTGGTTCTATACCTTCTTCTGACAAATCGCGCTCAGTTTTCTTTTGCTGGTCACGCACTCACGCTTGCGCCGATTCGGCGGCCACTAATTGCTTTCGCCCGTTCGTGTTGTGGTTGCAGGATGGCGGCGACGCTCCACTCGAAGATCAACCGCAAGCGGCTCGACATCATCAAAATCTGGTGAGGAAACTGGTCCGAGCGATTCGAGTTCAGCCCTGTTGTGAGGGGAATTTTTTTCTGCTTTTTTGTTTGTGCTGATTTTTGTTTGTGTGTTTCTCGTTTAGTGAGGAGATTTTGAACCCCTCGGTGCCCATGGCTCTGAGACTCTCTGGAATCCTCATGGGTGAGTTCAATTTTGCTTGCACCCCCGAAAATTTTCCTCCCATTTTTTCGGATGGGTTTTTATTCTCCGTGATCGAAATTCGTGAACAGGTGGCGTGGTGATCGTGTACGAGAGGAAGGCGAAGCTTCTCTACAGTAAGTTTCTTCCTCGCTGCTTGTTGATTTTGTTTGAATTCCTGTGTTTTTTCATCTTATTTCTCAAATCGATCGTGTGTTCTCTTTCTCGCAGCTGATGTGTCTCGGCTTCTGGTAAGAACTCGTTCAGGATTTGCCT
Organism: Saccharum hybrid cultivar R570; assembly: GCA_038087645.1. Taxonomy (NCBI): domain Eukaryota; kingdom Viridiplantae; phylum Streptophyta; class Magnoliopsida; order Poales; family Poaceae; genus Saccharum; species Saccharum hybrid cultivar. Next base: position 3,764,404 of record JAQSUU010000449.1, read on the forward strand.
TAGTGTTTTCTGTGTGTCCTGGTCAGTCGATTTGATTATCCTTGCGAATTCAGTTCGAGTTATACTTGTACTGACTTCTCGTGCAGACTGAGATCAACGAGGCATGGCGGATCAAACCGGCCACAGACACCACCGTCCTCCCCAAGGGTAAAGCCCAAGCCAAGTAAGTTTGCTACCGGTCTCCATCCCTGTCTTAGCGTTTATAGATGTTACATGCTGGGGTGGAGGGGGTTCGGTTTGAGTAAGGTTGCGCTGCGTAATGCTGGTGATGTTGTTACTGAGGAGTGGTGTTTGCTTCTCAGCTTTCCGAAAACAGAGTTTGTTGTGTGTTTAGGCTGTGCTGTGTTCATCTGGTTGTTTGGACTGGCGAATGTTGTTATCTGGCTGGGATGTTCATTAAAGTTCTTAGGAGATAGATATGTTGTCAGTTTGCTTGAGCTGAATTGGTATGTGGTGCAATGTGTGTACCGTGGGAAATGAAAATGGGATTTACAGCTAGATGTTGGCAATTGCCATGGTAGCTTGCTGCGCCTTACTCACTGGACGCTTGTGCTTGCTGAAGAACTCACATCCACTGTCTGATGTATGACTCCCAATGATCTTCTGTCAACTGGCCTAATCACTTGCAGTTTTGCTCAAATTTATTCAGTAGGGTTGAGACACTGTCCAACCTGGGTGGTTCTGGCTGTAGGTACAAGGGTCTCATGCAGGCATTATCGGCCTATGGATTTATTCAAATTCACCGAAGATTCTCCATCTAAATCTGCTTGTAACCTTGTTTCACTTTATTTTTCCAATTTTGACTTTTGAGACATCAGAATAGGATGTGCATGGATTTGCATTTAGCATATTTTGGTGCAACAGTTACTTTCTCCTTCCAATATGTGAGCATCTTCGTGTCATTGGAGTATCTTTTGTCATCTTCTTTAGCTTGTCCATTTCACCATTTGCTAGCTATACAATACTGTACTTGAGAAATAATGCTATCTTAAAAGGGCTTTCATCATGAGAACTGGAAATGACCATCTATGGTCATGATTAATTCTTTTGGCATTACCATTCCCTAACCAGTTACGGCTGTAGTATAACCCTTGGAAGTTTGTTTGAGAGTTAATGTAATCTTTTCTTGATATAACACCTTTTCTGGTTAAACTTCTATAGATAAATTTGACCTCATTACTACTAGCTCTTTCATAGCCAAACACCTCAGTCTCTGCCCATCTGTAAATAGCATGGAGTGGGTATGAACTGGCGCTATTGGAAAGATTGTTCTTCGCTAAGAGTAAGAAAGTAATGTGGCATGCTTATCTGACAGCAGAACTTCATGCAGGTATGAAGCAGTAACATTACCAGAGAAAATTATCAATATGGTGGTGGAACAGCCCATGTTTTTCTCAGAGACTGACAGTGCCAGGTTCCGAGGAATGGTAATCTTCACCTGTGTATTTCAGAAAAACTTTATATGCATACAGTATGGTTCTTATTTAGAATAGCCATCACATGAACATATCTCTTTTTTTCCGACTTTGGCCTGATTGTATCCACTTTTCTGACTGAAATATATGATGCATGTTTAGCGATTGGAAGATCTGGATGAACAGTACTTTAATGTCAATCTTGATGATGATGACTTCTCTCATGCTGATCATCGTCATCAAGGTTTGTCTTTCTTCTCTTGCGGACTACTCTTTGTTTTTTTTTTGAAAGGAATACTCTTTGTGTTTGTGTAAGGGAGAACATTCTCAAACTCTATGATACTTTCTCAGCTGAAGCAGTGAATATAACCCTGGTCGATAATTTTGAGTCTGGGCTTGCAGGAACTGATGTGTTCAATCGCTTTGAGAGGTAAAGCTGAGCTGCATACTTATTTAAATTTACCAATCTTTTATCATAGCTGCTGTATGTTTCTTTTTCTTATTTTGTGTATAGTACAAATATAATTTGCAATAGTGCCTTGTATACAGATTTGACATAGCAGATGATGAGACCACAGTCAATATCACTCCTGATGAGCACCCACAAGTTCCAAGTACGCTGGTTCCCTCACCACCTAGGCAGGAAGACCCTCCTCAGCAAGAACACTATGCTGCCCCCTCCCCTGTTCATGAAGAACCTCAACAAGGTGAAACCAAGCACATGATTTACTCTCTGCCATATGGAAACAAGACTGTAGTTTTTAAAAATTAGAATTTCCTTTTTTTCCCCAAAGGACAATGATTGTCATGTCAATTGTGCATTGACATGTTATTTCGGTCAAGTGGAAGAACTTGCATCCAAAAGTTTTCCAGTTGATGGTTCTTACTGACAGCTAATGGCCATCTGCAGACTCTGTTAGAATATTCTTGAAACTATTCACGCTTTATCTCTCATTGCCTTTGTACATAGTCTAGTGGCTACAGTAGGACTGTTTCAGGATAAGAGACTAGGGAGTGCATCCTTGGTTGCAACTACTATGTCTTCTAGCTGCTATATGGCATATCTCGCTCTTCTCTTTCGGCAATGTGATCCATTGGCTTACCAATAATCACTAAGCACAACTATATTTCTGATTCTCAACTATGTCCTATTTCAACCTTTTGTACTTCGAACTTGTAGTTCGTTTCCCCATTCGTTTTTTTTTGTTGGTTGACTAGTTACCTGATATATTAGAAGTTTTTGAAAGTCACCGGGGCTGATATATTAGAAGTTGACTGCTGGACATAATTTAAGTACATGTGTTGTTGCATTTATACCATATTTGAAGCATCTTGCTGCAATTATTGAAAGTTCTCTTGCAGGGGGACCAGAGGAGCAAGAGGAGCAGAAGATGAAGGTAAACATGATTTATCAAGCCTTATTACATCTAGAAAATAGTATGAAAAGGTAAACATGATTTATCAAGCCTTATTACACAGCAGCAGCAACCACCTAAAGCATCAAAGCGGAAAGCACGTTGGGAACTCCCACAAGTAATTATGGACAATAACCAGATGATGATCCCGGGAAACATATATCAGACATGGCTGAAGGATGCATCAAGCCTTGTCTCAAAAAGGTGTAAAGTTAACAGTGTATGTTTGGTTCAACTAACCTATTTTCCTGGAGATTTCTGTACTGATGCACTCTAATAAAGAACATTTATCTGATTTATGCTTGCAGAATTTTAATTTTATTCGATCAACCAAGATAAGTGATATCATGGACATCCCCCCAGTTGCTCTAATATCTCATGACAACTTGCCCTCAGAATTATATTATCCTAAGCCACTTATGCAGCTCTGGAAGGACTGCACTGAATTCAAGTCCACAAAAGCTTCTTCAGGTCACTTCATAATTTGTAATATTGTGTCACATTTCTTGACTTGAGGAAGCCATATTATTTTAACATGCTAAAGGCCAATTCAAAAACCTGAACTGTTTCTTACTTTCTTAAAGGAGGGCAGCGATCATCATCACAAGAACAACAGCCAAAAAACTCACCACCTCATGAATTTCCACCTCAGGTTATTCTAGATTCTTTTATTTTCTGAAAAGAATAACACCCTTCCCTAGTGAGCTGATCATAATTATCATTAGATTTGTCCCTGATGAGTGGTTGAATTTTCAGGCTGGGGGAGAGTATGAGATGGAAACAGGTGGTCTGCCGATGGACTTCACAGATGGCATTGAAAAACTTAGAGCAAACATGAGTGCAGAGTATGACAGAGCTTACGATACTCTGCACAATGACCATAGTGTTACTCCTGGAAGTCCTGGTAAGTTGAAAAGTGAATAAGTTTAATGTGTGTCTGTGCTTATATAGACAGTCAATGACGTAAATCTCTAGCAGGGTTAAGTCGCAGGTCTGCTTCAAGCTCTGGTGGTTCTGGACGGGCGTTTATACCATTGGATACAGAAGTACAATTGCCATCAGGAAGTGGAAGGTGACTGTTGACTTATAGTAATAGCAGTATGTCACCTATATTAGTATTCTGAACTATGACTATGTGATATTTTGTTACTGAAAGAACTTGCCCATCTAAAGATGTTTTCATCATCACAACGGAACCTCCTATTGTATATGCTCATAAGTGCAGAAACTAAAGTGTGTAATCTCCTTTATGAAGTGTCAGGCAAATAAAAAAATGTCTAGCTCCCTACTGTCCTATTGTATTCACAAGAGCTGTAGGTGCCATTCCTGGCTTGCTACTCACTAGCTGGGAAGGTCCTAATGTGTAAACAAACTCCTGTCTACTTAATGAAGTACGGGCTGCTTAAGTCCACTCGAGAAAAAAGTTTCTTATAGTGACCATGTCATGATTATTGAACACAGGTCCAAGAGGGGGCGGCATTCATCTGCAAGAAGCTTGGGGAATCTTGATACTGTTGAGGAAGATTTTCTACTGGAGCAGGAAGTGATGGACTTCAAGATGAGAAGGCTTTCAGATTATGCGCCAACTCCTGGTTGGTTGCATTTCTGACCTTTAGTCTGCTATATATAAACATGTGAAACTGTTTCTGGAACATTAACTGTTTCAACCAACATAGAATTTAATAGTTTTGCTCCAACTCCTGGTCGGTTCCATTTCTGTCCTTTATTCACTCTGTTACATATGAACATGTGAAACTGTTTTCTGGAACATTTGAAACTGTTTCGACCAACGTAGAATTTAACAGTCAACATTCGTTTCAGACCTACTGGAAGAAACTGAAGCAACTCAAACCCCATATGAGAGGCGCTCCAATCCAATGGACAAGGTCACAGAAACAATCATGTCGTAAGTATCCTGAACTTGTTTGCTCATAATGCTTGGGTAGCTTATGTTTGTTGAAATGTGGTACAACGGATGCACATACATTTTCTGATGCTAGAGTTATCTTCATGCAGGCACCTCAAACTTCATTTCGATAGCCCAGGTGCCCCGCAATCTGAATCCTTAAGTCATCTAGCTCATGGGATGACCAAAGCCAGGGCAGCCCAACTATTCTATCAAACAACCGGTATGTATTCCCTCCGTCCCAAATTATAGGTCGTTTTTTGCTTTTCTAGGTACATATCTTTTGTTGACCTATAAATTGATGAAAGGGAGGGAGTATTTCTCTATGGCGCTTTGACTGGAAAATAAACAGTACTGTTGCTAAAGTAAATAAAAAACTAGTAGTGGTCGCTGACATGATGTTAAACAGTTATGATAGCTTTCCTGGCTTAGTGACATAGTTTCTGTAATTAGGTTGGGTTACACTTAAACACCATTGAAGCCTGCTTTCCTTTATTGCTAGGAAATTTGGCACACGTTCCTCAAATTTATAATTTTAGTGGCTGTGTAAACGTTTTCTCAGTATGATGTAGCAAAATATGTTTTTTCTTTTTTTGCGTAAGATGGCTGTTGCTCTGCCTTTGCATTGTAGAAGTTTGAAAAAACAGTCTGATTTACAGTCTGAGCATAAGACCACACAAGGAAGAAAAATCAAAACCGAAACAAAAGAAAGAAGAGAAAAACACCAGCCCAGTGAAGCCAAGAGCGCTCGTGGCCGAAATCCTTTACGGAGGACATAGTAGTTTACAGGTCTTGGTTGTGCCCAGTTTTATAGTTGGTGATGTTTTGCTGGATGAGGATGTCAGTTTGTGCTGGCGTTAGAGCCTTATTGTCGAAAAATTGCCAGCAACGCATAACTGGTTGTCTGGTTCACTTACCTGTGTGGTTAAATAAGAGAAGTTTCACACAATCCAATACTAGGCCGCATAACTGGGAACACGGAATTTGCTTAAAATTTTGACATGTCAAGGAATATAATGGTGAATCTGAACCTTATTATTTAATTTAATGGGGAATATTTGTTCTGCAGTTTTGGCAACTTGTGATTACATCAAGGTTACTCAGCTGAAACCGTACGGAGACATCTTTATCTCCAGAGGATCAAAGATGTGACTTGGTGATGTTGGAAACAGTTTTGCTGCGGTTGTTTCTCGGTGCACATCACGTGTTTATATTACAGCATGCTTACATATTGCATAGGAGGTCTTGTAGGTAACACATAATCTATGGTGATTTGGTGAAGGAAAGGAAGCGAGATATGATGCAGTAGTTTTGTGTCATGTCAAAGGAAAATTCTAAGATGTAATTTTCGAGGTTTGATAGGTGGGGTATAGTTATAGCCGTACCCGTACAGGACTAAGTTATACTCCGTATGACATATCTGTGTAGCCAGGGGATCCATCCATAGATATTAAATTATCTTCTTTTGGTTCTGTATTAAGCTTCGGATGAAACTGTACGTCTGTACCCGACGTTCCTTGCAAGATGTGATTATTTATGTAGACACGTCGGAGATGTTACAAATGTGGAATCTGGAATCTGAATGCATAATGTTCTGTTTTGTTTTCGTTTTGTTGGCTTTGGACACAACATATCCTCTGCAAGTTAGCTAGTACTTTGAAAGTTTGAATGCACATGATGTGCTGCAGAGGATATGAATCGATCCGTTTGGCTTTTATTCCTATCACCTGCTTGACGCCCAACCCATACATAATATAATAGTATCCTCTATCCACTTTGATCCAACCATACTTTAGCTCTAATAACAGCCTGCCCGATTGTTTAGCCTTCACTTCCTTGTGCCGTTGTTTCTGCCGCTGCCCCGCTCGGGCATGTAGCGTGGGCATCCGCACGCACAGGTCCGGGGTCGCTGCGCCGCCTGGAGCCCCGGAGGCACGTCACGCCACCGTCTCAGACGCAGTAGGGTGCAGGGCACGGGAACGGCGGCTAGGCCGGCCCCTCGGCGCTCGGCGAGTAGGCAGACGACGCGTGCCCCTGCTCCACCGCACTCCGAGCGTGGGCTTCGGCGGTTCTATTTTTTCCGTGAAGGGGGTGTGGGCGTACACTTTCTTTTTTCATACATAACCGCTTAAACAGCGGAGGATGCTATTTCTATCTCTAAAAAGGAATATTCTATCCCAGTCATCGAGATTCTCTACTCTATATCCATTTCTCTTGCACCCGTGTTATCTCTATCCCATACTCTATGCCTACTATTTCATATTTTATTCCCCTTTCTCCCCCCTTCTCTCTCCCCAACTCTCTCTTTCTCTCCTGCTACCGTGTTTGGCGTACCTGCACAGTGCACCTCCAGGCGTAGCGCGCGTACCGTCCGACCGCTACGCGCCCGTGCGTGATACCGGCGCGCGGTGCGGGCGCGCGCACGCTACGTAGCGGCCGGTTTGGCTGTCCGACAGCCTAAAGGGTTACAGCACAGCGTGGAGTCCTGGACAAAGACGATGCCCTGGACAGTCGATCAGCCACCGAAAGAAACCTTTCTTGGCTAAGAAACTTCGAGTGGAAACCGGTTACAACTCTAACCACGCACACCTAATTAAGTAGCCAGTAGTTTGATTCAGACCGATCTCTCTTTCTCTTTCTCTAGTAACAACTTTCCTTTTTTCCTTTCTCGGCCTCATATAGTCATATATACATATGGAGGAGGTTGCTGCGACGACTGCGAGCCATGAGCTGGTCCCGCAGCTGCAGTTCCCTCCTGGCTACCGCTTCGTGCCGACCGAGGAGGAGCTCGTCGACGTCTACCTCCGCGCCAAGATCGAGGGCCACAAGCTGCCTCTCAACGTCATCAACGACGTCTCCATCCTCGAGTGGCAGCCCGGCAGACTCGTCGGTAAGCAATGCAAATCAAATTAGCTGCTGCTGATTCAATCTAACTGCTACCTATGTTGTACTACCGATGCATTATATATATATATATATATATATATATATATATATATATATATATATATATATATATATATATATATATATATATATATATATATACACACACGATCTGATGAAGTAATTTTATTAGTCGTCTAATGTAATTATTGTTGCATGATGTAATGACTCACTAATGCAACACGTATGTACTGCATGGTCGTACGTCGCGTATGTAGAGGAGTACAAGGGGTATGGCGAGAACAGGTGGTTCTTCTTCACGGTGCGGGAGCAGTCGTCGTCGAACAAGGAGAAGGAGCCCAGCCGGAAGGTGAGGGTGGACGGCGTCACGGCGACATGGAAGGCCACGGGGAGCGTGCAGCTCATCCGGCGGGCGAGATCCAAGGTGGTGGTGGGCAGCAAGAGGGTGCTCATCTACAACTCCAGCGACACCGCCGAGAACGGCAAGTGGAGCATGCACGAGTACATCCTCAAAGACCACGCGGCGGTACGTACGTATGCACGCCTAATTGCTTGCGTAATAATTGCATATATATGAACATGAACAAACCCTAGATAAAAGGGACTTTATTATTTGCATGTACTCCCCTGTGTTATTGACGTGATTTACAATATTAACCATTATTTTTCCCTAACGAACATATCTGATTACAAAAAGTACTGCAATTCACAAATCTACACATAATGCATGACTTTATTATTTGATGTTTCCAAACTATATATTTTAAAATATATCGAGGGTCCAAGTTTTAAAAGTTCAACCGGATTATTTTAAGCACCAAGTATTTATGGGGGTGGAGGTAGTATCCAAAAATTAAGATATTTTATATTAGCAAGCAAAAGATCTCGGCGTTGTCATGTGGTGACAGCAAAGAAAAAACAAATCCTAAAAAGTGGGACCAAACAGTAACTGATTTGATCTATTCTATAATGTTACTATAGATTTATGCACCACCCTAACATTATAAATTTGCCTCATTCTGAGCCTTTGTAACATGCATATATATGTTTATTAGAAGCTAATTTCTTTTGGACCGTGGACTCAATGAGTCAATGTTCACACAACTTTTCAGAATTCGACCAAGTCACGTGCCTGACAGAATTTGAGCAACACAAGATTCGATCTCGTAGCTTGCCTGGAGGAAATTGACTGGCAACTGGCCCTAATAAAAAAGATTAATAATTGCTTGAGTTTATATATCTTGCAATTGACTCCATGACATGCATGCAGATTGGGCAGTATGCCCTGTACTCGATCCAAAGGAAGCAGCACTCGGACACCGAGGGCAATGACGACATGGATCCAGAGAAGAAGAAGAAGAAGACTAGAAAGAGGAAGAGGACGGAGACGGAGACGGAGACGGAGACGCCTTCTACCGAACTGGAGGAAGTGCAGCTGCCGCACCCAGGGACGACAACACTGCTCGCCGAGCCACCATTGAAGCCGACAAGGAAGGCCAAGGCCCAGAGGAAGAAGAAGCCATCAATGCAAGTTGGAGTTGAAGGAGAACAGCAGCAGCAGGGACAGTCACCGATGGAGCCAGTGACGCCGCCCAAGAAAGATGAGCTAGCGCCGCGGCAGCAAGAAGGGCGACAACAGCCGCCGGCGCCGGTCGTCCTCTCCGCCGTGCCACTGCAGGCTGTACGCGTGTGCCCACCATCGGAACCGGACGGAACGCTCGGAGCTTCCGCGCCTAAGCCTGAAGAAGACACGGCCGACGACATGGCCCAGCTCCTGGCACTGCTGGGTTACCCTGCCATGTTCTGCAACAACCAAGGTCAGGAGCAGTGGCCACCGAGCTTGACAGGCACGACGACATTGCTCGCCGCACCAGACTCCAACAACATCGTCGATCATGCTTCGTTCCAGCCATTCCAGCAAGAGGAAGATAGCTTCGCGATGCAGAACCAGCATCTCTCCTTGGGAGAGAACCAAAGTGTTTACATGGAGCAGTGGTGGCAGCACGCAGATCTGTTCCTCCCGAACAACACCACACAGCCGATGAACAGCAGTGGAGGCTGGGAGCATGGTAACGACCAGCGTCAGATTCACCAGCAGCAGGAGGAGAACAATGGAGGGGTAGGCTTTGGAGTAGTACAAGACCAGCAGCCTATGAATCATCCCCAGGGCGGCCATGACCTGCCGCCCGTGGACGAGCAGTCGTCTGGCTCTGATGATCTGCAGGTCGTCGATAACCTCCTGTTCGGCGAGAGCGTTCAGATGGACGAGCTCGACGGGTTTGTCAGGGGCGTGCGGGTGCTCCGCGATGAGCCGCCTCAGGACTTGGCAGCAGGCACGCAGCTGGAGCAGGAGGGAGGCGATGATCCAGCGACTCTGCAAGCAGCAGGCACGCAGGAGCAGGGGGCTGATGGTACAGCGACCTTGCAGAGTCTTCAGCATGATGAGCTTCAGTTGCAGTGGCTCTATTATTGGCAGGAGCAGCGTGCTCGCAATCGCAACGAACACGTGCGGGATGGGCCGTGCTCTTGCATGATTTGTGCAGCAGGTCTGTGGCATTATTTTCCCGGTCCTTGAGTGGTGGTATCGCGAGGTAAAGCTATATACGTATGGAAGCACTCCCTGCATTCTAAATTATAATTATAAGTTGTCGTAACTTTTCTAAGTAGATTATGTAATCTACTAGAAAAGAAAAGACAGAACGACTTATAAATTTGGAATAAAGTATAAGTTCTTTTTTTTAGTTGTAGCTTTGTGGTACCTCTTGAAACAACCTCTCACACCGTAAAACCAGCAGTGTACAGTAGTTAGCACTCAGCAGTTAGCGTCGAATTTTGCGTTTGATTTGTGTGGATATGGTGATGGGTTTTCTGTTTGTCACAAGTTCATTAGTCAGGTCTGTTAGTATTCATCAGTGTTTATGTGGTATGCATGCGTTACGGCTATAGCATTGCTGATATTTCCTAAAGTTCATTAGTCAAGTTCAATTATTATTATTATTATTATTATTATTATTATTATTATTATTATTATTATTATTATTATTATTATTATTATTATTATTATTATTATCTTGAAAGGAGTCCTCAACCTTATAGACGAAAACATCTGCTCTGTCCGTCCTAAAAGAATATAATTATCACTTTCTAAGAAGTTAAATAATTTTAAATTTAATCGAATCTATATAAAAAGATACAAACATTTAAATAAATGACATTAGATTAATTATATAATATACTTTTATATAAATTTATTTAAAAACATAAGTATTGAAACTATTTTTTATATATAAATTCTGTTGAGCTTAAGAAAGTTTAGTTTAGTTTAGTTTAAATTTAAACCTAGAATTGTAATTCGACAAGAGCGAGTAGTATCTTGAGCGGGCGCCACCGCCAGCTGCAGGCGGCAACGGCGCTAGTCTCCGCCTGTCTTCCCGGAGTCCGGCGGAAGGCCGGTGTCGGGACGAGGAAATGTTCTTCCCAGGCACCGCGACCCATGCTGAGGCACCTGGTCCGGTCGGGCCAGCTCGCCGACGCGAGGAGCCTATTCGACGCGATGCCGCACCGCGATGAGGTCGCCTACGCCACGCTCCTCTCGGGCTATGCCGTGGCAGCCGACTTCCCGGGGGCCATGGCGCTCTTCTCCCGCTTCCGCGCCGCCTACCCGCCTCACGCCGCCGCGGACCCGTTCGTCCTCAGCCCCGTCCTCAAGGCGTGCGCTTCCGCTGCCGCCGGCGCCGGCGCAGGGCTCCTCCCCCTCCCCCTCCCCCTCCTCCACGCCGCGGCGGCGGCCGCGCTGCACGCGTTCGCCGTCCGCTCCTCCGCCCTGTCGTCCGTGTTCGTCTCCACGGCGCTCGCGGACGCCTACGCCAAGGCCGGCCGCCTCGAGCTGGCGCTGCAGGTGCTCGACGAAATGCCCCGCAAGAACGTGGTCTCGTGGACCACGCTCGTCGCCTCGCTGGCGCGGGCCGGCCGGCGGCACGACGCGCTCCGCCGCTTCGCCGAGATGCGGGCCTCCGGCGTGGACTGCGACTCCCACGCCTGCGCGGCCGCGCTCACGGCGTGCGCCGGTGCAGGGCTGCCATCACGTGGCCGCGAGGTGCACGCGCTCTGCGCCAAGCTCGGCCTCGACGCCGTGCCCTTCGTCGCCAACGCACTCGCGGCGCTATACGCGCGGTGCGGCGACGTCGACCGCGCGCTGGCCGCGGTCGGACGCATGGGCACGCGCGACGTTGCCGCGTGCACGACGCTGATCGCGTCCTACGTCCAGACCGGCCGCGCGGAGGAAGCTATCGAGGCGTTTGTCAGAATGCTTCGTGACGAGTCGTCAAATTCTGCGTCACCGAATGAGTATACTTTCTCTGCCGTAATTGCTGCGTGCCCAAATATTGAAGGTGCCTATCTTGGAGAGCAGTTACATGCACAAGCTGCACGGAGAGGGCTATCTCATACCCGCTCTGTGGCCAATTCCCTTATCAAACTCTACACGCGCTGTGGCCGTCTTTCAGCTGCTGATGCTATCTTTCGGGAGAGTGATGTCAAGGATGTTGTCTCCTGGAGCACAATTATATCAGGATATGCACAAGAAGGCCTCGCCCAAGAGTCTTTTGCCTTGTTCTCAGAAATGCGGCATCACAGCAGCTGCCCTCGGCCGAATGAGTTTACTCTTGCGAGTCTCTTCAGTGTGTGTGCAAGTGCTGCATCACTGGATGCTGGATGCCAGCTGCATGCACTCGCTGTCGCTGCTGGACTTGAACACCATGCGATGGTAAGGAGTGCGCTCGTTAACATGTACGGAAAGAGTGGTAGCATGTCAGATGCTAATGTCGTATTTTCCAATCGCACTAAAGATGATGTGATTTCATGGACTGCAATGATTGTTGGGCATGCTGAGCATGGTCACAGCAAAGAGGCATTTGAACTGTTTGAGGAAATGTGCCGTGTCGGGCTAAAGCCGGACCATGTTACGTTCATTGGTGTACTCACTGCTTGCTCTCACGCGGGGGAAGTTGAGCTTGGATTGAGATATCTCAATGCAATGAACAAAACCTATGGGCTGGAGCCTGAAAAGGAGCACTACGGCTGCGTTGTTGATTTGTTAGCCAGAGCTGGTAGAATACATGAGGCTGAGGAGTTGATTGGAAGAATTGCTGCTGATGGAAGAGATGGTGTGGTTTGGACATCTTTGCTTAGGGCATGTGCTGCTCGAGGGGCAGAGGAAACTGGAAAGAAAGCTGCAGAGAGGATGATGGAGGCAGAGCCATGGGGTTCAGGAGCACATGTGGCGATGGCAAACCTCTATGCTAGCAAGGGGCAGTGGCGTGAGGCAGCACAGGAACGCCATTCGATGAAGCAGAAAGGTGTTCTAAAAGGAGCAGGGTGGTCATCAGTCGAAGTTGGAGGGGACGACAGGGGTGTTGGAGTGTTTGTTTCAGGAGATCGGACAAACCCCCATGACAATGCCATCTACATGATGCTTGAGTTGATATACCATGGAGCCGGAATGGTTCGCCAAATCCCTGATCAGTTGGATTTAGTATCTGAAGTGGAGCTAACAGTTTCTAAGTCATTCTGAAAGAAGCACTTACTGATAGGGAGAAATTTACATGGTACCCTGTCAATGATGAAACATCCATCGGAGAACAACATAAGGATACACATTGTATCCTGCTCTTCAGTGCTTCAAGTTATGATACCCGTCCATTTATCCTATCTTTCGTTTTTTTTTGTGGGTGGCTTTGCCCTATTCTAAAGGCACCATCTAATCCTTAATTAGCCATCTGATATTTTATCTGCTGGAAATAAATCACTACATTTATGGCTGATGTATTTCTAAAAAATGGAACATAGTGTAGCATCTCTAGACCATGGAGAATCTCAAATGTTTGTTTATGATTAATCTAACTCTTTTTTTTATTCATGGCTGTTCAGATACTTTTCATGAAGTGAGAAGAAAGCTGGATAACAAAAAGGAGGTTAGTAGATGCATGAATTCGTTATAGCCCCAGCTTTTCTTTAGGTTCATTGTTTTTTTTAGAGTTTCCTTACCGCTGCAATGTGAGTTTGGGGTCATTAATTATGCAAGCTTGCACTGAATGGAGGTTCACTGTTTGCTTTTCCATCCTTTGATTTTTGTGTGAGATTTGCCTTTTCGCTGCAATGTGAGTTTAAGGCCATTGATTGTGCAATCTTGCACGATTTCTCCCATGGTATGGACTGGCTGATATGTCGTATTGCTGTATTATGCCATTCTTGCCAGCCATCGGTGATTCAGTCATTGCCAATACACCAAATCTTGTGCCCAAGGAATACAACAAAACTGTTTTCACATCAGAAGTAAGTCATGGCGCAGCAGATGAATTACTAAATGGTGCTATTGAGTCATACTCTGTACCTAAAGATCCTTCCTCATTTGATATGGTCTCTCCAGCAAAAGGAACAGATGTTGAAGCTCCTTCCTTGAGTGATAATGCACAAGGTTCATTGACGTCGGATATCAGTGAAGATGGCGTTGAAAAAGACACAAATTTGGAAGAGAGCAATACAGAAAGTTTGGCAATTTTTGGATCATTTTCTGCTTCTTGTAATGATATGCAATCTGAATATACTGAAGTTTCACTCATTAGGATGATGCCTCGATAGAGAAAACAGATGACTTTCAGTCCCCAAGGCCTTTTATTCTGAGTATAATCAATGTAAGTCAAAATGGACGTCATTTTCCTTACCTGTATTTCTGCATGTTGTTGTTGAACTTATATGGTTCTTAAGACCCTAACACTAAGTAAATAAGTCTGAAGTGCTTATTCGTTCAACTTATGTAAGTGTCTGTTCAGTTTGAGGATACGCACAGTGTCGGGCTAAAGCTAGACCATGTTACATTCATTAGTGTACTCACACGCAGGGGGAGTTGAGCTCAGACTGAGATACCTCAATGCAACGAACAAAGGCTACAGGCTGTAGCCTGAAAAGAGCACTACGGTTGTGTTGTTGATTTGTTGAGCAGAGCTGTTAGAATCATGAGGCTGAGGAGTTGATTGCAAGAGATGGTATTGTTTGGACATCTTTGCTTAGGGCATGTGCAGCTCAAGGGACGGAAGAAAGTGGAAAGAAAGCTGCAGAGAGGGTGATGCAGGCAAAGCCATGGAGCTCAGGAGCACATGGGTCAATGGCAAACCTCTATGCTAGCAAGGGGCAGTGACGTGAGGCAGCACAGGAATGCCATTTGATGAAGCACAAAGGTGTTGTAAAAGGGGCAGGGCGATCATCAGTTGAATCGGAGGAGACGGAAGGGGGGCTGGAGTGTTTGTTTCAGGAAACCAAACAAATCCCCATGACGATGCCATCTAAGTACATGATGCTTGAGTCGATGTACAAATGGCAGTGAAGAAGAAGAGGCAAGTGCAGATGGAGTGGTTCAAATACAATAAATAGTTACATTTTCAAGATTACGAATTAACATGATGATAAATCAATATTTATTTAGTCCCTCACACTCAAGTACATAAAGGGACAGGGAATCGGTAGACAATCCTTGAATTTACCAAGAGTGAAGTTTTCCGGTGCTTCTAGGCTCATCAATCGCTAAACCAATAGAATCTAAGTAGACCTTCCCTCTTCTAACTGGTATTTATGGAGCTGAAATGGTTCGCCATATCCGTGATCAGTTGGATTTAGAATCTGAAGTGGAGCTAACAGTTAACTGAGTAATCTCGAGAGGAGCACTTACTGCAAGGGAGAAATTTACATGGGGTCTTGCCATGACGAAATATCCATCGGATGACAACATAAGGTCTGTTCATCTCATTTCTTTTGTGCTACTGTGTTATGGACGAGATTAGGAGGATTGAGGAGGAAGAGAGTGGCGGCGCTGCAGTACCCACGGCGCTACAGTACCGCGCGGGTACTGTTCACGAGCTAGAGGCGGAGGGCCGGTGACTAGGGCTGTGAGGGGCGCTGGGAACGCCGGCCGCGGGGCTTCGCCCACGGCCGGCAAGAGAGAAGGTTTTTTCCTTCTAATCTCTTGCTTGATTAGATTGATACATCTCCTCTCATTATATAGAGAAGAGGTCTTCCTTGGCCCCTAAGCAAGCGATTAACTAACCCTAACGGGCTAAGGCCCAATAGGCCCTTTACTCTTCTAACACTACACCCCACCTAGACATGTAGCTCGTCCTCGAGCTGCAACCTAACTCGACTCTGCTAGACACAAACATAACACCTAAAAACAAGCCTTTTACATCTCGGCTTATTTTATTGACCTAAAATAGACTACGACTCTTTATTTTTGACTCCTGAAGATACGGCGAACACCCTCCGCGTGATGAACCTGCACGTGTGTAGCCACCTGGATCCCATGAAGCCCACCGAAACGAGAGGGGTGCACGGGTATAGCCACCAGGAATTAGTCGCGATAGCGACCAGCGGAGGCGTCCTCGCGGCGGCCGGTGGTGGAGCACGGCAGCGCTAATTAAGGTCCGCCTATGGGTGGCCAACCACCCGCGTCCCCAAACGCCGGCGTTGTAGACACCGAGTTCGCCACCCGAGGTGGCGATGCCACGCCCGATCTCCATGACGCAGCGGACGAGATCGGGGCCCTCCATGTGGCGAAGCGCAGCCTGGTGGCGAAGCAAAGGGGCACGGGGCACAGGCACCGGCTGCAACCCACGCATCTCCCGCGCCTGTCGTCGTGCCAGGAGTCCGTGTGCTGCAGCATGTAACCGCACCGCCGCCAGGACCGTCTCTCGCATCTTCTGGCGCATCTCCTGCAGCCGCCGCCGTGCTTGGAGACCGCGCGCAGCAGCCTGCAGCCGCACCACAGCCGACACTTGGTGAATAAGCATCGGCTGCGCTGCGATGTCCTTTCGCTGCTTGATCTGTTGTGCGGTGTCTGCCTTCGCGCGGCGAAGCACAACTTGGAGGAACTGCGACGGGGTGCGGGGCTGAATCAGCTGCAGATCGCACAGCCGCCGCACTTGCCGACGCGCCAGGAGGCCACGCGCGCAAACGCTGCCTGACGGCTCTCCATGGCGGCCAACCATGAGTTGAGGTGCGCCTGCTGTGCGTTGATGACGGCCAGCGTCTTGACGATCTGATCCCATAGCGGCTCATCGGAACCTGACATCTCCGATACCAGATTGTTATGGATGCTGTTGGGATCGAGAGGGGAGAGTCAAGGGGAGCGACGGCGGAGCTACAGTACCTGCGGGTACTGTTCACGTCGGCGAGAGGCAGGTGAGCAGCGGCTAGGGCTACAAGGGGCGCTGGGAACGCCGGCCGCGGGGCTTCGCCCACGGCCGGCAAGAGAGAAGGTTTTTTTCCTTCTAATCTCTTGTTTGATTAGATTGATACATCTCCTCTCATTATATAGAGAAGAGGTCTTACTTGGCCCCTGAGCAAGCGATTAACTAACCCTAACGGGCTAAGGCCCAATAGACCCTTTACTCTTCTAACATACTGATTTGTGTGAAATCTGTATACTAATGGTGTACTGATCTGCATACAGGTCTTGATAATGTCTGCAACATTTAGCATTCGGACATCTAGGGTGCACTGAATTCCAGTCCAATCAAGTATTCTAAAAAAGAAT
This sequence comes from Saccharum hybrid cultivar R570, assembly GCA_038087645.1. Classification (NCBI taxonomy): domain Eukaryota; kingdom Viridiplantae; phylum Streptophyta; class Magnoliopsida; order Poales; family Poaceae; genus Saccharum; species Saccharum hybrid cultivar. The sequence goes on from JAQSUU010000449.1 coordinate 3,781,630, forward strand.
TACCAAATTGTTTAAAATACCTGTGGCAGGTACAGGCTATCTGCATCAGATTTGTATTGCAGAAGCTCATTGTTCAGTCTACCAAACTGATGTAACCTTGGTGCATTGCTCAAGTGACTTGGGCCTTGTTTAGATGACATCAAAATTCCAAGTTTTTTCACTCTCTCCATCACATCAATTTTTAGCCGCTTGCATGGAGTATTAAATGTAGATAAAAAAATAACTAATTACACAGTTTAGTTGGAAATCACGAGATGAATCTTTTGAGCCTAGTTGGTCCACGATTGGACAATATTGATCAAATAAGACGAAAGTGGTACTATTCATCGGGCTGAAATTTTTTCGGCATCTAAACGAGGCCTTGGAGCAAAGCAGGATGTGACTAGATGCCTGATGATCCCTTTTACAGCAAAAGCATGCCAGAGTGTCTGTGTCGTATTCATTCTTTTCGAAAAGGGAACCGGCCACCATATCGAAGGAAATTCACTCTTCACAATCACAACAACATTAGCACATTCCGTGTTCCACTGCTCTTTAAATTTGTGCACTAGTAAATTTGTTTCTTGACTGAGTTGTTCATTACTATGTCAATATTCGTGTACAGCCTGATGATGCTCCTGTTACAATAATAGAGGAGTTAACTTTATCCCATGTGCCAACTGATCACATGTTACTTTACAACGTTGACGATAGAGTGATGTAAAGGTTAATGATGTCTATTCTATTGTACATCCTTTTGACTTTTGTCTGTCTTGAGATGCCAAAGTCTTGATGCAAATTTTCCATGCTTGGTTTCATGAGCTAGAGATTGCCACCGGAAGTCTCTTTTTATCCTTGTGTGAACGTGTTGGTTGTTGAAGAACCAAGTACATTTGTTTCATGAGTAGTAAATGAGTGGAATCTGGATATTCAAAGTGTATGGGGAGTTCTTTTTGTGTTGAAATGCTGCTATAACTTTGTGTAAAATTTTCTATGCTTGGTCTCATGAGCTACATGCTACCAGAAGCCTCTGTTTATTTTTTGTGTTACCAGTTGAGGAACTAAGTATTGGTTTCGTTCATCATGAGTAGTAATTGAAATGGAATCTGGATATACATTGGTTTCATTCATTATGAGTAGTAATTGAAATGAATCTGGATATTCAAAGTCCATATTGGAAGTTTTGTCGCAGGGATCAATCAGAAAAACAGCACTGTTAATCCCTTTTTCGGATATGATCATTGCATCATTCTTTTACATATCTTTTTGCACAACAAGAAGCAGGTGAGGCCCATGAGCAGAACACAATCTAGCTAGCAGCACCAACCACGCATTGTATTTGAGCAGGGGTGGGGTTCGGACAGCACTTGAGTTAGAAAGAAACAAAAAAATCACCGGTGATAGATACTACTAGTTACTAGCGGAGTGGTAGTAATGATGCCGCTTTGGCGACGGAGCTTAGGCTTGGGGAGACGCTTTAACTAACCCCAGTCCTACTCATCTCTCCATCCACAGCCGTCTGTAAAGCTCTATCCGGCGGTGACTTCGAGGCACCAAACCCAGGCAGGGCCCCTACCCGGAATCATGAGCCATGACTATGTCCCAAAAGCGCCACAGGTTAGCAGTAGTATCACACTGTCACTACTCTAATATCTGCAATGATGGAGTCAGAGATGGCTGGTGGATCAACTCCTCCAAATTGCACTACTGGTAGAAAAGAAAAGAGAAGGAAACAAATTAATCACTAATCAATGATCAAGGGCAAAGCAAAGCTACCGGCCTTAGTGTCTACTCCTACTTTGGATTAGTAGTTTAATAGTAGTAGTAATACTATTACCACTATAGAGTTAGTACAGAACACTCTCATCATAACCTTGTAGAAATGAAAAGGTAGCTAGCCGAAAAGAAAACAGAAAAAGAAGCTCTGATTTCTTCGCTTTCATGCAGTTTGAGCATGCATCTGAGCTGAGCTCCATTGGCATTGTTAGATGGTGCTAGAATCAATGCTAGGATTAGCTTGTGGTCCCTCTTGTAGCTCCACTCCACTGTGTGCGGGGGAGCAAGGACTGCAGGAGTAGTAGCCATCTTAGCCGGCGTGTTGAGCCCAGGATCACCGCCATGCCACCACCTCGCTCCAAAAGGCGGGACACCTCGAATAATCCACCGATCGTGCTGCGTGTGCTGCTGCGGCATCGGAGCCGAGCGAGCGAGGGCGAGGCTGCCAGAAGCCAAGAAGTGTGTGTGGGTGGCCGGCCGGGAGGACCGGGGAATCGGCGATAATTGAGGAATCGCGAATCGGAGACGACGCGGCCCGGTGCGTGCGTGCCTTCCGTCGCGGCAGCGATGCGAGATCGAAAGGGATTAGTTAGGAGGATAAGAGAAGAGAGGTGTCCTGATTTGGGGCACTTGGCACTTTGGAAAGGTCGCAAAGCCGCAACACAAGGGACGGAATGGAAGGCGGTGCTTTGTCCCGGGCATCGGATTCGGATTCTTCGATGCTTGTTTTGTTCGTTCCTTCGTGGAAAAGTATATATATCCGTTCCTTAACACGGTGGTGTGTCGTTCGTTGAATTTGGCAGACGACAACGAGATGGTTTGGTGTGCCGCACACAGCAGCCCCAACTAGTTTGCACTGCAACGTGGTATGATGGCCACAGAGAGTGTATGTTGCGGTGTCGGGGGGAATAAATAAACCGGTGTTCCTGTTCTCAAAGCGAAAAACGGAATCGTATCCATGCTTATCACGTATCGGAATTCTGTATTATTGTCCTTTTTAAGAAAAGGGTAATAATAACTCTGAATGATGCTTGAGCTACGGCAGCTAAGGTTTAGATTTGCATGGTGTAGTTTTAATTTACATGTGCTAGTAAAATATGTCTGTCCATTACAGCGGAACATATAACTTATTTCGTGATGCTCGTACCAATAATAATAAGCTAGCTATCTTTGTTGATTTTTAATTGCCTTGGTTCAACCTTAAATAAAAAATCTAAGACCCATAATTAATAGAGTAATAAAGGATTCATCTAGAAATTGATAGAAGATCGATTCAACTTCAATAGGTGCCTATTGGGTGCACATGTCGTGACTTAAAAGGTGGAAGGTGAGACACATGCTCACGTACCGTGACGTGAACAGATTCGGACGGCCAAGCCTTGGCATGAGTAGTGCGTCACCAGCAACAAAAGGTTTACAGCTCTAAACTCAAAGTGAGAAGGTTAATAATAACGACCCTAAAATTTTTCAACTCCCGTAGCTTAGGCTGCGGGGAGAAGCGCGACTCGCGCATGTAACGACTGTTGCTTCCTCTACTTATTATAAATCAAAGCTGGACAATCAGATCTTTCAAAAAAAAAAGTGAGAAGGTTAAGAATTGAGGGACTATAGATGAGTCAAAGGCAGTAAAGGATGAAATTTACGAAGAGAGGACAAAGGGAGAGAAATTTCGCATAGGTATAGATTATAGACAGATTGTCATCTCAGAACAAAGCGCCTGTAGCTCAGTGGATAGAGCGTCTGTTTCCTAAGCAGAAGGTCGTAGGTTCGACCGCGCGTTTTGTATTTCACTTTTAAACATGAATTTGATTTTTTTCCCTTTTGCATATTCAAACATTTTAATTTGATTTTATTTCTTTTGCTGCACATCAAACCTTTAGATTTATTTTTTCCATTTTGCGCATTCAAACCTTATTCACTTTTAGATTTATTTTTTCCTTTTTGGCATTCAAACCCTATTCATGTCACTTTTCCTAACACATCAAGACCTCAGTCGTGTCCATTTTTAAATTCCGCACACAACATTGCACTCTGAACTTCTCATATATAGCACTCCTCCCGCAGAGTTGTAGAGCTTTGCCGTCCTTCCATAAACAATAACTAAGTGCCAAACTAGCAGCCTAGAGCTAGCTAATTAACCAAAGTCTATCATGCGTGGGCGTGCAATGGCGCGGGTAGCCATATCACCTGCTTGCCCGACATGATTACAGTAATCCGGCACCATCAACAATAGTCAATCATTGCCTCGCACTATTCAAACAGAACCTATATACGTGGTACCACCATGCACGAACAAGAAGCAGCTAAAACCAGTGTAATTTATCCAGCACCAGGAGCTTTCTGCAGCCAGTTGGTCAAGGGCCACAAATCTGCTCTTTTGACGGAGGAGAGATCGCATGGCTGCCACGATCCAAAGGCAACAGCAACACCACCCAGCCCAATCGCAAGGCGACGCCCCCGCCCTATGGCCTGCCACGAGAGCGGCGGATCACGCCGCCGTGTCCCCCACCTCCGTTTGCTACCACCTTGTAATAATACTAAAAACGGTTAAAAAAAACGGCCATCCGATTTATTTGAAATCAGGTTGTGCCAATTCCAATTATCATCGGCATGAGTTATCCACTAGTTGCTAATAAAGCTAATTGTTAGGTTACTAAGGCTCTATTTGAGGCTACTTTAGCTCTTGGAGATCCAAACAAGTGGTCTAAAAGTGTTGTCTAAGATGTAGCCAACTTTAAAAAAGAGCATTAGTTCATTAGATAACAAAAGCGAGCTAAAGTGATCTAAAGTTTAGCTTTTAACTTTAATCAACTAGATTTTAGACCGTGAGATCCAAATAAGGTTTTAGTTTTTTAATGCCAAATTGGAGGGCTAAACATAGGAGCTAACGGTTGCTATTTGGCTCTTGCTAGCTCATATTTGACCCGTAAACTAAATTTCAGGTAACTAAACTTTAGTCTTTCTACGATCATAAATACTAAAATCACGCCCTATGTGCCTTTCCCGGTGATGCGAGGAATGACGATCCGCGCTCGATGGATCGCAACCCAGGCGCGCGGCAGCTCACATGCGCATGAACACGACCTCCGCTCTGCCCAAGAATAATCTGCCGGCACCTAACCTAACCTCCTACACTCCTGTCTGTGTGAACTAGCTTAGCAGCTACCCCTAGTTCCGCCACCTCCTTTTGTTTAGCCTGCGCTGCCTCCTTCCTCTATGCGAGATCAAAAATGTTCGGTGATGCCCGTGCGCGCTTTTTTGTTTTTTTGGTTTGTACCGGGAGAAACGGGGGAAAGAGGGCCCTATTGACCCCCTCTTTTCTGTGAAATCATGCAGGTCTTTCATGCCATCGACAATGATGCGCGCTTGTTCTTTTGTTTCTCGCAGAAAAAACGCTAATGATGCGCATGTGCTTGGTTGGACTTTGGACGGATTTTTGACGCTTGTTTAATTCGCATTATGGTGTAACCTACCCTACCTTCGTAGGAGTACGTAGTTTGTAGCCGGCTGGCCGCTAGATGGGGTGAGTGAAAGCACGATGATTGGATTGGAGAAACAAATTAAGGTTGTGTTTAGATCCATTAGAAAGTGCACTATGTAAAAAAAAATTCCGTCACATCAAACTTGCGATACATGCATAGAGTGTTAAATATGGATAAAATCAAAAACTAATTGTACAGTTTGGTAGTACTTTGCGAGACGAACGTTTTGAGTCTAATTAGTCAACGGTTTGACAATTATTATCAAATACAAACGAAATGCTACAGTGTCGCTACAATAAATTTTATCACTCCAATTTTAGGAACTAAACCCAGCCTAAAGAACGAAAAAGGCTTGGTTGACGGCGAGGGCGCTGGCTCGCTCGCTCGCTTGCTTGCACGTAACGTAGCGGGCGCCGACGGGCAACGGCGCGGGGTTGTTTCGACGCGTCTCGTCGCCTTCTGCCGTGCCGCGACCTGGATGGATGGATGGAAACCATCGGGGCGAGAGAGGAGGAGAAAAAGGCGAAAGCGCGCGACAAAAAGCACCGCACGTGTGCACACCGCCTCTCCCGCGGCTGCCTCTGTCGTGTCCGTCGTCCGTCCCGTCCCTCCTCGGCGCGCGCGCGGCCGGACCGGACCGCACGTGAGGACGGACGCCTCGCACGGCCAAAAGCGGGCCAGCAGTAGCCGCTGCTAGCCTGCACGCACAGTGCTACTAGGCTTCCACTGCTGGCTACTAGGCCGTGGAGGAAAGGGACGGCTCAGGGCTCAGACTATCGCACTGGCTACTCTAAAATGATACTGTAAAGCTTTAGAGTAGGAATATAGAGTAAAAACTGCTGCACTGGGTACTCTAAAACGATACTCTATCCTTTCTCTCACTCTATATTTAGAGTAGTACTGTGCTTACTCTATACTCTGTAGCGGCGGACCCCACTAGCTAAACAAAGGAAAAAATGATATAACTCACAAACCAAAAATCCAAATTAAATTTCGATTGCACCATTAAATTCGTCTCAATAAATCCTTCAAAACTATATCACACATGGATATATTTAGATAAAGTGACAAGTGGGTCCCACGGTGGATAGAGTGGATAGAGGATGATATAAATGATGGATGGGTGCGGGAGAATTGAGTATAGAGGAGAGAATCTTGCTGACTAGAACGTATAGAGGATGAATATAGAGATCCATGAGTGCGGATAGTCTCACACGCTCGCGGCCGGCCGTGCACGCGCACGCACTCGGACCTGCCAATCTGGTTTGCATTTGTGCAGGGAAAAGCAAGGGAACAGTGGCCAGTGGTGGCTGGAGCTATGGACTTTGGACCTCCAACGTCCAATCCCTACTAGCCGCAATGCTCACGCAAATCAGATGCCAGCTGGATGGATGGATGTACCTGTACCTGTTGGAGTTTGAAACCAACGCTCGCTCGCCGGGGTCCCGGGAATTTTACTTTTACGAGTTGCCGTCGAATAAATTCGGAGTAATCCACTCCCAAAAGAAGAAGAAGAAAAAAAGTTCCGAACGAGTCCGGGACGCTGCGGCGGCCTGCAGCTGCGCCTCCTGCTTGTCTTGGAGATCTGCATACGTACCGTACCCAAACGCTCTGGAACACAGGCACCTCCACGGGCGGTGGTACGGAGCACGTATAGTACTCCGTACGACTGACTGTACGTACGAGGAAAGGAAATATGTCCGGGGCTCAGGAGAGCAGAGAGTCCTTTTCTTTCGGCCTGGGTCTCGTTTAGATCCTAAATTTTTCCCTCAAATTCCACTATGTAAAAAGGAGATTCTCCATCACATCAAAATGCTAGCAAATGCGTGGAGTACTAAATGTAGATAAAATTAAAAACTAATTGCACAGTTTTGTTATACTTTACGAGACGAACATTTTGAGTCTAATTAATTAATTTTTGAACTAAAAAACAAAAAATGCTACAGTGTTCCGACACGGGCACTGTACCTACAGTGCCCGAATCGGCCCCCCGATTTGGGGATCTAAACATGGCCCTAGTTTAGATTCCTGGCCACCAAATTCACTATGCAGAATTCATATTTCCCGTCACATCAAAATGCTGACACATATATGGAGTACTAAATATAGATGAAATAAAAAACTAATTGTACAGTTTTGTTGTACTTTGCGAGACGAACATTTTAAACCTAATTAATCAATGTTTGGATAATTATTACCAAATAAAAATAAAATTGTTACAGTGTGACGCGACCCTTACTCGTTCCAAATTTTGGAATCTAAACATGGCCTTCGTCGGAGTCGCACGTGAGGGACATTCCTGCCGAGCGCCGGCCTCGCCTCGGCCTGCACCCACCGGCCACCGCGCCGCCGCAGCGGGCACCAACATGAGTAGTACTCCCTCCGTCCCACAGATCGTGCAACTCTAGGATCCCAAGGCAAAACTAAGGAAGGGATAAAATGATGCATGTGCCCCTATAAAGGTATTTTGCTCCGGTAAAAGTCCGCTGACACCACAGGCAAAGAAATGATTGAATACAAGAATAGTGCACAATGAATACAATATTTTATTACACAGGGAATTTAAAGAAAACTCTCATTCAAACCGGGTAATGCCAAAACCTCACGGCACCCACCAAATTCAAAGCATAATTTAGCTTCGTAAACTCATTTCAGCTGCCGCCATTTCAGCTGGCGCCATTTTTAAATGCCTCAAAGCAAGCATTACAAATTTTCAGAAGCCGCCCTTTACTCCTTCGTTGGCTCACAAAAACTGGCAACCAGTGGCTCACTGTCTTCCTTCCCCATCTTTCTCCATCCCCTCCACTATGCCATGGCTTTAGATTTGATCAATCCACCACCGTCTTTCTTCCCCATATTTCTTCATCCCTCCACTTTCTTCCCCATATTTCTTCATCCCCTCCACTAAGCCATGGCTTTAGATTTGAATAATCCACCACTTGACGAGGAGGGAGAGGCCTTACCAGACCTCAACGAGCAGCAGCCTGAAGATGAGGCCGATCTATCCTAGATCCATGATGCACACGAAGATGATCTTGTTAGAGTTGGGATTCCTGGCGGGCAAAACCAAAGAATCAGCCCAGGTACTTGCCTCTAAACCTATCTAAGTTATTGGAGAACACAAACCTCACAGCATGGCCTGCTCTTCATGAAGAACACCTACTAGATGGGAGAGAAGCCTACACATGATGTTGCCTTTCCATGTTTTTGTTGCAGATGATGACATCGCTACAAGGCAAGAAGGAATCAGTGCTGATGGAAATGCCAACTTTCATGGTCATACTGATCTTTTCGATCTCAACTTACATCCTTTTCATCAACCACATCTAGAACATTGTAAGTATTTTTTCTGATTGTATTTTATTCCATAGTTTGCCTTCATAGTTTTCAAAGGCTAGTGTATATGTGGTAAATTGGCAATTGAGCTTCCAGTGTTTACATGGCCTACTCATATAGGGAAAAAAAAAGGCAATGCTATGAGCTGAGTCAACTTTCCTACTGGGAACATGTCTCCAACTCAGATCAGCCAAGATAGGTGGCAGTAACATGACTTACTCAAAATTTCAATTGAGTAATTTTGCTGGTGCAATTGACAATTCAACAGCATAGCAGTAACATGACATCTCAAGCAATTTCAATTTCATGTTTGACAAGATACACACGAGTTTTGGAAATTTTACAATGACTGGACCATGTAAAAACAGACCCAGTAATTGGTAGATGTTTACCAGCCTAGCCTAATGATTATTTAGCTATGCTTAGACCTGACAGTTTAGCAACCATTCAAAAAGATTGCCAATATTCCTCATACGTAGTGATTTACTGAATTGCATGGCCTAACCGGCTTGATTTGGAGAACCTTTATCAGATTTATCTATTGACCACTGTGGAGAACCTTTATCAGATTTATCTACTGACCACTCATTTTCAAGGTTGTTTTCTTGATGAATTAGTGGTCAATGTGGATGTTCTCTTGGCACCATGGACATACACAATATCACAGCATTTTTTAGCAATTTAGCATGTCCAATCGAGACTTCAGGAAGAAGAATTACCTACACAGTACTTCGAACCAGTGCACACACTGCATGTAGTACCATGTCCAGTACAGATTTTCCTGCAAAAAGGAGTTTGCTATAAGTGTACTGCTTGTACAAATGTATTTGTTGCTAGTGTGTTGCATGTACAGAGGTGTTGGCTATGTGATCCCTATGTGTATATATGTACTACTAGTACTCATATGTGTTCTCTAGTTGCTTAACGTTTCTGTAGACTGTAGTAACTTTACTTGTACAAACGCTTTACTTACTAATTTGAGCACGCTCAGACCTTACTAATTTTAGAAGGAGCACACATGTTCACAAGTACTTGTAATGTCTCCACAGAGAAAACTACACCTCCAAAAATTGCCATAAGCCAACATGAAGGTAGTTAATGTCATCACATAATTTGCAACAAAAACTCACATACTAAAGCCGACATTAAGATCACTAATATAATTCTTACCCAAAAGGCAACACTTCCCAGCAAGTTCAAACCAAACCATACATCATACCATCAGCAACCTACAGATCGCTTCATCGTCACACATGACCTACTGATTAGCACAAAGCAGCACTTACTTCATCATTACATATATGCACATGACCAACAGATCAACACAAAAGTAGCACTTCATCATCACAGATGTGCACATCTCACTAGGGTCGAAAGTAAGCAGGCAAAAGAAGTTTAAGAAAGCTGACATAGGTCTCATGCAAGATGGGATCCATCCCGGCAAGATGTACCTTCAAGCGCTGACCAACCTCTAGGTGTAGTTCGTCCGCAATGGCAGCCCCCACAGGGACGTCCACAGCAGCCTGGTCCGTGACCACCTTGCCAACTGGATCCACGACCGTGGCCACATCCACGACCGGATTTGCGACCATGGTCACCTCCTCGGCCAGCTTGCTGGCCGCAGACGCCACCAGCGCACGTCCACGGCTGTAGCCCTCACCAACGTCACCTCCTCCAGGCAGCCTGGCACGTCGACGGAGCTGTTGACGCCCACCATAGCCGCCTCCATCTTCCTCCTCCGAATCAGGAGCGAAAAGGCCCGCCTGCATGTCAGAGCCTTCATCTTCAGAGTCGAGCACATAGAACTGACCGAGGCTATCGACGCGAAGGCGACTGCGACCAATGTTAATGGCGCGCTCCGGGCTTCCACCACTGCCGCCGGCCCCCAGCTTCACGGCTTCCTTCGACCTTCCACCGCCGCCGGCCCCTAGCTTGACTGGTTCCTTCGGGCTTCCACCACCGTCGCACATCTTGGGGACAGGCGCCGAGTTCGGGCCGCCGTCCCCAATGTTGTCGCTAGATCTGGGGATTCGGTCACTGCCCCTAAACACAGGGACACGAACGGGACTCCCATCACCGCCGCTGCCCGCATCGCCACCGATGACCACCACCTTAACTGGGCGCTCGAGGCTCCCATCGCTGCTGTTGTAGATGGCTAGCTTCGCACCTCGCTTGGTGCGGCGAACTTGGTTGACCCAGCTCCGACGGATGGGGAAACGGCGGCGTCGGGAACCGGCCATCCCTGGATGGATGGAGAAGGGGAAGAGGGAGATGAGGTGGAATATGGGGGAGGCGATGAGGTTGGACGGAGAAGGGGAAGAGGAGATGCGGCTTGCGGCGCGGTCGATGGTGGATCTGACCGCGCTGTAGATGGGGGAGGCGGGCAGTGGAGAGACCGAGAGAGTCGTGGGGATGAGGATGAGATGTGAAACGAGTGGTTGCGGTGAGGGAAGATATTTTTCCTTTTTTTATGTTGGGACCACAGACACGGACGCTGTAACACTCCGGTGTTAAGCAATGCATTTTTGCCTGGCAATCATATTGCATAGCATTCATGTCATCATAATCATGTGTGATAATGTTACAATTTAAATCAAATAAAAGCTTGAAAATGATATAGGTGATGAAATATATTAATATGATAATCACATTTGTACCAAAACCTCGCAACTATAGATTCTACATCACTTGGAACCCTAGTTCAAATTTTGGAGCTCAAAAATTTGTCAAAACTTGCTTAAAAATAATTATGAAAAATATTCAAAATTTTCCCTATTCTAGTTTTTATTCTGTCATTCAAAATCTATCAAAAATTTTGAGTTGGCCCCTTAATCAAAGTTGTAGAGAATTTAATTTTGAGCAACTTTTATTTTTGGGCCAATTCCAGAAAATGTCTTCTTCTTGTTCAATTTTGGTTTGAAGTTTGAAATCCATTTGAATTAATTTTTGAAAATTGGAAAAACAAGTTTCGTCTTAGCAGGCCTCGTCCTCACTTCCCGGCCCGCTCGCGAAGCCGCCCGGCCCAGCCAGCCTCGCGCGCGCCCGCGCGACGCAGTCGGCCCGGCCCGCGACCCCGGCCTCCTTCCTCCTCCCGCGCGCGCCCACGCAACGCTGGCCGCCGCGGCAGAGCGCGTTCGCCGCGTGTCGGCCATGCGCTGCCGCCGCTCGCCGCGCGTCGTCCTCGCCCTGATCTCCCGCCAGCGCGAGCGCACTCAAAACGACTGCCCGAGCCTCCTCGCTCCCTCACTTCCCCTCCCTCACTCGCCAGCTACCCCTCCTCTCCCCACCGCGCGGTCGGACGGCTCGCCGCCGCGAGCTCCGGTTTCGCCTCCCCGTTCCGGCATCGTCAGGCCACCACCATCAAATTCACCTTGCACCGAGCTCCGCCCCGTTCTTCCCTCCTCCGAACGAGCCTCTCCGCTCCCTCGCTACCCGTGGTAGGGCTCCTTTCCTCCTCGCCTCGCCGCGCCACCGCAACGGTGCCGACGAGCCGCGCCTCTCCACCGCCTCAACCGCCACCTCTTTGCTCTCCCGCACTGACGTCTCGTGTTGGCCACTTCTTGGCGACCCTATTGCGCGTCTTGGTGGGTCGTTGGCTGGCCGGAACCGGCCGATTGGCCGTGACTGCCGCCGCGACGTCGGCGTCGGGAACGCCGGCGACGCGCTCGGGTCTCTCTCTTCCCCCCCCTTCCTCGCTCGGTGGGCTGAGCCGTGCCTGCGGGCCGCGCCCGAGCAAGCCGGCTCGGTCTCCTCCCCCGCGCGAGCGAGATGGGCCGCGACCGCCGTGGGCCGATCATTTCCCTCGGGCCGGCCCAGCGACATTTAAATAAATCCGTTTTCATTTCTCTTTTTATTATTTTGATGAAAAACACTTGGGAAAATGAATTCGTGGTCAATTTAGCTCCAAAATTTGTGAAATAAATTTTTATATACTCATTTGAATTAGATCTACAATATAAAAATGTTGCATGTCAATATTTCATTACTTTTCTGTAGTGTTTTATTTAATCCTTGAAATTGGTGTTTTCTTGAAAAATTGATAAGAAAATGTAGAAAAATCAGAAAAATGTGGTTCCAAGTTTATTAATCCTGTTATGCCATGTACTTGCTAGGGTAATTTTATTTCATGGTTGTTATGTAGAAAAAATGTATAGTTGCAGTTCAAATGCTTTCTATTACCAATATTTGTTATTTTTGTTATTTAAATAAATTTGAATAAAACATGCAAGTGATAATTTTTCCATAGTGTTTGTTTAGGTAGTAGATAGTAGAAAAATTCCTAAATCTGTTGTTTGATACTTTTCATAATGTAAAGTATTTTAAATATCTATTTGAGGCCATATTTTGTTATTTTTGTATAGTAAGTTCTAATTATCCAAATGCAGTAAAAATTTTATGTCAAGCTATTCTTGATATTAGTAATCCACTGTAATTTTATGAGATTTTTCTGAGCTACTAAAATATGTGTTGCTGTTCAACCATAGGACTAATTAGGGTTTCTATTTATTCTTAATGCAAAGTTAGTTAGAAAAATATACTTTGGTGTATCTTTGAAGCATCTTAATTGTTTAATACTCTCGCATGGTAGAAACTAGTGTTGGTAGTTTCCGAGTACATGTTCTTGGATGATGTTGACTACCTTGTAGAAGAGTCATAAGTTCCACATAATCCGATGACATAATACATGCATTACACCGTATGCATTCCGCATCTTCATCATCTCATGTCACTTCTGCATTTCACCTATGCATGTTGCACTCATACTTCTGCATCATACAGGATCGCAGGAAGTGGTTCCGGCAGTAGTTCCCGAGGACGCAGAGGAGCAGCCCGAGGAGCCGGAGCCAGCAGAAGTAGAAGAGGAGTCCGGTGAAGAGCTTCCGGAGTGTCCTGACCATCGTCCCAGTACCTTCGAGCGAGGCAAGCCCCGGAGCATTTCTCCCCCGGTTTGCAAATAATTATTTATTAATTTTTCTTAATCTAATGCATTAAGTTTAGGAGTTGTTTGCAAACGTTGCTGCATTATACCTTGTTCCACCTTGTTTTACCCGATCCTTGTCACCCTGGTGTCCACGGTCAATACTTGCTTAGCTTGCTTAGACCGGTAGAAGTCGGGTGATTGCCTGTCATCCGCGAGCTATAGGGGATTACCTGGTTTTGTGAAAGAGATGTCATGTGAGAATAACTCAGTGTGGAATGAATGTGAGACCGGGCGGAAGCTTGCAGGGTTCTGGACTGTAGTGTCTTCCGTCTGTGTCGATTAAGGACCGTCCGATGTCGGGCCTCGGGTCATGTTGAACGCATGCCTCACATTTAGCTGGCCGGATAAAGTACCTTTCGACCGCGAAGCCGGGAGATTATTCGGGCCGAGTAGATTGCCCGCAACGCACTGTACCGGAGCAGTAGTGGCAGGAAACGGGGGCGCGATGATAAGGCCAAAGAGCAGTCGGGCGGCCCCCGGGTACATGTGGTTCCTGGCAAGCTCGCGACTTTACCTGAATGGTTGACTCGGTGACCAATACCTCACTTTAGCGGGTGAGTGAGGTTTGTGTGAGGAATAAATTACCAGCTGGTTAATAATCGATTCGAATCGCCATCGTTCACTGGATAGTGAGCACTTGACTTGAGTTACTTCATCGTAGTAATACTGATGAAACACTTGGATAGTTATGAGGAAATGACATGGTAACTATTGTTAATTATCAATGGTAATCCTTGCTTGCTTAATTACATGGTTACTTTAGCATAAAGTGCAAATATAGTTGACAGGAGAATAAAGATTTAGAAGATGACATGCTTTTGCAAATGATTTGGTAAGCTAAAAATGCTTTTCTTGCAAATGAGTCAGCTACCCCACCAAAATGCCTATCATGATCCTTGGAGTCTTTTGTTTTGGTTCTGTCGGGTAAGTCTAGCTGAGTACCTTCTCGTACTCAGGGCTTTGTTCCCACTTGTTGCAGATGGACAGATGTACTATGGTTATTGTATCAACTGTCTCTACCCTGCGATGGGCGAAGCCTAGGACCATGGGCAATGGTCCCTCACTACTCCTCGCCTGATGCTTTTGTGGGAGATGATCGCGAGCTGGCACTGTATTTTGGAAAAGATGTGTGTGTGTGTGTGTGCTTTGAACTAATGCTTCCGCTACTTTATTTGAAACTGGTTTGTAATAACTATGTTTAAACTCCGATGTATTTTGTGCCGCAAACTGCTGTGTAACTTATGAAGGTAATCGCTGAACTTATTACGATCTTGGCTGTGATGTGAAATGGTTTGAAATCCGTCGAGATTTCACGGACTACCGGGTTATACGGGCTTAAGTTTGGTAAATTGTCCGTCCGTTGGATGATTTTCTTACTTAATCTCGTATAATTGGGCGGTTCTGTTACAGCTGGCATCGGAGCATGGTTTAGCGTAATTACTGTTCATAAGTGTATTTAAACCAAAACCCTGTTTAAAAAGTGTGATTTTAAAACTAAAAAGTGTGCCAGTGGTCATATCCTGTATGCCCAGTTAAGGACTCTAGGTGGCTATTTAAGTACTAACTTGGGGTTCTGCACCATATTTCTTTTTCGTTGCTCATACGGCGTGCTATTGTATGAGTGCCACTTAATTGAGTGGTAATGTATGGATCAGTTACCTCTACGCTTCGGTAAGTGTGAGTTGTGAGAGCATGATCGGATACACCGCCGATCTAGGGAAAGTGCTTATATGATACTTGGATAATTACATGTTTTACACATGTTTTTATAAAAGTGTCGCATGTGTGGGTGTTCCGTCCGTTGAGGCGATGCCGTCAATAGGACGATGTGTTTGGGTAGTCACTACCGTTGTACACGCATCTGGGGATTCGTGTAAAGCGTGTAGGTAGGTTTACTGCTTTCATGCATTCATGGGGAATGGGCTGAAATGAGTTTTCTGCAGGTACATAACAGCGTATCGTGTAGACCGAATTAGTTACGTATATGAGAGATCGTTGTATGCCACCGAATTCACCGTTAGATGTTTTTTTTTTAAGTTTGTGAGAACGTAAGACTCGTGCATGCATCATATTGTTTGTGCATTCCATTCATGGCATGCATTCCTCCCCTTATAAAAGGATTATCCCATTTCGATAAAAGTGACCTCAACTAAAATATGTTCTCACCGGGTAATTTAAAACTTGTGCTACAGATGGCCCGCACGAAGCAGACTGCCCGCAAGTCCACTGGAGGAAGAGCACCCCGTCGTCAGCTAGCCCCGCGGGAGCACCGCAACACGGACACTTTTCTAAGCGAGTTTGGCATGCCCACCTTGCTTTGGAGAGTGCTCCATGATGTGGGGTACCCGGAGGGACAAGAGCCAGTTTACTCTTGGAGCGAGAGCCAGCTAGCTGAAGATGGACTTGCTGTGGTAGAAATCACCGTCCCTGCTCTTGGTGATGCGCCAGAATGGGATGGTTGGCATTTGGAGTTCGAAGGACGCACTCCAGTCGAGGGTGCAGAGGGCGCAGCTTTTCGCGTCATCCGAGACATCATGAGCAGATTTCCCAATGAGTTAGCAGCAGCTTTGGCCGGTACTTTCCCGAGAGATGATCCTCGCGACGCCATTTGGGTACAGCCGCAAGGAAGTGCCCTGGTTAGAGGCCCCAGTGAAGGACGGGCTAGCGACAATCACACCATGAGTGCCATGTATGCAGCCATCAGAGCATACCAAGGTCTGGAGAATACCTATTGGACCTTGACTGGCCTACGTGGTGATGATCGGCTTGAAGCAAGGAAGCAGAAGAAAAAGCAAGCGCGTGCCATAGCTAGCTTGCAGGAGCAGTTGGCTGATATGAGCTTGCAGCGGGACCGAGCTCTCGAGAGAGGCGAGAGTTCCATGCAGCAAGTACAGAGGCTGACTCAGGCCAACAGGAATGCAGATCGCTTGTTGGAGCAGCTAGTACAGGAAAGGAATGAAGCCTGGAACGAGAGAGACCTTCTGAGGCAGAGGGTCGAGGAGCTAGAAGAGTACAATGCCAACTTGCATGAAGAGTTCCATGCCCTCTACAACGGGATGGGCCCGTATGCTCCTCCGAACGCCGCTCAGATGGACCTCGACGACGACGCTGCAGCTGAGGGTAGCGATGGCGACGCCTCCGACATCGACGATGGCCCCGAGGAGTAGGATAGTGTCATGCGTTAGTAGCTAGGCGTGACGCGATGGCCTTCTTTTGGGTTCCATGTATCATGATGTATCCTGTTCGACCTTGAGACTGATGATCTTTGGAGTTTGGTTGTGTATGCGATACCCGAACGCATAAAAGTCCAGTGTATGTATGCTGGCAACGTGGTTGTATGGAACGCGATGTTGCTTTTGAAGTAACTTAATTGGTGCTGTTGTTCAATTGGAATGAATTATTGCGCCTCTGTTTTCTTGTATGACTTGTTCTCTCCAATGAATTCAGTATGGCATGATTGTTCCTTCGGACACAATTTTACAACTTCACTCAATTGTGCTTGTTGCTGAAATATGCAGATGGCCAACACTCGTCGTGCTACGTACGAAGCCGCTGAGACTGGTGGCAACGGTGCAGGAGCTGGTGGAAGTGGTGCCAACAATGTCAACCACCAGGAACCACGTCCAGAACCACATTTGCCCCCTCCTCCGCCGCTTACCGCAGAAATGTTCTTCACACAGTTTCTTGGAAGTCAACGCAGTACTGAACAATCACAGAGGAATATGGAAGACTTTCTGCGTACCATCGCGGAAAATGTTCAAAGAGGAAATAACCAAGGTGGTGGCCATGGAGTGAACCAGTACAGCAGTTTCAAGGATTTCATGGATACTAGGCCACCTATTTTCAAAGAAGCAGCAGAGCCACTGGATGCCGAAGAATGGATTAACACTATGGAAGATAAGTTCCGTGTGTTAAGGATGACAGAAGTTCTGAAAGTAGAGTATGCTGCACATCAGTTACAAGGACCAGCAGGAATGTGGTGGAAGCATCACCGCAGTACTTTTCCTCCTAATGCCCAGATCTCTTGGAGGGATTTCACTGAAGCTTTTAAGGGAGTTTATATTCCCCCAGGGTTGGTTGAGATGAAGCTTGGAGAGTTTTTAGCCTTGAATCAGGGTACCAAGACGGTGACACAGTATCTGCATGCCTTTAATAACTTGTGCCGCTATGCCCCAGACATGGTTGACACAGATGCAAAGAAGATTGCTAGTTTCAAGAGAGGGTTGAGTCCGAAGATGATGAAGCATGTGGGTACCAATACCCGCAACAGATTCAACGACTTTATCAGTGACTGTTTGAAGCAAGAGAAGAACAATAATGCTTACACCGCATCCAAGAACCGCAAGAGAGTGTTTGAGTCAGGACCATCCCAGTCCAGAGTTGTCCCTGCCAACCGTTCATCTTATCGTCCGTCCGCACCTGGTGCGAGGTTCAGGCCGCCGCAGCATAAAACCCAGAATTACAAGGGGCCACAGAAACCGTACAAGATCGCAGTGCCGCCAACCAAGACCAACGCAACTGCAGAACAGAGCAACTCCAAGGGAGCTATAGGGTCTGCTGGTACAGTGAAAGGGCCCTGCTACAACTGTGGTCAGCCAGGCCACTTTTCCAAGTTCTGCCCTTATCCGCCTAAAAAGAAGCAACAGACTTACAATGCTCGTGTACACCACACCGCCATTGATGAAGTTCCTGAGGGAGAGCCCGTAACTGCTGGTAAGTTTCTTGTGAACCATCACCCTGCAGTTGTTCTTTTTGATTCTGGATCTTCGCATTCTTTTATGAGTCAAGCATTTGCACGGAAGCATGAACAGCTATGCACAGAATTGAGTTATGGTTATCGCATAAGTTCAGCAGGAGCTGATGTGTTAACCAATAAGATGGTTAGAGGGGCAACCCTTGAGTTAGGTAGTCGGAAGTTTCGAGTGAACCTGGTAGTTATGCCTGGACTAGTTTTGGATGTAATAATAGGAATGAACTGGATGAAAGACTGGGAAGCAGTCATAGATGCAAGCAGTAGGATGCTTACCCTTAAAGATCCCCAGGCAGAGGGTACTTTCCAGGTACCATTGCCTAAAAGAACAGATCTTGTGAGTGTGACCTGTGCCATGGAAGTTGCTCCTATCCATCAGATCCCAGTAGTATGTGAGTTCCCGGATGTGTTTCCAGACGAGTTGCCTGGCCTTCCTCCAGACAGAGATGTTGAGTTTGGAATCGAGTTGATCCCCGGGACAGCTCCAATTTCGAGGAGACCTTATCGGATGCCTCCGGATGAGTTAGCTGAGTTGAAGAAACAGTTGGAAGAGTTGTTAAAAAAGGGGTTTATTCGCCCAAGTAAGTCTGAATGGGGATGCCCTGCCTTGTTTGTAAAGAAAAAGAAAGAGGGTACTCTCAGGATGTGTGTGGATTATCGACCTCTTAACGCTGTAACTATCAAGAATAAATATCCACTGCCTCATATTGATGTTCTGTTTGATCAGTTAGCTAAAGCCAGAGTGTTCTCCAAGATAGACTTAAGGTCTGGGTATCATCAGATAAAGATTAGACCTCAAGATGTTCCGAAAACCGCCTTTTCTACCAGATACGGGTTGTACGAGTATCTTGTTATGTCATTTGGACTAACAAATGCTCCTGCATATTTTATGTATCTGATGAATACGGTTTTCATGCCGGAGTTAGATAAGTTTGTAGTTGTCTTCATTGATGACATTCTAGTATACTCTGAAAACGAGAAAGGTCATGAAGAGCATCTGAGAATTGTCTTGACCAGGTTGAGGGATCATAAGTTATATGCTAAGTTCAGCAAATGTGAATTTTGGTTGAAGAAAGTTCCTTTCCTCGGTCATATCCTATCTGAGAATGGAGTTTCTGTAGATCCGAGTAAAGTGCAAGAGGTTATGGATTGGAAGACTCCAACCACAGTGTCAGAAGTCAGAAGTTTCCTAGGGTTAGCGGGTTACTATCGCCGTTTTATC
This sequence comes from Saccharum hybrid cultivar R570, assembly GCA_038087645.1. Taxonomy (NCBI): domain Eukaryota; kingdom Viridiplantae; phylum Streptophyta; class Magnoliopsida; order Poales; family Poaceae; genus Saccharum; species Saccharum hybrid cultivar. Next base: position 3,801,156 of record JAQSUU010000449.1, read on the forward strand.
CCAGACTTCTCGAAGATTGCCAAGCCTATGACAAGTCTGTTACAGAAAGATCACAAGTTTGCGTGGACAGAGGAGTGTGAGACAGCTTTCCATACCTTGCGGAAACTGTTGACCACTGCTCCAGTTCTTGCACAACCCGACATCGAGACACCTTTTGATGTGTTCTGTGACGCATCAAAAACAGGATTAGGGTGTGTGCTAATGCAAGAAGGAAGAGTCATTGCTTATGCCTCCCGGCAGTTGAGAAAACATGAAATCAATTATCCGACCCACGATCTTGAGCTTGCCGCTGTGGTGCATGCCTTAAAGATTTGGAGACACTATCTGCTGGGTAATGTGTGCAATATTTTCACCGATCATAAGAGTCTCAAGTACATTTTCACCCAACCAGAATTGAACATGAGACAGCGGAGATGGTTAGAACTGATCAAAGACTACAACTTGAATGTACAGTATCACCCTGGGAAAGCCAATGTGGTAGCTGATGCTTTAAGCAGAAAATCACATTGTCTGAATGTGCAACCCTTACTTGAAGATGGTTTCGATCTAATGCACCCTGCCGTGCTACAAAGTATTCAGGTCAGTTGTTCCTTGGAGAGTAAGATTATAGAAGGTCAGAAAACAGACAAGGGGATATTCCACATCAAAAAGAAGATTCAAGAAGAACCCTCGAAACACTTCAGGGTGGATGAGCAGGATGTGTTGTGGTTCGACAACCGTCTTGTTGTTCCAAAGGATAGAGAGCTTAAGAATAAAATTTTGGATGAAGCTCATCTCTCTAAGTTGTCTATTCATCCTGGCAGCAGTAAAATATATCAAGAACTAAGACCTCGTTATTGGTGGACCAAGATGAAGAAGGAAATTGCAGCGTATGTAGCCAGATGTGACACATGTTGTAGAGTAAAAGCAATTCACATGAAGCCTGCCGGAATGCTACAACCTTTGTCAGTACCGAGTTGGAAGTGGGATGACATAAGTATGGATTTTATCACGGGTCTACCCACTACTCAAAAAGGTCACGATTCCATTTGGGTAATTGTGGATCGTCTTACTAAGACAGCCCACTTTTTGCCTGTCAAAACGGAATATAGACCACCTCAATATGCTGAGAAGTATATTGCGGAGATTGTGAGGTTGCATGGCATACCAAAGACTATAGTGTCTGACAGAGGGTCGCAGTTCACTGCTCACTTTTGGGAGCACTTGCACAAAGGTTTGGAGACTAGTCTGATTCGTAGCACTGCCTATCATCCTCAAACAGATGGTCAAACTGAGAGAGTTAATGCTGTTCTAGAAGATATGTTAAGAGCCTGTGTGTTGTCTTCCAGAGGTTCATGGGAGTCATGGTTACCATTAGCAGAGTTCTCATACAATAACAGCTATCAAGAGAGTATCAAGATGGCACCTTTTGAGGCTCTGTATGGCCGAAAGTGTAGAACACCGTTAAACTGGATTGAGCCCGGAGAAAGAAGGTATTATGGTATTGACTTCGTAGAAGAAGCCGAAAGGAAAGTTCATATCATCCAACAGAATATGAGAGCAGCCCAGTCACGTCAGAAAAGTTATGCAGATAAGAGAAGGAGACCGCTTGTGTTCGAAGTTGGTGACTATGTCTATCTAAAAGTTACGCCAATGAAAAAGAAAAGATTTGGTGTGCGCAGAAAGCTGGCCGCCAGATTTGTGGGACCTTATAAAATCCTGGAACGGAAGGGTCCTGTGGCTTACAAATTGGATTTACCAGAGTCAATGGGTGCTATATTCCCAGTTTTTCATGTATCACATCTCAAGAAATGTTTGCGCGTTCCAGCGGAAAGGATTGAACCTCGAGGCATAAAACTGAAGTCAGATTTGGTGTATCGTGAGCAACCAGTTCGAGTATTGGATACCAAGGAAAGGGCTACTCGAAACAGTGTGGTGAAAACGTATAAGATACAATGGAGTCATCACGATGAAGGGGATGCATCTTGGGAAACGGGTGAATACTTAAAGAACGCCTATGAAGATTTTTATAATAAATGGTTCGTAACCCAAATCTCGGGACGAGATTTTTATAAGGGGGGAGGGCTGTAACACTCCGGTGTTAAGCAATGCATTTTTGCCTGGCAATCATATTGCATAGCATTCATGTCATCATAATCATGTGTGATAATGTTACAATTTAAATCAAATAAAAGCTTGAAAATGATATAGGTGATGAAATATATTAATATGATAATCACATTTGTACCAAAACCTCGCAACTATAGATTCTACATCACTTGGAACCCTAGTTCAAATTTTGGAGCTCAAAAATTTGTCAAAACTTGCTTAAAAATAATTATGAAAAATATTCAAAATTTTCCCTATTCTAGTTTTTATTCTGTCATTCAAAATCTATCAAAAATTTTGAGTTGGCCCCTTAATCAAAGTTGTAGAGAATTTAATTTTGAGCAACTTTTATTTTTGGGCCAATTCCAGAAAATGTCTTCTTCTTGTTCAATTTTGGTTTGAAGTTTGAAATCCATTTGAATTAATTTTTGAAAATTGGAAAAACAAGTTTCGTCTTAGCAGGCCTCGTCCTCACTTCCCGGCCCGCTCGCGAAGCCGCCCGGCCCAGCCAGCCTCGCGCGCGCCCGCGCGACGCAGTCGGCCCGGCCCGCGACCCCGGCCTCCTTCCTCCTCCCGCGCGCGCCCACGCAACGCTGGCCGCCGCGGCAGAGCGCGTTCGCCGCGTGTCGGCCATGCGCTGCCGCCGCTCGCCGCGCGTCGTCCTCGCCCTGATCTCCCGCCAGCGCGAGCGCACTCAAAACGACTGCCCGAGCCTCCTCGCTCCCTCACTTCCCCTCCCTCACTCGCCAGCTACCCCTCCTCTCCCCACCGCGCGGTCGGACGGCTCGCCGCCGCGAGCTCCGGTTTCGCCTCCCCGTTCCGGCATCGTCAGGCCACCACCATCAAATTCACCTTGCACCGAGCTCCGCCCCGTTCTTCCCTCCTCCGAACGAGCCTCTCCGCTCCCTCGCTACCCGTGGTAGGGCTCCTTTCCTCCTCGCCTCGCCGCGCCACCGCAACGGTGCCGACGAGCCGCGCCTCTCCACCGCCTCAACCGCCACCTCTTTGCTCTCCCGCACTGACGTCTCGTGTTGGCCACTTCTTGGTGACCCTATTGCGCGTCTTGGTGGGTCGTTGGCTGGCCGGAACCGGCCGATTGGCCGTGACCGCCGCCGCGACGTCGGCGTCGGGAACGCCGGCGACGCGCTCGGGTCTCTCTCTTCCCCCCCTTCCTCGCTCGGTGGGCTGAGCCGTGCCTGCGGGCCGCGCCCGAGCAAGCCGGCTCGGTCTCCTCCCCCGCGCGAGCGAGATGGGCCGCGACCGCCGTGGGCCGATCATTTCCCTCGGGCCGGCCCAGCGACATTTAAATAAATCCGTTTTCATTTCTCTTTTTATTATTTTGATGAAAAACACTTGGGAAAATGAATTCGTGGTCAATTTAGCTCCAAAATTTGTGAAATAAATTTTTATATACTCATTTGAATTAGATCTACAATATAAAAATGTTGCATGTCAATATTTCATTACTTTTCTGTAGTGTTTTATTTAATCCTTGAAATTGGTGTTTTCTTGAAAAATTGATAAGAAAATGTAGAAAAATCAGAAAAATGTGGTTCCAAGTTTATTAATCCTGTTATGCCATGTACTTGCTAGGGTAATTTTATTTCATGGTTGTTATGTAGAAAAAATGTATAGTTGCAGTTCAAATGCTTTCTATTACCAATATTTGTTATTTTTGTTATTTAAATAAATTTGAATAAAACATGCAAGTGATAATTTTTCCATAGTGTTTGTTTAGGTAGTAGATAGTAGAAAAATTCCTAAATCTGTTGTTTGATACTTTTCATAATGTAAAGTATTTTAAATATCTATTTGAGGCCATATTTTGTTATTTTTGTATAGTAAGTTCTAATTATCCAAATGCAGTAAAAATTTTATGTCAAGCTATTCTTGATATTAGTAATCCACTGTAATTTTATGAGATTTTTCTGAGCTACTAAAATATGTGTTGCTGTTCAACCATAGGACTAATTAGGGTTTCTATTTATTCTTAATGCAAAGTTAGTTAGAAAAATATACTTTGGTGTATCTTTGAAGCATCTTAATTGTTTAATACTCTCGCATGGTAGAAACTAGTGTTGGTAGTTTCCGAGTACATGTTCTTGGATGATGTTGACTACCTTGTAGAAGAGTCATAAGTTCCACATAATCCGATGACATAATACATGCATTACACCGTATGCATTCCGCATCTTCATCATCTCATGTCACTTCTGCATTTCACCTATGCATGTTGCACTCATACTTCTGCATCATACAGGATCGCAGGAAGTGGTTCCGGCAGTAGTTCCCGAGGACGCAGAGGAGCAGCCCGAGGAGCCGGAGCCAGCAGAAGTAGAAGAGGAGTCCGGTGAAGAGCTTCCGGAGTGTCCTGACCATCGTCCCAGTACCTTCGAGCGAGGCAAGCCCCGGAGCATTTCTCCCCCGGTTTGCAAATAATTATTTATTAATTTTTCTTAATCTAATGCATTAAGTTTAGGAGTTGTTTGCAAACGTTGCTGCATTATACCTTGTTCCACCTTGTTTTACCCGATCCTTGTCACCCTGGTGTCCACGGTCAATACTTGCTTAGCTTGCTTAGACCGGTAGAAGTCGGGTGATTGCCTGTCATCCGCGAGCTATAGGGGATTACCTGGTTTTGTGAAAGAGATGTCATGTGAGAATAACTCAGTGTGGAATGAATGTGAGACCGGGCGGAAGCTTGCAGGGTTCTGGACTGTAGTGTCTTCCGTCTGTGTCGATTAAGGACCGTCCGATGTCGGGCCTCGGGTCATGTTGAACGCATGCCTCACATTTAGCTGGCCGGATAAAGTACCTTTCGACCGCGAAGCCGGGAGATTATTCGGGCCGAGTAGATTGCCCGCAACGCACTGTACCGGAGCAGTAGTGGCAGGAAACGGGGGCGCGATGATAAGGCCAAAGAGCAGTCGGGCGGCCCCCGGGTACATGTGGTTCCTGGCAAGCTCGCGACTTTACCTGAATGGTTGACTCGGTGACCAATACCTCACTTTAGCGGGTGAGTGAGGTTTGTGTGAGGAATAAATTACCAGCTGGTTAATAATCGATTCGAATCGCCATCGTTCACTGGATAGTGAGCACTTGACTTGAGTTACTTCATCGTAGTAATACTGATGAAACACTTGGATAGTTATGAGGAAATGACATGGTAACTATTGTTAATTATCAATGGTAATCCTTGCTTGCTTAATTACATGGTTACTTTAGCATAAAGTGCAAATATAGTTGACAGGAGAATAAAGATTTAGAAGATGACATGCTTTTGCAAATGATTTGGTAAGCTAAAAATGCTTTTCTTGCAAATGAGTCAGCTACCCCACCAAAATGCCTATCATGATCCTTGGAGTCTTTTGTTTTGGTTCTGTCGGGTAAGTCTAGCTGAGTACCTTCTCGTACTCAGGGCTTTGTTCCCACTTGTTGCAGATGGACAGATGTACTATGGTTATTGTATCAACTGTCTCTACCCTGCGATGGGCGAAGCCTAGGACCATGGGCAATGGTCCCTCACTACTCCTCGCCTGATGCTTTTGTGGGAGATGATCGCGAGCTGGCACTGTATTTTGGAAAAGATGTGTGTGTGTGTGCGCTTTGAACTAATGCTTCCGCTACTTTATTTGAAACTGGTTTGTAATAACTATGTTTAAACTCCGATGTATTTTGTGCCGCAAACTGCTGTGTAACTTATGAAGGTAATCGCTGAACTTATTACGATCTTGGCTGTGATGTGAAATGGTTTGAAATCCGTCGAGATTTCACGGACTACCGGGTTATACGGGCTTAAGTTTGGTAAATTGTCCGTCCGTTGGATGATTTTCTTACTTAATCTCGTATAATTGGGCGGTTCTGTTACGGACGCCAGCTACACAGCTACTCACCTTACACGTTCTTAGACCTGTGACTCTAAAATTGCATGTTCTGTGGGACAACGGTTGCACTCTAAAGTTGCACGATCTGTGGGACGGAGGGAGTACTGCTGCAAGGCTGCACGCTGACTGACGCTGACGCTGACGCCGGGCCTTGTGCGTGCCGCGACACCACCGCCACTGCCCCAAGCCCGTCACCGTCAGGGTATAGGGTTTTTATTTACTCCTATTCCCCTTATTAAATTTCATAAACTTGTTCATTCGAGTTTCTAATCCTTAAATGTCAATACTTTAATCCCTAAACTTATACGGTGATACGTCGTTTCATCTAGGTACGAAAACTTATCCAATATGTGTTGGTCTAAATGAGTTATAACTCGTTCTATACACTAAATGTGCCGTGCTATACATTATGACCCAATCTATCAGCCTCCCCACCCCTCGATCTCGACCCTCTCTTCATCCCATACCCTCTATCTATCTTGAGCCATTTTCCCTCTCAAACTTAACATGCCACACAAGGTTACGCTTTGGCAAGGAGTGGCCTCGAGGGAGAACAATGACATTGACATATGGACCTCATATGTCGTGTCCACATAACATGCAATCATTGTATCATGTCGTCGCATAGTGTAGACCAAAGCCACATGTCATGTCCACATCAACACGCAATCATCGTACCATGTCGTCGCATAGTGTAGGGCAGAGCATAGTGTATAATTTCGAAACAAGTTCTGGGATCCAAATAACATCACCGCACAAGTTCAAAAACTTAAATATAAATAAAACTTTAAAAGTTAAGAAGCTAGATAACACCGCCCTGCAATTTTATGAACCCTCTGTGACCTTGTCTCTGCTCTGAAACGGGTGGGCTTTACTTCTTTTCCCGGCTTCATGAAGACGTTGAGAACTCACTGTTATATCGTGTCGTGTGATCAGCCAATATATTCAAGCTTAGCATGACTCCGGCCGTTTCCTCTCAATTCCTTCATATTTGGTCAGACAACTGCGGCCACAGACCTAAATCACCTAACCGAACGATGCCCGCTGCTGATCTCTCTTTTGACTTTGTGTCTGCGTGCTTCGCCACAATTCACAAGATACACAGCATTTTTCAAACTCGAAACCGCCGGAAATTTCGTCCGACCAAAATTGACTCCAAAAGCTCCATGGACCGCCGCCCGCCGGCCGTGTTCGCGACAAGCGGCGTCCTTCCAATCTCCCCGCGCTCGAAACGACGGGTCGTCGGGGAGGAGAAAGAAAGAAAAGGGGAAAAGGGGGCGCAGGAGCGACGGGGATGGGATGGGGGTCCGACTAGCCGGTGCTCCTTCGATCGTTTGGTTCGGTTCGTTCCCTTCCGAGCGGAGGAAAACCCAAAAAAAAAAGGGGGGGGGGGGGGGGGGGGGGGGGGGGGGGGGGGGAGCGCGTAGAAAAAGGCAGCACGGGCCGGGGCAGGCATGGCGAGCTGGATCGGCCCGAGACCGAGACACGGAGCGAGGCACGGAGGCAGAGAAGACGACGTCCGGCCGCGTGGGCTGGGGTGCCCGAGGCCGACGGCACGAATCTCCGGGCCGGGCAGGCAGTGGCGAGTGGCGACCACACGGACGGAACCACACGCTCCGTGTTGGCGAGACGTGGCTACGTGCACATATGCGGATATACCGTCGCATTTCGTCTGATGGTCCCCCTATCAGCCTCGACGCCTACCAACTCGGGCGCAGATTTTTGACTGTCAAAGGAATATTGAGTCGACTTCGTCCATTTCTAATCAAATCAACTTATAAAGTTATTACAGGTTATAATTTTTGTGAGGTTTGATCGAGTTATAATGGATTTGATTGAAATTTGACTCAAGACAATTCTGTAGATTGATTTATCTTTTCTTTCTCGAACGTGCTCTGCGCACGGTATTCATTAAGCACAAATAGAGAGTTTAACAGCCAACATACAGCACAATGGTAATCCACCGATTACCAAGGAAACACAGCTGAAGACCAAGTACTGCGACGATTACATCCTAAATAAACGGGCGACTGAGCTGCTAACAGGACAAGCTAGAGCAAAGCATCCAACGAACGCAGCTGCTTGAACCCTGCCAAGCACCACTCCTCCGCTTCAACGAGAATGGCAGCCACCAGCGCATCCGCCGACAATGTGTCAGCAGAGAAGGTGTGAGCATTTCTCTCTTTCCACAGTCTCCATCCCCACCAGGAAAACCAAGGAGTCAAAGCCCTTCCGCATCGGCTGGAGAACCAGCTTCCTAGAGCGCAGCCACCAAGCCATGACGTCTTCTTCATGCACCAGCACGATATCCTGCAGGTGTAACATGGCGAGCAGCCAACACCAAACCTCCTTGCTGAAGACGCAGCCCAAAACAATGTGAGGGCAGATGGGAGTATTCTGCCATGTATTACTATTTAACTGTTCATTGATACGGTTTCACTGGTGAACATAGAAATGAATGGATTGTGAGAAAAGAGATCGCACGATTAAGTTGGTTTAGTGTTGCTAATTTGCCACTAAAAAATCGAGAACCCTGTCCAGTCATTCTAAGACGTTCGTATGCGACTGGCGTATGTTTCTAAAAACAAAATTTATGGGGCGTATTTGGTTCCTAGGTGAGTTCGTCTTGCCTCACCGGCGCTAGCAACGAGGGCCTTGCCAGCCTAGGCGAGCCAACTTGACTTGTTTGGGCTAGCAAGTGCAGCGGCGTCTGAACTTCACCATCACCCACGCAAGGCCTCACAAAAGATTGCTCAACATCCAAACGTGCGGCTTTCTCGGTATCCTGGCTACATAAGGCGGTACAGTGGCTGGCAAAGAAATCAAACAGGCCTATATTCCTTGCCTAGGATTTTTAAAAGGCATGGCAAAAAGCTCGAGAACTTATTCTAGATTTATTTACAGTCCAATCTCGATCCCTACCCCCAACTAAATAGTCACTTGCCTCAATCGTCATAACTACGTACATAGCAAAAAGAAGAAGAGCATGTTTTGTTGCAAATCACAATATAAAACCAATTCTTTATATATACATGTATATATATTCATTTCTACGAGTGTATTTGAATGACTGAAGTGGAAGTTTCTCAGACCAACGAAATCACCGTAGACGTCTAGCTGTCGAGAAACACGTCGCTTACCACTTAAATCACAACGCTTCTAAATCCTAAAATAAATTCATAAAAATATGAACCCACATAATATTGAATATTGTATTTGTATTTGTATTTGTATTGTACACACCACCAATCATTATTATTGGCCTATAATCATGACACGTCGCCAGATTTTAGTTGTGCGAGAAAGAATAAGCTTTATCTATATTCTCAACCACAGCACCAGTTCCCCCTAACAGTTTAAAACACTGTACGCCCATACAAAACACAAAAGCGCACACACAAGAAAGAAAAATCTAGAACAAAATAAAGAGACAGATAAATGTATTGGACAGAAAAGTCCACGAGAAAAGGCTCCAAAATTGGCCTATATAAACCCACCTCCACCGCACCCCATCCAAAGAATTTCCAGCAGCAGCTCTCTCGTTCACTCCCCTTCTCCCTTCACTCTCTTCAGGCTTCAGCTTCCCTTCCAAAACCCAAGCAAAGCCAGAGCCCCGGAGGACCACCAGGTGGTAGCAGCCGGCCGGTGCCCCCAAGCTGCGAGGCTACAGCTAGTACATCTCACAGAGCCCGACGACAGCCATGGCGGCCGCCGGAGCAGCGCTGCGGCTGCGCCTGCTGTACCGGATGCTGCGCGTGGGGGAGCTCCTCGCGCTGGTGGCGTTCCTCTCCTGGTCGTCGTCCCGCGTGCCGTCCGCCGCCGCCGCCGTGCTGCGTTTCGCGGGGTCGCTCCTCCTCAACTCCCGCTTCGTCTTCGTCCTCGGGAACGCCATCGTGCTCCTCCTCCTCGCGCTGTCGCGGCACGACCTCTCCGCCTCCTCCTCCTCCAGCGGCCAGCAGACGGGCACGGCGGCGACGAGCACGACCGCCGCCCCGCCGCCGCAGGATGCCGCGCCGGCCCCCGCCAGCGCGAGCTTCCCTTCCTCGTTCGCCGGTACTCCGCTATCGCCACCGGCTCCCGCCACCTCGCAGGAGGCCTTCAGCGCGCCGCCGCCGGTTGCAGCAATGGAGGCTGCAGCGCCAGCGGCAACGCCGGCAGACGCGGGCACGGCGTTCGAGTTCGACGACAGGCCACGGGCCGCGGCGCGGGTGAGCAAGCTGGCGCGCGCGCCGAGGCGGAGCAGGTCGGAGAAGTTGGGCCCGCGGGTGCTGCAGCTGAGGCGCGCGGCGTCCCCGCCGCCGACCCCCGAGCTGCGGCGGTCCGAGTCGGAGAACGGGCGGCGGCGGTCGTCCGTGTCGGCGCGCGACGCGCGGGCGTGCGGATGGGGCGCGGACGACGCGGACGAGTTCCGGCGCACGGTGGAGGCGTTCATCGACAAGCACAAGCGGTTCCACCGCCAGGAGTCCATGACGATGGCCGTCGTCGCCGGGTCCGGGCACTGCGAGGCCGCCCCGGCCTTCACCGGCGCCCTCGCCGTCGTCGAATAACTAAGCCGGTGGCCGCGGCGCCCTGTGCAGCAGAGCTAGCCGTTGTGGAGATGTTCATTCGGCAGCAGAGTACATAGCGGAGTCGGCGAAGCTTCCAATCGCCGAACCTGTCGTCCCGTGTCCATTGTTTGCCAAGGCTCCTTCCTGTTCTTCAGAAGGGCCACCATTTTTCTGTGTTTTTTTTTTTCTTTTTTCTCGGCGCGTGCGTTTCTTCGTCTCGCCATAGGAAGGAACCCTTGCGACTACGAACGGGGGTTTAGAGAGCCGTTCAGGTCTGCCGTTGGATTGGATCCAACAGAGCGATCTTTAACCTATCCTCTGGTCTGGCAACGAAGGAATTGGACGAAAATCGCATGCATGCTGGTGCTGGATGTTCCGTTCGTCTCTGGTGCTGCCGAATTTCTTGATGCTGGCTGGCTGGACGGATGAATGGAGAGCGATCCGTGTGACAAATGACACGACGCGTCAGACAAATCCAGAATCAGATGCGAGCAGGGCCGGCTGGGGTAACCGAAGGCATCGCGGCTATTGGCCTTTAGTCCTTTACTCCAATTATCATCACTTGCACCGTGCAGACATATCCTACGAGCACTGTAGTAAATAGTGTGCAGAGTTTCGTATTTCATATAGGGAACAAACCGTACTAGTGGTTTAGAATCGGTCGACACACTTAAGACCCATGACGTTATTACTATTAGACACCGCAAGGAAGCACTAAGCACCATGCAAAGTACTAGTACCAGAGACTAGAGTACATCATCGACAGTAGCAGCCGTTAAGAAGCGTCGCATGCATTGCAGTCGCAGGGCCGTGTCCGAGGCTGGCTGATGGCGCGTGAACACGCTCGCCCGGGTTGGTAGTGGTACGAGTACGGCAAGCGTCCTAGGCGAAGAAGACTCATGGATGGAGCGATCGATCGATCGGGTTCGTGCCCCTGCGCCGGCCTTGCGTGGAGTGTGGGAGACTGGTTGTTGTTGGCAGCGAGCAGGCGGCGAGGCGAGTGGTGACTCGGTGGGCTGCGGCTCCACTGAACGAACATGAGAGAGAGAGAGAGAGAGAGAGAGGACGGAAAGCGGACGTGCGGAACAAATTCCTTGTTCCCCCGGTGATTTTGATTTTGATTTTTCAGCGAGAAATTCCATGTCGATTCGCCACCTCCACTCCACCACTTGGCTGGCGGCGGCAGCAGGGCAAGGCGCGGCGAGGGGTTCGATTCGATTGGAATTGGATCGATCCGATCGATCTTGTTGTTGGGTGGGCGGCGCGGCGGGCGTGTCCCCGTTCCGTTGGTCTTGCTGGTGTGGTGTGGCGCGTTGCACGTTGGGGTCGTTTTCGCTTCGCCCTGTGTTTTGTTCTCGTTTGATGCGTCGCCGCACAACCCAAGGAAGCTAGCTGCCCCTGTTGCTGTTGGCATAACCAAATGCAGCGATGCCTTCTTTGCGTTTCATTTCATATATACAAGATAGTACTAGAAAACAACACCCTTCCACTCCAAAACTCTGCCTCGCTCGCTCTGACCTTCTCTGCATTCATTCAAATTCAAAAGCAAAACTCGCATCTATATGTGCAGTACTGGAATGGAACACACAAGCACCATCAACTTTGAGCTCAGCGGGACTGCATTGCATCGCATGTGAGCAGGCTTCATTCGGCAAGGGTAGTATATATGTTTGTTTATAATGTATACATAAATGTACTCACTAACTTGCTGCTGGTGTCGCCATCTACATCTCCAATACAGCGATGTGCGCCATCCATCCAATCCAAGAAGCAAATTATACTAGTTAACTACTTCAAGTGCAAACAAATCATCATGATACCCGCTCGTAATCATGGTTCCAAGCAATTTCGGCGACACCAAGTAACTCACCAGTCACCACCCCAACCAACCAACCAGCCAACACTTGGACGAACTGAAAAAAAAGAAAAACTGCACCTTTCCTTTCCTTTCCTTTCCTTCCCATGCCGGCGAAATACTCCACTACTCACTATTGCAGTACGTACTGCGTAAATATTTCTCTGCAAGCTTCTTTTATGTGCTTTTTTTGGGCGCTTGCTTTCCGTCGCTTTATTTGCTCCGAATATAGTTTCCTTCTCCACTACCGAGAGTATACTAATATCAATGTTATCCACTGCTGCTAGTATTAGTTTGTTGCCGGTTCCCTCCAAATCCATTATCCACCAAATGAATGATTCCTCCTGGCGTGGCAGCGGAGACAAAAAGGCAGGGTCAACATCCCCCCAAGGCAAAGCCCATATTCCCACTTATAATCTTACAACTTTATTTGCCGCAATTATTAACATCTATATATACTGGTCCCTCCCTTCCTGAAAATAAATATAGCTCTTGATTTGGATCTAATCGAACTTCCATAGATTTAACCAATTCCTATGAAACATTATTAACATCTATAACTTAAATACATATACGATGAAATTATATCCGCGATGATCAGTCTAAGAATCCTTATTCGGTGTCGTAGATGTTAGTACTTGTTTGTGTAGATTTATTTAGTCAAACTTGAAAACCTTCTGGCAAGTGCAGAGTTTATGCAGCCGTGCCCTTGGTTTTCAGTGGGTAGTGGATGCTGCTACCAACAGAAAATGGCTTTTGGGAATCTGTCGCTTTGTGTTCATGGCTTATAGCGCTGCTTCTGCTTGGCTTATGTCTCCACCAACCTGTCCCTATCCATTGTTTCATTCAGAATTCATTCATTCATTCATGCTGGGAATTTTGGAATGCAAGCAGTTGACGTGCGATGTGTTGGTTCTGGTTCGCGCCGGACGAGGCAGCAGGTCGGCTGTTGTTTGTACTACGAAAGATGGTTGGTGTTTGTTTTGTTGGATCAGGGCACCAGGCCATGGAATGATTGAACCAAAAGCCATCGGGTACAGGTCAGGTCAGGTTTGCCGTCCATGACAACCGAAACAAGGTCCTGAAGCCCTGCAACCTCTTGTTTCGATCCATTTTTCTTTGTTCACTTGTGGCTTCGTACAAACAAATGCAGACATTTCAGACACTGTACGCTTCGTACGAACACATTTAGAGATTTTAGACTGTATTTTTTTCTGAGAGATAGCGAGAGAGAGAGACTGAGAGAGGATATTCAACATCATATATGTGTGTGTGTTCAAGAGGACGGCCTTCCTGAATGAAGACCTGCACTCCATGCAATATTGCAATCATCGTCGTTAAGAAATAGAGGAAATACACGAAAGGAGCAGAATTTGGGCCAGGCCCAGTGCACTGATCCATAAGGCCCATTTCCTTTACCTTTGCCCACCACGGCCAGTCCGCGCGCGCGGCTGTACCTGTACATGCTTCCTTTGCGCGCGGATGGAAACTAGGCTTGCAGCGTAGCAGCACTCCACTCGAATCAGCCTAAAAATGTTTATACAGGAACACCTGCCCACGATTTGGCCCAGATTTAACAGAAGCCTTGCGTGGGCAGCACGCTCACAATCGGGCCCAACAGGGGCGGATCCAGCACCGGGGCGGGGTGGGCTCGAGCCCCGTTACCGTCGCTCGGACCATGGAGCCCCTCCTAAGTCATGTTAAAAATTTATACATATTCAAGCTTATAAGAAGAGGTTAGGGATAAAAGATTATGAAATAAATTCCTCCTAATTTATTTTCCTAGATCCGTCACTAGGGACCATAAATGCCATGCAGGTGTGCGGCGCCGTGCGTGCATCGGTGCATGCATCCGCGGGAGTCACGGAATATGCCGATTTAACAGTCGGGTGGTGGGTATCACACACTTTCGGACTTTCCCAGTTTCCTTTCCATGTTTATTTGGCGTCTAGGGCAAATGGAGCAAGATGCCGAAGGCCGGAAACCTTAGCATAGAAGCAAGATAAAAAAAATCTCATAAAAGAGTACGTGCCGAGCAGCTACAAACTAGTAACAAGTAAATATCTGCATTTGTTGGCCTACCCATATGCTAGTGTCGTTTAAAAAAAATTATTCGACGGTTATATGTGACCACTAACCATATTAGGACCGTCTTGAAACATGTGCTATTTATAGCAACGTCGTATGAAAATCGTAGCTTTTGTTTTTTTAGATTTTCTTGGTAGTGCCATGTCCATTTGAAGTAACGAAATTCATCTATGGTCGATTGCTATGAGCCGCAAAGTTTGTTTGCCTCAATCCATGTATATTAAAGTAGTTTGTAATGAAAAGCTAACTGATTTTCATTTTAATTCACTTCGACGCATACATATTAAGATAGATACGACTGCATTCAAAGAGGGCCTCAAAGGGAAAGGGGGAGTGGGTCTAGAAATATTCTAAAGTAAGGGGACAAAAAAAGGAAGGTAGGAGTAGAATTCATGAGCCTATCCATTTCAATACAGATTTTAAGCGCAAAAACACTAAGAGTTTCACGTGTTATGCAGCTTTATATGCAGTTGTATACATCAACATAAGGCCTACACGACAAAAAAAAAAGGAGCCCATCCGTTTCAACGAGGGTTCTAAGTTAAAAGACATCAAGAGTCTCACGCGTTATGCGGATTTATACCTAACTGGATACAACAATACACGATAGACACTCAACAAATAATATAACAAAAAATATTGTTTCGCTCTTACCCTTCCTACCTGGCCAGCCATCTCACATCACGCTTTCCTACCAGCCAGCTCATACCACCTCATCCTACCAGTATTTTAGCCATCTCACGTCACGCATCCCTACTAACATTGTTCATGACAACGAAAATGTTATTGCTTACTTGTACTCGGTCAAAGATATTGTGTGCCTTAAAGGCAGAAGAAATAAAGGAAGAATGGTTATAATAAAAAGACCAAGAGGCCCAGTAATTGAAGGTTGCAACCAATAATTAAGAGATATATAGTGAGGAAACAATCATAACTCCTTTGATTATATGTGAGCACTAACTATACTAGCACTATCTTACGCATGAACATCGTATGAAAACATAACTTTTTTTTTGTTCCTTTGGTAGTACCATATCAATTTGAAGCAATAAAATTTATGTATGGCCTATTATAATGAGCCTTGAGCGAGAGAGGCTACTACCGGGTTAGAGAAGATTCTACACTAAGGAAAAAAAATAAAGGTATGTCATTAGAATTTGTCAGCCATCCATTTCAATGTGGGTTTTGAGTTAAAAAAACATCAAGAGACCCACAGGCACTCAGCAAATAATAAAAATAAAAAATGTTCCATTTTTACCCTTTCCACATGGAGCCAGACATCTCACATTAAGATTTCTTGCCAGCATTCTAGCCATCTCATATCACGCATTCCTACTGGTATTTCAGTCATCTCACGTCAGACGTCATGCCTTCCAGCTAACATTCTGTAACACCCTCGGTGTTACCGCGTCAAACAAGTCACTAAACATTTCATGAGCATCATGTTTAAAGTATTATTGCATGTAATCACTGGTGTAAATAAGGTCTCGCAACTTAAAGCACTCAATAAAATGTTAAAATGAAAGCATACAATATTGCGCTTTATATCAAGTAGAGGTGTAAACCAATTTTTATTGAACGAAAATGCTAATAGAAATGATGAATGAAATCTAAAGTTTGTGAATTATTTCAGGAAGATTTGTGTGTCTGATCTTTTAATTTTGGCTTGATTGATTGTTCGGTGTGGACAGGTTTGTGGTATTGTCGTCAGTCGATACTTATATATGGTTGTATATACGTGTCTATATTGCTAGTTAATTAATTTAGTAAACAAATAAAAATACATAGGGAGAGCTATATATATATATATACACACACACATTCACGTAATTGTTTCGATAAGCATTCTTCTGGTATATATAAATATATATATAAGCAATGGATATATGTATACGTGTATGTAGATTAGTAGCAAGTGGTCAACAGACCAACACACACAAGCCAGTAAGACACACGCGCACAGCACTCAAGCATGCACTACACCACACGCTGCTGCTGGTCGCTGGTGCATGCTGCAGGTTTGACCGAGAGTGAGAGCCGCGTCCTTTTTCTCGCCGAGCCGTCCACGCACGCATGCTGCTAGGTTGCGCTGCTCGCTGCTCACGTCGGTGCTCGAGCGCATTGATGGCGCGCTACCGTTGTCATGCCGTGCTAGCCGAGCCACGCTCGTGAACCAGCTGAGCACGTTTGCTGGTAGTCTGCAAGCTCGCTTTGTCCCGTGTCCCTCTGCGGAGTCACTGCGCCTTACTGCTTCGCCGTGTTAGACCAAGCAGTGAGCCAGCGCGTGAAAACCCGTCCGAGGCAGCGCCCTTCATCCAACCGAGTGGCAACAACCCATCAATGCCTAGCTCACCTGCTCGCCGGCCATTATTGGTCTTGACTAAGCTAGAATAGTCGACGCCGTCTCCACCGGGTGTAGCTTCGCCTTATAAATTCGCGTAGCCCCGAGCTCCCGATCCAATTCCGTGCAGCAGAGAGTAACTAGGAAAGCTAGCTAATCGTCTAAACCACATCAAGAACCAGACGTGCTTTGTTTTTGGCCTGTTCGGCGTTTCCTCGCCACCGTTATCGAGCACGTTTGAGGTAAGCCTCGCTCCTCGTTTTCGCTCCCGTTAAGTCGTACCACAGTCTTAACTTAGCACCACGACCTCTATGCGCTTGCAGTCTCGGCCGGAGACATCACTGGCGAGGCCGTGACGCCGACCTTGCCGTTGCAGAACGCCACTGCCCTTCCCTGTGCACGTGGCCAGCCTGCTGTGCACCATCTTCGCCTCTACCGAGTCTGCCGGAAAGCTCTGGGTGAGCCCTTAATCCTTACCCGTCCCTTGGTTTTGGCCAGTAGCATGTGCGTTCATCGGAACAGACGCGCCGCGGGCGTGAGTGCTCTGCTCCGTTTGTGAGAAAAGGAAGAGAGGGTTGGTGGGCGAGAATAGAAGATAGTCCAGAGGGGTTTCCAAAAAGAACCCTCTCATATAAAATTTCTCCAGAACACATTTTGTTGTATAACAGTGGGGGTTTCTAACGCTTAAGCTACTTTTAGCTTTTCTTTTTCTAAGATGGACCAAATTGATTCAACTCTATAAATTCTATATAAATTCAAAATAAGTCCTAAAATCATGATTCTAGTTTTGTTAGACGCTTATAATGTGTACTTTGTGATAGAGTAGATTAAATTCCCTGGTTCTTACTATTTTTAGGTCTACAATAAATAACTAATGTGTTTATATAATCATTGTGCTATTTTTAGTGACTGTATGGTAAAAGTGTTTAACCTGAAATTTTTATAGTAGATTAGTACATGTGTTAGGTACCTCCTGTAACTTTTGTAGCCTTTAAAAAGGTTCTGGTAGTGAATTATAAATTGTTCTTTCTCTCAACTATTTATTGCATAAATATCATTTTATAGTTTTAGAAAAGTGTTTCTTTTGTCTTGTGCTTGAACTAGTGTAAATGTTGCTACTCATCCTTGCGTACAGCCTGCTGGTTTGCTCTAGATGTATTTTAGAAGTTGTGGGTTGTCATTTTAATTATTGCATTATCCTCGCATGCATGTAGAGAACAAGTTGGTGGAGTTCGTCACCGCGGGGGAGCAGGAGTACGAGGAGACCATCGAGGAGTACGAGGAGGAGATTCTCGTACCGGAGGAGATCCTGGAGCCATCGCTGACTGACTTCACTGATACCCCACCTGTCCAAGGCAAGCCCCCGTGCATAACCCTTATTTTACAAATCGTTATATATATATAAATGTTGTGTATTTAAGTTACAGGAATTTTATGATACCCACATGCATATATCTATATCTACCCATGAGTCTTACTAGTACAGGATCGTGTAGCTGCTTTGCTTAGCTTTATCGGTAGCGTGAGTAACCTGTCGTTACTCACAATAGATGGTTATTATTATTATTACATTCATGATGAAATGATGGAAAAGGAAATGGTGACCGGGCAGGGATATGGTATGAGTTTTGGTGGGTGTAACAGGTTGTGTCCCGCGGCCACGGGGCATAGCTTGGTTGCACTATTTCCCTGTTCGTGTCGATTAAGGACCGTCCGTTGCATGGACCCTGGTCAAGTCACAGATTTATTATCCCGAGCACATACTTGCTTATGGGAGCGGGAAGACTTGTTACTCTTTTGTCATGGGTTCCGGCTCTTTCCGGACCGACTGATTGAAGACGGGGATAGGTGGAGGTCTAAGCACCACTTTGAGGCCGGGCCTCAAGTGTGGGGGCTTGGAGTCCAAGTTTGGACGGGGACCTAGAACCCGTGACAGGAGTGGAACAGGTTGGTCTCGCTCGTGCCTAGGGTGAAGGCGAGGTGTGTGTTTTTCGGGGTACCCAGCTAGGCATATTGATTCGCGACTCGTCGTTTCTTCGTGACGGTACGGCTTGACTACGATCTGACACCATAGTAAGAACTGGCATATGAAAGATGAAAAAATAATTTTGATTGCTCAACCCTTGCTTGATAATAAAACAGGTGCTTACATAGAGGGTTGGATAATGAATTTAACATGGCCGCTAATAATATAATGAAATAAGGACTCACTCTTAGTATTGTTTTCCGCAAACAAGAAACCATAAGCCATAAAGCCTTTCATAATTCTTAAGAGTCGAGAAATATATTATCAGTCGGGTAAGTCTTGCGAGTACATTGTGTACTCAGGGTTTATTTACCCTTGTTGTAGGTGCTGCTTGAGAAGCTAGCTGTTGTGTGAAGGATTCTTCTGGTGGACACAGACGGATCCTTATACCGCTTCGCTAGATGTTATTTTATTCCGCTGTTTAAATTATCGCATTCTGAACCTTGGTACTGTAATAAAGAATTTCTGAGACTCTTTGCTGTATGAAATGGACTAAGTATTGTAAGCTTGTACTCATTATTGGATCCTAGGTGTAAAATTATGGAATGTTTCGAGTTCTCCCTTTGTGTGCGCTCGACGGAACTGCTTGACTTGGCTCACTTTTGGGGGTGCTTAGTGTCTAGTGGAAGACAATGCCTCTAAAAGTGTGCTAATTCAGGCAGTTCTGCCACACATTCTAGCCATCTCAGGTCACGCCTTCCAACCATCATTATTGTGATCACTAGCCGCACACCTCCCCGCTAGCATTTCAACCATCTCACGTCACGCCTTTGTAAGGTCAAAATAGGATAGAGGGGGGTGAATAGTCTAATTAAAACTTCTACAAGATTTACTTAACCACAAGTGTTAGTACAAAAGGTGGCGAAGCAAAATGCACTAGCTCTAACTAATTAAGTAAGCCACCTACACAAGTCTAGTACAAGGCTATCCACTAAACACAACAACAACTACAAGCTAGAAACAAAGAGTAACGCGAGAGAAGAGCTTTGAGTGATTATACCGCCGTGTAGAGATGAGAAGAACCAATCAATCAATCATACAAGGAAAATCCTCGGGAAGAGAACGACACAAGAATTTATCCCGAGGTTCACTTGCTTCCCGGCAAGCTACTCCCCATTGTGGCGATACACCCACTTGTCGGTTCGCGAGCTAATCAACTATCAAGAGTCGAGCCCTCAGCGGGCGCCGCACAACCACACACAAGATGGGGATCCTCCAAGCCACGAGCTTCACTAGAGTATCCAATTTGCGAACTCCCGCGGGGAAGGATCAAAAACCCCTTACAACACTTGGTGAGGGCTCCAACAATCTCCAATTGCAAGCTCAATCACCAATGTTGCTCCAAGCCGTCTACCGCGTCAGGAAATACGAAAGAGTGTAAGTTCCAAATAGGCTAGAGGGGGGTGAATAGCCTAATTAAATCTTCTACAAGAATTACTTAACCACACGTTAGTACAAAAGGTGGCGAAGCAAAAGCACTAGCTCTAACTAATTAAGCAAGCCACCTACACAAGTCTAGTACAAGGCTATTCACTAAACACAACAACAACTACAAGCTAGAAACAAGAAGTAATACAAGAGAAGAGCTTTGAGTGATTATACCGCCGTGTAGATATGAGAAGTACCAATAAATCAATCACACAAGATAAGTCCTCAGGAAGAGAATGACACAAGAATTTATCCCGAGGTTCACTTGCTTCCCGGCAAGCTACTCCCTGTTGTGGCGATACACCCACTTATCGGTTCACGAGCTAATCGACTATCAAGAGTCGAGCCCTCGGCAGGCGCCGCACAACCGCACACAAGATGGGGATCCTTCAAGCCACGAGCTCCACTAGAGTATCCAATTTGCGAACTCCCGTGGGGAAGGATCAAGAACCTCTTACAACACTTGGTGAAGGCTCCAACAATCTCTAATTGTGAGCTCAATCATCTCCGCTGCTCCAAGCCGTCTACCGTGTCGGGAAACACGGAAGAGTAACAAGAAATCCGCAACAACTCGAAGATCAAGTGCCTCTAGAATGCAACTCTCAAGCAATGCACTTGAATCTCACTCAATCTCACTCAAGATGTGCAACTATACAAAGAGATGAGTGGAGGGGTTGTTCTCTAGCTCAAAGTATGTCTCTAGGTCTCAAAATGAGCAAGAGTTGCCCTCAAACCCCGGCCAACGTCTATTTATAACGAAGGGGTACGTAGCTAGCCGTTACGGACGACGCAGTTCAAAACGGGATGACCGGACGCACCGGTCAGGGTGACCGGACGCGTCCGGTCACTACAGGACAAGCGTGAACAGTGCGCGTCAGAAGTTACCGTTGCTATGACCGGACGCGCTCTAGCGTATGACTGGACGCGCCCTAGCGAATGACCGGACGCGCCCTAGCTGGCGTCCGGTCAGAGTCCAGTAAGCTCCCATCACGACCGGACGCGTCCGATCGTACATGACCGGACGCGCCCCGCGTCCGATCATCACTCCACTACGCTCTGCCCCTCTGGACGCCTGACCGGACGCGCCGGTCCCGTGAAGGACCGGACGCGCCGGTCGCGCGCTATGCTTCTACGCACAGGTGAACTGACCGGACGCGCTGGTCAGGCCAGACCAGCGTCCGGTCACTCACCCTAGGCACGCTGACCGAATGAACTGACCGGACGCGCTGGTCAAGCCGTGACCGCGTCCGGTGCAGCGTCCGATCACTACAGTGACCTCCGTTCGCCTCTGTTTCTTTTCCGACTTTCGGCGCAGTAGAAAATTGGTATTTTACTTCTCCAAAAAGCGTCAAATCCCGCCTCGCAAGCTCGGCGGGAGGGAGAGAAGAACCCAAACCCTTCTCTACCGCTCAAACTCCACCGCCTTCACAAATGTGCTAACACCACCATGTGTAAATCACCATGTGCATGTGTGTTAGCATTTCATAATAATTTTTCAAGGCGTCATGTTAGCTCTTTACTAGATCCTAATGCATATGCTCAAGACATTGATCTAGTGGCACTTGATTTCCGAGCTAACCGTGATTGCTCCTTTTGATAGTCAGCTATGTATCCTAAACCCGGTCAATCATTTCACTACTCATCTTAGACCGGCAAAAGGAAAACCCTATGGTTATACATTTGCCTTGCGCTCTTAGATCCTTCTCTTCCACTTGATCATCATGTCCTTCCTTTTATGTGGATCTCCACTATGATCATCATTTCATGTCCATGCACCATCTCTTTGTGATCTTGTGGCCACCACTCCTTGCCACATACACCTTCATCACATGTGTTGCTTATGCCTAACTCAAAACACTTAACACATGGCATTAGCAACTTGGTGTCATTAATTACCAAAACCAAACTTGAGCTTTCAATCTCTCCCTTTTTGGTAATTGATGACAACCATCACAAAGATATGAAATGAAATCAATTTTCAATTTCAATAGTATTAGCTCCCCCTACATATGTGCTTCCATGAGTTTGGTTCAATTGTGCACATATGTATGGATTTGAATTTTGGGAGAGTTACTACTATCAAATTGATGCTAAGGTATATAGAATGGACCTTTGAAGCGTGATACCAATCAGAGTTGCCTTTATATACCATCCTTAGCATCGATGTAGCTAGACACCACTTGTAATACATCACTTGTAAAGATCACAAACACTAAAATACCCCGTGAGATCAATATTATAAGCAAAGGTGTCTAGATACCGCTTGTAAAGCTACTCTCAATAAATCATCATTCAAGTTCTATTTCTAGCAAACACCATTCAACCATGAATATGAATTTAAGCTTTGCAATATAACAATTCATCATGTTAATGCACAGGCAAATGCAACAAATAATTCATGAGCTTGCTCCCCCTACTTGTGTGCTCAATTTTAATTGATCCCTTTCTCCCCCTTTGTAACTTAACTTTTTATCTTTGTGACTTTTCTCTCCCCCTTATTATATCTTTTCCCTTTTTGCAATATCTTTGTGACTTTTTCTATCTTTGTGACTTTTCTCTCCCCTTTTGTCAACAATCACCAAAAAGGTGCCAAAGGTGCCAATTTTAGTGAGAGATAAGTCAATCAATATGAGAAAGTCCAAATTATGGTTCAATCTAGATCACTTGCTTAGAATATGTAATTCAGTTTGATCCAAGGACAAGCTTTTTCACACCTCATAAAGTATAAGGATTATCTTGACCATGTTGAATTACACATCAAGAGTTCATTTACTAGATTTAACACTAGGTTTGCAAGCCCACAACACATGTCATATGCCTCCACTAGATCAAATAAACATAGAAGTAATAGTGGTACCATATATACATCAAAATCATTTGATTTTCATGAATGAGCCTATTTGTCATGCAAATATGTCTATATGTTCTAACCATGTCCTTAGCAAAGTATGAATGATATGCCAAATAACTTTACCTTGCTTATGTTGGAGGAGAGGCATGTCATATTATTGACATCATTTTTTAGCACGTGTCAAGATGGTCAGGAAGGGCTAATCAGCAGAGAAAAGATTATTGTGTAGATTGATAGCTGATGAAAATAAGTTTGCTTATGAGTGGTAGCGGCGTATGGGTTCAAATTGAAACGTTGCCAATAAGGTTAAGGGTATTATTGCCGATGCCGATGAAAGATGGTTTGAAGACTGCTGCCGATAAAACAGGGAATGTATCGATGGAAGGAACTTGAAGGCTGCTGCCGATGGAACAGGGATTGTGCCGATAAAAAGGAGGTCGATGAGAATACCATCGTGACTGAGGCGGACGATGGAATAAGATAGGAGTTAATTTCCTTATATACGTTTATTAGAGTCTGAGTTGTATCAAAGTCATGTGTTTCCATAGATTTGGATTTAGTGTCCTAGTCGTATTTGGTTACATTTCTGTAGATCAGGATAAATATAGGGTGAAGGGCAATGTAAAGAAAAAGCAATCAATACATCAAAAACAACTTTTATTCTTATTTACATCTACTTTCGACGACTTCGTCAATTTGCATATTTTTCTTTTTTTACGAGTTCTCATCGATTCGGCGAGTTGCATTGCTCCAGTGCAATCTTCGGTGATCCTCGAGTTCCGCGTGAGTACCTCTTGGCCGTGACTTCCGGGCGTATCGCTGTTGTTAGGACCAAAGTGCTAGTATCTTCATCCTTGTTGATTAACAGGTCAAATCGACTGGCACGCTTTGGATATCGATTTTGGGTATTAGCCCTTTGTGTTTGCAGATCTACTTTTGCATCAACACATCTTTTGGCACGCTCGGTGGGACAGATCTAGTCAAGATGCTTAATCCTGAGATCGATGCGGGGAACATCATCGCGGTAACAGAAGAAGATCTTAAGGACGATCAGAAGCAGGCTATGGAGAGGGCTATAGAAGAATACAGACAGCTCTGCTTGAAGTCATTCAGTTTGAACAAAAGTGGACAAGTCATCCAGAAGCAAGACTTGCCGTTGCCTCGGCAAGTTACCTTTGATTCTAATCCGGGTAAACTTCAAGAGATGGTTAATTCTGCAGTGAATCATGCTTTAATTAATCATTTCAATGTGCTATCCAATACTGTTCATAATGATGTGATTCGAACTTTCAAAGAAGGGCAAGCATCACCTCGTTACGTTGGGCCTGCTTATCATCAACTAGAATCAGCATCTACTATTGCTCCATCGGCTCCTCCGGCCGTTGCGGGTATAGAGATTTCTTCTCTTCTAGTATCAGCAGGTTTATCTAACGTACAGTCTACACCGATGCGTCTAGATTCAGCATTATCAGGACGAGTTTAGCTTAATACAGATCTATCAGCATCGGCTTTATCAGGTCCTGTACCACAGAATAATCAGACTCCTGCTAATTGGTGGGGATATGGTATACCTCCAGAGCCATCTGTTTTTAACCATGGATCATCTCAAGTTTTTGATGCAACGGGAAAAGCTCCTATGCTATCGGCCGGTTCACCGATAGCTCAAGTACCCCAATATACTACAGCAACTACTGTACAACCAACTCTAGGAGGTTTCCAGGTGTCTTTGGGTCAAACATCTAGTTCAAGTCCATCGGCAAATTTGTTACCGATGCAACAGAAGGCTCCAATCGTAAGTCAACCTGGAGTCCAGGTTTTACCTCAAGTTAGTTGTAATTATCCGGCAATGCCAACAAATTACCAACCATCGGCAAATTTTGTACCGATGAACGCTAATAATTGGCCAGGGTAGTTTCCCACTCAACATTCAGTTTAGCCAAATCAGCAAGCCACAGGTGTTCATCAAGGTCACATGCATGCTGGTTTTCAGAATCAAGCATCGGCAGCTCAACCGATGAACCCTTTTCAGCAGGTTAATGGACCACAGATAGTGACAAATATGCCAATTGCTGGAGATCGTGGGCCACAAAGGTATGCAGAAGGGTATCAGCAAGTACCTCCGGTGGAGATTCAACCATGTCGTCAACAAGATGTTGATGCTTTTTGGGCCGATAAAATAGCAGAAATTATGAATGATCAGTTTAGGATCAAGCCCAAAGTTAATACGTATTCTTATCGGACTCCGTATCCTCTGGCATATGATTTAATTCCTCTCCCAAATCGTTACAAGGTGCCAGATTTCACTAAGTTTTCTGGGCAAGACGATACATCAACCATGGAGCATGTTAATCGTTTTATCATTCAATGTGGAGAGGCAGCTTGTAGAGATGAATTGAGAGTTCATTTGTTTTCATCATCTCTATCTGGATCAGCATTTACATGGTTTATCTCACTACCGCTAAATTCTATTATTACTTGGGCTGATCTGGAAAAGCAATTTCATAAGTATTTTTTTGCTGGAGTTCATGAAAAGAAGCTTACCGATTTGGTAAAGATGAAACAGCGCAATGATGAATCGGTAGAAGGCTTTGTACAAAGGCTACGAGATGTAAAGAACAAATGTTATAGTCTGGTGTTGGATGATCGGCAGCTTGCCGATTTGGCCTTTCAAGGATTGTTGCCACACCTTAAGGACAGATATGCTTCTCAGGAGTTCGAAAGCCTAAGTCATCTAGTACAAAGAATTTCTGATCAAGACACTAGGGTTCTTGAACCTAAAAGGAATTGGAATAAGAAAGTTTCATTTGTCGAAGAAGTAGAAGATTCTGATTCGGATGAAGAACCAGTTATCGGTTTGGCTGAGTGGGTTAAGAATAAAAAGCCGATATCTTGTCCCTTTGGTCACAAAGAGCCAGAGAAGTTTACTTTCGACGTCACCAAAGCCGATAAGATATTTGATCTTTTGCTTCAGGAGGGCCAGATTAAGTTGTCACCTAATCATGTGATCCCATCGGCAGAAGAGTTGAAGCATATGCTGTATTGCAAATGGCATAATGCAACTTTACACAGTACAAATGAGTGCAAAGTATTTAGACAACAATTACAGTTAGCTATTGAGTCTGGGAGAATAAAATTTGGCAATTCCAAGATTCAGAAGCCGATGAAAATTGATCAACATCCTTTTCTAGCAAATATGTTGGATACTAAAGGTAAAATTAAGGTGTTGATATCGGAAGCTGCTAAAAAAATACATCAGTAGATCCCCAACATCGGATAACTACAGATGATGCAAAAGACAAGGGGTTATTGATAGAAGGTGGCAGTTCTAGAAAGCCTCCTCGATCTGGCATCATGATTACTCAACAAAGACAACAGGAAGGCTGGCGTCAGCGAAGGGACCGATATCGACAACAGCAAGAGGAAAGACGTTAAGAAGAGTGGAATCAGCATAAGGATCATTGGAATTGTCCGTTTTTTATTCATTGTTGGGAGGAAGGTATTAAGTTACCTACTGTTGAAGATTGCCCAGAGTGCAATGGTTATTATGGAGTTAATCGTCCTATAAGAAGATTTCAATCTGGTAATCAAGGTTTGTCCATTAATGATCCGATCAGAAGGAGAGCATCAGTATATGACCGGCTGGGGGCAGGCTCAGTGTACATGAAAGGCTTGGTAAACACGTTGCATATTTTCTGAGAAACCAAGAGGAACTTGAAGAGATGACAAATGCAAGAGTTCCTGATGAAGAAATATTTTACAAGGATCCTAATATACGTCGTGTGGAGACAACCAGGACTTATCAACCAGTGTGGAAAACTAAATTTCCTCAATGGTGTCCAGAGGGTTTGACAAAAACACAGAAGAGGAAAATACAGCGAGAGCGTCAAAAAGACTTTTACCAAGAAGGAAGTCCCTCCAATGAGAAATCTGGTAATCAGCAGTGGCAGATAAGGCACAAAAATAAAGGCCCATCGGCAGATGTCAATATGGTGTTTATGTTGCCGATGGAATTTTTGGCTCTATCTGATAGCGAAGAAGAAGTTTTTTTCTCTGACCAAATAGCTCAATTAACACTAGATCCAATGATGACTATTTTTGAGAAGCCTGCCGATGATGAAAGACAACACCTCGAGGCTTTGTTTGTAAAAGGCAGAGTTGATGGGCAGCCTGTATCTAAGATACTTATTGATGGAGGAGCTGCAATTAATATTATGCCTTATGTGATGTATCGGAAGCTTGGTAAGGGAGATCAAGACTTAACTAAGACTGATATGATGCTAAAGGACTTTGAAGGCAATGTATCACCAGCTAAAGGGGCAGTGTGTGTTGAATTGACCATCAGCAGTAAAACCTTACCGACAACTTTCTTTGTTATTAATGGCAAGGGTGCATATAATCTGCTTTTAGGAAGTGATTGAATTCATGCTAATCGTTGTGTTCCTTCTACAATGCATCAGTGTCTTATACAATGGGTTGGAGATAAAATTGAAGTTGTTCCTGATGATTCTTCTTATATCATCGCATTGGCAGAATCAGACATTTATGAGCGAACTAGGTGCATATCAGGAGAAGCTTGGGAAAAAGAGTTCCTCAAGGTTACCGATTATGAAATTCTACCGATCCAAGTAGTCGGTTCTGAAGAAGAGTTTTAATAGATAGATTTGCCGATGATGGAAAATTAGGTCAAGGATTTACATCGGCAGATGATTTAATTGAAGTAGATATTGGTGAAGGCGATGGGCCAAGGCCCACTTTTATTAGCGCAAAGTTAAATTCTAAGTGTAAACAGCAACTAGTTGATTTGTTAAAAGAATATAAAGATTGTTTTGCTTGGGATTATACTGAAATGTCTGGGTTAGACCGATCTATAGTTGAACATCGGTTGCCTATTAAATCTGGATTTCGGCCACATCAGCAGCCGGCACGCCGCTGCAATCCTAATATACTTCCTGATATTAAGGTCGAAATAACTAAATTAATTGAGGCAAAGTTTATTCGGCAGTGTCGATATGCAGAGTGGATTTCTAATGTGGTTCCTGTATACAAGAAAAATGGGAAACTTCATGTTTGTATTGATTTCAGGAATCTCAATAAGGCCACACCGATGGATGGTTACCCAATGCCGATTGGTGATTTGTTGATTGATGCTGCAGCAGGGCATCAGATTATCAGTTTCATGGATGGTAATACAGGTGATAATCAAATATTCATGGCTGAAGAAGATATTTCTAAGACTGCTTTTAGATGTCCAGGACATGTGGGATTATTTGAGTGGATAGTTATGACATTTGGTTTGAAAAATGCCGGTGCTACTTATCAAAGAGCTATGAACTTTATTTTCCATGAATATATCGGCACGTTGGTGGAAATCTACATTGATGACATTGTGATTAAGTCTGGAGACATCACAAAGCATCTAACCGATTTACAGAAGATATTGGAGTGCACAAGAAAGCATGGATTAAAGATGAATTCTAATAAATGTGTATTTGGTGTATCGGCAGGACAATTCTTGGGTTTTATGGTGCATCAGCGGGGTATTGAAATTAGTAGAAAATCTATTGAGGCAATCAACAAGATTGTTGCTCCTGCCGATAAAACTGAATTACAATCTTTGATCGGTAAGATTAATTTCATCAGAAGATTCATATCTAATTTGTCGGGTAAGATCAAGGCTTTCAGTCCATTATTGAAATTGAAAGCCGATCAGGAATTTAAATGTGGGGCTCATCAGTCAGCCTTCAAGATGAAATGGATGATCAGAAGAAATGGATATTATTGACCGACTATTCTTGAAGATTGTTTTAAATATTTTAAAGGATGTCAGGAATGTCAGAAATTTGGTAATATTCAAAGGGCACCCGTATCGGCTATGAACCCTATAATTAAGCCTTGGCCGTTCCGGGGTTGGGCTATTGATCTCATCGGTCAGATTTATCCACCATCGAGTAAAGGGCATAAGTTTATTCTGGTTGCTACCGATTATTTCACAAAGTGGGTTGAAGCAATTCCTTTAAAAAAGGTGACATCGGCTAATATGATTGATTTTGTGAAGGAGCATATTGTTTACCGATTTGGCATCCCTCAAACCATCACTACCGATCAGGGCACTATGTTTACATCGGGTGAATTTGATGAGTTTACTATAGGAATGGGGATTAAAGTTTTGAATTCTTCACCGTATTATGCCCAGGCTAATGGTCAGGCTAAAGCATCTAATAAAGGAATTATCAAGCTCATTAAGCGCAAGATTAAAGAGTATCCTAAGAAGTGGCATACAATATTAAATGAAGCTTTGTGGTCATATCGGATGGCATGTCATGGTGCAACCAAGGTAACACCTTATCAGTTGGTGTATGGACACGATGCAGTCTTACCTTGGGAGATTAAAATTGGTTCTAGGTGAATACGCTCTCAAGATCAATTAACAGCCGATGATTATGATATCCTTATGAAGGGTGAGTTGGAAGATGTAGCAGATCATCGGTTAAAAGCTTTAGTTAGCATCGAGGAGAATAAGAAAAGAGTAGCTAGATGGTATGACAAGAAGGTGAAGGTAAAGGAATTTGTCGATGGAGAATTGGTTTGGAAGTTGATTTTACCGATTGGGACTAAAAGTTCTAAGTTTGGCAAATGGTCACCTAATTGGGAAGGTCAATATCGGATAAATCAATCTATTCCTGGTAATGCATATATTCTTGAAACTCTCGAAGGAGTTGTATTTCCCAGAGCATTAAATGGAAAAATATTTAAAGAAATATTACCCTAGTATCTGGATGGATGCATAAAAGAGTAATTGCCGATAACAATCCTATCGGCTAGAGTCAAAACAAAGTATCAATCATTGCCGATGCGCTAATTTAACAAAGCTTGGATAGCCGATATCGCACGTAGGCGAATTTTATCGATTTCTTTTAATTCCTTGGCATCTTCATCGGCACTTCCTTCCACAGGCTTGAGTTTCTTCTTGAGAACCAAGGCCTTGCGGGCTTGGACGTCTCGTTCTTGCTGAAGGGCCTTGATAGTGTCAGGAAGCTGGTCTTTTTCTTGCTTAGCTTGAGTCAGGGTTGTTTCAACCTTTTCCAGTTCGGCTAGCAGAGCTGCCCTTTTTGCCGATAGGACTAAGATTTTCTGTTTAAGATCAGCACCGGAGGCTTGCAAGTTGCTGATGCTTTTATGCTTCTCATCGGCAGTTTGCTTCAGCTGTAGCATTTCTTCCTTAAGATGAGCCTGAGCTGCTCTGTCGGCAATACGATGAACAGCTTTTTGATATTGAAGTTGTCTGCTCTCTAGATGGACCGCTGGAAAGATGATTTCTTCAACATCGACAGGGACTTGGCCACGGATTGTTTTAAAGATGGTCCTTGTAGGGTCTGAATCGATCACCAGTTGAGTAGTATCTTGTTGCAGCAGATTTAGGAGAACTTCTAGTTTGCCATAGGTATCTGCCGATATTGTTCCCAATGCCAGGGAAGAACTCGCCTCTTCTCCGTCATCATCGGAGACGTCGATAGCAAAAGAAAACAAGCTATCGAGAGAATCTTGTTCCTGTGAAATAAAAAGAGTTAGGAATCCGATTTGTGGTGTCTAGGGATATTATAAACCAAACAGTTAATCGGTTTACCCGCTTCAGGGCAATTTCTTGAGCCTGGCTTGAGGGAATGGCTTGAAAAAGATCATGCGAAGGATCGACAGAGGATGCCGATGGAACGTCTTCTACAACCTCATCAGTAGTCGGCCCTTGGGGTATAATGGCTGATGGTGTATCTTGTACAGAAGAAGCAGCTTGTTCAATTATATCAGTGGGTCAATTGATAGGTGTTAGAACGGATGAAGGGGTTGGTGTAGATTTCTATCGCTTCTGTTGAGCTTCAGCATCGGTTAAAGCTTTGCGCTTTGTTTGGGCCTCAGCGACAATTGGCTGGGGGGCATCGACATGTGTTGGTTGGGGAGCTTGCATGCTTGGTGTGCTTGCCGATATGCCCGTTTGTTGCTGCAAAAACGAGTATAAGATTGGATATTTAACAGAAAAATGTAAAAAATAAGAGAATACCTCTGAAGGAGGAGTAGAGGTCGTGGTGCTTGATATTGGAAGAGTTGCTGATGGCGATCCAGCTGCAGCTCTCACATCCTGATAGTTATATGTTAATATAGTGTGTATCGACAGAAAACAAAGTAAGCAAGGTTATTACCTTAAAAACCTTAATTAGGCTTGAAGCAGCAGCTATTGGAGTGGCCCTGGATATTGCTAGTCTTGGTCTGGAGGTGATAGTTTTGGCGCGAGTCCTCTGGAAGGTTAAGGCCTCTAAGGTAGGGGCGTTGTAGCCAATTATTAAGACTGGAGAAATAGGGTGGAGGTTGAAGGGTCTTCCACTTTTGCTTATTGATGAAACTGGATCATCGGCCTGTTTTCAGGGAAGATTAGTTACCAATATACATATAAAAGGAAGGAGAGAGATGAAAATTAAAAGGAACTTACTGCATCGTCAGGAACAGCATAGTCGGGATCGATCATGTGCCGATATGTATGAACGGATGTTGAAAACAACTGTTTTTTCTACTCTTGCCACCATTGCTTATATGACTCTGTGATGAAAGACACTGGTGACCAGGCAGAGAGATCAACATTTGAAATATCGGCATCAGGAGCAAGTCTTACTACTCTACTCCATTCAGTTCCAGCTGTAATAATTTCTCTGGGCTTAATCACATCGGCAAAGCATAGTTTGATTGGCAGTTGCCCAAAGGCTAATTGGCGAGACACTGCCGATGGATTATAAAATTCATAAGTAATATGAGAATTCTTCCTGCTACCAAATGTGTTTACTGGGATTGCTCTGGGGGTAATAATAACCATCATAAGATCATTATCTTGGTTCAGATCACTATCGGCAAAATTAAAAAGAAGAGGGAACTTGTTATCCTCATCGATATAGGGTACCCAAGCTCTGAGATCACGAGGGAGACCATGGTAGAAATTCTAAAAAAACCTGCCAATTTGATCTTCATTGGACTCTGTTCCAGGAAGGACGATTATGGCTTCGCCGAAGTTGAGAGGAGGGCGTGTTGCCGATTCATCATCTCCAAGGACGTAATCTTCGGCAATCTCTCGTGGGAATTCTTGGGCAAAGAAATCCCATTGTAGATGCTTATGCATGTGAGCGTTTAACCACATATTGATGAACCACCACGGGCCTCCCAGATTGCCGATGGGTTCACCAAGTAGAAGCTTCTGAGACGCTTGGTGGAGAAGGTGGTAAGTTGAGCTCAGGAGGTATCGGCCAAGTGGGAATCTGACACCGTTAGCCAAGAGTTCTGCTGCTGGGAGGAAGGCGTTAGTTGGTCCTACCGATCGACCACAGAAGATAAACTTCTCCAGCCACATGTTCAGGAATATGGCGTGTTCCCTTTGATTGACAGTACCAGTTTTTTGGTACTCTTGGATGTATCCTGTCCAGCCGCCGATGTTGCGTGTATTTACTCTATACTCAGCTTTTCTGCCAAAAATGTGGCCTTCATCGATAGTTGAGATATCCAAGCCGGTGAGTATATATACATCGGCAAGAGTAGGGGCACATGAGCCATGACCGAACATAAAGGTATTTGTGGTATCTGACCAAAAATGAGTAGCAGCTATCATCATGGATTCATTCCTTTGCATATCAGCAATGGATAGCCTGATACATTGATCTATCTTCCGTTCTGCCCAGAACACTTGCATTGATCTGTTGACCCTCAAGTACCAGTTTTTCCACCCTTTGGTAGGTTTGGGCCAAGATCGAAATGTACTTTCCATAGATTCAAGGAGAAATTTTGAGCTTTGAAGGGAATACGATTAGCCTCTGCATTGATCAGGTCGGTTGGATCTGGATCACCCATTGGACCTAGGCAATGGAGGGGAGGTTGGTTGGTTGGAATAACCAGTGTGTTGCGTAGTTCCTGAGTTTGGAAGATCAAGAGAATGGAAGAAGTAAAAAAATACCAACTGTAAGAATTCATAAGGGGCCAGAAGGGTCGAAGTAAAAAAGAACGAACCGCAGGGACATTGAAGTTGTCTGCCATTGTTTCGAGAAGGATGAGGGCACGAGCTGGAGATTGGAAAATGACGATGGAAGGAGCTCTGGTGGGTTGAGGATGTGCAGTTAGGGTTGCCGCCGGAGAGAGAATGCCAAAGGTTGCAATTTGAAGGTAGAAGATGAGTAGTTTGGAGAGATCTACTTATAGGCCATTTGGGGTAGGGGTATTCTTGACTTATCTCTATGCCGTACACGGATGGATCGAGGTGGTTCAGATAGATATGGTAACTGTTCGCACGACAATCAAGGGATTGTACAGAAGATTTGATGGCATGGCAAGTAATCATGACTTAAAGGATATTTTGATACAGGATCTTTCAGTTCTAAAATGGTGATGTTGCTGTGATAAGATCTTGCCGATGGATTGTTATTTTGGTATCTCAACCGTAATTGAGGCAAAAAACAGTTGGAAAATGTGCGATATTTACTGAGATACATGGATTAGATCTAGATTTGATTAAATCTGGTAATAGATCATGTTATGCTTGGAGAATGGGTTGAAAAATAGGTAATAGCAGGCATTATCTGGAGTAAATTTTGGAGCATCAATATCTTATACTCCGAAATTGGGGGGCATGTGTTGACATCGTTTTTTAGCACGTGTCAAGATGGTCAGGAAGGGCTAATCAGCAGAGAAAAGATTATTGTGTAGATTGATAGCTGATGAAAATGAGTTTGCTTATGAGTGGTAGCGACGTATGGGTTCAGATTAAAATGTTGCCAATAAGGTTAAGGGTATTATTGCCGATGCCGATGAAAGATGGTTTGAAGACTGCTGCCGATGAAACAGAGAATGTACCGATGAAAGGAACTTGAAGGCTGCTGCCGATGGAACAGGGATTGTGCCGATGGAACAGGGATTGTGCCGATAAAAAGGAGGTCGATGAGAATACCATCGTGACTGAGGCAGACGATGGAATAAGATAGGAGTTAATTTTCTTATATACGTTTATTAGAGTCTGAGTTGTATCAAAGTCATGTGTTTCCATAGATTTGGATTTAGTGTCCTAGTCGTATTTGGTTACGTTTCTGTAGATCAGGATATAAATATAGGGTGAAGGGCAATGTAAAGAAAAAGCAATCAATACATCAAAAACAACTTTTATTCTTATTTACATCTACTTTCGACGACTTCGTCAATTTGCATATTTTTCTTTTTTTACGAGTTCTCATCGATTCGGCGAGTTGCATTGCTCTAGTGCAATCTTCGGCGATCCTTGAGTTCCGCGTGAGTACCTCTTGGCCGTGACTTCCGGGCGTATCGCTGTTGTCAGGACCAAAGTGCTCGTATCTTCATCCTTGTCGATTAACAGGTCAAATCGACTGGCACGCTTTGGATATCGATTTCGGGTATTAGCCCTTTGTGTTTGTAGATCTACTTTTGCATCAACACATATAAAAATGTGGGGGTGCACTCATTTCAAGTTGGAGAAGTCAAGTATGTTCAATTCATTCTTCAACTTGTAAAATCTCTTTTCATCAAGTGGCTTTGTAAAGATGTCGGCTAGTTGATCTTCGGTGCCAATGCTTTCAATGCTAATATCACCCTTTTGTTGATGGTCTCTTATGAAGTGGTGCCTTATGTCAATGTGCTTGGTTCTTGAATATTGAACCGGATTTTGTGTCATCTTGATAGCACTTTCATTGTCACAAAACAATGGCACATTCTTGAATTTGATTCCAAAATCATTCAAGGTGGCCTTCATCCAAAGCAATTGTGCATAACAACTACCGGCAGTAATGTATTCGGCCTCGGCGGTAGATAGTGTAACACTATTTTGTTTCCTTGATGACCATGAAACAAGAGACCTTCCAAGAAATTGACAAGTGCCACTTGTGCTCATTCTATTAATCTTGCATCCACCATAGTCGGAATCCGAATATCCAATCAACTTAAAATTAGATCTCTTGGGATACCATAGTCCAACATCATGAGTGCCCTTAAGATATCTCAATATTCGCTTGGTTGCTTTCAAGTGACTTTCTCTAGGTGAAGCTTGATATCTTGCACACTTGCACACACTAAACATCACATCCGGTCTAGAATCGGTGACATAGAGCAAACTTCCAATCATAGACCGATATAGCTTTTGATCTACCATGTTTCCACTATCATCAATACCCAATTGATCATTAGTGCCCATTGGTGTACTCATTTGCTTAGCATCTTACAATCCAAACTTCTTGATCATGTCCTTGATGTACTTGCCTTGACTTACAAAAGTACCATTCTTCATTTGCTTGATTTGAAGTCCAAGGAAGTAACTAAGCTCTCCAATCATAGACATCTCAAACTCATTAGCCATCATATTTCCAAATTCTTCACAAAAGTCTTGGTTAGTTGATCCAAAGATAATGTCATCCACATAGATTTGCAACACAAACAAGTCATTTCTAAGCTTCTTGGTGAAGAGAGTGGTGTCAACCTTTCCCATTTTGAAACCTTTAGAGAGGAGAAAGTCTCTCAACCTCTCATACCATGCTCTTGGTGCTTGCTTCAAACCATACAATGCCTTCTTTAGCTTGTAAACATGGTCGGGCTTCTTGTCATCTTCAAAACCGGGAGGTTGCTCAACATAGACTTCTTCATTGATGTAGCCATTGAGAAATGCACACTTGACATCCATTTGATAGAGCTTGATGTTGTGTGCACAAGCATATGCTAATAAGATTCTAATAGCCTCCAATCTTACAACGGGTGCATATGTTTCTCCAAAGTCAAGACCCTCAACTTGAGTGTATCCTTGTGCTACTAATCTTGCTTTGTTCCTCACAACCATGCCATCTTGATCTTGCTTGTTTCTAAAGACCCACTTAGTATCAATCACATTGTAGTTCTTTGGCCTCTCAATAAGTTTCCAAACTTGATTTCTAGCAAAGTTGTTTAGTTCTTCATACATGACATTTACCCAATCGGAATCCTTCAATGCATCTTCTATCTTCTTTGGTTCTTCAAGTGACACAAATGAGTAATGCTCACAAAAGGATGCTAGCCTTGATCTAGTTTGAACACCACTTTGAATTCCACCAATGATTTGGTCCAATGGATGATCTCTTGCAATGCTAGTAGGTTAGAGTATTGGGAGTTGATTGCTTCCACTTGCTTGACCTTGATCTTGCACTTCATCATGAGAACCACTAGAGCTTGCTTGATTTGTGTCAATTTGCACACTTTGGTTGATCACATGAATATCATCATCATCGACTTGCATCGGCCTTATATCACCAATGTCCATATTCTTCATTGCATTTGACAATTGATCTCCTCTCACATCATCAAGGTTTTGAGATTCATTTTGAGATCCTTGGGTTTCATCAAACTCAACATCATGAACTTCTTCCAAGGTGCCATTTATGAGATTCCAAACTCTATATGCTTTGCTTGTGGTAGAATAACCAAGTAAGAACCCTTCATCACATTTCTTTTCAAACTTGCTCAATCTAGTGCCTTTCTTGAGAATATAGCATTTGCAACCAAACACTCTAAACTATGCAATGTTGGGCTTTCTTCCATTTAATAGCTCATATAGTGTCTTCCCAAGCTTCCCATGGCAATAGAGACGGTTGCTATAATAGCAAGCCGTGTTGATAGCTTCACTCCAAAATGAATGACTCACATTGTATTCACTAAGCATTGATCTAGCCATATCAATCAAAGTTCTATTCTTTCTTTCAACTACACCATTTGATTGAGGAGTGTATGTTGGTGAGAATTGATGTCCAATACCAAGATCATCACACAAATATTCAATTCTTGTATTCTTGAACTCACTACCATTGTCACTTCTAATCTTCTTGATGGTGATTTCAAACTCATTTTGTACTTTCTTGACAAAAGACTTGAATAGATCATAAACATCACTCTTGTCATGAAGAAAGAACACACAAGTGTATCTAGTGTAGTCATCAACAACCACAAAACCATACTTGTTGCCACCAATGCTAGTGTATGATGTTGGCCCAAACAAGTCCATGTGCAATAGCTCAAATGCCTTTGATGTGCTCATTTCACTCTTGCTAGGATGTGTATTTCCGACTTGTTTGCTGGCTTGACAAGCACTACAAGGTTTATCCTTCTCAAAAGTGACATCCTTCAATCCTCTAACTAAGTCATGCTTCAAAAGTTTGTTCAATTGTTTCATTTCAACATGACCAAGCCTTCTATGCCACAACCATCTCATACTAGATTTGCTAAGCAAGCATGATGTCAATTGTGTCTCACTATCATTGAAGTCAACCAAGTATAAGCTACCATGTCTAAATCCTTTGAATATCAAGTTTGATCCATCAACACTTATGACTTCAACATCATCACTACCAAATATGCACTTGAAGCTAAGATCACAAAGTTATGCCACCGATAAAAGATTGAAATCCAAGCTCTCAACTAGCAACACATTAGATATGCTCATGTTATTTGAGATAGCGATTTTACCAAGCCCCTTGACCTTGCCTTTCTTGTTGTTGCCGAAAGTGATAGCATCAAAACCACCATTTTGACTTATATCAATTGATTTAAACATACAAGAGTCTCCGGTCATATGTTGAGTGCACCCACTATCAAGCACCCAATGCCTTCCTCCGTCTTTGTAATTGACCTACAAGACAAAATCAATTCTTTTTAGGTATCCAAACTTGTTTGGGTCCTCCAAGGTTAGAGACTAAGCTATTTGGTACCCAAATGGCTTTCTTCTTTGAGCCCATCCATGGTACACCAATGAACTTAGCATGAACACCATTAGTACCCTTGGTAAGCATATAGAAAGAATCAAACTTAATTGAGGATACATTAGCATTTGATTTCTTGTTCATGCATTGTTGCTCTATGTGACCAACTTGCTTATAACTTTTGCAATAGCTACCATTGTTCTTCACAAAACGAGTCTTGTGAGGAGCAAAAGCGGCCTTGCCTTTCTTAGGGTTATAGCCCAATCCCTCTTTGTAGAGAGAAGCCCTTTGACTACCCAAGCACATAAGCAAGCGGTCCTCACCACCATAAGCCTTAGCTAAGGTGTGATTGAGCTCTTTTACCTCCTTCTTGAGATTTTCATTCTCAACTATTAGTGTGGAGTCACAAGTGAAACCGTCACTACTAGATGAGGATGATGTAGATGAGCTACATGAAGGGTTAGTAGGAGCAACAATAATAGGCTTATGAAAAGTTTTATCAATTATATCACATGATATGTCTATGTTGCAAGTTTTAGCTTTCTCAACATTAGTTGGTATGTTTTCATATTTTTTAACTAGAGAGGAATGAGCTTCTTCAAGCTTAGTGTGAGACTTTTGAAGCTTCTTATGGTCTACCTTTAGACTCTCATAAGATTCCCTAAGATCATCAAGTTCTCGCATAAGGTTTTTCTTTTCCTTAAGCAAGCCCTTGCACTCCTTTCTAGATTCTTTAAAATGTTGAGTGCAATCTTTTAGCATAGTGATTAGTTCATTTTTAGTGAATTCTTCTTCATCACTATCACTATCACTAGCATTATCATGATCACTCTCATCGTCGGATGATACCTTAGCGGCCTTAGCCATGAAGCACGATGGAGTGTCGAAGAGGGAGACCTTCTCTTGGATGGCAATGCTAGCATGTCCCTTCTTCTTGCTCTTGTTGTCATCCTCATCATCACTTGAGGAATCATCACTATCCCAAGTAGCAACATGAGAATCATTCTTCTTCTTATGAGAGCTCTCCTTCTTCT
Organism: Saccharum hybrid cultivar R570; assembly: GCA_038087645.1. Taxonomy (NCBI): domain Eukaryota; kingdom Viridiplantae; phylum Streptophyta; class Magnoliopsida; order Poales; family Poaceae; genus Saccharum; species Saccharum hybrid cultivar. Next base: position 3,840,042 of record JAQSUU010000449.1, read on the forward strand.
CTAGCTTTTTCTTTTGCTTCTTCCTCTCCTTCTTGATAGCATCTTCATCATCACTATCATAAGGACACTTTGCAATGAGATGGTCCTTGCTATGACATCTAAAACATCTCATGGTATGCTCATTCTTCTCGGATGAGTTCTTCCTCCTCCTTGCACGATAGCCTTTCTTCTTCATGAATTTGCCAAATTGCTTGACAAAGAGAGCCATCTTCTCATCAATGTCATCACTATCACAAGAGCTTGAGTCTTCATCACTTGATGATTCAATCTTGGATTTGCCCTTGGATGTGGTGGCTTTGAATGCCACACTCTTCTTCTTTTCATCATCTTTCTTCTCATTTTCCTTCCTCTTCTTGACCAACTCATCCTTCTCATCATCTTCTCTATATGAATCATCGGTCATCACCTCTTGGAATATTTGTTGAGGAGTTGAATCCTTCAATGTAGTCCTCACTAGCACGGTGATCAATGTATCAAATCTCTTGGGTAGACTTCTCAAGAACTTCATAGAGAATTGATTGTCCTTGACCTCCTCACCAAGTGCCTTGAACTCATTGACAATGACTTGCAACCTATGAAACATCTCCGGTACACTCTCATCATCTTGCATCTTGAAGCTTGAAAATTTTTCTTGTAAGATATATGCTTTAGCAGTCTTTGTGCCTTCGATGCCCTCAAATGTTTCTTCTAGCTTGGCCCAAGCATCATGAGCAATCTCTATGTTCTTCACTTGCTCAAATGTCTTATCATCTAATGCCTCATGAAGAGCACTAATGGCAATGTCATTGCATTGGAGCTTCTTCTCTTCCACCGGTGTAGGTGCTTTCGGATTAGCAACCTCAAATTTTGTTTCGGTGACCTTCCACACTTCTCTATTGATTGACTTTAGGTGTGCGGTCATCTTAACCTTCCAATATGCATAATTTGTGCCATCAAAGTGAGGTGTCTTCTTGGTGTTGTTGATGTGCAAGCTTAATTGAGCCATTTCTTTTTCACCGTAGGTTGTTAAGCCTCAAATAAACGGTGCCTCGGCTCCGATACCACTTGTAAGGTCCAAATAGGCTAGAAGGGATGGGTGAATAGCCTAATTAAATCTTCTACAAGAATTACTTAACCACACGTTAGTACGAAAGGTGGCGAAGCAAAAGCACTAGCTCTAACTAATTAAGCAAGCCACCTACACAAGTCTAGTACAAGGCTATTCACTAAACACAACAACAACTACAAGCTAGAAACAAGAAGTAATACAAGAGAAGAGCTTTGAGTGATTATACCACCGTGTAGATATGAGAAGTACCAATAAATCAATCACACAAGATAAGTCCTCGGAAAGAGAGTGACACAAGAATTTATCCCGAGGTTCACTTACTTCCCGGCAAGCTACTCTCCGTTGTGGCGATACACCCACTTGTCGGTTCACGAGCTAATCGACTATCAAGAGTCGAGCCCTCGGCGGGCGCCGCACAACCGCACATAAGATGGGGATCCTCCAAGCCACGAGCTCTATTAGAGTATCCAATTTACGAACTCCCATGGGGAAGGATCAAGAACCCCTTACAACACTTGGTGAAGGCTCCAACAATCTCCAATTGTGAGCTTAATCACCTCCGCTGCTCCAAGCCGTCTACCGTGTCAGGAAACACGGAAGAGTAACAAGAAATCTGCAGCAACTCGAAGATCAAGTGCCTCTAGAATGCAACTCTCAAGCAATGCACTTGAATCTCACTCAATCTCACTCAAGATGTGCAACTATGCAAAGAGATGAGTGGAGGAGTTGTTCTCTAGCTTAAAGTATGTCTCTAGGTCTCAAAATGTGCAAGAGTTGCCCTCAAACCCCAGCCAACGTCTATTTATAACGAAGGGGTACGCAGCTAGTCGTTACGGACGACGCAGTTCAAAACGGGATGACCGGACGCACCGGTCAGGGTGACCGGACATGTCCGGTCACTACAGGACAAGCGTGAACAGTGCACGTCAGAAGTTACCGTTGCTATGACCGGACGCGCTCTAGCGTATGACCGGACGCGCCCTAGCGAATGACCGGACACGCCCTAGCTGGCGTCTGGTCAGAGTCCAGTAAGCTCCCATCACGACCGGACGCGTCCGATCGTACATGACCGGACGCGCCCCGCGTCCGATCATCACTCCGCTGCGCTCTGCCCCTCTGGACGCCTGACCGGACGCGCCGGTCCCGTGAAGGACTGGACGCGCCGGTCGCGCGCTATGCTTCTGCACACAGGTGAACTGACCGGACGCGCTGGTCAGGCCAGACCAGCGTCCGGTCACTCACCCTAGGCACGCTGACCGAATGAACTGACCGGCCGCGCTGGTCAAGCCGTGACCGCGTCCGGTGCAGCGTCCGGTCACTACAGTGACCTCCGTTCGCCTCTGTTTCTTTTCCGACTTTCGGCGCGGTAGAAAATTGGCATTTTACTTCTCCAAAAAGCGTCGAATCCCGCCTCGCAAGCTCGGCGGGAGGGAGAGAAGAACCCAAACCCTTCTCTACCGCTCAAACTCCACCGCCTTCACAAATGTGCTAACACCACCATGTGTAAATCACCATGTGCATGTGTGTTAGCATTTTATAATCATTTTCCAAGGCGTTATGTTAGCTATTTACTAGATCCTAATGCATATGCTCAAGACATTGATCTAGTGGCACTTGATTTCCGAGCTAACCGTGATTGCTCCTCTTGATAGTCGGCTATGTATCCTAAACCCGGTCAATCACTTCACTACTCATCTTAGACCGGCAAAAGGAAAACCCTATGGTTATACCTTTGCCTTGCGCTCTTAGATCCTTCTCTTCCACTTGATCATCATGTCCTTTCTTTTATGTGTATCTCCACTGTGATCATCATTTCATGTCCATGCACCATCTCTTTGTGATCTTGTGGCCACCACTCCTTGCCACATACACCTTCATCACATGTGTCGCTTATGCCTAACTCAAAACACTTAACACATGGCATTAGCAACTTGGTGTCATTAATTACCAAAACCAAACTTGGGCTTTTAAAGAGTAACAAGAAATCCACAGCAACTCGAAGATCAAGTGCCTCTAAAATGCAACTCTCAAGTAATGCACTTGAATCACATTCAATCTCACTCGAGATGTGCAACCAAGCAAAGAGATGGGTGGAGGGGTTGTTCTTTAGCTCAAAGGATGTCTCAAGGTCTCAAATGTGCAAGAGTTAACCCCTCAAACCCAGCCACCATCTATTTATAGCGAAGGGGTAAGCAACTAGCCGTTACAAGATGTCACAGTAAAAAACGTGATGACCGGACGCACCGGTCAGACAAACAGTAACAGCGCGCGTCATAGAGAGCCGTTGCCGTGACCGGACGCGCTTCACCGTTTGACCGGACGCGCTACACCCGGCGTCCGGTCGAAGTCTAGAGAGCTCCCACCATGACCGGACGTGTCCGATCGCAAGTGACCGGATGCGCTGCACTCGGCGTCCGGTCGGAGTCTAGAGAGATCCCACCGCGATCGGACGTGTCCGGTCGCATGTGACCAGACGCGCCGCGCGTCCGATCAGCTCTTCGCCACGCTCTGCCCCTCTGGGTGCCCGACCGAACGCTCCGGTTCCGTGCGCGTCGGTTGCAAACCCTAGTGCCCGCGCCCGCGCCGCGTTGAACTGACCGGACGCGTCCGGTCAAACCGAGACCGCGTCTGGTTCAGCGTCCGGCTGGAGTTTTTCAGAGAGAAACACTTCGGGATTTCGCCACCTTTTCTTGCCTCCAGTGCAATGGAAAATAGGCATTTTATTTCCTTGAAAACGCTTGAATCCTGCACTCACAAGCTCGGCGAGAGGGAGAGAAGACCCCAAACCCCTCTCCACCGCTCAAACTCCACCGCCTTCGCAAAAGTGCTAACACCACCATGTGTATATCACCAAGTGCATGTGTGTTAGCATTTTCACAGTCATTTTTCAAGGCGTTATGTTAGCTCTCAACTAGATCCCAATGCATATGCTCAAGACATTGATCTAGTGGCACTTGATTCCCGAGCTAACCGTGATTGCCCCTCTTGATAGTCGGCCATGTATTCTAAACCCGGTCAATCACTTCTCTACTCATCTTAGACCGGCAAAAGGAAAACCCTATGGTTATACCTTTGTCTTGCGCTCTTAGATTCTTATCCTCCACTTGATCATCATGTCCATCATTTTATGTGCATTCCTTCATGATCTTGCTCATCATTTCATGCACCAAAACATGTGGTCTTGTGGCCATCTCTCTATGTCATTTGCTCCTTCATCACGTGTGTTGCTTATGCCTAATTCAAACCACTTGACACAATGACATTAGCAACTTGGTGTCATTAATTACCAAAATCAAACTTGGGATTTCAGCCTTCCAACCAGCATTGTTCATGATCACTAACCATATCGACTATCTTAAAATAGATGCTTCTCATAGCAACATCGTATAAAAACAAGCCTTCTATTTCTTTATTTTCCTTTGATAGCATCATATATAATATCTACTGAAGTAATATCCCACTCTAATACACCTCAAAGGAAAGAGGATAGTGATTTTCAAAAGGTTATAGAGCAATTAGGGAAAGAAAGGGAGGAGTTAGAATATGTGGGTCTTTTCATTTTAACCTGGGTGAACACAAAAATATCTAAAGTATCGCGTCTTACGTGGCTTTACATCGCATTACACGGCTTTATACCGCTTTACATAAATCTATACATAGCTGGATACACCTATGCAAGGCCCACACGATAGACACAACAAATAAGAGAACCAAATTAAAAGATCGTTTCACTGGCTCTTCCACCTAAAGCCAGCCATCGCACATCACTCATTCTTACCAGCATTCGAGATATTACACATCACGCCTTTCTGCCTGCATGTCACGCCTTCTACCAGCATCGTTCACGACACCGGAAAGGTTACTGCTTATCTGCACTCGGCCAAATACTGTGTGTCGACCGAAAACCCGGTACATGACTTTATGCCTTGTTGGATACACCTACGCAAGGCCCGCGTGATAGACACAAACAAATAAGTGAACCAAAAGATCGTTTCACTCGCCCTTCCACCAAAAGCCAGCCATCGCACATCACGCGTTCTTACCCGCATTCGAGACATCACACATCATGTCTTCCCGCCTGCACGTCACGCCTTCTACCAGCATCGTTTACGACACCGGAAAAGGTTATTGCTTACCTGTACTTGGCCAAATATTGTGTGCCAACTGAAAACTTGGTTTACATGACTTTATACCTTGCTGGATACACCCACGCAAGGCCCGCGTGATAGACACAAACAAATAAGAGAACCAAAAGACCGTTTCAATCGCCCTTTCACCTAAAGCCAACCATCCCGCATCACACATTCTTACCCCGCATTCGAGACATCACACATCACACCTTCCTGCTGCATGTCACGCCTTCTACCAGCATCGTTTACGACACCAGAAAGGTTGTTGCTTATCTGTACTCAGCCAAATACTGTGTGCCAGCCGAAAATCCGGTTTGCATGACTTTATACCTTGCTGGATACACCCACGTAAGACCCGCGTGATAGACACAAACTGATAAGAGAACAAAAGATTGTTTCACTCGCCCTTCCACCTAAAGCCATCCATCGCATATCACACGTTCTTACCAGCATTCGAGATATCACACATCACGCCTTTTGCTAGCATCGTTCACGAAACCGGAAAGGTTACTCTGTACTCGGTCAAATACCGTGTGCCGATCGAAAATCCGGTTAGCCCGTACTTTGCAACCAAGAATTGTGAGAGAGGAAACAATCAGGACTCCTTTGATAAACGGTACCCGTCTGTCAGCGACTGGTGAAACATGGCGGAGGAGAGAGCCCCGGGTGCAGGAAGCATTAAGCTCAGGATTTGGGAGCCGCAAGCTCGCAACACAACCCTACGGGCTACGGCGTCCGACAGACGGCAGGGCAGGGCTGGGGGCTCTTTTTCTCCTTTTGCGGCTCAGGAAAGGAAACCGGCAGCCCCCCGTTCCCGTTTATTAGCTGAGCTCGTACACGGGCCGGCCCTCTCTCGGTGCGTGCGTGGCTGCTGCGGCAATACACGGTGCGTGTGGGGGGAGCGAGGCGGCGGCGGCGGCGGCGGCGACGAGGGTTTTGCTGCTCCGCACACCGCGCGCAGCGGCGACGCGACCGCAGCTCGTCACCGCCCCGGATCGAGGAGGCGGCGGAGGCGCCTGTGGTGGCTGCGGCGGCGGGACCGTGAGCGGGAGCGCCATGAGGGGCGGCGGCCGTGGCGGCGGCGGGAGGCAGCCCTCCTACGCGGCGCCGGACGGGTCGGATGCGATGGCGATCCCGGCCGCCTCCAGGAAGATGGTGCAGAGCCTCAAGGGGATCCTGGCCGACCGCTCGGAGGGCGAGATCTACGCCACGCTCTGCGACTGCGGCATGGACCCCGACATAGCCGTCGAGAGGCTCATCTCCCAGGGTACATACTCTCTCGCTCTCTCTCCCCTCGCTCTAGCTCTGTCCTCGCGGGCTCCAATTGTTTAGCGTGGACGTTGTCGTGCGATGCTCGTCAGCGCTAGGGTTTGATTTTTTTTTCTTCGCGCGGTGATTTGGCGCCGCGCAGATACGCGTGGCCTGTGTCGTATAATTCGTAATAACCCCGCATTTTGAACGGTTGCTGTTGAATTGCTTGCCCAATCTGGTCTGATTCTACGGATGCTGTACGCTGTGACTTGTATTTGCTTGCCGGTTTAGGTTCAACGTGACTGTGAAGCATGCTGGGAAGTTTTAATTTGTCATGGCTTGAGATGTGAGAAGACACTTCTTTATTTTTGTCAACTAGCAACCCTTTTTTGCATTTATGGATGTGTATTTTGCAACAGATTGTGCCACCCCATGGTGTAATAATAGGAGGGGGAAGGTGTCTGTGTGTGTGGGTGTTGGAGAGGCGGGGGGTGGGGGTCAGTTTACTAGTAGTTATCCCATTGTAATCCAGCTGTGTTGCAGGGTCATGATTCCTTGCCATATGTTGGATATCATGTAAACAGATAACTGTTGTGCCTACCATAAACATGCCTTTTATCTTCAGCAATAGGATGTGTTTAAGCTCACTCATGTATTGCCTACCCTTTTCTTGGTATGGAGTTTGCGATCTATTTATAACTTGGCATAGGCGCATTATCTATTTTGTTGTAAATTGATATGTACCAAGTGCCGTATATTTGTTGGAAAGTAGAATTTTCAGTAGTTTCAGTGTGGAGATGCTTGGGTGCCAGTTACCTAAGGTTGCTTCAAGTTATGAAAGCCTTCCATTGGTCCTGCTCATTCGTTTTTTTGTGATTTGTCCTATTCTAAATGCACCATCTAATCCTTACTTAGCCATCTGATATTTTCTCTGCTGGGAATAAATCACTACATGTATGACTGGCGGACCACGACTGGGAGGAGTAAGCAGCAGCGACTAGGTTGGGATAGGGTCTGTGTTCGGCGGTGGCCAGAGGCCACGAAGCAGGTGCGGCGGCGGGAGGAGCAGGGCAGGCGGCCGCTCAGGCGACGTGGGGCGGTGGGGGTAGGAGGCGAGTGGGTCCAGGCCAACTAGAGGACTGGCCTCTGGTGTGCACGATGTTATAGCGCAAAGGAACACCGACACGTGGGACCATTAGTGGTTCTACAGGGCCCTACGCGTAAGTGTCTCTGCGCCGTCGGGTTCGGAACCGTGGGCCGACATGCCAAAGGTGCGCCGCGCCCCGTGTTTTTTCTGTGTCCCGCGTCTGCTAGTGGGTCCTTAGGGAGCGAGTAATTGGGCTGCACATGTAAATAAGGCCCATTGCTAGTTTTTGCCCGTTTTCTTTCAGCGTTTATTTCTTTTCAAATACTTCATGCATTCAAAAATTAAGACGTTGTGGCTTTTCGAGATATACGTTATACACTTAGATTTACGTTATATCTATATACTCCCTCCGGTCCATTTTATCGGGTGCAAGTTAGAATGACATGGTCTCCAAGATTACACTTTGATCATTCATTTGTTTTATACTATATTATTTATGCTTATAAACTTATAACCATTGGATAGTATAATTTCTTACAAATCTAATCATATAAAGTTTGTATTATAATAGTTAAAAATTATTAGCCTAATTATTGGTCAAAGTTTTTAAAGTTTGAATCTTGATATGCGTGTGCGCCAGATAAAATGGACCGGAGGTAGTACATAGTAAAGTAACGTATCTAGAAAAGCCAAAACATCTTATAATTTGAAACGGAGAGAGTAGTCCTTTTTCCTATATCTATATATCTGTATCACTATCTAAATCTATATATACCGAATAGCAATGAGCCAAAATTTCTTCCTTATTTTTTTGGACCGGCCCTCTCCTAGATAACTCCATGAATGTGGAAACTATCTTTGTTTCTGTGTGTGTGGATTGCTTATGATTAATCTAACTCTTTTTTTATTCATGTCTATCCAGATACTTTTCATGAAGTGAGAAGAAAGCGGGATAAGAAAAAGGAGGTTAGTAGATGCTTGAATTCCTTATATCCCCAGCTTTTCTATAGGTTCATTGTTTGCATTTCACCCTTGATTTTTGTTTGAGAGTTTCCTTTTCACTTCAATGTGAGTATAGGTTCATTGATTATGCAAGCTTGCATTGATTGTAGGTTCACCATTTGCTTTTCCATCCTTTGTTTTTTTGTGAGATTTTCTTTTTTCACTGCAATGTGAGTTTAAGGTCATTGATTGTGCAATCTTGCACTGAATAGGAGACTTAGGTTCCTCCCATGCTATGGACTGGCTGATATGTCGTGTTGCTGTATGGTGCCATTCTTGCTTGATGAAGAATCAGCATACTACTATTAACTGATCAGTTATTAGCTTAGCAGTAGCTTTCCATTGTACTTGCTTTGAAATAGATTCATGCATTTATATGCCTTTCTCTGGGTACTATGTTATTACACTCAAAGACCCTTTTCTGTGATCTTCAGTGCATCTTGGCATTTTGATCTGAGTCAATCCATGTCTCCAGGTTGTCTATTATTCCCCTGACAAATTCTCTCTCATCTGTAGACTAAAGTTAATCAGGAAACAAGGCCTCGACCATTCCAGAAATCTATATATCGAGGATATAGGGCTGGTTCTGATCGAAGTGGGCGAGGTAGCATTCTGCATTTTGTAGTTTCGTGTTATAACAATGTATGGTTTGCAGTTTTCTCAGTCTAACTGGTGCACTCATATTGTTTTTTGCTCTTCATGTCAGCAGACTCTACAGGTGGTTTCAAAGGCCCTGTCAAGAAGGAGCCAGAGTTACATGCTCCACTGAACTCATCAGCCTTGGATGTCAAGACAAGTGACACTACAGAAACATTTTCTGCTACTGGGTATGGGCTACTTATTGGTTCCATATAGGATTCTTAGCTATATGTGATTGTTTTGTTAGTGTTTGTTGTTTTCATCGTTTCAAGTCAATTTCTTCTCTCATATCTCACTGTTGCCCTTTTCTTTATTTGTTTCTCTCATTCTTGTGATTTGTAACTCGTTTTGGGTTTCATAGCTAGTTTACCCAACTTACTCCAGACTGGTATTGTAGTTGTTGAACTTTTGCATTAGTTTTAGTTATTCCCTTGTACTTATTTTTTGTTTTTGCATCATTTGTTGTCCATTTGTCTATTTGATAATTGAAGTACAACAGAATCGAAATAGACGTTTTGGCTGGTTTCCTATTATAGACCTTTGATCTTAATGGCTATAGTCCATTTCTAGTGTTCTCTTCACAAAACACATGTTCAAAGGTGGATAACACAGATCATATAAGTCAAATATAGGTCCTACAGAACAGAGTGGAGTAGTTTTTGACAAACCAGAATGTCATTGTTGGTTTTTTTACTTGTCATCCTAGAATGCATGCAACTAAAGCCTTTTTTCTGTCACACGAAAATTGCAGTAGTAGCTTTATCACTAGACGTAGGTTAAGTGCCATTATATTTTTGTTTGTTTCACTAACATAATTCTAGAGAAAGGAATGATAGAAAATGTTTATTTGATATCAAGGAATGATAGAAAATGTTTATTTGATATCGTTATGATGTCCTTCTCTACAAGTAACTTGTTACGGCATTGAAGGATCTGATACTTTCTAGCTTGAATATTATGAATAGATCGTCATTTGCAGTCTCAGAGTTTCATATACTTTGTTTTCTTCATTTTTGCTTCATCTGTTGTGTATTCTTAACTGTTTATATTATTCAGTATCCATTTTCCAGGGCAATCTGGCAGTGTCTTTAAATTTTGACATATTTTGACAATGTATAGCTTCGCTCATGCAAATTAAACATGTTCGCTTTTTCTGGTAATTTGTAAATGTAGCTTCAAGACTTCCTTGGCAGGCTTCCTAATTCTTTTAGGCTTATTATGTTTGCAGCAATGTTGCCCAGGCTGATAACACCACTTCTCAGCCTCCATCTCAAGTGCAGCATGGTTGGGGTGGTATTCCAGGTCGCCCTTCCATGGCTGAAATAGTGAAGATGGGCAGGCCTCAAGCTAAGGTTGGGAGCAGATCTGTTGCAAGTAGCACTGCCATGCCAGCCATTGGTGATTCAGTCATTTCCAATATACCAAATCTTGCGCCCAAGGAATACAACAGAACTGTTTTTGCATCAGAAGTAGGCCATGGTGCAGCAGATAAATTGCCAAATGGTGCTGTTGAGGTGGACTCTGTACCTAAAGAAGCTTCCTCACTTGATATGTTACCTTCAGCAGAGGGAACAGATGTTGAAGCCCCTTCCATGAGTGCTAATGCACAAGGTTCATCAACGCCAGATGCCAATGAAGACATTGAAAAAGACGCAAATTTGGAAGAGGGCAATACAGAAAACTTGACAACTCCTGAACAAGTTTCTGCTTCTGGTAAAGATATACAATCAGAATATACTGAAGTTGTCAGTCATCTGGATGAAGGCTCGATAGAGAAAACAGACGACTTTCAGGTCAATGGCCTTTCATTTGAGCACAACCAAAGTAAGTCAAAATGGGCATTGTTTGTCTTAGTATTTCTGCATGTTGTTATTCAGCTTATATGATTCTGATGACCCTACTTACTAAGTAAATTAAGTTGTAAGTGCTTTATTTTATTTATTATGTGGATATTTTTTGTTTCCTATGTGGCTATCACATATTCAACCTCTATGTAGCAATCACATATTCACACCCCTATGTGGCAATCACACATTCACACCCCTATGTGGCAATCGCACATTCACACCCCGATGTGGCAATCGCACATTCACACCCCTATGTGGCAATCACACATTCACACCCCTTTGTGGCTATCACAGATTCACACCCCTATGTGGCTATCACACATTCACATTACACCCCTATGTGCCACCCTTTTACTACTTTACCTGTTACCTATTGTGCTCCTTTTTAACTAAAAAAATGGGATGGTGGGCCGTCTATTGTGTCAGTGTGTGAGATGTTCCTGAAGGTGTTCATCAAGTTTCTCATTTTGTATTACCGTTTACCTCTTTGATGGCAGATCTGAATGGAGATATGTCTACAACGACAACACAATTTGACCACTTGACTCTGCATGAGGGACCAAAATTGTCCGATGATAATCCGGCTGTAATAATCCCTGATCATCTTCAGGTTTCAAACGCTGATTGTGCACACTTGACATTTGGTAGTTTTGTGTCTGGAACACTTGATGCATCCTTGACGACAAAACCTCTTGATAGTCATGGGGATGTTGCGACAGTTCCTGATGATGATTCAATTGACCAATCAGATGGCAGGTATGCTCCTTCGTTTTCTTTTATATTTTCTTCACTCCAATTTTTATCATGTGGCTCTTATAAGCCCTTTATTTTCAGAATCCATGATGACGAAAGCAAGGTGACATTAGCTCCTCCTGCTAATGAATACGCTCCTCCTGCTAATGAATATGTTACTTCTGCGGCAAACAGCAATGTGGAGAATCTTGATATCACGTCAGTACAGAAATCTGAAAGAGCCAGTTTCCTGGATGTCACGAACAATACTGAATACAACCTATCATCAACCCCAGATTATGCAACTTCAGGTCCAGCGCTGCAAGATTCTGCTTCACAGAGTTATCTACAGGAAAACCGACAATTCCAGAACATTTCTCCTCTCTCAAGCTTCATGGTACATACCCATGTGTCATCCTAGCTCTAATTGCAGTGATATGTTGCAAATTTCTATGCAATTGTGTATATGCAAATTACGTGTTGCGGTTGCTATTTTGCTTATATACCGTTATACTTTACATCTAACTCTTTGACTTGTCTGTGGGGAGAGAAACCTCATAAAAGGTTGACATAGCTCGCTTATTTTACTATTTGAAGGCACACTAGCTCTTTGAAAAAAAAAAAAGTGTACCTGAACCTGATTTCCCCATTTGCAGTTCATGTGCTATTATTAATTTGTTTGCTTTGCATTAATGTTCTCTACTAACAGCTGTTTTATTATTGTGTATCTGCAACTAACAGCTGTTTTATTTTTTGTGTGTCTGCAACTAACAGCTGTTTTATTGTTGTGTGTGTCTGCTACTAACAGCTGTTTTGTTGTTGTGTGTGTCTGCAACTAACAGCTGTTTTATTATTGTGTGTGTCTGCAGCAAATACAAAATGGTCTCCTGCCACCAGCAATGCCACCATTGCGCGAATTTGATCCAGCATTCTCACTATTGCTCACTAATCCTCCTATGATGCCTGGTGCAATGTCGTCATCCATGAGCAATGCAACTGTTTCTACGCAGCCCCAAGAGGTATGAACATTTCACTTTATTATGCAATTTCAACTCCATTTGTGCATTCCAGTGAAGCAACAATGTATTTCTCCCTTTCTTTCCAACTTTGTACTTTCTGTCTTGTTGGTTATGTTACCTATAGTTACTTGATGTTGCTAGGTAATCTGATCTGCTATAATTACGGTCTTGAAAGGGCAGCATATATTTCATTTGTTGTTGACAAACTAATGTCATAAATGAGGCTCATGTTTGCTTTAGACAACGAGCCTTTCTGTCTGTTGTATAGGTTGTCAATAGTCCTAAGATTTGCATTGGTGGAACATTTGCAGTTTATGGTGAAATATGAGGAGACGATGCATAAGATTTTGTTATGTTGCTATCCGATCGTGATTATCTCCTAACATTTGAACTTACCATGTTACATGTAAATGATAAGTGTTAAGAATGTGGAACCTGCTAGAACGATAAACTTCCTTTGCAGTTTTTGGTGAAAGATGAGGAAGCGATGCATAATATTTTGTTATCTTATTACTATTACTATTTATTTGTGATTGTTTTTAACTTATCATTTTACATGTAAATGATGAATGTTAGAATGATAAACTTCCTTCTCTTGACCTGCTAGATTGTGATTTGGTTTATGCTAACTGCACCATGTCACCATGAGCAATCTTGGTAGTAAACTAGCAGTCTTCAAATGTGATTTTATATTTGGACAAATCCTGATAATGAACCCGGCTACATTGAACTTCTTTTTTAGTCTCTTATTGTGGAAACTGGAACTACCATGGTGTCCAGTTTGAGCTTTGGAGTGACTTAAGTTTCATCTTTAGGCATCTGTTGTGTTTTCTCTGATTTCCATCTCTATTTTTTTAAAAAATAATAATTCAAAGGGTTTAAAATTTCCGTTCTCTATCACTCTATAGTGTACACTACTAATTTTAATTCCAGTGAAGATTCTGCTACTGACTCCTTTAGTGATTGATCCATTCCAGTTGTGCCAAAACGTTACTTTCATCTTATGTTCCACTTAAAACTTGTAGTCAGCTGTCTTTGCCTAATGGACATATGCATACTAATTTTCATATAGTTTTCCTAGCATATGTTTTTGTTGGATCTGATATGTACGTGGCACAATTCTTATTGTGTGTTTGATTCTCACAGAATGCCAATCCAGTTGGTTTACCCAACCCTCAATTGACTCAATCTCAGCCAAGCACCAGCATTGCTTCAGGGCCTCCACTCCCTCAGCATCTTCTTCATCCCTATGCTCAAGCAACCCTTCCTCTTGGATACGCAAGCATGATTGGCTATCCATCTCTTCCACCAAGTTATGCATATCTGCCACCTGCTGCTTTTCAGCAACCATACATGAACAGTGGCTTGTTCCACCAAGCAGCAGCTGCAGTTCCCAACTCAAGTGTGAAATACCCTCTACCACAGTACAAAAGCAACATTGCCCTTGCTAGCTTACCACAGCCAGGCTCTTTGCTCTCGAGCTATGTTGGAGGCTTTGGAACTGCAAACAACATGCCTGGAAATTTCCCTCTAAACCAAAGCACAACATCAGCAACCACAACTCTTGGGTTTGATGGGACGGTCCCTTCACATTTCAAAGATGGAAATCAGTTTATTTCCCTTCAGCAGGTAACTATATAGCGCCTGAGTTTTGCATATGAGGTTGGAAAATTATATGATTACTAACTATCCTTCTGCTGCTGACAGAATGAAAACCCTGCAATGTGGATGCATGGAGCTGGTTCACGAGGAATGCCCCCACTTGCAGCCAGTACCATGTATGGCTATCAAGGGCAGAGTCATCAGGCCGGCCTTCGGCAGGGCCAGCTACCTTCACAATTTAGCTCTGCGCTTGGGCAGTCACAACCAGGCCTGGGCCCTGAACACCGAAACCCTAGCGATAGTAACCTAAGTGGTGCTGCTCAGGCTAACCAAATGTGGCCAAATAGCTACTGATCCATCCCCTTGTCAACTTTTGTGGAAGGCGGTCCTGTTGTGTGTGCAGCGCCAGAGAGGCCATGCAATGCTTGTGATCTGATCCAGGCACGCGGATACCAGCTGTGTGCATGAGTTGCTGTCGTGACATTTTGAGAGGCACAAGAGATATATATTCGAGCATGTTCTACCTGTAGGGTCTAGGATATGGCCAAAAATGTAGCTCGATCTATTTATTCAAATTCTGATAGAGAAAGGACCGTTATTTTTTTCTATTTTATTTTTCCTTTTTGCTGTTTACATATCTTGTGACAATAAAACCGAAATATCTAACACAGCAGCACCATTAGTTCCCGAGGAAACGAAAGATAGCCTGTCTTTGCTTCACCAGTATTGCGTGCCTCTTGGATCGAATTTTATGATTGAGATGGTTATTTGATGGATCAATTTTCCACACACACGTTTACTTGCCAAATATTGGGAGCATTTCCATTGGATCTCTTTTACTGCATCTGCTCTATCTTATACTGCATCTACTACAAGTATAAGTTATTTTAGGAGTTAAAGAGTACCGCTGTAGTAGATTATCTAAAAGTTGTCGTCTATATATATTTTTTTGGGTATTTAGGAGAAATGATGCTTCTTTGTTAGTTTTTCAAAAGATTATAGGTATAGAAGATGAGATAGATCAGTATCTTTATCTTCTATAGAATGCTCCTTTTAGGTATAGGAGATTGGATAGGAATCTTTTTAAAATCAGCCACATATTGACGAGTACTTTCATAAGTACATATACATATTGATGAGTACTTTCTTTAGTTTAAATATTGATAAGTATTTTTTTTTTGTCTAGTTTATAAGATGTAGTTTGATGGAATGCTCCTTTTAGGTATAGGAGATTGGATAGGAATCTTTTAAAATCAGCCACATATTGACGAGTACTTTCATAAGTACATATACATATTGATGAGTACTTTCTTTAGTTTAAATATTGATAAGTATTTTTTTGTCTAGTTTATAAGATGTAGTTTGACATGATATATAGTGTCACGTCCGCAGAGGCTCAACCTGCGACTACCGTGACGGCTTCACCGTCTTACATCACACCAGCGTCTTGCTGGCAGTCCGGCGGGCCGTTGGTCACTTGCTCATACCAACGGGACCACTTGCTCGTGCTGCCACCTAGACCTCTCCCGGTTTGTTTCAGTTGTTGGATTGTTTGTTATGATACACTCCACCGAATTACTTCTGGTTGTTTGATTACTGTAAGAAGAAGGAATTGGGAAAACCTCAAGTTCCATTGATCTCTGAGTACAGTACAGATACAACTGCCGGAGCAGTGGTGACCGATCAGGAAGATCGTGGTCAGCTACATGCCTAGAAAGTAGGATCACGCAGGAATACAGTTGTGAGCCATTGGCCCAGGTGACGCCTATCCTATCTCTCATGACCAGGTCGCTGACAATTACCATGCCTCGTTTGCATCAAACCAACAAATTGATGAATTAAACCCTCCTCAGAGAAAACAGCCCACCCAAGGCTGTCCATATTCCAGACCTATCTCGCGACGCCCACCCGCCGCCGCCGCCGCCGCCAGCTCCTCCCTGTCGCCTCCGTTCTCCAGCGCTGCGCTGCGCCGGTCTGAATCCACCGGCGATGGGCGTCTCGCGTGGGTTTCTGAATCTGATCGTGGACAACGGCGTCCAGGGAGGCAAATCGCTGCGCTGCATCGACCTGAGGCGCCACAAGCTCTTCAACACAAGGACACCTGTACTGCCGCCACCGAAAGGAAACAGGTCTGAATCAGAACGGCCGCCGCAAGACGATCGCAAGAACTACAGGCAGGCAGCAGCTTCATCGATCACAAGAAAGATCCGGGAGATTCAGCTTCCCCAACCAACCATGAACTTCCGATGCTCAATCGTAGACTGTTACTGGTATATGAAGTGTTTGCCGCTTGCAGGTCGAAAGCTGCTGTGCGTGGACCCATCTTACCGCACTGTCCTCTTCGACGTGAACACGTCCCAAGTGGAGACCATTCCCTACTTCCACGTGCCCAAGCATGAGCCCTTGCCCTGCTTTGTCCCACTCCCATCCAGTGCTGATGCCGCCGCCGGTAATGGCAGCTTCTACATCATTGAGGGTCGTCCCTATCAGGAGGAGCTGCAGGGAGACGACGAGCAGCTGAGCAATCAGTATGAGGCTTTTGTCTACAACTGCGAGTGCAAGTCCTGGCAGAGGCACTTCCTCCCACCGCCGCCATTTGTCCATGACCCTAAGCACTACGAGGACAGCAAGCACCCCAACATCACCTCCTACGCGGTGGTCGAACGTGGCGGCTCCCATGTCATCTTCGTATCAGCGGAGGATGGTGGTGGCACCTACTGCTTGGACACGGTGACGCACATTTGGAGCCATGTTGGTGACTGGGTGCTACCCTTCACAGGCAAGGTCGAATATGTGCCGGAGCTGAAGCTGTGGTTTGGCATCTGCACCCAGGACTGGCAACTGGGCGCTGCTGACCTGTCCACCATGGACTCCCAGTCCCAGCCACAGCTAGTAGGCACTTGGAAGGAGCTCGAGGCACCTGGAGACTGGAGGCAGCTGAAGACTCCTCAGCTTGTCAGCCTGGGCTCTGGCAGGTTCTGCATCACAAGGTTCTTCTTCCATGCTCTACCGAATCCCTTGGCCTTCTTACTGAATCCCATCGCCTTCTATGATTATTCTGATTATTATGATGATCCGGTTGAGGAGGAATATTTCACTATCTTGACTGGTATCGATGTGGTGCCACGTGTCCATGACGTCCACGGGACTGGCATTGACAGCAAGGGGAAAGTCGAGCTCCAAATGATCAAGCACAATTCAAGACGCCACATGTCTTATCAGCGACGGAGCTCGCATGAATGTGTAGGGGGGGCAATTCAAAGCTACACTGCTACAGTATTTACCAATAGTAGTATAGACAATTGGAATTCTGTGGATCTTTGTTTTTTCAAGTTCTATCTATATAGACTGCAATGAACAATTGGAATTCTATCAAAGAAGAATGAACAATGTGCAGATTTACATACTTGTAGCTGTGATCCACTCATCAGCAGCAGCAAGCATGATACGAGAGAGGCATAAATTAATTGCATGTATGCAGCGACATGCAAACCTCTAGAGTCGGCCCTGCCGACATGCATCGACAGCTATCTACTTCAACCAAGCTGAGCCTGCCCTTTGCCTAGCGCGCGCCAGCCATCAAATTGCATGTACTACGAGTCTACTACGATTCTTGTCTCACCGGCGGCGTCACACACAGCTACGGCGGGCAGGCAGGCAATATATATCCCGTATACTGACTGCAGGCCTACGAGTAGGATTTATACAACGGACCTTCTTGACCCTCATTTTTCTCAGCCGGAGCAAGGAGCGGGGGGGGGGGGGGGGGGGGGGGGGGGGGGGGACCCAGTTTGGCCCCCACGTAGCTCCGTCCGTGTGTCTTATGGCAGTGATGGTAACATTGAAGTAGTGTTCTGAATAAGTTTGGTTCGTTGGTTGCACACCTCCTGTGTGTTATCTAATCCATCACTACTATCATGCATCTGAATAATCTTCGGGCTTCGATTTGTCTGCAAGAGACAACTCGGTATCTCTTCATAGCTTGAGGACCTTTGTCATGAAAGTCTAGCTTGTGTGTGTGTGTGTGTGTGGTATTGTCTTTTGCAATTGCACAATCTTACCGGGTTATCTTAGTTTTGGCTCTACCATTTATGTGGTGACATTGAAGACTCATGAAAGTCTTAAGAGCCGAGTAATACATTTTCTACTATGTTTAGTGAGATCCCTTGCAATTTATAATGGTATACAAAACCGCCAAGGAAAATAGTTTTCACCTTGGCTGTGTTACTTCTGATTTCAGATATGAATAGTCTGTGCATCTCCATTGAGATAAGGCAGTAGCTGAGTCCACAACTCCACATCCACATTTGGTGATTAACAAATCTGTTAGCTTCACATGCAATGAGAAAGCAGCGAGTGGCCACAGGAAAGTTTCCCTTGGCTCAAAGCTCATTTTCAGATTCCTCCAAAAGTACTTCTTCTCAAGCCTTTCCTTTGGAAAGTTTTGTATCACTTTTTTTTTCCAAAGGAATGCAGTTCCTGCAGTTTTCCTCCATTCTTGCTTCAATCCAAACGCGCCCTAAGCAGGCGGCGCACAGCGTGCTGAAGGACTGTGATTCTCACTATTCAATGTCAAGCAATATACTACACAATATAGTTTAGTGCACAAAAGCAAAATAGTGTGATTCCCACTCTCCAATGTCAAGCAACGTACACAAATCGTTTATTATTTTAGCAAAAAAACTAATATTTTTAAAAAGCATGTACTAAACTAAATTTTCATTAACTAGCCTTTTTAATGGCGCCAGAAGTCTTGTCACGACTCATAACTTTGGTTATGCCATATGCATTGGCATCACTAAGCTGGCACACACGGAGAACACTTTCCCTGTGAGATGTCGACGTGACACAGAGCTGAGTCGCGCCATCGCGAATTGAAACACTGACCTGTTGAGTCACGCCAAAGGGGACTGCGAAATTCAGCATCTCACCCACGCCGAACTCATGAATACTATGGCGGGGTCGTCCAGACGCTCCCGTTCGCGGGCCGCAACATGAGCCCAATAGCTTAATAGTCGTAGCTTTTCTTCCACTCGTCTCTAACCGTACATAGCCTATTGTCTCCATTCTCTAGAAAAAAAATCACCGCAGCTCGAGCAGTCGCAGTGGACCGCGCTCCGCCGCGCCGCCTCGGCGTTCTCCGTGGCGCCTGGGGCCCGACGGCCAGCATCTCCACTGTGCTCGAGTGGCTGTCAACCTTCCTCCCTCTCCATCGCGTCTCCCGACCGCCCGTCTTCCTCCCTTTCCACTGCGCCTCTAGGACATCGCGGCCTTCTCCAGCTCGTTGGCCGCCTTCTCCACCGGAGCAACAATAGCTCACGCTAGGCCTACCACGACCTTTTCCACCATAGCGACGACAGCTCGCACCAGCACGAGATCGGGAGCGCCCCCAACCAGTGCCGCGCCCCCATCCACCTCGCACGTTACGGAAGGGGAGGCAAGGGAGGCCTACGCCTGCGCTTGGGGAGGTTTGCGTCTGCAACTGCGCCTGCGCCCCCATCCACCTCGCGTCGTCGGCAAGAAGAAGAGGCCTGCTCCACCGCAGTTCCCCACCAGATAGACCATGACCACCGACAACACTGTATTTTTAAGTGTTTCAGGGCGTTTTCAGACATGTTGCAAGCCTATGTTTCAAATATTTCAGCTGTCTCAGATGTATGTTTCAAGTGTTTCGTATGGATGTTAAAAAAGTAGATCAGGATGTTGCATACTTCCTCCGTCCCTAAATAACTGTCGTTTTCACTTCTTGTGAAACAACTTTGACTAAATGTATATAAAAATATTGATATTTATGATACAAAATTAATATCATTAGATATATAGATAGTTGAATCTATTTTCATTAATAAATTTATTTGGAGATACAAATGTTGCACGTATTTTTTACAAATCCAGTCAAACTTACGGCACTGAAACCAAAAGCGACAGTTATTTAGGGACGGAGGGAGTATGTTACAATGCTTGTACATGTATGTTGCAAGCATATAGTCCCAATATTTCATCTGTGTTTTTAAACGTATGTTGCAAGTGTGTTTATCTAGATGTTACATATGTTTCACACATATATTTCAAGTGTTTTATATGGATGTTGCGTAATGTTTGCAATGGTTTTAAGTGTTTTCAGGTGTTTTTGCAAGTGTTTCAGAAGCATGTTTCAAGTGTTTCATTTGTCTTCTTTTGTATGTTGCAAGTGTTGTATCTGAATGTTTGAAAATAGATCGGGGTGTTGCACATGGAGTGCGTGTGGGAAGCGAGAGGGGGTCTGAGCGGTCCCCCACGTGCGGTCTAACGGCGCAAGCGACGTCCAGGACAGCGCGGGCCCACTGCTGGGGTGCTCGCTCGGTAGCCTGCCGCTGCTAGGGGCGCTTGCCCGTTTGCTGCATGGGCACTGTTCAACACTAGCGCCCGGTTCAGATGTCTTGACGCTAGTGTGCGAACTCCATGGCATGACCATGCTTACGTACGATTGTTAGCTTGTGTTCGTTGCTTAATGCAACAATATTTTGATGTCTTTTATATATTTTTTTTTATCTAAAATAAAGGAATTATGCATCTCTAACTTTTTTTTCAAACTTTGTATGTAGATGCTAGAAAACAAGCACGACCCCTTTTATTTATATCTGGCGTCATAAGTCTTGTAGTTTTTAAATTTAAATTCTTCCTAATACTATATTTGAGTATTAAGTTAAACTGTTTAATCTCAAAAAGGACTCTAAAAATTTAGAAAAAAAAAATCTCAATTCTTGGTTTAGAGAGTTGAATTTTGTCATATAATTTCTCAACTTACCTTTTTAGGTGAAATCCAAAGTTTGTTAACAAAGCATATGCTCAAAAATAATTTTTATTAATTCAAAACTAATAAATTTAAAAGCATTCCAAATAAATCTGGTTAGACATGGTCATGGTACGCGTAGCCCATTGTACCGCTTAATTTAGCTGGCCTAGTCATAGGCTGGCTCCTGAAAAGCGGCCCATGGCCCCTCAGAGAAAATAGGCCCGGAACACTTCCTGCTCCGATCCCTGCCGGCCGCCGCCGCTCCGCTGTCATTCTGCTCCGATCCGGTTCTACGACGAGAAGCTCCGCGCCGTCGCCTTCATTCTCCAGCGCAGCGCTGTGTCAGTTTGAATCGACTGGCGATGGGCCTGTCGCGCCGGTTTCTGAATCTGATCGTGGACAAACGCACCAATCCTGGAGCCAAATCGTTGTGCTGCATGGACCTTAACCTGCGCCGCCACAGCTTGTTCGACACAGCAACACGAGCACCCAAGAACAAGACGACGACACGAGCACCCAAAGGAAACGCCTTGGCCTTCAACAAGATTCGGCTTCCCAGACCCAGCTTGAGCATGCGGACATCAGATTCCGACCTGAAGGACCAACGGATTCACTTCTTCCAGGCTGCGGATCGAAGGGTGTTCTGTTTGGACCAGTTAGGGCGTGGGTTCCTCTTGGAGGCGGACACGCCCCGCATGGTGATGATGCCTTGCCTCCACAGGCCCAAGTTGGAACCCATCGCCCTCTACGTCCCCGGTGCCGAGCCTGATTTCGATGACCTCGATGGTGGTGGTGGCGGCGATCTTTTCATCATGGAGAGGAGGGTTGCCAAGCCAAAGCCCGGGGGTTGCGGCGGCTTTCAGTCTCAGTTCGAGGCCTTGGTCTACCGCAAGCCCTCCGTCAGTTGCAGTCGCTTCGTGCCCAAGACCTGGCGCCGCGAGCGGCTCCCGCCACCACCGCCATACATCCATGGCGCTGCCGATCACAGCTGGCTAGAAATCAGCTCCTATGCTGTTGTTGGCTCTCAGGTCTGCATATCCGTGGATGGTGATGGCACCTACTGCTTGGCCGTCGTGAGCGACACCGTGATGGACACCTATAGCTGGAGTGAAGTGGGCAAGTGGACGTTGCCCTTCCAAGGCAAAGCTCACTACGCACCTGAGCTCAAGCTCTGGTTTGGCTTCACTGACAAGGACCAGAACCTGGCTGCTGCTGACCTCTCCGCCATGGATTCCCATTCCCAGCCACAGCTCCTGGACTCTTGGAAGGAACTTGAGACACCCAAGGGGTGGCAGCAGGTACAGGATCCTCAGCTCGTCTGCCTTGGCTCTCGCAGGTTCTGCATCGCGAGGTTCTTTCGCACCGGCACCGCCATGGATGATTGCCAGAATGTTACGGTCCTGACTGGTGTGGAGGTTGTCCGTGGTGTCAATGTCTTCCCTGGCAAAGTGGGGGATCTTCGGATGGTCAAGCATAAATCACTGTGTCACAAGTCGAGATGTGGCGAGGACACCATCACAGCGGTTTTCTGAATCATTTTAGGGTGTCTTTGACTCCTATCCTTATGTATCGTCTGATTAATATAATTTCTTGTCTCCTGCCTCCCGTCTTGTCCTAGGTGGTACATGAAAAAGTCTACTTGTGTTGTCCGTACAATATATGTGATTCTCCTGCAGAATCTTTAATTTAGTGCTGCTACCAGTTTCGGAGTATATTCTGTATATATGTTAATCTTATCTTAATCTGTGTGTTGTCCCCTGCAACGGTAACATGTTGGTATTTGGTTAACTAGCTTGATTTACCAAAAAAAATCAATTTCATTGTATTGTGTTGATGACTGAGGTCAACACCCGTGCTATGGTTGCAACCTTGGAGCTGGTGGAGATGATCTTACTATTAGCAACCTGACTATTAGAAAATTAATACTGTAAAAAAATATGATAATAATTATCTCAGTGGCATAAAAGAAAAAAAGCAGTGGGGAATTTGCACATGATAGTAATTAAAACCTTCTCCCGTGTCTGCTCGCGAGGTCTGTGTTATTCTGTAAAAAAAACCCTGTGTGTTTTCATTAATCAACCCATAGTCCTATTTAAACGAGTGGTACAGTGCGCACGTTCTACTTTAATACATATAGGCCCTGCATTTAAAATCTATTTCAGGCAAAGAAGAGGAAAAATGATTTTTTTTTTACTTTTCAATACTCATCTGACCCAGCCAAATCGCTGGTCACCAAAGCCTCAACATCCTGAGGTACCCCCTCCCAAGTTTTATAGCAGCCACTTGGGAGATTACAACCAGAAACAGCAAGAGCATGCGCAACACTATTGCAGACACGTTTACAGACGGATACAGTAAAAGACATGAACTCGGCACCGATGAGTTGCTTGATCTCTGTAATTACACCACCAGTTGGGGTCAACCTATAGTCATCCGTTAGGATTGCATCCTTCAGCATGGTGGCATCCACTTATAGACACGTTAGGATGATGCGAGTAATTCCCAGCTTAGCTACCTCCTGTAGGCCGGCAAGGCAGACTAGCAGTTAAGCATGAAAGGCATCAAGCAGGAACTCCCCTCGCCCAGCCCCTGAGCATATGGCACGGCCCTGATCATCACGGAGAATGAAATCCCATCCCCCATCTTTCCTTTCCATGTTAAAATCACCATCAGAATTCAACTTAAGCTCCCCTGCCATCGGTTTCTTCCATCATTCCTTCTGACGGATTTCCGATTCTTCAGTGCTAAATCGGCCTGAAAAGCAGCGATATATGCCAGCTCGGCTACGGATCTTCGCCTACCTTCTTCTCTTCACTTATTTCTCTCACTCCACCATAGCCTTAACAGCATGACCACTGTGAGTTGCTCTTTCCCCTTCATCTTCAGCACTAACTCCATCATTTCTCTCACCGTTTGAGCCTGTGCAAGTCTGCTTCTCACCTGTTCTAAATTCAGCTCTCTCCAAACGTTCTTCACCTCTTTACAAGTTTACAGCCAAACAGTAGATGGCCACCATATTCATCTAGTCGACCGCACAGACAGCATTTTGTATCGAGCTTCATCCCACTCGTCTGTAGCACTTTCCTCATAGCCAAAGTATTGTGGTTTATCGTTGTGGTTGTGGCATAAAACCGCCCGTCGACAATTTTGCAGGAACCCCCTCCCACTCTAACCCTATCTCCCTCGTTTCACTTTTTTCTTTGTCTCTCTTCTTCGCTAGCCGTCGCGCCCAGCTCGCTGCTTGCCCTAGCCGCACGCGCCTTCGGCCTCTGTCTCCAGCGAACGTGTGCATGGCGAGATGGTGCGTCCGCAGTCCCGACTCCCGACCGTGGTGCGCGTGCGCTTTGCACATGGGTATACATCAGAAACCACGGCTCCTCCATGGCCTCGAGGATCTCCCTCTCCTCCAGGGCAGCGCGGTGCCGGAGAGCCAGATTCAGTAACTTGAGGCATCGGGCCCTGCCGATTGCCCAGACGCCCGCTCTCCACCCAAAATTTGCGTGCCTCCTCGCTGCGCGCGTCATGGCCGACACGGAGCGGGCGCTCCACAAGGCCGCGGCGAGGAGGCACTCCCACCTCCGCCGATTCTTCACGCTCAACCCGGCGTTCGCGCTCTCGCGCACCCTCGCCCTGCTCGACACCGCGCTCGAGGACATAGCCTGGCTCATCCGCATCTCGTCCCAGCAAGACGACGGCGGCGGCGACCTGCGTGGGCTCCCCAACATCGAGCCTGTGCTCGGCATGATATGGGACAACGCGCGCCTCCACACCGGTGGCCTCGCCGCGCGGGCCGACGCGGCCGCCACCCTCGCCAAGTGGTGACTGGTGACGACGAGGAGAAGCTTCTCCACTCCGGGTGTGCTCCGTCTTCGCTGCCGCGCTCAAGGAGCCGCCGATGCGCGTGCAATCCGCGATGGCGGCCGACATGACGACGGACTGCGGCTCCCTACAGGCTCTGGCTCGAGTTCGGCCGCTTTCATGCGGTAAGGCCCGCGTCCTGGCGTGCTGCGGCGGATGCTAACTGTAGGATGGAGATTTGAAAGAAAGTTACAACGTGACTTTGCTCTCAAAACGCCCAGGCCCCGCCACCGCCCCGCTGCCATTCTGCTCCGATCTGGTTGTAGAAACTCCGTCCCTTTTCTCCTTATCTTTGTTATCTTGACAGGACAAGGAACGTGCTTGGTTGCTGGTGGTGGTAGGTACGGAGTACTCTTCCTTCGTTCCTCACATCTAGGCTAGGCAGCTAATAGTCAAGCAGACGAGATTTCCTCTCGAAACGGAGGAAACGATCTTTTCTTCTCCCACCTCTTATCCGTAATGATTTCTTGTTTTTTTTAGATTTTTTTTGAAGTCGACAACTGAATCCACCGGCGATGGGCCTCTCGCGTCGGTTTCTGAATCTGATCGTGGACAACCGCATCCCGGGAGCCAAATCCCTGCGCTGCATTGACCTGAGGCGACACAAGTTGTTCAACACAACAATACCTGTACTGCAACTGAAAGCAAACAGGTCTGAATCAGAATTGCCGCAAGACGCCACGGCTTGGGCTGACGATCACAAGAACAAGATAGGGACGAGCCCGCTTCCAGCCCCAAGCATCAACCTCCGAGCCATGGCCCATGGGCTTCTCAACGGAAGCATGCGTCCTGAAGCCTAGGGAAACACTTGTGTCTTCACCTGAGTCTTCTGCATCTGATGCCAACGATCGCAAGAACTATAACCAGGCAGCAGCTTCAAAACCAAGAAAGATCCGGGCGATTCAACTTCCCCAAGCAATCATGAACTTCGGATGCTCAATGGATGAATCATCCAATTGGTATCTGGACTGTCTACCGCTTGCAGGACATAAGGTGCTGTGTGTGGACCCGTCTGCTGGTACTGTCCTCTTCGATGTGGGCATGTGCCAGCTGGAGACCATTCCCTGCTTCAACGTGCGCAAGCGCCGGCCGTTTCCCTGCTGGGTCCCCCTCCCATCCAGTGCTGATGCCGCCGCCGCCGCCGGCAATGGCAGCTTCTACATCTTTGAGAGTTCTCCCTATCAGGAGGAGCTGCAAGGAGACGACGGCGCCAGACAGCAACTGGGCCATCAGTTTGTGGCTTTTGTCTACCACAGCCAGTCCAAGTCCTGGCAGAGGCAGCTCCTCCCACCGCCGCCATTCGTCTATGACCCTAAGCACTACGAGCACTACAGGCACCCTGACATCACCTCCTACGCAGTGGTTGAACGAGGCGGCTCCCATGCCATTTTCCTATCAGTGGATGGCGCGGGCACCTACTGCTTGGACACGGTGACACACATTTGGAGCCATGTTGGTGACTGGGTGCTACCCTTCAAAGGCAAGGTCGAATATGTGCCGGAGCTGAAGCTGTGGTTTGGCATTTGCACCGAGGGCCGGCAACTGGGCGCTGCTGACCTGTCCACCATGGACTCCCAGCCACAGATAGTAGGCACTTGGAAGGAGCTCGAGGCACCTGGACACTGGAGGGAGACGAAGCCTCCTCAGCTTGTCAACCTGGCAGGTTCTGCATCACCAGATTCTTCTGTGCTCTATTGAATCCCAGGTCCTCTGTGAATCCGATGGTCTTGACCGGATATGATGCAGTTGAAGATTTCACCGTCTTGACTGGTATCGATGTGGTGCCATGTGTCCATGACGCCCACGGGACTGCCAATGACACCATTAGCAGTGGCAATGGCAGCAAGGGGAAAGTGGAGCTCCAAATGATCAAGCACAATTCAAGACGCCACATGTCTGATGGCAGTGATGGTAACATTGAAGCAGTGTTCTGAATAACTCTGGTTCGTTGGTTGCAGACCCCCTGTGTGTTATCTTATCCATCACTACTGTCATGCGTCTGATTAATTTCAGGGCTTTGATTTGTCTGCATGAGATAACTTGGTATCTCTTGGTAGCTTGAGAACTTAATTTACTTTGTCATGAAAGTCTAGCTGTTTTTTGTTTAGTGGTGATATTGTCTTTTGCAATTGTACAACCTGACCGAGTTATCTTAATTTTGGCTCTGCCGTTTATGTGGCGACATTGAAGACTCATGAAAATCTTAAGAGCCGAGTAATACATTCTGTACTATGTTTAGCGAGATCTCTTGCAATATATAATGGTACAAAACCGCCAAGGAAAAATATTTTTCACCTTGGCAGTGTCACTTCTGCTTCCAGACGTCAATAGTTGACTGTACAACTCCACATCGACATTAAGCAGTGGGCACACAGAGTGCTGAAGGACTGTGATTCTCGCTGTTCAATGTCAAGCAATATACGGTATAGATATGCTTTTGACCCCATGCACCACTTAATAATAATGAGCAAGGACAGGTAACCAAATAAGCTATTCAAGAAGATCAGCTGGGGAATGAACCGGTACCACACATTCAGACTGTTCCTGAAATTTTTTGCATTCAAGTAACTAATCACAATCCCACGGTTCATTTGCCTCAAGTGGGTGGAGCAGAGAGGCTTCCTAACTCCGATTCCTGGCCTTGATGGCTCGCGGGTGAGCCTCTACACGGACGACTTGGTCCTGTTCGTCGTGCCGGGGGTGCGCGACCTCGAGATGATCAAGGCGGTCCTTACTGACGAGGACATGACACTAAAAGATACGACCATTGATTATAAGGTGTGCTCGTTCCTATATTTGTATAGCAATTTTAGATACAATTCACTTGGTTTCACATGTACATGTCATTATTTGAATGTAGGTATAAATGTGTCTAAAAGTGCAAGTCCATTAAAGTTAAACTTTTGGTTCGTCGGCAGCCCGATAGTGCTTCACTAGGAAGGCCATAACCCATCCATCCGTAGTGCTATCGAGGTCAATGAGCACTTGTTGAAAAGCTTATTTGATAAGCTTTCAAATAGATCTGGTCCCACGTCAATATCACATTAGCAAGGCCTCCAAATCATTGAGACATTCTGCCGCTATTTCTGTCGGGTGCTACGGCGTCGTCGCGGACTTGTTATTCACACTTGGGACCCAGACCCAAGTTGGAGCACGCCACAAGAAGATGGAGAACACCTAAGAGATGCCCAAGGACGTCCTCCTCCTTGGCCACCACCTTAGGAGTCAAGCAAGGGCGTCCAAGCCAAGTTGGAGGCCCAATTCATATCAAGTTCGAGTCCATCTCGGGCTACAGGACCGGTCTGAAGTAAAATGGACGCCCAGGACGTATCCGGACTCCGTTTTCGATTATCCACATATGGATGGAAAGATAATTTCATAAGTTAACCAATGACTTTTGTTTGAGGCCCAAATTCCGTTGGAGTCAACAGGAATCGTCGAAACAAGTTAACGTCTAGAATCTGTCAGGACGCTGCGTCGCCGTCTTTTGGGCCGTTTGGTTCTTGTAACGTGTCGAGACTTCTTAGCGACGTGAGTAGGGGTCCTTGGATGCCCCTTAGGCTTTATAATCAGTAGCCGCCGTCTATGTTAGGGTTTGAGTTTTGCTTTAGATCCATCTGTCTTTGAACAATTGCCATTATCGGTTTGCGAGACCCAAACTTCGAGTGCTTAATCATATATCCGCAATGTCACTTCAATTGAGTTGCGTTTTATTTTGTTCTTGCTTGTGTTCTTTGATTCACAACAGGGATTAACCTTCGTGGCGAGGTCAACCGGATTGTGACACGATTGATAATCAGAGGAGACGTGGTGCTAAGATTGCAGGGTTCGGTCTTTGTGATATAAAGCCGGATCGGTGTGTCACTCTCCGACCAAATCGTTGTTTATATTCAACCTGACGGAAGATCGGGAATCACGTTCCCATCGCTTACCATCTTCGGCCTGGCGTCCGGACTCTTCTCGAACCTGGGCAAGAGCGTCGCCACGCCGATCAACTGCACTGAAGTAGACGTCGGCCGTGTCTAGGAGATTCTCGCCTGCCGCGTCGAGTGCTTCCCCTGCTGTTACCTAGGGATTCCACTGTCGGTGTCCAAACTAAAAAGGTCCGAGGAGCAGCCGTTGGTTGATAAGGTGGCTGCGCGCATACCCTGGTGGAAAGGATGGCTCCTCAATGCAGTGGGTCGCACGACACTGGTCGCGGTGACTGTAACAGAACCGCCCAATTATACGAGATTAAGTAAGAAAATCATCCAACGGATGGACAATTTACCAAACTTAAGCCCGTATAACCCGGTAGTCCGTGAAATCTCGACGGATTTTAAACCATTTCACATCACAGCCAAGATCGTAATAAGTTCAGCGATTACCTTCATAAGTTACACAGCAGTTTGCGGCACAAAATACATCGGAGTTTAAACATAGTTATTACAAACCAGTTTCAAATAAAGTAGCGGAAGCATTAGTTCAAAGCACACACACACACATCTTTTCCAAAATACAGTGCCAGCTCGCGATCATCTCCCACAAAAGCATCAGGCGAGGAGTAGTGAGTGACCATTGCCCATGGTCCTAGGCTTCGCCCATCGCAGGGTAGAGACAGTTGATACAATACCCATAGTACATCTGTCCATCTGCAACAAGTGGGAACAAAGCCCTGAGTACGAGAAGGTACTCAGCTAGACTTACCCGACAGAACCAAAACAAAAGACTCCAAGGATCATGATAGGCTTTTTGGTGGGGTAGCTGACTCATTTGCAAGAAAAGCATTTTTAGCTTACCAAATCATTTACAAAAGCATGTCATCTTCTAAATCTTTATTCTCCTGTCAACTATATTTGCACTTTATGCTAAAGTAACCATGTAATTGAGCAAGCAAGGATTACCATTGATATTTGACAATAATTACCATGTCATTTTCTCATAACTATCCAAGTGTTGTATCCATATTACTACGATGAAGTAACTCAAGTCAAGTGTTCACTATCCAGTGAACGATGGCGATTCGAATCGATTATTGACCAGCTGGTAATTTATTCCTCACACAAACCTCACTCACCCGCTAAAGTGAGGTATTGGTCACCGAGTCAACCATTCAGGTAAAGTCGCGAGCTTGCCAGGAACCACATGTACCCGGGGGCCGCCCGACTGCTCTTTGGCCTTATCATCGCGCCCCCGTATCCTGCCACTACTGCTCCGGTACAGTGCGTTGCGGGCAATCTACTCGGCCCGAATAATCTCCCGGCTTCGCGGTCGAAAGGTACTTTATCCGGCCAGCTAAATGTGAGGCATGCGTTCAACATGACCCGAGGCCCGACATCGGACGGTCCTTAATCGACACAGACGGAAGACACTACAGTCCAGAACCCTGCAAGCTTCCGCCCGGTCTCACATTCATTTCCACACTGAGTTATTCTCACATGACATCTCTTTCACAAAACCAGGTAATCCCCTATAGCTCGCGGATGACAGGCAATCACCCGACTTCTACCGGTCTAAGCAAGCTAAGCAAGTATTGACCGTGGACACCAGGGTGACAAGGATCGGTAAAACAAGGTGGAACAAGGTATAATGCAGCAACGTTTGCAAACAACTCCTAAACTTAATGCATCAGATTAAGTAAAATTAATAATTAATTATTTGCAAACCGGGGGAGAAATGCTCCGGGGCTTGCCTCGCTCGAAGGAGCTGGGACGATGGTCGGGGCACTCCGGAAGCTCTTCACCGGACTCCTCTTCTACTTCTGCTGGCTCCGGCTCCTCGGGCTGCTCCTCTGCGTCCTCGGGAACAACTGTCGGAACCACTTCCTGCGATCCTGTATGATGCAGAAGTATGAGTGCAACATGCATAGGTGCATTGCCGAGGTGACAGGAGATGATGATGATGCAGAATGCATGCGATGTCATGGATGTGTTATGTTATCGGATTATGTGGAACTTATGACTCTTCTACAAGGTAGTCTACGTCATCCAAGAACATGTACTCGGAAACTACCAACACTAGTTTCTACCATGCGAGAGTATTAAACAATTAAGATGCTTCAAAGATACACCAAAGTATATTTTTCTAACTAACTTTGCATTAAGAATAAATAGAAACCCTAATTAGTCCTATGGTTGAACAGCAACACATATTTTAGTAGCTCAGAAAAATCTCATAAAATTACAGTGGATTACTAATATCAAGAATAGCTTGACACAAAAATTTTACTACATTTGGATAATTAGAACTTACTATACAAAAATAACAAAATATGGCCTCAAATAGATATTTAAAATACTTTACATTATGAAAAGTATCAAACAACAGATTTAGGAATTTTTCTACTATCTACTACCTAAACAAACACTATGGAAAAATTATCACTTGCATGTTTTATTCAAATTTATTTAAATAACAAAAATAACAATTATTGGTAACAAAAAGCATTTGAACTGCAACTACAAATTTTTATACAGAACACCCAAGATATAAAATTTCCCTAGAAAGTACATGACACAAAAAGATTAATAAATTTGGAATCATATTTTTCTGACTTTTCTAGGATTTATTAAGTATTTATCAAGAAAATAGCCATTTTACTATTTAATTATAAACTCTACAGAAAAGTACATCAAATATGACATGCAACAATTTTATACCATAGATCTGGTCCCAAAGAGTCCATAGAAATTTGTTTCATCAAATTTGGAGCTAAAATGAGCAAGTTACAATTTTTTTCTAAAGTATTTATACATTTTCTGAAAAATCATTTCCAAAAATCCTTTTTAAATCCAGTCGCTGAACGGCTAGACGCACCCGGCGATCTACACACGCGCGCGCACACAGAGACAGACAGGCGGGCCCGCGGGTCAACCGGGTCCCACGCGTCAGCCGCTCCGAGTCAAGGAGGGCGCTGACCGCGCGGATCTCGACGACGGCGAGGTCGCCGGCGACGAGGTCACCACCGTCGTGATCCTCAAGGCGAGGCGGTCCCGTTGAGATCATTGGCATGACCGGAGGAGCTCGAAATCGAGCTTGCCACCGGCCATGGCGGCTCGGCGGCGCTGCTCACCGGCGGGAGCTCCTCTCCGGCCACGGGGCGGCACGGGAGATGGTGTCCGAGCACCGGGAGGAGGAGGCGAACAAGATGCTCGCGCGAGTGAGGGAAAAGAAGAGGCGGAGGCGGGGTTTCCACGGAGCGGAGAACCACGGTGAGCTCGGCCGGAACTCCGGCGAGCGATTGGCGGGGCTGTGGAGCTTACCGCGGGAGATGGAGGTGAGCACGGGGTGCGCCAGAGAGAGAGGAAGCTCGTGGCGAGATGGAGAGGTCTGCGGTGGCCGGAGCTCGTCGGAACGCGCGCGTCCGGCGAGCGCGTGCGGTGGCGGAGGCGGAAACGGCAGCTGCGCTCGGTGAACAAGCGAGGAGGCAGAGCGGAGGGAGGAATGGCGAGGCGCTGCGCGGGGGGGGGGGGGTTAAGGCGTGGGCGCTCGCGCTGGTGGGGGCGACCGAGCGCCACCCGGCCGCTGTGGCCGTCATGCGGCCGCCACGCGGCGTGCGTGCTCTGCCGGAGCGCCAGCGCGCGCGGGCGAGGGCGCGGGCGGAGGAGGGAGACGGCCGGCTGGGCCTGGGCCGAGGCGGGGCAGCGCGGGCGCGCGCGCGCGCGGTGAGGCGGGCCGACTCTGGCTCTGGGCCGAATCGGTGGCGGTGGCCCGCGAGGAAAAGAAATGAAATTTTTGATTTTCGATTTTCAAATTTAAATGCATTTCAAACTTCAAACCCAATTTTGAACAAGAAGAAAGCATTTTATGGATTTGGCCCAAAAATGAAAGTTGCTCAAAATTAAATTCTCTACAACTTTGATTAAGGGGCCATCTCAAAATTCTTGATAGATTTTGAATGACAAAATAAAAGCTAAAATAGGGGAAAATTTTGAATATTTTTCATAATTATTTTTAAGCAAGTTTTGACAAATTTTTGAGCTCCAAAATTTGAACTAAAGTTCCAAGTGATGTAAGAATTATGGTTGCAAGGCTTTTGATATAATGTGATTATCATATTATTATAGTCCATTAAATATAGCATGTTTAAGCTTTTATTTTAATCGAATTATACCATTATCATACATGATTATAATGATATGAATGCTATGCAATATGATTGCCATGCAAAAATGCATTGCTTAACACCGGAGTGTTACAGCCCTCCCCCCTTATAAAAATCTCGTCCCGAGATTTGGGTTACGAACCATTTATTATAAAAATCTTCATAGGCGTTCTTTAAGTATTCACCCGTTTCCCAAGATGCATCCCCTTCATCGTGATGACTCCATTGTATCTTATACGTTTTCACCACACTGTTTCGAGTAGCCCTTTCCTTGGTATCCAATACTCGAACTGGTTGCTCACGATACACCAAATCTGACTTTAGTTTTATGCCTCGAGGTTCAATCCTTTCCTCTGGAACGCGCAAACACTTCTTGAGATGTGATACATGAAAAACTGGGAATATAGCACCCATTGACTCTGGTAAATCCAATTTGTAAGCCACAGGACCCTTCCGTTCCAGGATTTTATAAGGTCCCACAAATCTGGCGGTCAGCTTTCTGCGCACACCAAATCTTTTCTTTTTCATTGGCGTAACTTTTAGATAGACATAGTCACCAACTTCGAACACAAGCGGTCTCCTTCTCTTATCTGCATAACTTTTCTGACGTGACTGGGCTGCTCTCATATTCTGCTGGATGATATGAACTTTCCTTTCGGCTTCTTCTACGAAGTCAATACCATAATACCTTCTTTCTCCGGGCTCAATCCAGTTTAACGGTGTTCTACACTTTCGGCCATACAGAGCCTCAAAAGGTGCCATCTTGATACTCTCTTGATAGCTGTTATTGTATGAGAACTCTGCTAATGGTAACCATGACTCCCATGAACCTCTGGAAGACAACACACAGGCTCTTAACATATCTTCTAGAACAGCATTAACTCTCTCAGTTTGACCATCTGTTTGAGGATGATAGGCAGTGCTACGAATCAGACTAGTCCCCAAACCTTTGTGCAAGTGCTCCCAAAAGTGAGCAGTGAACTGTGACCCTCTGTCAGACACTATAGTCTTTGGTATGCCATGCAACCTCACAATCTCCGCAATATACTTCTCAGCATATTGAGGTGGTCTATGTTCCGTTTTGACAGGCAGAAAGTGGGCTGTCTTAGTAAGACGATCCACAATTACCCAAATGGAATCGTGACCTTTTTGAGTAGTGGGTAGACCCGTGATAAAATCCATACTTATGTCATCCCACTTCCAACTCGGCACTGACAAAGGTTGTAGCATTCCGGCAGGCTTCATGTGAATTGCTTTTACTCTACAACATGTGTCACATCTGGCTACATACGCTGCAATTTCCTTCTTCATCTTGGTCCACCAATAACGAGGTCTTAGTTCTTGATATATTTTACTGCTGCCAGGATGAATAGACAACTTAGAGAGATGAGCTTCATCCAAAATTTTATTCTTAAGCTCTCTATCCTTTGGAACAACAAGACGGTTGTCGAACCACAACACATCCTGCTCATCCACCCTGAAGTGTTTCGAGGGTTCTTCTTGAATCTTCTTTTTGATGTGGAATATCCCCTTGTCTGTTTTCTGACCTTCTATAATCTTACTTTCCAAGGAACAACTGACCTGAATACTATGTAGCACGGCAGGGTGCATTAGATCGAAACCATCTTCCAGCAAGGGTTGCACATTCAGACAATGTGATTTTCTGCTTAAAGCATCAGCTACCACATTGGCTTTCCCAGGGTGATACTGTACATTCAAGTTGTAGTCTTTGATCAGTTCTAACCATCTTCGCTGTCTCATGTTCAATTCGGGTTGGGTGAAAATGTACTTGAGACTCTTATGATCGGTGAAAATATTGCACACATTACCCAGCAGATAGTGTCTCCAAATCTTTAAGGCATGCACAACAGCGGCAAGCTCAAGATCGTGGGTCGGATAATTGATTTCATGTTTTCTCAACTGTCGGGAGGCATAAGCAATGACTCTTCCTTCTTGCATTAGCACACACCCTAATCCTGTTTTTGATGCGTCACAGAACACATCAAAAGGTTTTTCGATGTCGGGCTGTGCAAGAACTGGAGCAGTGGTCAACAGTTTCCGCAAGGTATGGAAAGCTGTCTCACACTCCTCTGTCCACACAAACTTGTGATCTTTCTGTAACAGACTTGTCATAGGCTTGGCAATCTTCGAGAAGTCTGGGATAAAACGGCGATAGTAACCCGCTAACCCTAGGAAACTTCTGACTTCTGACACTGTGGTTGGAGTCTTCCAATCCATAACCTCTTGCACTTTACTCGGATCTACAGAAACTCCATTCTCAGATAGGATATGACCGAGGAAAGGAACTTTCTTCAACCAAAATTCACATTTGCTGAACTTAGCATATAACTTATGATCCCTCAACCTGGTCAAGACAATTCTCAGATGCTCTTCATGCTCTTTCTCGTTTTCAGAGTATACTAGAATGTCATCAATGAAGACAACTACAAACTTGTCCAACTCTGGCATGAAAACTGTATTCATCAGATACATAAAATATGCAGGAGCATTTGTTAGTCCAAATGACATAACAAGATACTCGTACAACCCGTATCTGGTAGAAAAGGCGGTTTTCGGAACATCTCGAGGTCTAATCTTTATCTGATGATACCCAGACCTTAAGTCTATCTTGGAGAACACTCTGGCTTTAGCTAACTGATCAAACAGAACATCAATATGAGGCAGTGGATATTTATTCTTGATAGTTACAGCGTTAAGAGGTCGGTAATCCACACACATCCTGAGAGTACCCTCTTTCTTTTTCTTTACAAACAAGGCAGGACATCCCCATTCAGACTTACTTGGGCGAATAAACCCCTTTTTTAACAACTCTTCCAACTGTTTCTTCAACTCAGCTAACTCATCCGGAGGCATCCGATAAGGTCTCCTCGAAATTGGAGCTGTCCCGGGGATCAACTCGATTCCAAACTCAACATCTCTGTCTGGAGGAAGGCCAGGCAACTCGTCTGGAAACACATCCGGGAACTCACATACTACTGGGATCTGATGGATAGGAGCAACTTCCATGGCACAGGTCACACTCACAAGATCTGTTCTTTTAGGCAATGGTACCTGAAAAGTACCCTCTGCCTGGGGATCTTTAAGGGTAAGCATCCGACTGCTTGTATCTATGACTGCTTCCCAGTCTTTCATCCAGTTCATTCCTATTATTACATCCAAAACTAGTCCAGGCATAACTACCAGGTTCACTCGGAACTTCCGACTACCTAACTCAAGGGTTGCCCCTCTAACCATCTTATTGGTTAACACATCAGCTCCTGCTGAACTTATGCGATAACCATAACTCAATTCTGTGCATAGCTGTTCATGCTTCCGTGCAAATGCTTGACTCATAAAAGAATGCGAAGATCCAGAATCAAAAAGAACAACTGCAGGGTGATGGTTCACAAGAAACTTACCAGCAGTTACGGGCTCTCCCTCAGGAACTTCATCAATGGCGGTGTGGTGTACACGAGCATTGTAAGTCTGTTGCTTCTTTTTAGGCGGATAAGGGCAGAACTTTGAAAAGTGGCCTGGCTGACCACAGTTGTAGCAGGGCCCTTTCACTGTACCAGCAGACCCTATAGCTCCCTTGGAGTTGCTCTGTTCTGCAGCTGCGCTGGTCTTTGTTGGCGGCACTGCGATCCTGTACGGTTTCTGTGGCCCCTTGTAATTCTGGGTTTTATGCTGCGGCGGCCTGAACCTCGCACCAGGTGCGAACGGACGATAAGATGAACGGTTGGCAGGGACAACTCTGGACTGGGATGGTCCTGACTCGAACACTCTCTTGCGGTTCTTGGATGCGGTGTAAGCATTATTGTTCTTCTCTTGCTTCAAACAGTCACTGATAAAGTCGTTGAATCTGTTGCGGGTATTGGTACCCACATGCTTCATCATCTTCGGACTCAACCCTCTCTTGAAACTAGCAATCTTCTTTGCATCTGTGTCAACCATGTCTGGGGCATAGCGGCACAAGTTATTAAAGGCATGCAGATACTGTGTCACCGTCTTGGTACCCTGATTCAAGGCTAAAAACTCTCCAAGCTTCATCTCAACCAACCCTGGGGGAATATAAACTCCCTTAAAAGCTTCAGTGAAATCCCTCCAAGAGATCTGGGCATTAGGAGGAAAAGTACTGCGGTGATGCTTCCACCACATTCCTGCTGGTCCTTGTAACTGATGTGCAGCATACTCTACTTTCAGAACTTCTGTCATCCTTAACACACGGAACTTATCTTCCATAGTGTTAATCCATTCTTCGGCATCAAGTGGCTCTGCTGCTTCTTTGAAAATAGGTGGCCTCGTATCCATGAAATCCTTGAAACTGCTGTACTGGTTCACTCCCTGGCCACCACCTTGGTTATTTCCTCTTTGAACATTTTCCGCGATGGTACGCAGAAAGTCTTCCATATTCCTCTGTGATTGTTCAGTACTGCGTTGACTTCCAAGAAACTGTGTGAAGAACATTTCTGCGGTAAGCGGCGGAGGAGGGGGCAAATGTGGTTCTGGACGTGGTTCCTGGTGGTTGACATTGTTGGCACCACTTCCACCAGCTCCTGCACCGTTGCCACCAGTCTCAGCGGCTTCGTACGTAGCACGACGAGTGTTGGCCATCTGCATATTTCAGCAACAAGCACCATTGAGTGAAGTTGTAAAATTGTGTCCGAAGGAACAATCATGCCATACTGAATTCATTGGAGAGAACAAGTCATACAAGAAAACAGAGGCGCAATAATTTCATTCCAATTGAACAACAGCACCAATTAAGTTACTTTAAAAGCAACATCGCGTTCCATACAACCATGTTGCCAGCATACATACACTGGACTTTTATGCGTTCGGGTATCGCATACACAACCAAACTCCAAAGATCATCAGTCTCAAGGTCGAACAGGATACATCATGATACATGGAACCCAAAAGAAGGCCATCGCGTCACGCCTAGCTACTAACGCATGACACTATCCTACTCCTCGGGGCCATCGTCGATGTCGGAGGCGTCGCCATCGCTACCCTCAGCTGCAGCGTCGTCGTCGATGTCCATCTGAGCGGCGTTCGGAGGAGCATACGGGCCCATCCCGTTGTAGAGGGCATGGAACTCTTCATGCAAGTTGGCATTGTACTCTTCTAGCTCCTCGACCCTCTGCCTCAGAAGGTCTCTCTCGTTCCAGGCTTCATTCCTTTCCTGTACTAGCTGCTCCAACAAGCGATCTGCATTCCTGTTGGCCTGAGTCAGCCTCTGTACTTGCTGCATGGAACTCTCGCCTCTCTCGAGAGCTCGGTCCCGCTGCAAGCTCATATCAGCCAACTGCTCCTGCAAGCTAGCTATGGCACGCGCTTGCTTTTTCTTCTGCTTCCTTGCTTCAAGCCGATCATCACCACGTAGGCCAGTCAAGGTCCAATAGGTATTCTCCAGACCTTGGTATGCTCTGATGGCTGCATACATGGCACTCATGGTGTGATTGTCGCTAGCCAGTCCTTCACTGGGGCCTCTAACCAGGGCACTTCCTTGCGGCTGTACCCAAATGGCGTCGCGAGGATCATCTCTCGGGAAGGTACCGGCCAAAGCTGCTGCTAACTCATTGGGAAATCTGCTCATGATGTCTCGGATGACGCGAAAAGCTGCGCCCTCTGCACCCTCGACTGGAGTGCGTCCTTCGAACTCCAAATGCCAACCATCCCATTCTGGCGCATCACCAAGAGCAGGGACGGTGATCTCTACCACAGCAAGTCCATCTTCAGCTAGCTGGCTCTCGCTCCAAGAGTAAACTGGCTCTTGTCCCTCCGGGTACCCCACATCATGGAGCACTCTCCAAAGCAAGGTGGGCATGCCAAACTCGCTTAGAAAAGTGTCCGTGTTGCGGTGCTCCCGCGGGGCTAGCTGACGACGGGGTGCTCTTCCTCCAGTGGACTTGCGGGCAGTCTGCTTCGTGCGGGCCATCTGTAGCACAAGTTTTAAATTACCCGGTGAGAACATATTTTAGTTGAGGTCACTTTTATCGAAATGGGATAATCCTTTTATAAGGGGAGGAATGCATGCCATGAATGGAATGCACAAACAATATGATGCATGCACGAGTCTTACGTTCTCACAAACTTAGGAAAAAAAAAAGCATCTAACGGTGAATTCGGTGGCATACAACGATCTCTCATATACGTAACTAATTCGGTCTACACGATACGCTGTTATGTACCTGCAGAAAACTCATTTCAGCCCATTCCCCATGAATGCATGAAAGCAGTAAACCTACCTACACGCTTTACACGAATCCCCAGATGCGTGTACAACGGTAGTGACTACCCAAACACATCGTCCTATTGACGGCATCGCCTCAACGGACGGAACACCCACACATGCGACACTTTTATAAAAACATGTGTAAAACATGTAATTATCCAAGTATCATATAAGCACTTTCCCTAGATCGGCGGTGTATCCGATCATGCTCTCACAACTCACACTTACCGAAGCGTAGAGGTAACTGATCCATACATTACCACTCAATTAAGTGGCACTCATACAATAGCACGCCGTATGAGCAACGAAAAAGAAATATGGTGCAGAACCCCAAGTTAGTACTTAAATAGCCACCTAGAGTCCTTAACTGGGCATACAGGATATGACCACTGGCACATTTTTTTTTTCAGTTTCAAAATCACACTTTTTAAACAGGGTTTTGGTTTAAATACACTTATGAACAGTAATTACGCTAAACCATGCTCCGATACCAGCTGTAACAGAACCGCCCAATTATACGAGATTAAGTAAGAAAATCATCCAACGGATGGACAATTTACCAAACTTAAGCCCGTATAACCCGGTAGTCCGTGAAATCTCGACGGATTTCAAACCATTTCACATCACA
Organism: Saccharum hybrid cultivar R570; assembly: GCA_038087645.1. Classification (NCBI taxonomy): domain Eukaryota; kingdom Viridiplantae; phylum Streptophyta; class Magnoliopsida; order Poales; family Poaceae; genus Saccharum; species Saccharum hybrid cultivar. The sequence goes on from JAQSUU010000449.1 coordinate 3,879,981, forward strand.
GCCAAGATCGTAATAAGTTCAGCGATTACCTTCATAAGTTACACAGCAGTTTGCGGCACAAAATACATCGGAGTTTAAACATAGTTATTACAAACCAGTTTCAAATAAAGTAGCGGAAGCATTAGTTCAAAGCACACACACACACATCTTTTCCAAAATACAGTGCCAGCTCGCGATCATCTCCCACAAAAGCATCAGGCGAGGAGTAGTGAGTGACCATTGCCCATGGTCCTAGGCTTCGCCCATCGCAGGGTAGAGACAGTTGATACAATACCCATAGTACATCTGTCCATCTGCAACAAGTGGGAACAAAGCCCTGAGTACGAGAAGGTACTCAGCTAGACTTACCCGACAGAACCAAAACAAAAGACTCCAAGGATCATGATAGGCTTTTTGGTGGGGTAGCTGACTCATTTGCAAGAAAAGCATTTTTAGCTTACCAAATCATTTACAAAAGCATGTCATCTTCTAAATCTTTATTCTCCTGTCAACTATATTTGCACTTTATGCTAAAGTAACCATGTAATTGAGCAAGCAAGGATTACCATTGATATTTGACAATAATTACCATGTCATTTTCTCATAACTATCCAAGTGTTGTATCCATATTACTACGATGAAGTAACTCAAGTCAAGTGTTCACTATCCAGTGAACGATGGCGATTCGAATCGATTATTGACCAGCTGGTAATTTATTCCTCACACAAACCTCACTCACCCGCTAAAGTGAGGTATTGGTCACCGAGTCAACCATTCAGGTAAAGTCGCGAGCTTGCCAGGAACCACATGTACCCGGGGGCCGCCCGACTGCTCTTTGGCCTTATCATCGCGCCCCCGTATCCTGCCACTACTGCTCCGGTACAGTGCGTTGCGGGCAATCTACTCGGCCCGAATAATCTCCCGGCTTCGCGGTCGAAAGGTACTTTATCCGGCCAGCTAAATGTGAGGCATGCGTTCAACATGACCCGAGGCCCGACATCGGACGGTCCTTAATCGACACAGACGGAAGACACTACAGTCCAGAACCCTGCAAGCTTCCGCCCGGTCTCACATTCATTTCCACACTGAGTTATTCTCACATGACATCTCTTTCACAAAACCAGGTAATCCCCTATAGCTCGCGGATGACAGGCAATCACCCGACTTCTACCGGTCTAAGCAAGCTAAGCAAGTATTGACCGTGGACACCAGGGTGACAAGGATCGGTAAAACAAGGTGGAACAAGGTATAATGCAGCAACGTTTGCAAACAACTCCTAAACTTAATGCATCAGATTAAGTAAAATTAATAATTAATTATTTGCAAACCGGGGGAGAAATGCTCCGGGGCTTGCCTCGCTCGAAGGAGCTGGGACGATGGTCGGGGCACTCCGGAAGCTCTTCACCGGACTCCTCTTCTACTTCTGCTGGCTCCGGCTCCTCGGGCTGCTCCTCTGCGTCCTCGGGAACAACTGTCGGAACCACTTCCTGCGATCCTGTATGATGCAGAAGTATGAGTGCAACATGCATAGGTGCATTGCCGAGGTGACAGGAGATGATGATGATGCAGAATGCATGCGATGTCATGGATGTGTTATGTTATCGGATTATGTGGAACTTATGACTCTTCTACAAGGTAGTCTACGTCATCCAAGAACATGTACTCGGAAACTACCAACACTAGTTTCTACCATGCGAGAGTATTAAACAATTAAGATGCTTCAAAGATACACCAAAGTATATTTTTCTAACTAACTTTGCATTAAGAATAAATAGAAACCCTAATTAGTCCTATGGTTGAACAGCAACACATATTTTAGTAGCTCAGAAAAATCTCATAAAATTACAGTGGATTACTAATATCAAGAATAGCTTGACACAAAAATTTTACTACATTTGGATAATTAGAACTTACTATACAAAAATAACAAAATATGGCCTCAAATAGATATTTAAAATACTTTACATTATGAAAAGTATCAAACAACAGATTTAGGAATTTTTCTACTATCTACTACCTAAACAAACACTATGGAAAAATTATCACTTGCATGTTTTATTCAAATTTATTTAAATAACAAAAATAACAATTATTGGTAACAAAAAGCATTTGAACTGCAACTACAAATTTTTATACAGAACACCCAAGATATAAAATTTCCCTAGAAAGTACATGACACAAAAAGATTAATAAATTTGGAATCATATTTTTCTGACTTTTCTAGGATTTATTAAGTATTTATCAAGAAAATAGCCATTTTACTATTTAATTATAAACTCTACAGAAAAGTACATCAAATATGACATGCAACAATTTTATACCATAGATCTGGTCCCAAAGAGTCCATAGAAATTTGTTTCATCAAATTTGGAGCTAAAATGAGCAAGTTACAATTTTTTTCTAAAGTATTTATACATTTTCTGAAAAATCATTTCCAAAAATCCTTTTTAAATCCAGTCGCTGAACGGCTAGACGCACCCGGCGATCTACACACGCGCGCGCACACAGAGACAGACAGGCGGGCCCGCGGGTCAACCGGGTCCCACGCGTCAGCCGCTCCGAGTCAAGGAGGGCGCTGACCGCGCGGATCTCGACGACGGCGAGGTCGCCGGCGACGAGGTCACCACCGTCGTGATCCTCAAGGCGAGGCGGTCCCGTTGAGATCATTGGCATGACCGGAGGAGCTCGAAATCGAGCTTGCCACCGGCCATGGCGGCTCGGCGGCGCTGCTCACCGGCGGGAGCTCCTCTCCGGCCACGGGGCGGCACGGGAGATGGTGTCCGAGCACCGGGAGGAGGAGGCGAACAAGATGCTCGCGCGAGTGAGGGAAAAGAAGAGGCGGAGGCGGGGTTTCCACGGAGCGGAGAACCACGGTGAGCTCGGCCGGAACTCCGGCGAGCGATTGGCGGGGCTGTGGAGCTTACCGCGGGAGATGGAGGTGAGCACGGGGTGCGCCAGAGAGAGAGGAAGCTCGTGGCGAGATGGAGAGGTCTGCGGTGGCCGGAGCTCGTCGGAACGCGCGCGTCCGGCGAGCGCGTGCGGTGGCGGAGGCGGAAACGGCAGCTGCGCTCGGTGAACAAGCGAGGAGGCAGAGCGGAGGGAGGAATGGCGAGGCGCTGCGCGGGGGGGGGGGGTTAAGGCGTGGGCGCTCGCGCTGGTGGGGGCGACCGAGCGCCACCCGGCCGCTGTGGCCGTCATGCGGCCGCCACGCGGCGTGCGTGCTCTGCCGGAGCGCCAGCGCGCGCGGGCGAGGGCGCGGGCGGAGGAGGGAGACGGCCGGCTGGGCCTGGGCCGAGGCGGGGCAGCGCGGGCGCGCGCGCGCGGTGAGGCGGGCCGACTCTGGCTCTGGGCCGAATCGGTGGCGGTGGCCCGCGAGGAAAAGAAATGAAATTTTTGATTTTCGATTTTCAAATTTAAATGCATTTCAAACTTCAAACCCAATTTTGAACAAGAAGAAAGCATTTTATGGATTTGGCCCAAAAATGAAAGTTGCTCAAAATTAAATTCTCTACAACTTTGATTAAGGGGCCATCTCAAAATTCTTGATAGATTTTGAATGACAAAATAAAAGCTAAAATAGGGGAAAATTTTGAATATTTTTCATAATTATTTTTAAGCAAGTTTTGACAAATTTTTGAGCTCCAAAATTTGAACTAAAGTTCCAAGTGATGTAAGAATTATGGTTGCAAGGCTTTTGATATAATGTGATTATCATATTATTATAGTCCATTAAATATAGCATGTTTAAGCTTTTATTTTAATCGAATTATACCATTATCATACATGATTATAATGATATGAATGCTATGCAATATGATTGCCATGCAAAAATGCATTGCTTAACACCGGAGTGTTACAGTGACCATGTCTGCCATCCCGATCCATACATCCATCGTGCTATGCTTGTCGTCGTGGGCCATTGAAGGTGTTGACAAACTCCGCAGTGGACTCATCTAAGTCCGTGGCAGGGGGAAATGCAAAGTTGCCTGGACAACGGTGTGCAAGCCCAAATGCCTGGGGGGCCTTGGTATATCTGATCTCAGGCGCACTAAGGTGGCTGTCAGAGTTCGCTGGGTGTGCAGGGACCGCGCCGTCGGCCGTGCTCCCAGGACCAAGGAGCGCGTGGTCCTGGCCCTGTTCCAAGCTGCAACCATCTTCACTTTGGGAAACGGCGAGTCCACCTATTTTTGGACGGGTCGATGGATTAATGGTGAGAGTATTCAGAGCTCCTACGGTGTATGCAGCAGTGAAGAAAAGGAAGAGGAAGGCGACCGTGGCCGAAGCGATCCCTGACAATGCCTGGGTACGGCACATAGAGGGACCCCGGACGATCGAATTCTCCAGGCTCTGTGACCTCCTGGAGGAGATCCACTTGTCTCAGGTACCAGACACCTTCGCCTGGCGGCTCACGGAAGACCAAAACTACTCAGCAGCCTCCGCCTATGGTGCCATGTTCCTTGGCTCCTCCACGCCGTTGGGGGCGAAACAGATTTGGAAGACTTCGGCGCCGCCTCAAGTCCGTTTCTTCTTTTGGTTACTTATGCATGGCCGGTGTTGGACAGCGGAGAGGAGGTTCCGCCATGGGCTGCAGCCGGGCAGCATCTGCATCATGTGCGATCAAGCTGTTGAGTCGATTGACCACATCCTCTTGGGTTGTTGCTTCAGCAGGGCGGTATGGCACATCTGGCTAGCTGTCCAAGCTGGACACCATCACAGTCGTTGAGGAGCCGGTGATGCAGTGGTGGCTGCGGGTGCGGAAGCTGATCACCAAGGCTCTGCGTAGAGGCTTTGATTCCCTCTTCTTTCTCATCGGCTGGATGCTTTGGAAGGAGCGAAATGCAAGAACGTTCGACGCTATTGCTTCGCCGGCGCCGCTGGTGGCGAGCAGGATCCACGAGGAGGCGGATAGCTGGTGCTTGGCTGGGTTCAGGCATCTGCCTTCCTTTTGGCGTCGCTGTGACTTCTTCTGCTTGTTTGCTTGTAGTTTCAGTTTGGTTGTGTGTAAGGACTGCTGTCAGGTCACGGTAATCGTCTGCTTAATGAAAAACGCGCCTTCGGGCGTGATCGCAAAAAAGTTGTGCAACTCCAAGAAGAATCGGCATCTTCATCTTCAGTGAACTGAGAAACGGCAGCTCGCTGCGGCTACCATGCCAGACAGGGTCCACACCAAAAGCATCTCTTACCTTAATTAGTCTAGTAGTAGCATCACTACAAGAAGGATCACGGCATGCATAGGCAGATTTGCTGAAAAGCCCAAATGGAACAGAGAAAAAATCATTGTATATTAATCCTGTGTAGATTGAAAAAACTGCCATCATCATAATTGCATAACCCCACCAAACATCATCTCCATGATGTCTCCAAGTTTCTGTGAAGCTAGTTTCTTCTCCCGGATTATCAGATAAAGGTGTTGCAAGTAACAACAAAATTCCACGGCCCAATCACCAAACATGATACCAAATAAGAAAGGGAAAGTCACAATGTTGAATGCTCCAGGATTTGCTTCTTGATATTTGGCTACACCATACGCACCAACAATTTCCTGGAACGCTGAAGTAAATTTATTTGTCTGGAAATATGTTGGAGGAGATTCTTTTGTGTTGAGAACTTGAAATATTGAACCAACTTGGGTGGGATCTGCAATCAACAGTAGCACAGTGAAGAGAGCGTCTTGAATCTAAACGCTTGCAAAAGCGGCCCATTGTAGTCATAGGCCCATTGTGCCGCTTAATTTAACCAGCCTAGTCAATAGTCATAGGCTGGCTCCTGAAAAGCGGCCCATGCCCCCTCAGAGAAAATAGCCCAGGAACAGTTCCTGCTCAGATCCCCGCTGCCATTCTGCTCCGATCCGGTTCTAAGACGAGAAGCTCCGCCTCGTCGCCTCCGTTCTCCAGCGCTGCGCTGCATCGGTTTGAGATTCGACCAGCGATGGGCTTCTCGCGCCGGTTTCTGAATCTGATCGTGGACAGCCGCACCATCCCTGGAGTCAAATCGCTGTGCTGCATGGACCTTAACCTGCGCCGCCACAGCTTGTTCGACACAGCAACACCGCCGGCACGCAAGAAGACAACGACACGAACACGAGCACCCAAAGGAAACGCCTTGGCCGCCTCGAACAAGATCCGGCTTCCCAGCCCAAGCTTCAACGTGCGGGCATCAGATTCCGATCTGACGGACCAACGGATTGACTTCTTCCCGGCGGCGGCTGATCAGAGAGTGTTCTGCCTAGACCAGGCAGGGCGCGGGTTCCTCCTGGAGGCGGACACGCCCCGCATGGTGATGATGCCTCGCCTCCACAGGCCCAAGCCGGAACCTATCTCCCTCTACGTCCCCGGCGCCGAGCCTGATTTCGATGACCTTGACGGCGGCGGCGGCGGCAACCTTTTCATCATGGACAGGAGGGTTGCCAAGCCAGAGCCCGAGGTTGTCAGCGGCGGCGGCTTTCAGTTCGAGGCCTTGGTGTACCGCAAGCCCTCCTACTCTGGGTTCCTGTCCAAGACCTGGCACCGCGTGCTGGTCCCGCCGCCGCCGCCATACGTCCATGGCGGCGGTGCCGGTGACAGCTGCCTAGAAATCAGCTCCTACGCTGTTGTCAAAGCGGGCTCTCAGATCTGCGTATCCGTAGACGGTAACGGCACCTACTGCTTGGACGCGGCGAGCGACACCGGCACCCACTGCATCGTGACGGACACCGCCACCTACTGCAAGAACGAAGCGTGGAGTGAAGTGGGCAAGTGGGCGCTGCCCTTCCGAGGCGAGGTTCACTACGTTCCCGAGCTCAAGCTCTGGTTTGGCTTCGCTGCCGAGGACCAGAACCTGCTGGCTGCCGCTGACCTCTCCGCCATGGATTCCCAGTCCCAGCCACAGGTCCTGGACTCTTGGAAGGAACTTGAGACACCCAAGGGATGGCAGCAGGTACGGGACCCTCAGCTTGTCAGCCTTGGCTCTCGCAGGTTCTGCATCGCGAGGTTCTTTCGCACCGGCACCGCCATGGATCATTGCCAGAATGTTACTGTCCTGACCGGTGTGGAGGTTGTCCGTGGTGTCAATATCTTGCCTGGCACAGTGGATCTTCGGATGGTCAAGCATAAATCACTGTGTCACAAATCGAGATGCGGCGAGGATACCATCACAGCGGTTTTCTGAATAGTTTTACGGTGGCTCTGTCTCGTGCTATCCATATGTGTATCGTCTGAATAATTTTGGTTTACTAGCCTGATTCACCAAAAACCAATTTCATCATAACATAAAAAAGCAGTGGCAAATTTGCACGTGTTATTATGCGTATGTACAGTATTCATTTACAAGTTGGATTGCACGCATGCTGGATGCCGAACAGAAGGGGGGATGGTACATCGTTTTCAGGGCAAGAACGCGGACAGACAGACGTTGGGCAAGCAATGGTTGTCACATCAAAGGCGGAAGCCGAAGCGCAGGAAGAAGAAGCAGAGCGTGGCGAGGACGACGGCGGACTCGATCACCCACAGTAGGTGGAAGACGACGCTCTCGTACAGGCGCCGGAGGAAGTCGACGCGCGGGAGGCCGGCGGCGGCCCCGTGCCCGTGCCTCCGCCGGCGCAGCGCGGCCGACAGCGCGCGGACGCGCAGGGCCCATCGCGGCGACGACTGCTGGCCGCCCACGCCCGGTGTCCCGGCCACCGTCGTCGCCATCTTCTTCCGCAGCCACTCCCGCTTCCTCCCGCCGGCCATCGGTTGGTGGCGCGACCGATCGATCAGCTGGTGCCGCCGCCGCCGAGAACGAGCTCTCTGCTTCGACCTGATCCTGCCCTTGATCAAACGCTAGGCTAGGCGAGGCGAGGGCTACTCTGTCCAGAGCTTTTTATGTTGAAGGCCGGATCGTGACGCGTTCTTGGAGCCGCGTGTTGACGAATCGTTGGAGCATGATTTTCTACAAATCCTCGATACCATATAGGAGAGGGCGAGTGGGGTGGTTGAGATCAGCCGGCAAAAGTCGTCTCCCGAACAGGTCGGGTCAAACTGTAACATGGACCAGGGTGCAATGCTTAACAAGACCGGCAGCTTCCTGGGAAGATGGCATGCTGTGCTGACGACGGCGCGAGCTTGGCTTATGCAGTTGACCTCATGCAAGCAAGACCAAGGATAAGTGGGAGTGGGTGAGACGAAAAAACATTTGGTGGGACTGGTGGTAGATTCACGACATGTGTCTATGGGCAGTACATTCTTCTTATTTGTTCCCGCTGCTCCATGAACAATGTTCCCGCTGTTTTTTTTTCCCTGGATGAGATGGTGAGCTTGTACGTGGAGCCGTGTCACCAATGCCGGGGTGCTCTGAAAACTTCTATTTCGTGGAGTTAGAAGAAATTATCCACCATATATGCAACTCGTTTACACAAACCCAGCTCCTCCTTGACTACGCCATGTCTGGTACGACGTGACCCCGGCCACCCCTGCCCCCGTTGCGCCTCGGCCTCGTCGCGCTGCTCCCTAACCCAATGCCCAGCCCTACTGCTCCGTGGCCCGGCCCTCGCCCCCTGCCCTGATGCCCTCCTTGACCTCGTGTCAGCCAAGCCATGGCCACACTCCGCCTCAGCCAAGCCATGCTTGCGTGGGGCGGTTCGAGTAGGCTTGGAGGACGACGACATATAGAATTACGTTATTTTTTATTTGAGTTTTTGAATAATCTTTTATAATTACATGTGAATTTAGATTTCATGCTAGAGCTTTTCGAAACAGTTTTCTTGGAGCCTAGATTTATTGTGTAGCTACTCTGGTAAGTAGGTGCACTGGAGTTGCTTTTGTGAAGCCGAGGCTCTTCCAAACTAGCTCTAAGCACAAGAGTACTTACGTAGGAGCTCTCAAATCAAATCATGCTCTATTTTGAGCGATCGAGTTGGAGTTGGAGGGGATACCAAAGATCATAACCGTCACTGTGTATATGAGTCTATCTGTACAAGGGCAAGCAACACCGCAACACTACTGCCAGAGGGCAGAGGCACAGCGTCACTGGTCTCCATCCTGCTCTTCAGGTCTGTCAGTGTACATGTACGTATCCTCCGTAGTCTCTGCTGCATCGGTACATGCTTGTCTCGGCTCCACCTTCAGGTTTTTTCAAGACATCACGGTCGGCACCTGAGCTGCCATTCTGCAACCGAACCTTCGGCGGAGGCAACGCGGCGCGCTGCTTGGACTGTTGTTGCGCGTGCAGGTTCAGCCGCTCACCGTCATTGACAGTGCTGCGGTTAGGAAGCACGTAGTCGCCAAAGACACGACGGCCGTCGTCGCCCTGCGGCCGGGCAGTGCCCTCACGGCGGCGCTGATGTTGTCGCCGTACTCCGGCGGCGACATGTTCCCGTACAGCGGAGGGGAGTTGCCGTATCCGGCCGGTGGAGAGCTCCCGTACCCGGGGGGAGACCCGTACGTTGGCGTCAGCGGAGTCGACGTGTTCAGGACCGAACCACCGGTGCTGCCAGTTCACCAGAAACGACAGAAATCAGCACCTGTAGCTATGTTTCGTGTATTTCTTTTTAGAGTAAAAAAGTTTCTTTTTTGTATTGGCTTGAGCTGGTAGAATTTACCTCGTTGCTGGATACTGACACGTCGAAGTACCTGCGCGCACACAGTTGCAAACAGAGAAGCGAATGAGTGAACATATATGCAGATTGCAGGACAAGAACTTGCTTTGATCTTGACGTGTTCAGGGGTGGAGAATTTACTTGGGTTGGCGGTGGTGAGGACGGCGGTGCCGGCGAAGTCGCAGCTGGTCTGCACGGGGTTCTTCTGGTAGTAGCTGTTGAAGGCGTAGGACGCGTGGTCGCGGACGGTGTCCGGGCTGAAGCAGCTCCCGCCCTGCTGGATGGCGGAGCAGTCCGCGCCGCCCTGCCCGCACGCGTAGTCCAGCGCCACCTGCAGCGCCGTCGCGCTCGCGCTGGGGCTCGCCACGCACCAGCTCCCGCCACCAGCGCCGGTGGCCAGCGACGGCGTCGGCGTCGCGGTGGGCATCGCCGTCGGGTTCACCACCGGGACCGTGGCCAGGGGCGACGTCACGTCGCGCTCCAGCCTTGGCACCTCTGCTCCCTGCTCGCTTCCTCCCCCTGCAGCCAGCGAGAACCAAACCATCATTTTTCAGTTCAGCAGCGCCTGGACGAACGAAAGCTCTCGCCTTGTGCTTAGTCTGATCTTCTCCAGTATTTGGATGCTGATTAGTAAGCAGAACAAACAATAGAAAGCAGATGTTTGTTTGGTACTCCTAGTTAATAATCCTGATAAAGTGTGTGTTTGTCTGTTGCTGCGACGCACTGACATGACACTCTTCTCGTCAGTTTCAACAACTGAATAAACTGACTAAACAAGCAGTCAAAAGACAATGAGATCTCCAACCAAAAACCATCCATGTTTGATGTTCAAACCGAAGCTGGTTGTAGCAAGGAACGCAGCTACATGACGGCTAACAGTATCAGCAGGCAGCAGAGTAAGGAACTCACCATGGCAGTGGCAGGAGAGGAGGACAAGAAGAGACGCCAAGCCATGGACTGGCTTCAGAGCCATGCCAAGCTCAGCTCTGAGCTCTGGCTCCCAGCGAAGCAGCGCTTACTAGTAGTAGCCGGCAGTGGTGTGCTGATTGAGAAACGAGTGTGTGTAAAGCGAGCTGGCCAGCTGCTGCTGCTGCTATCACTCTTCTCCTACTCACTGCATCTGCAGAAGCTGCTGGTGTGCAGACAGACCAGGCGCATGCTTTCTTCAGTACACGAACAAACAGATAGAATCACAGGTCTGGCCGGGGAATAAGAGGAAACTTGGGCGGGCAGGCTGCCTGGTCAGGACAGGAGGCTTTGATGATATGGTTAACAGTACAGTAGTGAGCGATAGATTAAGCGAGAGGAGTGGGAAAGTGAAAAAAGAAAAAAGAAAAAAAAAAAAGAGAAAGGTTGGGTGAGTTGGGACTTGGGAGGCGAAGGCGAAAGAAAGAAATTCTGTGATGCGATGTGGGGGTGGGGGCACTGCGTGCATTGCCTTCATCTTCATGATGGCTTATTAGCCGCCATGATGAGGAATGGATTCCCGTTTGGTGCACCCGGATTAGAGCGAACTTTTCTTTTCTTTTGTTCCAGATTCTTATGGGATGGAACGCGATCCCCTCTTTCCTCGTACAGTACCAGTACGTGCTGCTTTGTTCCGACAGACGTCAGAGGTCAGCGTTAGCTGACGATGCCGATGGCGTGCACGGCCGGCGCCAGCAGTGATCTGATCTGACCCCTTTTACCTGTCGATGCACTGGATTGGTCTGGATGCAGTTTGAGATAAGCCGGTAAATAAAAAGGAGGAGATAGCTTTCTACTTTCTATCTGATGCTGCTTGCCTGCCTCTGCCTGCTGCCTTCATGGTCATGGCTTCGTCGTCTCCTTTCTACCGTGGAGCAAGCAGAGGCCGGCAGCCATTCTCGGTCGTTATGCATATCTTTAAGTTTTGAGAAAAAAAATCCTAAAGATTATAGATTATATATGGGGATGCACTCATGCTAGCTCCATTTTATACGCGAGTCTCCTCTCCACACTTTGCATCTCTTTTCGCGGTCCTCGAGCGGAGCAGCTGCGACGGATCAGCCATAGAAAAGGCTCGCAGATTTGCCTTTTTGTCGCCCTTCCAGCAATAGTTCCTGGGCTAGACCTAGACCTAGACGGCGCCGCCTAGTACTCTACTAGAAGGAGAAGATCACGAGAACGTGGTCGCCACTCTGAAGCCGGCCGGAACATCCGTGGGGTGAGCAGCAGATGCGAAAAAACCTAGGAGTGCCACGACGAGCAGATGCGGAATTGCACTAGGCTGTGCCTGTGCAGCAGCCTGCAAGCGTAAAGGCCGGGAATCTAGCTATCTGCTGGCAGTGGTTGATCTACTGCTTACTAGAATGTTTCCATGGAATTTCAGGTGCAAAGATTTCATTTTTCCTTTTTTAATTAGAAAAGGAAGAGGAGATGCTCAGACTTGGAAAAGAGTAGTTTTGCGGTCTGAAATGAACGAATCTGTCATGGAAGCAACAAGCAAAGCAAGCAAGCGTGCGTATTAATCATGGCGTTGTTAGTGGGCTTTGGGCGTGGCAGTCATATTCGTAGCTTAGGGGGTCCTGTTAAACCTCTAGGACAGTCTAACAGTAGATCAGCGGGGTAGAGCTATACATTTCGGTTATAAATCTCAAGATCCTAGTGATGGATCTACCGGATCCGTGAGGGAGGGAGAGAGAGAGGAGGCAAACCGTCGGTAGGAAGGGTGGAGTTCGATCCGGACGCCATCACGAGCGTTGATGGTGGCTGCGCACGGGCAGCGACGGTCGGAGAAGGGGAGCGCGGTGCAGTGACGGCGGCGGAGCTTCCCGTCGCTCACAGCGCGACCCTCGAGATCGGTTAGGGTTGTAGGTGGGGAAAGGCGGCTCAGGCGAACCTCGTGACTCGAGCCCCGGCTCCCCACCTCATTTATATAGCGCTGCGCGACGGGGGCCCACCAGCCATTATTGGGCTGGGCGCCCCCGATCAGGGCGCGGATCAAAGGCCTAACGAAGCACAGGAATTCTACAGATAATTCACACAGACATCTGTGGTCCTTTTCCTGTGAAAAGTGTGGATGGTTTTGATTCGTTCATAACATTCACAGATGACTACTCCCGTTATGGTTACATTTATCCAATTAAAGAAAGAAATGAAGCGTTGGATAAATTTAAAATATTTAAGGCTGAAGTTGAAAATCAACATAATTTAAAGATTAAAGTGGTTCGGTCTGATCGTGGTGGGGAGTACTACGGTCGACATACCCCATATGGTCAAGCTCCTGGACCCTTTGCAAGGTTTCTACAGGAGAATGGCATAGTAGCCCAGTATTCTACACCGGGCGAACCTCAGCAGAATGGAGTAGCTGAAAGGCGAAACCGTACCTTAATGGATATGGTGCGTAGTATGATGAGTTACTCTGACTTGCCATTAAGTCTATGGATGGAGGCGTTAGAAACCGTCATTCATATTCTAAATAGAGTACCAAGCAAAGCGGTGCCCAAAACACCATATGAATTGTGGACAGGAAGAGAACCCTCACTAAAACACTTACGTGTGTGGGGGAGTCCTGCTGAGGCAAAAGTGTTTAACCCAAATATTAGGAAGCTAGATCCCAAAACAGTTAGCTGCCATTTTATTGGCTATCCTGAAAAGTCAAAAGGTTTTTGTTTCTACTGTTCAGATAGATACACAAAATTTATAGAAACGAGACACGCTGTTATCTTAGAGGATGAAATGATGAGGTGGAGCATGGTGGCTCGAGAAATTGTTCTCGAGGAGAAGCGGGTATGTGTGCTCACTCCGATGATTCAGGAACCATTCTTTGAACTACCTGTTCTTGTTGCACCAACAGTGCCAGATACTGTAGTGCCAACACCTGTTGTCAGTTCTCCTGTGGTGACAGTAAATAATGATGAGGAACCTGTCCTTCAGGAACCTATACAAACTGATGCCACAGATGAGGGGGAGCAACAACAGCCCCAAACTGAAAATGTGCCAAATATGGAGGCCCCGAGAAGGTCCCAAAGAGCTAGAAGATCAACTATACCTGATGATTATGAGGTGTATAACACTGAAGAATTTCAAATGGAGGGTGATCCCAATTCATTTGAAGAAGCCATGAGAAGCGATAATTCATCCAAGTGGCTTGAGGCCATGGAAGATGAAATAAAGTCAATGAGTACCAACAAAGTTTGGGACTTAGAACATATTCCTAAAGGAGCCAAGACAGTAGGCTATAAATGGGTCTATAAGACAAAACGTGACTCCCAAGGGAATATTGAAAGGTTTAAAGCGCGACTTGTGGCAAAAGGTTTCACACAAAGAGAAGGGATTGATTACAATAAGACGTTTTCTTCAGTCTCATGTAAAGATTCCTTCAGAATTATAATGGCATTAGTGGCACACTACGATTTAGAGTTACATCAGATGGATGTAAAAACGACATTCCTGAATGGGGATCTGGAGGAAAATGTTTACATGGCTCAACCAAAAGGTTTTGTCATGGAAGGAAAAGAACGAATGGGATGCCGCTTAAAGAAATCGATTTATGGGTTAAAGCAAGCTTCAAGACAGTGGTATTTGAAGTTTGACAGAACAATAAAGAATTTTGGGTTTAAAGAAAATATTGAGGATAATTGTGTTTATGCAAAGTTTAAGAATGGAAGGTATATCTTCCTAATCCTGTACGTAGATGATATCTTACTTGCTAGTAGTGATGTTCATCTACTACTGGAGACAAAGAAGTTTTTATCTTTAAAATTTGATATGAAAGATCTTGGTGAAGCGTCTTTTGTTTTAGGCATAGAGATTCACCGAGATAGAAGTAAAGGGGTATTAGGACTTTCACAAAAGGCATACATAGAAAAGGTTTTAAAGAAATTTAGTATGCATAAATGTAGTGCATCACCTGCACCCATGGTCAAGGGCGACAGATATGGGGATTTTCAATGCCCAAGGAACCAATACGAGCTCGATCAAATGAAAGTGGTTCCATATGCTTCTGCTGTCGGAAGCCTACAATATGCTCAAGTGTGCACGCGCCCTGACTTAGCTTTTGTTACCGGGTTGCTTGGCAGATTTCAAAGTAATCCAGGAATTGAACACTGGAAACTGGTAAATAAAGTCTTGCAATATTTGCAAGGTACGAAAGGCCTCATGTTGACGTATAGAAAATCAGATTATCTCCAGATAGTGGGGTATTAGGATTCTGATTATGCGGGAGATGATAGAAAATCCACGACAGGATATGTGTTCACTCTCGCAGGAGGAGCAATTTCATGGAAAAGCTCAAAACAAACCGTCACTACATCGTCCACAATGTATGCCGAGTTTGTAGCGTGTTATGAGGCAACGGGGCAGGTGAACTGGCTAAAGAAGTTCATACCCGGTTTGAAGGTGGTCGACAGCATACATAAGCCACTAAAGTTATACTGCGATAATAATCCAGCAGTACAGTACGCTCACAACAATAGGTCAAGTGGTGCTGCCAAACACATTGACATAAAGTATTATGTTGTGAAGAATAAAGTCCGGGATCAAATTATAAATCTTGAGCATATAAGCACTGAAAAGATGCTCGCGGATCCGCTTACAAAAGGCTTACCACCCAACGTGTTCAGGGAACATGTAGCCGGCATGGGTTTAAGGGAAAGCCTATGACTCCTGGACTATAATAAAGGGCTCAAAAGTTAAAGTAACTGTTTCAGATTAGAGACGCGCATTGTAGCTGTCGAATCTATCGGCGATTGACCGCGACGATGAAACATGCTCTATGCACTTATCTGTGATGGAACGAGTAAAGTTAAAAGCATTGAAGTCAAAGATGAAAGGTTAAAGTATAAGTGAGATCAAGGGGGAGAATGTTAGATTGATCTCTCCTCTAATGAGTCCAACGGCTCATTAGGCCTTTGATCCGCGCCCTGATCGGGGGCGCCCAGCCCAATAATGGCTGGTGGGCCCCCGTCGCGCAGCGCTATATAAATAAGGTGGGGAGCCGGGGCTCGAGTCACGAGGTTCGTCTGAGCCGCCTTTCCCCACCTATAACCCTAACCGATCTCGAGGATCGTGCTGTGAGCGACGGGAAGCTCCGCCGGCCATTATTGGGCTGGGCGCCCCCGATCAGGACGCGGATCAAAGACCTAATGAGCCGTTGGGCTCATTAGAGGAGAGATCAATCTAACAGGTCCAAGTCCAACACTAGCAACTTGTTTGAAATTTCTTTTTAAGACAATTGCAGAAAGGAGAGTTTGAATATTCCGGTCCACGTCTAGAGGCCGGCAAACAAAAAGCCGCGGCCGCCGCATCCTCCCTGATGATCTCGGGATTGCTGCAAATTCTAATTCGAACGCTAGCAGCAGGAACAAGAAGGCAGGTTGGCCAGGCTGAACAATGGATGCTTGTGGCCCGCGTCTTAATCCAAAATTGTTTTTTTTGAGGAAACACCACACTCTTTATTAATTGAGTTGGTCATACGAATTACAAACGCCCTCAGGTGGAGTAAGCAGCCAGACATGCCTGCCTGGTACAAAAGAGATTAAGCTTCTAGCTAGGTTGTGAGCATCAACATTTGAACTTCTAATTTCATGAGCAAAATCAACAAAATTAAGATCACGAGCCCTAGCCTTCACCTCCTTCACAACTTGGCCATACGGGCCCATACCCGTTTCTTCAAGACTTTTTATGACATTAGCGCTGTCTGCTTAATCCAAAATTGTTTGCTCACTGCTTTACCGCCTGAACTGGGCCAGACGAGAGAAAAAGATAATAGGATTGGCACCATAATTACTACGAGTAGGTGAAAAAGGTTCATCATCTTCTTCAACTATTGGTGTGGACCGTGTGGCACTATTGCATAAATCTTAACCGTGGCAGACAAAAGGGCTTAACCGAGGCGGGCAAGCCAACTGCCTCGGTGTAAAGGTCATGGTTAATCGTGGCCTTAACCAAGGTGGTTGGTTAAGCTGCCCGCCTCCGTTAATCGAATTAAAAAAATAAAAAAAAACCCTAGAGAGCCCAATTGAGCCCGTTGTCGTCGCTTCCGCCAGATTTGGGCATGGCCGATCTCCTCCCTGCCGGATTCGGGCGCGGCCGACTTCCTCCTCGCCGGATCCGGGTGCGCCTGGTGCCCTCCTCGCCGGATCTAGGAGAGGAAGGGAGGGAGCTGCTGTTGAGGTGGAGCACGCCACCGCCGCTGACTCGTGGAGGACACCGGAGAGGGAGCCACGGCGAGGGAGAGGCCCGCACGGGAGAGAGGGAGCCCGTGTTGCGGATCTACTCCTTGCGCCTGGGCCTGACTCGTGCGTGCGCCACCGAGCCGCCGCCAGTGGAACGCGGACCCCGAAGCTAGGCGCGTGTGGCCACCACCACCAGGCGAGCGCGGACGCGCCGACAGTTGCGCGGGGCACCCACCGTAGCGCGGACCCGCCGCTGGGAGAGCGCGGGCTCGCCCCGTTGGAGCACGGACCCCGCGGAATCCTAGAGAGAGGGAGCGGCGTCGAAGAGAGAAAGGGAGAGGGAGTGCCGAGCCAGGTGTGACAAGGAGAGCTGTGTGGGAGAGAGAGAGGGAGAGCGTCATGCGCCGAGTGTGAGAGGGAGAGCGACGGATGTGAGAGAGAGGTCTGAGGATGAGAATGAGAAACCCTAATTGGGTAAGTGTTTGTATATATACCTTGAAGCCTGATTTTGGGCTAAGATAGGTTGATATTGGGCCAGTATTTTAGGAGGCGGGCCTTATAGTGTGCCCGCCTCCGAAAATTGATTTACCAAGGTGGTCGCCTTAAAACGACCGCGGTCACCTTAAAACAACCACCTTGGTTAAAACCGAGGCGGTCGCTAGCCCGGCTGCCCTGCCTCAAATAACCGAGGCGGGCAACCGGGGCACCCGTCTCCGAGGCTATTTTGGAAACGCTGCGCAAAAAATTTTGTGTAGTAGTGTGGTATATTTTTTCTACTCAAACTTTAAAACATGTCATCATGCCCCTCAGAGGTGGTTTTCAAAATGGTTGTCCTTTTTAGTCAAAAAATCCGAAAATCACATAATAAGATTTTTAAACCACGAAAAAGGTTTATGAGCTTCTAAAAGATTCAAAAGAAAATGTAAAGATAGATTGGCACACGAGTAATCCAAATAAATATTATGAGCTTCTAAAAATTAATTTTGGCTCAAGAAAAATAAGGGAAATAAATCTAGAAAACTCTTAAAGCATTCTAGTCGATGTCTAAACATGTTTTGAGAACATTTACAACAAAAACATGATATGCAACCATCATGAATGGATTCATCATTAAATGTATGTTGCATTCTTGCTAGTTGTATTTCATGTTTATGTTGTGCAAAGTTTGTAGAGTGCATTTGTACATCGATTAGAATGTCTTGGTTTTTTTTCAGATTTTTTCTTGATATCGTTCCCATTTTCATGTGCTCTAAAAGCTGCTGCTGCCGCATCCTCCTGTGCTATTCTACTGAAGCAGACCTGGGCCAGATGAGAAAAATTGAACAGGGCAGGCACGACGATTATTGGGCTCCTATGGTGCTGCTACTTTCTCCTCGGCCTATAATAGTAGGTGCATGGGTCACGGCCCACACAGGCTGCAAGTTCGTGGAAGCTTTCGGCCCAATCCTCTAAAAAAAATCATTTCGGCCCAAAACCTTCGTTATCCGATTGCTTCATTGGCCATATTAACCTGATGATTCTGAAGAAAGAGGTGCATGAACTCGGTTTCACCTCCAACCGATTCAGTGCACTGAAGGCAACACTTCTATTTATCACTTTACATGAGCCCAAAGCAGGCCAAAGTAACTCATTGATAAGCTCGTACATGTATATCAAAAGTTACGTATCTAGACAAAAAAAATATTCTAAATTACTCTCTAGATTCCCAAACCCACAAGAAAAAAAAAATCACAACATATTACTCTCTATATTCTAAATTATAAGACATTTTAACGTTTCTGGATGCATCACTAGATATAGTGTATATCTACATGTATATCAAAAGTTATCCAAAACGTCCTATAATTTGAAATGGAGTGAATACTGCATAGTAGCTCGTCCAAAAGCCATAACCAAAAATTTCTGAATATACTACTACTACATACTACTCTGTTTTCAGCCAAGTGATAGGCGTGCTTGCAGTTGCAGCAACTGTTAGAGATGACGGCAGTCGGCAGACGAGAGCCCAAGGACCCAACGACTCCGGTAGACAGGCACTTGCTCAACCGATTGACACCGCGCCCATACTCTCCTCTCCTGGTTCCATGAACAGGACCAGCTACGACTTCCCCGACAATTCACACGCAATGCAAAAAGCAAAACTATCTGATGGCGATGTCGCCCCTTGCTCCTGGTATTCTGAAAACGCAAAGTAAACCAGTAGTAGCAAGCATGGCAAGTGAAACTTTTGCTCTGCTGAACTGACTGTCACAGTGTCGCTCACTCACTCGACAGCCACAGCTCGAGTTCAGGTTCAGCTAGTCATCCAGCCTCCACTCTCTCAAACGTCTGTCGAGGTAAGCTAGAGCTGAAAGAAAGCTTGGGCCGGCACCACGACCGCGACAGGAGTTTGGCACGGGCCCTGCACAGGAAACAGCTCGCTGGCGGCTGGCTTTCTCTGCACCGGTGGCTACCGCGCTATCCGGTTCACAACAGTAGCTGTTGAGTAACCAACCAATGGCCATCCCCGGCTTCGGGAAGAAAAAGGATGGCGCTTTTTGACCCTGAACTTGCGAAGGAGGAGGGGTGAGTGGCCATTGTTCGTATCGGCCCTACCTCCGGTTAGTTCAGAACCTTCAATCCTGCATCTGTCGGCTTCAGGCTCAGTGAGCGCACGAGCCAATAATTCATCCCTCCTCGGTTCCATCCCAGCCAATAATGCCAACGTCTTAATCCTGTTTGCTACAGGAGAAGACAGAGGACCACCCAGTTTTCGTCAGAAACGAAAAGGAATGACAAAGCAGTACAGAAAAGCGTAGTAGATACGTTTGGATGAGCCCATGCAGTCTTAATCCCTGCCTAGATAAGTTTCTTAGTTTAGAAAAAATACTACATTTTTATCAGTCATTTGGGTTACAATGTCTACTTGGTGTCAAATCTGGTAGTTTTAAAAACTACTTTAGTATTTCTTATGTTAATTTAAAAACACTAGTGTAATATTGCAGCTGCTGTAGTGTTTGGAAGATTGCAAACTCCACCCTGGAATCTCTTTTTCTTTCTGAAGCTTTTGGCTTCTCAATTCATTAGTTTTTTTTATGGCATCCAAAAATAAAGACATAACCGAGAATGCAGTTAGGACATGCACTGTGGTGGGTGCTTGTAGGAAAGCATGCTGACAAGCCATGTGCTTACAGCGTGGAAAAAATGTTGAGCTTTGCATTGCTTGTGCTGCTTGCTAATAGGATAGTACTACTTATTACCCTATTTCAGTAACATTTTTCGACACATCAGTGGTTAATGATTTGGCTTATACTGTTGCCTCTTGAGCGCTCATGGCCAACCATCTTGCAACTGTTAGAGTTCAACGTTCTTCGGTTCACTGGATCGGGTACTAGACAGTAGAAAGACGAGATCTTGATTTACAGAGAGATAGAGAGAAAAGGGTGATAGATAGCAAACCATCGAAAGCCGTAGTGGTCGAAGCTCTGGATGGGGTTTCGTTGACGGACGCCATCTGCGCGCCGGCAGCGACGTTCGGTGGAGAGGGAGTCGGCGCTGTGACGTCCTCGGCGACGGCGTGTGTGTCGGGGTGGCGTTGCCGGCGTCGATGGTGCTTCCCGTCGCTGGCAGCGCCCCTTCTCAAGATCGGGTCTAGGGTTAGGATGTCGGTGGGGTGACTGGCGGCGCGGCAAACCTCGTACCTCGAGCCCCGGCCCCCACCTCCTATTTATAGCGCTGTGCGACGGGGGCCCACCAACCATATTGGGTTGGGCGCCCCCGATCAGGGCGCGAGAACAAGGCCCAAAGGCCGTTGGGCCTAATGGAAGGAGATCACTTCTAACATTCTCCCCCTTGATCTCTCATCACTTTCTTTGTTCTTTAATTTCATACTCAAACCTTTGATTCATATTTTTCTTGTTTCTATCCTATTCCATTGCAGATTAGTGCATTGAACTGTTTTATCGTCACAACAATTAGTGCCGTTAGACTAACAACCACAACACATTTCTCTGTTTGGAATAAAGTTTCTTCTGGGCCCTTCGTATGTTCGGGAATCATAGGCTTTCCCTTAAACCCATGCCGGCTACGTGTTCTCTGAACACGTTGGGTGATAAGCCCTTAGTGAGCGGATCCGCGAGCATTTTCTCTGTACTTATATGCTCAAGATTTATTATATGATCCCAAACTTTATCTTTCACAACATAGTACTTTATGTCAATGTGTTTGGCAGCACCACTTGACCTATTGTTGTGAGCATACTGTACCGCTGGGTTGTTATCACAATACAACCTCAGTGGTTCATTGATATTATCAATCACTTTCAATCCGGGTATGAATTTCTTTAGCCAATTCACCTGCCCCGTTGCCTCATAGCATGCTACAAACTCGGCATACATTGTCGAGGATGTAGTTACGGTTTGTTTGGAGCTTTTCCACGATATAGCCCCTCCTGCGAGAGTAAATATATATCCTGACGTGGATTTTCTTTCTTCTCCCGCATAATCGGAATCTGAATACCCCTCTATCTGCAGGGAATCAGATCTTCTATACGTTAGCATGAGGCCTTTCGTACCCTGCAAATAACGCAGGACTTTCTTCACCAATTTCCAATATTCTATTCCTAGATTCTTTTGATATCTGCCAAGTAACCCGGTGACAAAAGCCAAGTCAGGGCGTGTACACAGTTGAGCATATTGTAAACTTTCAACTGCTGAAGCATACGGTACCGCTTTTATTCGATTAATCTCATATTCATTCTTAGGACATTGATGTTCCCCAAATCTATCGCCCTTGACAATAGGAGCAGGTGAAGAACTGCACGCATGCATACTAAATTTCTTCAAAACTTTTTCTATGTATGCCTTCTGCGACAATCCTAGTACCCCATTTCTTCTATCTCGGTGAATCTCTATTCCTAAAACAAACGAGGTCTCACCGAGATCTTTCATATCGAAGTTTGAGGACAAGAATTTCTTCGTTTCCATTAGTAGATTGACATCACTGCTAGCAAGCAGAATATCATCCACATACAAGATTAGGAATATGTATTTTCCATTCTTGAATTTTGCGTAAACGCAATTATCCTCAATATTTTCCTTAAACCCAAAACCTTTTATTGTTCTATCAAATTTCAAATACTACTGTCTTGAGGCTTGTTTCAATCCGTAGATTGATTTCTTTAGGTGGCATCCCATATTTTCTTTTTCTTTTACAACAAAACCTTTCGGTTGTGCCATATAAACATTTTCTTCCAAATCCCCGTTAAGGAACGCCGTTCTTACATCCATTTGATGTAACTCCAAATCATATTGGGCCACAAGTGCCATTATAATTCTAAAGGAATCTTTACATGAGACTGGAGAAAATATCTCATTGTAATCAATCCCTTCTCTTTGCGTAAAGCCTTTCGCCACAAGTCGCGCTTTAAACCTTTCTATATTCCCTTGGGAGTCATACTTTGTTTTGTAGATCCATTTACAACCTACTGTTTTGGCTCCCTTAGGAATAATTTCCAAGTCCCAAACTTTGTTGGTACTCATTGATTTCATTTCATCTTCCATGGCCTTAAGCCACTTTGATGAGTGGTCGCTTCTCATGGCTTCTTCAAATGAGGTGGGATCATCTCCCATCTGAAATTCTTCTGTTTCATAAACTTCATAGTCATTAGAAATTGCTGACCTTGTTCTTTGAAACCTTCTAGGGGCCTCTGGCACTTGTTCCACATTGGGTTGTTGTTGTTCTTCCTCATGTGCGACGTTTGGTTCTATGGGTTCCTCAAGGACAACTTCCTCAAGGACAAGTTCCTCATGTTCATTTATTGTCACCACGGGAGAACTCGCAACAGGTGTTGGCACTATAGTGTCTTGCACTGTCGGCTCAACAGCAATAGGTAGCGTAAAGAATGGTTCTTCAACCATCGGAGTGGGTACATGTACCCGTTTCTCCTGTAGGCTTATTTCTCGTGCTACCATGCTCTCCCTGATCATGTTATCCTCCAAGAACACAGCGTGTCTTGTTTCTATAATTTTCGTATGTCTGTCAGGACAATAAAACCGATATCCTTTTGATCTTTCTGGATAGCCAATGAAATGGCAGCTGACTGTCTTAGAGTCTAACTTTCCTATGTTTGGGTTAAACACTTTTGCCTCAGCAGGACAGCCCCACACACGCAAATGGTTAAGTGAGGGTTCCCTTCCTGTCCATAATTCATACGGTGTTTTAGGCACCGATTTGCTTGGTACTCGATTAAGTATGTGAATGGCGGTTTTCAGTGCATCCATCCATAAACTAATCGGCAAAGTGGAGTAACTTATCATGCTTCTTACCATATCCATTAGGGTACGGTTATGTCTTTCAGCCACTCCATTCTGCTGAGGCTCCCCCGGTGTGGAGTACTGAGCGACTATGCCATTTTTCTGTAGAAACTTTGCAAACGGTCCAGGAATTTGGCCATATGGGGTATGTCGCCCATAGTACTCTCCACCTCGGTATGATCGTACTATCTTTATTTTCTTATTGCGCTGATTTTCAACTTTAGCTTTAAATATTTTGAATTTATCCAATACTTCCGATCTTTCTTTAATTGGATAAATATAGCCATAACGAGAGTAGTCGTCTGTGAATATTATAAACGAATCATAATCATCCACGCTTTTCACAGGAAATGGACCACATATATCAGTGTTGATTATTTCTAAAGTTCCTGTGCTTCGTTTGGCATTTTTCTTAATTTTCTTGACATACTTTCCTTTGATGCAATCAACGCATTGTTCTAAATCTGAAAATTCTAAGTGCGGAAGAATTGATTCTTTGATTAGTCGTTCCATTCTCCCCCTCGAAATATGGCCCAAGCGACAGTGCCATAATTTTGAAGAGGCATCATCAATTCGTTTCCGCTTCTTAGTTACATTCGCAGATGGGGAATCATTCATATTCTCATCGCATACATTGTTCGCATTTTCATCAAGAGATAACAAATAAAGCTTGTCTTGTCGGAAGGCAAGACCAACACATTTATTGTTAACGAGTATCTTACATTTGCCATCACCAAAATGGCAATCAATTCTGTCATCATCAAGTTTTGAAACACTTATCAAATTTCTTCGCAAAGAGGGAACATAAAGTACTTCTTTAAGTCTAAGTACAAAGCCGTTGTTCAATTCTAAAGATAAATCTCCAATCGCTTCAACGTCGGCTTGTACTCCATTTGCCACTTTAATCGTTCTTTCTCCTCTTTGTAAGGTTCTCGTCCCACTTAACCCCTGTAAGAAATTTGCAACATGAGTAGTTGCTCCTGAATCAACCCACCAAGTGGATTTAACATAACATAAATACATGGATTTATCTATAAATGTAATAAATTCATCACCTATTTTCAGTAGAGATTTCAGGAAGTCAGGACAGTATCTCTTGTAGTGTCCCTTCTTAAAGCAGTGCTTGCATTGATCCTTTTCAGCTCCACCATAGGAGTTGCTCTGCTGATTTTTAGGTTCCTGTGGTTTCTTTCCCTGTGAGTTTGAGGAAGAGGCCTTGTCCCACTTGGGTTTGTCCTGTGGTTTAGAATTCTTGCTATTAAAGTTCTTTCTTTTATTATCCTTCACAAAATGGGTGGACTCACTCTGTGAGGATTTTATCCTCTCCTCTTCTTGAGCACACATTGAGATAAGTCTTTCTATGCCCCATCTTTCAGGCTGCATATTATAGTTCACAATGAAAGTATCATATTCTTTTGGCAGGGAAGCAAAAATCAAATGAATCAGGAAATCATCTTCCTTCAAATTTATCTCTTTTAGCTTAGATGTCGTGGTGTTCATCTTTAAAATGTGCTCTCTGATGCTACCACCAGTATATTTTTTATTCACAAGCTTCTTTATCAGTGAACTTGCTGTGGCCTTGGTAGACCCAATAAACTGACTCTTGATTTTATCAAGATATTCTGTGGCAGTAGCACATTCAGGGATTGAGCCCCTTATCTGTTCTTTTATGGTGGCCTTAGCTATCAATAAGCACTTACGGTTGGAGAGGGTCCATTGCCTATGTTCAAGATCATATTTCATTCTTATCTCAGCATGATCACGCTTTCGAGCAGTGAAATCAGCGTCAAATTTATTTTCTTCTCTCACCGGATCCACAGGTTCAGTGGGACACGATGAGATGATGGCATAATCGACCTCTTCCAACGCAAGTTCAAGTTCATATTTCTCCCGCCACACACGGTAATTGGTCCCGTTGAGTGTCGGAATGTTCGCGATGTTCACAATGCATTTGCCTCCTGAAACCACATCAGAGTAAGTGAGAAATATTTATACATGGAATCATACGCTTTAACTCAACGTTGGTCAAATTGAAACATATAATTCATCTATGCAATAATTTTACATCACCGTTGGACAGAAATAAAATTAATGCACAATTTTCATGAATCAAAATTATAATATTGTTATTAACAACGTTGGTCAGAAAATAACAATACTACAATTCATCTTCAATTATTATTCATTTTTCATAACCAAATTCTCCCGTTGGTTCGAATTTGATAATGAAAATAATTATATCAAGTACGCAGCGGAAACAATAATAAAATTCTTATATTATTCTTTTCTAGAAGCATTAAAAAAAATCAATATTTTCTGAGTAAAAATGTCGTTGGACAATATTGCACGGAAAATTCATATCAAAATTCTATTCAAATTCATTCAAATATTCATCGAATTCATATAAAAATTGCTTCTGAAAAAAATAAAACGAAAATTCATTTCCTTCTTCAATTTGGCCCGCAGGCCTTTCTTAGACGTCACGGCCCACGCGCGCGAAGCGGCCCACGCGAGGCCCGGCAGCGCGCGCGGCCTGGCTAGCGGCGCTCGGCCCAGCCGTTCTCCCGCGCCCAGCAACCACGGGCTGGCCCGTTCGCGCACAGCCCCCCCGCCCTGCCAGCGGCACCCGCAAGGCGCGCGCGGCCCAACAACGGCCCGCCCGGTCAATCCCCTAGGGTTTCAAAGGTGCGGCTCATCTTGGCCGTCCATTTGATCCAACGGTTGGGCGCCAAGATCGGGAGAACAAAACTCCCAAGCACCGGCGGTTTCAAACCCTAAACTCCA
The DNA here is from genome assembly GCA_038087645.1 of Saccharum hybrid cultivar R570. Lineage (NCBI taxonomy): Eukaryota > Viridiplantae > Streptophyta > Magnoliopsida > Poales > Poaceae > Saccharum > Saccharum hybrid cultivar. Next base: position 3,905,729 of record JAQSUU010000449.1, read on the forward strand.
TTTCTCTTTTCTCATTCTCAGTTCATCCGGTCCAAGCGCGCCGTCGGGAGGGCCGGTCACGGCCGTAGGTGCCGCCGAGGGCGAGCTCTGCCGGAGGGAGTCCGAGCTTCCCTTTCCTCCTTTCTTCTTCACCTCGCAGCCGCCGGAGCCCTTTTCCGCACGCGCTCGGCGGCCAGGACCGGCTACCCGAGCACCGGCCACCATGGCCCGGTCCTGAGGGAGGGTGATGGCGCCGCCGCATGGCCCTTGCCGGCGTGCGCGTTCCCCTCCGTGGTTGAGTGCGCCGCCGTCAAGATGTCGTGTGGTGGTGCCTCGGGTTTCGTGCCACGCCGGCGAGTCCAAAGCTCGGCCGAGCAATGGCCTACCGCCAACGGCGGCTTTCTTTCCCCCTCTCTGTTTCTGTTCTTTTTAGGGTTAGGGTTTCTCCGATTTAGTTTTCCGATCCGGGAAAAACGAATCGTGTTCAAGTTCTTCGTTTGACTGTATCCCGATTCGTAATTCATCACTGTACCCGGTTAGGGTTAGGGTTCATCATAAACCCTTCTTTGTCCGATTTAGAATCGGTTTACCCGGTCTAGGGTTCTTCATTCATAACCTCGCTTTGATACCATTGTTAGAGTTCAACGTTCTTCGGTTCACTAGATCGGGTACTAGACAGTAGAAAGACGAGATCTTGATTTACAGAGAGATAGAGAGAAAAGGGTGATAGATAGCAAACCATTGAAAGCCGTAGTGGTCGAAGCTCCGGATGGGGTTTCGTTGACGGACGCCATCTGCGCGCCGGCAGCGACGTTCGGTGGAGAGGGAGTCGGCGCTGTGGCGTCCTCGGCGACGGCGTGTGTGTCGGGGTGGCGTTGCCGGCGTCGGTGGTGCTTCCCGTCGCTGGCAGCGTCCCTTCTCAAGATCGGGTCTAGGGTTAGGATGTCGGTGGGGTGACTGACGGCGCGGCAAACCTCGTACGTCGAGCCCCGGCCCTCACCTCCTATTTATAGTGCTGTGCGACGGGGGCCCACCAACCATATTGGGTTGGGCGCCCCCGATCAGGACGTGAGAACAAGGCCCAAAGGCCGTTGGGCCTAATGGAAGGAGATCACTTGTAACAGCAACCACACATGCGACGGTTCAGTTGGTGTTAGCAGCAGGTGATGCTGGTTTCACTCAGGACAAAGATTGCAGAGTTGGCAGACAGCAATTGGAGGGTGATCATCAATCCCCTTGTTGAGCTGCTGATCTGAATCTGATTGACAGCATGCTTGACACACTTGGGACCCTTACTACTAGTCTACTACTGCACCTACATGTGCTGCAGTGATGAGGAGTTCATTGCACGCTCGTACGCATCACTGTTTGCTGATTCATCCATAGCCAAGAACTCTTGCGTACCAGCGTGGGTAACACTGATGACCCGGGAGGAAAAAGTGCACGGCAGTTTTTCCCAAGGCTCACAGCCTCTTACAAGCAGTTTTCAGAGACTTCGCGTCAAGGTCTGCAAAATTCTACGATCTACAACAGATAGCGGCGAAACTTGACATTATTGGATGCAATGCGAGGAATGAGGGCCTGAATCTGACAGGATGGTAGACTACTCGGCGCAAGTGGTGCACTTTTTCTTCACCTCAACATGTATCCTACCCCCTCTCCCGATGTTGCGATCGAAATTCAGGACCATCCCATCCCTGTTGGTTCACAACATCTATCTTGCACCCCAAAAATCAAAATGTATGTGGTTTGCTCCAATGGTGTCCTCCGGCGTGCTCGCATTATTGCTGTTGTTTATTCTCATCCAGATTCCTTACACGCATGACATGTATGGGGGCCATTGACCACATGTCTGTACTCCGTTTGCTCTGTATGCAATACAAGAAACGCAAGTTGCTCTGTATAATAAGAATCTGAAGAGGATCGGAATGGAGAAATGGAGAAGCACGAGGTTGGTTGCCGTATAAGAAACTGACGAAGATGGAGGATGAAGGAACCACGAACAACTCATATGGGCTTCATACAGAGTTTTTTTTTTAGATAAGGGACAAAATTCCAGCCTCTACCCTGGGGTTCCAAGTCAAACGCACAGAGAGAAGACAAGTGACATACGTACATGAGTCCACTTGGCCGTGGTTTTCAGAGAGTTCAACGTCGAGAGGCTGCAAAGCTGCACGTTCTTCAGACTACGACGCACATCGGCGTTCTTGGAAAGAAAAAGGGGGCGCATTCAGGGGCGAAGCCAGGATATATCATCGTCGGAGTCAAGTGGAAGTACAAAATTATGGTTTCGTTTGGCAGAACTTCAGCTCCGGCTTTTTTTTGTGGCTCGTAGCAAGGAGCCCTGCCAAACGGACCTTAAAAAAATGGCTCCTTGCAAGGAGTCTGAAGAAGCCGGAGCAAAGAAAAAATGGTTTCTCGTGACTTCTCCTCACAAACATAACACAAATTACAACAAAACTACTCACTAGAGTTGTTTTTGCCAAACATTTTTTAAAACGGCTCTAGCTTCACGTTAGGAGCCAGAGCCGAAGCCCTTTTAGGAGAAGCCGGAGCCCTAGCAAACAGGTCTATAACTTACGATAATACAATAACATGTATAACATAACCCTATAATGGATAAGATAGAAGCAACAAAATGACATGTTTGCTTTACGATTATATATTAGACCTTGCTATGGTATTCCTGTCGCACTTAAGAGGTAATATTCAATTAAATTTGAACTCTTGATTTTTGTGTTTTTTTTTTTTTTGACAACTTCAACGGGAGGGATTGCTCCCCACCTGATTTTATTGATTTATAGCATTGGCAACCAGATTACAAAGATGTTTACAAGTGTTGGGAAAGAAATTGCCTTTTTAGGCTAGATTACATCCACAGAATTGTTCACCGTCATTTCCAGAAAGGAGGACCAGGCTTGTATGACCATTTTGCTTTTCTTTGGCATTCTGACCTTCCACTGAAAGGCCTCTGATCTGCACGAAATTATTATTGTCCTCAGATTTTGGTGAACATCTCGAAAGACCACCTCGTTTCTCCTTTTCCATAGCTGCCAGCAACATAGGATGATGAAAGCGCTGTATTGGTCAGCAGGGAGGTTTTGAAGTTTCTGAAAGCAGTGCAGGTTTTTGGTCTGAAGATTGTGGACGTCTTGGAGACCCAACGTCGACCAGAACTGGGCAGCAAAGGGGCAGTGCAGGATTATGTGGTCCGGAGTTTCTTGATCCGCCCCACAGACTGTACATGCTGGCGAGTCAACAATCTTCTTGCGATATAAGTTTGCTTTGCACTGTATTCTTCCCTTGACAAGCAACCAAGCAAAGAGCTGGACCCTCGGCGGAGCTGCATTCTTCCAGATGAAGATGGACGCTGGATCATTGGGTTGTCCCTTTGCCTTGAGAAGCCTATAGATGGTCGATGTGTCGAGCTTGTCCGGCGTCCGGCTAAATTGGGACAGGCGTTTGTCCGGCTCATCATTGAGGCACGTCAAGGGAACGATTTTTGTGTTTTTAAAATGCATGCAATAAATAAATACTCCCTCCGTATCGGATTTAGAAGTCATTTAGGACAGCGATACGGTCTCCAAAACACAACTTTGACCTCTTGTTTTTATAAAAAAAATATTTATGGAAAAGTGATATATGTATACTTTTATGAAAGTATTTTTCAAGACAAATCTATTCATATAATTTTTACATTTGCAAACTCAACAACTTAAAAGTTATTGATGATTTATATTTCCAATGTTTCACCTAAACCTTGTCCAAAACGACTTCTAAATCCGATACGGAGGGAGTAGTTAAGTTATTTTTCTTTTAGGAAAGAATATCCCAGAAATCTTGACTCTTAAGTCCCTATGCCTCCGTCCTTCGTGTTCTGTTTCCTATTCAGCATTTCCGTCTCCCGTCGAGCCACCAGGGCCATTCACGGTCAGGCGCACAGACATGAGAAAGCCGACAAGGCAAGAACGAACATCACAAGGACGGGAAAGGCCGAAAGCGACTTGGAGCGTTGGACAACCGGAGTGATCAGAGTAGAAGGGGATCAAATTGGACTGCTACTGGGCTGCTGCATGCGTTTTTTACTTCCATTAACTTATCATTAGATGGGCAATCGGGGCTGTCGGGGTCTCGAATATTATTTACCGGGTCACAAATGGTGAAAAATCGCAGGGCACAGGAGGTTAGCGGAAGGTCGTTGGGGTCGGACGACCCCGACGCCATAAGGTAGCTTCGCCACTGGGCGCATTTGACGTCGAAGCTGCGATAAGTTCAGCACTCGGTTCTGAAGAAACGCAGCAGAATGGATCGGCAGTCACGTTCAGAGCTCTGAACTTTTCCAGCGGGATGAGCAGGAACCTCCCCTTTTGGGACCATACTAGCTGCCACGGTGTCACTCACCTATATCCCTATAAATTCCCTGAACCAACAATCTTTCTCTTGTTCTGTTCAATAATACAATGTGGCTTATCTTTGTCGTAAACAGTGGTTGGTTGGATTCAGCAATAATGCACGTACTCTTTGTATATTGTATTATTGTAGCTGTTCCTTTCTGATCCAGAATTCCACATGGCGGCTGACTCGGATCCATTCCGTGCCCACAACTAATCGTTAAAGTGCAGTGTGCAGCCGGCGCAAGAAATGCTGCAAGTTGCTCTAAAGAAACTTGGGAACTGAAGACATGCATGAGTGAGTAGCAACCAGCCAAGTGCAGACTGCGACCTGCCTGCATCTGCATGCTCTCTCCACGCCAAGGCAACCCAAGTTTGTGCAAAATCTTGCCTCTGAACTTCAATTCTCCACCTTTTGACATTAGTTTAGATTTTTTAGGTTGATCATGAAACTCAAAGTTTGTCTTTTTTTTGGCCAATCTGGACGGCTTGGTTTGGTTGGTGTTTTTGTGGATCACAAATTCACAGCTGTAGGCGACTCCAACCTACCCTCACACGGATCGACCTTCTGTTTCTGGGATCACTGCTCAACTGCAATGATCCTACAGGCTGGAAAATAATATCATGCCCTTCTTCACCCATGACCACTAGCCATGGATGGATCATATTCATATAGGCGAGAACATCACTGACAGCGATCGATAGAAAGCGTCGCCGGCACCTGGGGCCGGCTGCTGCGTTTTGCTCAGCCACAGATCAGGACTCAGGAGACCTGGAACCTTCTTCGTATCATTATCAACCACCATGTTCATCCACGTCACTAACAAAAATCTTCTTCTCACATCACGTTTGGTATGACATGTACTCATATTTTTATAGTACTACTACCACCATTTACAAGCAACTGTGGAGCTCAAGCGTCTACAATGGCGCATAATGAAATGATGAAACTACCGAGGGTACCATGCATGACAGCGACCACCCACTCACCTCCAGCCACCATTAGGGCCGCGGCCATGGCCCACCCGCCGATGAAACTACCGAGGGTACCATGCATGACAGCGACCACCCACTCAACTCCAGCCACCATTAGGGCTGCGTGCGTGGTTTAATAATTTTAATATACACACCAATACACTACACCGGAATGCGTGGCGCACATGGGCATGTACAATACCAGGACTGCCCTCGCTTCCCCGCCTCACATTGCCACGCTGGACCCACGGGCGGCGTCCGACGTGGAGCCGGCCAGCGCGGCGGTGGGGTCGTCGTCCTGGCCGGTCAATGGCGTCGTCGTCGTCGCAGCCGCGCAGGCGAGCCGGGCTGGCGCGCCAAGCGCCGCGTCCACGGCGGCGTCGCTCCACCGGTCCTTCATCGCGCGGTTCAGCCGCGCCACGAAGCCCTCGCGCCGCGCCTCCAGGTGCCTCAGGAGCGCCGCCGACATGCTGCACCCGTGCCCGTCCTCGGGCGACAGAGGTGTCGCTGCCGCCTCGGCCTCGGCGCCGTGGCCGGCCAAGACGGAGGCGAGGTACTCGACCATGGCTTCGGTGACGCGCGCGGGTGCGGTGCCGCGGCCGTCCCAGAGCCACATGCGCGCGACGGCGCGGCGAAGCGCGGCGGCCACCGCGTCGGCGGCGGAGCCGGCGGAGGTCGACGCGACGAGATTGGGGCTCAGGGTGACGACGTACTCCCCGGGCGCCGCGGCGTGCACCTCGGCGCCCGCGGTGAGGTTGTGGCCGGCCATCCGGACGGTGACGCGGTGGACCTGCCTGCGCGGGAACGACGGGTCCGGGAACAGCGCGCGCTCTACGCCGCGGCTGGCGTGCAGGAGGGCGCGCTCGGCGCGGCCGTTGGACACGAAGAGCAGGTCGAACCGCCGCGCCGCGGCGCTGCCACGAGGCGCGTCGTTCGCGACCGCGACGGCGAAGCCCTTGGCGGCCTCGTGCTGCGCGAACAGGGACGCGCACGCGACGGTGATCACAGCCGCCAGGCGCAGGACGATGCTCTGCGTGGAAGGGGAGGAGGAGGGCGCCTGACGGCCCGATGGCGCGGCGTCGGCGGTGGTGATGTCGACGCAGGATGAGGCGGCGGGGGCGGTGGAGACGGGGAGGAGGAGCGGAGCCTCCATGGGTGTGGTGGACCACGAGCACCGCACTGGAGCCGAGGGCCGAGCACGGGAGGAGAAAGACAGAGGCCGAGGCTTTGGCTTGTAAGCTACGTAGGTAGTAGCTTGGAACTCTGCCCGGTGGCTGCCACAATAATGCGAGCGGCGCGGGCTATTTAACGGCAAATATTTTGGCGTCGGAGTGGAGTGAATGAATGGGCTGGGCTGATGCCAAATTTGTAGTACTAAAATTCACTGCAGTGATATTATAGTATTTCGTTTGTATTTGATAATAATTATCTAATTATTGACTAATTAGACTTAAAATGTTCGTCTCGCAAAGTATAACCAAACTGTATAATTAGTTTTTGATTTTATCTATATTTAGTACTCCATATATGTACCGCAAGTTTGATGTGACGGACAATCTTCTTTTTGCAGAGTGTACTTTTTTGACTGAACTAAACACAGCCATGTGTTTGGTGCGTTGGCCGTCCAGTGACAGATTTTTCTCGGACACGTCCAAGGAGAAAGAGAAGATGCTGGAACCAGCAGGCGAACGCAAATCTAGCAGTGCTCATGCTTGATACTCGTTCCTTTTTAAATTATAGTAAGTCGTTTTGATGTTTTTATAATATTTTTTATATGTATCACATATAACATATGTCTAGATACATCGTAAAATCTATATAAAAAATATAAAGTGGCTTATAATTTGAAACTGAGCGAGCATTTGATAACATGGTTTTATATAACAATGTTATATAACATAAATAGTTAGAGAAAATAACTCCTTAGAGAAAATTGCCCCAAAAAAACACTAAACATTCGTTCATTTTGGAATTTACCTAAAAAAATGATGTGGGCATTTGGTGCTCACACAGAAGGATAGGTAGGCCGTAGGGGAAAGGACGAGAGTTCTTCGGTCAATTCCTATGCTCTTCAGGTGAACTGCAGTGTCAGATGCGGTATTGAAGATGCAGAGCCAATGACACGTTGAAAGTTGCAGCTCGGTTTTGGTGAATGGATAAAACCCTAGGTACTGACCTATGTACTATAAGTGAATATGAGATAGGTTAAGTATATTTCAAGTGGTGGAGCAAACAGTGAAGATCATGATGATGGTGGTGATAGCTATAGTGATGATCAAGTGCTCGAGCTTAGAAAAGAAGAAAGAGAAAAATAAAATGGGCTCAAGGCAAAGGTGAATTTGATAGAGCCATTTTGTTTTGGTGATCAAGACACCTAGTGGGTGTGATCACAATTAGGATAGATAGTCGTACTATTAAGAGAAGTAAAACTCGTATCGAAATACGGTTATCAAAGTGCTACTAGATATTCTAACTCATTGCATATGTATTTAGATTCTAGTGAGTGCTAACACCCTTAAAAATATTTGTGAAAATATGCTAACACACGATCACAAAAGTGATACACTTGGTGGTTGGCACATTTGAGCAAGGGTGGAGAAGTTGATGAAGCGGAAGATTTGTCTCGGGGTGACCGGACACTGTTTCCGGAGTGACTAGACTCAGCCCCCTGCGTCCAGTCTGTAACACCCTAGGTGTTAAGCTTGCAATTAACACTTGCATTTCATAAGCATAAGCATCATTAATGCATTCATGATCACATGCATATGTTGATGTCCATAATTGATTTTATAAATGCTTTACATAATACCTAATTTTTATATGTGTGATTTTAATTGTTCATGTGGATAACTCAAGTGCTTGATGTTTGATCACCTAAGTAACCTAGATCAACATAGGATCACAAATGAGTTAGGCTTTATGATTATAAGTTGGTCAAGATATGCTTCTAAGTATTTAAAATATACCTTAAGCCCTTTTCATGATGCTATGTTGACCAAAATGTAATTATAGTTTCTATCCCCTTTTCAAGGTTTGACTCTAAATAAAAGTTGGAGTGTTGATTGTGTGCTACAAACTTTGTTTAAGGATCATAAGTCAAATCAACTTCTAACTTGTTCAAATAGTGAGTCCAAGTTTCAATCTAGCACTGTTTTGGACCTCAAATTTCTCGAAGCCTGTGATTTGCAGTTAGTAAATTCAATGTTTGAGCAATTATATAATCAGTTTTCATAAATAAAACTTGTGCAAGAAGGGTATCATTTCATAATGTGAAGTTTAAACTTTGATAATGCACCTTTGTTTATGATGCTAGCACAGTAATTATCTCCTAATTAATTATTCAAAGTAGCTAATGAAATCTGTTGTAACACTCTTAACTGAATGTGAGTTTTCAGTTTCAATGTAGGCGTTTTCAAAATTCATTATCTTCTTAACTATTGAGTTTTAGTCTTTGATCCTTAAACAATATTGTAGACCACACTTAGCTCTTCAACTTTTGGTTTTGGACCTTGGGCTATGGATGATTGGATCGAGAGATAGAGAGGGAGGAAGGGGCACTGTCAGTTGGCTACAGTGCTGTGCCAGCAGCTTGTCTCCTTGGCTGCCTCGCCGCCGACGTGGTTCTTCTTGGCGTTTCGCCATTCGGGCCACGCAGCCACCATGAACAGAGGCAGTGGCACGCTGGAACTTGGAGAAACGTCGCCCGCGCCCATTCAATGCCCAGCACTGGCCAACTCCTCCTTTTCCTCCCCTTGTTGTGCAGCCCGCCGTCTCTACATGCCGGCCATTTTCGCCGCCACCACTTGATTCCCATCCAATTTGTTGCACCCACAACTTCACCATGCACTGCTTTTCCACCCCACCTAGTTGCGCCGAGCATCGACTTGAGGTGAGGGCTCGAGCCACACCACCGCCATGGGCGCCATGGCCACCGAGCTCACGCTCGCCGTGGCCAGCGCGTCCCCGTTCCCCTCCTCTACTCCTTGTTTTAGCATCGCTATGTGATGTAGAAGCTAGTGCTGAGGTAAATTTAGACGCTACCACTGTTCTGTAGCCGGAACAGGGCTTGCCACCGCCGCGCTCTGGGCGCCGCGCCGCCATGCGTGTGGCCATGCCTCGCTGCAACCCCGCCAGGTGCGCTTGCCGCAGCCCTAGAGTCGCCTCGAGTCACTGGAGCTATTGCGGTGTCGCGCCGGCCGCCTCCTCACCGGAGCCAGCAAGTTCACCGTCGAGCAGCGCCCCGTGCCGCCATGGCCGGCGCCGCCACAACTAGGAGCCACCTCTGGCTCAACCGTCTACACCCAATGGTGCGGAAGACCGAGGGGAACACGTAGGTGCCCTCGCCTTCACCGGGGACCTCGCCGCCATCGAGCTCCGGCCGGTCAGCCGCCGCTCCCCTGCTTCGCGTCGCTGACGGGTGGGGCCGGATTGACCATGGGCCCCACGCGTCAGGCCACACCGCGCGCTGCCTGGGAGCCGGCCTGTCGTGCACCTGGGGCGCGTGCACGCGCTTGGCTCGTTGCTAGGTCGCGCGCGCTGCTGCCGCGCGACTGGGCCACACACACGCCGCGCACGCGTGTGTGTACCGCACCGGGCTGGGCCGTGCTGGGCGAAGCCGGCCCAAGCTGCTTTTCCTTTTTAGTTTATATTTATTTTTCAAATTGTGTGCAAACTTTGAAATTTTGTAACTTGAGCTAGAAAACTCCTAATTGAGTGAAACCAATTTTATTAGTTTTGTCTTGCTGTGTTATACATGTTAGAGTCATTAAATTTGCTATTTAAAAACTTTTTATATACTATTTTTATTTACCCATGATAAATGCTATTAAAACTTGTGAAATGTGAAATTGGAGTTAGGAGTGTGCTAAAAAGATGAATCTAGTTTTGTTAGCCTTGTTTTGTCATATGCTTGCTAATGTGTAGCTTTTGCTACTTTGATAAATGTATAGCGGGTGATTATGTTGTGGTATTTTGGTGAAGTCTTGTTTTTCCTTCCGGAGAAGAGATTTGCACCTACTCAGTAAACGATTGATTATAAGCAACATCTTAACGCTTTCTTACGGTTAATGCAACCCCAGTTTCCTATGTTATTAGGGTTACATGGATGCATCCTTATTTCATATCATGACATCATTTCATTCCTCGCATCTTTTATGCATTATCTTTATTATGCACTGCCTACATACATATAGGATCGGAGGAGGACATTCCAGTCGATTATGTGATCGTCGAGGAGGAGAATCCTCAGGAGTTGCCACCCAAAGGTGAAGGACATACCTCTGAACCACTTCTAGAGTGCCTGAACCACAGACCCTCCACTTTTCACCGAGGCAAGCCCCGAACATTTCACATCCTTCCTATCTCTGTTTTAAATTTTCACTTGAGAAATGTTAAACTTTAGCTATGCATTAAGTTGCTAGGTGTTGATTTGAAATCGTTGTTGCATCTTGTACCTTGTCCAAAAATCTATCACCCTTTTTAACTAGATATAGACCGCACTATGCTTAGCTATGCTTAGAACAGTACAAGTCAGGTGATTTCATGTCACCTGCAAATTATAGGTGGTTACTTGTCCATGGAGAACCTATGAATCATGTGGAGATTAATAAATGGAGACCAGGTGGGATCTCTAGTTGTTGTTGTTGTTATTGACTTAGGCATTGTCACAGAGCCTCCTAAATTATATGGCCCACATACACCTGTCATTGTCTCTAAGATCTCTGACAGCTATGCATGTACACCAGATAACCTAAGAAGATCTGTCGGGTGCCCTCACAGGACCCCAATTCAACTACATTTAACAACTCATACCAGGATTGAAAGCATCTAGGCCCCGGTGTTGGTTTCGGCAATTGATGACAACGCATAATTACCATGACAAACATGTGTTTTTCAGAAATGTTGGTAAGTTAGGTCATGGAGATGATAACTGCTTTGGGCAATATGGTATTCATGTCCCTTGATGAAATTCGTTTTGGTTTTCAAAGGATCAACGATTAAGATTAAGGACGGTTAGTTCCAGATGTCAAGGTGTTGAGTTACATCTAGAATAGTCGTTAGGATCTTTGTTTCTTCCTTTGACCGTACTATAAAGGGGGCATGAGCGAGTAGCTTGACCTAGGTGAGTCTTATGTTTAGGTGTGGTGCACACTTGTTAAACTTAGCACTATGTAGCTCGAGAAAAGCTCAGAGTTCAGTTGGAAGCAACTTGGTTCAAGTTGCATCACGTTTAGAAGACGTTTGAGCCGTTTACCTATGACCGGACGCGGTCCTGGTCATGACCGAACGTGTCCGGTCAGTACTAACACTTCACTGCGGTTTCAACTGATCGACCGAACACGGTCCTTGAGAGGACCGGACACGGTGGTCAGTCTGACACGTGTTCCAGAGGGTAAACAGCGTAGTCGGACGCGACTATGAAATGATCGGCGCGTCCGGTCATGTTCCAGTAAGGTCTCGTGGTGACCTGACGCGTCCGGTCATCTATGATCGGACGCGGTCGTGCGTCAGGTCATTTTTCCAGTAAGCTCTTGCATGATCGGACGCGTCCGATCATCCCTGATCGGCGCGTCCGGTCATCTCAGACCGGCGTGTCCGATCATCATAGATCGGCGCGTCCGGTCACTCAGTGCAGTTTTCGGTTTTTGACCGTTATACCTGACCGGCGCGTCCGGTCATGTCGATAGGCGCGTCTGGTCAGTACGCGTTTTGCTGATTCGAAAGGTAACGGTTGGATTTGTTTGAGGGGTGTATAAATACATCCCCTCCACCTCTTTTAGAGGTCTCTTGCTCATTTGTTCAGCTGAGAAACACCTTTGAAGTGCAAGGGAGTGCAAGAGCCCTAGTGAGGATAGAGATTTGCGAATCAAAGTTTGAGAATCCTCTCTAGTGACAAGAGTGTAGCAAGTGTGCATCCATCTTGGGCATCTTGATCCTTTCAATTAATTTTTAGAAAAGCCCAATTCACCCCCCCTCTTGGGCATCTTAATCCTTTCAATTGGTATCGGAGCCGTGTTGCTCTTAATTTAGGCTTCACCGCCTAGAGCAAGATGTCTAATGGGGAAGGACCACCTCCCACTTTTGAGGGAGACGATTTTCCATATTGGAAAATTTGTATAGAGGCGTACCTCGAAGTCATAGATGTTGGGTGTCTTAGAGCCGCAACCGAAGGGCTTCCTCCTATAAGGGATCCCGCTAACCCAAGTGGTGACGAGGAGAAGTATGACCGGTGGAATGCAAAGGCAAAAAATACACTCTACCGGGGCTTAGGCAAAGATATCTTCAATCGTGTGCGCAATGCCAAAAATGCTCATAAATTCTGGGAAAATCTTTGTGCTCTCCATGAGGGAACTAAGAGTGAGCGTGAGGAACGCTATCATATTGCCTTAAAGAAAATTAATTCTTTTGAGATGCTTCCCAAAGAAAGTGCTAATGAGATGTACACTCGTTTGAATGTTCTTGTAGAAGATCTCAATGCTCTTGGACTCACTCAAATGAGTCAATCGGATGTTGCAAGGAGGATCTTGAGTGTTCTTCCCGTTGAGAAGTATGGACACATTATCACCGTACTTCACCAAAGTGATCTCTCCGCCGCAACACCGACTCAAGTATTGGGAAAGATCAATGCTCGTGAGATATACATGCATATCACTCCGGAAGAGGGCTCATCATCTTCCAAGAAGAAAGACTTGGCCTTCAAAGCTAGCCATGAAAAGAAAAAGAAGGGAGGCAAGGCTTATATTGTTGGTGATTGGCTCACCGACATTGAATCATCATGTGAGTCCTCCGGCGATGAAAGTGATAATGAAAAAGAGAAGATCGCCGCATTTGTGATTGGGCCATCATCATCTTCACTGACATCTTCATCACCACCTTCACCACCACCTTCACCATCATCTTCCGCTACTCATCTATGCCTTATGGCTAAGGGTGATCGAAAGGTACAAAATAGTGATAGTGATGATGATGATAGTGATAGTGATGATGAATATGATGCACCTTCTTATGATGAACTAGTAAAATTGTTGAATAAATACTCTAAAATCATAAGAAGAACTAGAAATGAAAATGATGAGCTTCAACATGAAAATGAATCACTCACATCCAAGCTTGAGAATGCAAATAAGACTAGTGATGAGCTCAAAGATCAAAATAAAACTATATCTTCCTCTCTCAAAGAGCTCAAAATTTCTAACAAGGAGCTTAGAGATAAACATGATAAAATTAAGAAGAAGCATAGTGAACTCTTCACTAGGCTAAACTTACTAAAAGAAGAATATACCGCATTGAAAATCAATTATGATACCCTTATTGTTGCTAATGAGCTTGCCCTCGAGACACATGATGCTACTAACCAAGTTGTTAAGATTGATATAGCTACATCATGTGATGATTTGATTGTTGAGAACTTTGAGCAAGGCTCTAGCGGAAAAGGCAAGAGTGTGGTTGAGACAAATGACTATGATGAGTATGTCAAGCTCAAGAGTGTGGTTGAGAACAAGAAGTTGATGGCTCTTGAAAAGCAAGCTTCAAATGAGTCACTTATTGAAGAAAACAAGAAGCTCAAGCAAGAGAAAGAGCATCTCAAGACCGGCCTAAGCAAGTTCACAAGAGGCCAACATTTGCAAAGTGAGCTACTCATGAACACCCTCATAAAGTTAGATAGGAGTGGCATTGGTTATTTGGCAAATCAAGAGAAGAAGGTCAAGGCTCAACAACTTCAAAGCAAGTCAAAGCCCAAACCAAAGAGATGTGTTGAATGTGGACAAGAAGGCTATTTTGCTCATGAATACAAAACTCCACCACCACAACCCTTGCCCAAGCATGCTAGACCCTTTGCCTTCAATGCTCATTACATGCTTAGAAAGGACTCAAGTGGAAAGATGAAAGTCATATTCTTGGGTCCCCCTAACAAGAATAGGTCTAAGAAAATATGGGTTGCCAAGTCACTAGTTGAGAAAGTTAAGGTTCCCTATCAAGTTTGGGTCCCTAAATAAAAGGCTTGATCTCTTGTGTGTAGGTGAACTACAAGACCGGTGGATCTCATTGGGTGATTGATAGTGGTTGCACACAACATATGATCGGTGATCCTCGTATATTCACCTCACTTGAAGAGGATGGGGTATGTCAAGACAAGATCATATTTGGGGACAATTCCAAAAGCAAAGTCAAGGGTATAGGCAAGGTTGCAATATCAAATGATCATTCTCTCTCAAATGTACTCTATGTTGCTTCATTGAGTTTCAACTTCCTATCCGTTGGGCAACTTTGTGATCTTGGCTACCAATGCTTGTTTAGTCCAAATTAAGTGGTCGTTACAAAGATAGATGACAAGCAAGTGATTTTCAAATGTATTAGATACAATAATCTCTATCTAGTTGACTTCACCTCCGAAGATGCAAACTTGATGACATGTTTGTTCACCAATACTACACTTGGATGGTTTTGGCATAGGAGGCTTGCTCATGTTGGAATGAATACTCTCAACAAGCTATTGAAGAAAGAATTAGTGAGAGGTTTGAAGGATGTAAAGTTTGAGAAGGACAAACCTTGTAGTGCATGTCAAGTCGGCAAACAAGTTGCAAACACTCATCCAACCAAAGCCTACATGTCAACATCAAGAGTACTAGAACTTCTACACATGGATTTGTTTGGTCCTATAACTTACAAGAGTTTGGGTGGAAATCTTTATTATCTTGTGATTGTGGATGACTTCTCAAGATACACTTGGACTTTCTTCCTTCATGACAAATCTGAAGTGACAAGTTGCTTTAAGAAGTTTGTAAAGAGAGCTCAAAATGAATTTGAAGTCAAGATAAAGAAGATTAGAAGTGACAATGGAAAAGAGTTTGACAACACCAACATTGAAGCTTATTGTGATGAAATTGGAATCAAGCATAAAGTGTCATCAACCTATACTCCTCAACAAAATGGTGTAGTTGAGAGAAAGAACTGGACCTTGATCACTCTTGCAAGAACAATGTTAGATGAGTACAACACACCGGAGAAATTGTGGGCCGAGGCAATCAACACCGCATGTTATGCTTCAAATCGCCTCTTCCTACAAAAGTTCCTTTGCAAGACCCCTTATGAGTTGCTAAATGGGAAGAAGCCAGACGTCTCATTCTTCCGGGTGATTGGTTGCAAATGCTATATCTACAAGAAGCGTCAACACCTAGGGAAGTTCCAAAGACGTTGTGATATTAGTTTTCTTGTTGGCTACTCATCAAAGTCCAAAGCATATAGAGTATTTAACCATGCCACCGGTTTGGTTGAAGAAACATATGATGTGGAATTTGATGAATCTAACAGCTTCCAAGGAGCAATTGAGAATTGTGATGATGTAGGTGATGAACCATTGAGGGAGGCCATGAAGAACATGCCGGTGGGTGACATCAAGCCTAAAGATGATGAAGACGATGTACAAATTGTAAATCCACCATCTTCATCATATGTGCCTCAAGATGATGACAAGAATAAGAGAGTTGAAAATGAAGACACCCATGTCTCTCATCATCAAGCCGAGGCACAAGCACAAGATGTTGATGCTCCCCATCCTACTCCTCAAATGGTTGATCGAAGAAACTCACATCTACTTCAAGCACATCCACAAGATCTCATCATAGGGAGTCCTACAAAGGGTGTAATGACTCGATCTCAAAAGTTTAATTCTTTTGTTGAACATCACTCTTTTGTCTCTTGTCTTGAACCTAAGAATATAGAAGAAGCTCTTCAAGATCCGGATTGGGTAAATGTCATGCATGAAGAATTGAACAACTTCGCCCGCAATCAAGTTTGGACACTTGAAAAGCATCCAAAAGGTGCAAGAGTCATTGGAACCAAGTGGGTGATCTGCAACAAGCAAGATGATCAAGAGGTAGTAGTAAGAAACAAGGCAAGACTAGTAGCAAAAGGGTTCTCTCAAGTTGAAGGTCTTGATTTTGGAGAGACTTTTGCACCCGTTGCAAGACTTGAAGCCATTCGTATCCTTCTTGCATATGCATCACATTATGATATGAAACTATATCAAATGAATGTGAAAAGTGCATTCTTAAATGGCTTCATAAATGAACTAGTCTATGTTGAACAACCTCTCGGGTTTGAAGACCCTAGATATCCTAATCATGTTTATAGGTTGTCCAATGCGCTATATAGGCTCAAGCAAGCCCCTAGAGCGTGGTATGAGCGCCTTCGGGACTTCCTCATTGAGAAGGGCTTCACTATTGAGAAGGTTGACACCACACTATTCACCAAGAAGTTTAATGAAGAGATCTTTATTTGTCAAGTCTATGTTGATGATATCATCTTCGGGTCAACAAATGAAGACTATTGCAAAGAATTTAGTGAATTGATGTCAAAAGAGTTCGAGATGTCAATGATTAGTGAGCTAACATTCTTCCTTGGGTTTCAAGTCAAGCAAATGAGAGAAGGGATCTTTATCTCTCAAGAAAAGTATACCAAGGATCTTCTCAAAAGATTCAAGATGGAAGAATGCAAGCCAATCAAGACCCCAATGCCAACTAATAGACATCTCGACCTAGATGAGGGAGGTAAACCAATCGATCAAACTCTTTACCGTTCTATAATTGATAGCTTGTTGTATCTTACCGCATCTAGGCCCGACATCATGTTTAGTGTGTGCATGTGTGCCCGCTTTCAAGCGTGCCCTAAAGAACCTCACCTAAGTGCCGTAAAAAGAATCCTAAGATACCTTAAGTATACCCCAAGCATTGGACTTTGGTATCCCAAAGGAGCTAGATTCCAACTAGTTGGCTACTCTGATTTGGATTATGCCGGTTGCAAAATTGATAGAAAAAGCACATCCGGAGGATGCCATTTGCTTGGGAGATCCTTAGTATCTTGGCCATCTAAAAAGCAAAATAGTGTGGCTTTGTCCACCGTCGAGGCGGAATACATTGCCGCGGGGGCTTATTGTGCACAAATCCTATATATGAAACAAACTCTCCTAGACTATGGAATTATTCTTGAAAAGGTGCCACTTTTATGTGACAATGAAAGTGCGGTTAAAATTGCTAATAATCTGGTACAACACTCTCGCACCAAGCACATTGATATCCGCCACCACTTTCTAAGAGACCATGTTGCTAAAAATGATATATCACTAGAAGGTGTAAGAAGTGAAAATCAATTAGCGGATATCTTCACTAAACCTTTAGATGAGGCTACCTTTTGTAGATTGAGAAGTGAACTTAATATGCTTGATTCAAGTAACTTTAAAAAATGAGCTTGTGTTGTCCCTTGCATTGCATTGTATTATATGTCACGTTTAATTTCCCGCAATGCATCTAGGATTTATCTAACACGGTTACAATAACCCTCCTTTGGAGGAGTGAAAAAGCCTAACCGTGGATCAAACTTGACAAGCAACCTAGCTCTCCTTTCTTGTTTTGCATTGCATATGCATGGTTGTTGCTTTGTCGTTTCTTTTTGGTTTGGCTTTGAGCAACCTCTGTGTTCATCCATGAGTAGAGAGAGCATTTTGACGCTCCCAAGGGTTCAAAAACTCTATTGCATGGCCATACGTTGCTCCTCGGGTGTTTGTTGCCTATTTTCCTAAAAATAATATTAGCCTAAGGCAAACTACTTTGAGAAACTTGAGGGTTTGAGTGAGGTCACTCATATCATGTTCCAATTGGTGTTTATTTGTGTCTCTTTGAATTGAAACCTGATTGGGAGAAGTCGCGTCAAAGTTCAGAATGAAGAAGGGCGAAAAACTGTGACCGGACGCTGCACCGGACGCAGTGATGCTTCACCACTGCGTCCGGTCCCGGCGACCACCAGCGCGTCCGGTCATCCAGAAGACCAACTCCTGATCTAGTGACCGGACGCTGAACCGGACGCGCTGCTGTTGACCACCGCGTTCGGTCCCTATAACCACCACCGTGTCCGGTCATTCGCGATGACTTTCCCGTGTAACCCTTGACCGGACTCTGTCCGTGTCCGATCAGTCCAAACCGGACACGTCCGGTCTCTCCAGGTGCTTACTGGAGTATGATCGGACGCTGCACCACCGCGTCCGGTCATATCGACCACCGCGTCCGGTCATCGCATGACGAGTGGATCTAACCCCTCATATAACCTTTCGTGTTCCCTCACTTTTTCCTCTCCGCCGTCGTGTTTTTCACGATTCCACCGCCTCCCTGCCCTAACTCGCCGGGAATCTCGCCATTGCCGCTCACCGGTGCTCACTGCCACGCCCTGCCTTCTCCTTCTCCTCCGGTGACCCGCACAGCGCCGCCCGGCCCGCAGCTCCGCCCGCACCGCGTAGCTCCGCCACTGCCACGCCGCCGCCATCTCTACCGCGCCTGCACCACCGCTGCCGTGTGCTGCTGCCGCCGATGAGCCGTGCCCTCCATCACCTGTGCCACCTCCGGTCGGCCCCTGCCTTCCCTCGCGACCATCTTCATTTTCGGCCATCGCGCGTTGCCCTAACCCTAGGGTTCGCACTGCGGCGTCTCCTTCGTTTGATGTCGAAATTTCTTCGCGCGACGTCTTCACTCCGAGGTTGTTACATATATCCTTGATCTTCTTGTTAGGGTTTGCTGAAATTTCATTATTGTTATCCTAATTGACTTTTGTTTCGGCAAATCAGCGCTCGTCCGGTGCTTTGGGAAGTCTCACGAACTAGGTCATCTCACCTCGTCACCGTTTTCTCGTCAATCCGAGGTAGCCATCGCGTTTCGATTCACATCTTATCTTATATGCTTGCTATCTCTAGGGTTTCGTACCTTTTAGATCATATATGTTGCTTATAGTAGATCCATCTATTCCGTCTTTTCAGCAAGTTTGTCGGTGTGTCGGGGCGACTGCTGTTCAGTTGTTGAATCCGAGGCCAAGCCTACAGATACGGTTTGAGGCCAAGCCTCTCGAGTGTCAGTACACCATCTTTCAGAGGTTTCCCGACAGTGTGACAACATGGTTCGTTGCAAGAATGCTGGTGGTGCTCCTAGTGACGGGGACGACAGTCCTCCTCATCTGTCTGAGGTTGCGCGTGGAAAGCGGATCAAGATCATGGCCAGAAAGAAGAAGAAGACTCTTACTGATGCAGAGATCACTCAGGCAGTCACCGATGCAGCTAAGCAGGCAGAGAGGGGAGGCAGGAGCAGTGGTATACGCATTGGCGAGCGTCGCTTTCATCTTGAAGGTCGACAGTGGTACAGAGACTACTGAGACCACTGAGGGCACAGAGGTGACAATGGATGCAGATGCTATGTCAGTTGATCCACCTGTAGAGGCTCTAGAGGGGACAGAGGAGCAGTCAGCTCAAACTCCACCGCGTCACCGCTCCACACGCACACGAGCTCAGGTGACTCCTAGGCCAGAGGGCCAGCGTCGTGGAGGACGTCCACCTCCCAGGGTTAGAGGTTCACCCCCTGTCGAGCACTTTGACTTGAGAGGTGCTACAGCACGTCAGGTGCAAGGGTTAAGATTTGTTGAGGTCAGCCGGTGGTTCCCACCTCAGAGGGACTCTAGAGCTTCAGAGGGCTTTTATACTCCTCTACAGGAGGATTTTTACAGAGCTTATGTTGACAGTGGCATTGCCTTTCGACCACAGAGGGTCTATCGCATTGAGTCACTTGTTGAGGTAGTGGGTGAGCAGCTTCGTCCGCACCTGTCCTTTCTACCGGGCTTGTCAGATTTTCTTGGACGGACAGGTGCATACTGTGGCACTTGGGTTAGGGAGTTCTATGCTTCACTATGGATTGATCCGGCCCATGAGTTCATACACTTTGCATTCCGAGGCCGCGACCGCAGACTATACAACATAAGAGTGCGGGAGATTCTCAGACTCCCAGCTTCAGACACGAAGATCCACCAGCTCTGTTTCGGTCAGACAGCTCCACCTAGACGCCCTCATGGCAGTACTGTGCCACCTACAGATCTGATCCGCCCCTGCTTCCGTGAGCCTTTTGGCGAAGGGTCTCGTCGCACACCTGCCAGTTTGACACCGCTTGCCCGAGTTCTGGATGCTATTGTCAGGCGTACTCTTCTTCCCAGGCTCAGTTACAGAGAGGGATTGACCAGGATGCAGCTATGGGTTGTTCACCACCTCCTCTCACTGACACCTTTTGACATTTGGGATCTTATGATTAGTGAGATGGAGGACACCCTGGCAGAGGGCTTCAAGGGACACCATCAGCTGCCCTATGCTCATTGGATTTGTTTCATCATCAGATCTGCACTTGAGCTGCCTTCAGAGATTAGAGCTGAGATATCTGATACTACCACTGCTTTTCCTGAATATGATATTCATCAGCTATGGGCTTCAGTTACGAGAGAGCAGGCCTCTGTGCCAGGACAGAGAGAGAGACCTCAGGTGCCTGAGACAGCGGCTGAGCAGGACGCGACCGTACAGGGTCTTGCTGAGGCAGAGCTTACAGATCTAGATGCTCAGCCCGCTGATATAGCTGAGGATGAGGCCTCTGACAGCACTGACGAGGATTATCAGCCCATCCCCAGGTATCGGTCTCCTCGGCCTCACGACCACGAGGCCGGTGGCTCTGTTTCAGCCTCCCGCTCAGACCCAGCCATGATGGCTATTCTTGAGAGGCTAACCCAGGCACAGGAGCGACAGGAGCTTCAGCTACAGAGACAGGCTCAGGACACAGCTGCCGCGTTTGCACAGATACAGGCTCGACAGGACGAGTTCCAGAGACAGCAGCTTGAGATACAGCGCCAACAAGTCGAGATGCAGCGTCAGCAGTATGAGATGCAGCGACAGAGTGCAGCTAGCCAGCAGCAGTACTTGGATTTTCTGCATCACCTAGTCACAGTTGGGGTTCCTCCACCTGCATCTGTCCTGACTTTAGCCTTACAGTCTAGTGGACCTTCGAGTCAGGGACAGCCGAGCTTTTAGTTCACCTCTCCATAGCTGCAGGTCCCTCAGTCGTTCCAGTCCCCGAGCTACATGCCTATTTAGACGAGATTTACTCCTTCAGACCAGCCTCGCCCTCACCTTTTGACCGGCACACCTTTCGTTGATCTTAGTGCCACATTTAGCGAGTTGACTAGTCAGCCGACGCCCTCGCACACTACTTTTGCTACTTCATTAGGGTTGTCAGCTTCAGAGGCAGCTGTTCCTCCTGTGACAGGGACAGGCACTACAGAGACAGTTCCTTCGTCCGTTGCCTCGACAGATCCCCCAGTTATTGGCTCACTTCAGGCTCAGGTCACAGAGACTGCTCCACTTGTTGCTACTTCGTCAGTACCTGTTCCTGTTGATCAGACCCAGACCGCTTCACAGCCGCGTGCTTCTTCAGAGGGTCAGCCTGATAGCTCCGAGTCCGAGGGAGACACTTCTCAGTTTGTGATTACTCTGCGCTCCTCGGCACCCGACTCGACTCCGTCTGTTCCCCCGTTAGATCCTTAGGTTAGCTTTTGGCGGTTGATGCCAAAGGGGGAGAGAAAGCATAGATTCAGGGGGAGTGGTGATAGAGGATTTCGTTTTTCGTGTGTGCTACTTTCATGCATCATGTTTACTTTTCTCGTTCTGCATCATGTGACTATGCGTTTGTGAGACTATGTCTTTATATTTATGTCACTTAATGGTGTTTAGCTCATAAGGTTGTGCTTCCGTGCCTTACTCCGATTTCATATGAGCTATATTTTTATGTGTACTAACTCTTCATGTTTTATCTTATAAGTACACTCAGTTGGTTTAGAACACATAAGCATTGACTAACCTCTTATGCTGTCAGCTTTATGCTTATGTGAACCAAGCATGATCGAAAACCTCAACTCATATCTTCTGAATCTAAGTGTTGTCATCAATCACCAAAAAGGGGGAGATTGAAAGCATCTAGGCCCCGGAGTTGGTTTCGGCAATTGATGACAACGCATAATTACCATGACTAACGTGTGTTTTGCAGAAACGTTGGTAAGTTAGGTCATGGAGATGATAACTGCTTTGGGCAATATGGTATTCATGTCCCTTGATGAAATTCGTTTCAATTTTCAAAGGATCAATGATTAAGATTAAGGACGGTTAGTTCCGGATGTCAAGGTGTTGAGTTACATCTGGAATAGTCGTTAGGATCTTTGTTTCTTCCTTTAACCGTACTATAAAGGGGGGCATGAGTGAGTAGCTTGACCTAGGTGAGTCTTATGTTTAGGTGTGGTGCACACTTGTTAAACTTAGCACTAGGTAGCTCGAGAAAAGCTCAGAGTTCAGTTGGAAGCAACTTGGTTCAAGTTGTATCGCGTTTAGAAGACGTTTGAGCCGTTTACCTATGACCGGACGCGGTCCTAGTCATGACCGGACGCATCCGGTCAGTACTAACACTTCACTGCGGTTTCAACTGATCGATCGGACACGGTCCTTGAGAGGACCGGACGCGGTGGTCAGTCTGACACGTGTTCCAGAGGGTAAACAGCGTAATCGAACGCGACTGTGAAATAATCGGCGCATCCGGTCATGTTCCAGTAAGGTCCCGTGGTGACCTGACACGTCCGATCATCTATGATCAGACGCGGTCGTGCGTCAGGTCATTTTTCTAGTAAGCTCTTGCATGATCGGACGCGTCCGATCATCCCTGATTGGCGCGTCCGGTTATCTCAGACCGGCGCGTCCGGTCATCACAGATCGGCGCATCCGGTCACTCAGCGCAGTTTTCGGTTTTTGACCGTTACACCTGACCGGCGCGTCCGGTCATGTCGACAGGCGCGTCCGGTCAGTACGCGTTTTGCTGATTCGAAAGGTAACGGTTGGATTTGTTTGAGGGGTGTATAAATACATCCCCTCCACCTCTTTTAGAGGTCTCTTGCTCATTTGTTCAACTGAGAAACACCTTTGAAGTGCAAGGGAGTGCAAGAGTCCTAGTGAGGATAGAGATTTACGAATCAAAGTTTGAGAATCCTCTCTAGTGACAAGAGTGTAGCAAGTGTGCATCCATCTTCTCATTAGGCTTGTTGTGGTCAAGTGATAGTTCTAGCTTGTTACTCTTGGTGATCGCCATCACCTAGATGGTTTGGTGGTGATTGGGAGTTTGGTGATCATCCGACGAGATTGTGGGTGACCCAACTCAAGTTGTGAGCGGTTTTGGGTGATTCGCCGTGACGGAGTGTCGAAGAATCAACCCGTAGAGAGCACTTGATCCTTGCGCGGATCAAGGGGGAGCTACACCTTTGCGCAGGTGCTCCAATGAGGACTAGTGGGGAGTGGTGACTCTCCGATACCTCGGCAAAACATCACCGTGTTCCTAACCCTTACTTTCAAGCATTTACTTTCGTGCATTACTTTCATTGCTTGTTTACTTTCCTAGAATTGCCATGCTAGTCTAGGATTGGAACTTAGGGTGCAAAACTTTTATCGGTAGAATCACAAGGAACACTAGTAGGCACTAGGGGTGAAGTTTGGCTTGTAGGATTTAATTCTTGCAATTAATTTTTAGAAAAGCCCAATTCACCCCCCTCTTAGGCATCTTGATCCTTTCAAGGATCAACAAAGGAGTAACTACAACATTACAATATTTGTTACAAAACTTTACATCAGAGTGTGGAAGAATAACAACAATGAATTTATAAATCATGATTAAGTTAACTTTTTACAAACTTAACTTGTATTACGAAAGTCGAGTAGAACTACAGAAGACAACTTAGGTAAAACACCTAAGTCAGGAGAGGACAACCTGATCATATCGAGCCCACCGACATGACCTCGGTTAACAGTACCCGTCAGTACCTGCAACAGGGGTTAAGAAATCCTGAGTACTCAATTGTACTCCGCAAGACTTACCCGATGAAAAGAAAAGACTCCAAGGATATGCTGGCTTA
This sequence comes from Saccharum hybrid cultivar R570, assembly GCA_038087645.1. Lineage (NCBI taxonomy): Eukaryota > Viridiplantae > Streptophyta > Magnoliopsida > Poales > Poaceae > Saccharum > Saccharum hybrid cultivar. The sequence continues at coordinate 3,929,866 of JAQSUU010000449.1, forward strand.
AGGAAAGTAGTGAAGCTAGAAAAGAGAAGTTTTGCAGAAAAGCTTACTACCAGTGGATCCTTGTTTTCAAACTTTTAATTTAGTTTTGGCTCCAATTTTAGTATAGTCTAATTATAGCTAACTTTTGCTCCTATATCTATCTCAATCATAAATATAAACATTACACTTGTTATTCACTTCTTATCAAATCCTTTCTCATTCCTTCAACATATTTCATTTCTTAACTACGATGTTGGTGCAAGGCCAAGACTCCTTTCTCATGGAGTAACGACGATTCGAACCGCTTCATTTACCCAGCTGGGGCTTTCTAACCACACGACATATGTAGAACCGAATCTTGCATATATCAACTCTTACTTGGGTCGCCCAAAACCAGAATGTGTCCATCGTCACCCGAGAGCACAGTACTCCTCGAACCCGGCCCGATTCTAGCCCTGAGGGTACATGCTACTCTCGCCATCTCTCCACTCCCAGTGCGAGGTTAGACGTTCTCGTAATGGAATAGCTGAAGTAAGGCTTACCCAACATGGGTACATGGCTAGTACTATTAAAAACTCTTTGACTCGAGGGCCAACAACGTACGGTCCTTAATTGACACAGACGGGACCAACCACCAAAGACAATCCCCATGTCCCGTCCGATCTCAAGTTCATTTTCATATTCATTTCCACATGCTCTCATGACCTGTCATTAGGTCAGGAGAAGCAAGGAATAAACTTGTTCTTATGATCAAAGAAAACATTATTCGACTTCTATCGAAGTCTAAGCGTTACTAAGCATAAGAGATCGACCTACATATACTTGTGGGATATCATCTGGATATAAATGTAGATCAAGGTAATCATGCAGCAACGGTTTCAACCAACTCCTACTAACATAATGCACATTACACTAGACTTAAGGTGTAATAAAGTATTTATAAAATCAAAGAGTGGTTGTATGTCTGTGGCTTGCCTGCGTTGCAGCGGTGATTAGTTCTCGTAGAGGTCAAGTTTGACACCAATACCACAGGTGGATCACCTTTTCCAAAGCTTGATCGACACGAACCTCGTCATCACTTGTTTACCACGAATCTTCTCACTCTCGTAGGCACTACACATATATAAATGATGCAATGCTTAACATGATGGAATGCATGCCATGATGCATGATAATGAACAAAGCATAGCATAAAAGGGACATTTAGAAAGGATAAATATTAGTTATCTACTTGAGTACAACTTTCCTTCGCGGTACAGTTGCAATCGAACAAAATTATTAAACAACTTTAATCACCTTAAGATGTTGTTAAGAAAACTATTTAACTTTACTTTTTACCCAAGAGGTTGCATCTAATAACAAGTAATTTTACCACAAGACCACTAAGTAGTAACATAAGTAAGTTAGTAAATATTAATGACCTAAGTTGATGACACTAACTAGTATTACAACTACGGTTCATTAAGTGGTTAACCCTAATGACTTTGATTAAGTACATGAAATATCATTAACAAATCCTAGTTAACAAGTTAATCGTAAGCTCAAGCAACTCAACAAGATGCCATGGATCATCACATTTTAATGATCCAAGGTCAACAAACAATCTAAAAGTCACACAAAACCCTAAATTATCAAGTTTAAACACATGTTTAATTAATTAATTAATTAAGTCAGAAATTAAGAATAAAATAAATTTTATCTAATTAAGCCCAAACTTTTTCTACAGATTAATCTTACCCTAAAACAGTACCCAAAATTAATTTCATGATTTTTGGACTTTTATTTCAATTACTAAAATTCATGGAAGCTGCATTTAATAATTAATTAAGCTAATTAAATAACTTATAAAAAGTAAATCAAATTGACATTTCATATTTTTCCTAAATAATACACATCACAGGGAGACTACACAAAAATTTTCACCATTTTTGGAACTCTACACAGTTTACAAAAAAAATAAATAAAAACTATTACTAATTGGCATTTTCAAAAAAAGAAAAACGAAAAACTTCAACGCGGGTCGTTTCCCTTCTCCTTCCCCTCGCTCGGCCCAGCCAGACGTGCGCGCGCGCTCGTGGTCACGGCCCACCTGTGCGCCTGCCTCCTCCCTTTCTCTCTTCATGGCCCGGCCCAACAAGCCGAGCCGGCCCAGCCCCTCCTTCCTTCCCCGTTCTCCTCTCCCTCCCTGCTTCCCGCGGACCGACCATGGTGGCACGGCGGCCGGCCGTGACCACAACACCGGTGACTCGACGCTACCAAAATAACCCAACCACCATGACCAACATGACACCACGAACTTCCCTAGACACTCTACTCGATATCATACACCCCGGAGGGAGCTTCACCCCGGCCATGGCGGCCCGGATGCGACGGCACAACGTCGTCCCGACGAAGACAAGCAGGAAATAGAAAATTGCCAAGCGCATAAGCATCACGAGCAAGAGGTGATCACAAGGGAGCTAATAGCCAAGCCAAAGGCTCACCGTACCGCCTTGCCCACGGTGAGGGTCACCGTGGCGGCCATGGCGAGTTGCCGCGACGAGAATGGCTCACGCGGATGATTGCGGCGGTGCGAGGCGAAACCAGCAGGCTTAGGCGATGCGCAAAGTCGAGGCGAAGCCATGACCAAGAGGAATTAGGAGGTGGTGTTACTGCTGCGGCCAATTGCGCCGGCGGGTGGAGGTGGCCAGCGGTGGCACCGAAGAGAGAAGAAGGCGAAAACAATGACGACAAGGGTTTTATAGAGTTGGTCGAGCAACGTGGTGACGACACGCGGGCGAACTGGCTAGCGCGAAGCAGCTGCTGGCGGTCACGGGCATGCCTAGAAGATGACCGAAGGCCGCCGGCGTCGGGCAGGAGGTGGCACCCGGTGGTTGGATGCGATTTTGAAAAATTTACAAAACTGCCACTGACTCCATTTTGCAAATTACTTTCAAATTTTCTATAAAAGTTGAAAATCTATAAATACAAAAGTTGTTTAATTTTCAAAGTTCTACAACTTTCTCAATATAAACATTTTCCAATTCTGCCTAGATTTTGAAATTTGAATTTGAATTGAAAAGGGGATATTTTCTGGAAATCTGTAAATTCAAAATTACTTTGAATTTTGTATTGGAACTTTAAAAACTTAAAATACCAAAGTTGTACATCTAGGTAAGACCTACAACTTTGCTATTCAAAACATTTTCAAATTATGCATCCATTTTAAAATTAGATAGGGGAGATGAAAAGGGGTCAAATTTGAGATTTGCTTCTTTTCAAAATTACTCCACATTTTACACTAAAACTTTTAAAACTCACAACACCAAACTTGTAGCCCTTGAAAAGATCTACAAACTTGGTTTTAAACTTTTTCCCAAATTTTGCTTAGATTTTGAATTATTTCAAAAGGGGTAAAATTAGGGTTTTGGAATTTAGGGTTTTGAATTCAATTGATTATTCTTTTTAACTAAAACTTGATTAATCCTTTTAACCCTAATAAAACATTATTTCATGTGACAATCAACATGGCATTATTAACATATTAAGCATGCTAGTAAAAAACAACCTATCACATTAATATTGAAACATGTGAAACATTTCAAGTACTTTATTTGAAACATAAACAACATTAGAAACTTACCATGCTATGCATGAAACATGTGCAACATTGACACGTAATAATGTGACATGAAATGCTTGTTTGATATGATAACTGATGCTTATGCTCTAATTATGCATATGATTAAATTTTAATTTTTTTAATATCCGGGATGTTATAGGCATGGCCTGTGTTTTGATCCCATCTGGCTTCGTTGTTGGACCTTGGTTGAGATTGAACGTACCTTCACATAATTGCCGGATAACTCGTTCCAACTGTGAAACCAAATAGCTCGTTTGAGGTGGGTGTTGGACCGTCAGCATTGGTAGGAGGAGAGTATTGAAGGAAGGGGACTGGTCCAAGACCATGTTTACTACGGGCTACGGGCTTCGGACAATTCATGTAAGGATGCAAGACCATGATTTTTGCGAAACAATCCAAACTCACCATCAAATAGAGTAAACGGTGACTCATGCAAGTATTGCTAGCTCGTGGGGGTGTGTGATACGGGCTTTACCCAGATGGTGTAATCGATTCAAATCACCGTCTCTCCCGGTTAGTGAGAAACTTGTTCACTGTCCAGCAGTCGTAGTAAATACTTGGCATATGATGTTGGCAATTGAATTATGATTGCTTACTATTCTCCATAAATGGGTACTATACTTATGATTGGCTATTATGATCTATAATTCAATCATATGGTGTAAGATAGTGCTAATGTAGTCCTAAGTAGCTCCAACTAAATCTTGCAGCTAAAATTTGAAAGTAAAGATTACATCAGTAAGCTCTTTTGAAAAGTGTTGCTATCCAATTTACACTACCATATATATCCTTACATATCCTTGGAGTCTTTTATTTTGTTCCCTGTCGGGTAAGTCTTGCTGAGTACAATTGAATACTTAGGGTTTTATTCCCATCATTGCAGGTGACACTTTGTATGAAGGTTATTGTATCACTTGCTTTAGTCCTACGGTGGACATCGATGAGTAAAGGCCAACGGGCATGGCCATGTTCCATACTACTTAACTATTCTTTTGTTGGAGGTGTTTAAGTAAAGTGGCAATGTATTTAGACTTATGACAAGAATGTAGTTTTCAAAACTATGTTACTCTCTTTTATCATATTTGAATTCGGTATTGTAATAAGTATTGTAAACTCAGTTTGTGTCCTAATCTTCCGCTGTGAACTCTATGTAATATGATGTATGTTGTTTCCCTTAATCATGTACGATCTTGGTTGTGAAGTTGATTTATTGAGACCCTTCGTGGTACTCAGCGGACTACCAGATTTATATAAGTGATGGTATGCGTGTGTCAACGTGTTTAATGGGGACCGTCATACCTAATATTGTATGAATTGGGCGGTTCTGTCACACAGTCAGTGTTGCATTGTGAAGCGCATTTTTGGCTTTCGACCGGATGCGCAGGGCTTGCGTCCGGTCAGGGGGTGACATACACTGATGTTGGGCTAACTCGCGAGGCAGAGAAGAACGAACACTACGGTGCGTTCGGTCATCAAAATCCTTCTCTAGAACATCTCTAGAAGTGACCGGACTCCGTGTTGATGGAGCGTCCGGTCATTCCCTCGGCGTGTCAGGTCAGTGGATCAGGGGCTCGCGCGCGTGAGCAAACTGTGTGAACACCGGTGCTTCCGATTGCCTTCAGCGGTGCGTTCGGTCTCACTTTAACAACGCAGCTCTGTGTTTTGACCGTTGGAGATGTGCGGCGCTCTTTGAACGCGGGGGATGCGTGGCAACGGATGCGCGACGGTACGCTAGGGCGTCTGCATCCGGTCGCCTCGCGGAGGCAGGCACCAGGGGGCCAACGGCTCTTTTCGAAGGGGCTCCCTATTTAAGTCATGTGGCCGGCTCTTGCTCACCCTATTGACCATTTGCATTGACATAACAACCTTGTGAGCTTAGCCAAAGCGCTTCCACTCATCTTCATCATTGATTTATCATCTTTGTGAGATTGAGAGTGAATCCAAGTGCATTGCTTGATTGCATCTAGAGGCACTTGGTGATTGTGTTTCGCCGTGGGATTTACTTATTTCTCTTGGTGGTTGCCACCACCTAGATGGCTTGGTGCAGCGAGGATCATTGAGCGAAGGAAGGTGCTTGTCTCCGGCTCCGATCGTGGTGATTGTGAGGGGTTCTTGACCTTTCCCTGGCGGAGAGCCAAAAGGTACTCTAGTGGATTACTCGTGGCTTGTGTGGTCCTCATCTTGTGTTGGTTGTGCGGCACCCGAATGCGGGTTAGGCGTGTGATGCCTATTAGCGCGTGAACCTTCAAGTGGGTGAATCGCCACAACGGGGACTAGCTTGCCGGCAAACAAGTGAACCTCGGTGAAAAATCATTGTGTTATCTTGTCACCGGGATTTCATTGGTATTCATTGTGATTGATTGATCTTCTCTTGCCACGGTGGTATAAACATCATCCCCTCTCTTGTATTTACTTTACTAGTGTAGCTAAACTCTTTAATGTAATTAGTTTTGAGAGCTAGCTTGTATTTTGTCTAGTGGTTAGTGAGACTCTTTAGTTAGTCTTTAAGAGCTTACTAACTTAGTGGTAGTGATATAACCTCTTGTGTGTGAAATAGAGATCATAGCAACTAGAATTGTGGATAGGAAGCTTGCATTTTTAGTAAGCTAGTGCAACACTCACTTCGCCGTTTAATTGACTAACCACTTGGCTTAAGTGTTGTTGTAAATCTTTTAATAGGCTATTCAACCTCCCTCTAGCCATTAGGACCTTTCACACGTTTTAGGATAAACTTTGGATGTTTGCACCAAGTAGAGATGTCACCATGTTGACGAGCGGACGGGTGATGTGTATTTTACATACCACAGTAATTTGCTATAGAGAATTTATATTAATTAAAGGTATTATTGTTGGAATAAATTGTTATTTAATTTGATACATTGCGATCGCTAACATTGATGAATTAAGAGAAACGGAAAGAGAGGGATTCGAACCCTCAATAAACAAAAGTCTACATAGCAGTTCCAATGCTACGCCTTGAACCACTCAGCCATCTCTCCTACATAATCTTATTATGAAAAATAAACTAAGTGAATAGCAAGTTTTTGTATTCCTGCAGTACAGGTACAACCACAATGGCTCGGGAATTCCATGGCTCTATTGGATTGGATGGAACAATTCCTTTTCATCTAAGTGGAAGGATCTTGTATTTTTTTACTAGGAATTCCGCTCCCTCGAAAAGTTTTTCTTTGGGGAAATCCAAAATAAAAAGAGAATGGAAGAATTCTTCTTATTCCATAAGAAAATAAAGGAACCCTATAATTCTATTTGCATAAGGTACATTACGCCATACAATCTAAATATAAAAGGGGTATGGGGCAATTAATTACTTTGAAAACGCAAAATAGCTGATGAGCAAAGTTGTTGTTGAGAAATAGGAAAGTGAAATGAAATCCAGTCTTAGTCAAATATTTCATATCTCTTCTTGTCCAAACAGAAGAAAAAGGAGACAATTTGAGCTGAGCGAAAAATCCATACCTCTCTTATCCATTTAGAGCATATGGATCGATTTATAAGAATCGAATGTTTTGTTTTTATGTTATTTTGTGATAGAATGAAAAGAATTCTATATAGAATGGGTTGAGAATTATGCCTAGATCCCGTATAAATGGAAATTTCATTGATAAGACCTCCTCGATTGTAGCCAATATTTTATTGCAAATGATTTCGACAACCTCTGGGAAAAATTGACATTTACTTATTATAGAGATGGTGCGATTTGACTCTTTTTTTAGCCCTACCTATATCTCATTCTTACTAGAAAGAGAGAGGGTTCGCATAGAGAGAACAAAATCCGTGCTTGGGGAAGGTGAGGTGAACTAACAATTCCTTCTATCATGTATCCTCGATCGATGTGGCCTTAGATGCTTCAATCGTAGATTTGAGTATTGAGCGAAAGGTTACACCTATAGGATAGGTTCTGTATTACAGGCCAATCTGACTCTACTAGTATCAATAGGCTGCATAGGGGAGAAAAGTACTACACCACGAAATAGGAATCGATAAGAGTAAAACTTTGTTAGAAATTAGCCTTTTCTGATCGGTACCAGGGTTGGGAAGAATGGTTAGGATAACAAACAATCATCAAATTTGTACTTTAGATACCCTTATAACTAGATACCCTTATAACCATCAAAGGTCGTTCCAGCAGATAGGGGGCTTGAGCCCCCACACTGGATCCGCACGTGGCCCATGCTGGCGGCAAGTGCGGAACAAGACTCCAAGCATGGTGGGTTTACCATTGCAAAAAAAAAGGTTAACGAATAAAAATTGACTGCTAAGCGAGGCGTAAGAGGTGGTGAACAGGAAAAAAAATTGGATGGGCGATGGGTCCGTTGCATCTCGCGTGCGACCCCCCTGGCTGATGGACGCCGCGTGTACGGAGACTCCGTCAGACGGCAGCTGTGCAGGATCTCTGGATTGCAGAAAAACCAGATGGCTCGGCTCCAATTTGGCTCGGCTCCACGAAGTCTTGTATTCTCATGTACGAGACATGCAAACAGATCGAGCCGTAACCAGTGCGGTTGTTGCACGCCGCCGTGGCGCCGTCGTCGCTTCCATGAATGAAGCAGCCTCCATGGCAGGCAGGTTGGTGGTCAGGTGGGTGCAGCGTTCGACGATCTGCTGCTGTGTTGCACGGCGGTGAGGCCGCCGGCGCCTCCTGAGATGTGTGCAGTCTCCATGGCGGCAGCCAGGTGGCCGCGGCTGCTCGTGGCAGATTTGGACGACCTGCGGTTGCGTGGCACGGACGCGAGCCCGCCGTCGCCTCCGCCGTGGCCGCCGTCTCTGTCGGCGGGTAGCGTCTATATACTCGATAAATAAACTACGGAGAAGCCCACCTGAGCCAAGGAGCCGCGGTGGAGCCGAGGGGAGACGTGCGCCCTGGCCGTTTGATTAGAACCGGTGCCACGCGGCGTCCATCAGCCAGGGGGTTGCACGCGAGATGCAATGAACCCATCGCCCACCTAATTTTCTTCCGGTGAGCAACCTCTTCCCCTGAAACCCACCTGTCCATCAATCAATACTCTGTCTCTTGAACCAAACAGTAACTAGAGACAACATGTAGTTTTGCAAGTAAAATTCTAAAAACTGCCTTTCGGCTCTTGTTTGTGACTACAACCACATTTTTCGGTAAATCGAAGCAAACTATCATCCTGGGAAGAAGTAAGTAAAAAAAAAAACAAATTCTGCATAGCACTGCAGATATTTTCATCACCCAGCAGAAGCACTAACGAAACACACCGGCCATTTAGTCATTCAGGACAATCTAAGCTATACACTTTATCCAACCACCATGTAACTTTCATCCTCCACGGTGTCCACGATGGATCAGGCCGAACCTCACATAGTTCACTCGTTTTTTTATATGGATGCCATCCTGTCTTGTACCTGAACTCGGGGTTTTTTTTTGTTGGGGGGTGTTCAGAGATTTTCTTTAGTTTTCCTGTATGAAAGAAAACAAAGCTGAAAGTAGGTAAATATATTACAAAAAAATAAAAAGACAGAAAAACCATCAAACTTGAAACGAAGACTGGAATTAAATAAGCAGTTAAAACTTAAAGCAAAAGCAAAAGTTTAGCCGATCAAACTAAAAGGCAGCAAGATTTATGTACAAGAGAATGTTGGCGTCCGGTGTTCAGCTTGACACATTTTTCTAGGACGCGTCCAAGAGAACATGCTCAGTTATAGCAGCTTATATGACCACAATTTATTGGATATATACAAATCCAAGCGAACTATCATCCTGCAAAGTAGAGGAGTTGGGTTTAAAGATCAAATTTTGCAGAACAATGCAGATATTTTCAACCCCACGCACTCGAATCATAGACAGAACAATCTAAGCTAATACACTTCAACTAACCACCGTCTAACCCTCATCCTCCATAGATGTTTTTTTGGTATTTCTTCAGGATGTCCGCAATGCATCCGACCGGATCTTTAATATTAAATTTAAAAAATGAGCTTGATAGCATCCCCAACTCTTCTTTAGACTTGTGGTACCTGAGTTCACTCTTTTTTATATATAAGGCCTTGTTTGGATGCAGGTGTGTATCCACCTCAATTCACGTGTGTTGAAGTGGATTAGAGTGTTGGAGTGGATTAGAATTGAACTTATAATTCCACTTCAATCTACTTCAACACATGTGGATTGAGATGAATACATGTGCATTCAAACAAAGCCTAAGGGGGGTGTTTGGAACTGCTCCGCTCCACTTTTTTCAACTCCGCTCTACTTTTTCACCTCCGCTCCACGTTTTTTAGCTAAACGGTTTCAGCTCCACGCACTCTATTCGAGAAAAAATGGTGAATGTGTGAGAGCATCTAAAGAGGTGTTCCACAAACTCTATTTTTTTTTGTCGAGCTGCTCTACAGACTACAGTGGAGTTTGTGGAGGACCGTAGTTATTGATCATCACATCCCATTCTGTACCTGGACTCGGGAGAGAAAAAAATCTCGCCGGCCGGCGGCCACGCGTGTCCTAGGTGTCCGGCCATCGGGCACGGCGACGATCGAGAATACAATCCGGAGGCGGCGCACCTGCAAACGGACGTATTCCTTCGCTTTTAATCTAACGTGGACACCGGCAATGCTGGGTTGGAGCAGCTCGCGGCGGCGGCGAACCGGGGTCCTGGAGGCCTCGCCGGCCGGCGAATAGCCAATAGCCCAACACGGTGCAACCTGCACGCTCGATCGGTACACGCTACGCTATCGACGCCGCTGGTAGTGATTTGATTTACCATGCAGAGTTGGGATCATATGGCCCATCGGATCAAGTGTGCTACACGGAGGCCTAGTTAATTTTTAAGGCCCAAAACGGCCCGTAGGATGACGAGAAGCAGTTTAACAAGTTATGCTTAGAGTTTTATCTTAAGATCATATCCGTGCGTTCCAGCAGAATAAAAATAATGCCCGACCAATCTCAGCACGGGCTTAGCGATGGCCATAATCGAAGTTGACGGACACACAAGTCAACACTTCATCCACTTGGGATTTGACGGCAACTACGACGGGGTTGAGGACATCAGAGTGGAGCTAAGTGTGTTGTCAGACGCCAAACAGTGTGTGGAGCACATTCTCCTCCTGAAACCTGAGCAACGAAGAGATCATCAGGAGCTCGCATGAATCACCATGAGACAATGGCGAAATAAATGGAGTGCCCCCCCAAACGGTGTGAAGAATGTAAATGTCGATGGTGGTTTCATCAAGCAAGGAAGCTAAATCCGAGACGGAGAGGAAGAGACGATCCAAGCTGGTGCAGGGAAGACATCACACGTGATGGGAGCATGGCAAGCAGTAGAGCCGGTAACCGTACGTTGCAAGTGTTTCAAACTCACGTGTACAAAACACAGGTGAAATTTTAGGGATAGACGCTTGCAACATATACGTGTACAACAATTACAACATATGCAATATCTCAATCTACTTTTGCAATATCTGCATGAAACAATTGAAACATACATATGAAACAACTAAAACACTTGAAAAATAAGCTTGCAACATGTCTGAAAAAACGTATAGAAACACTTGAAACACAGCATCGTCGTGCGGCCATGACCTACCTGGTGGGGAATTGCGGTGGTGCAGGCCTCCCTTTGCTGCCGACGGCGCGAGGTGGATAGGGGCGCAGGCGCAGGCCTCCCCTGCTTCCCTTCCGTGACGGGCGAGGTGGATCGGCGCGGCGTTGGACGGTGGCGCTCCTGATCTCGTGCTGGCACGAGCTATCGCCGCTCCGGTGGAGAAGGCTGTGACGAGTCCGGCACGAGTTGTCGTTGCTCCGGTGGAGAAGGCAACCAGCGAGCTGGAGAAAGGCCGCGACAGACCGGAGGCTTGGTGGAGAGGGAGGAAGGCAGACAGTCGAGAGGCGCGATGAAGAGGGATCAAGGCGGGCGAGCGTGCTCGGGTATGGTGAAGATGCTGGCCGTCGAGCCCCCGGCCACCGTGGAGAACACTAGGGTGGCGCGGCGGAGCGCGGCCGCTCGAGCTGCGGTGATTTTTTTATGGAGAATAGAGACAGCGGGCTGAAGTTAGGGAGTTGTGGACGAGAGGTTACGACTATTAGGCCATTGAGCTGGTGTTGCGGATCACGAACAGGAGGATCGGATGTTCTCACCGTAGCATTCTCGATTAATAAAATGCATGCTTCCCTGCCCATTTGTCTTTATTTTCTGTTATTATTTTTATCTTTTATGTCCATACTCTCGTCCCAAACAATAATATTTCGATTAATACTCTCTGCCCTAGAAAATTAATGTTTTAACTTTTATAAAACTAGTTTGGGCCATATAAGTTAAGATAAGATCGTGGTATGTCTGCCTCCATGCATTCTCTCTCTTTTTTGCAGGTATCATGTCTATAACTCTAATCCTGAGCCAAGCTCAGGCACCAGAGCGTAGCTCCGCGACACCGCCGTCTGACCCACGCCCCTTCCCGCCCAGCCGTCAGAGCCGAGCATCACCAGGACCGCCGCCCACCCTGGCATCAGCCGCTGGCCACACCTCTCACCGCCCTGCTCTCCCTGCCCCCATCACCGCGACGCCGGAGCCGCGCCACCCGCCCGGCCAGCCCGCGCCTGGGAGCGCGGCCGCCGCCTGCCGGACCGCCCGGCTTGGGCCGGAACCCAGGGCCCCGCCGCCGCATCTCTATCTACTCTGTTTCCCTCTCTCCCTCTCCGCTATCTATGCCTCTCTCTTCTCTGCTGGAAACAGAGGACGCGAACGGGATGAAGCTGCAGCGCTTGACCCAACTCCCTCTCTCTCTCTCTCTCCCTCCTTCCCACGTCTCTTTCTTTCTGACCGCACACAACGAATGGGAAAAAGGCAAGGACGACCGACGCCCGACGGCATCCAATGCCGCACCCTCGGCCACGTCGCTCGGTCCAACTAGGGCGCGACACCTCACCCCTTGGGACCCACATGCCGGCCACACTGCCTCCACCTCCTCCCCTCCTTTTCTGTGTGGACGCGGTTCACGTGGACAACAGAGAGAGCAGACAGGTCCATGGTACAGTTAAAGCTACGTTCAAAAAAAAAAAAATCCTACGTCAACCCTGCATCCTTCGCATGTCTATAGACTACGCATGCCTTCCAATTAATTTACATTTCCTGCAATATGATACGTTTCACAACTCAAATACCTACAAACACGGCCATGTATATCTATCTTTTTTACATATTAGTGCAACAATAAAAAAAAATGGTTCTCAAAGATGGCCGGCCTGCCTCAATGGTCCAAAATCGGCCGGTAAGCCTCTTTTCCTTTTCAATGGTTTAATCTTTTCTTTTAAAACTAGAGACCTCTCAAAAATCATATAAAATCACAAAAAAAACATAAAAATACTAAACCACTTTTGTTGAGTTTATTACGACCAGATCTATACATTGAACTTAAAATATGCTTTAGTGTATTTAATTCGGTATAATAGTAGTTTTATGCTTTTCTATGATTGATTAATTTGTAGTTTTCACCACATGTAAACTAAAAATATCTCCACTGCCTTAAATTCAATATCATATATCCTTTCTCATGATCTTTGGTGCCCAATTAATTTAACACTAACCCAAAAAATAAATATTGTGTACATGCTTAAACATAAAAAAGTGAATACATATGATATAGGATATTCCGTACATTCGCATACGCGACCACATCATGTCTCATACATAAAAACTTGAAATGAATATACACAAACAAAATAATATACTACCACTATACAGGTACATATAGCCTACGGACAATCACCCGAATCTAAAGTAGCAAAACCCCCCCCCCCAAATTATACATCACTCCTTCATAAAAAAAAACAAGCAACAAACAGGTCATGACGACATAAATGAATGACCAAACTAGCTCAAAATGGTAGGCACTCCACGCAGGCGCGCGGCAACGCCGCGCGTTGCTTTCTAGTGCATGCATGAATCGCCTTCAATAACGAGATACATGGATAATTTCAATTAAGCACTAATTTTTTTGAGGCAAACAAGAGGGGCAAAGCACCCCTACTGAAAATTTATTAAAAAAAAGCAAGTACAAAGCACACAAAGTTAAGCACTAATTTATCTTAAATTAAAAATATTAAAACATCAAAAATTTGGGACATATATAGGATGTTGCAAGACGATGAATTTCAGAAGGTAGATAGACATGAGCCGATGCTCCACTCTACATGAGACGGTTGTGCGGCGGACTGGCATGCATGGCCTTTGCGCCGATTACTGCAGGGGCAACCGCGGCGGCGGGCACTTGGGGTCGCAGCTGTCGCAGTTGGCCTGGCACTGTTTCCGTGAGTAGTAGCAGTAATCTCCAGTCTCGCAACAATAGCAGTCTCGTTTGCCACACAGCTTTAGGACACAAAATATCACCGTGAACTTGCTCCCATCGACGACCGCGGTAGTAGTAGCATTATCGCTTGGGTACCTCATTGGAATTCCGACCTGATCAAGTAGCCCTCGACGACCTGCAAATCAAATTCATAGATACACATGGCATAAATGACATGCAGAGACCAGCAAAGGTTGTCATCTACACGCTTACATTGTGCAGGTGAAGCAAAGAGCACGACGAACAAGAACACGGCCGCTGCCAGGCCGACGCTGAAGCTCCTGGCCGCCATATTATTGGATCCGATCCTTTCGATAGGGAGCGACGTATATTAGAATGTTTGTATATGGTGGTAGTAAAGCTAAGCAAGGATCGCTTGGGTTTTATATATAGGGCAGATGCATGAGGTACTAGTGATGTATACATGGAAATATAAACAGCCTTTGCGATTTTGATTCCCTCTTAATCTTCAGAACGAAAATTTGATTCCTTCTTGGCTCTTTGCCATGTATGTATATATATATACAAGGAAAAGTGAACAGCCTTTTGCGATTTTGATTGATTGATTCCTCTGTTTCCTCTACTCCTACTTCTTTTCTCGCGTCAGGAAACAACAAATACAAATCGTGAATGTTCTAATTTCCAAAAGAAAACGGAAACAGCAGATTTCCTTATTTTGGTTTGGGCCGAGCTTTAACGAGGCCCACCATGCTACGTCGCCAGGGCAAAGTGTGTGTTGGAAACCTAGATTTATTACCTGCGTGTGGTGGAGTCACGGAGGTATAGGAGTCCATCTCTAATAAGGTGACACAGAATTTTGATTACCTGTGTGGGTGTCCATATACAGGGGCGGAGACGGGGGGCGGTGGCCCCCCCTAATCATGCACAATTTTTATTAGTACCTCTCATTAGTTCTTACATATCACTAGAAATTAAATAAACAAGCCTTCTTAGTCAATTCTAAAATGTATTTTCAAATAAATCTCTTAATTGTCTAATGTTAAGTGTCTAAATATAGTAAATATGATGGTATCGTTGACCTATGAACAACCTTTTTATTTTCAATTTAGACATTTAGCATTTTTCTAAATAAAAAGATTAATAGCATCTCTATGAATTTGGTATAGTTTACTTGCAAAACTAATAGATCTAGCAAGTTACCAGAAGAAATAGGAACCTTAAATTTTGTCCTTCTCCAATAGTCTCCAATAATAGCTTCCAAACGATTTTGCATGGGAATCCCACACTATTTTTTTACGAACTAAACCCTTTTTTAATAGTTTTTTTTTGTCTCTTACCGCTTTCTCATGCGTCCAATTTACATCGATCTCTAGAGAAAAATGCTGAACAGGGAGCGAATACGGAGTTTCACTTGACTGCAGAAACTTACACGTTGTAGATGATATTTAGTAACTTTTTATTTTTAAGGAGCCCTTTTACCGAACAGCTGGAGGACACTTTTTTTCTTTTTCTAAAAATCCAAAATGGGAGTTGTTTTACAAAACTTCTGGACATGCTCTAAAGACAATTTATTATAATTTTTAAGCCAACATCAAAATGATAATTTTTAAACTGACATCAAGATTTGATAGTTTTCTGTGGACATTCGATGACCCCCCTATATCTAAATCTGGCTCCGCCCCTATCCATATATATATATATATATATATGTAAACCAAACTAAGTATTTATAATAAATCAGCTAGATATGACTCAGACACGAAGCTACCTTGTAGCCGAAATATATATGTGTCTCCGTCTAGCCACAAACATAAGGGATTCTAAAGTTTCCAATTTGTCCAGAAATATAAGAAATTCTAGGTTGCTACGCCAAGAACATTACTGACGGTTTAAAATGTATATTACCGGCGAGGAAATCAAACGGCTCCAAATTTAGAGTGAGTGGATAACATTGATGGCGTGTTATTCCCCGTCTCTATGCACACTAGAGACGGTTACTGAACAAGAAACCGTTTGTGATATGCACACAAGGCATTATTATAACAAAATGGCGCTAGACAATGGCAATTGGAACTGACTACCCCAAGGTTCACTTTCAAGATATATATCGAATAAGACGTCTAACCACTTATAGATATCTTCACTGTCGACCCCATCATCGTCGGTTGCTTAAGTTGAAAATTCGAAAATAATATTTAACGTTGCAAAGGGGCGCACCACTGCAATGGGCAACGGCAAATATTGCATTTATGTCACAATATCTCGAGCCTTTCCCTTGGATTAGCATCCTTTTACTATTAACAAATACGTAATTTCCATTGAATTAAATGAATTGATCAATCCTTCAGTTGTGCGCAAACTGGCACATTTTTGCCTCAATACATGGCGTAAAAACAACATGTTGAAGAGTCCAAGACTCTATGTGATCACCTCCTCTTATGAATTACTACTTATACCATACGCCACTTCTTGCAGGCTAGTCCTGGAGAAGCTGTGGCCAGCATGTCAGCAGCTAATACATCCTTGACATGCCAGATGGCACGACGCCAACGCTTCGGTGAGCGCCAGCGCCAGCGCCTACTGATGCCGTGGCAGCAGCAACAATGCCGTTAAGGGATCTTGTGTATATGTCGGTGTCAGTTGCTAGTCTATCTAATGGGTTATTATTCTTTGGTCCAGCTGGGAGATGGAAGGGGGGTGCTCTCATGTTCACAGCCACATCGGGCGAGCCTTTGCTGTTTGCATAAGCATAAGCCTGCTGCGACTGCAGTGTGTAACCTCCCATGGCCTGTGATGGGTTGGTACTGTCCAATCTTGCAGGCATTTGGTGGTAACCGTATGCTTGTGGGATTTGTTGATGAGGAGGATACCCTGAATTCATCACTGAGCCATTAACTCTTACTGATCCTGCTGGCAAATAGAAAACAATCTCAGAAAGGCGCCATCATAAGTCGAAAAATATCAACAAATCATTTGTAGTACTCCCTCCATTCCAAATTATAAGTGGTTTTGGCTTTTGTAGATACATAATTTTTGCTCCGTCTTTTGTAGATACATAATTTTTGCTCTGTATCTAAACGTAGTGTATATCAAGATGCATAGCAAAAAGCCAAAAACTATGTACCTAGAAAAGCCAAAACGACTTACAATTTGGAACGGAGAGAGTAACTTGTAGTAAGTGAACACAGAAATACCTGCTTGTGCTTGCAGTCCTTGTGGAGCCAGAGATGCCCTGGGAACATTTCCAGGACCACTTCCTTTCTCCCAAAGATTCTTACACGAACCATTAGAGACTGGTCTCACCTTTGATGAGGCAGCAAGAGGTTGTTCCTTGGCAGGAATTGGATTAGAGTGAACAACAGTAGTCCTACAAAATGAAGCTGCAGATTAGCAAAACAAAAAAAGCAAAAGCTTTCACTCAACTAAATTACAGTGACAAGAGGACGGCACAGACAAGTGGTCAAGTGGAGCAACTGTTTATGAACATTCTGAACGCATACTAATCAACTGTCAGTTTTGATTTCAGAAAAAAAAAAACATGACTTGTACCATGCCAGCAAAGCATTGTGCAGTTGACTTCAGAATTCGAGAACATGTGCACCTCGAATCCTAGAATATTGACACCGAGTACTGCTGGAAATACCTTTGCTCTTATCTTGCACTCAAGACCATGTATACGAACTTTGAAGTCATCCAGCAGAACGATTTATTTATCTTTGAAATTTGAACTCCCATGATCATCTAGCCTTGGTCACTTCACTCTCAGGTATCAACATCCTAACAACGAGCTCATACCCAACCCAGAAGATGACTCGTTTTTTTGTGATGAGAAGATGACTCTTCTTACCATTGGGCACTCAGGCCACAGGAAAGAACCTTAATATGGAGACAAACTAAGATGTACATGTACTTGAAAGTGCACCTCAAATCAGCCTGCGAATGAAATCAAGACTATGATGCCCTATTACCTGGGAAGGGATGCGTGTTTCCTGTCTGTTGGAACTGATGGGCCGTTACCACCACTCTCTTCAAGATGAGAAAACTGCTTCTTAAATTGATCAACAGCACTGCATAAAAATAGCCAGCAAGTGTTTCCATCAAAGGGTTGAAACGAACTGATACACAAGTAAATACATGCATGCGCAAAGCAACATACATGTGAAAACACAGAAAAGCTAAAACCTTGGGTAGAGAAAGGTTGTCCTCTCTGTGCCATTAATGTAGCTATTCAGCAATTGTGGGTGATATTCCAGTATCTCATGGAATATCAACTCTCTTATCTCTTCCTTTGACATTCTTTTGTGCTCAAAGTCAAATTCCACTTTTCTGATTGGCTGACAGGATGGTTCTCTTTCAACCCTGGAAAGACCTTTGAAGTATGGATCACGCAATGCCTGAAACAATACATACATTGAACGAAATGTCACAAATACTTAGGATTTCGAAGTAAGGTTGAAAGCAACATCACAGATCTAGTTCCATAGAGAAAAATTAGACAAAAAGTTTTAAGATGAGACAGCGGCAAAGGACTACCTCTTCTGCTGTTGGCCGGTCCTTTGGATCAAACGCTAATAGCTTTTCTAATAGTTTAAGTGCCAAAGGATCTGCACTGGGAAACTTCTGAGAAAATGGAACAGGGTCCTTCTTTCTCATGCTGCTCAAGTACCTTCTTGCTTTCTCATTCCGAACCTGAAAAGGAAAAAAAAAACAAGTTCAACTTTGGAGTCACTGAGCCATGAGACGAACTAAAAATAGAGTTTCCTTGGTTATAGCACTATACCCGAGAAATTGTATCCATTGACGGTGTGCCTAGAAGATCAGTCATCAAATCTAGCTGATGAACAACATTTTTACCAGGAAATAAAGGCTTCCCTGTCAACACCTCAGCAAATATGCATCCAATGCTCCAAATGTCAATAGCTGGTGTATACTGCATTTTTTGGGGATAACAACAACATAAAGCACATTCAGATTATAGCCAGTCTGGCAGCAATTTATATGAAAAGCAAAGCATTCTTAATAGTAAGAAATGAATTTGATCAGCAGGTTATTGGTTCCTATTTGTGCATAATAGGGAAAAAAAAAGGTAAATATCAATCAGATTGATCCATGCTTAAAACTAAACCACACAATGAAAATGGCATACAGAACCAAAAAGAACATTCATATCTGTACCTATAAAGGACAGAGTTTAATGGATCTCTCTCACGTGAAATTACTATGAGAATCGGAAAACATAAGCAAATAGTATTCTCAAATAATCATAATTGGTAATTCATATTATGGGACCATCAAACATTGCTTATTAGTTAACATAACAAGTAATGATATGTAACTAGAAAGGTCACCTTGGAGAAGAAGGATCCACAGAGCTCTGGAGCTCTGTACCACCTTGTTGCAACATAATCCTGCAGGGCATATGTATCAGTACACGACATACATTATATCTGAATCCAATGAAAAAAGAGCTGACTCTTTGTTTCTTACATACCGTCCAGAAGACTGTTGTTGGGGTATCATTGAATGCGACTCGGGCTAGTCCAAAGTCACATATTTTCAATTTGCAGTTAGAGTTTGCTAAAATATTCTTGGGCTTCAGGTCACGGTGATAAACGTTAGCTGCAATCATGTAAGTTCAGAATCAGCATAAACTATGGCTACAAAAGGTACACTATGCAATCAAATGCTCACTGTGAGTTGCAACGTAAAAAGAGATGAAAGGGATTATGACCAGCAATACATGACTGAACTAAAATGCACACTCCCATTTTTGGGAGATTCAGGGAAATGGCTGGCATAGACAGCAGGAGAGGTGTCATACCAGTATGAATGTATTTGAGGGCCCGAAGTAACTGATAGAGAAAGAACTGGTAATGCTCCTTGGTCAAGTCATCATTGGCCTTTATAACTTGGTGGAGATCAGACTCCATAAGTTCAAAAACAACATAAATATCCTTGAAGTCCTTCCTCGAGGGAGGTAACATAATGTGCTTGATCTCAACAATATCAGGGTGCCTTAGGAGCCTCAGAAGTTTGATCTCACGGAGGATCCTCGCGGCATCGGAGACGTGCTCAAAGATATTGTGTATCTTCTTGATCGCCACTCTCTGCCGAGTGTGAAGATCAATGGCAGAGCAGACAACCCCATAGCTTCCCTTACCAATGACTTCTTGGATCTTGTACCGGTTTGCATCCCCATACTCTGTGAAGAATTCGGCCTCTGCAGAAGTCTGCAACATGAATGGCGTAAACTAGATCAATGAACTGTTTCAAGAAATCCCCCACTGCAGAGGACTTGAATGCTCAATTTGGGAAACTGAAACGGGTCAGCAAACGGAAGAGGTTGCCAAACCATTGCAGACAGAACCTGTCATAAGGCAGTAACCGCGTGCACAAAAAGTAACAGTTTCCCGTCTCCTCGTGGGCGCGCCCGACGAACACCGCAAGCAAAGGGAACGAACAACTATGCGCGCCGACAGGAGTACAGGGCCAAGGCAACAGGCCGGCGTGCTGTTTAATCCGGGGGACAGATGGCATCTCGATGCGGCACGAAAAATGGTCAACTTTTGCATGTGAGATCAGAGCTGTCTGCAACTCACACCGTTCAGCTCACGCGGCATTTGACCTTTTCATTACATCATCAATTCAAAGCGATGTCCAGATCGAATTTAGACTCCACCAATGATATGAACACGGAAGAGTCGCGTCGAGTCGAGTCTCGTCAAAACTTTTAAACAAAACAGACATAAAAATTCAAAAAAAATAAAGAAAAAGTAAAGGCAAAGTAGAGGTGTTCCGTAAATTATCGATCGATGGCTCGCGCACTATCAGCAGCCCAGAACCCAAATCGACACGAAGCATAAACGCTAGCGCGCAGCAACATAACTTTTTTTTTTGAAACGTTCGCAAGCAACATAGCATAACGGCGAAATTTACGAGCAAGCACCAACAGGAAGCGGGAGGAGGAGAAGGAAGCGCCCACCTTGTTCCGCTGGTCCTGCTGCATCCCCGCTAGCCGGATCTCCCGCCCCACCGCCGGTGCCAAATGAAAACCCCGCGGCCCTCGCTTCCGCCGCACTCAGCACCCGCCTACGCTGCGGCGGCGGCACCGCCGGCCCTCGAGACGCCGCGCGCGGGCGGGATCAGAGGGCGAGCAAGCCCCCGAGCGCCCCAGGACGTGGGACGGTGGCCGCGCGGCGAAGGGGTCGCTCCTCCGCCCGATCTCGCCGCGCACCGCGTGCAGCGCCCTCGAGGATGGGAGAGAAGGGAAGGCAGGCAGGCGGAGCGGGGGAAGAAGGGAAAGGCGGAGGGGAGATTTCTTTCGTGTTGCTCGTGGCTTGTTGCCGTTATATGATGGGGGACCGGGCAGTGGGTGCGGGTGGGTGGCGTGCTGGACGCTTGCCCACCGTCCGATCTGCATCTTTGGGTGATCCATCCACCGCTCGTGCATCTACCGCCCCGCCTCCTTTGAGCTTACCAACGCCTAGCGGCTTTCGAGAACACGCTGTCCAGAAAAGACAAAACGTCTTGTAATTTGAAAAACGGTAGGAGTAGCAGTGATACCTTGAAATATATATACTTTTCTAGTCTAATTATTTGGTATAATAGATATTGATAATGTCTCCTACATAAATTTATAAAAGCTTGACTTAAAACAACTCTATAAACTGATAAATGAGGTTCAACGACAACATAAGGTCCTGCTCGGTTGGCTGAAAAAACGATTGATGCTGATTTGTTGAGAGAAAAAATACTATTATTTCGCTAAAACAGTACGGCTGATAAGGGCGTAAGACGGTAGGGCTATGATTCACTCTCCCCCCCTCTCTCTCTTTTATTCAAGGGCTATGATACATTCGGTGGCGTATAACCTAATGACACAGCACAACAACCGCAAACCGTCGCTGTAACAGATAACTAGTCTCTGTTGCGTTAGTGTCGGCGCATGACATTTGCGTCTGCACTCGCGATGGGTGTAGGTTGGGGTCTTCTTTACCAGGAGCACCCCGCACCCTGCACCCTGCACCCGTGGGTGGTGCTGGTCTAGTGTGTGTGTGTAATTAGGTGGCGGGCTCCTGTGATGGAATTGAAACGCCAACTAATAGCAAGCTTGCCTTCAAATCACACTTTGGCGACCCGTGTGCCCGTGCAACCAGCCGCCAATAACCTACTCCTCCTCCTCCTCGTCGGTGCTCACTGCTCTTGTGCCTGACGCGGTGACGCCGCGAGAGGGAGGGCAGGATCTGCCGAAACCCAACACGGACCAGGTACGCCGTACGCGGGACGGGCAGCAGCAGCAGCAGCGACACATGGGCGCCGCCGACCTGCGAGCGCTGTACAGCTACAGCACGTGCGGTCATTTGATCTGGGCATTCAGATTTCACGGCGACCCAGGATAACTGCCCGGAGATCGCACGGGGTCGTGGACGTACGTACGTATTTTATTTACTTATTACTGACCGCCGTGCCGGCCGGACTGCTGGTGACGTTGGCGGCAAAAATAGCAATCGTGCAGGCGTCTACCGGTCCTCGCAAAAAAAAAAAAGGAGAGGACGACCGGCCGTGACCGTCACAGGATCTGTTGGACGTCGCGTCGGAATGGCCCTCACTTCATCATCACCACAAAAGAATGGCCAGCAACACCGACCACCAGAAAAAGAAACCCAACCCAACCGAACCCAACAGAACCACGGGTTCAGGCTCCGCAGAGAGAGTCAGTGGCGAGTGGCGTGGCGCCTAATTCACACGGACGGACGGACCAGATAGCAGCGCACCACCACCACAGAAGACAGAAACAGAACAGGGATTCTGGCTGGCACTGGTAGGCAACGCGCACAGCCAGGCACCACAGAATCGGCATGACCATCAGCATCAGCTGATGATGGTGAGATCAACCTGCTCATGCATATATATATATATATATATATATATATATATATATATATATATATATATATATATATATATATATATATATATATATATATATATATATATATATATATATATATATATATATATCCCAGCAGTATATTCCACGATGACTGATCAGGACGTATTGCATGTATGTATATGAAGGGCCTGTTTGGTTAGAGGTGTTAAAGTTTAACAAATACTGTAGCACATTTGTCTTATTTGATAAAAAAATTTCAATTTTGTACTAATTAGGCTTAATAGATTCGTCTCGTAAATTACTCCTAATCTGTGCCGACATGCATGCAATTAGTCTATATTTAATACTCCATGCATTTGCCGCAACATTGATGTGATTGGAGTAAAACTTTAACATGTGGAAACCAAACAGGACCTAAATTATCAACGTCGTGGTCGTCCAAAACAGTTTCTCCTGTTCGTAGTTACAACACCAATACAACATTAGAACTACTGCGCACCAAGCTTTATGCTAGTGCCCAAAGAAATGGAGAACCAACTATACAATATACGCTGCCTGCCTTTTTTTTTTTCTATTTCACCTTGCAGATACGATATACCACATGACACCAGCTGCAGAAACAAAATGCTCCAGTTCCCACGAGGTTGGTGGGTACGCGGCAGTGTCGGTTGCACACTCGCATGTGATGCTTCTGCGCCAATCATCTCCCCCGGAGCCAACATGGTGCCACTAAACAACATGGATTCCGGCAGGAGTTGCTCTACATCCACATGGAGCCCCCCACCCCGGATCTTTCAGAGAACGAGAGAAACCGCGTGGAGCCGGTAAGCATACCTACTGAATCCGCTGCAGATTGTACTGCACCACCCTCTCGAGAGCGCTTCTGAACTCAGTCCTCGGAAGGCACTGCAGGCACTGTATCGCCAGCTCACCTTTCTCCTCCGCGAGCTCCTGCGCCCTCCTGATCCCGCCGCTGCGGTGGACGAGCTCGACCGCGGTCGCCAGGGACCCGGGCTCGCTGAACTCGGAGTCGATGATCTCACGCAGCCGTGGCTCGTCTCGCAGCGCGAAGATCACGGGGGCTGTCAGGTTTCCCTTCGCCAGGTCGCTCCCCGCTGGCTTCCCGAGCTGCTCGGCTGACTGGGTGAAGTCGAGGATGTCGTCCACGACCTGGAAGGAGAGCCCCAGGTTCCTGCCGTACTCGTACATCTGCTCGCAGATGGTGGTGTCCACGCCGCTGAATATGGCGGCGGACCTTGTGCTTGCCGCGATCAGGGAAGCGGTCTTGTAGTAGCTCTTCAGCAGATAATCGTCGAGGGTGACGTCGCAGTCGAAGAGTGTTGATGCTTGCTTTATCTCACCGCTGGCGAAATCCTTGATTACCTGTTAGCACATAGTTTTTTTTTCTCCCTTCAGGTAAACAAAGCGCGAACATTTTTAAAATGAAGAGATCATAGCCCGCTCAAATCCTTTAGTACCTGGCTGATGAGCTTGATGACTTCAATGTTTTCTAGGTTTGCAAGAAACCAAGAAGACTGTGCAAACATAAAATCACCAGCGAGCACAGCCACCCGTGTGCCATAGAGCTGATGGATTGTTTCTTTTCCTGCAAACGATCAAATCTAGTTTAGAAAAAATCGGTCAACTTATTGGTCTTGGTCCCCACACCAAACCATTACATTGTGAATTACAGTGAATAGCATTGAGCATAAAGGAAATAAAGATGAAGCTTCCTGTATCAAGAATGCAACAAGGCAATTAGCATTTACTAGCAAACAGAGGTAAACATGAAACACGGATTTCCAAACTAACCTATCACCTATGTCTCCAAAGTACATGGGCCAAGAATTTAGAAATACCATGGACAGCCATGCCCAGAAAATATTAAACAAATGTTTCCAAGAGGTTTTAAATAAAAAATAGCATGATGAAAAAAATGCTTTTTTATTAACACTGTACACTAAATCACTAGTAAGCACAGCTACCACACAGAGCTGATGGATTGTTTCCTTCCCGATCCAATCTAGTTTAGAATAAACCGGTCAACTTAATGATACCCTCACGAAACCATTACATTATGATGAAGTGAATACCACTCTGTGTAAAGGAATATGCTTCCTTCATTTCCAAAACAAAAAAAAGGGCTTCCTGTATCGCGGGTGCAACAAGGAATAGCAAAGAGAGGTGTAAAAGTGACATGCACTTCAGAATTTCCAATGTAACATATGTCTCCAGAGTACAAACGCAAAAAGAAAACAATAGAAGGTTGAAGTACAACCATCCACAGCCATGCCCAGAAAACATTAAACAAATGTTTCTAAGAGATCTTAAATAAAAATAGAAAAGAGCATGATGAAAGAACGGTTTTCTATGGACAATACGGCTGACTTGTTCCTGAAAAAAACATTTTACATACCTCTTCGCATCCCACTATCGTCTATGACATCATCATGTATTAGACTTGCAGTATGAATCATCTCTATGATCTCAGCCAAGCGCTGATGTTCAGTAGTTAGCTCCCTGGATTGCAAAACCAAAATATCTGTGTGTTTAATATCAAAAATCCTGATACAAAGTGGTAAATCTATAGCAGAGAAAGGAACTTACGACAAAGCAGCTAATTCAGCAGTTGCTCTGGACACCAGAAAAACTAATGCTGGTCTTAATCTCTTTCCACCAGCACCGAAAATTTGTTCTGCTGCAGAAACTAAAACTGGATTTTCTGCACCAACAAGCTGTTGAAGTTATATCAGTTATCACTGTGGCAGATAGGAGCTCATTAAGCACGAACTGCTAAAATAATCTTCAGCAGTCATGTGTACGACTGTTGCAGATTGCAATTTAGAGCAGGCATGTTATTTGATTTTAGGGACTGTTTGGATGACGCCCTGGCAGGCAACGTATCCTGGCCACAGGCACAAGAAATTGGACGCCTGGCGTCCTTGCCTGGCTTCTGAGTTGCCTGGCAGTCACCATCCAAACAGGCCCTAATGCTCTGAAATTTTAGGCCTTATTTATATGAAGAACAAAGATCTATAGATGGATTGTAAAGCTGTGATGTATCATCATATAGTTCAACAACAACAACAACAACAACATAGCCTTTTGTCCCAAGCAAGTTGGGGTAGGCTTGTATCATCATATAGTTCTTAAGGAATTTTTTTTTTGCATCCAGGACCAAAAATGTGTAGTATGAGCATATCGTCCACCTTTCCCAAAACCTTAAGCATTAAGGAGAGTTGCTGTGCAAGAAACTTATTATGTTGTCAAAGCTCAAGGCCTTAGTCCAAGAAGTTCTTAAGGAAAATATTTTTTGCATTCGACCAAAAATGTGTAATATGAGTATATCGTCCACCTTTCCCAAAACCTTAAGCGTTTAGGAGAATTGTTGTGTCATGAAACTTATTATATTGTCAAAGCTCAAGGTCTTAGTCCAAGACATGGAAATCGCCAGCGGTGGAGCTTGGACAGGAAAAGAGTGGGGGACAATATAACATGAAATGGAAGTGGAGGGGGGGCAGATTAGTACCTTGTCAGCGCTTAAATGAATGAAAATAAATACTCCATTAAGAATTTGTCTAGCTTAGGGGTGGCCATGGCCCTCTTTGGTCCTAACTAAGCTCTGCCACTGGACATCACAACTTTAGAAAATAATAATTGACTAATTGTGATTCACTTTGAGTCAATGTCATAGGCCTCCTAGATATGAGGAGTGGGGAAGCGCTGAAGTATGAGTGTGTGTACTTCTTACTTTCAGCCCTACTTGAGATTTAGTTGAATAGATGGATGCCTTCATTTGTTCTTCAGCTGCCCCTTTAGCCAAGCCTGCTGGCAACACCTTGGTATAAATTGGGACTTCACAATGGATTTCTTCCAGAGGATGCAGCAAGCCAAGGTCCAACATAACAACCCCTTTTTTATGGAGACCTTCATCATTGTCACCTGGCAGATTTGGAAGCAGAGAAACAACTTTATATTTGATAGAGGCTGGCCGTCCTTTGATTCTTGGAAAAACTCCTTCTATAAAGAAGTTAGACTACAGGCCCATAGATTCAGTTCTGTTAAGCGCTCTGTCTTCCTTTCTTGTACAGCTGCTCTAGTTTAGCTCTGCTGCCCACCTCAGGCATTCTTCACTTTTTGTTTCTTCTTGTATAGAATTGTGGGTGTTCTTTTTGTTTAATAAAAATTTACAGTGGGGGCCTCCCCTGCTGTATTTTCCGCTAAAAAAAAAACTTCAAAAAAATTCTCGAAGCATGTTAACATTGAAGAAACTAAAGGTTTGCAGAAAAGGACAAAAAGGGCAGTGGAAGATGTTATGGAGGCCACAAAAAATTGACAAGTTATAGCAAGCAGAATTGCAAACTCCACCGGCCACTTCTAGTGTTCTGAGTGTAGCGTCCACCTTTCCCAAAACCTTAAGCGTTTAGGAGAATTGTTGTGTCATGAAACTTGTTATATTGTCAAAGCTCAAGGTCTTAGTCCAAGACATGGACATCACCAATGGTGGAGCTTGGACAGGAAAAGAGTGGGGGACAATATAACATGCAATGGAAGTAGAGGGGGGGGGGGGGGGGGGGGGGGGAGGTTCAGATTAGTATCTTTTCAACGCTTAAATGAATGAAAATAAATACTCTATCATGAATTTTTCTAGCTTAGGGGTGGCCATGGCCCTCTTTGGTCCTAACGAAGCTCTGCCACTGGAAATCACAACTTTAGAAAATAATAATTGACTAATTGTGACTCACTTTGAGTCAATGTCATAGGCCTGGTAGATCCTAGATATGAGGAGTGGGGAAGGGCTGAAGTATGAGTGTGTTTACTTCTTACTTTTGGCCCTACTTGAGATTTAGTTGAATAGATGGATGCCTGAAACTAAACTTCAAAAAAAATCTCGAAGCATGTTAACATTGAAGAAACTAAAGGTTTGCAGAAAAGGACAAAAAGGGCAGTGGAAGATGTTATGGAGGCCACAAAAAATTGACTAGTTATGCCAAGCAGAATTGCAAACTCCACCAGCCACTTCTGGTGTTCTGAGCTCCAACTTGTCAAAATATGAGACCACTACATGAAGAAGATACATGTCCCCTTGAAAGGGATGGAAGCAGCTATTAATGTCTAATAATATATGTATTCCTGTCATTTTGCAGGCCACTTTCAAAGAGCCGGTGCAACCATGGAATTGGACAGTTGCTGATAGCATATGATGTTACTTATTTTACTTTGGAGTTTCATGAGAATATTTTGTCTTAAAGAAATTCCATGAACTAGGAACACTTGAGGAACATGTCAAAGACAAAACTTCGGAGGCCTGGTGGAGCCTAGGAATCATGAGGACTAGGGAAGTGCTCAAGTATTGATTGTACTTCTTATTTTCAGTTCTATACGAGTTCGAGAAAGAAAAAAAAAAATCAGCCCTGTTTGATATTTTAGTTGGATCGATGGATCCATGAAACTTTAAAAAATATATAAGTTCTCGAAGCATGTCAAAATTCAAGAAATAAACTGAAGTTTGCAGAAAAGGACAAAAAAGCCCAGTGGTGGAAGTTATGGAGGCCACAAAAAAATGACAAGTAAGAGCGAGCAGAACTGCAAAATCCATCAGCCCACTCTTGGTGTTCTAAGCTCCAAGTCATCAAGATATGAGACCAATGCATGAAGAAACACACATATCCCCTTGAAAGGGATGGAGGCGGCTTTTAATGCCTTTAGTCATCTCTGTATTCATGTAATCTTGCAGGGCACTTCGAAGATCAGGTGCAACCACTCACGGTGAGCATATGATGGTTACTTATTTTACTTTAGAGTTTCATTGAATATTTTACCGGAAATTCCATGAACTAGGAATGCTTGAGGAACATGTCAAAGAGACAAAGACACAGGCAATTTCAGATGATGTAACCCGTTAACATGCCGGTTATAGATTTGAAAACACATTCTAAAGAAACACCAAAGGAAATGTGCAGCCAAATGTAGAATATGAGTATGCAGTAATGACCTTCCCCATAAGTCGCAATCACAACTATATATGGTTATCAATTG
This sequence comes from Saccharum hybrid cultivar R570, assembly GCA_038087645.1. Lineage (NCBI taxonomy): Eukaryota > Viridiplantae > Streptophyta > Magnoliopsida > Poales > Poaceae > Saccharum > Saccharum hybrid cultivar. The sequence goes on from JAQSUU010000449.1 coordinate 3,958,677, forward strand.
CAATCACGAAAAAAAGAGAAACTTGACAATCACGGCGCATAGCCTAAACATGCACTCTTTTCTGAAAAGAAGGAAAGGGATAAGGACCCTAAACTATATGGCTTCTAGTTCTAGAATAAGCTCACCGATTTGAGATTGTTGTTGAGGTTGAGCAAGTCGTCCGAGACAACCTCGAGCAGCGAAGAAACAGAAATGCGTTCAGGGGCGCTTGCTGTTGTCACAGCAGGAATCGTCCGTGCGGGCACATCAACAGCCGCAGTTCCTGCACAGACACACCGGTAAGCACATCACTCCAGCACTGCCACTGAAACCAAGCTAAAGCACTCGGATTTTACACGGCAAGGCAATCAAGCTTAAGCAGCAGAAAACGAGAGAGGAGAGGAGCAGACCAGGCTGGGTGGTGGCCAGTGAGGCAACGAAGCAAACACATGGCGTGCGCCGCCGTCTGGTCGCCGCCCGCGCGCCGGGACAGCGGCTGCGGCAGGGGGCCACCAGCTGCCCCAAATCGAACGCCGTCTTGCTCATGGACGACACCCCTGGGCAGCTCAGAGACAGCATCTCGGGCAGGGAGAGAGAGACGCCCACACACCAATTGAAGAAGGAATTGAATCGAGCTAAAGAACTTGGAGCTGGAGCTCCCAGGACTTCTACCAGGGATACCAAAATCTTTGGACCCCCCGAGCCGAGCCGAGACCTTGAGACGATACTTGACTGTGATTGGTTTCGTGCGCGATTGGGGGGTTTTTTCTTCGTCTCCTTCCGGAGATGGAGTGGAACTGAGCAGAGCTCCAGGGGCAGCACGCACCAGGGACGGGATTTAAATCTGGAGCATGCGGAGGAGAAAGAGGCCTTTGTGTATCCACTGAATGCGCGCCTGTGCAAGAAAAACTGCGAGTGCTGCAAAAGTTACGAAAGTTGCAGTGAAGTAGCTGATTACGGTTTGTCCTGATATTTAGAGTACCAAAAGACAGTTATAATGAGCATGGTAGACCATCAGAGCACTATAGAAGCAAGGTTCACATATATAACATGGTGGACCATGGTATGAATATTACATAGTTGTCTTTTGCACTAAACGCACCAGACACAAAAAGTTCGGTAGCACTTGCAATGTACAAGGCGCGTGGCCTCACGCGTGTTTGGAATTAGGAGGCAAATCTATTGGCAAAAGATGTGTGTCAGTGCTTCAATGGTAATAGCATCAGGGGTAGCAAGTCAACATGGCCATGACGTAGATGGGTTCATACACTGGACAGAGCGATTATAATATACACTGTTTATGATGGGTAACATGGAGCAATCCTGCTTCTGAAGTAGTTTGGGTAATAGTACACGTAGTTGGAGCATACCACTATTGCAGGTATAGTGGTTCCTGGACGACCTGCACATTTAGATTTTCCATTTGCTGATGTTGAGGTGGTGGAGACATAGTGTTATAAAGAATGCTACCTGTAGACTTATTTATTACTGCAAAAGGAGTAACACCCCCTAAGGGCACATGGGTATGTAATAAGAGAGTAAAACAAATTAGCAAGTATTTCAAGGAAAAGGAACTACTGATTTAGATTCGTAATAAAACCAGCATGCATATAAGCAAGTAGTCTCGTCACTGAAAAGAAAAGAAAAGGAAAGGGAAATAGACAAAGTAAGCTCTGTTTGTGTGTTCAAGCAAATAAACAGTAGTACGAAACTTAGTCACTTGGAAAATCCTTCAGTAGAAACAGCTCGTTTTAACTCTGAAGCTAAACCTGGAACGACCGAATGAATAACACACTATTAGTAAAGATGAAGATGTGTACATAAAAACATAGGAGTTGCTGACTTAACTAACGACAGAGAGGAAGAGGATTATTATGTTCTAACAATCCAAATAATAAAGTTGATGTTCTGATAATCTAACGAAGCTGATGTTCATTACAGAAATGGAACATGGTGCCATCATATTCTCCTAGATAATTGGTTTTTGTAAGATCGATGTAGAATAAATCGTTACGATAAAAGCCTAGGCTTTTTGGCTTTAACCATACAATTGAAACTATTCTATGTCCAAAAAAATGAACCTCCATGGACTCACATGAATTAGAACGTATGCCTGTTCCTGGGTGTTCCTTGTGCCGTTCCCCAAAATGTTGTGCCCCAAAATGCAGTTGTAGCATGGGTCACCAGGAGGGAAAATTGTCAAGAATGAAATTTGACAAGAGAAAATAGAATACGCGGAAAAAGGGAGGAAGGAAGAAACTAAATGGATCATCCATCAACCCACAAAAAGAGAGGGTTTTTTTTGTTTGGCTCTATGCATATGTTTTTATTAAATATAAATCACGAAAAGCACAGACCACTTTGAGTCTGTCACAACTCACAACACAAGGGTCAAGCAGTGTATTCAGAAAGCAAGAGTCTTGATAGTTGATACATACTTGCATAGCGCGGGCAGGCCGGTGACAACAATAAAAAACCTCGGTAGGCTTGGTGATGCAACTTTCCATACAACGGGTGAAGAACCGGAAAGCGCTACAGAGAGCCAACATTCAGAAAGAAACAACTTACAATTCAGTAATATAAATCTGTAGATAACATTTTACCGTCCCATAAATTAACAGAAGCATTTTCCAAATATTGAGGTCTCAATAGCATTGTAAGTCCACTTGCAAGTGTATATATTTTTTGAAATACATTTACCTTCATATGAGAATGTGTGTGTTGGAAAGAGCAGTGGAGGTCTGCTATGATGTTGTCAACTCCAAAGCTTAAATGCTTCAACCTTGTTGCAATGCATACAGCTCAGGGTTTTCTTCCTGGAGGTTTACAAAAAACGATAATCAGAAGAACTACTTTGAAGTGTTGATAGCAGACTATCAGTATGCTCTTTGAAGCTATAAGTGGCATGCGAAAAAGTTAGCTTTGTACTGTCATCCGCAAGTGTATCGTGGAGACACAAAAAGAAACTAAATCGTATAAAGTGCCATTTGTCTCATTTTATATAAGGTTGAGATGACCTGGCGAGCAAGAAAAAACTGTAGATGACAAGGCTGCATGTATAGAACAATATTTTTGTAAACATAGAGCAATTTAAAAGGTGATATGCAAGCGTTAGTTGTGACTATTTTTCCTATTAGGGATTAAAGAGTAAGGTTAGACATTGAAGTACTTATCTGTAGCATACATGATGAAGATGCTTTGGGACTTGGACCAAGGAACTGAAATGTCTAGGATTCTGAGAACAAACCAGAGTGCCTGCAGGAAGCTTTTCAAATTTGATAATGAGCATGAAACGTTAAATGATAAGCAACTCATTTTTGCTATGCAAAACATGATGCATAACACAAGGGTAAACTAACATTATATTAAAAGAAAATTTTACTCTATCTATCCTTCATTTACAGGCAATAAAATTGTGGCAAGAATTATTTAGGACCATTTAATTTGGGAAGAATACTATTCAACTGTTCATAAAAAGGGCAGACCCAGTGCCAGAGGCTATAAGTGGCATGCGAAAAAGTTAGCTTTGTACTGTCATCCGCAAGTGTATCATGGAGACACAAAAAGAAACTAAATCGTATAAAATGCCATTTGCCTCATTTATATAAGGTTGAGATGACCCGGCGAGCAAGAAAAAACTGTAGATGGCAAGGCTGCATGTATAGAACAATATTTTTGTAAACATAGAGCAATTTAAAAGGTGATATGCAAGCGTTAGTTGTGACTATTTTTCCTATTAGGGATTAAAGAGTAAGGTTAGACATTGAAGTACTTATTTGTAGCATACATGATGAAGATGCTCTGGGACTTGGACCAAGGAACTGAAATGTCTAGGATTCTGAGAACAAACCAGAGTGCCTGCAGGAAGCTTTTCAAATTTGATAATGAGCATGAAACGTTAAATGATAAGCAACTCATTTTTGCTATGCAAAACATGATGCATAACACAAGGATAAACTAACATTATATTAAAGGGAAATTTTACTCTGTCTATCCTCCATTTACAGGCAACAAAATTGTGGCAAGAATTATTTAGGGCCATTTAATTTGGGAAGAATACTATTCAACTGTTCATAAAAAGGGCAGACCCAGTGCCAGAGGCTCCCACACGAGTGGGGTCTGGGGAAGGGTATAGCCAAAGCAAAGTCTTACCCCCGCAGAAATTATACAGAAAGACAGCTTCGAACCCAGGACCTGGTGACTCGGCGAGCTAGCACTCACCAACTGCACCAGGCCTGCTATTCAACTGTTCATAGTTTGCTAAAAATAATTTCAACATAGCTGGCAGGTGCCTGCCTTTTCAAAGCATGTACACTCTGATGATGGCATTCCAAATGCTTGATTGTCGCTGTCCTCCATTTGCAGCCAACAAAATTGTAGCAACAATTATTTTGGGACATTTAATTTAGTAGGACATCTATTTAAGTGTTCGTAGCTTGCTGAAAATATTTTTAGCACAGCTGGCAGATGTCTGCCTTTTGAGAACATGTACTCTCTGAGAATTAGGCGCAACCCACAATTTCTTCCAGCAAAGCAATGACACCAAACGAATAAGACCAAGATCCAAATGAATAAGACCAAATATGCATGACTATCTAAAGATTTACTGCACCGAGTCAGATATAATTGAAATTAGAGCAAAGAACAGAGGGAGAAAGTACGTAACAAGATTGTGACCCTGTGGCTCCAAGCAACATTGATCTATTTTGATCAGCTAACTGAAGATATCACAGAGGTTTAACAATGACCATAATTTTCCCCTTAACCTGTAAAAAGAAGCATTTCTTTGGCAACTCTAGATGAGGGAAGAGGAATAATCCATTTCATGCAGACTTACCAATGCTTCTTGCTTTTGGGGAAGCAAACAATTTGATTTCTGAATTGTGTGGACCATTAAACTCCAGACCTGATAAATGCAATAAAGTATGAGTCTCAGATTTTATTATCATATAAATCTACCTTACTAGAATGTAGCAAAGGTACACATTGCTTTGTTTCTGTTACCAGCACAGTAATGTATTGAGGGCAAAGATATTTTGGAAAAAAAATCTTCAGGGCAAAGAAGGCATCACAAATGATAAAAAAAATACAGTTGCGCTCATTGAGCATGTGCTTTGATTTAGGTTTGGATCATAAACAGTGTGTAATCTTTTTTGAAAATGAGAAAAACATAAATTGGGAAGCACAGCGAAGAAAGAATAGAATCTACACGCAGATGTACTCCACGCAGCCATAGCCATAGATATGCTTGAAAGCACCAAGTGTGATGCTTCCCCAATATGCATTGACTCCAGGTCCCTGCAAAATCACCTTCATCAGTCTGCCAAAACAACCTTGGAGAGAGGGCAAGCAACAGAAACATGGGGATGAGCTGCAGTGACAACACCTGTGTGTTATGCAGCATAAAAGAATCATCCACGCAGCCATGACATCTAAATTTTCATTCACAGCAGCATCATGTGAGCAAATGATTTTATTACAGATTTAATTAATTTAGGGGGACAACAAAAGAGCTAATAATCTGAACATCTAAAAAAAATCTCCGAGCATGGTTTCTACCATTACGTGCAGTAACAGATGGAGCAAATCTCCTTTGCACAGGTACAGGTAGCACACTGTGAGCGGGGGGTCCCAAAATACGAACATAAAACAAAGAAGCAGAATATATGACACCTAGGTAGATTTAAAAGGCATAGCGCGAAATTTAACTGCTCCTCAGATATTTTGGACCTCTAGCTATCACTAAAAAACGGAAACACTATATATAAGGGTCTACATGAATCAAGAGCCACTTAGAACAAAGTCAAAGCTGGTAGAGTGCACAGTTGGTCCTTGAGGACACTGTTGTGAGCGCATTAAACCTAGCATCCACCATCATCACACAACCGTGCTTCTATAACCATGATTGTAGCTCTGTCATTATTATTAATATCATCATTATCTATTTCTTTGTCTTTCCATCAAGACACAGACATAACTAATAGGAATGCTTTAATAAAAAATAAGTCTTTTCATTCTATTCTATAGATCTCGGTAGACAAGGAGCAGTAATAGAATTTTAGTTCGTTGGAACAAAATTTAATTAAAGATCATCAACCAGTGGGCTGTGGCCATCATATGAAACAAGAAACCAAATTGCAACCAAGGTATACTAAGCAAGATACGTTAAAAATAGAGCTTCACTTGAGTAAAATAGTAAGCGCGCATGAACAAATTATTTTTTTTTAATGGTTGTTCAATAATGACAATAGCTTCATTTAATCTTCGAATGAACTGCAAACATGGTTTACATAATCCATTATAAATATGTATCCCTTGAAAGAGTAGTAAACCAATTCATTGGTACTGAACCAATGCAGTGCTAGTTGAAAAGACGTGCTACTCATATATGAATCTGGAATAGTATTTGCAGGTAGGGAGAAATATATCGGACCAAAACGTGGCAATGCAACAGGTAGCGCATTTTTCCATATCCTGACTGTGATCCGCAGTGCTAATCCTGCAAAAAGATTTGTTACCTTCACTTCAAGATTTGTTACCAATCTCACACCTGCAGGGACCTACAAAGTGCTTTGTCCAGAAATTTAAGTTGAACTATTGGCCCACAAAAGAGGGAGTCACTAATTGCCTGTTTTTTTTTGTTTAGCCTGCCCCTATAAACCTGGTGGATGACGACGTGCACTCTACAGGGAAAAATGGGGATCCAACAAAAGATCAAGAAGGAGCCACACACTATAGGAAATCTATCTATAAATAAAAGTCAACCACACCGAAAGGGCCAAATGTAAGCCTATCTTTACCTGCCAGCAGTCGATGGCCTCAACCGCTATTGAGTATGCAGTTCCCCATGTATGAACGACCTGCAAGTGGAAGATTTACACGTGCATATTTATCAGAATCGAGAACGAGAAGAATCGATCAAAAATTGACTTACAGGTTACCTATCGATATGTCATAGATTGAACATCAGCCTCTTGGAAATATCTCCTGCCAAGGGAATGGATTGGCCTCCATATACTATACATCGATTCACCCAAAATTTTAAAAAGAAATACCAAAGAAATCCCTGAAACAGGGCATCCCAAAAGGCCAGCCCCCGCACGTGGCTGCTGCTGCCTGCTGTCGCGAGCTTCGGAGCCGCCGTCGAAGAGGCAGGTAGGGTTTCTTACCAGTGGGAGGAGGCAGCACTGGGGATGGCCACGAGCACGGCCTCGGTGAGATACAGCCGTCAGCCTCGCCGCAACCGACGGAGGAGGCACCTAGGGTTTCGTGGAGCGGCTACAAACCGCCAGGAGGAGGCAGCGCACAAGGATCCGCCGCCGCGGCCACCGGCGAGGCCGACCAGCGCCGCTCCGTGACCGGGGACGGCCACCAGCGGGCCTCACGGGGTTGGCCGCTGCACCGCGTGCCGCGAGCGCCGGCGCTCCGCCCGCGTCGGGGGAGGAGGGAGACGGAAGCGAGAGAGAGGAAGCGATGAGGCAGCCTGTACGGGAGGAGGCGAGATTTTTTTGAGAAGGGTCGGGAAGGAGAATCAGAAGTTGGGTATTTATTTGTTTTCCTGGATTCTCATTAGGAGCCCAGCAAGATAAATAGAAGCTGATTTAAAGTTGCAGGTGGCAAGTAAAAGCTGAAGAAGCTGATCCCTGTAAAATCTGATTCAACAAATCTCATCCATCGAATGGCAGATCCGACGGCGGGAGGAATTCCGCGCGACGTGGACGTTGGTTCTGCCGGAGGAGAGCAGGCCATCCTTGTTTCTCTTAATGCGGGCCATAGAATCCAGGGTTTCGAATTCTAAAAAAGAATCCAGGGTTTCGCGTGAGCTCATTCGCTCGTGAACAAACCGTTTTCTGTAAATACCCGCAACATTTTTGCAATTTGGCCCATTAAAATAATTTTAATTGCATGTCATAAAGTGAGACCACTAAAGGCATAGCATAGGTAAGAAATAGGGATATTAAGTCTTAAGCCATTAGGCCATCCCAGTGATATTCGCCCCGTTCGCTTGACTGATAAGTCATGGCTGAAAGTACTGTTCGCTGATTTGTTGTGAGAGAAAAACACTACTGAATGACTGGCTGATTTGGCTGATAAGCTCAAGCGAACAGGGCAATTCACGACGTAGACGGCTGATGTGGAATAGAGAGAAAAATAGAATGATTATTATTTATATATTCTCTCTCATGCTTGGTTATTCTTTCGAGACAGCTGGCCCCATCTCCTCTCTCACAGCATGCTTTGCTGTTCTTGATCTAAGTGAAATAGCTTAGCGAGTCTGTCGTCGCAAGCGAGCGTGTATTCTACCTTTCTCTCACCTCCACATCTACATCTAGCTAGCTCCAAGCTATCCGTTGAGGACGCCCTTAGAGTCTACCTCTACCATATACATTGTAGGCTCGATCTTAGGCAAGGTCTTAAGTAATAAAAGCTTGAGGTCGGCTTTAAGCTTGAGACCCAACCTCTCGGATTGAAAAAATGATTTCCTTGGGTTATTTTCATGACGGCGCTAGCGACCGGATGTGCGAAGACGGGGAGCTAGGTAGCGGCAGAGGATGGGAAGCTATGTAGTGACAAAGGACGAGGAGTCCAAGCGTGGAGTTTAACCTAGGGTGGCATGCATGGTAGGGGTTATATGCGGTGTTGGGGCGTTGGGGTTGGCGTATATGTGGAGGGGTAGAGGAGGAGGCCTCAAGATGGTGGTAGGAGGAGAGCGGTTGTGAATAGAAATGGTGGGGATCTATTTTTATTTAGAGGTCAAGTTCACCTTAAAGTTAGTGGCAGTCTCAAACATAATAGTAGGAGCCTTATCTAATGCAGCTCCATTTTTTAAGGTCCTTGAAGTTGTATACACTTCGATAAAAGGCTTATCCATAGTAAGTGACAACTTCTTACCGAGAAGAGAAAGTACAAAAAAAAACAAGTTTTATTGGACATGTGCCCTAGTGTTACTCCTTCCGTTCTTTTTTTACATGTCATATTAGGTTTATTCTAAATTAAATATTATTGGACCCGTTCGGTTGCTGCTGGCTGCACCACTCCTCAACAGCCATCCTACGATGTTTTACTTTCACTAGGGATGCAGTAGCCATAGTAATATTGCGTTAAAGTGCAGCTGAACATGCCAACTATCTTTTATAGTGAATCCATTTTGAAAAACCCCAACATATGAATTATGTATTATGAAAGTATTTTTTATAGTGAATCTAAAAATATAAACCTTGCGCTATGAATCTAGCTATACTTTTTTTTAGAAATCAATGATCAAAGATATAAATAATTAAATTAAGATAAATCTAATACGACATGTAAATAAAAACGAAGAAAATATTTGGGAGAGTGCTAGATCAGCGAGTGCAATCGCCCTAACGTCTTTCGTTTTAGCATATAGCATATTCTCTCCTCTATTTCATAATATACAGAACTTGTCACCTAACGAATTCGCTACGCCACCGAGGACACCATAACATTGTTTGGAAACTGCAGAGGGGGTCTGCAAAAATACCATACAAGATATTTTTGAAATTGATGGAGTAGGAGGACTGGACTGCGACTTCGCAGTCCTTACCTTTCTGTGTTCTGACCTGCCAAATTAGGTTGCATCAAGGTATTTGGCGTATGGGATTATATGAGATCGGTACACACTCCTTGAGCTCGAGTGATATGATGTGCGAGCTGAACCTTTGCTTCCTTCCTTTTTGCTCCATTACTCCTGTCATTACCAGGGACAGACAGATGGCCTCCTCAGCCCATCTCCATTTCTGTCTAAACCTGCACTAAATAAGCTCATTTCAAAAACCAACATCAGTTCATTTCGACAGCAGCCACACCCTCGACGCCCGGGGGCCAAACATGAAACATGCATGAAACAGAAAACGTGTGCTGGGAGAAGGCCCGACGTGGGCAAACGGTGAAACGGAGATGGCTGGCCGGGCACGTACGTGTGTGCGCCGGGACGCTGGCCGGACACGTCGCCGCGGGGACCCAGTTGTCGTGTCCTTTTTTTCCTCGGCGAAGAAAGAACAGAGCAGTTCGCCGTCGCGGTATGGCCCGGATGCAGGAACAGAGCTGTTAGCGCGAGCGAGAACAGGAGCCGTCGCTTGTCGGGTCGTGCGAATAACGCCGACGACTTGGGCCCTGTTTAGTTCCCAGAAAATTTTGCAAAATTTTTCAGATTTTTTATCACATCGAATCTTTGGACACATGCATGAAACATTAAATATATATAAAAAATAAAACTAATTACACAGTTTAGACGAAATGGACGAGACGAATCTTTTAAGTCTAATTAGACCATGATTGGACAATATTTACCAAATAACAACGAAAAACGCTACAGTGCTATTTTACCAAATTTTTCCAATCTACACCGGCCCTTGGTTGGGCGCCCGCCGGTGGGCCGCAGTGATCGTCCGCGTCGAGCGGGCATCCACAGGTCACCGACGACGCCACACGCCCGCACCGGCCGGTCTGCAGCCAGGGTCATCGATGATTGCGTCATAATTTAGGTCCACCTCATCGTTATATGTTTAAATCTGATCCCTAATAATCTGCCCCATCTCATCAACGGTTTTGAATTTTTTTTCTATGATGATTAATCTTTTTTCTTTTTTCGAAAGCATGTGTGGCACGTGCTTCATTAAGAGAAGTTAGAGTTGGTGCGGTGAATAGCGGCGAGTTGCCGAGTGCACCGCACAGACACACACTTACAAAGATCACCAGCTTGACGATGGAGCTAAAACAGCCTACTAAGTAGAGAACAAATTTTGCAACGAGGGCAGAGCAAGTAAGCCCGTTGACAGGCTAGTCAAGGTGCAAGCGTCGCCGCCCGCGAGCACCGAGCATGGGGTAGAGCTCCAGCATTGCCTCGCGCTTGGACGACGACAACGGCTCACGGAACGTCTCGTGGAACCGGGCGGCGACGGTCGCGTCAGGCGTCGACGGTGCTGACCGTGGGGTGCTCGCCGATGGCTGCCACTTGCGGAGCAATACCCGCTTGGCCTGCTTCTTCGGGTTCGGGTCACGGAAGACGGACTTCGCAGCAAGTCTATCGCTGCGGCGCAGTACTAGGTCCTCATCCCGCACGCGCGAGACACGAAGGCGTGGCGGCGACTGGATGAGCGGTACCTCGAGCGGTAGCGTTAGACTGGCGACAGAAGGAGGAGATGGGCCGCCGTTGGTGGGCTGATCGGGTTGCCCAACATGGGCGACGTCGGATGCCCCGACGGAGGGCTGCTGACGCTGCGCATCGTGGGCATGGCCGGTGGCTCCGACGGCAGCGTCCTCACCATCCATCCCCGACGCCTGAGCATCGAAGCTGAGCCGGACCATAGGCAGCGGCGAACGTGTGTCCGCCAGCGCTGCCTGGGCCTCCTCCAGAGTGGTAGGCGGGCACACTGCATCGATGATGACAGTGTCCGTTACCGCCGCGTCCTCGCCATCCACCCGTGGCGCCTGAACATCCGTAGACGGGCGCAACACTGGAGCACTCGTTGACCTACTCGCGACGAGGGAGGTAGCGAGCTCATCGAGCATCGGGTCAACCCATACAGGAGGCCCAGAGTCCTCGCATAGCGATACTGCGAGCGGGTCAGCAGAGGTAGCGGCGTTGTCGGCGCAGTCAGTGGTCTGGCGATGCCATAGGCACCCACCACAGTCCCTTGCGTGGCTCCAGCTGAGCCACTAGGAGGCGCATGCGAGGATGGTCGTGGGCCGCCACCCACCACCGTGAACGTCAGAGGATAGGTAGGGGCCGAGCAGAGAATCTGTCCGACAATGATGGGTGGCTGCGGTTCCGACGCGCCAACAGCACCCTGGTGAACGCCGCCGCTGTTGTCATGTATGCCATGGCGACCATGACGAGGTTGGCGCGGTTGCGAAGCAGCATGGCCGCACCTTGGAGGCCCTTGCATCCGGTCCGAAGGGAGGCGTCAGGGCAGACGACCAGCCTTGCAGTTCCTCGCTCGATGCCTCGTGTTAAGGCAGAGGAGGCAGCGGGATGGGAAGGTACACCTGGCGGCGATGTGGTCCCCCGCCAAACAGTTGAAGCAGAGACCAACGAGCGAAGGCGGCACCGGCCGCTGGCGACGAGGGTGAGGCGGAGCATGGCGGTGCCTGCGTCTGCGCCGACGACTTTGAACCAGCGTGAAGCCATCGCTAGTCTATGATGATTAATTAATATCGTAAATTCTTAGTTCCTAAGGATGACCACGGTGCTTCTTTCAACATTGTTTTATTAGTTATTATTAACCTTTATAAATATTGCATCGCTAAATTTATGTATTATCATTTTAAAATCAGTTTAGTGCTTGATCTAATCTTTGTAAATTTGTTTTTACAAGGGAACTTATTATATCTTACTTCCCAGTGTTATTTGCATGTACGTACTTTCATCCTACTCAAAAATCATAATTGTACTACTTATTTTTAATTTTCATTCCAAATTTAGATTTGTTAATTGTATTTGTTATTGATCTTTTTGTTTAAGTAATGTGCTTCCCAATCCATACCAAAGCAGACTAATGGTTTCCCTTAATTTTATTAATTATATTTGGCATAGGCTCTTTATTTCATCCGGATGTGGATGGCCATTACAAACAAAGGTGGCAGGTCATTTTTTTTCTTGAGTATCATGTGTTACTTTTATTGGTTTTGGGAGCGGCATTCTTTTGACACTATGATTTATAATGTAACAAAATATTAGATTCAGGCATCGATAATAAGAGACTGTGTAACCACACTCTCTCTCTTTCTCTTTTCTTATCAGCACTGTTGCATAGTAAGAGCATCTCCGAGAGTTTACCAAATCAACTTGACATCTATTTATTTTTGGCAAAACAGAAACAATTGTACTCCAACAGTTTGACATCCAACTTGATAAATTTTAGCAACTTGGCAAATCTCCCCCCTCAACGCGCATATTTGCGCGCTGAGCGCGAGCGCACATCTCTCGCGCATCCGGCTTCGCGTGCATATTTAAGCGGGACTCTTCGTTTCTTAGCGGGGCTCTTCGTTCGCTTAGCGGGTCTCTTCTTATTTTACCAAGTCCAAATGACAAACTCTTGGAGAAAGTCTATTTTTTTCACTTGCCATATATTTTAGCAAGTTACCAAATCACGATATTTGCCAAGTGAATTTTGGCAAACTCTTAGAGATGCTCTAACACAAGAAGACCAGGACATTATTTTTTTTTTGCAAGAATAATGATGGATAACATTGTGGGTGTTTGCGTCCTTTTTTACCATTGGAATCCCAGACATGCAAATAGGGATTATTACACAATTGGGGAGAGATCACATTGACTCAATGGCCTTTAGGGCACTGTGAATAATATAGCCAACATGCTAACATCCACGTTAGAAATAGATAGAATCCACCACCCTGTTCGCTAGATGGTTTATGGCTGATGCTGTTTTGTTATGAGAGAAAAACACTGTTGAATAAGCGTTGATAAGCGCTGATAAGCTCCAGCGAACAGGCACGACATCGCCAGTCCAACTGTTCAAGTTCTTCAAAGCGCAGGCCTCAACGACTAGAGTTTTTTTAATTGCCAATCCATATTCTTCAAAGCAGTGGGACATGCAGCAGCGGTGGTGGGTGAGTGTTGTTCTGGAAATAGAGAGAGAAAAGAAAGAGCATGAATCCCTTGGCATGCGTGCGAGACTAGCGATAGAAAACTCGCTAGCATTTTCATTCTCCGATACTCTTTCACCTCCTCGTCACAAAAAATTTTATTTAAGCCAACAATGTAGATACCTATTGAGGATGCCCTTACACCATCGCATGTCATCTCCTTGTAGGCGAACGCGTATTAGGGCTTACTTTTGGTTTCAAGAGACAAAAGAAGATGGTGTTGTTTTGCTACCCATTCTATGCGCCGAGGCGGGGTGGGGGGTGTTGGGGGTGTTGGGGGGCGTGGGGCAAGCCCCTTACTAGCTAGAACTCCATACAAGAAGGGAGGTGTAGTAAGAGCAGACCAGTAGTCTCATATGGAAAATTCGGTGCCCTACAAGTGCCAGTTATACATCTAGAAGCTACAATAGACATAGTTAAGAAAAAGACGAGGACCATGTGAAGTGAGGAAGTGGTGGATAGGAGAGAGAGTTGTGCCTATGCTGGATGGATAATAGCTTAAAATTTTTCATTTTTTTCTTAGATCTACTACTTTTAAATGAACTGTCACTATTGTATGCTCCAATTCATAAGAAAATAGTGAGTTGAAGGAAGATGAAAAAAAGTTGAGTCTATTATTTCTTCCTCCATCCTCCCATTCTTTGCCATATTGGACGACATTTCATCAAGCATATGTTTATTTCCCATAAATGCATGCTATAGGTCAAAGTCTTTATTTTATTTTTTTGGTTCAACATGATTTTACTCCGGTGCTATTTTTTAAATAAATTTCTTGACCATAGAAGTTTCTTAGATAATCCATGGATCCTATGTATGTCGTGCGTGTCTAATCCCTTGATGAAACTCAAACATGTATTTGTGCATTGTTGTGAAAAAGCGTTGATACGTTCAATGAAGCCAAAACAACAAAACTAATGTTTTGTCTCATCATAGAGTAGGTTGGAACCCCAAAATTATCTGGTAGAGTATTTTAAATGAAAACTTTCTTCAAATGTCAAGTGTAAGATTGGATTGTCTAGGTAGTAAAATCTTTTTTATCTTTAGCTCCCTTGGAGCAGCCACAATGTTAAGGTATCGACGTTGATGACTAAAATAACACGTCGTATGGAGGCTTGATTCCAAAATCTAGTGCTATCTCTATGAGGCCGTTTGGGAGAGCTCCAGCTTCAGCTTCTCCGAAGAGAATCACTCCCAACCAGCCAAAAGCTAAAAATGCTAACCGATTCAGGTGGGCATCAACAGAGAATCACTTCTCTATTCACACTACGAGCTGGGAGCTAAAAAAATTGCTTCACCCTGCTCCCTATTATATTCTGGTGGAGATCAGCAGAGAATCAATTCTCATCAGCTCCCCACCCTGCTCTCTCATAGGAATCCAATGGAATCACTCCATCGGAGAATCAAGGAGCAAGCTGAAGAATCAAGGAGTGGAGCTCTCCAAATAGGGCCTATATATATAGGAGACTCAATAAGGCTACCCCAAACCAAAGGGGTTGGAGGGGCTTGAGAGAGATTTAATCCTCTACAAGTCAAAATCACTACTACAGAAACAATTTCGCGTGGCACTACCCAAATATTAACCGAGGCGGTCACAAAATCCAACCGCCTTGGTTAATGCCTAGCGATTAACGGAGGCAGTTGTTTTTATTTACGGAGGCGGTTAGGAAAATACCTGCCTCCAAAAATGTATTTACGAAAACATATTCTATGTTTGGAGGCGGTCATTCTAAGGTGCCCGCCTCTGTAAATTGATTTTCTGAGGCAGGCACACTATAAGGCTCGCCTGTGAAAATCCTGGCCCAGCTCCAAGCCCAGCAAAGCCCGTATCCAATCCTCTTGTATCGGGCTTATATATAGCCGGTTAGGGTTTCACCTCTCCCTCACTTATCCCTCCCTCAGTCGCATGTTGATGGTCACTAACATCAATTATAAATCGTCAACATAACCTGCATTTATATTTAATTCCATCACCAAACATAGGTATAGGAGTTTAAACTAATGGATTCCATGACCTTTGATGATTTCATGACTATAGGAGGATTTATCTAGAAAACAGCTCCAGGGACCACTGTCATACACTCCAAACAAGCAAACCGACGACAAGTGATTCAACCCACGAAAACTGCGAAAGATAACTCTAGAAGGTTCTAGAAGACACCACGCCGAAGCTTGGGCCAAACGGCCATGAAAGTGGGTCGGCCGGCCTGCTCCAGAGTCCGTTCACCCTCCACCACCTCGTACACGTTTTCAAGATCTACACTGTTGATTTAAGGCGGTTTATAGTCGGTGTATTCAACGGTGGTCGAGGGAGTTGACGCAGATCAATGATGTGGCAGTTCCTTGCCCTATACTCCACCTTGGCCTATATATACCAGCCCCTACCCCCCTCCCTAGAGCAATCCTAAAACCCTAATTCATATTTTTCTCATCAGGATCAGAGCCAGCTATTAAGAGAAGATTAATCCTCTATAGGATTTAGTCTTATGATTAGAAATAGTGAGATATAGAGTGAGGGAAGAGTTTGGAGGAGGTGCCGACCTGTCGGTGCTCTCTCTACGGCTTGTACCTTAGTGGATCCAAGTTCTACTTGAGCTTGCCTTCGAGATTTCTCTAGTAATCAACTTCTAATTTGAGTAAGCATCTTGTTTATATTGTTCATCAGGATCACGACTCTTTTGAGTGCTTTATTCCTATTCTAAAGGGAATAGAGTATTAATCATAAGTGTAAGCATGGTGCTTAGACTTGAGTTAATCGTGGATGCACCCTGCATTCCGAAAGGTGGCAGATCGCGTGTGTGACATCAGTTCTATATAGCCTATACTATATAGCTTCGTTGGTCCTTTGTAGTCCATTTCCCGTCTGTAGGCGCAAGTAGGATGCGGTTGCGAAGGAAAGCATCCTCTACTGGTGTCTTTCCCTAGTAATGTCCCCAGTTAAATAACAAAAGATATAGCTTACCCAAGTAAGAACTAGAGAACCTTAGTTATCCTCTCTACGCCCATGTTTATCCTAACCTTGTTGCTACCCTAGTTAAGTTAGACCGTAGTTAGTCTTGCATGCTTCCCTGTGGATACGATACTTGGAATACTTTTGGGTGAAAGCTACAGCGGTATCCGTACGCTTACGGATTTATCTATGTGCGTTAATTTATACCAACACTGCACTTCTCCCTCAGCGCCTTGTCTCTCCCTACACCCCTCCCTCTCTCGCGATGATGCACGTCCATGCCCCTCTTCTTTCCCTGTGCCCCTCACTCTCCCTAGCAACGGCGCGCGTCGGCGCCCTCTCAGGCTCTCCCTCCCTGCGCCCTATCTCTCTCCTAGAGCCGCCTCGTATGACCGCGCCCCTCTCTTTCCCCCACGGTGGCGGCATGGATCTCGGTGGTCTCGTGAGCTCGGTGGCCTCACAGGCACGGCGTGGTGGTGCGTCCTCGCGGGTACAACCCAAATTCAGCTCTCTCTCCTCTCCGACGCTCAGATCCGGGTGGCTCGTGGGTAGCGCGATGGATCCGGATTAGGGCGAGGCTTCGGCGGTGGCGATGAAAGGTCCTTGTTTGGTTTTGGTATCTGAGTGACAACCTAGGTGGACTAATGTGTTTAAATGTGAGATACACAAGTGATTAGTCTACAGGTACACTTGTGTGAGCAACTCATGCCATGACGGTGAAGATGGCTTGGATTTGTTGCAAGGCTCACACATGTGATGAAGAAGCTTATTGAATATGAGACATGACATGGAGTCATGTGACTAAGGTGGATAAGATCAAGACAAGACTTGGCTTGATGGACCGGTTGCAAGCGTGAATGGCAAGTTAGAGGCTTTAAAGCGATGGACCGCGTGACGGTGAAGCTTGAGCAAGACTTGGTGCCGATGGACGAAGGCAACGATGAAAAGCAACTGAGGTCAAGATCAATGAACCAATAAGGTCACGTGATCATATGAAGTGGATCATATCATTTGTCGATCAAGGTTGGTGCTTGTGTTGCATCAACATTGGAGGAGATGGAATGGAATGTGCAAGACAAAGGTATAACCTATAGGACATTTTATTTCACCAGTCATAGGTGTGTAGAGAAGTTTATGACCAGGTTTAGGATAAATGACCGTACTTTCAAGAGGGGCAAACTTGTTTGCATATCAGTCATCTAGTGCCACTTGAGCGATCTAACTTTGTATACATGTTAGGATCGGGTGGCGTGGTGAATTGAGTGACTAATCCTTTGGAAAATGTTTGTGAAGAGCTAACACACGTGCACAAGCTAGTGGACACTTGGTGGTGTTGGCGCATTTGCAAAGGTGAAGAAAGGAGGTGAAACTGGGCTTGGGGTGATGCCTGGGTGGCACCGCCACCCTATGTCTGGTGGCACTGTGACCCCTAGGGCGGTGTCCACCTGGCCTTGGCTAAGAATAGCAGAGAAGGGGGTGGCACTGCCATGTTCGGTGTGCACTGCCCCTGGGACGGCGGTTCACCGCCGGGTGCAGTCCAGTGTCATCGCCGTGTTTTTCCTGAGATTGGCATTTTCGGTGTTGAGCTAAGGGGTCACTGCCATGGGCACGGTCGCCCTATGTCTGGTGCCCCGCCGTATTAATCTAGAGAGGGAGAAAAATGGGCACAGTGAAAGTCCCTAGTTTGGTTTTGGCTAATTGATGAAACCTAGGACTAACCTTTGTATCTAAGTGGATGATTTAGATAAAGGTGGTCATTAAATATGAGACATGACATTGACTCACGTGACCAAGATGATAAAGACCAAGATGGTGCTTGGCTCGATGGACCGGTTGTGAAGGTGAAGGGTAAGTCGAGGCTTCGAAGCGAAGGACCACGCGATGATGAAGCTTGAGCAAGACTTGGCGCCGACGGACAAATGCAACGGTGAAGAGCAAGTGAAGTCAAGGTCGATGGATCGAGACGGTCATGTGATGATATGAAGTGGATCATATCTTTTGGAGAAACAAAATGGGCTCAAGGCAAAGGTATAACCATAGGGCCATTTTGTTTTGCACTCAAGACACCATAGAGGGTGTGAGTGGTTTAGGATCGATAGCCGAACTATTAAGAGAGGAAGTCTTATCGGTTATTCGACGCACGGGTGCCACTAGGTGAATTCATGAACTGCATTGCATGTAGGGCTTAGTGAGCTAACTGGAAAACCTTCGAAAATGATTATGAAAATGCTAACACACGTGCACAAGGTGGTGATCACTTGTTGGTGTTGGCACTTTTACGAAGGCGATGAAGTTTGAGCGGTAGAGAGGGTTTGGGTCTCTCTCTCTCCCTCCCACCGAGCTTGCGAGCGCGGGATTCAGGCGCTTTCGAGGAGTTGAAATGCCTATTTTCCACTACGCCGGAAGTCGGAAAAGAAACGGAGGCGAACGGAGGTCACAGAGGTGACCGGACGCTGCACCGGACCCGGTCATGGTATGACCGGACGCATCCGATCAGTAGTCAGGCGCGCGGGTGCTAGGGTTTGCAACCGGCGCGTCCGGTCACTTGCGGGACCGGCGCGTCCGGTCAGGTGCCTAGAAGGATTTGCGGTTCGCAAGGACGATCGGACGCGGGGCACGTCCGGTCACACGTGATCGGACGTGTCCGATCGTTGAGAGAGCTTACTGGACTCAAACCGGACGCGGGCACTGTCGCATCTGGTCGTTGCGTGGAGCGCATCCGGTCATGTCGTTGCACGCGTGGTACTGTTGAAAGTCCTATGTTTGGTGTTGGTAATTAGTGACAATGCCTAAGTACTAATCCTATGTCTAAGTTGTATGTAGCATATGAGGATTAGTACATTCCAAGGTTGGTGGCAAGATGGACATGGTGATCATGATGGCCACACTTGGATTTGGATGCAACCCTATGTGATCAAGGCAAAGGTATATGCTTAAGGGTTGTGTTTTAGTAACCAAGACACCTAGTGGGTGTGGTTACATTATAGGATAGATAGCCGTACTATAAAGAGGGGAATGACGCGGCTATTGAACTCCTAAGTGCCTCTAGATGTGCATTTCATGATCATATGCATTTGGATAGAACTAATATCGCCTCGAAAAATGATTGTGAAAATGCTAACACACTCACACATGTTGAGATCACTTGGTGGTGTTAGCACATTTACGATGGCGGTGAAGTTTAAGCGGTAGAGAGGGTTTGAGTCTCTCTCTCCCTCCCGCCGAGCTTGCGAGCGCGGGATTCAGGCGTTTTTGACAAGTTGAAATGCCTATTTTTCACTACGCCGGTAGTCCGGAAAAGAAACGGAGGCGAACGGAGGTCACAGAGGTGACCGGACGCTGCACCGGACGCGGTCCTTGCAGGACCGGACGCGTCCGGTCAGTGTTCAGTGTCTGCGCGTTTTTCAGTTCGATGATCGGACGCGAGGCGCGTCCGGTCACTGATGATCGGACGCGTCCGGTCGTTCAGGGAGCTTACTGGACTCTAACCGGACGCTATCACTGTCGCGTCCGGTCATTTTCTTCAGCGCGTCCGGTCACTGTTTCGTCGAGCGCTGCTCAGGCGACCAGTGCGTCCGGTCCTTCACGGGACCAGCGCGTCCGGTCGTTCCCGGCGCGTCCGGTCAGTTGGACCAGCGTGTCCGATCGTTGCTTCGCAGTTAGCCGTTGGGCGACCAGCGCGTCCGGTCGTTTGGACCAGCGCGTCCGGTCAGTACTTCACGAGTTAGCCGTTGGGCGACCGGCGCGTCCGGTCAGTTGGACCAGCGCGTCCGGTCAGCCCGATTTCGGCTGTTTAAGTTTCTAACGGCTATATTCGAAGGGGTACGTCTATAAATACTCGTTGGCCGGCTCAAGGCTCTCTCTCTCGAACATTTGACATACTTGTGAGCACTTTGAGCTAAGCAACTCCCCTCCCACTCATCTCTCTTGCTTCCTTGCATATTCGAAGTGAGATTGAGTGATCCAAGTGCATTTGCATTGTGAGATTGCATCTAGTTGGCACTTGGTGGTTGATTTGCTGCGGGATTCTTGTTTCTCTTGGTGGTTGCCGCCACCTAGACGGCTTGGAGCAGCTTGGAGGCGTTGGCAAGAGTTGGTGATTGTTCTTGGCCACCTCCGGTGATTGTAAGGGGTTTGTGCCTACCTCGGCAAAGCGCCAAAGGCAACGCTAGTGAATTGCTCGTGTCATTGCAACCTTTTGCCATTTGGTAGGTTCTTGTGGCGCCTTTTGAGAGGCTCGGTGTGTGACCGATTAGCCACCGAACCACGTGGTGAAGAGGGACACAACGGGGACTAGCGTGCCGGCAAGCACGTGAACCTCGGGATAAATCTTCGTGTCATCACTTTTATATTGTGATTGATTGATCCCGGTGTTCGGTTATCTTGGTATTCATTGTTGATCATATTGGTTGGCTCAATACTTCGCCCCTCGGTGATACCCTCCTAACTCAACTCCATATTACTTTCTTAGTTATCTTTGCTAGCTAGCTAGCTTTGCTAGAGTAGCTTCTTTGTGTAGCTTGCTAGTTGTAGTTTCCTTCTCGGTTTGACTTGTGCGGTTGAGTGCAATTACTAGAATTGTGAATTGGTTAGGTGGCTTGCAAACACCCCGTAGGCTAAGCAAAACTCGCATCTCGCTATTTGTTTATTGATAAAATTGTTTAGCTTGTCTTTGTAGAAAATTTTAATAGGCTATTCACCCCCCCTCTAGCCATCAAGACCTTTCAACTGTGCGATCGGCGCGTTCGGTCATGGCAACGGCGCGTCCGGTCGTTGCGAGGGGCGTGTCCGGTCGTTACTTCGCGGGCGCGCGATGCTGTGCGATCGGCGCGTCTGGTCGTTGACTGGAGCGCGTCCGGTCACTCAGGACCGGCGCGTCCGGTCGTTGTGAGAAGCGCATCCGGTCATAGGGTTTGACCGTTGGCGCAGTGACCGTTGGAGGATCGGACGCGGTTGAGCGCGTCCGGTCATCCCGAAAAGACCCAGTGAAGGGGTATAATGGCTCTATTCGGATGGGATGCTTATAAATACTTGTTGGCCGGCCCTTAGGGAGGTCTCTTGTGATTTCTAACATTCTTGTGCATCCTTTGAGCTAGAGCTTCTCCTCCCACTCATCTCTCTTGCTTGATTGCAAATCAAAAGTGAGATTGAGTGATCCCAAAGTGCATTGCATAGCTTGAGGGAATCTAGTGGCATTTGTGGGTGGTATAGCCGGTGGATTTCTTGTTACTCTTAGAGAGTACCGCTCCTAGCCGGCTTGGAGATTGTTGGAGGCGTTGGTAAGAGAAGGTGATTGTTCTTGGCCACCTCCGGTTGATTGTAAGAGGTTCTTGTGCTTTCCTCGGCGGAGTGCCAAAAGCAACTCTATTACATTGCGCGTGTCATTGAGTTACCTCACTTGAGAGTGGTGTCTTGCGGTGCCTTGCAGGGCGTGCCTTGAGGGGCAAGTGACTTGAGGGTCACACCGAGGAACCATCTAAGTGTTGGTCGACACAACCGGTGACGTAGCTTGTCGGTGCACAAGTGAACACCGGGTGAACAAAAATATTGTGTCTCTTGTCTCCCGGTGATTGGTCTTCATATTGTGTTGTTGTCAATATTGATTGATTGTATATCATCTTGGTGATTGGCAACATCTTCACTACACCGTTGGTATAAGATACACGATCCTCTCTCTTGCATTTACATTTACTAGATTATCTTGTGTAGATCTAGTAGTAGCTTTGCTAGTTGTTTGTTAGCTTGCTCACTAGTGCAAGATTAGTGACTTAGCCCTTGTGTGAACTAGAGATCATAATCTACTAGTCTTGTGGATATGAGGCTTGCATCACAACCGTAGGCTAAGCAAAACTCGCTTTGCGCCGTTTGTTATTCTAACAAGTTTGCTTAGTGGCTTGTGTAGGATTTTTTATAGGCTATTCACCCCCTCTCTAGCCATCTAGGACCTTACAAGTGGTATCGGAGCTGTGGTCACCGTTTTAATCAGGGCTTAACATCCTTCGGTGTGAAAAATGGCTCAAATTATGTTCAATCATGTTGGGGGCAAGCCACCGTTCTTTGATGGTGTTAGTTCTTTTGCTCATTGGAAGAGAAAAATAACAATGTACCTTGGTTCTATTCATGAGAGAGTTTTGCAAGTCACCGAGAATGATTTTGCTATCATTGATCCTGATCATCTCACCGATGAAGATAGAGCAAATAGAACATGCAATAGAATGGCTCTCAATACACTTTACAATGGTATTGACATAAAAAGTATTTGAGGGCATCAAGGATTTAGAATTAGCAAATGAAGTATGGACAAGGTTGAGTGAAACATATGAGGGCACTAAGGTTGTGAAGAGTGCCAAGCTATATGGGCTCAAGAGTGAGTTTGAGAACTTCAAGATGAAAGAAGAAGAAACAATCTTAGAGATGTTTTATAGATTGCAAGTCATTGTGAATGATCTCAAGAGCTTAGGGCATAAGACACAAGACCAAGATTTTTACCACAAGTTCTTGTTGAGCTTACCAAAAAGATTCAAAATGCTGATCATGATGCTACAAAGAGATGGGCTTGATGCAATGAAGCCCAATGATTTGCTTGGAGAGGTATTGACCTTTGACAAGTATGATCAAGATGTTGATGAGAAGGAGAAGGAGAAAGAAAAGAAGAAGAAGACCGTGGCATTCAAGGCCACCTCCTCCAAGGGCAAAGCTACCATCATTGAAGAAGAAGAAGACAATAATGAAGATGAAGATTTTGAAATTGATGATGAGGCACTTGCTCTTGTAGTCAAGAAAATGGGTCACATGTTCATTAAGAGAAGAGGCTTCAAAAAGAGATATGATAATTTCAAGAGCAATGAGCAACAAAGAAAGTGCTTCAATTGTGATAGCACCGAACATCTTCAAGCCAAATGTCCCTATGACAAGAAGAAGAACAACAAGAGGGGCAAGTTTGAGAAGAAAAAGAGAGAAGCCAAGATGACTTTCAAGAAGGGCAAGAATGGAGCCTATGTGGTCACTTGGGAAAGTGATGATGATAAAGAAAAAGAATCATCATCCAACAAGGTTTTTGCTTTCATTGCTATCAACAAGAAGCCATCACTATTTGATTCATCCTCTTCATGCCTCATGGCCAAAGAAACTAAGGTAATATATGATGAGAGTGATGATGAAAGTGAAATGGAATATGCTCATGATAGTGATAATGAAAATGAAAATGAAAATGATGATGATGAACCAACTAAAGAACAAATATATGACTTGATGCAACAAACTAGAGACATAGCTATTGCCAAGGACAAGGAGTGTAAGAAGCTTTCAATGAAAGTAGCAATACTTGAGAAAGTTTTTAGTGAGCTTAACACCACTCATGAGAGTCTAGTGGAAGACCATGAGGATCTTGGTAAGGCTCATTACAAGCTTGAAAAAGCTCACTCGTTGCTACTTGAGCAACAAGCAAAGAAGGAGGTTGTTGTATCATGCGATATAGGTGTTACATGTGATATAATTGATGAATCCTCTAATGAACCTATCATCATGTCAAATGCTAACCCTTCTTGTAGCTCTTCATCCACCAACACCGACTCTACCTCCACTACTAGTGATGGTTTCACTTGTGATGCCTCACTAATGGTTGAGAATGAGACTCTCAAGAAAGAGGTGGATAAGCTCACTCACGCCCTAGGCAAGGCCTATGGTGGTGAGGCCCACTTGCTTAAGTGCTTGGGTAGCCAAAGGTTCTCTCTTAATAAAGAGGGATTGGGCTACACCCCTAAGAAAGGCAAGTCGGCCTTTGCAACTCCAAAGCCTAGCTTTGTGAAGGGCAATGGTTGGTTTTGCAATAGATGCAAGCAAGTTGGACACCTAGAGCATAATTGCAATAAAAAGAACCAAAGCAAGAAACTTGTTAATGCTATACCTTTTGATTCTTGCTATGTGCTTACCAAAGGTGTGAAGGGTGTGAAAGCTAAGTTTATTGGTACACCCATTGTTGGCCCAAAGAAGAAGGCTATTTGGGTACCAAAGAGCTTAGTTACTAATCTACAAGGACCCAAGTAAAAATGGGTACCTAAGCTTCATTGATTTGCTTGTAGGTCAATTACAAAGCCGGAGGAAGGCATTGGATTATTGATAGTGGGTGCACTCAACACATGACCGGTACATCAAGAATGTTTGACTCAATCAATGACAATCATAGTGGTGTTGATTCTATCACATTTGGCAATAACAAGAAAGGCAAGGTTATTGGCTTAGGCAAGATAACAATATCAAATGATTTGAGTATCTCCAATGTGTTGCTAGTTGAAAGCTTGGATTTCAATCTCTTATCCGTAGCACAAATATTTGATCTTGGCTACAAATGCATCTTTGGGGTTGATGATGTGGAAGTCATTAGTATGGATGGTTCAAATGTGGCATTCAAGGGCTTTAGATATGAGAATCTCTACCTAGTTGACTTCAATGCTAGAGAAACTTCTTTGACAACTTGCTTAATCTCCAAATCAAGCATGGGTTGGCTTTGGCATAGAAGGCTTGGTCATGTTGGCATGAAACAATTGAAGAAGCTTACAACTCACAATCTTGTCAATGGTTTGAAAGATGTTGAATTTGAGAAGAATAAGCTTTGTAGTGCATGTCAAGCCGGGAAGCAAGTTGGAAGCTCACATCCAAAGAAGAGTACAATGAGCACATGCAAAGCATTTGATTTGATGCACATGGATCTATTTGGCCTAACAACATACTCAAGCATAGGTGGTAATAAGTATGAATTTGTCATAGTGGATGACTTCACAAGATTCACATGGGTATTCTTTCTTAGTGACAAAAGTAAAGTGTTTGACACCTTCAAGACCTTTCTCACTAGAGTTCACAATGAGTTTGAGATTAGAATCAAGAAAGTGAAAAGTGACAATGGAAGTGAGTTCAAGAATACAAGAATTGAAGAACTTTGTGATCACTATGGCATTGGACATCAATTTTCGACCAAGTACACTCCACAATCAAATGGCCTAGTTGAGAGAAAGAATAAAACATTGCTTGATATGGCTAGATCAATGCTTCATGAGTACAATGTGAGTCAATCTTTTTGGGATGAAGCAATCAATACCGCTTGCTACTACATCAATAGACTGTATTGTCATCTATTGCTAGAGAAGACCCCATATGAGCTACTTCATGGAAGAAAGCCAAATATTTCTTACTTTAGGGTGTTTGGTTGCAAATGCTATATCTTGAAGAAGGGCACTAGATTGGGAAAGTTTGACAAGAGATGTGATGAGGGGTTCCTACTTGGTTATTCAACTACAAGCAAAGCTTATAGAGTTTGGAATAATTCAAATGGCATTCTAGAAGAAGTCCATGATGTGCAATTTGATGAAACCAATGGGTCACAAGATGAAGAAGATAATCTAGATGATGTTGATGGAACTTAATTGATGGAAGCAATGAAGAATATGGACATTGGGGATATTAGAGCAAAGCAAGTAATTGATATTTAAGATGATGATAAAGATCAAGTGCTCAATTCTCCATTCAAGCTAGCTAGTGACTCTCAAGTGCAAGATCATAGTGCTAGTTCATCTCATCAAGATACATCAAGTGATCAACCAAGCTCAAGCAATTAAGTGCAAGTACTCCAACCACAACATGTTGCAAGAGATCACCCCCATTGATAGTGTTATTGGTGATATTAGAAGTGGTGTGCAAACAAAATCAAGATTGGCTATATTTTGTGAGCATGCATCATTTGTGTCAACCTTAGAACTAAAGAAAATAGAAGAAGCTTTGAGGGATGTCAATTGGATCATGGCTATGCAAGAAGATCTTAACAATTTCACAAAAAATGATGTTTGGGAATTGGTAGAAAGGTCAATGACTACAATGTGATTGGAACCAAATGGGTGTTCAAAAACAAGCAAAATCAAGATGGCATTGTGGTGAGAAACAAAGCAAGACTGGTTGCTCAAGGTTACACTCAAGTAGAAGGTCTTGACTATGATGAGACATATGCTCTCGTGGCAAGATTAGAGGCAATAAGGATTCTATTGGCTTATGCTTGTGCACACAACATCAAACTATATCAAATGGATGTCAAAAGTGCATTTCTCAATGGAATCATCAATGAGTTAGTCTTTGTAGAGCAATCTCCCGGATTTGAAGATGACAAGAAACTCAACCATGTGTATAAGTTGAAGAAGGCTTTATATGGCTTAAAGCAAGCACCTAGAGCATGGTATGAGAGGCTAAGGGATTTCCTTCTCTCTAAGGGATTCAAGATGGGCAAGGTTGATACAACTCTATTCACCAAGAAGATTGAGAATGATCTATTCATAGTACAAATATATATTGATGATATCATCTTTGGATCAACCGATCAAGCTTATTGTGAAGAATTTGGTGCTATGATGGCCAAAGAGTTTGAAATGTCTATGATTGGTGAACTTAGCTACTTTCTTGGTCTCCAAGTCAAGCAATTGAAGAATGGGACATTTATGAGTCAAGAGAAATACATAAGGGACATGTTGAAGAAGTTTAGAATGCAAGATGCAAAGCCAATTTCAACTCCAATGGGTACAAATGGTAATTTGGATAGTGATCTTGATGGCAAAATGGTGAATCAAAAGGAATATCGGTCTTTGATTGGAAGTCTACTCTATATCACCGCATCAAGGCCGGATGCCATGTTTAGTGTTTGTATGTGTGCTAGATATCAAGCCTCACCTAGAGAGAGTCATCTCACGGCCGCAAAGAGAATATTGAGGTACTTAAAGCAAACAAGAGATGTTGGACTATGGTATCCCAAGGGGTCAAAATTTGAATTGATTGGATATTCGAACTCTGACTATGGAGGTTGCAAGATCAATAGAAAGAGCACAAGTGGCACGTGTCAATTACTTGGAAGATCACTTGTGTCATGGTCCTCAAAGAAACAAAATAGTGTGGCAATCTGTACCGGCGAAGCCGAATATGTGAGTGCGGGGAGTTGTTGTGCACAATTGCTATGGATGAAATCAACTTTGAAGGATTATGGCCTCAACTTCAAGAATGTGCCATTGCTATGTGATAATGAAAGTGCAATCAAGATGATACAAAACCTGGTTCAATATGGAAGAACAAAGCATATTGACATAAGGCATCATTTCATTAGAGATCATCAACAAAAGGGAGATATTGCCATTTAAAGTGTTGGCACCGATGATCAATTTGCCAATATTCTCACCAAGCCACTTGATGAAAAGAGGTTTTGCAAGCTAAGGAATGAATTGAACATTCTTGATTTCTCAAACATGAGTTGAATGCACCCCACCCACTTATTGACATGCCTCTCCTTCGACATTGCAAGGTAAAAGTTGATTGACATGCAATTCATCCTATGCTAAGGACTTGCTAGAGCATGTAGACATAATAAGTGGTACGCATGAGCATTCATGATAAATCAAATGAATTTGATGGATATATGTTACCACTATTGCTTCTATGCTTGTTTTGATCTAGTGGTGGCATATGACATGTTTGTGAGCTTACAAACCTAGTGTTGAATCTAGAAGATTTGCTATAAGTGTTTAATTCAACATAGGCAAGATAACCCTTATTTTGAGGAGTGAAGAAGCTTGTCTTTGGTTCAAATCGAATTAAATATCTTTGGCAAGTATTCTAGGTTGAACCAAATTTGATAAAATTTTAACCTACTCCATCAAACATTGTTTTTCTCTCCATAATTTGATCCCATTTTTGGGTAAGTTGTTGACAAAGGGGGAGAGAAAAAGATGATTCAACATGATAAAGAGGTAAACAAAATTTTGATGCACACAAGTAGGGGGAGCAAGCTCATAAACAAAGTTGTTGCATTTGTTTGTGCATTCTCATATGACTTGCTCTTTGCACATGTATGTAAATTCAATATACATGCTTATGTGGTGCAATGCTAGTATAGAACTTGAATGATGAAATGATCTACTAGCATGCATAGGAATAGTTTACTTGTGGTATCTAGACGTGCCTTAAACTTTACAAGTGGTCCAAGAACCTTTACTATAATGTTGATCTCATGGGGTTCTTGAGCTGTGATGGTTGTCTAGTTACTTCATGATGCTAAAGATGGTGTAAAAGGCAACTCCGATTGGTATCACGCTTCAAAGGTCCATTTCTTACACCTTAGCATCATTTTGGTATAATTACTCTCTCAACACTTCTATCCATGCATATGTGCAAAGCTTCAATCCAAACTCTATGCATATATGTAGGGAGAGCTAATGCTACCAAAACCGAGCTTGTGATAATTGTCCAAACTTTACTTATGAGCAAAATGATTGGACAAGTATGATAAGTTCAAAACTTTTATTATCAAAATCATCTTTGTGAGGGTTGTCATCAATTACTAAAAAGGGGGAGATTGAAAGTCCCTAGTTTGGTTTTGGCTAATTGATGAAACCTAGGACTAACCTTTGTATCTAAGTGGATGATTTAGATAAAGGTGGTCATTAAATATGAGACATGACATTGACTCATGTGACCAAGATGACAAAGATCAAGATGATGCTTGGCTCGATGGACCGGTTGTGAAGGTGAAGGGCAAGTCGAGGCTTCGAAGCGAAGGACCATGCGATGGTGAAGCTTGAGCAAGACTTGGCGCCGACGGACAAATGCAACGGTGAAGAGCAAGTGAAGTCAAGGTCGATGGATCGAGACGGTCATGTGATGATATGAAGTAGATCATATCTTTTGGAGAAACAAAATGGGCTCAAGGCAAAGGTATAACCATAGGGCCATTTTGTTTTGCACTCAAGACACCATAGATGGTGTGAGTGATTTAGGATCGATAGCCGAACTATTAAGAGGGGAAGTCTTATCGGTTATTCGACGCACGGGTGCCACTAGGTGAATTCATGAACTGCATTGCATGTAGGGCTTAGTGAGCTAACTGGAAAACCTTCGAAAATGATTATGAAAATGCTAACACACGTGCACAAGATGGTGATCACTTGTTGGTGTTGGCACTTTTACGAAGGCGATGAAGTTTGAGCGGTAGAGAGGGTTTGGGTCTCTCTCTCCCTCCCACCGAGCTTGCGAGCGCGGGATTCAGGCGTTTTCGAGGAGTTGAAATGCCTATTTTCCACTACGCCGGAAGTCGGAAAAGAAACGGAGGCGAACGGAGGTCACAGAGGTGACCGGACGCTGCACCGGACCCGGTCATGGTATGACCGGACGCATCCGGTCAGTAGTCAGGCGCGCGGGTGCTAGGGTTTGCAACCGGCGCGTCCGGTCACTCGCGGGACCAGCGCGTCCGGTCAGGTGCCCAGAAGGATTTGCGGTTCGCAAGGACGATCGGACGCGGGGCGCGTTCGGTCACACGTGATCGGACGCGTCCGATCGTTGAGAGAGCTTACTGGACTCAAACCGGACGCGGGCACTGTCGCATCCGGTCGTTGCGTGGAGCGCGTCCGGTCATGTCGTTGCACGCGCGGTACTGTGCGATCGACGCGTCTGGTCGTGGCAATGACGCGTCTGGTCATTGCGAGGGGCGTGTCCGGTCGTTACTTCGCGGGCGCACGATGTTGTGCGATCGGCGCGTCCGGTCGTTGACTGGAGGGCGTCCGGTCACTCAGGACCGGCGCGTCCGGTCGTTGTGAGAAGCGCGTCCGGTCATAGGGTTTGACCGTTGGCGCAGTGACCGTTGGAGGATCGGACGCGGTTGAGCGCGTCCGGTCATCCCGAAAAGACCCAGTGAAGGGGTATAAAGGCTCTATTCGGATGGGATGCTTATAAATACTTATTGGCCGGCCCTTAGGGAGGTCTCTCATGATTTCTAACATTCTTGTGCATCCTTTGAGCTAGAGCTTCTCCTCCCACTCATCTCTCTTGCTTGATTGCAAATCAAAAGTGAGATTGAGTGATCCCAAAGTGCATTGCATAGCTTGAGGGAATCTAGTGGCACTTGTGGGTGGTATAGCCGGTGGATTTCTTGTTACTCTTGAAGAGTACCGCTCCTAGCCGGCTTGGAGATTGTTGGAGGCGTTGGCAATAGAAGGTGATTGTTCTTGGCCACCTCCGGTTGATTGTAAGAGGTTCTTGTGCTTTCCTCGGCGGAGTGCCAAAAGCAACTCTATTACATTGCGCGTGTCATTGAGTTACCTCACTTGAGAGTGGTGTCTTGCGGTGCCTTACAGGGCGTGCCTTGAGGGGCAAGTGACTTGAGGGTCACACCGAGGAACCATCTAAGTGTTGGTCGACACAACCGGTGACGTAGCTTGTCGGTGCACAAGTGAACACCGGGTGAACAAAAATATTGTGTCTTTTGTCTCCCAGTGATTAGTCTTCATATTATGTTGTTGTCAATATTGATTGATTGTATATCATCTTGGTGATTGGCAACATCTTCACTACACCATTGGTATAAGATACACAATCCTCTCTCTTGCATTTATATTTACTAGATTATCTTGTGTAGCTCTAGTAGTAGCTTTGCTAGTTGTTTGTTAGCTTGCTCACTAGTGCAAGATTAGTGACTTAGCCCTTGTGTGAACTAGAGATCATAATCTACTAGTCTTGTGGATAGGAGGCTTGCATCACAACCGTAGGCTAAGCAAAACTCGCTTTGCGCCGTTTGTTATTTTAACAAGTTTGCTTAGTGGCTTGTGTAGGATTTTTTTATAGGCTATTCACCCCCCTCTAGCCATCTAGGACCTTACACATAGGCACCGCCACCCCAGGGCGGTGGCACCGTCCCTGCCTATCCGGTGCTAGGTCTGCAACGGCTAGTTGAAATAGCCATTGGAATTCGACCGTTGGAGGGGCACCGCCGTGTCTGATGCCAGGCACCACCGTGTCTGGTGCCCTCGCAGAAACCAGCAACTTTGCTCCAACAGCTCTATTTGGCTTGCGGACTATAAATAGAGGTGGAGCTCGGCCTTGGGCTAGTTGCTGAGCACCCTTAATCCTTGGTGGCTTGTGTAGGTGTGCTTGGGAGCCCTCTAACTCACATATGCTTGATAGCGATTATCCGATTGAGTGTGAGTGCGATTCTAGTGGGATTGCATTGTGAGAGTGCATCGAGTGGCACTAGGTGATCGAGTTGCAAGCCGGTGGTGCTTGTTACTTTTAGAGGTTGCCACCTCCTAGACGGCTTGGTGGTGGACTCCGTTGAAGCACGCAAAGAAGATTGTGCGGTGCTCTGGAGAAGTGATTGTGAGGGGTATTGTGCTCGTCCCGCAGGAGCCGCGAAGAGCAACTCTAGTTGAGCGTGTCATTGAGCTACCCTTACTTGAGGATAGGTTCTTGCGGTACCCAATGTGTGGGCTTGGCAGGTGATGCCAATTAGTCGTCGAACCACTAAGTGAGCGGTCAACACAACGAGGACTAGCGTGTTGGCAAGCACGTGAACCTCGGGATAAAAATCACCATGCCGTCATCTTCTCGTTGGTTTGCGATCCCCATACACAAGCTTGTATTTACTTTCATATATATTGTGCTTGTGTAGTTGTTCTTGTAATTAGTTAGCCTGTGTAGCTTGCTAGTTATTTTTTTTGCTTGTGTAGCATAGAAGTAGCTTCCTTGCATGACTAATTTAGTTTTAGTAACCTTGTTAGTCACATTACTTAGTTTGTGTTGTTAAGTGTTTTACGCTCTATAATTTGGCTTATGTAGGCTTGTTATTAAACATTGCTAGTGAGCTTAGGAGCTTTATGCTTTTCTTACTAGATTGTGTGGGAGCTCCTCCGGCTGCTTGAGTACTAGTTGCATAGGTTTGTATGACCTTGCAAACTAGAATTGGTTAGGTGAGCTCTAGCTAGCCCAACACCTTAGTTGCTTGTTTAGGATCTTTTTAAGGTGCTTGAGAACAGGGGTGTAGTCTTGGCTAGACCGATAGTTTTAATTCAACATTTATCTCGGTTAGCCGACGCATTTAATTTTAGAAAAGACTATTCATCCTCCTCTAGTCCGCTATCTCGACCTTACAGGTGGCACTCTCTCTCCTGCCTTTGATGCCGGCAACGCCCTCTCCTCCTGCCTTCAGCGTCGGATCGGGCACGGGCGCGACGGATCCGGCTTGGTGGCAGCAGATCAGGCACTGGTGAGGCGGATTCAGCATAGGCACTGGTGTGGTGGCGGCGCACGCGTGAATCCGAAGGGCGGCGGTGGCGCACGCGCGGATGGGCTTGGCGGGCTCGTCGATGGGCTTAACAAGCCTCATTGATGGCTTGCTAATTTTTTTGTTTTTTATTGATTAACCGAGGTGGGCATACCAATCGCCTCGGTAGTTCGTGATTTTCCGAGGCCTTTGATTGGAGGCGGTTGGGTCGTCCGCGTCCAT
Organism: Saccharum hybrid cultivar R570; assembly: GCA_038087645.1. Taxonomy (NCBI): domain Eukaryota; kingdom Viridiplantae; phylum Streptophyta; class Magnoliopsida; order Poales; family Poaceae; genus Saccharum; species Saccharum hybrid cultivar. The sequence continues at coordinate 3,991,529 of JAQSUU010000449.1, forward strand.
TAATCGTTTTTGCCCGCCTCCATTAAGATTTTGTAGTAATGAATCACCCTCAATTCCCTCCAATCCTCTCCAATCCTTTCTGGCGTGTGTAAAACGAATAAGGCCCGATGGATCTACTATATATATACAAATTAAAAAGACACCAATTTATTGTCAGTAATGCTCTATACTGAGCATGGACTCGCGCGCCCCACGCCTCGCGCCTGCGCACCCCACCCACGCCTCATGCCTCGCGTCGCCCACGCCTCACGCGCGCTTAGGCCTCGTGCCTCGCGCTACGCTTCACCGCACCTTGCGCCTCCTGTTTGGACTCGCGCTGCGCACAGCCGAGGTTCGACCTCCGCGCCGTGGCATCGAGCTCCGTGCTGGCGTCAAGCTCCGCGTCAACGAGCATCCATTTTGAGGGCAGCAAGTTGATGAACACATGTTATAACCGTATGTTTCATGCGTTTCAGATGTATGTTGCATATGTTTCATCTGGATGTTGCAAAAATAAACCTGGTGTTGCATATGTTGCAATGACTATACACATATGTTGCAAGTGTATGTTTCAAATATTTCAGCTGTTTCAACCTTATGTTGCAAGTGTTTTATCTGGATGTTACATATGTTGCACTTGCCATACACGTATGTTGCATGTGTATGTTTCAATGTTTCAACTGTTTCAAACGTATGTTGCAAGTGTTTTATCTGGATGTTGCATATGTTACAGTGCTCATACATATATGTTGCAAGTGTATGTTGTAAATGTTTTGTCTGTTTTACTTTATGTTACAAGTGTTTCATGAGCAGACGTGACAAGGGGGCACAGGCGAAGGTGGTCTCCTCGGGCACAGCGTCCTCGCGTGCGCGCGGGAAGCGAAGTGGGCGCGACAGCAGGCGCGGAGCACAAGGCTATATCCATAGGCGTGGCAACAACACGGAGCATGAAGCTGTATCCATAGCCGGACAACAGGCATGGAGCACGAGGCGAAGTGGAGCACGAAGTTGCATCCATGGGCAGACAGCAGGTGCGGAGCACGAGACAAAGCATAGCACGAAGCTATATTCATAGATGCTCTCAGGGTATCACTATTGAAAACGGGCGGACAGCGAGCGCAGGCATCCAGACAGACGCCGTGGCCATACGTCCGGACGCTAGTCTGTCTGATTTATTGCAAAACTATGGAAAGATCAGAAACTGTTTATTTTTTTGCCTGGGCATCGAGGTCTATAATTGCTAAGAGATTTTGCTCAAGCGTCGGCGGCTACAGTAGTATAATCGATGCAAGGATGCTTCAATCTTCTCACTCCTACCTAAGCATCGATTTTAGACAGCGTTACGGCTCTGCTGAGTGCGTATGCATATGACAATCATACGTGCACGTTATTTATCAAATTATAAATTTGAAAAATACCAGATGTACTAGAAAAATATTAGAATTTAGAACATTGACTTACACAGCAGCATTTCTTACTTTTTTTTCCCCCGAGGGAAAGCAGCCTTGTGTATGCAAAAAAGAAAGACAAACGGGGGAGTTGCTCTGCTCTTAGAAAAGCCCAGCCCAATCTACAGCCCAGTATCGCGCTCCCTAATAAAAACTAGGGAGCAATCTCAACCGTGCAAGCAGCCCCGCGCGCACCCATCCCGCCGTCCACGCTCCAATCACCCATCATCCCCGTCTCCGTTCTCCCGCCTGCGCCTTCACCGATTCACGCCGGCGCTTGCGAGGCGGCAAAACCCTAGCTAAACCCCCCACCGCGCCCCCACGAAAGCAGCCGCCGCCGGCGACAGCAGGTAGGAGCGGCGGCAGGATGAGGAAGAAGGTGGACGAGCGCATCCGCACGCTGATCGAGAATGGCGTGCGGCAGCGGCAGCGCTCCATGTTCGTCATCGTCGGCGACAAGTCCCGCGACCAGATCGTCAACCTCAACTACATGCTCACCAAGTCCCGCGTCAAGTCGCGCCCCTCCGTCCTCTGGTGCTACCGCGACAAGCTCGAGATCAGCAGGTGATGATGATGCCCTTGCGACTGGCCGCGTCTTCCTCCACAGCACGCTTGCTTTACTTAGGGCATGTTTGATACCAGGGCTAATTGCTAGCTAGCTAAAAATTAGCCAAAATAGCTCAAGTGCATCCAAACAGGAGAGCTAATAGGTGGGCTACTTTTTTAGCCAAGTCATCAACTAGTTATTAGCCAACTAGCTAGCCAACCATAGCTAATTTGGGCTAATTTTTAGCCCCAACTAGTAGTTAGCAATGTGTATCCAAACAGACCCTTAACCTGCTGCTCGGTTGGTGAATGAATTGGCTGAGACGACGCGGCTTGCGTTGTGCAGTGCTGTATTTACTTACTTCCCTACTTGTCCTCCATTTCATCCTGTACCGTAGCCACAAGAAGAAGCGCGGCAAGCAGATCAAGAAGCTCATGCAGCAGGGTCTCCTGGACCCTGAGAAGGCTGACCCGTTCTCCCTCTTCATGGAGACCTCAGACATTACGTACTGCCTCTACAGAGACTCTGAGCGGGTCCTTGGTAACACGTTCGGCATGTGCATACTGCAGGTTCTGCCTGAAGCTTCTCTTCTATTACATTTGGTTGAGGCTGCCATCCTTGGCTTCCTTGTTGCTGAATTTTCTTTGTCATTATTATGATGCTTCAGGACTTTGAGGCGCTGACGCCTAACCTTCTTGCACGGACCATTGAGACAGTTGAGGGTGGTGGTTTGATAATCCTGCTGCTCTGCTCGCTGTCCTCGCTCACGAGCCTCTATACAATGGTCATGGTGAGTTTCGTTTATCCTCTCTGCATTTCACTTCTCCTTCACCCATACACACTCAATTAAGTAAGGAACTCGATAGTTTCGATAGTATTTTTTGGGTACACATGTTGTCTATTGAGAATGAAGAATCTCCTACCACCTGCCCCATGCCCCATTCGTGCTGAATTAGATTTTTGAGTTTGGTTCTTTCTGTGCCAACAGGATGTCCATGAAAGGTTTCGAACAGTCTCATACTCAAGCGGCTGCAAGGTTCAATGAGAGGTTCTTGCTGTCTATAGCATCATGCAAAGCATGTGTTGTGATGGACGATGAACTTAACACTTTGCCGATATCATCTCACATGAAATTCATACAACCAGTTACAAACAATGAGGTATGGGTGCTTAATTCCATTTCCTTTATTGGTATGTTTAGCATTCCTTTTTTTTCCCTAATAGGACTTCTTCTCTTTTATCTTTGCTGAGTTTTCCATGTTCTGGTGAATCTCTTGGAGATTTTGTTTCTGTAATTCATATCATTTGATTCCTCTGCAATGTGCATATTTTATCATGTGCTTAGGATTCTGAGGGATTGTCGAAACGGGAGAGGGAGTTGAAAGACCTCAAGGATCAATTTCGTGAAGACTTTCCCGTTGGTCCTTTAATTGGAAAGTGCTGCACAATGGATCAGGTGCAGTTCGATGCTAATTCCATCAATATTTTCACAAAAAAAGATTTTTGTGCCATATGTTGAAACTTAAAGTCACTTGCAGGGTAAAGCTGTTATCAACTTTCTTGACTCTATTTTGGATAAGTCCCTGAGGAGTACGGTTGCTTTGCTTGCTGCTCGTGGACGTGGTAAATCAGCAGCCCTTGGTCTTGCCATTGCTGGAGCTGTAGCAGCTGGGTAAAGCTCAACCCAATGGAAGTCAATATTTAGTCGAATGTGCTAGTCTTCTTAGTGCTAATTGTTTGATTTCTTAGGTATTCAAATATATTTGTCACCGCTCCAAGTCCAGAGAACTTAAAAACTCTGTTTGACTTTGTGTGCAAGGGAATAAATGCATTGGAGTACAAGGTGCTTTTCTGCTATTTGGTTTTGTTGTTAAATTGTAGCTGTGTTCTTTACATGTGCTTTTAAATTTTTAATGCATCTTTCCTCTTTCAGGAGCATTTGCATTATGATGTGGTGAAGAGTGCCGATCCAGAACTGAAGAAAGCAACAATTCAAATAAATGTCTATAAGCAACATCGTCAGACAATCCAGGTAATTACTTGATTGCTTGCCAAGCCTACCATTTGTGTTTGATAGTCCTATCCAAAGCACCCAGGATGATGCTCCATCCTGAAGCTCACTTCGCAGATAAGTTGGAAACCGACTTCAGCTCATGTGTTCTAAAGAGTCTTAGCCTTCCCTGTGAAATTTAGGGGCTGGTTCCCATTTTGGAGGGCTTCAATTTTATTACTTAGTCTCAAGTTTCCTCAGGGAGGGCAAACAGTAATTACTTCTCAAGATGTTGTAAAATAATAACTTGTTTAGATGCTGTTTAAGCAAGTGCAATGCACATTTTTAACTATTGTGATGATGATCATTATGGTTATGGACCATAGTAGTGGTATTTCTGTTATTAATTGTTAGAGAGGCAGAAGGCAGTTCAAGATTAAGCCAATGCGGTTGATCGGATGGTTAGGTGTGAACATACACTGATATTGTTGGGTGTAGAATAGAAAGCAAATCGATTTAATTTTAATTACTTAAGATATACATTTTATGGTTACCTGCTGCCTGGCTGAGATTATGGTTTACTATGCTATGTGCTTTATTCGTTTGACAATCAATAACGTAAAAATGCTTGTATCGTCTTATTATCTTGGCATCCCATATGAATGTGGAGTCTACACCTATAGTGCTAACTTCAACAATTGATCACTAATTCGTTATGAATCTAGAAATATGTATCCTATCATTGAATAATTTGAATAATGTAAATGGCGAAAGAATAGATTTACGTAAATCAAAATACTAGTAACACGGTGGTTGGACACCGAGTAGTAGTAGCCAGCTGGGGTTCAAATCTTGGCTTGCAAAAAAAAAAAAACTCCTTGCTGTTCCTCCCCTAAAAAATAGTGGCAGGGCGCCGGCCTGTGGTAACGGCACAGTCCTACCTGGGGGTAGTGGCAGTGGTCGCCAGCCCAGGTTACGGTGCGGCCCTATAGGGTGAGGCCAGGGTTCGAGGGTTTTCTCGGCCGGTTTGGCTGAGGTTTCTTAGTGCAAAACCGTGGGGGCGGTCTTTCCCCCACTGGTCGAGTTTTTTTTTATTGTGCAATGTAAATTATATTTATTTCATCCCAATGGAAAAATTGCATCATCCTTGCAAAAGCTTATATTTCTCCATCTACTTTGAATATATGTACTTACGAAGAAAACTGCTTTGCAACTACTCACCTTGCTTAATGTGAGTTTACCTGGCTCTTAGAGTTGCTAATGTCTGCAGTATCTGAGACCACATGATCATGGAAAGCTTTCTCAAGTTGAACTCCTTGTTATTGATGAAGCTGCTGCTATTCCATTGCCAATTGTTAAGTCCATGCTTGGTCCATACCTTGTTTTCCTCTCTTCCACTGTCAATGGGTATGTTTTCCGTTACTTTATATGGTATCATAATTCAGTCATGGATGTAATTGACCATGATGATTTTGTGTTGTAGTTATGAAGGTACAGGTCGATCATTGTCTCTGAAGCTTCTCCAGCAACTAGAATCCCAAAGCCAGCCATCTGCTCAATCTAATGGATCTAATTCCAGTAAGAGTCGTTTAAGTTTTCAATTTTAGTGTACTACTTTTTGGAAGAAATCTCCATGTTTCTTGTTTTACATTTATAGTCTACTTTGTTTTGTCATGTAGGTAGGCTCTTTAAGAAAATTGAATTGAACGAATCTATTAGATATGCCTCTGGTGACCCTATTGAGACCTGGCTTAATGACTTACTTTGTTTGGACCTTGCAAACTCCATTCCAAATATCAGCAGGTGAGCATCATCCGAATACCTACTTTTTCGCTGTCCAAATTTGCAGTATTTCAAACAAAGAATTATGGTTTCTTCTTAGGTTACCTCACCCAAAAGAATGTGATCTGTATTATGTCAACCGGGACACACTTTTCTCATATCACAAGGAGAGTGAGATATTTTTACAGGTACAGATCAACAACATTCCTTTTTGCATGCTCCGTTCATATATTTGGAAAATTAGGCCGCTAATATTAAAACAATTATATAAATTGAAGGAGAATGTATTTCATCTTCCTAAATGGATACTGGTCTCATTAATATTTTCAGCGGATGATGGCACTTTATGTTGCTTCCCACTACAAAAATTCGCCTAATGACTTGCAATTAATGGCGGATGCACCAGCACATCATTTGTTTGTATTGCTTGGTATATGGACTGACCCTCTTGCCATTATAGATGTTCAATATGATACTATAATTGTGCAGTACTTGTGTTTCCATGTTTGATAGGCCCTGTTGATGAGTCCAAAAACCAGCTCCCTGATATCTTGTGTGTAATCCAGGTTCTGATAACTTTCTTGAATTAATTCCTTTGGATGTTATTTTGAAATTTGCTCCTGGTTCTTCTCATTGTTGTCTTAGAGAATCAGCACTGGTTGGCTGGTTGCATCGATTCATTGCCACCGCACAGACATGGTATAAAAAGTTACTCTAGGGCAATCACTCCACAAGTAGTCCCCACAACAAGATTAAGCAAGTAAAGAAAATAGTGCAACATGTCTTCAAGTAGCCCTATGGACAAGCCTCGGCAGCCAAAATACGTCAGCTCAAGGCTCGCTTTTCACTGCCACTGGAGAAGCCTTTAGGTTCTTCGATTGTACAGCACCGGGTCACATGAACCATTGCCACATATATGCATAATATTTCTCCTAACATAGACACTAAGTGAACCAGTACTTAGATTTTTTTTATTAAAGTTATATGTCATTGACCTAATTGACTTTTGTTTGAGTTAATTCTTTTTGTGTCACCAAGAGAACTAGCATTCTTACCTGTTGGCTTCAGTCTAAGATATTCTAATCAAGCACCAAAGCCACTAACAAGTTTCATATTCCACCATGATCTACACTGTTCAGTTTGATAATGTTCTTGAGATTATATTTGTCTGTGACCTATTTTAAGGTTATTTCATACTATATGCGTCATGTAATACAGAAATATTATACATGTAAGATGTAATATTTTAATTTGTATTTTCAGGTTTGTTTGGAAGGACAAATATCTCGAAAGTCAGCTATGAAAAGCCTAAGTGAGGGCCGTTCACCTTCCGGCGGTCAAATACCATGGAAATTTTGTGAACAGTTCCAAGACAATGTATTTCCAAGTCTCTCAGGAGCTCGTATAGTGCGAATTGCTGTCCATCCTAGCGCCTTGAGGGTACATTTTTTTTCACATTTATGTGACTTGGTTTACGTATGTTGACATCATCCTATATATCATTATATCATTCTATGTTCTTTGCCTAATGTAGCTTGGGTATGGTTCAGCTGCCGTGGACCTTCTAACAAGGTACTCTTTACACTGCTTCAGTTTGTATCCTTATGGCATATAGTGATTACTGGTGCTTTGCTTCTGATTCTAAATTTTACTCTTCTTTACACTGCTTTACTTTGCACCTGATATATAGTGATTATTGGTGCTTCACTTTTGATTCTAAAGCAAACACAACCCTTAACCATTACTGTGATATCAAACCCCCCTGATTTCCTGTATTAAATGTTTTCCAACCATAGTGGCACTTGTTCACCCTGATGGATAAGTCTCTGTGGCTGGTGGTTGTAGGGATGCTGCACACTGCATCACATGATCTTTGTGTCCAGCATCTTTTGACTGCTTTTAGGACAGCAGTTAGCATCTAGGACAGCATCTGCTTTTAGGACAACAGTTGGCATCTAGGACAGCATCTTAGACTAGCATCTTAGACTAGCATCTTGGCATATGCTTGGCTGGCTAGCAGCCTATAAATATGTATCCCCAATCCCTCAGGTTGACATGGCATTGTATGAGTTTGTGTGAGAAATAAACCAGAAAATTGCCCCAACTCCTAGTGTCATCTCTCTCGATGAGAGTAAGGATTCTACTGCTACCAAGAGTGAGAATCCAGCGACTAACAAGTGGTATCCGAGCCGTACTATCCTGTAGCCTGAGCATCTCCTGCTCTTCTCCTTCCCCGGCCTCGCAGCAGCCCCAACCGCAGCCGGTAGCAGCAGCAGCTCCGGCTGCCCCTGCTCTCCACACAGCAGCCCCCTCGATAGCGCGCCATGTCCGCAGGCCAGTCTCAGGGCTCGGTCGCCTCGAGCGCGCGGCGTCGGCAGGAGGCCGACCTCGCCGCGGCAGAGAAGCGCGAGCGAGCGGCAGCAGACGCCGCTGCAGCAGCGGCAAGGGCATCGAGGCTGGCAGCAGCGGAGCTAGCAGCAGCTAGAGCGGAGGTGGAAGCAGCGGCGGCGGCGGATGCAGCGCGTGCAGCAGCAGCGGAGGTCGAGGTTCTACGCGGCAGCAATAGCAGCTCCATCGCTGCTGATGATAGCGCCGACGCGGACCTCGAGCTGCTGGAGAGGGAGGCATCGCGAGGGCGAGCGGCGCAGTGGGCAGCCGTGCACGCCCACGAGCGCGGCGGCAGCCCAGACAGGCGCAGACACGCCGGCGGCGCTCCTGAAGGAGGCGCGCACGGCGGTGGCGCTCCTGGAGGAGGCACGCATGGCGGCGGCGGAAGGGTCGACGGAGAGCGCGGCCTTCATAGGCAGCGCGGCTCTCTCTCCCCGGTTTGGTACCGTGGTCACCACGAGTACCAGGCTGTCGTCAGGGACGTCGGCCCCGGCTGCGGGTGGCCTACCCTCACCAAGACCAACTATGTTGAGTGGGCTGCGGTGATGAGGGTGAAGCTCCAGGTGCGGTATATGTGGGATGCAGTCCGGTACGGCGACGTCGACTACGACCAAGATCGACGGGCGCTGGATGCTCTCATTGCTGCAGTCCCGTCCGAGATGCAGTTTTCGCTTACCAGCAAGCGGACTGCCAAGGAGGCTTGGGACGCCATCGCTGCAGCACGCATCGGCAGCGACCGCGCCCGCAAGTCCACACTGCAAGCACTTCGCAAGGAGTGGGAGAGCCTGGCCTTCAAGCCAGGTGAGGACGTTGATGACTTTGCTCTCCGTCTCAACACTCGGTTGCAGAAGTTGGTGCAGTTCGGCGACGACACCTACGGCGAGGAGAGAGCTGTTGAGAAGCTCTTCCGCTGCGTCCCCGAGAAGTACAAACAGATGGCTCGCTCAATCGAGTCTATGCTGGACCTCTCCACGATGACGATCGAGGAGGCGTTGGGCCGCCTCAAGGTCGTTGACGGCGATGAGCCACAGCGCCTCTCGGGACCCGTCACCATTGGCGGAAAGCTCCTCCTCACTCGGGAGCAGTGGGCTGCCGGCCAAGGTGACTGGAAGAAGGGGGAGCCTTCTTCCACGACAGGCGGCCGCAAGCGTGGCAAGCGTGGCAAGCCGCGCAAAGACGCCCAGGCAGGGGCGCGAGGACGTGCCGAGGGTGATGATCGTGGAGGCGCCCAGGGCGGCGCCGCTGGCAAGCAAAAGCCAGCACGAGGCGACCCTTGCTACAACTGCGGCAAGCTTGGTCATTGGGCCAAGGATTGTCGACAGCCACGACGCGGCCAGGCCCACGTCGCGCAGGCGGAAGAGGAGGAGCAGCCGGCTCTGTTCATTGCTCATGCGAGCATCGAACTACCTCCAGCGGCACCGGCCGCAACGGCTTTCCTCCACCTTGACGAGCCAAAAGCACACGCCCTCCTCGACGACAGCTCCGGCAACGACAAGACCAACGGGTGGTGCCTTGACACCGGCGCCACCCACCACATGACCGGGCGGCGGGAGTTCTTCACCGAGCTCGACCCAAGCGTTCGAGGCACCGTCAAGTTCGGCGACGCCTCCGCTGTGGAGATCAAGGGCGTCGGCTCTGTCGTCTTCGTCGCCAAGACTGGCGAGCACAGGCTGCTCACCGGTGTCTACTACATCCCCGCGTTGAGGAACTCCATCATCAGCTTGGGACAGCTGGATGAGAGCGGATCGCGCGTGGAGATCGAGCACGGGGTGTTGCGCATCTGGGATCATCGACACCGGCTCCTGGTCAAGGTCAACAGGAGCAACCGCCTCTACGTCCTTCACGCACAGGTGGCACAACCTCTTTGTCTTGCAGCCCGCCGCGACGACGACGCTTGGAGGTGGCACGAGCGCTTTGGGCACCTCAACTTTGAGGCCCTGAGGCAGCTCGGCAGCAAGGAGATGGTGCGGGGCATGCCGCACGTCGACCACGTGGAGCAATTCTGCGACACCTGCGTCCTCACCAAGCTGCGGCGGCTCCCTTTCCCCCGCCAGGCGAGCTTCCGCGCCAAGGAGAAGCTGGAGCTCGTACACGGTGACCTCTGTGGCCCCGTGACACTGGCTACACCTGGAGGCCGGCGCTACTTCCTCCTCGTCGACGACGTGTCCCGCTACATGTGGGCTGTCCTGCTCGACGCCAAGGCAGCCGCAGCGGACGCCATCAAGCGCCTTCAAGCTGCTGCGGAGGCGGAGTGTAGCCGCAAGCTTCGGGTCCTACGCACGGACAACGGCGACGAGTTCACGGCGGCCGAGTTCGCGGCGTACTGCGCCGATGAGGGGATCCACCGCCACTTCTCCGCGCCGTACACTCCGCAGCAGAATGGCGTCGTCGAGCGCCGCAACCAGACGGTGGTGGCCACTGCCCGTGCCCTCCTCAAGCAGAGAGGGATGCCGGCGATCTACTGGGGTGAGGCGGTGATGACCGCCGTCCACTTGCTCAACCGCTCCCCCACCAAGGCCCTCGACGGCAAGACGCCATACGAGGCCTGGCACGGGCGCAAGCCCGCGGTGAGCCACCTTCGCGTCTTCGGCTGTCTGGCCTTCGTCAAGGAGCTCAACCACGTCGGCAAGCTCGACGACCGAAGCACGCCAGGGGTCTTCATCGGCTACGCGGAGGGCGCCAAGGCCTACCGCGTCCTCGACCCTGCGACACGGCGCGTGCGCATCACGCGTGACGTCGCGTTCGACGAGGGGCGAAGCTGGACGTGGGGCAAGATGGTGGATGACGACTCGACTCCGACGACCAGCGATTTCGTCGTCGACTACGTCCACTTCAAGGAGGCATGGGGAGCTAGCAGCTCGTCCTCACCGAGCTCGCCTACCCCACCACCTTGTTCGCCACCACCTCCGGCGAGTCCTTCACCACCGCCACCACCAGCTCCGGCAAGTCCACAGGCTCCGGCGAGTCCACCACCAGCACCGTCGGCCACGCCTCGCTCTCCTACACCGGACCCTACCTCTTCAGGCTCGGCACCGACAGCTTCGGCCCACGACGAGCAGCGCACAGTGGAGTTCGCAACTCCGCTGTCCAACGACGAGGATCGCATCGACGCCTACCACGGCGGCGAGCCTCTGCGCTACCGTACCGTGGACAACCTCCTCGGCGAGCAGCCGGTCCCTGGACTGGCACAACACGACTTTGAGGCGGAGCTGCACCTCGCACAGGACGATGGCGAGCCTCGTTCCTTCGCCGAGGCGGAGAGGGACGCGGCATGGCGTGCCGCGATGCAGATGGAGATGGACGCCGTCGAGCAGAACAAGACGTGGGAGCTGGCCGATCTTCCAGCCGGCCACCACGCCATCTCTCTCAAGTGGGTCTTCAAGCTCAAGAAGGATGAGACCGGAGAGGTGATCAAGCACAAGGCGCGTCTGGTGGCGCGCGGCTTCGTCCAGCAAGAAGGAATCGACTTCGACGACGCCTTCGCGCCCGTTGCACGGATGGAGTCCGTGCGACTCCTCCTTGCGCTAGCTGCCCAGGAGGGCTGGCGTGTCCATCACATGGATGTCAAGTCGGCGTTCCTTAATGGCGACTTGAAGGAGGAGGTCTACGTGCATCAGCCGCCGGGATTTGCGATTCCCGGCAAGGAGGGCAAGGTGCTTCGCCTGCGCAAGGCCCTCTATGGCTTGCGACAGGCACCGAGGGCGTGGAATGCCAAGCTGGATTCCACGCTGAAGGGGATGGGCTTCGAGCAAAGCCCACACGAGGCGGCCATCTACCGGCGGGGCAGCGGAGGAAAGGCCCTGCTGGTAGGCGTCTACGTCGACGACTTGGTGATCACCGGCACCAAGGAGGTAGAGATCGAGGCGTTCAAGGAGAAGATGAGGGCGACTTTCCAGATGAGCGACTTGGGCCCTCTCTCCTACCTGGGGATCGAGGTCCACCAGGACAGCTCCGGCACCTCTCTTCGCCAGACTGCCTACGCCAAGCGCATTGTGGAGCTAGGCGGTCTCACCGACTGCAACCCAGCCCACACTCCTATGGAGGAGAGGCTGAGGCTGAGTCGGGAGAGTACGGAGGAGGAGGTGGACGTGACGCAGTACCGGCGCATTGTGGGCAGCCTTCGCTACCTTGTCCACACGCGACCGGACTTGGCGTTCGCCGTCGGCTACGTCAGCCGGTTCATGCAGCGACCGACGGCGGAGCACCAGCAGGCCGTGAAGAGGATCCTCCGCTACGTCGCAGGCACCTCCGACTACGGCTTGCACTACCCGAGGTGCCCCGGTGCGGCGCATTTCATCGGGTACAGCGACAGCGACCACGCCGGCGACATCGACACGAGCAAGAGCACCAGCAGGACGCTGTTCTTCCTCGGCAAGTGTCCGATCAGCTGGCAGTCGGTCAAGCAGCAGGTGGTGGCTCTGTCCAGCTGCAAGGCAGAGTACATCGCAGCCACTACCGCTGCTACTCAGGCCTTGTGGCTGGCTCGGCTGCTTGGCGATCTCCTTGGCAGAGATGCAGAGGCGGTGGAGCTCAGGGTGGACAGCAAGTCCGCCTTGGCCTTGGCAAAGAATCCTGTCTTCCACGAGCGCAACAAGCACATCCGGGTGAGGTACCACTTCATCAGAAGCTGCCTGGAGAGAGTGTCCGGGCCAACTACATCAACACCCAAGACCAGCTCGCCGACTTCCTGACCAAGTCCCTCGGGCGGGTCAAGTTTCAGGAACTTCGCGCCAGGATCGGGATGGCCCAGATACCTCACAAGGAGCCACACAAGACTTAGGGGGAGAGTGATGGATAAGTCTCTGTGGCTGGTGGTTGTAGGGCTGCTGCACACTGCAGCACATGATCTTTGTGTCCAGCATCTTTTGACTGCTTTTAGGACAGCAGTTAGCATCTAGGACAGCATCTGCTTTTAGGACAACAGTTGGCATCTAGGACAGCATCTTAGACCAGCATCTTAGACTAGCATCTTGGCATATGCTTGGCTGGCTAGCAGCCTATAAATATGTATCCCCAACCCCTCAGGTTGGCATGGCATTGTATGAGTTTGTGTGAGAAATAAACCAGAAAATTGCCCCAACTCCTAGTGTCATCCTCTCTCGATAAGAGTAAGGATTTTACTGCTACCAAGAGTGAGAATCCAGCGACTAACACACCCATGTGCAACTTTTGTACAGAAGTATTTCTTGGAAATATATTCATAATTTCTCTTTTATCCGTCACATTGTCTGAAAAGGACTGATAACTGAACTACCTAATACAACTATAGCTGTTTTTATTTTATTTTGACCGTGACTTTTTTTTTAAAAAAAAATTGAAGGTACTATGAAGGGCAAATGATAAAATTTGATGACGATGAGGAGGAAACAGAAGAGCCTGAAGTGAACATTACTGAAGCTGCAGAGAAGGTTCGAATGGAAAGCTGTTTGTACTTAATATTACACTCAAATGTTTTCATTCTTATGAAATTGAAAATAGCTGGAACTAAATTTACAAAGGAACTTGGATATATTTCACATACCCTCTATTGCTATTGCTAATTTAGTTTTAGCTTTTGCAAACCGTACGGCACTAACTAGGGAAAATTATATTGTTATATCCATTACTATTACAGCTAAAATATTTGGTAGAAAAATAACACATGTTTTCATTTGTTTTCTACTGTATAATATGGAGTATACGATTGTTTACCAGGTGGTCCAGGCATATAGCTATCGATACAGCCTTTTCTATTTAGGATATATTTGGTTGTATCCATACTATAATTCAGTCGCATTCCTTTACTTTGTCCATTTTTATGCAAGTTTCACTCTCAATTTTGAGTTAAACAATGCACTTGTTGAATGATCTCAATTATATGTTGAAACTTTTGTATTTGCCTCATGAATAGTGAATTTGTTATATGCTCTTCCTTTGGATATTTAGCATTACATATGCCCTTCTGTTTGATTGTATTACCAACTATAACATTATTATTCTTCTGCTGGCAAATAAAGGCGTAAAGAGGATTTAACATATAATAAATATGTTATCACTTGAGTCTATAATACATTGGCACAGTACTTTTCCTTACTGGTATAACAACTTTTAACTTGGTATATGTTGTTTCAGGCTTCACTGCTAGAAGAGAACATAAAACCTAGAGCAAATCTTCCGCCACTCCTTGTTCATCTTTGTAATCGTCGTCGTGAGAAGCTCCATTATCTTGGTGTATCTTTTGGACTAACGCAAGAGCTTTTCCGCTTTTGGCGGAAGCACAACATCTATCCGTTCTATGTTGGCCAGATTCCAGTAATGATATCTAACCAGACTTGCCATAACAGGTTGACAGAACTTAGTGTTTCACCTTCTGTTGTGCTTATTGCTATTTTTTTTCCCAGAGTGCTGTTACTGGTGAGCATACTTGTATGGTGTTGAGGCCCTTAAATAGTGATGACATTGAAGTTAGTGAATCAAACAAATGTGGATTTTTGGATCCGTTTTATCAAGGTACTAATTTTTCGCGTTTTGTTCAATCTCATTTACATTTCTAGCTGAAGCTGCTTAGTGTGCTTTACCTCAAGTTCAGTAATACCTCAAGTTCAGTAAAAAAAATGGGTTTTAATCTTCCTAATCTTAGATGCACAGATGTTGTTTTGATTTTCTTATTACATCATTCTTTTGCGTAAAAGGCTTATTTTTGGTGCTCAAGCTAAATTTGAAAGCTATGATCAGATTTTAGACAGATTCAGGCGGCTTTTGGGAACTTCTTTCCGGCATCTCAATTTTAAGCTTGCAATGAGGTATGAACTTTCAAATTACGTTAGTGCAGTAAATTTTCTGCATTCTAATTTTTGGTTTTGTATATTTTCTAGTGTCTTGGCTTCGAAAATTGATTACTCAAACCATGAGCCTTCAGAATACGATAATAATAGCACCTTGAAGTTATTGGGAGACATGTTATCACCACATGACATGAAACGGCATATTCGAACAATTTAGTCGATTATCATCTGGTAAGAAACACAATTATCCAATCCAGAAGATAAGGTGTATGTAGTTTTGATGCATTTGCACTTTTGCAGAGTATATTTTTATGCTGTGCTGTGAAAATAACTGTCTTTTGCATCTAAAACATTACTCCAAATTTCAATGTGTTCGGTATTCCAGATTCTGGACCTTGTACCCATCCTTGCACACCAGTATTTTTCGGAGAGGCTTCCAGTATCATTGCATGGTGCCCAAGCAGCTGTTTTGTTCTGTATGGGGCTGCAGGACAAAGACAATAGGCACTGTAAAGGTGAGCTCATGTTTAATCTAAAGCAAGTCCAAAGTACTTGGCATTCTCATGAAGATTTTTCACAGCTGTTCTCTAATTTATTAAATCACAGGAAGAACTCGGGATAGAAAGGGAACAGGTTCTATCAAACTTCATCAAGACAATGTAGAAGTTGTGTGGTTACCTTCATAACATTGCAGGAAAAGAAATTGAAGCAACCTTACCTCGACTGAAAGAGGTAATTAAATATATTTAGTTTCTTTCTGTAAATTTCAATTCATAAAACATTGCATGCTAGCTAGTGCATTACTGTAGTCACATGAAATTTGTATGACCATACTCTGGAACACCTTTGTTTCTTTTGTTTTTTCGCAAGGTTCGTGCTTTGACTTGCTCATACTATGTTGCTATACCCAGATTGAAATGCGCCCTCTTAGCAAATCAATGGATGAGGACCTTGCAGAAGCAGCCAAGGAAGTTGAGGTGAGATTCAAACTGCCATCAATAAATACTTGTAACTCTGAGCTTGGTACTAAGTAACAAGGACGATCAAAGAATTCCATGTATGTTCAGGGATCCTAATTAGATGCAAATACTTAGTTGTTACTATAATAAGGAAGAGATAGATTCTTTTCTTTCTTTCTTCAAGAACCCAGTGAAGAGCCAGTTTGACCGTCTTGTGCACAAAATTGAATTGTAGCTTTAGTATGGCCACAATTGTGTATATGATTTTGATCTACTCCATCTCATATAAAGAGGCAATCGTGTCAGCTAGGTTTTTTGGCTGGTCAGTAGACATTGATTTCATGAAACCAAGCATATTGGTTTTACCCCTTATTGACACTTATGTCAACGCTGTATGGGCAAAATCTCAGGAACAGAGAAGAGCCACAAATGAAGCTCCTGTGGACCCAAAGATTCTGCAGAAGTATGCAATTGGTGACGACAACGAGATCGAGAAGGCCCTGCAGAACACCAAGGTGTCTGCGAGCGGCATCATCAGTGTGAAGTCCAACAAAATAAATGCAGACAAGAAAGAGAAGCACAAGGAATCAGGCAAATTGAAAAGGAAAGGAGCAGACGGTGGCAGACCCGAGTCGAAAAAGAAGAGGTCTTAAGCTATCCCTTGAATTTGTATCTGTCACACATTTGACTTCCTATGTCTTGGAGCTCTGGTCCAGCGAGGAATACCAAGGATGCTTTTTATATTATATCTGATGAAAGGAAAGGAGATGCCAGCAGAGTTGGGTTGAACGACGTGGCCAGTTGTGGGTTTGGACTTCTGACGAAGTTCCAATAACTGGTCGCTGTCCACAAATTTTGATGTAAAACATTTCTTTAATAGAACATACTCCTAGTTTTTGCTGTATCCTGTCTATCATGCACTTCATTTTTGTTGGAGAAAAGAAGCAACTTACTACTTCCAAGTTTAATCAACTGCTGATGTTCTTCATTTTTGAGGAAGAAGAGTGGCGTTTGTGTGTGTTGCCATCGTATGTCGCTGTCGTTGGTAAGCAGCAACAACCATGCAACACCGAAGACTTAAATTGGATCCATAATTCGTGATGCTAGAGCAACATGTCGGTCGAGCGACCGCTTGATTTGGATGGCACACAGGCTGCAATGTTTCTGTCTGTCAACACGCACCATCGTTTCCCTTTTGCACCAATAACCAGACCCGCCTCAAATCAAAACCACTGCACCAACGGTTCCTGGCCGTGGCCTTCTGTTTTTAGTAGTTCTTTTAGGTAAGTTTTTTTTAGCTGTGTTCTTGTTAGCAGCTAGCTAACACCGTTGTACCTTTCTATGTTGGTTTTTTAATATATTGCTGGGGAGCAAGCTCCACAGCCTTTCTTAAACACACACACACAGAGAGTTCCTGGCCGTTCTGATAGGTGATAGCCGAACTCCTGATCTATTTGAATTTGAGCTCGCTTGCAAGGATGTCCTCGCTTGCAAGGATGTACTAGCTGTATTGTTTACATCAGATTCGTGTATCGCGTGAGATAGCACGCATGTCTGGGGTTTGGCTCCGCAGATGCCAATCGCCCAGAGCCCCAGAGTCGACATCACCAAAATGAAGCAAGGATAGCAAATGTTGTTTCGAGTACAATGCACCCATGTAGATCCACACAGGCCACAGTATACCATAATCCCACATGACCACGTATACATACATCTGGAAATGTCAATTCTGAATAGCTCTCTCTCCGTTCCTCCATTCCAAATTATTAAACGTTTTTCTATTTTCTACTCCAGATAGAAAAGACAAAACATAGTATAATTTGGAATCTGGAATCGAGGGAGTAGTACATAACAGTTTGCAAGCCTTATTGAAGACAGAAACCAGATGAGGCTGGCTATAAGTTCCAACCGAACATGACTGTTTTTGGAGGACTCATATGTCATAATATATTTAAGACATATTACATAGATTTGGAATTTCAATCCCAAGAAACAGTGTTGACATAATAAGAATTAAATTAACGAAGTGACTCAGACAATCTATCCCTCTCTCCTGGAACATAGTGATGTCCCTAGTTCCAATCCCTAGGTGCTCAGGAGTCACCGTATGACTCTTTGAAGAGGGACCAACCAACGGTGATACCCAATGTAATAAACAACATTTCACAGCTCTCAAAACTTATGGTGGACATATTAGGCTCAAAAACAACAGATTTTTTAATTACTTCACCACCATAAATAGCCTCCACTTCAACTTTGAGTTCTCCAATAAATTCCACAGAAACAACCTGTCTTGTAAGCTCAATCACACCAGCATCATTGATAGGCATTCTTGCACCTCTGGAATCTAGAAGAGAGATCTCCATTTCAGGGATACTGGCTGTGCAGGTAGAGATTCGTCCAGGGACATCATCTGGCCATGATCCATCAATAACTTGAACGCTTATAGTAGCCTCAACTGTTTGGAGCAGTACTGCAAATGTGAACTCAAGGTTGCTACGTTTGCCACGTAAGTATCTTGTATTTATGGGAGGAGGATGCCCAATATGACTGACAGAATGATGTGTTTTTAAGACATCAAAGACAAGCACTTTATCTTCGGACTCACTTTCGCCCTTTGCTTTCAGTTGTACTTCAAATGCAACCGGATCAAGTATCACAACGGCATGAGATGGGCCTGTTAACAACAAAAACGGATCCTGCAAGCATCACCATTAGTTAATCAATCACTCTTCCTCTATCAACAATAACAAAAGTAATCCCTAGGGTACATGCAGGGGTGAAGCTATGTGTATTTACCAGGGTCAACCGACCCATATAAAATTTGGCAAATCCTATATAGATTCACTATTTGCTAGTACATTTTTGTTTGATGATCAATGGAGCTGACCCCTGTGATTTTTCATGCCTGGCTTCGCCCTTGGGTACATGTATATGTACATAAACAATCCCTTACCAAGTAAAATACTAGAAAGTAACCAATCACATTTTGATTTAATATAAGGGTCTACTAACTCTTTTTCAAAAATACTAGCAAGAAGTGTCTGATTTGTTCCAACACTAACTAAATGGCCTGCTCATTGCAACAGCACAACAAATCAAAGAATTACATGGTACCTCTTCAGTTATGGTTAGGCAGTTGTCCCTGGCACGGTGGAAAATAAAGTTACGTCTAGGATCCATGGAGTCCCTGACAGCGATCAAGCCATATACGTGCAGTGGCCAGTGGACGCCTTCTTCCTCTTTGAGCTCGGAAACCTTAACAGAAAATATCTGCACTCCTTCCTCCACGGTAGCAGATCTTGGGATGGGTCCAAACGTATAGCGCATGGATGGCACAATAGCTAAAACAAGGATTCCATTAATTAATATACAGAAGGTGAATTAAATCTCACTTGTGCTTTTCGATTTGCAGTTTTACAAATGTATATATACAAGAGATAGCAATATTTTGTAACTATTAGAGATATGTATAGTCTAACTCATATTACAAGTAATATGATTTCATATATATAGTCAATTACAACTTGGAATACAAGTAATATGAGTTAGACTATGCATATCTCTAATAGTAACCTAAGGAAAAACAAATTAAATTTGTTGTGAACACAAAAATGACAAAATGTTTTTTTTTAACTTACTTGTGTCCTCGAAGGAACCTGAACACTTGCCATAACAGCTTTCCCAGTGGTGACGATAACAGATGATTCCCTCCTCTTCACTCTTCTCGTCACTGGCCTTACTAATCATAGGCTTCTTCGTCATAGTCTTCCTCACGCTCCCCTTAACATCAAATCCCAGCATCGTTGCCATCTCGCAGAAAGCAATCAGATCCAACCTGATTTTGAAACCTGGCCAACACAAGTGATTATATTTGGGACTGTATACCTGGCATTTGCATGTTTCATAGCCTGCCGGCACTCAGTTGTTGCAACACGGAGAAGCACACAACAGCTGGCACACGAAAAACATATGCCCAGAAACATTCCAACATACGAATTATGAACCACAGGAGGATCTAGAACTAACAGAGAGGTATTATTCTGTATGCAGACTGTTGTTCTGTTAACGACACAAAAAGCGACCATAAGTAGTGTCATGACACCGGTTAAAAGCCAAGCCCATGGATATGCAGGCCTACTGCATATCTAGCCCTTTTTTTTTACCTTGTGCCAAATACATATCAAGGTTAGTAACAAAGCCCATGCCAATGGATAAACAGCAACAATTTAACAAGCTGTCAACTAGAGAGCAAACTAAACAAACTTCAACAACAACAATACAAATCAAGCAACAAACTAAGGGACAACCATAACAAGCTATCAACCAAGGAGCAAGCTATAAAACCCTAAATAACAACAATAAACATAACAAGCCTAATAAGTATGCATGTTGCAACCTATAATTGGTATGAATACTGCAACCAAATTAGGAAGCAACAAAACCACAAACTAGTAAACTGCAACCACACAAGCTGTCAACTTGGGAGGTGGAAGGGAGGCAAACTAATAAAAAAAACCTGAACAACAAGAAAACAAATCATGTTGCGGACTAGGGGGCAAACTAAGAACAAAATCATAACAAAATACCAAATAGAGTGCAAACTATAAAAAAAAAAGAACCCATAAACAGCACCAACAAAACATAACAAGCTCAGGAAAACACAACCAAAACCACTACCCTAGTCAGGCCTTGTTTGGATGCACATGTATCCACCTCACTCCTACACACATGGATTGAGGTGGATACATGTGCATCCAAACAAGGCCTCAGGGTGCATGCTAACGCTGCCAACTAGGGGGCAAACTAATAATAAAACCATAACAAACCATAGAGTACAAACTATAAAAAAGAACCCATGAACAGCAACAACAAAACATAACAAGCTGCTAATGGGTAAACATAACCAAATCCCTTATGCAAACCCAATCGGTATGCACATGTATACGTGACCGGTGTATGAGAATCCTAAAATGTAGGAACCAGAGAAAACTCTGTAACCCTAATTAGCATGTTAGCAACTACATTGATGAAGCAACAAACATTACAATCTGCAATACAACCATATATATAGCATAACAAGATGCCAATTTTTGGGGGACTATTAGAAAATACGTACATGACAACAACAAAAAAGAACTTACCAACTGAGGTGCAAAACATAACCAAACGCATACACAACTATCATCAACAAGTTACAGTACAGGGGCATGACAATGAAAAGAACAATGCTGGAATCAAAACACTTTATAAACCATTACAACCCCTAATCAGCACACAAAATTCTAAACCACTGAAAAAAATAATAAAACAAAGAACAAAAAAGAACAAGTCCTAATACAACTAAAACGTAAATACACAACTTATACTATTTGATTACACCATAATAACAAAGCCACATCTGATTTGTATTTAAATCAAAATTCACAACAAGCATACCAAAAAATGGATATGCATGTGTAGGCAACATACGCCTAACGTGTCCAGCCACAGCTGCTCGTTGTAGCCGGCTTTTGTTGGGAACAAGCGATAGCGTGTAGGCAGCATGGTCTAAACATTTTATTTTCATTAGCAAAGCTAGAAAAATGAGGAGACTCTTGCCACAGATTATATTTTTTATTTTATTAGCAAAGCTAGAAAAATGAGGACCCTATGGATGGAAAGCAGGGGCGGATCACCCAATAGTTTTTGCAAAAAACTTGGAAGTTAGGAGGCTTGTCAAATAGCTAGATAGCTTTAGGTTAGGGTTTCGGTGCTCAGCTTCGCACAGCATGAAAGGAAGGGAAGGGAAGGGAAGGGAAGGGGTGGGAGTACCTGATGGGTGGTCGTCGCCGGCGAAGAGACCAACAAAAGCCTCAGCACCTGGCTTAGGGCGGCGGCGGAGGCGGCGGCCCTCCAGCCGTCGGAGAGCGAGAGGGGCGAGAGAGACAGAGAGAATCCCAACGATCCCGACGGAAGGGAGTATTTCCTTTCTATAATATACTCGTAATGGTTACGTCCTACTCGCCTCCTAATAGGCTAATATAATAATAATAACTTGTTATAGAAATAAATAAATAAACACCAGTAGAAACAGGATCGTCCCGTCCTAGTCCGTCCTAGTCCCCGTTCCGGTTGGTGCTTGAACCAAACACGTGCGTAATACTATTTTTTAGCAGAACCAAACACATGCGTAAATAACCATATCTTTTCTTTTTTTTTTTGGTAAGAACCAATAACCAGTCAGGTCAGCCCAGCCCATCGACCACCAACGGGCACCGGCATGCCAATGTCATAACTGGAACGTGGCGTACTCTGTCCTTTGAATCTTCGCGGCAACACCAAAAAAAAAAAAACAGCAGGTTTTTTTAGAAAGAAACTGTAGAGATATGTTGTAGGTGATTATTACTCTATCAGATACAGTAATCAACATCAAATTCTGAACACAAATAAAAAATGCCACTTACTTCGAAAATAACAGAACTTGCACCCGAAGCGGAAGAAAAAGATTGTATATTTGTCACACGCAACAATGGCGGAATAAACAGGCCAACGAGGGCCAAGAGGAGGTGCCGGGCGCCCAGCGACGTACCCTAAAAGGGCCGCGCGCCCAGGTGGGGTGGCCGGCGGCGCTGCTGTCATACGTCTGACAAGAGCCCCCGATCCAGAGTTGGTGGGCATAACGAGGATGCCCAAAGGAGGGCGCTGGGCCCAAAGCGGACCTGGCATGAACAGTACTCGCGAGTACTGTAGCATCGCGGGTACTGTTTACCCGCCGCCGCCTTAGATTAAGTTTAGGTCGTTTAGGAGCTAAGTCTCCTAGGGCTATAAATATAAGGGGTTACGTAACCTTTCAACTTTAAGTAAGGAACAAGCCAAGTGCCTTCTATCTTCTCCCTCTCCCTTCTAAGCCTCGGTCTTCTTTCTCTGCGTCCTCTCTTCTTCTTCTCAGCGTCGCCGCCCCTACCCAAACCCTAGCCGCCGCCACCACCACCTCCTCCACCATAGCCGCTGCCCCTAGGGTACCCCCTCCCGCGCGCGCCTGTTACACTGGTATCCGGAGATCAATTCGATTCTTCGGGCACCCATGGCTTCCACCGCCACCATCATGAAGGAGCTCTAGAACCTCAACGCCAAACTGGATCTGATCCTGAACCACAACGACAAGGTCAACGCGAACCCCGCTAATGACTTCATCAATGGTTGAATACGGAAGTTCCAAGAGTTCTTCGACAGGAGCAACAACTCTCCATCTGCAACAAATCCAATTCCGCCAGAGAACAACACGTCGCAGATCTCCAAAACAACACCGATGATTAAGGCAAAACAAGAAAAGGAGATTGCTGTAGATCAACCAAAGGAGGACAACAAGCACGTCAAGGAGATGCTACCTCTTCTGCCCCCGTACCTGCCAGTAGATGCAACGGCACCTTCAGAGGCAGTTCTCCCAGCGCAAATACCACCGCAACAACTGCTGCAATTGGCGGCAACCGAACCTTCTCTGGCCCCCAACGACATGAAAACTGGGTATATAATCTCTCATCTAATAGATACAATACAACCACGATACATACACCTGACAGGGATCAAATCGGCCACAACCACGAAGCACGCCGACCACTACATCACCGAGTACTTCGGCCAGCCAACTCGAGGCGATCCGCTGGACAACCGACAGCAGATCAGCATCTACATCACCTTCAACAAGCACCCCATCCACAACTGCAAACGTGAGAACAAACTCTGGATCAGCACCGTGAATGACTACGACGCCAACGACGTGACTACAACATCCTCATGATGTTAGGTACGACACAGTCCGCTACTCGTGGCTGCCACCTGATGTACCTCGCAGGAGCGGTGTTGGGCCATGGGTGCCCACATACTGGTCAACACGGGCGCCAAACACCATATCATCAACATCAACTTCACCCGTCTCATCAGCCTCCTCAAGTAGCACATCAACAGCACGATCCTTGTGGGAAGTAGCACCGAGGTCTCATGCCGGGTGGCACCATTTAGCGTCTTGCTCTGCATTGACAACGAGACCTTCCAGATCGATGTGTTCCTCCTCGACACCGGCGACGACTTCGACATCTTCTAGGTACACCATGGTTGGCGGGCCTTGGTGGCGTCACATGCGACTTCTCCACCATGGAGCTGCAGTACTACCGCAACAGGCGCCCCATCTCCTTCACCATCGTACTCCCTCGACGCTCTCCACGGACCGTCCTCACCCTACCAGCACGGGTACAACCTGCATCACCACTGGCACAACAATCACCAGCACCACCACCCACTATTAGTGTAGGACGATCCTCCGTCAGCACGGCATCAGCTCTGCCACGCCAAGTAGGCTGCAATCTACCCCAGCCGGCCATCTGGCCGCCGGCGCAGCAGGCGCCCCACCTCCGCCCATCGAGTAGCAAGAACAGCAAGCGCCCCATACCTTCATCTCAGGAGCATCCAACCCCCTCGGCGACATCCAAGGCACCGCGTTCGTCGTCACCAACTCGCCCACATCTTCATCCACAGATCATGGCGCGCTTGACGATGCCAACCTACGATGGGTCGACTGATCCAACACTTTGGATCTATCACATGCAACTACTCTTCAAGCTGCAATGCCTACCGATGGATCAACACATCCGATATGCAGCTTTTTCATATGACAGGTGCTGCTCACCTTTGGTACATCCGTGTGACCAAAGAGAAGCCGTCCTCAGAGTGGGACACTTTCGTTCGTGATCTCACCCGCGACTTCGGCCCTCCATTGAGTCATGGCACACTTGGCGACCTCGCCCCTCCTCGACACGACGGCAACCTGAACGACTACACCAACAACTTCAACGCCTACGTGCTACGAACCGGCATTGCTAGCGAGCTTCACTAAGTCCACTTCTTCGTCACCGGCCTCAAGGACGAGCTCCAGACAGTGGTCGCTCGGTACCAGCCTCGCAAGATGGAAGCGACCATCTCCCTCGCTCAAGCACTGGAGAACGCGCCCCCGACAACACCTATTGTATCGTAGGCATCCTCCGATGACAACGCCTTCAAGGACCTCATCGGCCTCGGCAGTAACTTCGCTCTGGCACTTGACAGGGGCGCCAACTCAGCACCCAACGCCACAGCAACACCCGCAACAACCGCCGACGTTCCACTGACAGCGTCATGACTCCCTGATGACTCCACCGTGGACAAGGAGGCACGCGCCGACAACATCGCCGATACCCACGACCTCACATCAACACTAAGGATGGCACGACATCTCCACGCCCAGCCATCACTTCGTCTCCAACAGCGACATCACCTCTAGCACAAGTGCAACACGACCTCGACGGTTGCGATAACTTCACCGCCTTGACACCCCTCCGTCAGGCCACCATCGAAGACAACGAGCTCTAGATCATCATCACCACCATTGAGCTCTAGGCAGCCACGCCAGCATGGTCCATCCAAAGAGGCATCGTCTGCTACAACAACCGCTACTACCTCCACGGCTACATCGGCATTCTCCAACTACGCAACAAGCGCTTCATCGACAACACCCGCGACAACGCCACCAACACAGAGATCAAGCTGAAGTACCCCATCTCTAGCATACAGGCGGCGAACCTCCTCAACGCCGACAACCATCCACACGACTTCGCCTCTACGCCACGAACCCTGCACCAGCTCTACATCGACAACGGCATGGGAGGCATGGGAACCTCCAACCACTATGCCTTCGGCTCCTTCGGCTCCTAAGACATAAACATTGGGCATGCCCATGGAGCACTTGGACACGTTATTGTCCAAATCATGGAGATTTCTTGGGGCACCAGACGACCGCCGAACAACTCCAGTGCTTGGCGGATGTTTCAGCGCAAGGACGCGCTGATCGGAGAAGGGGGGAGTGTTGTCACACGCACAACACCGGCTGCCAACCATGGCGGAATAAACAGGCCAACGAGGGCCCAAGAGGAGGTGCCGGGCACCCCAGCGACATACCCTAAAATGGCCACGCGCCCAGGTGGGGTGGCCTCCGACGCTGCTGTCATACGTCTGACAAGGGCCCCCGATCCAGAGTCAGTGGGCATAGCAAGGAGGTCCAAAGGAGGGCGCGGGGCCCAAAGCGGACCTGACATGAACAGTACCCGCACGTACTGTAGCACCATGGGTACTGTTCACCCACCGCCGCCTTAGGTTAGATTTAGGTCGCTTAGGGGCTAAGTCTCCCAGGACTATAAATATAAAAGGCCATGTAACCTTTTAACTTTAAGCAAGGAACATGTCAAATGTCTTCTATCTTCTCCCTCTCCCTTCTAAGCCTAGGTCTTCTTCCTCTGCATCCTCTCCTCTTCTTCTCAGCACCGCCACCCTTGCCCAAACCCTAGCCGCTGCCGCCATAGCACGCCGCCACCATAGCCGCCGCCTCCTAGGGTACCCCCTCCCGCCGCGCCTGTTACAATATTATTGTAACACTGAACCGCAAAAGAAATTCTACATTCAACTGATCAATCATACCAAGTAGTGGAACAAAATGATTATACATGCAAACTGTGATGGATATCTCACACCGGTATTAACACCGCGGTCACACCTGACTTCCTGAACCGATGCGATGGTCAACAGAGTCCCGGCTGGGTGTAACAAAGGACCAACCACAACCACAAGCAAGTACAGCAAAAAGGTGAACGGGGTGAAAAATTGCAGTCTCATTGCTACTTAGCTCCTTGGCTTATTCTTGCAGCCCGCAGTCACGCCTTTTGTGGTGGAGGCGACACCTTTCTTTGTACCAGAGGTCACACGAAGGATGGCTTTGGCGCTTAACGCCGAGAGCTTGGACTCGCAGTAAGTCTTCCATGATTCAGCATCTAGTGAGGCCTGAGACTTCTCATAGAATACCTGTAGTTCCAGTGCCAGGTCGCGAGCAGCCTCCCT
The DNA here is from genome assembly GCA_038087645.1 of Saccharum hybrid cultivar R570. Taxonomy (NCBI): domain Eukaryota; kingdom Viridiplantae; phylum Streptophyta; class Magnoliopsida; order Poales; family Poaceae; genus Saccharum; species Saccharum hybrid cultivar. The sequence goes on from JAQSUU010000449.1 coordinate 4,018,288, forward strand.
TGATTCGGGAAGCTTGTCAGTAAGTTGTTTTGCTGCAATATGGATGAGATTATCCATACCGTATTTTTTGATTCCCACCACATCCTGGACAAAAGGAAAAACATGATAGTTTGTTATACAACAAGAGTAACATACAACCTTTTTTTTTTTTGAAAGTAAAGGCAGGAGCTCTGCCGCTCAATTAAGAAGGAAATAGAGTTTTATGTACAGGCACCCATAGTGCCAAAAGAACCCGGTCATAGGACAGTAACATACAACCTCAAATGAAGGGCATGAGGACAACAGATATTGGTCGATGCATGTAGGCCTACAGTACACAAAATTGATATATTCAATCTCCGGTCACTGTTGTGCTATTGAAAATGACAGCAAAGTAGGAGTTGTTCCTTTTTGAAGTTCCAAAGTATGAGTTAAGGCATGAAGAAGAGCATACAACCTACAGCTAACTATGCATCTCGTTGTGGAAAAAAGCTAACTATGCATCTACCATCATAATATTCCAACCATCAAATCCCTAACATGTCAACTAGCTAATTATTTGGCTACCACTACCACCTAGCTCCACTTTATGACGCAGGAGGTTCGATGTTTAGAATACACATCAAAGTACCCAAAAGATAAACTAAAAAGATCTGGAGTATATTGGATGGAGAAGGTTAGTATGCAAGGACACTAAATTATTAAGAGCTACCTGATCGATCACTTGGTACATCAGATAAGGAAACTATAATCTGAATTAAATTAATATTTCCCTTATCTTAAGTTTCTTTTACAGTAAGAAATGGGGCTACAGAAGTTGCAAGTGCACAAAATTTTCAGGCAAGAAATCACTTACAAGGCGAGATACAGTCTTATAGATACAAACTGATGCTTTTGCTCGAATATGTGGATTCCGGCTCTCGAGGTAGGGCTCCATTCTTGATAACAGTAGTGAAGGAGAGATACAGGTTGTCAATGATGTAAGAGCTGCCTCAGCAGCTTCACAGACAAGTCGCTTATCTCGTGAAGCCTTTAGAAACAGCTGCACTAGCTGTGAATGTATTTGACAAAAAAAATGGTTTCAGAGACCTTACAGTTAATAGTAAAAATTTTAAATAAATAGCAATACTCACCAGTGGATCGATTGAGTCAACCATTAAGTCACCGTAGGCCTTAAAGATGTCAGCACAAGTCATCATTGCTGTTTTCCATACAACTCTTCTTTTATTCTTCAGAGATTTCACAATAAGAGGAACTAGGGGCTCCCTGTGATTCAAACAATTTGTAACGAACAATTAATAAAGGAGATATGTGATTCTGTATCACTGGCATAGATAAGTGGATCCAGAAGATATTAGAAGGATTATCCAATCGGGAACATATTTCTTCTGCATATATGCTGCACAACTTACAGCAGCTCCTGCAATCGTTCCTTGTGATACATTGCCAATTGACGAACATTGTTGAGAGCTTCACATGTCATAACCCAGTCCTTTGAATCCAACCTTGTAGCTAAGGTCTGTTGAAAAAATTAGAAACAATTAAAGCCACCTCTGACAAGAACCAAGAAACAAAGCGAAACCCATCTGTCCAATAAAATATCATAAATATGCAAACCAGTGCCATACACTTAGAGCTGCATTGACATCTGGGAGGTCTGCTAGATTTTCAGAAGCAATGTACTCCACAACTGTATTTCCATTAGTCACAGAGTCTTGGAAAGCAGACAGAGCATTTTCTTCCTTCTTGCCGTTCAGGGCAGGCTTGGTGATGCAATTCACAGAATTGTCTTCACCTTTCCCCAGGTCTACTGATTGAGAAATATTGAGATCTTTCAAAGGCCTTTCTGACATTTTCACACCCTACACGAATTATAGGCAGAAAAAGGCATTCAAGAACAAAATCAACAAATTTCAGTCCATTCCTAACAGGTACAGATTTAAAATAGTTAAAAGATTATCTCCCCACGAGATCAATAATCATCCAACGCTAGTCAAGTCACAACACCACACTCTTACAAATGATAACCCAATCTGCTATAGTGTGGATACCAGTCAACTCTACCTACACTAAATTCCACAAGTATAAATTTACCTTTGATGGTCCTTCTGAAAATCGGTCCAGTATTCCAGTGCTGGTATTCTCCTTTTGTTTAGCAGGGAGGTAACCCTGAAAAAAAATGCAGTTAAAATATTATAAAACAGATTGTTCCTTGAAGAAGATTTAAGGGTTTAGGGAAGTGTACAACCTTTTTGTGGACAAGATAATTAGTTGTATATTTGATATCAAATAGTGTAATTAACATTCCTTCCCCCATCCCTTTGCCAAATCGGGTTTTCTTATTCAAGCTCGGGCTTTGCCTGCCAATCACTTTCCAGATTTCGAACATTTCCTTTTCCTGGTTGTACAGACCAGGAATGATGTTCACACAGCCAGCAAGAATATCCTCTTCACCACACTCATGCCGGAAGCTATGTCGCCCGAGTTTACCCCAATTATGGATCTTGGTGTTGAACTGAGGTATGCACTCTTCCCTCTTGGTCCTGAGCAGAAACTTCATGTAGATTTGTAATTCCCCTGATCTTGATGGTTCGCTTAACATTAAAGCGACACATTGCAGCGTTTGTTTACGCTCGTCTGTATCCCAATACGCATTCTGTGGATTGAACTCCGAAAGGACCTCAACGATGTGATTCAAACAAAGATGCCCAACTGGAATTTTTGAACTGCAAAAGTAGAAAAAACAAAAGATGTCATCAATTTTCAGTGAGAAAAACACAATTATCAGTTAGCGTGTTATAAATTAATATTGAGGCAATTTGTAGTGAGTAACTTACATATCTTTGTACGAGCAGTCATATTGAGTCAATCTGATCTGCTTTAAATATGACGGAATTGGACAGTCCTCGAAGGTGAACCAAGTTGCTTGGTTGTTAATATCATCAGGAGTGAAAGCCACAAAGTAGAAATCTGATTCTCTGAACATAAGGTGAACACTGCTGCAATTGTCCTCCCGATTCTTCCCAACTAATTTGACAATATGGAACGTATCAATTTCCTCACTGAGATTTGAAGGTGTTGTAAGCCTTAGCGGAGTTACTGGTTTGCCATAAAAACTTGTAGAACCAACAGCCCTCAGCCTTTTATATCTCTTGATCATCAATTTGTGATATGCTTTTTCCCCACAATCTGCACCGATAGTGTAAACAGGAATGTCCTATACATAAAGAAGATAAATTAAATCATGCAGGTACGATAAGTAATTAAGCTAAAAGATTGTTGTTTAATAATGTTCTAGGTACATAGTTTTGAAGGTTGTTCTAGCTACGGCCCCTTACGGCCCAGGATAAACAGGTTGGACACCTTGGGCCGATCTGCTGGGACTTCAGCACCATGGAGATGAGCTTTAGGCAGGGCAATTACACACCTTCTTCTACACCCGGACAACACCAACATCTACGGCGTGCAATGCCATCAGCACCAGGCATCCCCATCACGCTCTGATGGACTCCAGGTACACAACTTCGATATACCCCCACGGCCTATGCAGATGTTACTACCGGGATATGGCGTCCCTTGCCCCATCATCGATGCCCATGGAACACCGGCGGTCCGCCAGAATGAGTCGGACCCAACATCGGACAACTTCTACCTCTACGGCTACATCAACTCTCTACAGCACCTCTTCCATCTCTCCTTCGACACAACACACACAAAAAAACCCACCTTTTAGCTATGATTCTTGGACGACTCATCATAAGGTTGGAGGAAATACCAGCAGAAGCACTTCTATCCCCGGCGTAAAATCTACTTGGGCAGTACTAGGCCAAGTGAGGCACAAAGAAGAGCCAATTAAGTGCGAAAAAAGGTTTTTTTTCCCTATATGGTTACTGGTTCATTCATCCCAGTAAAAAGAAGCTATTTCCTCCTATTTGATAAGATATTACGAATATTACCTCCAGTTTTCGCACCAAATGTCGCCGTGTTTGGTTCTTCAATTCCTCTATGACTATGTCCTTCTGCTTGTAGTAGTTTCTTATCTCGCGCCGCCTAGCTTTATCATCTGCATCTGAGATTTCCTCAAGATTCATCGCTTTCAACTTCCCCTCACCGGAGGCCCCAGCATGCTTCATGCCCTCCCGATGATGCTGCTCGGCGTCGGCTTGTGCCGTGCGCTGCGCCTTCGTCTTCATACCAGCAGCATCCGCACACTCGCCGGTGTCCTTCTCCTTTGCCCACCCCCGTTGCTTCGAACCGGCCATGTCGAGCGATAGACCGGTGGGATGGCGGCGTTGGCAGGGGCAGAGGCCGCCGCGGAAACCCTCCCGGTTCGCTCCTGCTCCTCCTTCCGCTCGGCCTCCTCCCACTCTATTGGTTTGTTTGCCTCGATACTGATGAAGAGTGGAGTGGAGAAGAAAAGAGACAGCGGACTGGGGAGCATGCGTATGTCTTATGGGCCTCCTCTGTGACGGGCCTTCTCTCTCTTTTTTGTTAATTAAAGCCCAAACACCTGAAGAATTACTACATACTACTTGCTGGTTGATTAACTTCGGATTTTGTGTCTTTGTTGGTGCAGCCGCACACAGGGTTTTCATCTTTTTTATTTAAAAAATGCGAAACATGGTAATGGAGAGCACCGTAGTTACAGCAAGTAAAGGTTGCCCTATCTTTGCCTTTTTTTCAAAAAAAAAAGTGATACTAGCCGATAACATAAGCCGTGTTTGTTTTTTCTCGTTTCTCAAGAGTGCTGCTGTCGGGTTTCGTTCTCATTTTGAGACAGGGATGATCTCTGTTACATGGTGCCATAGCAAACCAGATAAGTGAGAATAGGAAAACGAGAAAGACAGAAAAAAAAAACTGAATACGCGATGTGAGATACGCTACAGTTTATGCCAAATTGTTTGGGATTATACTGTATTATATAACTGTCCATCACACAATCTTAAAACTCATCGAAAATGCTGTTCGCCCAAGCAGATGATCTGTGCTTGAACTACTTGTCTGACTTTCTTTTGAGTCCACCAAGACCTATTTAGTTCTTGCGTGGAAAATGGGATTTATAGGTTGCAGCGAAGACTGTCTGGACCATTGTGGTGCTGGAACCTACGTACCAAGAATGTCCCCCAGTGGCATTTGCCATATGCCCATAGCATTAACCCAACCTTGACCTGGACGGCGCCTCCGAAGTCAATCATACAGGATGCACAGTACAGAGCAGGCTAGACTGGATGGTCCAAAGCAAAGCCGAAGTTACAATTGGGAAGCAAGGGCTCTGCCTTTATATTCTCCTTTCCAAGAAAGAGGAAAAGCCCGTCGTTTTTGTACAGCATCAAAATACCTATGGGCTATGGTACAACACGGTGCAGTTCTACAGGATAACTCTAACACGAGGTTGCGTCAACACAGGCTAGCGAGTAGTTGCTACAACTTCCAAAAGAATGCGCGGGTTGTCTACTTGTTGTATACAGCAGTGTTTTGAACGAACAAAAAGATCAAAAATTGGACTTCTGTATCTGCAGCATCTGGCAATTTCCCAATTCCCATATGTCCAACTTAGCCGCTTCTCCTGGCATCCCCAACTATCTCCACAACAGCAAAAGGGAATCGAGGCCAGAGCTGAAACATCCTATCAAGCAAACATTTTGCAAGAAACCTTCTATCAAGATTGCTTGGTGTATGGTCCTACCTGCAGATGCAATAAGCTATACCTGGTTACATGAATTACAGAGAGATAACTGCAAACACTGTAAGTTTCAGATGTTTACCTATACAACAGGAATCTTCAGAAGAATAAGTGAGCAGAGATACAAGCACACTGAGATGGCGATCCCAGCAATGAAATTTTGGTATAGACGGCTATTATCCCTACTGGGGATAAAGGCCGCCCTCAAGACGCCTGTGATCTCAAACACACGGTATGATAGCTGCATTTATTGATAATGAAATGAGTATCCTTTTTATGACTGTTGAATGAAATGGTTTTCTTTCCCGATAAGTAATGAGATGGGTTTGAAGTTGGCAACTTACAAGAAGATAGATCGCCGTAGTAAGCATGAAGTTAAGCATAGGAGCCATTTTGGCTGTCCATTTGGCATGCTAGACCTGTAAAAGAAGCTTAGTCACAGTGTAGCAAAGCAAAGGTACTTGAGCAGCATTTTTACTTCAGTCGAATAAACTACTGCTATATGAGAAAAAAGATTGAGTTGATCTTATATCCGACATGCTATAGGAAAATATGCTATTTACCACAAGGCTAGTGAAAAAAAATAATGTAGCAGTAACTCAAGAGTCATACCTAAGCCAAATATGGATCTGAGAAATATAAGTCTCTAGTGTAATCTTGCCAACCCATCTGTCAAAAATATAGATTAATCCTTAGCGATGGAGTAAGCCAAGAAAACACATGAATAGTGTAGGTAGTAAAAATTTTAATGTTTACGCAAAAAGAGCCAAAGAGGCACTCAACTGCTGGGTGCAATTGCGCAGGCAGATATAAACACTGTAAGAAACAAATGCCCTGTTCATCTGGCTTATAATCTGTCTTATTCGGCTTGTTTTTTCAGCCGGAACAATATTTTTCTCTCACAGAAAATCAGCCAACAGTATTTTTCAGCCGGCTTATAATTCCAGCCGAACGGCCCCATAGTTCATTGTCAACAGCAACAAAGCATATTGCTGGCACATGCCACATTGATTATGAATACATGTTAACATTTTTCTTATACGTACGTTATAGGGATCCATGACGTGTAGGGATGGTACTTGTTGTATGTAACTTTGTCTAGCTTGTATATATATTCGTATAATCTAACCTTACTCAGGTTCTTCCAGCTTCTCCATCCATCTTTCAACCTTTTTAGGATAAAAGGTTCCATGCTAGATTAACATGATCTGAACAAAAGAAAACGATGCTTCAGGTATTGAGAGATTGAGGAATGTGTATCAACATAACCAATATCATCTCACGGATAGTCTTAGAGGGCGAGCAGGGTAATATAGATCCATAACAGAAATACTTACAGAATTAAAATTATTTTTGCATAGGGATTTCAATTCCAAAAGATGTTTAAGTGAAACAGACAACTAGTTCAAAATTAGATCGGCCATTGGTCTCTAATTTTGTCAAGTGCTAGTCCTGTACAATTCAGATTACTATAACTAGGTTTACTTGTCATCATTTTTTATGTTAAAATCTCCAACCTAACTTCTTTTTCAAACCAAATACGAAAATGAAGAAAAGGAAGCCCGTGTCATCTTTCGCAGCTGCAATGGTGCTCAGGAAAAAGCAAACACAAAAATGTTTCTGCGTTATGATTAATAAGATTCAAATAACACTTAGCCAGATTTTGGAAGGCAAAATTTGATTAATAGATTAGGGTGCATAGTCAAATTACACAATCGAAAGATGAAAGTTAAGCGGTTGTAAGAGATCATTTTAGAAATATTGTAATATTCAAATTTCAAATGCTAAGGGAATGTAAGACCCTTATTTTAGGGGTTCATAGTGTTTTTATTTGAAACCCATACAAGTTTTATGACATGTGTTGGCACATGTAGCATCCCAAGATCACCATATGATAGGTGAGAGATAAAAAGTGCTATATGGTGAGAAAATCATACCTAAAACCTAGTGTATGATGAAAAACTGTTTAAAACCAGCGCAACATAGAAATATGGTTCGAACTACCAATACCTAGTGGTTTGTGCAATTCACCCAAGTTTCAAATTTAGAATCTAATAATGAACTAAACAATATTAAGAATCTGTATTGTTATCCAGTTTTATCAGGGGTGACAAGTGCTGGCATATGCACGTATTATTCTCAAGCCCTTTACACCAAGAAAAGGCACATAGGTGGAACTTGTATGCTTAATTAGAGAGAAATAGAGAATGATTTCGAACATATATACATGCAGCTAGCATATAAATATCACCTGATAATTGTCACAGGTTTTTATGCGTCTATACTTGCCTAACAATATGAACTCCAGTTATTACATAACAAATGTACCATACACCAAAGCCTAGACCCTAGGGACACTTCTGGTCCATCACATATTTAAAATTCAAAACAAAGTTTTTGTATGCAGACTAGCCATCTAGGCATCTCAGGTCCTTCTTGGATAAGGGTACTGACTAAGACTTAACTTATTTTTCAAAAACTAATCTAGAAGATATTTGCACAAAGTGAACTTTGTGACTTGAAAATAGTATCAAATTAGACAACAACTAAATCTAATTAAGCAAAACACTCAAAAAGAGATCAATCGATATTTACCAATAAAAGAAGCCAACCACATAACTAATATGAAATAAATCAAAACGAAACTACATGTCTATTATTAACATCAGCATAATTGATTATTTGGTTCCCACTAGGCATCTATTAAAATCAAAGGTAACACAAAATCCATATTATTCAATGGAATAGTATAGCATAGCAATACATTGCTTGAGAGACAATACATAGAGCCATGTTCAATGAAGTACACCTGCAGTAGCTTAAACTTAACCATGCTGCAGATATCTCCTAGTTCTTGTAGGAAATCAAATTCAAATCAATATCTAGTTAACCCATAGTATCACTCAGTGGAAGAAGTATACCAATAGTATTACATCAAAACAAATATGTATAGTTGTATACTTGTGTTCAATCCAAATTTGTCATTATTTCTCCGGCCAAAAATACCGAATCTGTAGCTCACAATACTAAAATCACATCAGCTCTGCAGATATCTCAAGCTCCATTGTAAAATCAAATCCAAATCTACTTATGTCTAATGCCTTACACTCAAGGTCTAGTGAAGACAAACCTTACGAGCTTGACTTTGCGCCCTCCGCTGCCGCCACCACAATGGACCCCTCAGCGATGGCCGCCTCTGCCTGAACCTCAGCCTCGAGCCGCTTCTTAATTGTTTCGCTCGAGCGCCTCACTGACCTCCCTAGGCATGTACTACCCGTCGTGCTTGGTGAGTACCTCGGTCCCAACGCAAGAAGCACGCGCGCTTCCGTGCCTTCTCGGTCACCTTCCTCTCATTGCCGTGGCGGATATTGAAACGATCTCGATTTTCCTCGAAGGGAAAAATCCACAGATACGATTTATAATGTAGTAGATCACGAGAGCAATCCATCACATTATCAATTATCAGCTGATTTCATAGTTATACATCATAGAATTACAAGTTATAAGGCTTTACAACACTGGTTAACACACCTATTACATAGATTAATCTAGCAAAAACGCACACTCATCTTCTTCAGAGTCGTTATAGCGCATCGGCAGGTGAAGGCTCCTCCTTCATGGCAGTCATCAGAGTTGGCGTAGAATGTCAGCGGGCGTAGACTCTATCTTCTCAACCACACTTGAGCGTAGGCACGAGACCATCTACTCCTAATCCCAGTCCTCGTGGTCGTCGTAGATTTTGTCCAAACCTATCCAAAATCTATCAGTACGATTTGTACTGGCCACTGTCTCCCACCCTATGCTTTTGCGTATGCTTTGTGGTAAGTGGAATGCAAGGGTAGAAGAAAAGGCCTATATATGGTTGTAGGTTTCCTATGCAAGTTCAACAAGATTTTATAATATTAGTTCATTAAGTTTTAATCCATCTCAATCACACGTTCTCCCATCCCATCACACACATCTCACCACACTCTCACACTCTCTAGGCGACAAGGACGACTCTTGCTCGTACCTTGCCTCAACGGCCAAAGCCGGATCCAACACCAAAACTAGGGGAAAGGTAGAAAGGACTCCTCTCACTAATCAAGTGAAGCGTAGGTCATAGGAATGTCCATATCCGTGGACACGGCTATACATATAGATTGATCAACTCTGCAGAGCGTGTACACCTTGAAATCCACAAGATCGCCATCATCGGCGGTGCCCCGCCTAGGCTGATGCCGACTGCCTCCCAACCGGTACGGTACCACCCTACCACTCAGCCCTGGGCCACCTCAGAGTCCACCAAAACGCTGAGACTGTGAGACGTAGTACCGGCCCCCCAAGGTCACTACGCTGTCTTAGGAGGGTGTGGGCCCCCATGTCCATACCTCCCTACACTATCATCTTCCAACCTAGTAGTAGTGGCACCGCCCTAGTCAGTCGGGTAATCGTCTCCCGCCCATCGGGAGCGAGTGGTGTGCACGAAGGGTCCTATGATTCTGGTTCTCAAGACATACCAGTCCTTAGGGAGACCGGATAGGATATCTTCTCAAGGGGATAACCAACACCCTATGCCTCGACGGCTCCTCCACCGGGGATAACCAACACCCCGTCTGCTCACACATGCACCCGCCACAGGTACCTCTCACGAGGGATGCCCAGGTCGCACCCCTCCGGCAAGACTTGCCCCCAAAGACTCGTCATAGGATCCTGTCCGATCGACTCAACCCTCACCACACACCCAAGACATACGCCAAGATCTCTCCAAGTTTATTATCTAGTTTTACCAAGTTATCAGCACCACGTGCCTTATCCACTCATGTTATCCCTTCACCAAGCATCACATCACAGGTGTAATGCATAATGAAAGTAAAGCAGTAAGTAGAATGCGAGCGTCTAGCCTAACAGCGGGTGTGCAGGGGAATAGGTTGTGACAAGGTAATGGCTTTCAAGCAGTCTACCATGCAACCTATCATAGTTCAATTGCAAGAGAGTAAAGCACTAGCATCTACATGTAGCATGTCTAATAGGTTCTACGAGGTTGGGTGGGACGTGGAACACCTGTTAAATGTCAACTCCGAGATCCTCAGCGTACTTGTAGTCGTTCTCCTCCAAGTCTAGTTGTCCCTCGCATGCCCCTCCTCCAATGGTTTCTAGTCCAATCATCACTAACCCTGACGCAACTACCTCGAAAAAGCAACAAGTGAAAGAGCAATCAGAGCACTAAACCTAGAAAGACTGTGGAAAGAGAAACAACAAGGTGTAGAAGGGACAACTACACCGGAAGGACACAAATAGGGAGAACGACTTAGCCCTCTCGGCGGATGTCCGATCCCTGGGCGAAAAGAACAGGAGTGGTTGTTTGCTAAGCACAAGCTTATGCCTTAGCCTAGCCAGTACTTCTTGGGTCGATCGTGTCGACCTGTACGACTTAAAATAGAAATGGCATAGGCCTTAGCTCATCCTAAGCAAACACCACTGCTCGCGGTCTTCCGATCCGAACGTCATGGAGACTAACGAGGACTGAAAGGACTACAAGCAAGAGAAGTTTCGTTCTCTCTCAATCCCCATGCCATTGAAATTGATAGGAACCAAGAGAGGGTGGAACGGGGAGCGAAGAGAAGGGAGAAGAGAGGCAGTCTACTTCTTCTAATACACATGCCATGGCGAAAGGCGAGGCATCGAAGAGGAGCGACACACAAAAGATCATGAGTGCTCAAGCTCCTTGTAGGGTACCACAACCTGGGTGCACTAAATGCACTAGACATCTCTTGTGTTCTTAGCGGTGCGGTTGTCACCGCAAGAACTAAAGAAATATTGTGGTCGAAGATGATACAAGCATACAAGGGCTCGAGCACGGGAGAGCCAAAAGACAGTAGGAGACATGGGATTCACCTTCCTTTGATCCACTCGCCATAGCAACGATGAGAACCGAAGAAATGAAATCAAAAGAGCAACAAACACCGACAAGCGAAAGGCTCAACCCACACCTTACTAGATCGACGAGGATTGAGAAAAAAAGAGGAAGAAGGAATCCACACTCTTCCGACCAACTCATCCTGGAACAGGGGAAGATTGGAAGAAAAGAGGTCCCGCGATCCGAACCAACTTGCAGTGCTCCATGACCTAGGTGCAGAATCAACACAAGCCTGTCCCTATGGTCCTTAGTGATGAGGTTGTCACCGCAAGGGCCAGAGAGACGCCCAGGTCTAGGTGGTGCCAGCATACAAGGTAGTTAGGAAAAGAGCAAAAGGGGCAAAAGCGAACGAGGTAGAGCCTAATGGTCATGGCGAGGCAACTCATGGCCACAGGCCCTACCTACACGGGTTGGCTTTATAAGTACCACAATGGTTGTCCTCTAGTTCGCCTTCTATAGAAGTGGCCATGATGGGCTCATCGCGTGCGGGTGGGAAGCGCACCGATATCGAGCCCATGGTAGCCGCGTCCTAGAGCCGTAGAAGGGGGCAACGAACCCGGCACTCCAAAGTCAACTAAAAATGAGGGGGTGAGTTACGCTCGGCATTATGGCCACGGCGGGATGAATCCCACGACCGAAACGATCGAACGAGGTACGATCCCTCGACCGGCTCAAAGGCACGGTCCACAGACAACAACCAACTCAAGCACAAGAACAAACACAAATGATGATCAGAGTAGCACAGTTCCATAGCATTCGAGAGATGGATGGATAAACAAGTAGACCAGCACGAAGGCACGACACAGGCATTTATAGTCATAGGTGATCAAGTGAATGAACAAGAATAGGTAATTAACATAATTAAGTCATGTCTCAAATGCATGAACCATTATAGATGATATATGATAAGGTGATGTATGAATATGTGAACAAAATAAAGAGCAGAGGTTTGCGATGCCAAAGGGTGGCGTCGGCTAAGTTGAAATGGGGTCGACCTTAAAGGTGAGGGTTGCGGTGGAGCGTTGGCTCGCTGCTGTCCGAGATGTGGCAGCAGGCATCCCGGTGGGCAGCAGAGCTCCGGTGGAGCGGTACGGGGCAGCCACACCTAGGAGAATTGAGGCATACCCCTCCCTGCAAGAAAACATTCATGGCACGATGGCCGGACACAAAGATGGACAGTGAGGGGGCACTGTTGTTCGTTCCGGTGAGGGTGGAGGGAGGCGATGGCCATGACTCCAGCAGCGGCCTTTTCTGCAGCAGTGGAACACCACGACACGATGACCGGTCTCAGTCAAAATGACGGCAAAATCGACGGCGAGATAGAAGTGGTGGAGCTTTGGCGTTGGAGGCTCACCGGCTATTCGGGGGAGGCGCAGATCAGGACACGAATGGAGCTCTGGTCACTAGGACGTCTGTAAGGTCCAAGATGGCTAGAGGGGGGTGAATAGCCTATAAAAATTCTACACAAACCACTAAGCAAACTTGTTAGAATAACAAACGGCGTAAAGCGAGTTTTGCTTAGCCTACGGTTGTGATGCAAGCCTCTTATCCACAAGTCTAGTAGATTATGATCTCTAGTTCACACAAGGGCTAAGTCACTAAACTTACACTAGTGAGCAAGCTAACAACTACTAGCAAAGGCTACCACTAGAGCTACACAAGATAACTAGTAAATGTAAATGCAAGAGAGAGGATTGTGAATCTTATACCAACGGTGAAGTGAAGATGTTGCCAATCACCAAGATGATATACAATCAATCAATATTGACAACAACACAATATGAAGACCAATCACCGGGAGACAAGAGACACAATATTTTGTTCACCCGGTGTTCACTTGTGCACCGACAAGCTACGTCACCGGTTGTGTCGACCAACACTTAGATGGTTCCTCGGTGTGATCCTCAAGTCACTTGCCCCTCAAGGCACGCCCCGCAAGGCACCGCAAGACACCACTCTCAAGTGAGGTAACTCAATGACACGCGCAATGTAATAGAGTTACTTTTGGCACTCCGCCAAGGAAAGCACAAGAACCTCTTACAATCAACCGGAGGTGGCCAAGAACAATCACTTTCTCTTGCCAATGCCTCCAACAATCTCCAAGCTGGCTAGGAGCGGTACTCTCCAAGAGTAACAAGAAATCCACCGGCTAAACCACTCACAAGTGCCACTAGATGCCCTCAAGCTATGCAATGCACTTTGGGATCACTCAATCTCACTTTTAATTTGCAATCAAGTAAGAGAGATGAGTAGGAGGAGATGCTCTAGCTCAAAGGATGCACAAGAATGTTAGAAATCACGAGAGACCTCCCCACGGGCCGGCCAACAAGTATTTATAAGCATCCCAAACGAATAGAGCCGTTGTACCCCTTCACTGGGTACTTTTTGGGATGACCGGACGTGCCGGTCGTAACTGACCGGACGCGCCGGTCGAACTGACCGGACGCGCTCAACCGCGTCCGATCCTCCAACGGTCACTGCGCCAACGGTCAAACCAAACGACCGGACGCGCCGCTCAACTGACCGAACACGCTCCAGGCAACGACCGAACACGATAGTGCCAGCGTTCGATTGGAGTCCAGTAAGCTCCCTCAACGACTGGACGCGTCCGATCGCATGTGACCGGACGCGCCGCGCATCAGATCGACCTTGCGAACCTCAGTTCCCTCTGGATGCCTGACCGGACACGCCGGTCCCACGAGTGACCGGACGTGCCGGTTGCAAACCCTAACACCCGCGCGCCTGACTGCAGCGTTGAACTGACCGGACGTGTCCGGTCATACCATGACCGCGTCCGGTGCAGCGTCCGGTCACCTCTGTGACCTCCGTTCGCCTCCATTTCTTTTCCAACTTCCGGCGTAGTGAAAAATAGGCATTTCAACTCCTTGAAAACGCCTGAATCCTGTGCTCGCAAGCTCGGCGAGAGGGAGAGAGAGACCAAAACCCTCTCTACCACACAAACTTCATCGCCTTCGTAAATGTGCCAACACCAACAAGTGATCACCACCTTGTGCACGTGTGTTAGCATTTTCATAATCATTTTTGAAGGTTTTCTAGTTAGCTCACTAGGCCCTACATGCAATGCACTTCATGAATTCACCTAGTGGCACCCGTGCATCGAATAACCGATAAGACTTCCCCTCTTAATAGTTCGGCTATCGATCCTAAACCACTCACACCATCTATGGTGTCTTGAGTGCAAAACAAAATGGCCCTATGGTTATACCTTTGTCTTGAGCCCATTTTGTTTTTCCCAAATGATATGATCCACTTCATAGCATCACATGACCGTCTCGATCCATTGACCTTGACTTCACTTGCTCTTCACCGTTGCATTGGTCCGTCGGCGCTAAGTCTTGCTCAAGCTTCACCATCGCATGGTCCTTCGCTTCGAAGCCTCGACTTGCCCTTCACCTTCACAACCGGTCCATCGAGCCAAGCATCATCTTGGTCTTCATCATCTTGGTCACATGAGTCAATGTCATGTCTCATATTCAATGACCACCTTTATCTAAATTATACACTTAGATACAAAGGTTAGTCCTAGGTTTCATCAATTAGCCAAAACCAAACTTGGGACTTTCAATCTCCCCTTTTTGGTAATTGATGACAACCCTTACAAAGATGATTTTGATAATAAAAGTTTTGAACTTGTCATACTTGTCCAATCATTTTGCTCATAAGTAAAGTTTGGACAATTATCACAAGCTCGGTTTTGGTAGCATTAGCTCTCCCTACATATGTGCATAGAGTTTGGATTGAAAGCTTTGCACATATGCATGGATAGAAGTGTTGAGAGAGTAATTCTACCAAAATGATGCTAAGGTGTAAGAAATGGACCTTTGAAGCGTGATACCAATCGGAGTTGCCTTTTACACCATCCTTAGCATCATGAAGTAACTAGACATCCATCACAACTCAAGAACCCTATGAGATCAACATTATAGTAAAGGTTCTTGGACCACTTGTAAAGTTTAAGGCACGTCTAGATACCACATGTAAAACTATTCCTATGCATGCTAGTAGATCATTTCATCATTCAAGTTCTATACTAGCATTGCACCACATAAGCATGTATATTGAATTTAAATACATGTGCAATGAGCAAGTCATATGAGAATGCACAAACAAATGCAACAACTTTGTTTATGAGCTTGCTCCCCCTACTTGTGTGCATCAAAATTTTATTTACCCCTTTATCATGTTGAATCATCTTTTTCTCTCCCCCTTTGTCAACAACTTACCCAAAAATGGGATCAAATTGTGGAGAGAAAAATAATGTTTGATGGAGTAGGTTAAAATTTATCAAATTTGGTTCAACCTAGAACACTTGCCAAAGATATTTAATTCGATTTGAACCAAAGACAAGCTTCTTCATACCTTAAAATAAGGGTTATCTTGCCTATGTTGAATTAAACACTTATAGCAAATCTTCTAGATTCAACACTAGGTTTGCAAGCTCACAAACATGTCATATGCCACCACTAGATCAAAAACAAGCATAGAAGCAATAGTGGTAACATAGATCCATCAAATTCATTTGATTTATCATGAATGCTCATGCATACCACTTATTATGTCTACATGCTCTAGCAAGTCCTTAGCATAGGATGAATGACATGTCTATCAACTTTACCTTGCAATGTCAAAAGAGAGGCATGTCAATAAGTGGGTGGGGTGCATTCAACTCATGTTTGAGAAATCAAGAATGTTCAACTCATTCCTTAGCTTGCAAAACCTCTTTTCATCAAGTGGCTTGGTGAGAATATCGGTAAGTTGATCATCGGTGCCAACACTTTCAATGGCAATATCTCCCTTTTGTTGATGATCTCTAATGAAATGATGCCTTATGTCAATATGCTTTGTTCTTCTGTGTTGAACCGGGTTTTGTGTCATCTTGATTGCACTTTCATTATCACATAGCAATGGCACATTCTTGAAGTTGAGGCCATAATCCTTCAAAATTGATTTCATCCATAGCAATTGTGCACAACAACTCCCCGCACTCACATATTCGGCTTTGGCGGTAGAGATTGCCACACTATTTTGTTTCTTTGAGGACCATGACACAAGTGATCTTCTAAGTAATTGACATGTGCCAGTTGTGCTCTTTCTATTGATCTTGCAACCCCCATAGTCAGAGTCCGAATATCCAATCAATTCAAACTTTGACCCCTTGGGATACCATAGTCCAACATCTCTTATTTGCTTCAAGTACCTCAATATTCTTTTTACGGCCGTGAGATGACTCTCTCTAGGTGAGGCTTTATATCTAGCACACATACAAATACTAAACATGACATCTGGCCTTGATGTGGTAACATAGAGTAAACTTCCAATCAAAGACCGATATTCCTTTTGATTCACCATTTTGCCATCAAGATCACTATCCAAATTGCCATTTGTACCCATTGGAGTTGAAATTGGCTTTGCATCTTGCATTCCAAACTTCTTCAATATGTCCCTTATGTATTTTCCTTGACTTACAAATGTCCCATTCTTCAATTGCTTGACTTGGAGACCAAGGAAGTAGCTAAGTTCACCAATCATAGACATTTCAAACTCTTTGGCCATCATAGCACCAAATTCTTCACAATAAGCTTGATCGGTTGATCCAAAGATGATGTCATCAACATATATTTGCACTATGAATAGATCATTCCCAATCTTCTTGGTGAATAGAGTTGTATCAACCTTACCCATCTTGAATCTCTTAGAGAGAAGGAAATCCCTTAGCCTCTCATACCATGCTCTAGGTGCTTGCTTTAAGCCATATAAAGCCTTCTTCAACTTGTACACATGGTTGGGTTTCTTATCATCTTCAAATCCGGGAGGTTATTCAATAAAGACTAACTCATTGATGATTCCATTGAGAAATGCACTTTTGACATCCATTTGATATAGTTTGATGTTGTGTGCACAAGCATAAGCCAATAGAATCCTTATTGCCTCCAATCTTGCCACGGGAGCATATATCTCATCATAGTCAAGACCTTCTACTTGAGTGTAACCTTGAGCAACTAGTCTTGCTTTGTTTCTCACCATAATGCCATCTTGATCTTGCTTATTTTTGAACACCCACTTGGTTCTAATCACATTATAGTCATTTGGCCTTTCTACCAATTCCCAAACATCATTTCTTGTGAAATTGTTAAGCTCTTCTTGCATAGCCATGATCCAATCGGCATCCCTCAAAGCTTCTTCTATTTTCTTTGGTTCCATGGTTGACACAAATGATGCATGCTCACAAAATATAGCCAATCTTGATCTTGTTTGCACACCACTTCTAATATCACCAATAACACTATCAATGGGGTGATCTCTTGCAATATGTTGTGGTTGGAGTACTTGCACTTGATTGCTTGAGCTTGGTTGATTACTTGATGTATCTTGATGAGATGAACTAGCACCATGATCTTGCACTTGAGAGTCACTAGCTAGCTTGAATGGAGAATTGAGCACTTGATCTTTATCATCATCTTGAATATCAATTACTTGCTTTGCTCTAATGTCAAGAATATGAGTTGTAAGCTTCTTCAATTGTTTTATGCCAACATGACCAAGCCTTCTATGCCAAAGCCAACCCATGCTTGATTTGGAGATTAAGCAAGTTGTCAAAGAAGTTTCTCTAGCTTTAAAGTCAACTAGGTAGAGATTCTCATATCTAAAGCCTTTGAATGCCACATTTGAACCATCCATACTAATGACTTCCACATCATCAACCCTAAAGATACATTTGTAGCCTAGATCACTTATTTGTGCCACGGATAGAAGATTGAAATTCAAGCTTTCAACTAGCAACACATTGGAGAAACTCATGTCATTTGATATTGCAATCTTGCCCAAGCCAATAACCTTGCCTTTCTTGTTATTGTCAAATGTGATAGAATCAACACCACTATCATTGTCATTGATTGAGTCAAACATTCTTGATGTACCGGTCATGTGTTGAGTGCACCCACTATCAATAATCCAATACCTTCCTCCAGCTTTGTAATTGACCTACAAGCAAATCAATGAAGCTTAGGTACCCATTTTTGCTTGGGTCCTTGTAGGTTAGTAACTAAGCTCTTTGGTACCCAAATAGCCTTCTTCTTTGGGCCAACAATGGGTGTACCAATAAACTTAGCTTGCACACCCTTCACACCTTTGGTAAGCACATAGCAAGAATCAAAAGGTATAGCATTAATAAGGTTCTTGCTTTGGTTCTTTTTATTGCAATTATGCTCTAGGTGCCCAACTTGCTTGTATCTATTGCAAAACCGACCATTGCCCTTTACAAAGCTAGGCTTTGGAGTTGCAAAGGCCAACTTGCCTTTCTTGGGGGTGTAGCCCAATCCCTCTTTGTTAAGAGAGAATCTTTGGCTACCCAAGCACTTAAGCAAGCGGGCCTCACCACCATAGACCTTGCCTAGGGCGTGAGTGAGCTCATCCACCTCTCTCTTGAGAGTCTCATTCTCAACCATTAGTGAGGCATCACAAGTGAAACCATCACCAGTAGTGGAGGTAGAGTTGGTGGTGGTGGATGAAGAGCTACAAGAAGGGTTAGCATTTGACATGATGATGGGTTCATAAAAGGATTCATCAATTATATCACATGTAACACCTATATCACATGATACAACAACCTCCTTCTTTGCTTGTTGCTCAAGTAGCAATGAGTGAGCTTTTTCAAGCTTAGAATGAGCCTTACCAAGATCCTCATGGTCTTCCACTAGACTTTCATGAGTGGTCTTAAGCTCACTAAGAACTTTCTCAAGTATTGCTACTTTCATTGAAAGCTTCTTACACTCCTTGTGCTTGGCAATAGCTATGTCTCTAGTTTGTTGCATCAAGTCATATAGTTGTTCTTTAGTTGGTTCATCATTATCATCATCATTTTCATTATCATTATCATTATCATTATCATTATCATTATCATTATCATTATCACTATCACTATCATGAACATATTCCATTTCACTTTCATCATCACTCTCATCATATAATACCTTAGTTTCTTTGGCCATGAAGCATGAAGAGGATGAATCAAATAGTGATGGCTTCTTGTTGATGGCAATGGAAGCAAAAGCTTTGTTGGATGATTCTTCTTCTTCTTTTTCTTCATCACTTTCCCAAGTGATCACATAGGCACCATTCTTGCCTTTCTTGAATGTCATCTTGGCCTCTCTCTTCTTCTTCTCAAACTTGTCCTTCTTGTTCTTCTTCTTATCATAAGGACATTCCGCTTGAAGGTGCTCGGTGCTATCACAATTGAAGCACTTCCTTTGTGACTCCTTGCTCTTGAAGTTATCATTCCTCTTCTTGAAGCTTCTTCTTTTGATAAAAATTTTGTCAAAATTCTTGACAACTTGAGCAAGTGCATCATCATCAATTTCTAATTCTTCATCTTCTTCGTTGTCATCTTCTTCTTGAATTGAAGCTTTGTCCTTTGAGGAGGTGGCCTTGAATGCCACGGTCTTCTTCTTCTTTTCTTCCTCCTTCTGATCAACATCTTGATCATACTTGTCAAAGGTCAAAACCTCTCCAAGCAAATCATTGGGCTTCATTGTTTTAAGCCCATCTCTTTGTAGCATCATGATCAACATTTTGAACCTTCTTGGTAAGCTCAACAAGAACTTGTGGCAAAAATCTTAGTCTTGTGTCTTGTGCCCTAAGCTCTTGAGATCATTTACAATGACTTGCAATCTATAAAACATATCTATGATTGTTTCTTCTTCTTTCATCTTGAAGTTCTCAAACTCACTCTTGAGCCCATATAACTTGGCACTCTTCACAATCTTAGTGCCTTCATATGTTTCACTTAACCTTGTCCACACTTCATTTGCTAATTCTAAATCCTTGATGCCCTCAAATACTTTTGTGTCAATATTATTGTAAAGTGTATTGAGAGTCATTCTATTGCATGTTCTATTTGCTCTATCTTCATCGGCGAGATGATCGGGATCAATGATAACAAAATCATTCTTGGTGACTTGCAAAACTTTCTCATGAATAGAACCAAGGTACATTGTCATTTTTCTCTTCTAATGAGCAAAAGAACTAACACCATCAAAGAACGATGGCTTGCCCCCAACATGATTGAACACAATTTGAGCCATTTTTCACACCGAATGATGTTAAGCCTTGATTAAAACGATGACCACGGCTCCGGTACCACTTGTAAGGTCCTAGATGGCTAGAGGGGGGGGGTGAATAGCCTATAAAAATATTGTTAGAATAACAAACGGCGTAAAACGAGTTTTACTTAGCCTACGGTTGTGATGCAAGCCTCTTATCCACAAGTCTAGTAGATTATGATCTCTAGTTCACACAAGGGCTAAGTCACTAAACTTACACTAGTGAGCAAGCTAACAACTACTAGCAAAGGCTACCACTAGAGCTACATAAGATAACTAGTAAATGTAAATGCAAGAGAGAGGATTGTGAATCTTATACCAATGGTGAAGTGAAGATGTTGCCAATCACCAAGATGATATACAATCAATCAATATTGACAACAACACAATATGAAGACCAATCACCGGGAGACAAGAGACACAATATTTTGTTCACCCGGTGTTCACTTGTGCACCGACAAGCTACGTCACCGGTTGTGTCGACCAACACTTAGATGGTTCCTCGGTGTGACCCTCAAGTCACTTGCCCCTCAAGGCACGCCCCACAAGGCACCGCAAGACACCACTCTCAAGTGAGGTAACTCAATGACACGCGTAATGTAATAGAGTTGCTTTTGGCACTCCGTCGAGGAAAGCACAAGAACCTCTTACAATCAACCGGAGGTGGTCAAGAACAATCACCTTCTCTTGCCAATGCCTCCAACAATCTCCAAGCCGGCTAGGAGCGGTACTCTCTAAGAGTAACAAGAAATCCACCGGCTAAACCACCCACAAGTGCCACTAGATGTCCTCAAGCTATGCAATGCACTTTGGGATCACTCAATCTCACTTTTGATTTGCAATCAAGCAAGAGAGATGAGTAGGAGGAGATGCTCTAGCTCAAAGGATGCACAAGAATGTTAGAAATCACGAGAGACCTCCCCACGGGCTGGCCAACAAGTATTTATAAGCATCCCAAACAAATAGAGCCGCTGTACCCCTTCACTGGGTACTTTTCGGGACGACCGGACGCGCTCAACCGCGTCCGATCCTCCAACGGTCACTGCGCCAACGGTCAAACCAAATGACTGGACGCGCCGCTCAACTGACCGGACGTGCTCCAGGCAACGACCGGATGCGACAGTGCCAGCATCCGATTGGAGTCTAGTAAGCTCCCTCAACGACCGGACACGTCCGATCGCATGTGACCGGACGCGTCGCGCGTCCGATCGACCTTGTGAACCTCAGTTCCCTCTGGACGCCTGACCAGACGTGCCGGTCCCATGAGTGACCGGACGCGCCAGTTACAAACCCTAACACCCACGCGCCTGACTGCAGCGTTGAACTGACCGGACGCGTCCGATCATACCATGACCGCGTCCGTTGCAGCGTCCGGTCACCTCTGTGACCTCTGTTTGCCTTCGTTTCTTTTCTGACTTCCTGCATAGTGGAAAATAGGCATTTCAACTCCTCGAAAATGCCTAAATCCTGTGCTCACAAGCTCGGCGAGAGAGAGAGAGAGAGAGAGACCTAAACCCTCTCTACCACACAAACTTCATCGCCTTCGTAAATGTGCCAACACCAACAAGTGATCACCACCTTGTGCACGTGTGTTAGCATTTTCATAATCATTTTCGAAGGTTTTCTAGTTAGCTCACTAGGCCCTACATGCAATGCACTTCATGAATTCACCTAGTGGCACCCGTGCGTTGAATAACCGATAAGACTTCCCCTCTTAATAGTTCGGCTATCGATCCTAAACCACTCACACCCTCTATGGTGTCTTGAGTGCAAAACAAAATGGCCCTATGGTTATACCTTTGCCTTGAGCCCATTTTATTTTTCCCAAATGATATGATCCACTTCATATCATCACATGATCGTCTCGATCCATCGACCTTGACTTCACTTGCTCTTCACCATTGCATTGGTCCATCGGCGCCAAGTCTTGCTCAAGCTTCACCATCGCATGGTCCTTCGCTTCGAAGCCTCGACTTGCCCTTCACCTTCACAACTGGTCCATCGAGCCAAGTATCATCTTGGTCTTCATCATCTTGGTCACATGAGTCAATGTCATGTCTCATATTCAATGACCACCTTTATCTAAATCATTCACTTAGATACAAAGGTTAGTCCTAGGTTTAATCAATTAGCCAAAACCAAACTAGGGACTTTCAACGTCATGGTCACCACTCGATAGGGACAGGGACTGTGACACCGCGAGGACGGTGCTGCTCCTTAGCTTGGCTACGTGGCAGAGGAAGGCACGGCCCTGGACGCGTGTAGGCCCGGTGGTGGTCGTCGGCAGTGGAAGACCTCGTCGGTGATGAGGTGGAGCTGCGGAACGGCGCCAGTGGAGGACCGAGCGGGGGCACACCGAAGAGGGTGGTTGTGACTCAGACGGTAAGCAATGGTCGTGGAAAGCCCGACCTTGTTTGGTGCGATGGTCGTGGCGCGGCATGAATGAGGACGCGATGAGGCCGCTGTTGGTCGAAGCAGAGGCGCAACGTGCTCGTGCTGGTGCGGTGCTAGGTGGTGGCGTGGTGCGGCTCTGGTGTGGCGAGCGAGGCCAAGATGGACGGCGGTAAGGGTGGCTCGGTGTCCATGCAGGGCAGCAGGCGGCGGCACTCGACGCGCTGCCGGAGGCGCGCCAGGCCGACAAAGTGGCGAGCAGGGTCGTTACCGGGCTGGAGGCACCGGGCGGCGTGGCGGCTCGCGACGAGGCCGGTCGGGGCGCCGAGACAGGTCGGTGGAGCTCTAGCGCCGGCGAGCAGAGGAGGGGGAGCGGAATGGTGGGAATGAAGCAGAGAAGTGGTGGCTTCAGTCTTTATAGCGACACTGGGTTAGGGTTGGTGGAGCTGCAGACCATCCTCGGCGTCCATGTCTGCAGCGGGACACATGGCGCAAATCCTACAGGCACGGTAACCAGGGCGCAGGTGGTGCCACGGGCGTCTATGCCTAGGTGGCGGTGGTGGCCTGGGAAGGCAGGGGCATGACGCCCCTAGGGTTTGGGCATCGGGCGCGATTGGGCCAACGTGGGCCTACGGGGCTACAACCTAGGATGTGTGGGCTGCTTGTGTTGCTAGGCTGCGCGGTGGGAAGAAAGCTAGGCCACGGTGCTGGGGAGGCGCTGGGCTTGGCGGGGCAACGCAGAGATGGGCCTAAGGAGGCGAGGCAGGCTTGGTGCTTGACTGGGCCCGCGTGAAAATGGGGAGGGTGAACTGAGCCAGCGGGAAAAGGGAGGAAGTGAGAAGAGGGGGTGGGCCGGCTGCGTAAGGAAAAAAGGAAATTTTCTTTTAATGACTTATGAATTTGAGAGGGATTCAAATGGGTTTGAAATGAAATCAAAGGAGAATTAAGAAGGGTCTGAAAGGGATTTGAAGAAATTCAAGGAGAGGAGGAGAAGAGATTTTTCTCCAATCCTTGCTAGGGGAAAGATAGAAGGTCTTCCCATTTCGCTAATGTGATTAGAGAGGGAATCAAAGGGATTTGAAGGGAATTCAATAGAGGAATTGAGGGGTAAAAAGGAAAAGGGATTTTTCCTTTTACGAATTTATGACTCAAAGAATTCGAGAGGGATTTGAAGGAGTTCGAGAAAATTATTCATACAAGATTGAATGAGATTTTTGCTACGGATTTGTGCTCTCCAAACTCCCAATAGGACAACTCAAAACCAACTCAAGAACACGAGCACTCTCCTACAATCAATTTTATATGAATGCCACAATTTGTTAACAAGCTCTGCTTATTTGACTTTGGTTTGACCTAAGGACTACATGATTCACACATTTGCAAGAAAAATTTTAAAAAGTTCATATTTTTGGTTAGGCAAAAACCTGGGATGTTACAGATATCGTCAGTGAAGGGCTTGAGGAGCCCCTCGATGACAATGGAGTGACCCTCGCGGAAGATGAGGTCAGTGACGACAAACTCGATATCAGGGAGGCCGATGAGGGCTCAACCACGAGACCGCTGAGGTAGAAATGGGATTTAGAGGGTTCAGCGGTAAATGTAGCCAGCGCGTCAGTGGGCGTCACGCAGAAAACAAGCTAGTCCTAGAACGTGGTGAACTGGCAAGCACGGTGACCACAAACCTGGAGGTACAGGAGAAGGCAATCCCGTACGACCAGAGACGGTGGGTTTGCAGCTGCCGCGCTCAGGCGCTGATGTCTAGACTCCTGCCTCCTCCGTTAGAATGAGCCTGGCCACGGCAGCGGAGCGCTTGCGGCGCCAGCGCGCAACGCCGAGCGACAGCGCTCGCCCACGGCGACCTACCACGCCAGGGTCATCACTGAGCTCGGACACGAGGAGGCCAGGGTCATGCACACATTCGGGACACGCTTGCGCCAAGATGAACAAGCTGCAGGAGTCGCCGCATTTGAGACACAAGCAACATTCGTTGGCATCTCAACAATCTGTAATTTGCATGATGCAGCCCTACTCTATAACAATTCGTTGGCATCTCATCAGTACTGCATTCACTGAACGAGCACTCCGCACCGGAGGAAGAAGGGAGAACAGGGGCATGCACGGACCTTGATGAAAACGACGCCGGAGCCCATCAACCTGACCTCGACCTCCGTGTTCATGTGCGGCCCCTAGCCCCAGGACATCCACATCGCCACCTTCATCCCCTGTCCATGTCGCCCCGCCTCGGATCCGAACCTGCGCCGCCTGCCTATGCTCCCCCAGACGCGCCACACAGGCGCGTCACCGATCCCGCCACGCTACTGTGTGAGGAGTGGCTGGCTAGTAGACCTGAGCCAGGCTGTCCCTCTAGTGGCTACAAAAGGAACTGAGAGCAGGTCACCGGGGTCATCGAACAAATATAAGAACCATCTACTTTACCTTTATCTTTACTGTTCATCTTCCTCAACTCCTTCCTCCTCAAGTCTTCCTCTCCTGTACCCAGATTCTTCCCTTTCTCTGGTTCGATCTACCTTCCTGTACTCTCCATTGCTGTGAATCTAGTTATCTGAGTGTTAATCCATTGGGTTGCTAACAATTGGTATCAGAGCCATCGATTCTCGGATCCCAACACCATGAATTGCCCTACTGAGATCTCTCCTTCTACGCAACTCATTCTCGATGAAATCCACAAGCTCTTCGATGAGTTCAACAGGAAGCTGGATGAGAGCGAGGCCCGGTGGGAGCGGCGTGACTCTGAGTCCCGAGCCGCTCGGGCGCAGCGGGTCATCGCCGTCAAGCCCCACGAGCGGATCTCGACAGCGCGGATCGATGCCGTGGTGGTTCTGGAGAACTGGGGTGGGCTGTTCGAGCAGACCTCCCACACCCGATGGAGCACGACTTCATCCTCTCCACCGATGGCTGCATTGACCAAGGGTTCACCTTCGCCTCCAAGTACCAGCTATGCCAGGACGACCTCGACTCGCTTCTCTCCATCACCTCTAAGGATGACATTGCCTACTCCATCCACCTCCCCATGCATGAGCCGTCTTCGACCATCCAACCACACAAGGACGAGCTCCTCATGGGTGACATCTTCTTCCACGCGCTGTCCTCCTCGACCCTGCCACTGTTGACCCTTCATCGCGAGCCCCCTCAACCACTTTATCGGGTAGTCGGGAGCAGGCTACCAACACCTCGGTGGTGCTTCCTCAGCGTTCATCGCCCTCGCCGAGTCCTTCTCGCACCATGCGTTGGACCTACCCATGCCTCTACCTTCTGGCACCGTGCTTGAGGTCTACGTTGATGAAGACGGCTTCTGCGGCTCCTGGTTAGAGTCCACCGCCCTCGACTTTGAGCCCGTGCATGGCCACCGCATCCCAGTGCGGTTCACCATCGAGTTCACGTGCTTCCTCACCGACACCGCATGCGTGCTTGCAGAGCCCTTCGCGGAGCTCTCCTCCAACCTCGCCACAGACTCTACCAGCACCTCAGCTGCGTCCTGCGCTCTCCTGTCGAAGCTGCAGGCCACTCACACGGGCCCAACACGCTCGACCGCGTGCCCGAGACTCGCCTTGACGTGTTGGGCTGTGACAGCCCCACCGGGCAGTACGAGTCTGACACCGTCGGGTCCCTCCGCCCGCCCTCCTTCGGCGTCGCCTTCAATGCATCCTCCATCCGCAATGATGACGGGATCTCCAACCAGCTCCACCACATGAACTAGGATGACTCCTTAGGCTACGCTGACCTCTGCTCCGCGGTCCTCAGCGTTGGTGCCCTCGAGCAGCGTGGTGAGCCAACCATGCCATCGCCGTTGATGGTGGAAGCCACCTCCTTGACTGCATCCACCCTATCTCTCTTCGGAACGTCCGCCACCGGCTCTACGATGACCTTCTCGAGCCCGTTCGGTGGGATCTCATCTGCAGCGGCTACCGCGAGCCCACAAGCACCGACAAGCACAACCTCTCCGCACACCCAAGCCAAGAACTCCTTCCTAGTTCCTCCAATGGAGAAGCGGCTGCACTTAGCCTAGGTCGACGTCGACCGTCTGAGTTGCATTCTCGATGAGCTACTCGACAAAATTGTCTCCCGCCTCCTCATCAAGGACGTTGCACACATGACGTTGCTCTGTTGTCGTTGGTGGCCAATCGGTCCTACCGCCCCGTTTGTTCTTGATGGCCCCTGCCTCCGTTCGGTCGGCGCAGACGATGTCCCCAACTGCTACCTGGTGCTCTGCTCGCCCGAGTCACAGGAGTTCTCGCTGTATGATTTCATCTCCTACCTGGTTGTCATAGAACCTCCTAATTATGATGGCCCACAAGTACACGTCATTGCCATAATGACCTCTGACAGTCGTACTTATGTTCACCATAACTTAAAAGGCCTGCTTTACTCCGAACAGGATCCAATCACAGGAGTATTGCAATATTACAACAGTTTATTCAAAATATTCAACAGAGTAAAGTAGCGGAAGTCTTACAATAACTTAGGTTACAAACCAGTTTTTCAAATCTCAAACCTTATATAACATTATTACAAACCGGTAGTAGAGAAGTATCGGTATTAACTTTATTACATCACACAAGCGAGATGCCTTGCCCAAAGGCCACATAGTCTACTCGTCGTCACTGTCTTCAACCACGACGGTCATGCAACAAGGCTCGAAGCAGACTTGTTCATGAACTGCACCTGCAACAAGGGGTTCAACAAACCCTGAGTACGAGAGTACTCAACAAGACTTACCCGACTAAGACAAAGACTCCAAGGGCATGCTAGCTTTAGGGAATCAAGGTACGGGTAATCCAGAATCAAGATTTTCTTTTGCAGAAAAGCTTACTAAAGTAGATCCTTATCTTCAACATTTTACTTTTACCATTGATGGTTCATTAACCAAATCTAGGTGATCCTAATCTAGATCAAAGTAATTATCATCAAACCTTTCTCATTCTTTCTTTCATTCCAGTTCTTAACTATGATGCAAGTCAGGTGATCGAGTCTCCATAACCGAGGAGCAACGACGATTCGAACCGATTATACCCAGCTGGGGATCCCTAACTTTACAACATATGTAGAACCGAATCTTGCATATATCAACCCTCATTTAGATCTCCCAAAACCAGAACGTGTCCATCACCACCCGAGAGTACAGTACTCCTCGAACCTAGCCCGATTCTAGCCCCGAGGGTACACGCTACTCCCGCCATCTCTCCACTCCCAGTGCGAGGTTAGACGTTCTCGTAATGGAATCACCAACATTTTGGGCTTACCCAAGGCATGAGGCTAGTTGCAAAGTCTTGAACACAACAGGCTTACAACGAACGGACCTTAACTGACAAAGCGGAAACACTACATTGAGACTCCTTTCCCAATGCATGTTAGCAGTGGCCAAACCACCCGCCCGATCTTTCAAGTTCATTCTCATATTTCAATATTCATTCAATATGCCGTCATGGCTATATAAACATTGCATTTAAAAGCTTAACTTCTAAGCATAGCGAAGCATACTACGCATTTTCCGTAAAATAGGTATCAAGGTTGATATCACAATAATCAAGGATGATAATGCAGCAATTAGGTTATCACTCAACTCCTAATTACTTAATGCAGTAAACCATGATATAAATAATAAAACATTTGTAAAATTCAAGGTAGGGTTTAAATGCACCGGGGCTTGCCTTGCTCAGACACGATGACTGACTCAGACTCGAGAACTCCAACGTCAGGTCCGGAACCCACCGACGATCGCTCTTCTCCGGAAACTGGCTCGACGGCTTCGACTTCTACTGCCTGGGGCTGATGATTGGGATTCATCAGATCATTTAGCCTATGGACTTCCTCATGCAGAACTATGTTGTACTGCTCCAGGTGTGTCACATAAAGCTCCAACTTGTAACACCCTAAAAATTTGAAAAGAAGAAAAGTAGGAGAAATATGATTTTTGTATAATTTTGTGAGCATGCAAATTTAGGATAATAATAATTTTTATAAATTTAAAATCAAATATAAGGGTAGAAACATGATTGAGCATTCATGCTGCTGCATTTGAAGTTTTGTATTGAGTGGTTTAAATTAAATTCAAATTTGATTTGAAAATCATTTGAAAATTGGCTTTGAAAAATTAGAAAAAGGAAAAAGAAAAGGAAAATCATTTTCTTTCGGTTTTCAGCCTAGCGCTCGTCTCGGCCTGCTAGCGGCGGCCTGCCTTCTCACCAGCGCGCGGCCCGCTTCTTCTTTTTCCCCGCTCCCGCGTGGGCCGAGCCCAAGCCGCGGCCTGCTGGCCCAGCCGTGCGCAGTCGCTCTGAGTCGCTGACACGAGGGGCCCGCTGGTCAGTGTCTCCTTCCACCTTTCCTTTCTTCCTCCTCCCGACGACGGCGGGATTCTCCTTCCTTCCTCCACCGACCGAATCCGCCGCCAAATCTCCCTCCCTTCCTTATTTACCGACGCCTCCGGGCTATAAAACGGAGCCCCCGCATTATTCCGCCCCCATCCCATCCTTTTGGAGCCGCTCTAGTCGTCTCGACGCGCCACCGTGAGCACCACCGCCTCCACCGTCCGCCACCGCAAGCACGCCGCCGTCTTCGTCCATCCCGTGCCCTAGATTTCACTCTAGGCGAGTTCGCCATGCTTCGGTCTTCCTCCCCGTGCTCTCCGCTTGCTGAATGATGCCGGGAATCGAGGTCTTGCGGTTTCCAGTCATGGCGCCGCCGCGGAAGGGTCGCCGTCGGCCGATTCTGGCCGGAGCACCGCCGGCCACTTTCTCTCTCTCCCCCGATTAGATCTAGGCCGTTCGTTTTGAATCCGACGATCGAAAATCAAAGATACCCGTTCGGCTGTAACATTTGCTAAAGAGACCCTGTGTTTTTCAATTGATTAACCCGCGGTCCAAAGCGTAAACCGGAAAATACATTTTGATTAAATTGAAAACGTAATTCGTTTCGGAAAAAGAAAAATACGCTTTCTGATATTTACAGTTTTGCCACTGAGTTTGTTTTAGTCATAAATTATCCGTTTTAACTCCGATTTGACCCGTTCAAATTGCGTTAGATTCATATTTGCGAGCTCTACATGATGATAGAACTGTACAGTAGGTTTGAGATAATTTATTTTCGAGTTTATATTAAAGTAATTATTTATCTATAGGAAATCTTAGAAAACTCATAACTTTTACGTTTTAAATCCAAATTTCGTGATCTTTATGTCTATGTGATCGTAGTAACGTGTAGAAGAGTTTTACAAACTTGTTATACTGTTAGTGTTACTGTTGGTTAGGTTTTCTATCTTTAAGTTCCGATGTGAGATTTAATCTATTACTTTAATAAAGTAGATCTTGTTTAAATCATATCTTCTACGTTTTAGATCCGTTTTAGCTCATTCGAGTTGCGTTAGATTCATAGCAACGAGATCTACGCGTTAGTGACAGTGTTTACCATATTACTAATTCTGAAATTTTATGGTTTAAATCATATCTTGATTAATAATTATGCAACTGGGTTTTGTAAATAAAATATGATTTGTTTTACTTTAGTTTTATAATTTGAATCTAAATTTGACTTAATTCTGTATATAGTATTTATAAAATATTTTATATATGTTATTATATAATTAAAACTCATGAAGCTAATAGTTTTATATTTTCTTCTATGAGCAAATCTTTCGGTAGATGTATCTTTTCAACCGTAGCTCTGATTAGTGTGCTTTTCGCGTCTGTGTATTCGTAGCGAGACGTAGATTCGTTCTTGTAACACCCTCGGTGTTACCGCGTCAACAAGTCACTAAATATTTTTCATAAAGTCCAAGTAGCCCTTCAAGCACGTCATGTATCTTCACGTGAGAGCTCCATAGCCACAAAGTCAAATGACAAATTATTGTCATTCGCTAATTATTAGCATACCACTTGGTAAGATTTTTATCTCTATCAATCTCGCGACGCGCCACTGTCATCTCTCGTTGTTCTAATTATCCCGCCTTTACTTCGCTTGCTAATCACCTTGCAAAATTATTCGTGCACGACGCGCTACCACCGCCATAGTGTGTCGCACACGCTACGCATTAATATCACTCGCAAGTTCGGACCGCTAAGCACTCCACTTGTACGCTGCTGAGGTACTTTGCAGGCAAAGGTCAGGCACCATTTTTTTCCACTCGTTGGCACTGTAGCAGTTGTGGAAACACTGTTCACGAGTGGAAAATACTGTTCACGCGTGGAAATCACTGTTCACACGCAGAAGTTACTGTTCATCCGTGGAAAAATCACCTAGCCAGTGGAAAATGTTGTTTGTCCATGCAACACGTCGTTCCCGCGGCGCTTTATTACCTTTAAGCAAGCTAGTTTAGCTACTAACCTTATGACGCGTCGTTGTCATGTCTTCGCTTCTCTATTCCTGCGTCTTCTGTCTTTAAAAGGATACGCCGAGCTATTTCGCTCCGCTGCTCACTTGTTTCTTCCTCTCAAATCAAGTTCTTCTGTTCTTGCCCGAGAGAGCTGCGTCTATCGATTTCTCCCCGAGCTATCATCAGCTGAGGTAGTTAGTTTACAATTGATCTTCTTATTCTCTAATGTTTCCTTGACCTGTGATCTCCTCCTCAATTAATTCCTTGACCTGCATAAATGAACCAGCACCCCACCGCTGAGCACGTTCAGCCCAAAGCCCACCCTAGTCCTGACATGCTCGTAAGTCCAAGACCACTCAAAGTTCAATCCTTGAATTAATTCTCTCATGACCAAGACCTCACCACCGCACACGGCACGGAGCCAGAGGACAACCCTGCCAACTCGTTTCGTGCTTCCAGACTACTTAGCTTGTCATGACCACCCACGATCAGTGCTATATATGGCTCTGCTCCACTCCACGCAGGGCAAGCATTTGCTAAGCTCCCTGGTGTCTCTCCTCTTGCATTGCCTCCGCACATCGATCACCGTAGGTGGCACTTCATTCAATTCTGAGGTAGCTAGCCTGTAAGAATTCCTTCATTCTTCTTCTTTATTATTTTCTTGACCCGTGGTCTCATCTAGTAATTCTAGACCCACAGTCATGTGCAAGTCAACAAGTTCAATTGCGTGATTAGCCTCCTCCAATAATACCATTTTCTTCATCTCTAGAGCTCATTTGAATTTATGCATTTATCATGAAATAAATTTTGTTAGGTTCCTAAATTCATGATCTATCTGTTAGTGTATTTAGTTCATGCAGTTCAGTGATACCTTTAGGGTTAATTTATTATATTAAAATGCTTATTATTGTTATGGTTATTTAGAGAATGACTTTTTGTGATGCATCGGTAGAAGTGCTAGCCCTAAAAATTATACAGTAGGCTCATGGTAATATTAGATGCTCTCTATAACTTTGTAGCCTCTGAATAGCTAATTTATTAAGGTAGCTAACATACCCTGATGGAAAGCATATTAAATTATTTAAGAATTTAGTTGCGAAATTGTTCTTGTTAATGAAATGATATTCGGTGGCTATGTGATCAGTAGAGCTAGTTTGTTAGCATGATAAGTGTATTCTTATTTTAAGAGTTGCGGTTGCCTATATATTAATTATTGCATCATCATCATTGCATACATATAGTGAACGAATTGGCGGAGATCGTGACTGTCGGCGATCAGGAGTACGAGGAGATCGTTGAGGAGTACGAGGAGGAGATCCTCATACCGGAGGAGGTCCAGGAGCCACTACTGACTGACCTTGCTGACACTGCGCCTGCCCAAGGCAAGCCCCGGTGCATAACCCTTATTTTACAAATTATTATATATATAGAGGTTGTGCATTTACGTTGCAGGAGTTTTATGATATCCACATGCATATATATATATCTACCCATGAGTCTTATTAGTACAGGATCGTGTAGCTGCTTTGCTTAGGTTTATCGGTAGCGTGAGTAACCTGTCGTTACTCACAATAGGTGGTTATTATTATTATTATTACACTAATGATGAAATGATGGAAAAGGAAATGGTGACCGGGCAGGGATATGGTATGGGTATTGGTGGGTGTAACAGGTTATGTCCCGCGGCCACGGGGCATAGCTTGGTTGCACTTTTTTCCCTGTCCGTGTCGATTAAGGACCGTTCGTTGCACTGGATCCCCGGTCAAGTCACAGATTTATTATCCCGAGCATATACTAGCGGATGGGGGCTAGGAAGACTTGTTACTCTCTTGTCATGGGCTCCGGCTCTTTCCGGACCGACTGATTGGAGGCGGGGATAGGTGGAGGTCTTAGCACCGTATTGAGGCCGGGCCTCAAGTACGGGAGCTAGGAGTCCAAGTTTGGACGGGGACCTGGAAACCTGTGACAGGAGGGGAACGGGTTGGTCTTGCTTGTGCCTGGGGTACAAGCGAGGCGTGTGTTTTTTCGGGGTACCCAGCTGGGCACATTGATTCGCGAATCGCCGTTTCTACGTGACGGTACGGCTTGACTGCACTCTGGCACCGTAGTAAGAACTGGCATATGAAAGATGGAAAAATGATTCTGATTGCTCAACCCTTGCTTGATGATAGAACAGGTGCTTACATAGTAGGTTGGATAATGAATTTAACATGGCTGTTAATAATTTAATTAAATAAGGACTCACCCTTAGTATTGCTTTCCGCAAACAAGAACCCACAAGCCATAAAGCCTATCATAATCCTTGAGAGTCGGGGAATATATTCCCAGTCGGGTAAGTCTTGCGAGTACATTGTGTACTCAGGGTTTATTTACCCTTGTTGCAGGTGCTGCTTGAGAAGCTAACTGTTGTGTGGAGGATTCTTCTGGTGGGCACAGACGGATCCTTATACCGCTCCGCTAGATGTTGTTTTATTCCGCTGTTTAATTTATCGCACTCTGAACTTTGGTACTGTAATAAAGAATTTCTGAGACTCTTTGTTGTATGAAATGGATTAAGTATTATAAGCTTGTACTCATTATTGGATCCCGGGTGTAAAATTGTGGAACGTTTCGAGTTCTCCCGTTGGGTGTGCTCGACAGAACTGCTTGACTTGGCTCACTTTTGGGGTGCTTAGTGTCTAGTGGAAGACAGCGCCTCTAAAAGTGTGTTAATTCAGGCGGTTCTGCCACAGTTGGTACCAGAGCTAATAATGAGTTCACGAGCTTAATCACCTTTTAAAAAACTTAAAACTTTGACCAACAAAAGCTTTGCGAAAAGTAGGATGCGGTAAAATCTGCGTAAATAAGTATAAGCCCTAACAATATGGTCTATCTAGGATAGTGGCACTGGTTTTATCTAACCATTTTCTGCAGGTACGCTAACTTACGCTACGTAAGAAAGCGCTAGTGTTCGGAAAGGAGTGTACGATGTGCCAAAAATTCAAACGAGTGCCGCTATATTCCGGCTTGAGTGAACGCATAGGCCGATGCATGCATTATAAGAAGAAACTCTGTTAAGCTAAACCCCCTTCACGTATAATTTTGGATAGTTAAGATGATAGGGTAATAAATAAAAGAAATGCTTCAATCCTTAATAAAAGCCTTATCAATCTCTCTAAGTCTCTTGTTCCTAGTCTGGAGGTTCTCTAATGGTTGGTTCCTATCTGGTCACAGATGGATCTAAGGTCCCGTCGTGTGGGCACTGGGTCCGGTCGTGGGAGCACCAGTGCCGGTGTGGGCCGTGGCCTTGGTGAAGGTCATGGTGAAAGTGGTCGCGACAATGGCAACAACAATGCCAATGGACAGAGCCGTGAGGCCCCACTCTTGGGTCCTCCTTCCCCGCCACCACCACCACCACCTCCGATGACTCCTGCGGAGATGATGGCAGAGATGTTAGCTTCACGTCAGGAGACAGCCCGTGCCTTGGAGATGATGGCACAGGCTCTTGGTGGCTTCGTCCGTGGAGGCCACGGTGGCAACGGCGGGAACGGGGGTGGTGCCCGCGGTCTTGAGAGGCCCTGTTCTTATCAGGACTTCTTGAAGACCAACCCGCCCACGTTCACGCCGACTGCAGAGCCTCTAGACGCGGAGCATTGGCTTCGTGTGCTGGAGCAGAAGTTTCTGCTGCTCACGGTGACCGATGAGCAGAAGGTGCACTTTGCCGCACAACAGCTTTTGGGATCTGCTAGCGCATGGTGGGATACTTTCAATGCCATGCAGCCGGTGGGTCATCCTGTGACTTGGCAGGAGTTCACCACTGCCTTCCGAGAGTACTACATTCCTGCGGGTGTTCTGAACAGGAAGCTCTCGGAGTTCTTAGACCTGAAACAGGGGAGCATGTCTGTGATGGAGTATGCCAATAAATTCAACCATCTGGCACAGTATGCTGGGACTCATGTTGACACAGATGAGAAGAAGAGGGACCGCTTCTATCGTGGCCTCTCTTGTATTTTGCAGAAAGAGCTTTATACTGGGAACTATCAGACCTTTGGTACTCTGATGAATGCTGCCATTGCTATGGAAGGACTGCAGCGTGACACTCAGGCTGAGTGGAAGCGCAAGCGGGGAATCTCTGGGTCTTCTAGTCACCCGCAGTCACAGAAGATGCAAGTTGTCAAGAGGATGTCCTACCATCCCCCAGGTGGACAGCCATCTCGGCAGCCTCAGCAGACTCGGCAAACACCGCCGACTCAGTACCGTGCGCCTACTCAGCAGGTGCAGCAGCCCCAGGGATCGCAGTTTCCACCTCGTCAGGGGCAGATGATCAAGTCTACTGCTTGTTTCAAGTGTGGCAAGGAGGGCCACTTTGCTCGGGAGTGTCCCGAGAACCGGGCTGCTCAGTCTTCCCAGCCGTCCGCCAGCTCTCGCTTGATCAAGAGGACGATTATTAAGAAGAAGGTGCCAGTGAGTCGCTCAGGACAGGTTAACTACACCGAGGCTGAGGAGATCCTACAGAATGAGCCTGTGATGGCTGGTATGTTTACCATTGACTCCCACCCAGCATTTGTGTTATTTGATTCTGGAGCATCACATTCATTCATGAGCATGGGGTTTGCAGAAAGACACAATATATCTCTTATGGCTATTCCTTTTGCCTATAAAATTAGCACTCCGGGTGCGCAGATGTGCATAAATACCCGGACGGACACAGTCAGCTTAGTGCTGGCCACTCACACTTACCGTCTCCAGTTCATGTTGCTACCTGGACAGGGCATTGATGCAATCCTGGGCATGAATTGGTTGAAGGTTTATGGGGTAGTCTTGGACCTTAAGAGGAGAGTTGTTGAGTTACGACTTCCTTCTTCTGAGGATAGGATGTCTCTCCGTATCTCTCTAAATTCTGCTTCACCAGTCGCCGCTAATGTTGAAGCTTCTCCTGATCTTGCCTCTATTCCTGTGGTCTGTGAGTTTCCTGATGTCTTCCCTGAAGATTTACCTGGGTTACCACCAGATAGAGATGTGGAGTTTATCATAGAGTTAGAGCCTAGCACTGCTCCTATTTCACGGCGTCCTTACCGCATGGCTCCACCAGAACTAGCAGAAATGAAGAAGCAATTAGAGGAATTGCTGAAGAAGGGGTTTATCCGTCCTAGTTCTTCTCCATGGGGTTGTCCAGCTATTTTTGTGAAGAAGAAGGACGACACTCTGCGGATGTGTGTGGATTATCGCCCTCTCAATGCGGTAACCATCAAGAATAAGTACCCTTTGCCTCGCATTGATGCTTTGTTTGATCAGTTGGCTGGTGCTAGAGTGTTTTCCAAAATTGATCTTCGTTCTGGGTATCACCAAATAAAAATTCGGCCCCAAGATATACCAAAGACAGCTTTCTCTACTAGGTATGGGCTTTATGAGTACCTAGTCATGTCTTTTGGTCTCACCAATGCTCCTGCATTCTTCATGTACCTCATGAACTCAGTCTTTATGCCGGAGTTAGATAAGTTTGTAGTGGTGTTCATTGATGATATTTTGATATATTCCAAGAATGAAGAAGAACATGCACAACACCTTCGCACAGTCCTGAACCGACTGCGGGAGCACAAGCTGTATGCCAAGTTCAGCAAATGTGAGTTTTGGTTGGATAGGGTGCAGTTTTTGGGACATGTTCTGACCCCTGAAGGTGTATCGGTAGATCCTAGCAAGGTGCATGATGTGCTTAGTTGGAATTCTCCAAAATCGGTACATCAGATCCGTCAGTTTCTTGGTCTTGCCGGTTATTATCGACGCTTCATTCCTGATTTCTCCAAGATAGCTCAGCCTATGACCAAGTTGCTTCAGAAAGACTCCAAGTTTGTGTGGAGTCCAGCCTGTGAGGAAGCCTTCCAAGCTTTGAAGAAATTTCTTACCTCTGCCCCTATTCTTGCCCAACCGGATATTGACAAGCCATTTGATGTGTATTGTGATGCATCCAAGACAGGTCTTGGTTGTGTGCTTATGCAAGAGGGACGGGTGATAGCTTATGCTTCTCGTCAACTGAAGAAGCATGAAGTGAATTATCCCACCCATGATTTAGAGCTGGCTGCAGTGGTGCACGCTCTAAAGATTTGGAGGCATTATCTATTGGGAAACAAGGTGCATATTTATACGGATCACAAGAGCCTCAAGTATATTTTCACTCAACCCGAGTTAAATATGAGGCAAAGGAGATGGCTTGAGTTAATCAAGGATTATAATCTAGAAGTCCATTATCATCCTGGAAAAGCCAATGTGGTGGCTGATGCGTTGAGTCGGAAGTCACATCAGAAAGATGAAGAGTCCTTACCTCTCTCTCACTCTGCAGTTTTAGCTCACATTGCTCTAGTCTCAGATTTATTGGAGCAAATTATCATTGAGCAAAGGCAGGATGTTTTGGAGATTCCTCATATCAAGAAGTTGATTGCTGAAGGACGTGGTCCTCATTTCAGCATTGATGAACAAGGTGTGGTGAGATACAAGAATCGGTTGGTGGTTCCCGGAAGTGATGAGCTTAGAAGAAAGATTTTGGAGGAAGCCCATAGTTCCAGGCTATCCATTCATCCGGGAAGTAACAAGATGTACCATGATTTGCGCCACTTGTATTGGTGGTCAAATATGAAGCAGGATATCACTAAGTATATTGCAGAATGTGATATTTGTGGAAGGGTGAAGGCAGACCATATGCGTACGCCTGGTTTCCTACAGCCTTTGCCAATCCCAGTGTGGAAATGGGAGGATATTTCTATGGATTTTATTACAGGATTGCCTCGCACAGTAAAAGGGCATGATTCTATTTGGGTTATTGTGGATCGTCTTACAAAGTCTGCCCATTTTCTTCCTGTGGATGGAAGGTATACAGCCATGCAATATGCTAAGTTGTATTTTGACCGCATTGTAACTCTCCATGGAGTCCCTCTCACTATTGTTTCTGATCGTGGATCGGTCTTTATGTCCCGCTTTTGGACTCAACTCCAAAAATGCCTTGGAACTAGTCTTCTCAGAAGTTCAGCTTATCATCCGCAGACCGACGGCCAGACAGAAAGAGTCAATCAAGTGCTGGAAGATATGTTGAGAGCTTGTGTCATTTCTTTCCCAGAGAAGTGGGATGAGTGCTTGAGATTGGCTGAGTTTTCTTACAACAATAGCTATCAAGAAAGCATTCGAATGGCACCTTTTGAGGCTTTGTATGGCAAGAAGTGTAGGACACCGCTCAACTGGGTTGAAGTAGGAGACCGTGGTTACTTCGGGCCTGACTTTATCCATGAAGCAAGAGAGAAAGTCGGAATTATTCGGAGTCATTTGAAGGCGGCTCAGAACCGCCAGAAAACCTATGCGGATAAGAGAAGAAGGCCTTTGCAATTTGAAGTTGGTGATTATGTGTATCTTAAAGTGTCTCCCATGAAAGGTGTGCATAGGTTTGGTGTCCGTGGAAAATTAGCTCCTCGCTATGTTGGGCCTTACAAGGTTTTGGAACGGCGTGGTACTGTTGCTTACCGCATCCAGCTCCCAGATATATTGTCAGCCGTCCATGATGTTTTTCATGTGTCTCAGTTGAAAAAGTGTTTGCGAGTTCCTGATGAGGCAGTGGAGATCGAAGGACTCCCTCTCCAACCTGATCTTTCCTATATTGAGCATCCCGTCAAGATTTTGGATGAAAAAGAAAGGGTGACGAGAAACAATGTGGTGAAATTTTACAAAGTCCAATGGCAGAATCACTCGGAGGATGAAGCTACTTGGGAACTTGAGAGTTATATTTTAAAGAATTATCCTCATCTCATTCCTGGCTCATCAATGTAATTATCGAGATTAAAAATTTATTTCAACCTCTTTTCTCACACTAGGCACATGAAATCTCGGGTCGAGATTTTCATTTAGGGGGGTAGAGTGTAACACCCTCGGTGTTACCGCGTCAACAAGTCACTAAATATTTTTCATAAAGTCCAAGTAGCCCTTCAAGCACGTCATGTATCTTCACGTGAGAGCTCCATAGCCACAAAGTCAAATGACAAATTATTGTCATTCGCTAATTATTAGCATACCACTTGGTAAGATTTTTATCTCTATCAATCTCGCGACGCGCCACTGTCATCTCTCGTTGTTCTAATTATCCCGCCTTTACTTCGCTTGCTAATCACCTTGCAAAATTATTCGTGCACGACGCGCTACCACCGCCATAGTGTGTCGCACACGCTACGCATTAATATCACTCGCAAGTTCGGACCGCTAAGCACTCCACTTGTACGCTGCTGAGGTACTTTGCAGGCAAAGGTCAGGCACCATTTTTTTCCACTCGTTGGCACTGTAGCAGTTGTGGAAACACTGTTCACGAGTGGAAAATACTGTTCACGCGTGGAAATCACTGTTCACACGCAGAAGTTACTGTTCATCCGTGGAAAAATCACCTAGCCAGTGGAAAATGTTGTTTGTCCATGCAACACGTCGTTCCCGCGGCGCTTTATTACCTTTAAGCAAGCTAGTTTAGCTACTAACCTTATGACGCGTCGTTGTCATGTCTTCGCTTCTCTATTCCTGCGTCTTCTGTCTTTAAAAGGATACGCCGAGCTATTTCGCTCCGCTGCTCACTTGTTTCTTCCTCTCAAATCAAGTTCTTCTGTTCTTGCCCGAGAGAGCTGCGTCTATCGATTTCTCCCCGAGCTATCATCAGCTGAGGTAGTTAGTTTACAATTGATCTTCTTATTCTCTAATGTTTCCTTGACCTGTGATCTCCTCCTCAATTAATTCCTTGACCTGCATAAATGAACCAGCACCCCACCGCTGAGCACGTTCAGCCCAAAGCCCACCCTAGTCCTGACATGCTCGTAAGTCCAAGACCACTCAAAGTTCAATCCTTGAATTAATTCTCTCATGACCAAGACCTCACCACCGCACACGGCACGGAGCCAGAGGACAACCCTGCCAACTCGTTTCGTGCTTCCAGACTACTTAGCTTGTCATGACCACCCACGATCAGTGCTATATATGGCTCTGCTCCACTCCACGCAGGGCAAGCATTTGCTAAGCTCCCTGGTGTCTCTCCTCTTGCATTGCCTCCGCACATCGATCACCGTAGGTGGCACTTCATTCAATTCTGAGGTAGCTAGCCTGTAAGAATTCCTTCATTCTTCTTCTTTATTATTTTCTTGACCCGTGGTCTCATCTAGTAATTCTAGACCCACAGTCATGTGCAAGTCAACAAGTTCAATTGCGTGATTAGCCTCCTCCAATAATACCATTTTCTTCATCTCTAGAGCTCATTTGAATTTATGCATTTATCATGAAATAAATTTTGTTAGGTTCCTAAATTCATGATCTATCTGTTAGTGTATTTAGTTCATGCAGTTCAGTGATACCTTTAGGGTTAATTTATTATATTAAAATGCTTATTATTGTTATGGTTATTTAGAGAATGACTTTTTGTGATGCATCGGTAGAAGTGCTAGCCCTAAAAATTATACAGTAGGCTCATGGTAATATTAGATGCTCTCTATAACTTTGTAGCCTCTGAATAGCTAATTTATTAAGGTAGCTAACATACCCTGATGGAAAGCATATTAAATTATTTAAGAATTTAGTTGCGAAATTGTTCTTGTTAATGAAATGATATTCGGTGGCTATGTGATCAGTAGAGCTAGTTTGTTAGCATGATAAGTGTATTCTTATTTTAAGAGTTGCGGTTGCCTATATATTAATTATTGCATCATCATCATTGCATACATATAGTGAACGAATTGGCGGAGATCGTGACTGTCGGCGATCAGGAGTACGAGGAGATCGTTGAGGAGTACGAGGAGGAGATCCTCATACCGGAGGAGGTCCAGGAGCCACTACTGACTGACCTTGCTGACACTGCGCCTGCCCAAGGCAAGCCCCGGTGCATAACCCTTATTTTACAAATTATTATATATATAGAGGTTGTGCATTTACGTTGCAGGAGTTTTATGATATCCACATGCATATATATATATCTACCCATGAGTCTTATTAGTACAGGATCGTGTAGCTGCTTTGCTTAGGTTTATCGGTAGCGTGAGTAACCTGTCGTTACTCACAATAGGTGGTTATTATTATTATTATTACACTAATGATGAAATGATGGAAAAGGAAATGGTGACCGGGCAGGGATATGGTATGGGTATTGGTGGGTGTAACAGGTTATGTCCCGCGGCCACGGGGCATAGCTTGGTTGCACTTTTTTCCCTGTCCGTGTCGATTAAGGACCGTTCGTTGCACTGGATCCCCGGTCAAGTCACAGATTTATTATCCCGAGCATATACTAG
This sequence comes from Saccharum hybrid cultivar R570, assembly GCA_038087645.1. Lineage (NCBI taxonomy): Eukaryota > Viridiplantae > Streptophyta > Magnoliopsida > Poales > Poaceae > Saccharum > Saccharum hybrid cultivar. The sequence continues at coordinate 4,059,953 of JAQSUU010000449.1, forward strand.
CGGATGGGGGCTAGGAAGACTTGTTACTCTCTTGTCATGGGCTCCGGCTCTTTCCGGACCGACTGATTGGAGGCGGGGATAGGTGGAGGTCTTAGCACCGTATTGAGGCCGGGCCTCAAGTACGGGAGCTAGGAGTCCAAGTTTGGACGGGGACCTGGAAACCTGTGACAGGAGGGGAACGGGTTGGTCTTGCTTGTGCCTGGGGTACAAGCGAGGCGTGTGTTTTTTCGGGGTACCCAGCTGGGCACATTGATTCGCGAATCGCCGTTTCTACGTGACGGTACGGCTTGACTGCACTCTGGCACCGTAGTAAGAACTGGCATATGAAAGATGGAAAAATGATTCTGATTGCTCAACCCTTGCTTGATGATAGAACAGGTGCTTACATAGTAGGTTGGATAATGAATTTAACATGGCTGTTAATAATTTAATTAAATAAGGACTCACCCTTAGTATTGCTTTCCGCAAACAAGAACCCACAAGCCATAAAGCCTATCATAATCCTTGAGAGTCGGGGAATATATTCCCAGTCGGGTAAGTCTTGCGAGTACATTGTGTACTCAGGGTTTATTTACCCTTGTTGCAGGTGCTGCTTGAGAAGCTAACTGTTGTGTGGAGGATTCTTCTGGTGGGCACAGACGGATCCTTATACCGCTCCGCTAGATGTTGTTTTATTCCGCTGTTTAATTTATCGCACTCTGAACTTTGGTACTGTAATAAAGAATTTCTGAGACTCTTTGTTGTATGAAATGGATTAAGTATTATAAGCTTGTACTCATTATTGGATCCCGGGTGTAAAATTGTGGAACGTTTCGAGTTCTCCCGTTGGGTGTGCTCGACAGAACTGCTTGACTTGGCTCACTTTTGGGGTGCTTAGTGTCTAGTGGAAGACAGCGCCTCTAAAAGTGTGTTAATTCAGGCGGTTCTGCCACAGTTCTACAAACTTTTCATCTTAATTTTATGTTTGGTGTACTGTTCTAATTTAGATCTATTGTTTGCTTCGTGTATGATTGTATGGATGCTTGTGTGGTGATTTATGATTTCATCCAGTCGGTGAGATATACGTGGTTATCAAGAAGAAGAAGAAGAACGTTGAAGATTAAAGCTTATCGAAGGATCGGTGTTTAAGGCAAGTATAGCATGGGATCATCCTTGTTTCCTATTCACCTTTAATATATTTAATTCATATGCATGTGTCTACCTTGTTACCATTAAGGATATCCTAGTTTTTGTATCTTGTACCTTGACACCCATGGGACATTGCATTGGGTAGTATTTATGCTAGTGCTCAAGATAAATAACTATGATCTGTAACTTGACTAATGGTATATGCAATAAACGTTTAAAAGATGCTTTATAGCAACATGGCTCAAGGGGGCTAGAGCATGGGGTATTTTTGGTGCTCTAGTTTCTCTCCTTAAGGACTTATCTGTAAGCGAACATCCGGGACTTACAGTACAACTGTGAGGGCTATATGGCTCTGGCTTTAGCTCAGTATGAGGACCTTTTCTAGCTTGTTAGAGGTTACCCTTGTGGCGCAAATGGGGTAAAGCAGACTGTGGATCCCTGCGTGGTGTATCACACGGACTGACTTCGGAAACCTAGCGGCCCTAACTTGTTAGACGAACCTTTGAAAGGCTTCATAGTGAACCCTGCCTGCTCACCTTGGGAGTGTTTTGGGGATTGGCCGCCTCAGGCATATGGGTAATCACGACTCACAGTGAAAGTGTACAACCTCTGCAGAGTGTAAAACTGTTATAACAGCCGTGCTCACGGTCACGAGTGGCCTTGGACCCTTACAGAATAAATGATGAACACTGATGATAATGATAATACTGATGATATTGATGCTCACTAATGATTATTGTTTCTTGCTATACATTATTCTCGTTTACATGATCATGAGGTTATTTGGGTTTTTGGTAAACTTGTTGCTACTCAATTGTTAAAGAGATGACTCACTAAAAGCTATTGCAGTAAACCCGTGTCAAACTTTTTGAGCCTCATGAACCCCATGTTATATTTGTTGAGTTTGACATGGACTCACTCTTGCTATTTCCCCACATCTCAGGAAGGGTACCAGACTGTTAGATTCTGGAATTGTTAGGCTTGTGATCAACCAGTTAGTTTGATCCTGGAGTGAAGGTTGCACCCGGTGTTCGGAGTTGTCTTTCCGCTGTGTTGCTCTTTAAGGTATATTTTATACTATTGTGTTATGTATATTAAGCATTTGTCTTTTGATATTACACTTATCTGTGGCTATATGTGAGATTTGTCTTCTTTATTTCACATATGGTGTATGTCTGGTTTTGTCCTTAAAATTCATCAGATCATTTAGCCTATGGACTTCCTCATGCAGAACTGTGTTGTACTGCTCCAGGTGTGTCACATAAAGCTCCAACTCACGAACACGAGCCCTGGCTTCTGTCTCCTTTTCCAGAGACTCATTCAAGAACTATTTCCAAAAACGCATGTTGCGCTTCAGTCGCTCTACTTCTGATGTAAGCCTTGCAACCTCTGATTCCGAATCCGAGTTCGGATTACGGCTACTGCTTGCTCTATCAACTCTGGCGGCCAACTGATGACGCGGCACTCCTTGCGGACCCGTTTTCTTGCGAGGAGTCGTCTTCACACGTGCCATCCTAAAGCAAGATAGAATTAGGACGATGAGAACAGATAGGGGGATCTGAAGGTTAGCATGAATAGGATTTGAACCTTACTTAACCCAAACCACTTTAAAAGGGAAGGTAACTTAAGCAGGTTAATTAAACATGATGCATGCATCATACTTATGATCTAACAGAAAGATTAAGTAACACATGCAATCTTTATAACATAGGGCACTATACATGATACTTAACTATGAAGCTTTCAAATATGAGCTAAGGAAACTATAGAATAGATTAAGATAAGCAAAAGCAATTTGGACCAAAATATCAGTATTAAGTTTGTTTGACCCAAATCATTTTGAAGTTTTGCAAGGTAATACTACAATAACCCGAGTGATTATGCTCTGGTACCAGCTGTCACATAACCTCCTAATTATGATGGCCCACAAGTACACGTCATTGCCATAATGACCTCTGACAGTCGTACTTATGTTCACCATAACTTAAAAGGCCTGCTTTACTCCGAACAGGATCCAATCACAGGAGTATTGCAATATTACAACAGTTTATTCAAAATATTCAACAGAGTAAAGTAGCGGAAGTCTTACAATAACTTAGGTTACAAACCAGTTTTTCAAATCTCAAACCTTATATAACATTATTACAAACCAGTAGTAGAGAAGTATCGGTATTAACTTTATTACATCACACAAGCAAGATGCCTTGCCCAAAGGCCACACAGTCTACTCGTCGTCACTATCTTCAACCACGACGGTCATGCAACAAGGCTTGAAGCAGACTTGTTCATGAACCGCACCTGCAACAAGGGGTTCAACAAACCCTGAGTACGAGAGTACTCAACAAGACTTACCCGACTAAGACAAAGACTCCAAGGGCATGCTAGCTTTAGGGAATCAAGGTACGGGTAATCCAGAATCAAGATTTTCTTTTGCAGAAAAGCTTACTAAAGTAGATCCTTATCTTCAACATTTTACTTTTACCATTGATGGTTCATTAACCAAATCTAGGTGATCCTAATCTAGATCAAAGTAATTATCATCAAAACCTTTCTCATTCTTTCTTTCATTCCAGTTCTTAACTACGATGCAAGTCAGGTGATCGAGTCTCCATAACCGAGGAGCAACGATGATTCGAACCGATTATACCCAGCTGGGGATCCCTAACTTCACGACATATGAAGAACCGAATCTTGCATATATCAACCCTCATTTAGATCTCCCAAAACCAGAACGTGTCCATCGCCACCCGAGAGTACAGTACTCCTCGAACCCGGCCCGATTCTAGCCCCGAGGGTACACGCTACTCCCGCCATCTCTCCACTCCCAGTGCGAGGTTAGACGTTCTCGTAATGGAATCACCAACATTTTGGGCTTACCCAAGGCATGAGGCTAGTTGCAAAGTCTCGAACACAATAGGCTTACAACGAATGGACCTTAACTGACAAGGCGGAAACACTACATTGAGACTCCTTTCCCAATGCATGTTAGCAGTGGCCAAACCACCCGCCCGATCTTTCAAGTTCATTCTCATATTTCAATATTCATTCAATATGCCGTCATGTCTATATAAACATTGCATTTAAAAGCTTAACTTCTAAGCATAGCGAAGCATACTATGCATTTTCCATAAAATAGGTATCAAGGTTGATATCACAATAATCAAGGATGATAATGCAGCAATTAGGTTATCACTCAACTCCTAATTACTTAATGCAGTAAACCATGATATAAATAATAAAACATTTGTAAAATTCAAGGTAGGGTTTAAATGCACCGGGGCTTGCCTTGCTCGGACACGATGACTGACTCAGACTCGAGAACTCCAACGTTAGGTCCGGAACCCACCGACGATCGCTCTTCTCCGGAAACTGGCTCGATGGCTTCGGCTTCTTCGAAAGCGGAGACTACACGAACACATAACATGCTTTAACATGATGCTCGATGATAAACATGATTCTTGATGATAACATGCTACGAGTTACGACTGGAGTACAACTTCCCTTCACGGTACAGTCGCAAACAGAAAACCTACTAACTAGTAGCGACGATTTCCAGCGATACCAGCTTTTAACCTAAACAAGTTACTAACGAGCTCAAACATGGAATCAAGGTGCCAAAGATCACAAAAGGGTAGTGACCTAAGGACATCACTCAATCAAAAAGGCACACAACACTTAAAGTTCTCAAATTAACATTTATTTATTATTTAAATAATTAGGGCATAATTAGAAGTTAATCAAATTTTACCTAATCAAGCTCAAACTTTTTCTATGGGTTAAGAATGATTTATAACAGTGTTATAATAAATTTCATAATTTTTGGATAAATAAAATAATTATTAAAATTCCTAGAAGTTGCATTTAATCTTTATTGGAACCAATTAATTCTACTGCACAAAGTATTCAAATTCATGATTTAACATTTTTCCTAGATAGTTTATACATTGAGAAGCCTACACAAAAATTTTCATGAATTTTGGAACTCTACACAATTTTTAATGAAATAACAAATAATAGCACTATTCATTTATTTGAAAAAGAAAAACAAAAACGAAATCGGGCCGATTCTCTTTTTCTCCCGCGGTCCGGCCCAGCTGGTCGGCCCGCTCGTGTGCGTCCGCGCCCGCACGCACGCTCGGCAACGCGGCCCAGCAAGCGGCCTAGCCCGCTCGCTCACCCGCGCGCGCTCTCTCTCAGCGCTCGCTGACAAGCCGGCCCCGCCTGTCATCACCCTCCTCTCGCTCTCCCGCTCGCTCCCGTGCGCTCGCTCACCCTCGCGCGGTGGCCGGCCGGTGATCGGAGCTTTGGTCGACAAACTAACCCTACCATCATCATCTAAACCTTCCCATGATTCCATTTTGCTAGATAGCACCACGGTTCGAGCTTCGGTGACAGTTCACCGACGACGGTGGCGGCTCGACGGCCACGGTGCCCGACGACTCGACGCTATAGCACGGTAGCAGCTAAATTAGCGTGAGGAAAACGATCAGGAGCTCACTGCGGTGACGATGGCGGTCTCAGGGATGACGGAGAGAAGCCGGAGTGGCCTGGCCATGGAAGGCGACGGTAGCGGTGCTCCGACCGGAGTTGGACACGGGAGTGGGTGGCTGCGGTGATCCAGGCGAAGTCAAGCTGGCTTGGGTGGTTCACGAGGTGTGCGAGGATGCGGCGATGCTGTTGGTGCGACTGGCGTGGCCGGAGATGGCCTGGTGGCGGCAGCGGCGAGCGGCGGAGCTGCGGTGGCGACGGTGGCGAAAATGGTAAACGTCACTGTGAACTCAACGTATTTATAGAAGGCGGTTGTGACTACAGAGCAGGACTGCTCGCATCATCACGCTGGCGATCCTGGGCACGCCTGGAAGCTGGCCGAAGCCGTCCGGCGTCTCGCCGGCGCCCATGCCGGCCGGTGGCCGTCGGTGATTGGCTCAGCACTGTAGCACCCCCCAAACTCTGAAATTTAAACTGCTTTTTCAAATTACTTTCAAATTCATGTAACAACTTGAAAAACTTCCAATCTATGAAATCTTTAGAATTTCAAGCTCTACAAGTTTTGTATTGAACACTTTTTCAAATTCTCACTGGATTTTGAAATTTGATTTTAAACTCAAAAGGGACACATTTTTTAGATTTGGAAATTAGAAATTACTTTTGATTTTATATTGAAACTTCAAAATCTCCAAACATCAAAGTTGTATATCTTGACCAGACCTACAACTTTGCTGTTCAAAACTTTTTCAAATTCAGCCTCCATTTTGAAATCTTAGTTTGGGGACAAAAATGAATTAAATTTAAAATTTGTTTATGTTCAAAATTGCTCCACATTTTACACTAAAACTTTGAAAACTCAAAACACCAAAGTTGTAGCCCTTGAAAAGTTCTACAAACTTGGTTTTGAACTTTTTCCCAAATTTTGCTTAGATTTTGAATTATTTCAAAAGGGGTAAAACAGGGTTTTGAAATTTAGGGTTTTCGGAGGAATTTTAAATTGGAATTTGTTGCTACTTTGATTTGTGATTACTTAGTGATCAAAACCTCACCCAAGGGCATCATTTGGACCAACATAACATGGTTGACCAAATGCCACTCTTGGTTGACCAATTAGCTTTTGAAATTCTTTTACATTTCTCCTCAGATTTGAATTTAAATTTGAATCGGAAAACTCGTGACAAGTTTTGGGACTCCAATTCAAACTAAAATTTTGGAGCTTCATTTTAGTGTTGTACTTAAGCTCATACCCTACACTTGACACTAGTGTGCAACATAGTCACACACCTCAAATTACGCAGGGCACGGACTAAGTATTTGCGGTGGCATTCGAAATTAGGGTTTTCGGGTTCGGAGCACACCACTGAGAAACACATTCAACCTAGATAAGTAAACTTGTTTTAGTTGATGCATAACAAAGTTAACCTAACAGGGATGCTTTGTAATGCATTATGATGACATGGCAGATTAATTAGCACTATAACACCCGGGGTGTTACATCTCTTCCCCCTTAAAGAAATCTCGTCCCGAGATTTAAAGCCTTGAGCTAAGTAATAGAAAAGGAAACGTGTCAAGCAAACACGTCCAAGACTTGTCTACAAAATAGGTAGGGGTTTTCTGCATTACAAAGATTTTAAAAGGATAGGTTACAGTTTAAAGAGGAAATTGCAACCTAGATAGAAGCAAAGAACTCCGGGAAATTCTCTAACAGATAATCCTTCGCTTCCCAGGTGGCTTCCTCTTCTGAATGTTGATTCCACTGTATTCGGTACCATTTAGTTGTTCTACTTCGGGTAACACGATCTTTTTGATCCAAAACTCTGACAGGATGTTCAGAATATGTCAAATCCGGTTCAAGTTCAACTCCCCCAACATCAACCACTTGATCATGTACTTGTAGACACTTCTTCATTTGTGATACATGAAATACATTGTGCACGGCTGACAGTTGTTTAGGCAGCTTTAACTTATATGCCACCTTTCCACATTGTTGAATGATTTGAAAAGGACCAATATAATGTGGTGCGAGTTTGCCTTTGACTCCAAATCTGCTAACTCCTTTCATGGGTGATACTTTTAGATAAACATAATCTCCTACTTGGAATACCAAAGGTCTACGCCTTTTATCAGCATAACTCTTTTGCCTGGACTGAGCCACTTTCAAATTATTCTGGATCTGCCTAACTTTTTCTTCTGTTTGTTTCACAAGATCAACACCGAAAAACCATCTTTCTCCCGGTTCTGACCAATTCAATGGAGTTCTGCACCTGCGGCCATACAATGCCTCAAACGGTGCCATTTTGATACTCTCTTGATAACTATTATTATAGGAGAATTCTGCTAAAGGTAACCACTCGTCCCAAGTGTCTGAATAATTAAGTGCACATGACCTTAACATGTCTTCTAGAATTTGATTGACCCTTTTAGTCTGACCACTTGTTTGTGGATGATAAGCGGTACTATGCAAAAGTTTTGTACCCAGGGACTCATGTAGGTGTCTCCAAAATTTGTTAACAAACTGCGTACCTCTATCTAATACAATGATCTTTGGTACCCCATGAAGACTCAGGATTCGTGCAATATAAATTCTTGCATAAGTTATAGCAGAATAGTCCACCTTAACTGGAATAAAATGAGATGACTTTGTCAGTCGGTTCACAATGACCCAAATTGAATCAAAGCCTCTTGAGGTCTTGGGTAACCCAGTAATGAAATCCATACTGATATCTTCCCATTTCCAGGATGGAATGGGCAAGGGTTGTAACATTCCTGCCGACTTCAGGTGTACTGCCTTCACTTTACAACAAGTGTCACATCTGGCAACATACTTGGCGATCTCAATTTTCATTTTGGTCCACCAGAATCTCTATTTCAAATCTTGATACATCTTATTACTTCCTGGATGAATAGAAAACCTTGTGCTATGTGCTTCATCAAGAATGAGCAGACGTAACTCTGGAACCTTTGGGACCACTAGCCGGTTCTTAAACCACAACACATCTGCATCATCAATACTGAAATCTGTCTGTTGACCAGTTCTAACTTTTTCTTTGATGTGAGCTACTCCAGAATTCTTTCTCTGAGCAGACACAATCTGATCTTTGATTGTTGATTCTACTGTGACATTAGTCAACTGACCTTATTGAACTATTTCAATATTCAGCTTTTCTAATTCATAACATAAACTGTAATCCATTGGCTTCACAGTCATGCAATTGCAATGATTCTTTCTACTGAGTGCATCAGCAACAACATTCACTTTTCTAGGGTGATAGTGCACTTCTAAATCATAGTCCTTTATTAACTCAAGCCACCTTCTTTGCCTCATATTCAACTCTGACTGAGTAAAGATATACTTCAAGCTCTTGTGATCTATATACATGTGGCAAGTATTACCTAACAAGTAATGACGCCAGATTTTCAATGCATGAACCACAGCTGCTAGTTCAAGATCATGTGTCGGATAATGTTCTTCATGACGCTTCAACTGTCTCGAGGCATAAGCAATGACTCTGCCTTCTTGCATCAATACACAACCAAGGCCAATACCTGAGGCATCACAGTAAACATCAAATGACTTTTCTATATCTGGTTGTGCCAAAACTGGAGCAGTTGTCAATGACTTCTTTAGAATTCTAAAAGCTTTATCACATTCTGGAGACCATATGAACTTAGTTTGATTCTTCAACAACTCTATAATTGGCTTGGCTACCTTTGAAAAATCAGGTATGAATCGACGGTAATAACCCGCCATTCCCAGAAAACTTCGGACTTCATGAACTGATATTGGTGGTTTCCAATTTAGAATATCTTTCACATTGCTAGGATCCACTGCTACTCCTTCGGCTGACAACACATGTCCTAAGAATTGCACTTCTCTTAACCAAAACTCACAGTTACTAAACTTGGCATACAGTTGGTGATCTCTCAGATGAGTCAGAACAACTCTAAGATGCTCAACATGCTCTTCTTCACTTTTGGAGTATACTAGAATATCATCAATAAACACAACCACAAACTTGTCAAGCTCCGGCATGAAAACTGAGTTCATCAGATACATGAAATGTGCCGGTGCATTGGTGAGACCAAAAGACATAACTAGGTACTCATACAGTCCATATCTGGTGGTGAATGCAGTCTTTGGGATATCTTCAGGTCGAATCTTGATTTGATGGTACCCTGATCGAAGATCGATCTTTGAAAATACCTTTGCCTCCGCAAGCTGATCAAATAGTAGATCAATGCGTGGCAACGGATATTTATTCTTAATGGTTACTTCATTCAGCGGTCGATAATCAACACACATCCTTAAAGTCTGATCTTTCTTCTTGACAAAAAGAGCTGGACATCCCCATGGTGAGGAACTGGGTCTGATAAAACCTTTGTCACGTAACTCTTGCAATTGATCCTTAAGTTCTGCCAATTCATTGGGTGGCATTTTGTAAGCTCTCCGGGATATTGGAGCAGTACCCGGTTTTAACTCAATCACAAATTCTACATCTCTGTCTGGTGGCAGACCTGGTAGATCATCTGGAAACACATCTAGAAATTCACAGACTACCGGTATATCACAAATCTCCTGTACTGAAGTTGCACATAACCTTTCAACTGTTCTCTTTGGGATAGGAAGTTGGATAAGAAGATGAGATTTATTATCTGGCAGGTTCAACCTTATAGTTCTATGCAGTGCATCTATAAGGGCTCCTCTTTGGTACATCCAATTCATACCCAAGATTACATCTATATCCTGTTTCTGTAATATTATCATTGAGGTAGGAAATATATGCCCACCTAACTCTATAGGTACGTCACGTACCATCTCCTTAGTACACAGTCGTCCCCCGGGCGACTGGATAAAGAAATCTTCTTGTGTCCCCACAATTGGAATGTCATGCTTAACAACAAAGGTGCGATTTATGAATGTATGCGATGCACCTGAATCAAATAACAGTACTGCTGGATGATTAGCAACAGGGAACATACCCATCATAACAGATTCTCCCTCTAGGATTGCACTTGCTTGAGTATAGAATACACGCCCGGTCTTCTTCTTCTCACCCCTACCCTTCTGAACATTCAGATTATTATTCTTGCTCTGAGGTTGTTGCTGTTGTGGTACGGGAGCTCTGGGATAGTTGAGATTGTACTGCCTTGGATACGAGCAGTCCTTGGAAAAGTGGCCTGGCTTTCCATAGTTGTAGCAGGGGAAGTTATGGGTTACTGGAGTCTGGTTTCGAATACCAGGGGCATTCGGCTGTTGTATAAATTGCGGAGTTGCGGCAGGACTGAAAAACATCTGCGGCTGAGCTTGGTATTGCGGTGGACGATAAGTTGGGTGGAAATGGTTCTGAGGGTGATAAACAAACTTCTGGCGCTTCTTAATGCCGCCAGACGGGCTTGAAAACACTGGCTTCTTTTTCTTTGACTCTTTGTACAGTCGGGACTTCTCTTCTGACGCAATAGCCACATTGACTATCTCATGGTAAGTGGCATTATAGTAGGTGACTAATGCTTCCTAGATTCTGGTACTCAAACCTCTCATGAAACAACTTTTCTTCTTCGCATCAGTGTTCACATATTCCACTGCATACTAGGACAGATGATTGAACTTGCCCACATACTGCAGAACTGTCTGGTTCCCTTGCTTCAGCGAGAGAAACTCCTCTAGCTTCATGGCCATGACACCATCTGGGATATAATGTGCTCTAAAGGCTTCACGAAACTCCTGCCAAGTGACACGGTGGCCAGCAGGCCGTGCGGCGACCAGATTCGCCCACCACGCCCATGCGGCACCTCTAAGCTGCTATGCTGCAAACACGGGCTTCTGATGCTCCGTGCACTATAAAAGTTCAAACTTCTGCTCCATGGTATGGAGCTAGTCATCCGCCTCTAGCAGCTCATCTGCCTTTGAGAACACTGGTGGACGAGTATCGGTGAAATCCACATAAGTGGTTTCCCCTCCATTGTTACGGCCTCGACGACCCTGATTCCCATTCTAATTCTGATTCTGATTCTGATTCTGATTCTGAGCCAACAGGGTAGTGGCATTAACCAGTGCGGCAATAGCTTCTGCCAAGGTGGGTGGAAACGGTGGGGGATTCGGAGTATTGTCCCCTTCCTGGGAAGTTCCAGTACCGTCCATCTGTTGTACACAAACCATATTTATTTACATCGCTTTATTGAATTAAAAAGCAGTTAGTACAGTACTTGTATACAAACACCAACTTATCTTACATTATTTCATTACAAACTTGCTCACAAGCAAGAAACTACCCACTAAGGTTCTTAGAAAGTAGGAAAGACTACTATATTACACAACCATCCATGTCAACACTTCACTCCTCATCATCATCGCTGATCACGATCACTCCATCCTCATTCTCTAGAGCACTTGCACCAGTGACATGACTTGCATCATCCCCACTTTTCATCATGGGTTCATCTTCTTCCGAATCTTCTTCCTCATTGTCCTCTCCATCAGGAATAATCACGGCACCGACATCATCTTCTACTGCCTGGGGCTGATGATTGGGATTCATCAGATCATTTAGCCTATGGACTTCCTCATGCAGAACTATGTTGTACTGCTCTAGGTGTGTCACATAAAGCTCCAACTCACGAACACGAGCCCTGGCTTCTGTCTCCTTTTCCAGAGACTCATTCTGGAACTGTTTCCAAAAACGCATGTTGCGCTTCAGTCGCTCTACTTCTGATGTAAGCCTTGCAACCTCTGATTCCGAATCCGAGTTCGGATTATGGCTATTGCTTGCTCCATCAACTCTAGCGGCCAACTGATGACGTGGCACTCCTTGCGGACCCGTTTTCTTACGAGGAGTCGTCTTCACACGTGCCATCCTAAAGCAAGATAGAATTAGGATGATGAGAACAGATAGGGGGATCTAAAGGTTAGCATGAATAGGATTTGAACCTTACTTAACCCAAACCACTTTAAAAGGGAAGGTAACTTAAGCAGGTTAATTAAACATGATGCATGCATCGTACTTATGATCTAACAGAAAGATTAAGTAACACATGCAATCTTTATAACATAGGGCACTATACATGATACTTCACTACGAAGCTTTCAAATATGAGCTAAGGAAACTATAGAATAGATTAAGATAAGCAAAAGCAATTTGGACCAAAATATCAGTATTAAGTTTGTTTGACCCAAATCATTTTGAAGTTTTGCAAGGTAATACTACAATAACCCAAGTGATTATGCTCTGGTACCAACTGTCATAGTACCTCCTAATTATGATAGCCCACAAGTACACGTCATTGCCATAATGACCTCTGACAGTCGTACTTATGTTCACCATAACTTAAAAGGCCTGCTTTACTCCGAACATGATCCAATCACAGGAGTATTGCAATATTACAACAGTTTATTCAAAATATTCAATAGAGTAAAGTAGCAGAAGTCTTACAATAACTTAGGTTACAAACCAGTTTTTCAAATCTCAAACCTTATATAACATTATTACAAACTAGTAGTAGAGAAGTATCAGTATTAACTTTATTACATCACACAAGCGAGATGCCTTGCCCAAAGGCCACACAGTCTACTCGTCGTCACTATCTTCAACCACGACGGTCATGCAACAAGGCTCGAAGCAGACTTGTTCATGAACCGCACCTGCAACAAGGGGTTCAACAAACCCTGAGTACGAGAGTACTCAACAAGACTTACCCGACTAAGACAAAGACTCCAAGGGCATGCTAGCTTTAGGGAATCAAGGTACGGGTAATCCAGAATCAAGATTTTCTTTTGTAGAAAAGCTTACTAAAGTAGATCCTTATCTTCAACATTTTACTTTTACCATTGATGGTTCATTAACCAAATCTAGGTGATCCTAATCTAGATCAAAGTAATTATCATCAAAACCTTTCTCATTCTTTCTTTCATTCCAGTTCTTAACTACGATGCAAGTCAGGTGATCGAGTCTCCATAACCGAGGAGCAACGACGATTCGAACCGATTATACCCAGCTGGGGATCCCTAACTTCATGACATATGTAGAACCGAATCTTGCATATATCAACCCTCATTTAGATCTCCCAAAACCAGAACGTGTCCATCGCCACCCGAGAGTACAGTACTCCTTGAACCCGACCCGATTCTAGCCCCGAGGGTACACGCTACTCCCGCCATCTCTCCACTCCCAGTGCGAGGTTAGACGTTCTCGTAATGGAATCACCAACATTTTGGGCTTACCCAAGGCATGAGGCTAGTTGCAAAGTCTCGAACACAACAGGCTTACAACGAATGGACCTTAACTGACAAGGCGGAAACACTACATTGAGACTCCTTTCCCAATGCATGTTAGCAGTGGCCAAACCACCCGCCCGATCTTTCAAGTTCATTCTCATATTTCAATATTAATTCAATATGCCGTCATGGCTATATAAACATTGCATTTAAAAGCTTAACTTCTAAGCATAGCGAAGCATACTACGCATTTTCCGTAAAACAGGTATCAAGGTTGATATCACAATAATCAAGGATGATAATGCAGCAATTAGGTTATCACTCAACTCCTAATTACTTAATGCAGTAAACCATGATATAAATAATAAAACATTTGTAAAATTCAAGGTAGGATTTAAATGCACCGGGGCTTGCCTTGCTTGGACACGACGACTAACTCAGACTCGAGAACTCCAATGTCAGGTTCGGAACCCACCGACGATCGCTCTTCTCCGGAAATTGGCTCGACGGCTTCGGCTTCTTCGAAAGCGGAGACTACACGAACACATAACATGCTTTAACATGATGCTCGATGATAAACATGAAGCTTGATGATAACATGCTACGAGTTACGACTGGAGTACAACTTCCCTTCACGGTACAGTCGCAAACAGAAAACCTACTAACTAGTAGCGACGATTTCCAGCGATACCAGCTTTTAACCTAAACAAGTTACTAACGAGCTCAAACATGGAATTAAGGTGCCAAAGATCACAAAAGGGTAGTGACCTAAGGACATCACTCAATCAAAAAGGCACACAACACTTAAAGTTCTCAAATTAACATTTATTTATTATTTAAATAATTAGGGCATAATTAGAAGTTAATCAAATTTTACCTAATCAAGCTCAAACTTTTTCTATGGGTTAAGAATGATTTATAACAGTGTTATAATAAATTTCATAATTTTTGGATAAATAAAATAATTATTAAAATTCCTAGAAGTTGCATTTAATCTTTATTGGAACCAATTAATTCTACTGCACAAAGTATTCAAATTCATGATTTAACATTTTTCCTAGATAGTTTATACATTGAGAAGCCTACACAAAAATTTTCATGAATTTTGGAACTCTACACAATTTTTAATGAAATAAACAAATAATAGCACTATTCATTTATTTGAAAAAGAAAAACAAAAACAAAATCGGGCCGATTCTCTTTTTCTCCCGTGGTCCGACCCAGCTGGTCGGCCCGCTCGCATGCGCCCGCGCCCGCACGCGCGCTCGGCAACGCGGCCCAGCAAGCGGCCTAGCCCGCTCGCTCACCCGCGCGCGCTCTCTCTCTTAGCGCTCGCTGATAAGCCGGTCCCGCCTGTCATCACCCTCCTCTCGCTCTCCCGCTCGCTCCCACACGCTCGCTCACCCTCGTGCGGTGGCCGGCCGGTGACCGGAGCTTCGGTCGACAAACTAACCCTACCATCATCATCTACACCTTCCCATGATTCCATTTTGCTAGATAGCACCACGGTTCGAGCTTCGGTGACAGTTCACCGACGACGGTGGCGGCTCGACGGCCACGGTGCCCGATGACTCGACGCTATAGCACGGTAGCAGCTAAATTAGCGTGAGGAAAACGATCAGGAGCTCACAGCGGTGACGATGGCGGTCTCAGGGATGACGGAGAGAAGCCAGAGTGGCCTGGCCACGGAAGGCGACGGTAGCGGTGCTCCGACCAGAGTTGGACACGGGAGTGGGTGGCTGCGGTGATCCAAGCGAAGTCAAGCTGGCTTGGGTGGTTCATGAGGTGCGCGAGGATGCAGCGATGCTGTTGGTGCGACTGGCGTGGCCGGAGATGGCCTGGTGGCGGTGGCGGCGAGCGGCGGAGGGTGGCGACGGTGGCGAAAATGGTAAACGTCACTGTGAACTCAACGTATTTATAGAAGGCGGTCGCGACTACAGAGCCGGACTGCTCGCGTCGTCGCGATGGCGATCCTAGGCGCGCCTGGAAGCTGGCCGAAGCCGTCCGGCGTCTCGCCGGCGCCCATGCCGGCCGGTGGCCGTCGGTGATTGGCTCAGCACTGTAGCACCCCCCAAACTCTGAAATTTAAACTGCTTTTTCAAATTACTTTCAAATTCATGTAACAACTTGAAAAACTTCCAATCTATGAAATCTTTAGAATTTCAAGCTCTACAAGTTTTGTATTGAACACTTTTTCAAATTCTCACTGGATTTTGAAATTTGATTTTAAACTCAAAAGGGACACATTTTTTAGATTTGGAAATTAGAAATTACTTTTGATTTTATATTGAAACTTCAAAATCTCCAAACATCAAAGTTGTATATCTTGACCAGACCTACAACTTTGCTGTTCAAAACTTTTTCAAATTCAGCCTCCATTTTGAAATCTTAGTTTGGGGACAAAAATGAATTAAATTTAAAATTTGTTTATGTTCAAAATTGCTCCACATTTTACACTAAAACTTTGAAAACTCAAAACACCAAAGTTGTAGCCCTTGAAAAGTTCTACAAACTTGGTTTTGAACTTTTTCCCAAATTTTGCTTAGATTTTGAATTATTTCAAAAGGGGTAAAACAGGGTTTTGAAATTTAGGGTTTTCGGAGGAATTTTAAATTGGAATTTGTTGCTACTTTGATTTGTGATTACTTAGTGATCAAAACCTCACCCAAGGGCATCATTTGGACCAACATAACATGGTTGACCAAATGCCACTCTTGGTTGACCAATTAGCTTTTGAAATTCTTTTACATTTCTCCTCAGATTTGAATTTAAATTTGAATCGGAAAACTCGTGACAAGTTTTGGGACTCCAATTCAAACTAAAATTTTGGAGCTTCATTTTAGTGTTGTACTTAAGCTCATACCCTACACTTGACACTAGTGTGCAACATAGTCACACACCTCAAATTACGCAGGGCACGGACTAAGTATTTGCGGTGGCATTCGAAATTAGGGTTTTCGGGTTCGGAGCACACCACTGAGAAACACATTCAACCTAGATAAGTAAACTTGTTTTAGTTGATGCATAACAAAGTTAACCTAACAGGGATGCTTTGTAATGCATTATGATGACATGGCAGATTAATTAGCACTATAACACCCGGGGTGTTACATCTCTTCCCCCTTAAAGAAATCTCGTCCCGAGATTTAAAGCCTTGAGCTAAGTAATAGAAAAGGAAACGTGTCAAGCAAACACGTCCAAGACTTGTCTACAAAATAGGTAGGGGTTTTCTGCATTACAAAGATTTTAAAAGGATAGGTTACAGTTTAAAGAGGAAATTGCAACCTAGATAGAAGCAAAGAACTCCGGGAAATTCTCTAACAGATAATCCTTCACTTCCCAGGTGGCTTCCTCTTCTGAATGTTGATTCCACTGTATTCGGTACCATTTAGTTGTTCTACTTCGGGTAACACGATCTTTTTGATCCAAAACTCTGACAGGATGTTCAGAATATGTCAAATCCGGTTCAAGTTCAACTCCCCCAACATCAACCACTTGATCATGTACTTGTAGACACTTCTTCATTTGTGATACATGAAATACATTGTGCACGGCTGACAGTTGTTTAGGCAGCTTTAACTTATATGCCACCTTTCCACATTGTTGAATGATTTGAAAAGGACCAATATAATGTGGTGCGAGTTTGCCTTTGACTCCAAATCTGCTAACTCCTTTCATGGGTGATACTTTTAGATAAACATAATCTCCTACTTGGAATACCAAAGGTCTACGCCTTTTATCAGCATAACTCTTTTGCCTGGACTGAGCCACTTTCAAATTATTCTGGATCTGCCTAACTTTTTCTTCTGTTTGTTTCACAAGATCAACACCGAAAAACCATCTTTCTCCCGGTTCTGACCAATTCAATGGAGTTCTGCACCTGCGGCCATACAATGCCTCAAACGGTGCCATTTTGATACTCTCTTGATAACTATTATTATAGGAGAATTCTGCTAAAGGTAACCACTCGTCCCAAGTGTCTGAATAATTAAGTGCACATGACCTTAACATGTCTTCTAGAATTTGATTGACCCTTTTAGTCTGACCACTTGTTTGTGGATGATAAGCGGTACTATGCAAAAGTTTTGTACCCAGGGACTCATGTAGGTGTCTCCAAAATTTGTTAACAAACTGCGTACCTCTATCTAATACAATGATCTTTGGTACCCCATGAAGACTCAGGATTCGTGCAATATAAATTCTTGCATAAGTTATAGCAGAATAGTCCACCTTAACTGGAATAAAATGAGATGACTTTGTCAGTCGGTTCACAATGACCCAAATTGAATCAAAGCCTCTTGAGGTCTTGGGTAACCCAGTAATGAAATCCATACTGATATCTTCCCATTTCCAGGATGGAATGGGCAAGGGTTGTAACATTCCTGCCGACTTCAGGTGTACTGCCTTCACTTTACAACAAGTGTCACATCTGGCAACATACTTGGCGATCTCAATTTTCATTTTGGTCCACCAGAATCTCTATTTCAAATCTTGATACATCTTATTACTTCCTGGATGAATAGAAAACCTTGTGCTATGTGCTTCATCAAGAATGAGCAGACGTAACTCTGGAACCTTTGGGACCACTAGCCGGTTCTTAAACCACAACACATCTGCATCATCAATACTGAAATCTGTCTGTTGACCAGTTCTAACTTTTTCTTTGATGTGAGCTACTCCAGAATTCTTTCTCTGAGCAGACACAATCTGATCTTTGATTGTTGATTCTACTGTGACATTAGTCAACTGACCTTATTGAACTATTTCAATATTCAGCTTTTCTAATTCATAACATAAACTGTAATCCATTGGCTTCACAGTCATGCAATTGCAATGATTCTTTCTACTGAGTGCATCAGCAACAACATTCACTTTTCTAGGGTGATAGTGCACTTCTAAATCATAGTCCTTTATTAACTCAAGCCACCTTCTTTGCCTCATATTCAACTCTGACTGAGTAAAGATATACTTCAAGCTCTTGTGATCTATATACATGTGGCAAGTATTACCTAACAAGTAATGACGCCAGATTTTCAATGCATGAACCACAGCTGCTAGTTCAAGATCATGTGTCGGATAATGTTCTTCATGACGCTTCAACTGTCTCGAGGCATAAGCAATGACTCTGCCTTCTTGCATCAATACACAACCAAGGCCAATACCTAAGGCATCACAGTAAACATCAAATGACTTTTCTATATCTGGTTGTGCCAAAACTGGAGCAGTTGTCAATGACTTCTTTAGAATTCTAAAAGCTTTATCACATTCTGGAGACCATATGAACTTAGTTTGATTCTTCAACAACTCTATAATTGGCTTGGCTACCTTTGAAAAATCAGGTATGAATCGACGGTAATAACCCGCCATTCCCAGAAAACTTCGGACTTCATGAACTGATATTGGTGGTTTCCAATTTAGAATATCTTTCACATTGCTAGGATCCACTGCTACTCCTTCGGCTGACAACACATGTCCTAAGAATTGCACTTCTCTTAACCAAAACTCACAGTTACTAAACTTGGCATACAGTTGGTGATCTCTCAGATGAGTCAGAACAACTCTAAGATGCTCAACATGCTCTTCTTCACTTTTGGAGTATACTAGAATATCATCAATAAACACAACCACAAACTTGTCAAGCTCCGGCATGAAAACTGAGTTCATCAGATACATGAAATGTGCCGGTGCATTGGTGAGACCAAAAGACATAACTAGGTACTCATACAGTCCATATCTGGTGGTGAATGCAGTCTTTGGGATATCTTCAGGTCGAATCTTGATTTGATGGTACCCTGATCGAAGATCGATCTTTGAAAATACCTTTGCCTCCGCAAGCTGATCAAATAGTAGATCAATGCGTGGCAACGGATATTTATTCTTAATGGTTACTTCATTCAGCGGTCGATAATCAACACACATCCTTAAAGTCTGATCTTTCTTCTTGACAAAAAGAGCTGGACATCCCCATGGTGAGGAACTGGGTCTGATAAAACCTTTGTCACGTAACTCTTGCAATTGATCCTTAAGTTCTGCCAATTCATTGGGTGGCATTTTGTAAGCTCTCCGGGATATTGGAGCAGTACCCGGTTTTAACTCAATCACAAATTCTACATCTCTGTCTGGTGGCAGACCTGGTAGATCATCTGGAAACACATCTAGAAATTCACAGACTACCGGTATATCACAAATCTCCTGTACTGAAGTTGCACATAACCTTTCAACTGTTCTCTTTGGGATAGGAAGTTGGATAAGAAGATGAGATTTATTATCTGGCAGGTTCAACCTTATAGTTCTATGCAGTGCATCTATAAGGGCTCCTCTTTGGTACATCCAATTCATACCCAAGATTACATCTATATCCTGTTTCTGTAATATTATCATTGAGGTAGGAAATATATGCCCACCTAACTCTATAGGTACGTCACGTACCATCTCCTTAGTACACAGTCGTCCCCCGGGCGACTGGATAAAGAAATCTTCTTGTGTCCCCACAATTGGAATGTCATGCTTAACAACAAAGGTGCGATTTATGAATGTATGCGATGCACCTGAATCAAATAACAGTACTGCTGGATGATTAGCAACAGGGAACATACCCATCATAACAGATTCTCCCTCTAGGATTGCACTTGCTTGAGTATAGAATACACGCCCGGTCTTCTTCTTCTCACCCCTACCCTTCTGAACATTCAGATTATTATTCTTGCTCTGAGGTTGTTGCTGTTGTGGTACGGGAGCTCTGGGATAGTTGAGATTGTACTGCCTTGGATACGAGCAGTCCTTGGAAAAGTGGCCTGGCTTTCCATAGTTGTAGCAGGGGAAGTTATGGGTTACTGGAGTCTGGTTTCGAATACCAGGGGCATTCGGCTGTTGTATAAATTGCGGAGTTGCGGCAGGACTGAAAAACATCTGCGGCTGAGCTTGGTATTGCGGTGGACGATAAGTTGGGTGGAAATGGTTCTGAGGGTGATAAACAAACTTCTGGCGCTTCTTAATGCCGCCAGACGGGCTTGAAAACACTGGCTTCTTTTTCTTTGACTCTTTGTACAGTCGGGACTTCTCTTCTGACGCAATAGCCACATTGACTATCTCATGGTAAGTGGCATTATAGTAGGTGACTAATGCTTCCTAGATTCTGGTACTCAAACCTCTCATGAAACAACTTTTCTTCTTCGCATCAGTGTTCACATATTCCACTGCATACTAGGACAGATGATTGAACTTGCCCACATACTGCAGAACTGTCTGGTTCCCTTGCTTCAGCGAGAGAAACTCCTCTAGCTTCATGGCCATGACACCATCTGGGATATAATGTGCTCTAAAGGCTTCACGAAACTCCTGCCAAGTGACACGGTGGCCAGCAGGCCGTGCGGCGACCAGATTCGCCCACCACGCCCATGCGGCACCTCTAAGCTGCTATGCTGCAAACACGGGCTTCTGATGCTCCGTGCACTATAAAAGTTCAAACTTCTGCTCCATGGTATGGAGCTAGTCATCCGCCTCTAGCAGCTCATCTGCCTTTGAGAACACTGGTGGACGAGTATCGGTGAAATCCACATAAGTGGTTTCCCCTCCATTGTTACGGCCTCGACGACCCTGATTCCCATTCTAATTCTGATTCTGATTCTGATTCTGATTCTGAGCCAACAGGGTAGTGGCATTAACCAGTGCGGCAATAGCTTCTGCCAAGGTGGGTGGAAACGGTGGGGGATTCGGAGTATTGTCCCCTTCCTGGGAAGTTCCAGTACCGTCCATCTGTTGTACACAAACCATATTTATTTACATCGCTTTATTGAATTAAAAAGCAGTTAGTACAGTACTTGTATACAAACACCAACTTATCTTACATTATTTCATTACAAACTTGCTCACAAGCAAGAAACTACCCACTAAGGTTCTTAGAAAGTAGGAAAGACTACTATATTACACAACCATCCATGTCAACACTTCACTCCTCATCATCATCGCTGATCACGATCACTCCATCCTCATTCTCTAGAGCACTTGCACCAGTGACATGACTTGCATCATCCCCACTTTTCATCATGGGTTCATCTTCTTCCGAATCTTCTTCCTCATTGTCCTCTCCATCAGGAATAATCACGGCACCGACATCATCTTCTACTGCCTGGGGCTGATGATTGGGATTCATCAGATCATTTAGCCTATGGACTTCCTCATGCAGAACTATGTTGTACTGCTCTAGGTGTGTCACATAAAGCTCCAACTCACGAACACGAGCCCTGGCTTCTGTCTCCTTTTCCAGAGACTCATTCTGGAACTGTTTCCAAAAACGCATGTTGCGCTTCAGTCGCTCTACTTCTGATGTAAGCCTTGCAACCTCTGATTCCGAATCCGAGTTCGGATTATGGCTATTGCTTGCTCCATCAACTCTAGCGGCCAACTGATGACGTGGCACTCCTTGCGGACCCGTTTTCTTACGAGGAGTCGTCTTCACACGTGCCATCCTAAAGCAAGATAGAATTAGGATGATGAGAACAGATAGGGGGATCTAAAGGTTAGTATGAATAGGATTTGAACCTTACTTAACCCAAACCACTTTAAAAGGGAAGGTAACTTAAGCAGGTTAATTAAACATGATGCATGCATCGTACTTATGATCTAACAGAAAGATTAAGTAACACATGCAATCTTTATAACATAGGGCACTATACATGATACTTCACTACGAAGCTTTCAAATATGAGCTAAGGAAACTATAGAATAGATTAAGATAAGCAAAAGCAATTTGGACCAAAATATCAGTATTAAGTTTGTTTGACCCAAATCATTTTGAAGTTTTGCAAGGTAATACTACAATAACCCAAGTGATTATGCTCTGGTACCAACTGTCATAGTACCTCCTAATTATGATAGCCCACAAGTACACGTCATTGCCATAATGACCTCTGACAGTCGTACTTATGTTCACCATAACTTAAAAGGCCTGCTTTACTCCGAACATGATCCAATCACAGGAGTATTGCAATATTACAACAGTTTATTCAAAATATTCAATAGAGTAAAGTAGCAGAAGTCTTACAATAACTTAGGTTACAAACCAGTTTTTCAAATCTCAAACCTTATATAACATTATTACAAACTAGTAGTAGAGAAGTATCAGTATTAACTTTATTACATCACACAAGCGAGATGCCTTGCCCAAAGGCCACACAGTCTACTCGTCGTCACTATCTTCAACCACGACGGTCATGCAACAAGGCTCGAAGCAGACTTGTTCATGAACCGCACCTGCAACAAGGGGTTCAACAAACCCTGAGTACGAGAGTACTCAACAAGACTTACCCGACTAAGACAAAGACTCCAAGGGCATGCTAGCTTTAGGGAATCAAGGTACGGGTAATCCAGAATCAAGATTTTCTTTTGTAGAAAAGCTTACTAAAGTAGATCCTTATCTTCAACATTTTACTTTTACCATTGATGGTTCATTAACCAAATCTAGGTGATCCTAATCTAGATCAAAGTAATTATCATCAAAACCTTTCTCATTCTTTCTTTCATTCCAGTTCTTAACTACGATGCAAGTCAGGTGATCGAGTCTCCATAACCGAGGAGCAACGACGATTCGAACCGATTATACCCAGCTGGGGATCCCTAACTTCATGACATATGTAGAACCGAATCTTGCATATATCAACCCTCATTTAGATCTCCCAAAACCAGAACGTGTCCATCGCCACCCGAGAGTACAGTACTCCTTGAACCCGACCCGATTCTAGCCCCGAGGGTACACGCTACTCCCGCCATCTCTCCACTCCCAGTGCGAGGTTAGACGTTCTCGTAATGGAATCACCAACATTTTGGGCTTACCCAAGGCATGAGGCTAGTTGCAAAGTCTCGAACACAACAGGCTTACAACGAATGGACCTTAACTGACAAGGCGGAAACACTACATTGAGACTCCTTTCCCAATGCATGTTAGCAGTGGCCAAACCACCCGCCCGATCTTTCAAGTTCATTCTCATATTTCAATATTAATTCAATATGCCGTCATGGCTATATAAACATTGCATTTAAAAGCTTAACTTCTAAGCATAGCGAAGCATACTACGCATTTTCCGTAAAACAGGTATCAAGGTTGATATCACAATAATCAAGGATGATAATGCAGCAATTAGGTTATCACTCAACTCCTAATTACTTAATGCAGTAAACCATGATATAAATAATAAAATATTTGTAAAATTCAAGGTAGGATTTAAATGCACCGGGGCTTGCCTTGCTTGGACACGACGACTAACTCAGACTCGAGAACTCCAATGTCAGGTTCGGAACCCACCGACGATCGCTCTTCTCCGGAAACTGGCTCGACGGCTTCGGCTTCTTCGAAAGCGGAGACTACACGAACACATAACATGCTTTAACATGATGCTCGATGATAAACATGAAGCTTGATGATAACATGCTACGAGTTACGACTGGAGTACAACTTCCCTTCACGGTACAGTCGCAAACAGAAAACCTACTAACTAGTAGCGACGATTTCCAGCGATACCAGCTTTTAACCTAAACAAGTTACTAACGAGCTCAAACATGGAATTAAGGTGCCAAAGATCACAAAAGGGTAGTGACCTAAGGACATCACTCAATCAAAAAGGCACACAACACTTAAAGTTCTCAAATTAACATTTATTTATTATTTAAATAATTAGGGCATAATTAGAAGTTAATCAAATTTTACCTAATCAAGCTCAAACTTTTTCTATGGGTTAAGAATGATTTATAACAGTGTTATAATAAATTTCATAATTTTTGGATAAATAAAATAATTATTAAAATTCCTAGAAGTTGCATTTAATCTTTATTGGAACCAATTAATTCTACTGCACAAAGTATTCAAATTCATGATTTAACATTTTTCCTAGATAGTTTATACATTGAGAAGCCTACACAAAAATTTTCATGAATTTTGGAACTCTACACAATTTTTAATGAAATAAACAAATAATAGCACTATTCATTTATTTGAAAAAGAAAAACAAAAACAAAATCGGGCCGATTCTCTTTTTCTCCCGTGGTCCGACCCAGCTGGTCGGCCCGCTCGCATGCGCCCGCGCCCGCACGCGCGCTCGGCAACGCGGCCCAGCAAGCGGCCTAGCCCGCTCGCTCACCCGCGCGCGCTCTCTCTCTTAGCGCTCGCTGATAAGCCGGTCCCGCCTGTCATCACCCTCCTCTCGCTCTCCCGCTCGCTCCCACACGCTCGCTCACCCTCGTGCGGTGGCCGGCCGGTGACCGGAGCTTCGGTCGACAAACTAACCCTACCATCATCATCTACACCTTCCCATGATTCCATTTTGCTAGATAGCACCACGGTTCGAGCTTCGGTGACAGTTCACCGACGACGGTGGCGGCTCGACGGCCACGGTGCCCGATGACTCGACGCTATAGCACGGTAGCAGCTAAATTAGCGTGAGGAAAACGATCAGGAGCTCACAGCGGTGACGATGGCGGTCTCAGGGATGACGGAGAGAAGCCAGAGTGGCCTGGCCACGGAAGGCGACGGTAGCGGTGCTCCGACCGGAGTTGGACACGGGAGTGGGTGGCTGCGGTGATCCAAGCGAAGTCAAGCTGGCTTGGGTGGTTCATGAGGTGCGCGAGGATGCAGCGATGCTGTTGGTGCGACTGGCGTGGCCGGAGATGGCCTGGTGGCGGTGGCGGCGAGCGGCGGAGGGTGGCGACGGTGGCGAAAATGGTAAACGTCACTGTGAACTCAACGTATTTATAGAAGGCGGTCGCGACTACAGAGCCGGACTGCTCGCGTCGTCGCGATGGCGATCCTAGGCGCGCCTGGAAGCTGGCCGAAGCCGTTCGGCATCTCGCCGGTGCCCATGCCGGCCGGTGGCCGTCGGTGATTGGCTCAGCACTGTAGCATCCCCCCCAAACTCTGAAATTTAAACTGCTTTTTCAAATTACTTTCAAATTCATGTAACAACTTGAAAAACTTCCAATCTATGAAATCTTTAGAATTTCAAGCTCTACAAGTTTTGTATTGAACACTTTTTCAAATTCTCACTGGATTTTGAAATTTGATTTTAAACTCAAAAGGGACACATTTTTCAGATTTGGAAATTAGAAATTACTTTTGATTTTATATTGAAACTTCAAAATCTCCAAACATCAAAGTTGTATATCTTGACCAGACCTACAACTTTGCTGTTCAAAACTTTTTCAAATTCAGCCTCCATTTTGAAATCTTAGTTTGGGGACAAAAATGAATTAAATTTAAAATTTATTTATGTTCAAAATTGCTCCACATTTTACACTAAAACTTTGAAAACTCAAAACACCAAAGTTGTAGCACTTGAAAAGTTCTACAAACTTGGTTTTGAACTTTTTCCCAAATTTTGCTTAGATTTTGAATTATTTCAAAAGGGGTAAAACAGGGTTTTGAAATTTAGGGTTTTCGGAGGAATTTTAAATTGGAATTTGTTGCTACTTTGATTTGTGATTACTTAGTGATCAAAACCTCACCCAAGGGCATCATTTGGACCAACATAACATGGTTGACCAAATGCCACTCTTGGTTGACCAATTAGCTTTTGAAATTCTTTTACATTTCTCCCCAGATTTGAATTTAAATTTGAATCGGAAAACTCGTGACAAGTTTTGGGACTCCAATTCAAACTAAAATTTTGGAGCTTCATTTTAGTGTTGTACTTAAGCTCATACCCTACACTTGACACTAGTGTGCAACACAGTCACACACCTCAAATTACATAGGGCACGGACTAAGTATTTGCGGTGGCATTCAAAATTAGGGTTTTCGGGTTCGGAGCACACCACTGAGAAACACATTCAACTGTAACACCCGAGGTGTTTGCCACCAGTTAAGTAGTGGGTTTGAGCTCAAACATGGTAGTTTGAGTGGTGATGAAGATGTCAAGGTTAAACCTATGGAAGCGAGCCCCAACCTAAACTTGGATGTTGCACCCTTGCTTTATATATAGGCCATTTTCAAGATATATGCTTGGGTGGAGTTATTGCAATATCTTCATGTGTCTCACCTTAGTACCTATCTATATTGATCCCTAGAAAAGTTTCATGACGTTTGGAATCAAAAAGTCACATGAAATGATAAGTTATATGCTTGTTGGAATGACTTTACTAAGTGCTAGAATTGCATTATTAAGTGGATGGAAATATAGGTCATCAACCAAACCTTGCAACCTTACCCAAATGACTCTATATGGACTCTACAACAAAAGTCAAGAAAGGTTCGTGTTGAGCAAATGCCCAGAAAATGCTCCAATTGATCAAAAAGGATAATTTGAGCTTCATCGTGATCCTACATTGGTCAAAGTAGAACAGTAGGTTCTATACCAGTTTTGAGGTTGGACCTTAAATGAAAGTTGTAGTCCATATCATGTAGAAAAAACTTTGTTTTTGGACCAAGAGCTAGATCAACTTGGAAATAAGTCAAACAGAGGCTCAAAGAATGAATCAGCGGCTGTTTTATGTTTTCAGACTTAGAATTTTTCTAAGTCTGGAATTCATCGTCGTCGACGTTGGCATGTCGCGTTCTCATGTTTTCGTTAAGCAACTTGAGTTGAGCCAAAAATAAAAGTTGGAGCTCACATCTTGGAGAAGAGCATGCAAAAAGTTGGATTAAGTTTGATTAGGTTTTGACCTCCGAATGCGAGTTTCCGTGACCTCCATCAACATGTTGACATTGTCATTTTGGCAACTAATTAACTGCTAATTGGTTGCTCTAATGACCTTGGCTCCTTAATGAAAAACGTAGAGCTTCGTGTGGGCTCCAACTTTGGTTTTTGGTCCGAGGTCCAATTCGGCCCAGAAGCGGCCCAAAATCGCCTCCCTCTCCGGCCACGCCGACGCACGCCACGTGCTCGCTGAAAAGCCCACGCGTCCACCATGCACCAGAGCGCGCCCCCACCATTGTTGCCGCGCGTCCTGCCCTTCCTGCGCTGTTGGGGAGAGGCCGAGCCACTTTAACGCCCTCTGCCTCACTCTACCTCACTCCCACACCTCCATGTTCCTTCCTCTCGCGCCTTGCTTGCCATGGTGGTGCCCAGCGCCCTGTCTGCCGGGCGGAGCTCCGGGATGCCGGCGCTGCTACTCCTCTGGCCTTCTGCCACCCAAGCCTAGCGCCCTCTCAGCATCCTGCTCGCCTGCGCTGCCCTGCAGCAACGCGCTTCACCTCCTACGCCGCTTCCACGCTGATGCCCTGCCGGCCGAAGTCAGTCAGAGGCCGACGTCTCCCTCCTGTGCTCTCTGTACGAGAAAGAAGAAGAAGGACCCGCGTGTAAGAGGGAAACAAGTTCAGGGGGTTTTCTGCACTGTCATAGACTCATGTGAATAGTGCCGCGAGGACTGTTTTGTGATTATTTTGCAGAAACTTTGGAAATTCATAGTAAATTGTAGAAAAATCGTAAAATAGCAAATGAGGACTTTTTGGAATCCTTGTGAAATTCTCTATGCAGTAGATCTATAATATGGCATATTTTTGTTTAAAGTTTTCTCTGTAAAAATGGATTTGTGCAGCTAGGTTTTTAATGCTAGATGTATTTGTCATTTTCATAACTGTAGATCTAGGGCTCCAAATGAAGTGAAATTTTTGTGGCATGCTACTCATGTGATGTTTAATGTGTGGTAATTATTTCATGAATTTTGGTTGCCATATGAGTGATTTATTAGTGTATCTTGCTCTCACATGAATTCTTGCAATAACAATTTGTCTTTTTCATAGAGGTTGATATACATGTCCAAATGGCTTGAAATTGGTACAGTAGACTATTGGGTGTATGTAAGAGCTACTGTAATTTTTATAGATTTTATTATGGACTTTGGATATATGTTTATTATTTCACCTTGCTATTTAAATAAATTAAGAAATGCATTAAAAGAAATTATTTAATGATGAGCACTATACTTTTTGGTGATCATTTAACATGCACTTTATGATGGTTACATTGGTTGTGGCCAAATGTATGTTTGGAATATAAGTTAATATTTATTCTTGCAATTGATGCTTTCCTGGACAGTTTCTGGGACTTTGGTAATTGCACCATGAAAATGATGTTTGATGAGAAACATGCTTATAACAAAGTTGTAAATAACTTATTAATCTAGCTTGTGTTAAATTTTGGTAGCATTTGGCCTTATAGTTTGTGAGTAATGACTGTTTCAAGTTGGGTTCCAGAAATAGTTGTTCTCTGGAATCTCTGGATCAGATTCTGTAATTATGCATGTTTGACTTGGTTAACTTGAGAATCATGATAATATGATTAAAGATGAATTATAGACAATTTCATAAGCTTTCCAGAATGTCTTGTTGCATGGCTATTGGATTTGTATAACTCCAGTTATGATCCAAACATGTAGATGTTGTTTGCAGTTTAGAAATTGTCAGAGGCTAGTCATGGTTGTTTACTCCATGTGTTGCTAAGTGTGGCTTATACCCTTGATGATCGTCAAGTTAATATACTTGTGATCTTGTTAAACTTGTGTTATGCTTAATGTGCTTGCCCTCTTTAATTGATTATGTGATGCATCTCTTGTTACCATTCATCACATTCATAAGCATGCATCTTGCATCTCATTTAGGTTCGCTAGATTGCACCACGTGAAGGATGAGATGTTGAAGCCAAACCCGAAGACGGTGTTTGGTGGAACTATCCCAAAGATGGAAGTACTCAGCGAGTGTCATCTGATAACTACTGACTTGTGTCGGATCCCAGGCAAGCCCCGGAGCATTCTAAGCCTCCTACTTTACAAAAGCAATTGAGTATATATATATGTTATATATGTATTGTTGCATTAAGTTATAGGAGTTGATTGAAAACACTTGCTGCATATATATCCTTTCCTTGTCCCGTAAATATGCCTGAAATCCTATTTTAGTTCAGGATCGAAAATATTGCTTAGCCCTGCTTAGACCGGTAGTGATCGGTGATTTCCTGTCACCTGAAATTATAGGTGGTTACTGGAATATTTTAGCTAAAGAATGGATGATATCCTGGAAATAACCAAGTGTTGATGGATAATTGGAGACCGGACAGAATAAGTATTGGGCAACCAGACAGGGTTCTGGGGTGCTTGTAGTTTCCGTCTGTGTCGATTAAGGATCGTCCGTTGTTGTCCCTCGGGTCATGTTGAACGCATGACTCACATTTAGCTGGCCGAATAAGGTACCTTTCGACCGCGAAGCTAGGAGATTATTCGGGCCGAGTGGATTGCCCGCAACGCACTGTACCGGAACAGTAGTGGCAGAAAACGGGGGCGCGATGATAAGGCCAAAGAGCAGTCGGGCGGCCCCCGGGTACAAGTGGTTCCTGGCAAGCTCGCGACTTTACCTGAATGGTTGACTCGGTGACCAACACCTCACTTTAGCGGGTGAGTGAGGTTTGTGTGAGGAATAACTTACCAGCTGGTTAATAATCGATTCGAATCGCCATCATTCACTGGATAGTGAACACTTGACTCGAGCTACTGCATCGTAGTAATGATTATGGAACATGGATGGTTATGTGGATAATGTTGGAAATGCTAAACCTGAGATGGTAACCTTTGATGTTAATGGTTAATCAAGTGATTGCTTTAGCATAGGTGCTTACCTAGATTGAATAGGTTATAATAAAGATGATGCAAAAATACTTAAATCAGTTTATTCATGATAACTTATGCTTTTCGCAAATGAGTCAAGCTAGCCCACTGAAAGAAAGCCTTGCATACTCCTTGGTGTCATTATTTCTGGTTTATGACGGGTAAGTCTAGCTGAGTACCTTCTCGTACTCAGGGTTTATTCCCACTTGTTGCAGGTTGTGATATAACATAGCTACTGCAAGAATTGGAAGACTCCGGCTGTAGTGGCGGAGTGTGATCATGGGCATGATCCGTCTGAGCTATCTTGTCTCTCATGCTTTTATGGGAAATTGACCTTGGTACTGGCATGTATTTGAATTAAGGTGATATTAGTTTTCAAACTACTTTGCTTCCGCTACTTTTGAACTTGAGTTGTAATAACTCTACCAAACTCCGATATATGTTGAATTACTTATGAAATGGATGTAACATATGACCTATTATGTTGGACCACTACGATCTTGGCTTGTATGTTGGTTGGTTTGAAATCCCTCGTGATTTTATTGGACTACCGGAGTTATAGGAGCTTAAGTACGGGAATTTAATTGCTCCGGCGATTGTTTTTGTACTTTTGTTCTTATAATTTGGGCGGTTCCGTGACAGCTGGCATCGGAGCAAGGTTCAACACTAAACATGTCATATGTGTATTGAAAAACAAAGGTTTTGTTTGCAAAAATCAGTTTTTGACAACTTATAGCTACTACATATATAGGTTTGTTCAAATCTGCATTTTAAATCTAAGTATGCCAGTGGTCATATCCTTTATGCCCAATTAAGGACCCTTAGGTGGCTTATTTAAGTACTAACTTGGGGGTTTTAAATTTTTGCATCTACGCCCAAGCCAAGGTATGTATGAGTGATAACTTGACCGCACTGTTACCCTGTGGTCGAATGGTAGAGGTAACCTTCATATATGAAATAGCCATATATGTCGCTAGAGTTACATTCTTGCAACGTCGCACCTACGCCAAGGTAAGTGTGAGCTGTGAGCGCATGACCGTTCAACCATCGGTCTAGGAGAGAGTTAGCTATGGTTACTGACATAATTACATGTTTAACCATGTATTTATGAAAGTACTTAATTGTGGGTACATTTATTGGGTAGCTATGATACCGAAGTATATGCATCAGGGGATGTATGTATGGAGAGTATTTAGTTTACTACTTTCATTGTGTGCTATATTGGGAATTGTTGGGCTGCAATGAAATTTTCTACAGGTACGCTAACCACAAATGCGTAAGTTAAATGTAGCTAACGACTAGCTCTATATCGAGAGAATGCGTGTTATGCCACCGACATAGAACGTGATTGCCACCTTAGGCTGGCAATCTTGTGAGGACGAATAGGATGAAGCATGCATCATCATGATTGTTGCTTGTGCATATAACTATGCTCCTCCCACCTTTGTCCTAATAAATAAGTAACTTGTGTTTGATGTGCATTCACTAATTTGATTACTTTAGCATGCTTTTGTTTTAGCTAAACTTGTAGTTAGTTCTTGTTGGATAAATTCTTGTTAGGTGTGAGCCTTCTGCTTAGTATTGGATGCTTAAGCTAACCTGACTAATAATCTTAAGTGTCCGCTTAAAACTGTGATGTTGTGTAGATGCTTGTTATCTAGGTAGTGTTATAGTTGACCTCTCTTTTGTCCTCGGTGAGCATGTGAGTATCGAAGATGCTTTATCCTAGATCCACGCTCATGTTACGTAATCGCATGGTTGTCGTCTCTAATTAGATTCTCGTAGGAGCCAGAGCCTGTAGACGTGGTTGCTAGCCCTTGAATGTTTTTGTATCCATGCCTTGCTTGAACCATAGGCCCTAGCGTAGTCCCCTTATATGTTTGCTTAGGCCTTGGACATCTGCTACCTTTTGGAGAATGCCCTTGTTTGATTGACCAACCAAGTTAAGTCCTAACGAACGTCGATCTTAATCGCAGTTGTTGCTTACCAAGTTTTGGAGACCATAGCCAATTCCATGTTGGACCTCCCGATTGTCTCTCCTACAGATGATCCGAGCAACGCTAATCTCTCGTTGTCTAATCTAGAAATCTTTGCTTGCAAAATCACATGGCTATCTTATCAACCCAATCTTTGATTGGTGTATCATTTTGTTCTGGAAGTCTGCTAAAGTCCATCTCAACTTCTAACGTCTCTCAACGTTATTAATCTTGATCTCATGTTGTTGTCCAACGTGACCGAGAACCCTTGCTCAGTTGTCTTCGGCAATTAAGCTATGTTCCCTTGCGCTGTGTTTTAATCTTTGAATCGCCTCCTTGTTGACTCTAAACCTTGTAACTATCCTTGCTTGCTACTCCTCCCTTGTTTGGTGCTTGTTCTTACCACCTAATCGGTGCCACTTGAAATTTCACTTTGTTCGTGTGTTTAATAATGGTGTTACGATTAGCATTTTATGGTGCCGCGACGAAACCGAGAGCCTCCTGTGGGCACGCACACAAGGTTGTGCTGCTTGGCACGCGCTGGTATCAAAGTTGCTATTCATGATCCATTATGAAACAACATCCGATGCGTTATTTCTCGTGACCGTTTTCCTTGGTTATCTCCCTATATCGTATCTAAAGATTCATATCTTAGACCTTATGTAGTAGATATCCCTTGAAGTTGCTAAGAAGATGACCTTTGAAGAACAGTCACCGGCATAAGCTTTAACAGACTGCAAGAGGTGGTAGACAAGTGACTCTCCCTATGTGCCCTTGTACGACATCGGTCATCGATTGAGTAACGTATGCCATCCCTGTTGAATCGAATGGGCACCTAACACTAAATGATTGGACAAGTTATCCATTGGGAAAGAACCAATCGTCACATGGTGCATTTGACCTAGTTATCAAAAGTCTTGATCCTTGTGTAGATGACAGTCATATAGACGAAATCAACTCTCTCTGGTGTGACTCCTTATCTACGTAGGGACGCCCTCCGTGTGGAATAATGCTTTGTGCTCTGTGAAAATAGCCCACAACTCCAATGCTTGTGCATCATCAAGTTACTGTCTAGATCAACGGCGTAAATTGTTCCCTGAGAAACCTATCAGGCAGACTATCACCTCCATCCTCAGCGAGACAAAAGGCTTCTGCTACTATGAGAAAGATTAGAGAGTGCAAAACACACACCTCAACATGTGAAGTAAAAGAAAAGGAAGAACGCGAAATTTGTCCAGAATTTTGTGACACTACACCGGTTATCTTCAAACTGATGGTTAGTGACTCAAACGAAGTTGGATTGACCCAAACTTGGTAACATCATTCCTTGCTTATGACCCTTCAATGTCTTAAGTGGGTATGAGCATTGGTTGAGTAAAACATAGGATTTGAGAGATGTCATGTCAGCTTGGGTTGCTGCCATTTCAGAACAGAGCTATTTTGGTGGATGGGTTGTTGGATGGTCAAACGATGTCCGTTTGAGCTCAATTTTAGCGAATGGTTAGAAGACCCATGGATCTATATGCCCACCAATATTTGTGCATATTGGAGTAGTGGTTTATGTTATAAAAAAAGGTACAGAATCGGTAATTTATCTGTTGACTGCGATCATCCTTTACATTGGAAGGTTATGTTTGTAATGCATGCCAAGAACTTGCAATTGATAGGCATCTTGCTATTATACAACCCTCAGTACCCTTGGAAAGACTAATTGCACCCCTATGTGCCTTTGTATAAGAGAATCTTTTTGAGTGACATTTGGCAGAAATCTAGGACCGACAGAGTCAGCTATCACTTTCACTGTTCCCTCAATAGACTCAGATAATACAGTGTTGGCATCAGAGAAAGAGAACTGCACATGTGGAACAATATGTAGTTTTCCATCAGTTGGCATCTGAGTGAGTGAGTAGTCTATGACCGGGATGGACATTGTCTATTGGTTAGACGGTTTCTGATAGCCTCAAAGAATAATTATCTCGTATATGGATCCAACCCTTATCGGAAGTTGCACAGGTGATGCCACTAGAAAAGTAAATGCTATGAGTAATTAGTCCATGCTCGCAGTACTCTTCGTGCACCGTGAACAAAGTACCGTATTGTCTTGGATTCCTCCCAAAGTAACAATGCCTCATAGAAGTCAGTGAAGGAAATTATCCAGACCAAAGTTTCTACTTAGAGCGAGTATCAGAAAGTTGTCTTCCCAATTATCCTCTCTGATGCTTGAAGCTAAGTAGCCTGATGCGCTTGCAGATGTTAGAATTGGATAACATGCTTCTCTTCCCTTAGAAAGTTCTTCGCACCGAATCTCGGGACGCGATTCTTTTAAGGGGGGAGGGCTGTAACACCCGAGGTGTTTGCCACCAGTTAAGTAGTGGGTTTGAGCTCAAACATGGTAGTTTGAGTGGTGATGAAGATGTCAAGGTTAAACCTATGGAAGCGAGCCCCAACCTAAACTTGGATGTTGCACCCTTGCTTTATATATAGGCCATTTTCAAGATATATGCTTGGGTGGAGTTATTGCAATATCTTCATGTGTCTCACCTTAGTACCTATCTATATTGATCCCTGGAAATGTTTCATGACGTTTGAAATCAAAAAGTCACATGAAATGATAAGTTATATGCTTGTTGGAATGACTTTACTAAGTGCTAGAATTGCATTATTAAGTGGATGGAAATATAGGTCATCAACCAAACCTTGCAACCTTACCCAAATGACTCTATATGGACTCTACAACAAAAGTCAAGAAAGGTTCGTGTTGAGCAAATGCCCAGAAAATGCTCCAATTGATCAAAAAGGATAATTTGAGCTTCATCGTGATCCTACTTTGGTCAAAGTAGAACAGTAGGTTCTATACCAGTTTTGAGGTTGGACCTTAAATGAAAGTTGTAGTCCATATCATGTAGAACAAACTTTGTTTTTGGACCAAGAGCTAGATCAACTTGGAAATAAGTCAAACAGAGGCTCGAAGAATGAATCAGCGGTTGTTTTATGTTTTTAGACTTAGAATTTTTCTAAGTCTGGAATTCATCGTCGTCGACGTTGGCATGTCGCGTTCTCATGTTTTCGTTAAGCAACTTGAGTTGAGCCAAAAATAAAAGTTGGAGCTTACATCTTGGAGAAGAGCATGCAAAAAGTTGGATTAAGTTTGATTAGGTTTTGACCTCCGAATGCGAGTTTCCGTGACCTCCATCAACATGTTGACATTGTCATTTTGGCAACTAATTAATTGCTAATCGGTTGCTCTAATGACCTTGGCTCCTTAATGAAAAACGTAGAGCTTCGTGTGGGCTCCAACTTTGGTTTTTGGTCCGAGGTCCAATTCAGCCCAGAAGCGGCCCAAAATCGCCTCCCTCTCCGGCCACGCCGACGCACGCCACGTGCTCACTGAAAAGCCCACGCGTCCACCATGCACCAGAGCGCGCCCCCACCATTATTGCCGCGCGTCCTGCCCTTCCTGCGCTGTTGGGGAGAGGCCGAGCCACTTTAACGCCCTCTGCCTCACTCTACCTCACTCCCACACCTCCATGTTCCTTCCTCTCGCGCCTTGCTTGCCATGGTGGTGCCCAGCGCCCTGTCTGCCGGGCGGAGCTCCGGGATGCCGGCGCTGCTACTCCTCTGGCCTTCTGCCGCCCAAGCCTAGCGCCCTCTCAGCATCCTGCTCGCCTGCGCTGCCCTGCAGCAACGCGCTTCACCTCCTACGCCGCTTCCACGCTGATGCCCTGCCGGCCGAAGTCAGTCAGAGGCCGACGTCTCCCTCCTGTGCTCTCTGTACGAGGAAGAAGAAGAAGGACCCGCGTGTAAGAGGGAAACAAGTTCAGGGGGTTTTCTGCACTATCATAGACTCATGTGAATAGTGCCGCGAGGACTGTTTTGTGATTATTTTGCAGAAACTTTGGAAATTCATAGTAAATTGTAGAAAAATCGTAAAATAGGAAATGAGGACTTTTTGGAATCCTTGTGAAATTCTCTATGCAGTAGATCTATAATATGGCATATTTTTGTTTAAAGTTTTCTCTGTAAAAATGGATTTGTGCAGCTAGGTTTTTAATGCTAGATGTATTTGTCATTTTCATAACTGTAGATCTAGGGCTCCAAATGAAGTGAAATTTTTGTGGCATGCTACTAATGTGATGTTTAATGTGTGGTAATTATTTCATGAATTTTGGTTGCCATATGAGTGATTTATTAGTGTATCTTGCTCTCACATGAATTCTTGCAATAACAATTTGTCTTTTTCATAGAGGTTGATATACATGTCCAAATGGCTTGAAATTTGTACAGTAGACTATTGGGTGTATGTAAGAGCTACTGTAATTTGTATAGATTTTATTATGGACTTTTGATATATGTTTATTATTTCACCTTGCTATTTAAATAAATTAAGAAATGCATTAAAAGAAATTATTTAATGATGAGCACTATACTTTTTGGTGATCATTTAACATGCACTTTATGATGGTTACATTGGTTGTGGCCAAATGTATGTTTGGAATATAAGTTAATATTTATTCTTGCAATTGATGCTTTCCTGGATAGTTTCTGGGACTTTGGTAATTGCACCATGAAAATGATGTTTGATGAGAAACATGCTTATAACAAAGTTGTAAATAACTTATTAATCTAGCTTGTGTTAAATTTTGGTGGCATTTGGCCTTATAGTTTGTGAGTAATGACTGTTTCAAGTTGGGTTCCAGAAATAGTTGTTCTCTGGAATCTCTGGATCAGATTCTGTAATTATGCATGTTTGACTTGGTTAACTTGAGAATCATGATAATATGATTAAAGATGAATTATAGACAATTTCATAAGATTTCTAGAATGTCTTGTTGCATGGCTATTGGATTTGTATAACTCCAGTTATGATCCAAACATGTAGATGTTGTTTGCAGTTTAGAAATTGTCAGAGGCTAGTCATGGTTGTTTACTCCATGTGTTGCTAAGTGTGGCTTATATCCTTGATGATCGTCAAGTTAATATACTTGTGATCTTGTTAAACTTGTGTTATGCTTAATGTGCTTGCCCTCTTTAATTGATTATGTGATGCATCTCTTGTTACCATTCATCACAT
The DNA here is from genome assembly GCA_038087645.1 of Saccharum hybrid cultivar R570. NCBI lineage: Eukaryota > Viridiplantae > Streptophyta > Magnoliopsida > Poales > Poaceae > Saccharum > Saccharum hybrid cultivar. The sequence continues at coordinate 4,097,409 of JAQSUU010000449.1, forward strand.
TCATACGCATGCATCTTGCATCTCATTTAGGTTCGCTAGATTGCACCACGTGAAGGATGAGATGTTGAAGCCAAACCCGAAGACGGTGTTTGGTGGAACTATCCCGAAGATGGAAGTACTCAGCGAGTGTCATCTGACAACTACTGACTTGTGTCGGATCCCAGGCAAGCCCCGGAGCATTCTAAGCCTCCTACTTTACAAAAGCAATTGAGTATATATATATGTTATATATGTATTGTTGCATTAAGTTATAGGAGTTGATTGAAAACACTTGCTGCATATATATCCTTTCCTTGTCCCGTAAATATGCCTGAAATCATATTTTAGTTCAAGATCGAAAATATTGCTTAGCCCTGCTTAGACCGGTAGTGATCGGTGATTTCCTGTCACCTGAAATTATAGGTGGTTACTGGAATATTTTAGCTAAGGAATGGATGATATCCTGGAAATAACCAAGTGTTGATGGATAATTGGAGACCGAACGGAATAAGTATTGGGCAACCAGACAGGGTTCTGGGGTGCTTGTAGTTTCCGTCTGTGTCAATTAAGGACCGTCCGTTGTTGTCCCTCGGGTCATGTTGAACGCATGCCTCACATTTAGCTGGCCGAATAAGGTACCTTTCGACCGCAAAGCTAGGAGATTATTCGGGCCGAGTGGATTGCCCGCAACGCACTGTACCGGAGCAGTAGTGGCAGGAAACGGGGGCGCGATGATAAGGCCAAAGAGCAGTCGGGCGGCCCCCGGGTACAAGTGGTTCCTGGCAAGCTCGCGACTTTACCTGAATGGTTGACTCGGTGACCAACACCTCACTTTAGCGGGTGAGTGAGGTTTGTGTGAGGAATAACTTACCAGCTGGTTAATAATCGATTCGAATCGCCATCGTTCACTGGATAGTGAACACTTGACTCGAGCTACTGCATCGTAGTAATGATTATGGAACATGGATGGTTATGTGGATAATATTGGAAATGCTAAACCTGAGATGGTAACCTTTGATGTTAATGGTTAATCAAGTGATTGCTTTAGCATAGGTGCTTACCTAGATTGAATAGGTTATAATAAAGATGATGCAAAAATACTTAAATCAGTTTATTCATGATAACTTATGCTTTTCGCAAATGAGTCAAGCTAGCCCACTGAAAGAAAGCCTTGCATACTCCTTGGTGTCATTATTTCTGGTTTATGACGGGTAAGTCTAGCTGAGTACCTTCTCGTACTCAGGGTTTATTCCCACTTGTTGCAGGTTGTGATATAACATAGCTACTGCAAGAATTGGAAGACTCCGGCTGTAGTGGCGGAGTGTGATCATGGGCATGATCCGTCTGAGCTATCTTGTCTCTCATGCTTTTATGGGAAATTGACCTTGGTACTGGCATGTATTTGAATTAAGGTGATATTAGTTTTCAAACTACTTTGCTTCCGCTACTTTTGAACTTGAGTTGTAATAACTCTACCAAACTCCGATATATGTTGAATTACTTATGAAATGGATGTAACATATGACCTGTTATGTTGGACCACTACGATCTTGGCTTGTATGTTGGTTGGTTTGAAATCCCTCGTGATTTTATTGGACTACCGGAGTTATAGGAGCTTAAGTACGGGAATTTAATTGCTCCGGCGATTGTTTTTGTACTTTTGTTCTTATAATTTGGGCGGTTCCGTGACATCAACCTAGATAAGTAAACTTGTTTTAGTTGATGCATAACAAAGTTAACCTAACAGGGATGTTTTGCAATGCATTATGATGACATGGCAGATTAATTAGCACTATAACACCCGGGGTGTTACACTGGTCTCCTGGGATCCTCTCGCGGTCCCCTATGGCACCTGTGTGGAGCTATAGCATGCCACGGAGAAGTTTGACCCTCGGCTCCTAGCGCCGTTAACGGACCTCAATGCACCCTGCGGCGGCGAGTTCCTGTGTGTCAACATGAACATACAGTGGCTCCACGACGACTTCATGCTCGATGACCCTGGCATTCTCCGCTACGTCCGCCTCAGTGCTGTCAAGTGCATGTTCCCTGACTCCCTTCTCGGTGGCTACGACGGCTCCCTCGATGACGACCCAGAGTCTGACTTCACCTACCCCGACGTGTCGCTCGCTCGAGCCATCGGCCACGCGGGTTAGGTGTGTGCGGCAGCTATTGCGCTATGCGCTGATGCTATCGGGCACCGTTGGTGGTGGACAGTGGGCATGGATCATGGCTATGGGATCAGCGCATACCAGCTACGCGACGGGTTGCGAGGCCGGTGGCCACTGCTTCCCCGACGTCACCGATGGCGCGTTCTGGGAGGAGGTGGTGCTCCATTGGGGCGACATCAACCATGGGATGACCCCGACGTTCTAGGCAGACTTCCTCCGCCTCACCCAGGGCAGCACGCTCTCCACCAGCAACGGACTCGGCTAGTTCGATGACATCACGCACATCGGTGTTTCCCTCCAAAAGGTGCTCAAGGCGGTGCGGTGGACGCGCGTGGTGTACACGAGCTTCACGGACTACACGGCGGACACCGCAAGCCTAGTGAGGCGGCCCCCAATGCGGTGTTCGACTACCTAAAGGGCTTCACATTTGCGAACAATAGCGACCTGACAACGGTGTTTGTGAACAGCGACGTGTCCTAGCTGCTGTTGCAGAGATCGTTTTGAGCCGCATCGGCTTACACCGCCACCTGCTCCACCTTGTTAGTGCCTACACTACATCAAGCAAGCGTCTCATCGCCTTCAGCTTTTACGCTTCCTCTAGTGCCACCATGCTCCTGGACAAGCACTTCGCATCCGAGCACGTCTCAAGTCCGCTCACGCCCAAGTTCGGCAAGGCCTTCGGCGTGCTGCACAGTCAGGAGGATATAATGCTAGAGCTTTTGGTGGGAGAGAGGATGGACGCTGCACGCTAGACATGGCGAGCTAGACATGAATGCATCGTCGTCAACCTGCCACACGGGCATGCCATGGCAGTCGATGCAAGCTCGTCGAGGATCAGTGCCGCGGCTTGAGGGCAAGCCGTATTTCAAGCGGTGGGGAATGTTAGGAGTGGCTAGCTAGTGGGCCTGAGCCAAGTTGTCCCTCCAGTGGCTACAAAAGGAACCAAGAGCAGGCCTTCGAGGTCATCGAACAGATATCATAACCATCTACTTTACCTTTACCTTTACTGTTCATCTTCCCTAACTCCTTCTTCCTCCTCAAGTCTTCCTCTCCTGTACCCAGATTCTTCCCTTTCTCTACTCTAATCTACCTTCCTGTACTCTGAATTGCTGTGAATCCAGTTATCTGAGTGTCAATCCAATGGGTTGCTAACATGCCGGTCCCGTCATGCCATGTTGGGTGCCTGCTTGTGCTGCACGAGGCGAAGGTGGCCGGGTTGAAGGTAGCGGATGTGGAGCAGCCGACGCAGCCAGCGCAGGGATCCATGTGGCATTGTTGCTGGTATCGACAACCAATAGGGGCTGCCGAGTTGCTACAATAGCGTGTCGAGGTAGGCCCACACCATGTACGTGGCCGTCTGCTGCAGCTACTGCCCCGACCCGACGGGCGCGGCCAGGTGCCACTAGCGAGTCTAGGTATGGTAGCCGTGCCGCTCTGGCCGCCGCGGGCGAGTGCTCCACCATCGTGGGCAGGCTCCTTCTAATAGAGGAGGTGGTGACTTAATGTCTATACACATTCATGTACGTATACATGTCGGACACGGTTGATATATGCGGAAGGTTAGAAAATGGCATGAAGGAGTAAGAGATAGAATTAGGCGAATCTTAATGGCGTATCTCTTAACTTGAAACATTATAATGGTATAGATAAAAAAACACTATTTTTTGCCACTCTCTCGGATGTCACACGTTCAAATGAATCCCTTCCAAAGTTTCTTACAAACCTGTCACCGGAGAGAGAAGAAATCTTACAAGTTTACCAAAATTAATCGTTTTTGCGTGCATGACGTCCAAGTCATGGTGCCAATGTGGAGGCACCTTGCGAAAAGATGAAGTTATCCCTACCCTACTCCTTTCTCTCCCTCTTTGACAGTTGGGTCTCATAGCTCCTCTCACTAGTAGATAGTCCCCCTTATCAGCTTCATCCCCCACCTCCGATGGAGTGTCTCAGTTGAGCTGGGAGACACCGCTGTGACCATGGATTGGCATCGAGATGTGGATGGCAGACACGGTGGGTCCTTGCAGCGCCAATGGAGGAGACGAGGAGGTGAGGAGTGTTGCGTATGTGGAGATCGGCGAGCTCGACCACAGGTCGGCAATGGCAGTGGTGGTAGTGGTTCACGACGATGGAGCGAGGATTGCCGAACAAGGAGTAGTTGGAGCATGGGCCACGCTCGGACGATGGGCCGATGAGTGGCACATGAGCAAGGGGCGCATCACAGACAACAAACTACCAGTGAGCGATGAGCGCATCACGGATGGCGATGGACGGTAACCAATGGACGCCAAATATGGAGATGGCACGGCGAGAGGACACGGGCGCAGCGGCCAAAAGTGGACACGGCTACGTGGAGCCTGACGCGCAAACAATGGTGACACAGCAGGGCCACAACTAGATGCAAGGCGACTGGAGGTGGGCGATGAAGCTGACGAGTGGGGCCCACCTGGCAATGAGAGGCTATAGCACCCGCTGTTGGAGAGAGAAAGGAACAAGACAGGGGCAGCTTCATCTTTTTGCAAGGTGTCTCCATGCTAGCACCATGACCTCGCATGCCATGCACGCAAAAACGACCAATTTTGGCAAACTTGTAAGATTTCCCCCTCTCCGGTGGCAAATTTGTAAGATATTTGGAAGTGACATTTGAATGTGTGACATCCAAGAGAGTGGCAAGTTATATAGGGTGTGTTAGGTTCACATTCAATTCTAAGCCAGGCTAGACTTAGCTAGCTTTACACAAGCCAATAGTCACTTGTTTGGTTGGAGTGATTGCTTAAGCCTGGCTAAGTTTTGGTGTGTTTGGTTAGCTGGTTTTGTTGGAATAGAATCACCTCCTCTTTGAAGAGGTAAGTTACCCCCTTTGAAACATTCCATCGAACACGTGTCGTGCGTCGTCCTCGGTAGTTCCGATAGGTTGAACATGATGCATTGGCAGCCATGGGCAGAGGTGGTGCGCGAGGGCGTCTTCACGGAGGACACGAGGGACATGCTGCTGTTGGAGTTGCCATAGCCAATGAAGGCACAAGGCATGGAGATGCGCAAGCGGTTGGGCAACCACATCCGCTAGTGTTCTAGCAGGTGGTGGGCTAGACCTTCTCGTGCTCCTTCGGCGCCACTGCTTTTCTTGCCTAGCGTGTCACGCCCTGTCACCACGGCTCAGATTCATCAGACCTCCACCTCGTCCTCTGCCTCGCCCATGCGCTGTGCCCTGTAGCTCATGCCACCATGGCTCGGACTCGTCAGACCTCCACCTCGTCCTCCACCTCACATGTGTGCCGTGACCTATAGCTTGTGCGGCCACAGCTTGGACTCATCAGACCTCCATCTCGCCCTTCGCCTCGCCGTACTGGACCTCAATGCGGTGCTGCTCCCGGACTCGTCGGACCTCAACACCGTTCGGCTCCCAAATGGAGACCACACCTACGCCATGCTGAGGTCGGAGCGCCGCCATAGTAGGCTGAAAGGTCCTAATGGCTAGAGGGGGGGTGAATAGCCTATTAAAAAATTTCTACAACAATACTTAGCAAATTTGTTAGACAATTAAACGGCGAAGCAAGTGTTGCACTAGCCTACTAAAAGAGCAAGCCACCTACTACAATTCTAGTGACTATGATCACTAAGCACACAATTTGCTAAGTCACTACACTAAGTTAGTGAGCTCTCAAGGACTAACTAAAGAGCCTTACTAACCACTAGACTCGACGAAAGCTAGCTCTCAAAACTAATTACACTAAAGAGCTTATCTTACACACTAGGAATGTAATGCAAGAGAGGATGGCAATGATTATACCGACGTGTCGAGGTATGAGCCAATCACAAAATGGAGCCAATCAATCAATCACAAGAATGAATACCAATGAAGACCAATCACCTCAGAATCAAATGATGACACAATGATTTTTTATCGAGGTTCACTTGCTTTCCGGCAAGCTAGTCCTCGTTATGGTGATTCACTCAAATAGTGGTTCATGCGCTAATTGGCATCACACGCCAAACCCGCAACCGGGTGCCGCACAACCAACACAAGATGAGGATCACACAAGCCACGGGCAATCTACTAGAGTACCTTTTGGCTCTCCACCGGGGAAAGGTCAAGAACCCCTCACAATCACCACGATCAGAGCCGGAGACAAGCACCTTCCTCCGCTTGACGATCCTCGCTACTCCAAGCCATTTAGGTGGTGGTAACCACCAAGAGAAATAAGCGAATCCCGCATTGAAACATGAATACCAAGTGCCTCTAGATGCAAACACTTAAGCAATGCACTTGGATTCTCTCCCAATCTCACAAAGATGATGAATCTATGATGAAGATGAGTGGGAGGGCTTTGGCTAAGCTCACAAGATTGCTATGTCAATGTAAATGGCCAAGAGAGTGAGCTAGAGCTGGCCAAACACCTTATATAGAGGCCCCATCGAAATAGAGCCGTTGGGCTACCAGAACACTGCCCCTCAGGGCAATCGGACGCGTAGATGCCACTGACCGGATGCAGCCCGGCCAACGTCCGGTCAACGGATGGCAGCCACGTTGCCCCTCCTTTGAACCTAAGCCGCTCAACTCCAACGGTCAAAATCTCGCGTTGTTAAGTTGCGACCAGATGCACCGTCCAGCAGGACCAAACGCGCTGGTGCTCACGCAGTTCACCCGCGCGTGCTTGCCTCATCCCCTGACCGGACGCGCCGCTGCCCGAGACTATGCAGAGTCAGATGGACTCTAGAGAGCTCTCGAAGCGATGTTTTAGCGACCGAACACGTCAGCTGCTCGTGACTAGACACGCGGGTGTGTCCGCTCCTTCTCCTCCTCTCTTCTTGTCGTGACGTCAGAGTACGTCATATGTGATCGGACGCAGGCCCTGCGCGTTCAGTCACATTTACTGTTCATCATCAGTTCATTTTAGAGGCCATGCCACCATGTGCTGCACTGATCGGACACAGGACTCTGAGTCCAGTCACCCCAAACTCATCGTCCGATCACTGTTTGACAGTGAAAACCAACTCCATCACTTCACCAACTTCTCCACCCTTGCTCCAATGTGCCAACCTGAAAGTCCAAGTTTGGTTTTGGTAATTAATGACACCAAGTTGCTAATGCCATGTGTTAAGTGTTTTGAGTTAGGCATAAGCAACACATGTGATGAAGGTGCATGTGGCAAGGAGTGGTGGCCACAAGATCACAAAGAGATGGTGCATGGACAAGAAATGATGATCATGGTGGTGATGCACATAAAATGATGGACATGATGTTCAAGTGGAGGAGAAGGTTCTAAGAGCGCAAGGCAAAGGTATAACCATAGGGTTTTCCTTTTGCCGGTCTAAGATGAGTAGAGAAGTGATTGACCGGGTTTAGGATACATAGCCGACTATCAAGAGGGGCAATCATGGTTAGCTCAGAAATCAAGTGCCACTAGATCAATGTCTTGAGTATTTGCATTAGGATCTAGTAGAGAGCTAACATAACGCCTTGAAAAATGTTTGTGAAATGCTAACACACATGCACATGGTGGTGTACACTTGGTGGTGTTAGCACATTTGTGAAGGCGGTGGAGTTTAAGCGGTAGAGAGGGGTTTGGGTTCCTCTCTCCCTCCCACCGAGCTTGCGAGGTGGGATTTGGCGCTTTTTGGGGAAGTGAAATGCCTATTTTCTACTGCGCCGAAAGTCGGAAAAGAAACGGAGGCAAACGGCGGTCACTGTGGTGACCGGATGCTGCACCGGACGTGGTCGCGGTTCGACCGGACGCGTCCGGTCAGTTCTCAGCAGTTGTCAGGCGCACGAGTGTTAGGGTTTCCAACCGGCGTGTCTAGTCCCTCATGGAACCGGAGCGTCCGGTCAGGTACCTAGAGGGGCAGAACTGGTCGTAGAGCCGACCGGACGCACGGCGTGTCCGGTCACGTGCGATCGGACACGTCCGGTCATGGTGGGAGCTTACTAGACTCCGACCGGACGCCAGGTGCGGCACGTCCGGTCAAATGCTAGAGCGCATCCGGTCATGGTAATGGTAACTTCTGACACGCACTGTTCATGCTTGTCCTGTAGTGACCGGACGCGTCCGGTCAGTATGTTTTACACTGCGTCATTCGATAACAGCTAGCTGCGTACCCCTTCACTATAAATAGAAGATGTCCAGGGTTTGAGGGTAACTCTTGCACATTTTGAGACCTAGAGACATCCTTTGAGCTAGAGAACAACCTCTCCACTCATCTCTTTGCTTAGTTGCACATCTTGAGTGAGATTGAGTGAGATTCAAGTGCATTGCTTGAGAGTTACATTCTAGAGGCACTTGATCTTCGAGTTGCTGTGGATTTCTTGTTACTCTTCCGTGTTTCCCGACACGGTAGACGGCTTGGAGCAGCGGAGGTGATTGAGCTCACAATTGAAGATTGTTGGAGCCCTCACCAAGTGTTGTAAGGGGTTCTTGATCCTTCCCCGCGGGAGTTTGCAAATTGGATACTCTAGTGGAGCTCGTGGCTTGGAGGATCCCCATCTTGTGTGCGGTTGTGCGGCGCCCGCCGAGGGCTCGACTCTTGATAGTCGATTAGCTCGTGAACCGACAAGTGGGTGTATCGCCACAACGAGGAGTAGCTTGCCAGGAAGCAAGTGAACCTCGGTAAAAATCTTGTGTCATCTCTTTGCCGAGGATTTCTCTTGTGGTTGATCATTGTGATTGATTCTTCAAGTGCATTACTTCTCTACATCGTTGGTATAAGAATCAAGTCACTTGCTCTTTACTTTCTTGTACTATTCTTATTATAGCTTTTATCACATAGGAGTAAGTAGCTTAGTGACTTAGTCTTGTTGGTGTGTATTAGAGATCATAGCCTTGCTTCACTAGAATTGTATAGGTGGCTTGCATAGTGTAGTTGAGCTAGTGCTAGAATTAGCTTAGCCATCTTTTATACTAACGTGGTTGTTTAGTGAAGTTTATAGATTTTAAATAGGCTATTCACCCCCCCCTCTAGCCATTTGGACCTTACACAACCACCAAGTGTACCACCTTGTGCGTGTGTGTTAGCATATTTTCACAAATATTATCAAGGGTGTTAGCTTTCCACTAGATCCTAAATACATATGCAATGAGTTAGAGCATCTAGTGGCACTTTGACAATCGCATTTTGATATGAGTTTCACCCTCTTAATAGTACGGCTATCAATCTTAAATGTGATCACACTCGCTAAGTGTCTCGATCACCAAACCAAAAAGCTCCTATCACTTATACCTTTGCCTTGAGCTTTTTATTTTTCTCTTTCTTCTTTTCCAAGCCGAGCACTTGATCAACATGGTCACCACACCATCATCATGATCTTCACCTTTGCTCCATCACTTAGAATATCTACCAACCTATCTCACATACACTTAGAGCATATAGGTTAGTAGGTATGGTTTCATCAATTCACCAAAACCAAACTAGAGCTTTCTAGAAGGCACTTGAGGATGAAGATTGGGTGATGGCTATGCAAGAAGAGTTGAACAACTTCGAGAGAAATCAAGTTTGTACTTTGGTGGAAAGACCCAATACCAATGTCATCAGCACTGAGTGGGTCTTTCGCAACAAGCAAAATGAGAATAGCATGATGACAAGGAACAAGGCAAGATTGGTCGCTCAAGGTTTCACTCAAGTAGAGGACTTGGACTTTGAAGAAACATCTGCACCGGTGGCAAGACTTGAAGCAATTCGAATACTTCTAGCCTTTGCTTCCTATCATGACTTCAAGCTATATCAAATGGATGTTAAGAGTGCATTCCTCAATGGCCCTATACAAGAACTTGTCTATATTGAGCAACCACCGAGCTTTGAAAATCCCAAGTTCTCCAACCACGTCTACAAACTCCAAAAGACGCTCTATGGGCTTAAGCAAGCACCAAGAGCATGGTATGAATGTCTTAAGGATTTCTTGCTTAAACAAGGCTTTGAAATAGGCAAAACTGATCCTACCATTTTCACTCGCAAAGTCAATAAAGATATTTGTGTGCAAAATATATGTCGATGACATAATATTTGGTAGTACTAACCATGATTTTTGTGAGGAGTTTAGTAGGATCATGACCAAGATATTTGAGATGTCTATGATGGGTGAATTTAAGTTCTTCCTCGGTTTTCAAATCGAGCAATTGAAGGAAGAGACTTTTATTAGCCAAAAGAAGTACACCCATGATATGCTAAAGAAGTTTGACATGGTGAATGCAAAGCCTATCAACACTCCCATGCCAACCAATGGACATCTTGATCTCAATGAGAAAGGGAAAGCCATCGATTCCATGGTATATCGTTCCATGATTGGCTCTCTACTTTATTTGTGCTCATTTAGGCCCGATATTATGCTTAGTGTTTGCATGTGTGCTAGATTTCAAGCTAACCCAAAAGAGTGTCACTTGGTGGCCGTTAAGAGAATCTTGAGATATTTAGTACACACTCCTAACCTTGGCTTATGGTATCTTAAGGGCTCTAAGTTTGATCTACTTGGGTATTCGGATTTCGATTACGTCGATTGCAAAATAGATCAAAAAAGCACTTCGAGGATGTGTCAATTCCTTGGACGGGCCCTAATGTTTTGGAGTTCTAAAAAGCAAAATTGTGTAGCCCTTTCCACCGCCAAGGCCGAGTATGTTGCAGTCGGTGCATGTTGTGCTCAACTACTTTGGATGAGGCAAACCCTTCGTGATTTCGGATGTCAATTTTCTAAAATCCCATTATTGTGTGACAATAAAAGTGCCATAAAGCTTACAAACAATCTCGTAAGCCACTCAAGACGTCTGACATCACTTCTTGAGAGACCACGAAGCTAAAGGAGATATCAAAATTCACCATGTGAGCACCAAAAAATAACTAGCTGATATCTTCACTAACCCCCTCGATGAGTCAAGGTTTTGTGCTTTGCGTAGTGAGCTAAATATACTTGATTCTTGTAACATTATTTGAAATTTAGCATGCCTCTGTTTGATCAACTAGTATCTAGGCAAATGAATTGAAAATTTCATATTATGCTTCAAAATGATTTCATAAAAGCAACTTATGTGTCATGACCATGGTCTGTATTGATTTTCTATTTCTTGTCATGATATATAGGTGATATGTGTGCATATCCTATATAGAGAGAGTCATTTAATTTGTAACTAAATCCTTGCTGTTTTGGGGGTGCAGCAGTGTCACACTTTGAGTCCACAGCGGATTTGGCCCAAAACGGTAACCACTATGGGGCCCATTTATCTCTCTTTCTTATTCCTAGGCCCGCAGTATCTCTCCCTCTCCTCTTCCCGACGCCGCTCGACGCCCGTGCCCTCTCTCCTCTCGCGCGCGCGCCGACGCCGTCATCCCTGGTCGTGCGCTACCACCTCCGGCAGTGTCACGCCCACTGGTGGTCTTCCTCCTCGATGCCATCAGCGGCTGCAGCTCCTAGGTGGGCTATATTCACCCCTTTCCTCCTCAATCCATGATTTGGAGCAAAGGTGAAACCCTAACCTATCCTGATATATGCAATGTGGGTGTCTCTGGCGTGGACTTGTGTTCTTAGCAGTAGTATGATGGATTTAGGGGGAGAGGTGATGGTTGAATCAAATTGGAAGATCGATTCTTGGGTGGAGGCGTCCCGCCCGTGCGGTAATGCCACACTGCAGGAGCGGCAATGCCGCACCCTGCAACAGCAGATGGCTGGTAGCTAGGATTCTTTGCCTATGGATTTGTTTTTCGATTGGATACAATCATCACATACTCTTTTTGAGTCTAAATACCACTATCATTCCATCCATTACTAGGCCTATATGCTTTTCTTATGAACTATGTGCCTTGAGACTGTGTGGTGATTTAGGAAGATGTTTGAGACCTAGATTCGCTAAGACAGAAGAAGGAGGTCATGAGATTGCTGAGATGATGGGCGCGGCAGTGCCGCACTGCCTGAGCAGCACTGTCCTCTGCATCTCTCAACTTCATGATTTAAATCTTTTCTCTTGTCAAAACCACTTCTCAGGTATTGTTCTAGTCCCTATTTGTATAGTTTCTTATATGGTTCATTATTTTTGCATAGATGGACCCCGGAGACCATGGGAAGAGGAAGATGGTTGAGAAGGACATGCCACATCGTGGTCGAGGCAGGTCAACAGCAGCAGGCAGTAGTGGTGTAGCACCATGTGGTCATAGTGACATGGGGAGGCGTGATCAGTACATCGAATATGAGGAAAGGCTAGAGATGCTTGGACGCACCATAGATGCCATTCCTGACACCCCTCTGCATCTCACTGAGTTTGACAGTAGCTACATCAGGGATTTTGAGGGTGAGATGATGATGCGACCTCTAGATGATTCCTGCCAACATACTATCATTAATTACTCCAAGAGTTGGAAGTTGGTTGAGGAGGCTAGAGGCATAAATCCCTATGCAGTGCACAAGGATTTGGGCATCGACTACAGGTTTTGGAATGAATTTCATTCCAACTTCTATGTCACTACCATTCTTGGTGCTAGAAAGAGCAAGATTATCAAGATGCAGTATGTTGACTGGGATGAGCTACAGAACAAAGAAGAGGCAGAGTGTGACAAAGTCATCAAGATATGTGATAGATTTTAGTTGTCAGAAATTATGGGATTCTAGTATCACTAGAACGAGGAGGTGTTTGCTTAGTTTCATGCTACATATTTCTATGACCAGTCCACTGATGATATCCACTAGATGACAGACTGTCGACACTACCGTGTTGACTACACTACCTTCAGTCGGATTTTGGGTTTTGGAGAGGAGCACTGGACTTATTCACATATCCATGATGAGCCCAGAGCTGAGATTCGAGACATCAGATACATGTGGAGAGATCCTAGGATTACATATGGAAAGAGAAGTGGGATGCATAGCTTCTATTATATCTTGAACAACATCATCAGAAGCACAATCAATCCTAAAGATGGAGCAGCCTCAGACATTAATGGATATGTGAGGAACATGCTAGCTCACTTCGCTACAGGTGGGGACAAGTTCAATGTCCCTCAGTTTATTTGGCATGAGTTGAGGCTTACTATGGAGGATGGGAGGAGGGGGGCTGCCCTATGCTCCCTACCTCATGTTTATGACTGAGAGGGTCATAGGACTTCGATTTCCGAAGGACGGGATGCACACCGTCTACAAGATAGAGAAGACCTAGCCCGCTGCAGCTAGCCAGGCCACGAGAGGCTCCTATGCAGCTCATGAGGATATTCCTGAGCCTTCCCTCTCTAGGTCTCGTAGAGGAGGAAAGTAGAAGAAACTTGGATCTTGGATGAAGGCCATCTTTGGGAAGTGAACCTATGCTGCAGAGCATGCATACGAGACTCAGTTAGAGCAGAGATAGCAGTATGGAGAGCACCTTCCACCACTACCTCCTATTCCACCTCTGCTTCAGTTTGATCTTCCTAGCTTGTCAGACACCGAGTCTGATGATGATGAGGAGGAGGAGGAGGAGGAGGAGCAGCAGGGCCATGCAGCTAATTGGGAGGAGACCCTTGAGGAGTACAGGTCGAGACAAAGACCACGACGTTCCGCCCGCTTCACCGCCACCACCCATAGATAGGGTCGAGCCTGTATCGACTCTGACGACGATGACGATGGTGCCAGCACTGCTACAGAAGGTAGCAGGGCTACTGGAGGTGACGACATCAATTGGGAGAACATCCAAGACGAAGAGTGAGTGTGTTGATCCTTCTTCTTTTCTTCACTTTTTGGTGTTTTATGCCAAAGGGGAGAAAATTAGAGGGGTCAACAACTTTTTGACGCCATGTGCTTGTGTTTGCTGTAGGAGTGTCATGTCCTATCCATTGAGAGTAGTCATCGTTAGGTGGAGAGTTTGAGAGTCACTCAAAACTTTATTTTATATAATAATGCTACTATTTGACTCTATGTGTATCAGATATAGACATGTATTACTTGTGTGGATTAGATGTTATCTTATTGTACTAGGTTGTTTATCTTTTCATATATATATACTGCTGTGTGGTGCTTGGTTTACTTGGGCTGTTGCAGCAAGTGCGGCAGTGCCGCACCCTGTTGCCGCAGCAAACATTGTGTGCATGAAATGTCATTTGCATCACATATATATATATATATATATCCTTGACACTATGTGAAGCACCCCACAGGAACATGGTTGTAGGCGGAACCCTGCGAAAATCAGAAGTTTTGGTCCCCTATCAGAAGTTCTGAATTTGGGCATAACCCTGTGAAAGTCAGAAGTTCTGGTTCCCTATAAGAAGTTTTGATTTTCACAGTAACGGTCAGATTTGAGCTGGACCTCTATATACTCATCCACTCTCAATCTAACTGTTACCCCACTTTCACTTCACTAAAATGTGAATCTTGGCCTCTTATGCCAAATTGAGAATTCAATTCTCTATTCACATATTTAGGGGGAGGCACTACACCCATGGCTCGAAAAATTTCAGTTATTCATTTCGTATCTTTTGTAAGCTCTAATTAAGTTGTCATCAATCACAAAAAGAGGGAGATTGTAAGAGCAATCAAGCCCTAATGTGGGTTTTGGTGTTGATGATCACCAAATTAGAGAACTAATGAGTTTTATCAAGATGACAAGCAGGGAATTAACAGTAGAGAATGTTACATGGAAAGGAGGAGCCCCCAATTACTTTCGTGGATGGCAAAGTGTTCAAAGGAGGTTTATATTCTTTTATCTTTTGAATTTGAGTATAGGCAAAGTCGTAACTATAAAGGGGGATACAACATCTGGTTAAAAAATGTGCAACCAAGTGCTCAATCTTTACACAAAACATCTTACACCTCAGCCAAGACAGCCAGCTCAATAACTCCCACACCTTTACTGTCTTGGTGGGTGCGGCAGTGCCACACCTGGAGAGAGGCAGTGCCGCACCCCGACACTGCTGCACTAAGGGCGGCACTGCCGCACTTAAGTGACCGTTGGTGATGAGTATTGGCTCGATCTTCCGAGAGGTAACCGGTAAGTTCGATTTGTGGAGATCTCGACGTTGGCGATCCAGCTTCAAATCAGACATGATTCGAACCCTGCAACCGTTACACCACTGCTCCGTTGGTTATCAACCAAGCACAACTTGATTGACCTTGCCAAGAAGGCTTTTCCTGCAAGCGAATCGAAGAGCACAAGCAAGAAGGTAAAAACACGCAATCTGAAATTGCAAATATGAATGATGCAAATATCAATAGAGGGTTCAAGAACTCGGTTCCAAAGGACTAATCAACACAGTGGAGAAGATCAAGAACAGGGGCCCTGGATCACTATAAAAGAATTTGTCACCATAGTTACAATGAACGATTCAGTTTCTCGATGGAAAACTAAACTCTAAACAAAACCCAATTGTCTAACAGTGGTGACGGCTGTGTTTATAGTCTAAGACTCGACCTAGGGTTGGGAACGGCCAGGGGTTGGGCGCCCACAACTTGGCCTTAAGGCCCGACATGATACATGACCAAGTTGGCCCAAATAGGTGACGCAGCACATTGCCGTGGTCACACAGAATGATCCATGGACCTTCTGGAGCTGAGACCAGATCCAAAACGACAGCGTCGTCGTCCCCTTTCCAACGCATCTAAGAACGGCCCGTTTTGATGTCGTATGAGAGAGTTATGACCAAAACAGTGACGACGTGTCTGCTGAATCCGAGGGTGACGTGGCAGCTGAGTTGGGAACGAATTGCAACTTGGGGAAGACCATAACGTTGGTGTGTCCAGCATGGCGATGTCCTCATCAGTTGGAAAGCATGGAGGTATTTATACTTTTCCCCTGGCTCTAACGTCTCTCCTTCTTCCCCAACGGTTTATTCGACTTAGAACAGACCAGTGCTCATCTCTCTCTCCTCCATTGGCACACCTTGAGCTCCCAAGTAACTCCATTGATTTCACCATCAATCCTTGAGAGAAAATGTGTCAAAACTTGATTAGAGAGCAGTTCTACTGATTCCCAAAGTTTAAAGAGCATTTGGTTCACGTTTTGGCCGGCGGTTGTGTTTGTTACTCTTGGAGCTTTGCTCCTAGCCGGCGAGAGCGTCGTCCGATGAGCTTGCCAAGCTTGTGGTAGCCCCGGGAAGTTTGTAACCATCTCTTGTAGCTAGTGAAATCACTCCTCATCTTAAGAGTTCACTCTTTTGACTTGAGAATGAGGTAGGGTTGCAAGACCCTAAGCCTTAGTAGTAAGCCTTAGTGGCATATCTCAACAATGTGGACTTAGGCAAGCCTCGGTGACGAGCTGAACCACGGGATAAATCATTGTGTCACTTGTGCTTATGTTGCTTCACTTGTTGTGGTTGTGATTTTTAGGGTTTGAGGCCGATCTACTTGTATACACTCGTGCTACTGCTTTCAGCTGTCGATCTGTGAACTACACCCTTGTAGAAAGCTAAGAAAATTATTCGATCTAAATTTCATTGGCTAGTTTTTGAACTGTGAACTCGAGCTTTCTGTAGGTGCGGCAGTGCCACTGTCTAGTGCGGCAGTGCCGCGGTTCAATTTGACGTTTGTTCGAGTTGAATTTTTATAGGCATATTCACCCCCGCTCTAGGCGCTCTAGGGATCCTACAGTATACGAACACTCCATGCAACACGCCTATGTGACACCTGATGTGACACCATCAAACTTTACGCCCTGTGACTAAATAGGGCCATACGTATATTATACAAAAAGTAAAAGGCAGAAAGACTATCAAACATGAAACGAAGATTGGAATTAAATAAGCAGTAAAAAACTTAAAGCAAAAGCAAAAGTTTAACCTATCAAACTAAAAGCCAGCAAGATTTATTATGTACAAAAGAAAGAATGTTGGCCGTTCGGTGTTCAGCTTGACACATTTTTCTCCGACGCGTCCAAGAAAACATGCTCGGTTACAGAAAACACAATTTATTGGATATAATCCAAGCAAACTATCATCCTGCAAAGCATAGGAGTTGGGTTCAAAGATATTTTCAATCCCACACACTTTCATCGTAGACACAACAATCTAAGCTATACACTTCATCCAACCACCGTCTAACTCTGATCCTCCATAGATTTTTTTAGTATTCCTTCAGGATGTCCGCAATGCATCCGACCGGATCTTTAAGATTAAATTAAAAAAAAATCAGTTGATAGCATCCCAACTCTTCTTTAGACGTGTGGTAACAGAGTTCATTCTTTTTTATATGCTAATTATGGATTTCATTCCATTCCATCCCGTTCTGTACCTGAACTCGGGAAAGAAAAACTCGCTGGCCGGCGGCCATCGGACACGGCGACAATCGAGAATACAATACGGAGGCGGCGCACCTGCAAACGGAGGCATTCCTTTGCTTTTAATCTAACGCGAACACCGCCGATGCTAGGTGGGAGGAGCTCACGGCGGCGGCAAACCGGGGTCTGGGAGGCCTCGCCGGCCAGCGAATAGGCAACAACCAACACGGTGCAACGTGCTCGCTCTAGACTCCGGCGGTAGTGATTTGATTTACGAATTGATTTACTATGTAGGGTTGGGGTCATATGGCCCGTCGGATGAAGTGCGCTACACGGAGGCCCAGTTAATTTTTAAGGCCCAAAACGGCCCGTAGGATGACGAGAAATAGTTTAACCAAGTTTTGCTTCCCAAACGGCGTGAAGAAGGTAAATGTCGATGGCGGTTTCATCATCAAGGAAAGAGCTCAAGGAAGGTAGGGATTTATTATCCGAGATGAAGAGGGAGAGATGATCCAAGCGGGTGCAGGGAAGATATTACACCTGATGGAAGTGTGGGCAAGCAGAGCTGGTAGCCTGTATTCAATGAGTGAAAGGCAGCTCAGTTATTGGGCATTGATAAAGTAATTCTTGAAACGAATGCTACGATGGTCAGACAAGCAATGCAAGTATCTGATTTCAGACTGTCGTCCCTAGGAGGTTTCTAGCGTGTTTGGTCTGTGGATTGACTCCATCCGGCATGGGTTCATGCAGAATCAGGCCGTCCGGCGTTTTCACGAGGAATGGATCGGCTTGCGGACTTTACTACTTGGTGACGGACGACACTGACCGATGATGTGAACCAAACAAAATATTAGCTTCGGATAACTCCGAACCAACACATGACGCTAACCAAACACACTTAGTGCACGAACTGAATGAGCTTCTTAATGAAGAGTTCTCAGAAGCCAGAGTTATACATGCCCCCACGAATGTAACAAAGTAGCATATGTATTGGCTAGATTCGGTAGTGTCTATTAGGATGACGTCATTTTTTATCCTGCTAATCTACTACTAAATTGTAGCCATCAATTCATGTGTTGGTGACCAGTGATTTATCTAGTTCGTGGGTTTAATGGATCATTGTCAGACCCCGGATCAAGGGCCTGACTGTATTCTGGAACTGGATAGGCTCACGAGGAGCAATTGCAAGAAACAGCGGTTCCCTAAAAAAAAGCTTTTCTAACGTGTTTGTACTTTGCCCGTGGCAATTGACCGTCATTCCGCGCAGGCCTTCTTGGTGTGTGTTGGGCTGTGCTCGTCCGTGTGCCAGCATGGTTTCGGCCTTTTTCGGTTCGTTGGCCCATCATAGCCCATATATGACGCCAAATGCCTGCCAAATGACTGGAAGTGTGGAATATAGAAATGTTTTTCGACATTAAGACTTCCATCAATTTCATGGGGGCATGTAAGCCTTCAAGTATTCACCTCATAGTTTGATGCCTAAGAGCTTAGAGCATGTGTTCACCTCATTATGAAGTTATGGCACCCAGAAAACATCCAAAAGAAAACCTATATTTTTTTTGTCCTAGAATACAACTATCCGGAGGAAGAGACGGAGTCCCCTCCCCTCTCCGCACCCGAAAACCCCACCTTCTCCAGCCTGCCGCTGCTGAAAGGTCCTAGTATGGCTAGAGGGGGGTGAATAACCTATTTAAAAATCTATAAACCACTAGAGCAACTTAATTAGTATGACAAATGACGTAATGTAATTTGCTTTAGCTCTACTAGGGTTGTGAGCCACCTATCCAAGCAATTCTAGTAATTATGATCACTAAGCACACAAAGGCTAAGTCACTACTAGCTACACTAACAAAGCAAGACAAGCTACTCAACTAGTTACACTAGGAACTAAGCACAACTAGATTGCGGGAAGTAAAAGAGATAGCGATGTAAACTTTATACCGCTGCGTCAACGAATGAACCAATCACAATAAGATGAAGACCAATCACCGGGAGAAAGCCAATCAATCACAATTGAGACATGATTTTTCTCCCGAGGTTCACATGCTTACCGGCACGCTAGTCCCCGTTGTGTCGACCAACACTTGGTGGTTTGGTGGCTAAGAGGTGTAGCAACCTCGTCCTCTCGCTAGGACACCGCAAGAACCTACCCACAAGTGAGGTAGATCAATGACACGCGCAATTTACTAGAGTTGCCTTTGGCGCTCTGCCGGGGAAGACACAAGAACCCCTCACAAGATCACCAGAGCTGACCACGAATAATCACCAACACATGCCGGACCTCCACCGCTGCTCCAAGCCATCTAGGTGGCGGCAACCACCAAGAGTAACAAGAATCCCGCAGCTCAAACGATCCTCAAGTGCTACTAGATGCAAACTCACAAGCAAATACACTTGGAATCACTCAATCTCACTTTGGATTAGTAACCAAGCAACGGAGATGAGTGGGAGTATGCTCAACTGAAGAGGATGTCAAGATGATAAAAAATGCCAAGAGAGATCCCCAAGAGTTGACCAACAAGTATTTATAAGTGCCCCTCAAAGATAGAGCCGTTAGGCTCAAGTTGCAGCTCACTGCACACTGACCTGACGCGCTGGTCGAATCGACCTGACGCGTCAGGTCCAGCATCCGGTCGTGGATCCTCCGCCACATGTCCATGTTTTAAATATCGCGCGTTAGATTCCAATGGTCATGAGCCAGTCAACTGCGTGGTCAAAGTAATGACCGGACATGCCCCGGGAGCGACCTGACGCGTAGGTCGTGCCCTCGCACGCCACGGCCTCGCTGTGACCTGACGCACCGATGCCAGCACCTGACGCTATGCCACTCAGCGCCAGGTCGAGTACAGAGAGGGTCTAGAGAGTGTTTTTCACAACTAGACGCGTCAGGTCATCACTGACCTGACTCTTCTAGTGTTAGGTTGCTTCTACGCATGTAAAAAACCACTGACCTGATGTTGTGACCTGACTCTGCATCTGCGCGTCTGGTCCAGCGTTTGGTCAGAGACCTTTCAGCGGTAAAACTGTTATAACTCTTAGCATCGAACTCCGATTTCGATGATCTTAGATATTTTGGAAAGCTTACTCAGAGGGCTACAATGGAATAATATAGAATTCCAATCCAAGAACCATCATCTCTCTTTTTCAACTCAATTTTCTGCAAAACTTCTCCAACTTCTTCTCCTTTGCAAAAGTGTCAACACCACCAAGTGTAAACCCTTGTGCACGTGTGTTAGCATTTTCACAAGTATTTTCCAAGGGTTATGTTAGCTCACACTTGGTCCTAATGCATATGCTCATATGAAAACATCCAGTGGCACTTGATAACCATTTTAATCGTGAAACTTCCCTCTTCATAGTACAGTTATCTATCCTATATGTGATCACACTCTCTATAGTGTCTTGATCACCAAAACTAAAACCCTAAACAATACCTTTGCCTTGATCTCCAATTTGGGTTTTGTTTTTCTCTTTCTTCTTTTCTAAGTAGAGCACTTGATCATCTTGTGGTCATCACCATTATCACCATGATCCTCTAGGCTCCACTACTTGGCATATGCCAACCTCATCTACTACACAGTATGTAGGTTAGCACTGGGGTTTCATCAATTATCCAAAACCAAACTAGGGTCTTTTCATCTCCCTCTTTTTGGTAATTGATGACAACCCATTTACAAAGATATTATGATAAAATATTTTGGATTCATGTTGCTTGCCCAAGTATTTTACCATGTGTAAAGGATATGGATAAGTTTCATGGACCCAAATTGGTAGCAATTGCTCCCCCTATACATGTGCTAAGAGTTTGGATTTGAAAGCTTGCACATATACTTTAAATAGGAAATATAAGAGTCAATTTTCACCAAATAATGCTAAGGTGTAAAGAATGGACCTTTGAAGCGTGATACCAATCAGAGTTGCCAATAAAACCATCCTTAGCACCATTGATTGTTAGATAGCTCTTGCATACCACTTGAAATCAAAACAAACTAGATACCTCATGAGATCAACATTATAGACAAGACTCTAGATCCACTTAAAAGCTATGCAAGGTATGTGTAACTATCATCCTATGCATGCTAGTTTTTTATTTCATCATTCAAACATACAACTAGCATACACCATACAAGCATGTATTGGAGAATAAAACCTTGTGCATGCAAGTAAACATATGTTAATGAACATTCACATGTAACATACAAGTTTATGAGCTTGCTCCCCCTACTTGTGTGCTTCAAAATTTTAATTGATCCTTGATCTCCTTCCCTTTATCAAACACCTATCTTTGTGAATTACTTGTTGAGCTCAAATTTTAGATAGGTTGTGTGAAACCATATTATATGAGGATCATTTTCCCAAATTTGGTTCAATCTATATTACTTGTCTAAGATATTTAACTCGGTTTGATTCAAGGACAAGCTTCTTCAAACCTCCAAATAAGGGTTATCTTGTACCATGTTGAGTTAAACACTTATAGCTCAAATTCTAAATCAAACACTAGGTTCACAAGCCATAAACATGTCATATGCTACCACAAGATCATTTCAAACATAGAAGCAATAGTGGTATCTGTTGACGGTAGATAACTACAAAAATAAACCGTCAACCAAACATGGAAAAAGGGCATAAAAGGAATTACATACATAGAATAGGGGTTAAACTGATAGAATTCCATAGTTTGGTGAATCTGTGTTTCTGCAGGGTTGTATCAGGAAAAGAGGGCAAGATATCAAGGACGTCGGGCTAAAAAGCATATTCCATGCGATACCCAAGTTGAAAAGGATCTAGAAGATACGAGAAGGCGTGCCACCGAAGGTGGGGCCTATTTGGCATAGGGCCAGGTCAGCCGACCCCACCCCTAGGTCGGCCGACCTATGGGTCCACCTGTCAACCTCCGCCTCTAACGTCGGTTCTCCTACCGCCATTGAGGTCCAATCTACACCGTTGATGAAGTCGGTTTGATCCAAGGACTCTGGTTCATCCCATCGGCCTATATAAGCAGACTCCAGCCCCTTGAGATATATCCAAGTCATTTGATCAAGTCGTCAGGGCTAGAAACCTTAGTCTCCTTAATGGACAATCTTATGACTCTATTATTTATGTTGGTTTGTTATGGGTGTGAACGGAACACATTAATGGACACGTCTATTTATAGCTGCTCATGGTCACTATGGTGTTGCAAAAATATCTCTATATTTTTTCTAATTTTATCTATTTCTTAGATATTTTAACTATACAAGAATATCTAGACCTGTAATATCCTATTTTCACTATAAAACATGACAAATATATCTCATGTATGCTCATTATTTATCTAGAAAGTTCTACAAATATGCATCTTTATCTTTAGCACTACCATTTAATATATACTTATCTCCACTAATTATGTATGATACTATCTTTAAATCTTTTTGCTTTGTCATCCTGGTTGCCTACGTGACAGGTTCTGCTCTTCCTACATCTCATACATTTTTTATGAGAACCGTCACTCCTTTGGATACATATGATACTCTTCAAGTTTGTTAACAAAAACATGGGATGACACACTTGACATGTGGATCAATCTTTTAGCCTATAGTTTGTCTATTTCCTTTATTCTCTCTCCTTAGTTAGTTCTTCCTCCTCCTAGGGCGGCGGCCACCTCCTCTTCCCCCACGGTCGAGCTCACCCTAATGTTCACAAGGCGCTATTAAACGCTCCTAGGCGGAGATTAGGCAGCGTGTCCCATATCTAGGGCTGCACTACTTGAGGGAGGGACGACAGGTGACGACGGAAGCAGGGAGCACACCCGGAGGAGACTAGTGGTGGGTGCGTTCGGGAGGAAGGTGCGTTGAGGGCGCAACTGGACGCAGCGGACGAAGGCTGGGAGGAGGGCGGGCAGATGCGATGGGCGCGAGGTTACATAGGCGACGGGGTGTGGCCTGGAGGAGATAGAGCAGCGCCGGTGGGCACGGAGCATGGATGAGAGGAGGCAGACGCGGGTGCGAGCAGATTAGTTCGGGAGGTGAATGGATAAGGTTGAATGAAGTGGTGACTTGGGTCAGAAAGGATAAGCTGTAGTAGATAAAGTGGACTGGGCTTTTTAGGCCTTTCTGTGCAACTTTAAGTCTGCAATCTTTTATTTTTATTTTATAAAATATAACATATGTCGATGTATAGGACACCTAAAGAATAGCTAGGCGCACATAAGCTCTAGGCGACTGGTCACGAACAAAGACCAGGTGCAGTAGTAATTACTACTGCACTGCAACTTAAGTAGTTGAAGCATCTAATCCATCCACGAGAGAGGCAACGACTAGGATAAAAGTGCTTGTTTTTCATGCCTTTCTCACTGTCTTTTGATGTTAGCTGCTATTTGGAGGGAGAACACCTCTATTTGACTTAAACAACAGTACACAGACTCACAATGCGAGGCCAACTTGTAACAACAATAGATTTGATAGCAATAGTAATTTTTGGTGGCCGGTCATCAGCTATAACAGATTCCATAACAAATAGCCTAATAATGTGAACATTATACTTAGACAATTAATACTCCTCCTTAACAGGGGCACATAATGAAGACACCAAACTATCAAGTAGTGATTGCTTCTGATATTTCAGCCAGTCTTCAATTGTCCATAATTTTCACTCTATCTGCCTGAAGTGTATACTTATTAAAATTTATGAAATGTACAATCGCACTACACCAAATACATGAAGAACTACAAACCAATTCGATCAATACAAAATTGATCTGCACTACAATCAAATTCGAGTATATAGATGCATATGTATTAAAAAAACCTGATATGAAGTCACTGTAATGAATCTGTCCCAAAATACATGTCTTTCTATTTATTTTTCTTCGTACCCAATAGCTTAACGAGGCCCAACAACCCAACTAACCTCCATCTAGGCATCACCATCAGGAACATTTGGTGTCGCTTTCGTCGAACACTCAAACTCCCATTCCCAAATGTTAGCGGCTGCTGACTGAGCGCGTGGTGGCATCCCGGCAACGGCCGGCTGCGGCGGGTGTGCATCAGCCAAGCAGCGGCGAGGCAGCGAAGAAGAGCAGGGGCAGGCGTCGCGGCATCGAGCACGTCTGCACGGGCCGACAACCGTTGGGCGGGCGGTGAGCGCGCGAGGCTTGAGGGGGTGTCGAGAGCAAAAGATGGAGTATTTTTCAAGTTTCTTTTGTCATCTTGTTCTCCTGTGACAGTCATTAAAACATGAAAAAATATATATTAGGAACACAAATGTAAGTTTTCTCCCTCTCTATTTTTCACTAAAAGCATGAAAAATAGTACTATTCGAGTATTACTATTTTTTGGTCCCTGGTATCTTTTCCGTTTACTATAAAAGGTACTCAACACCCTTTTTTGGTAGAAAATAATAGTGCATGGAAATTTAGTAGTTGTATTCAATTTTGTAAGGAGCGTTTTTTCTAGAGTCCGACCAATTAATCTGCCAGGTTGATTTCCGGTCCGATTTTTTTTTGTTCCGCTTATTTGCAAGCCATCGTCCGTTCTCTCTCTTTTTCCGGTGTAGAGTTGCCCGGGATGCTATGGATTTGATCCTGAAATCAAAAGAAGATTGCAGACTATTAATGATCATCGCTATGTGGTTTATTTGGCATGAACGCAATTTAATCAGGGAGGAAGGACGCAGAAGGGATGCATAGTTTATAGCTCGGTGCATCAAGTCCTATGCAGATGAGGGCGTATCGGCTTTGGAGGGGAATTCAGGTGCAGTAAGCAGACTTTCAAATCGTAGTCAGAAATGGAGTAAACCACCGCCGGGTTTTCTGAAACTAAACCGCGATGCATCCTTCATACCTTCTTCTTTGTCAGTTAGCTGGAGATTTTTAATTTGGGACTGCGATGGTGATGTGGTCATGGCAGGGAAAGGCAAAATAGATCATTTGCTTAATGCCTTTCATGCCGAGCTTATTGCATGTCTGCAGGGCATACAGACGGCAGTTGACTTGGGCATTGGAAGGTTGATTGTCGAGACTGATGCAAAGATGGTTGTCCGGGCAATTACTTCGAAAACTTTTGATGATACGGCAGTGGGAGTGCTGATTGCTGAAATTAAAGCATTAGCTGCTGATTGTTTCATTAATTTTGAGTGTGTGTTTAAAGTTCGAGAATGTAATAGAGCCGCTCATGAGCTGGCCAAGTTGGGTCATTTGTGCATTCAGGGAGAGGTGCAAGTCACTAGTTCCATCCCTGAAGTTATCCGTGTAATTGTTGCTAACGATTTGTTAGCCAAGTAATGAAGTTTTACCAAGTTTCAAAAAAAATCGAGAATAGGAACTTGGATTTGAGTCCAACACCGATAAGCGGTGCTATGGCCTTGTCTTGTTTAATTTTCAGAATTTGCCACCAAATTTTACTATGCAAAAAGAAGATTTTCATTACATCAAAATATCGGTACATGTATGGAGTACTAATAGATGAAATCAAAAACTAATTGCACAGTTTGGTTGTACTTTGCGAGACGAATATTTTGAGCCTAATTAATCAATGTTTGGACAATTATTACTAAATAAAAACAAAATACTACAATACACTACAGTGCTAGCATATTGATTTGACAAGCCCAGAATTGGACAACTAAACAAACAAGGGCCGTGTTTAGTTGATCCAATTCGGTAGGGGCAAATTCTGCATAGTGCAAGATTCTGTACTGTAACATTTCATTTGTATTTGTAAATTTTTGTCCAAACATTAACTAATTAGACTCAAAAGATTCGTCTTGCAAAGTACAACTAAACTGTGCAATTAGTTTTTGATTTCATCTACATTTAGTACTCCATGCTTGTGCCGGCATTTTGATGTGATGGGAAATCTTTTTTTTTTGCATAGTAGAATTTGAGGAGAAATTTGGGATCTAAACAGGCCCCAGGCCTATAATTGAATTGGGTCAACCGATTGCTTAGACAGAAGCAAATAGAAACCGTATAGGCTCCACCCTTGGCCCGCCGCAAGAACTCGTCTCGCCCGCGGCCGATCTCCTCCGTCCGCTCGCCGCGCCACAACCCGGAGAGGAGACTGCGCTCAGTCGAGCACCACCTGGGCCCCAGCGTCCTCGCGAGTCGCGATCAGCTCCGGTGTCCCCGCGACCGTCGCTGCTGTCCTACTTCGCCACTCGCCACCTTGGCCGGCGACGAGCACCACCAGGACACCAGGTATTCCCTCCCCTTGGTCCTCCCTTCCTGCTTTGCGAAGCCGTGCGCCCAAACCTTAACCTAATTCGTAGGTAAAACCGTGCGCCCGCCCAAACCCTAACATACCATTCGTAATCGGATCTGAATCTAATTACAGGTGTATATACATGTATTATGACTACTAACTTCGATTGCTTTGCAAAAATTATTGGGTGTACATGTGTACACCCATGTCCTTTACTGGGTCCGCCCCTGCTGATTGCTGTGCACGCCATTTTTTCTTGCAGGGAAAGCTCAGGCGAAGAGCAGGGTAGCAGGAAATGGCGGCATTCCTGAGGTCAAAATGTCCATCAGGTATCATTTTGAAGGCCTCTGCCTCAGATTTTGATTTCATAACGAGGACACGGCACGTAGCATCTTCCTTCAGATAATAGGATTGATCCAGTTTATATCAGCTTAGATTTAAGTAACAGGCTTCTTTTTTTTAGATTAAAAACGACCCACGTTCAAATTTTCCAATGTTTTGTGTTTGCCTAGTAACCAACTAGGCTACATAGGCATGGTCGGTGGTCAATTACAATCAGGCCCTGTTGTTTAAATTCTTACGAAATTAGTTCATGTTTCTATTTAGGCGCAGCCAATGCATAGCTATAAGCCCATAACAAACTGTCTGCTCCTTATTAAAGCTTATGCTTTCAAGTTTTGATAGCTAGCTGTGAGGATGTTGTTCTAATTCAAAGTGTTGAATGCTTCTTGATTTATATAGTTGGGCGTACTTTGATGGGAAGCCTGGGAAACAGTTTGTTTGGAGCCGCCAACTCTTCTGTTGAGGCAGTAACAAGACCTTCTCATTGTGATGCTATCAGTCAGGTAAGCTGTTCTTTCTGTGTAGAAACATTATTATGTTGACATTTAACATCTATACTTACTGTTTTGAATAAGCTGCTGGTAAGAAAAATAAATGTTTGAACAATTGCCTGTCTTCCATTTTTCCCATGATATCCACCATTCAGCATGTCATTGACCTTCCTTATACAACTGAAATATTTGAAAATCTATTATTGATACATGACTACATGAGCCTTTTTAGAGTACCTTAATGTGTTGTACCAGCCATGGCAATAAGACTACAATTAGATCCTTTGACACACAGAATTTCTATCACAAACTGTATTCCGTTACAAGGCATTATTCTAGATACTCTTCATTTTTTTATGAAAACTAGCTAACATTCAGGAGTACCTCAAAAAATAAAAAATGATGTGGTTTGAAGCTATGATGAAGATAACATTTGGAATATAACGATCTCTTGTTTGTATATCTCAGCATGGCTGTTTTTGAAGAAGAAAAATGAAATATATATTGACCTCGTACATTTTTTCATTGTTTCACATAACTGTTTGCCTGAAATTCATTTTGCTGTCTTTTAATCCATATATGGTAACTTACACTGACATTCTAGGTTTGATTAATGAATATTTTCTATTTTTCCATTTTCCCCAATAACCATGACAGCCATCATCCAGTGGCTATCATTTAGTTGCTTCATGTAGCAGAATGCTTCAATAGCTTTGGTATTATCTAAGTTTTTTTCTGGTTCCTGAGTTTGCGATTTTGAACACTTGTAGTAGGCTATAAATAGATCCTTAATCAGAGTGAATTCCTATGACAAACTATATTGATTTACAAGGTACTCTTCTTGTGCTTGTTCAGTTTGATGAAAACCAACTTAGACTAAGTATTATTTTTTTTATGAAATAAAAAGAAGGTTCTATGTAACCCTACATCATGAGATAATTGGTGGAATATCGATTTTGTCTTGAAATGATTGCAATTTCAGTGTGGATTCCAAAGGAAAAAACAACTTAGACTAAGTTTTTAAAAAGTTAAAAAAATGAAAAGAAGGTTCTTTGTAACCCTACTATATAGCCATGGTGTGAAGGTAGCTTTGATAGTTGCTGGAATATTAACTTGTCTTGAAATAATCACAAATTTCAGTGTGATTCCAAGGGGAAAAAATGATGACATATGTTGTTATCCCATTTTCAGCAAATCAGAACATTCATCCAGATGAGGACCAACCTCAAGGTCGTGGATAACTCCGGGGCCAAGCGGGTTATGTGCATACAGTCCTTGAGGGGGAAAAAAGGAGCAAGGCTTGGGGACACGATCATTGGGTCTGTCAAGGAGGCCCAGCCTCGTGGCAAGGTCAAGAAAGGAGACGTCGTCTATGGAGTGGTCGTCCGTGCTGCCATGAAGAAAGGACGCAGCGATGGCAGCGAGGTCCAGTTCGACGACAACGCGATAGTCCTCGTGAACAACAAGGGCGAGCTGATCGGCACCCGCGTCTTCGGTCCCGTGCCCCATGAGCTGAGAAAGAAGAATCACCTCAAGATTCTGGCGCTGGCCGAGCACATCGTTTGAGGTGTTGTTGTCCTGGTTCGTAGGTATCTGCCTGTTAGTTCTGCAGAACAAAATGTTTCTGGGAATGTTTTTGTTCTCTGTTTGAATAATGCATTCTGAAATGATAGCATGAACCATTTGAACTGCGTTTGAGTCCTGGCAAAAGTCATATTCTGGACTTGCATTTGACGTTAACAGTAAACAGTATTATTGCCCATTTGGATGGCCAACACGTACCATGATCGATTCTGGAGTAACATTTTTGCTACAAGCTGCTTTCACATGCATGCAGATATTCTCAATAACTATTAGTCAGGTAACTATCAATTAGCCGCTAGTGGATTTAAGCAGGCTTTAGTGACCTTACAAATGAAACAGGTTTTGCACTGCACATGAGCTGTGGTGTATTGGCCTTGCTGTTGATCCTGATCTGAGGGCATTCCTATAATGAAGCAGAGCCAGTGAACCCCGATGCATGCGGCGCCTTGTTTTTCTCCTCGTCGCAAGCTACACCTGACCCAAAAAAACACACAAGAAAGAATTGCATTCCCGAAGGCAAGGAGGTGGTGTCGTTGCGACGATGGAGGCAGCCGACGCGTCGCCGCTGGAGGTCTCGCCACGGGCGGCGGGGAGCTGGCGCCGGACATCGTCGAGGCCGTGGAGCCGGAGCAGTAGCATCGGGCGTAGCGGCAGCAGCAGCGGGGGCAGCGGCAGCATCGAGTACAGGAGCCTCCGCGACGTGCTGGAGGAGGAGGAGCAGTGCGGCGGCGGCGGGTGCGGCGAGCATCAGCACCACCACCACCAGCAGTCGTGGCGCTGGGGCAGCAGCTGGGGCGAGTACTCGTGCCACGACATCCACGACTTCCACGCGTCCAACATCGGCATCCGGAACCAGCTGCTGAAGCACGCGGCGTCGGCGTACCTGCAGTCGGCCGTGGTAAATTGAGTTCCGTCATACAGTCAATCTGCATCATAGAGAAATTGAGTTCCGTCACCTCATCTGAACTCGATATGATGAAATCATTGCCATGGTAAAGGATCCATCTTCCAGGGTTAATTAGGTAAGACTCGAATGCAGTGTGCTGATTGTTAGAAGTTGAAAGTTGTCCCAACCATGGATATTCTCAAAACCATGGCCTCGGCGGCCCATCCGCTTGTGCGGTCTGCCCAATGGAGCCGAAAGAATAGGCTGTATGAACCAACAGGAAAGCAGGAATGAAGTTAAGTGACTATGAATATATGCAGCATGCTGATTAGCTTCAGGATTTTATATATGTACAATGACAATTTCGCCAAACTTGTTACTAAATTATTGGCCAATAGATTGGCTGGTCACTTGCAGCAGATGGTTTCCCCCAACCAAAGTGATTTTATTAAAGGGAGGTTTATCCAAGACAATTTTATGCTTGTGCAACAAACAGCAAGGGTCGTGCATCAACAGAAGCTTCCTCGTTTTCTCCTCAAGTTGGATATTTCAAAGGCTTTTGACTCAGTGTCCTGGCCTTTTCTTCTCGAGGTAATGCAACATCTAGGTTTTGGGCAAATTTGGCGTGATATCATTAGTGGGCTGTTAGGCTCTTCATCAACTCGTGTCCTACTAAATAGAATTCCCGGTGAGGTTATCTTACACCGGCGAGGATTACGACAGGGAGATCCACTTTCTCCAATGATCTTCATTTTAGTATGGATGTGTTTGGCCAAATGGTGTCATTGGCAGCAAGAGATGGTTTGTTGCAGCCACTGTCCTCTAGAGATGGTTTGTTGCAGCCACTGTCCTCTAGAGCTCTCCAACACAGAATATCATTATATGCTGATGATGTGGTCTTATTCCTTCAACCTGAGATAAATGACATTGAAATAATTATGGATATACTTGACCTGTTTGGGGATGCATCTGGCCTGAAGACAAATGTCCAGAAAAGTAGCGCTTATCCTATTTAGTGTGGGGAAGAGGAGATTCAGATAATTCAGCATACCCTTCCATGTGAAGTTTCAGAGTTTCCTTGCCGATATCTTGGTTTGCCTCTCTCTTTAAAGAAGCTCACAAAGGCTCAGACTCAACCTATCATTGATCGGATCGCTGACTAGCTGCCTGGATGGAAAGTTGATCTTTTGAGCCGGGTGAGACGAGCAATACAAGTACAATATGTGATGACTGCCATGCTCATTTATCTGATAATGGCAGTAGACTTACCGCAGTGGGCCATAAAGGCAATAGACAAAATTAGAAGAGGGTTTCTATGGCGAGGAAGGAAAGAGGCAAGAAGAGGACATTGTCTTGTAGCTTGGGGAAAGGTGATGCGCCCTCGAGAGCTTGGAGGGCTAGGCATTTCAGATTTGAAGAACATGGGATGGGCACTTCGAATGCGCTGGCTATGGCTGCACAAAACTGAGCCCCATCGGCCATGGAGCATGTTTCCGATTCAGGTGCCAGAGCAAGTTAAAGCCTTCTTTGAAGTGGCCATAATCACTGAAGTGGGGGATGGTACTCACACACTCTTTTGGGAAGATAGGTGGTGTGACAACCCAGGTGTCAATTTCAAGTTAAGCAGTGGATTAAGTCTAAACCAAACAAGTCACAGAATGATTAAGAGCTTAACACCTGACAGTAGTGGCAGAGGTGGAGTCAAATTCTTGCAAATGAGACCTAACTTAAACTTTTCAAAGGCAGAGATAAAACTCTATTGTTCAAATGTAAATTCTTTTCAAAGTTTTGCATGAGTAGTTTTAATCATGTCTTTTCATGTGCATCGCCTAATCATAAACATATCCTGGTCACATGAAAAGTTGCATGTTGCCTTGGATCAAAAAGTTATATGACATGATAATTTCCGCTTTGCTTAAAAACACTTTTATTAATTGAGTAGAAACATGTGATGTCAACTAAACCTTGCATTCATGTTTAAACAACTCTAATTAAGTTAGTTAGGGTTGATATTTGAAAAATGTGAAGAAAGTGCTTAAAAATATACAAAATCCTAGCTTAAACCTTTCTCATGATCCCTTTGTGCTTACTTTGCAACTTTGCTTTTTATCTGAAATATGAGAGATTTGTCTAAATAAAAGTTGTAGAGCAGGTCATGTTCTCGAAACTTTGTTTCTGCATCATTCTCTGTTTTAGCTTTTAAGTGTTTCATACAGTGGCTCTAAGTTTGAATTCGGTGCTATTTTTTCCTCACTTGGCATTTTGGCTAAGTTCTGAAAAATAGTAATTAAGATCAATTTTTGGTGATCTATTGAAATAATTTTCATGAATAAAAATTGTGCAAACTTGCTTCTATGAATTGGTATGAAGTTTTTACTTTGATATTGAGCTATTAGTTGTGATGTTTGAAAGTGTTTTGCCCACTAATTAATTACCCAAAGTTGCTTGATCAAAACAGTTTTCAAACTCTGAAAAACTGAATCCTGTTTTCAGTTTTATTTTACCCTAGTTTCCCTTTCAAAATCTTTCCAAATTTTGATTCTTTGATGTTAGTGCCTTAAGAAAAGATGGAGATCAATGATGGCGGGACAACTTTTCTTAAAGCTGTTGATCTAGTTGCTTTGCAAAATTTGGAGAAAATGAGAAAGGAAATGGCGCTGTCAGTCTGCTACAGTAAACCACCACCAGCAGCTCGCCTGCCTCTTCGCCACCGATGCTCGCCATCGTGGCTGCCTTCTAGCACTGTCCGCGCGCGTGGCCACGTAACCGTTTGCGTGGAGAGCTCGAGAGGGCACTGGCAAATTGGGAGTTTGCGTCCTCGCCTTTAAAACTTGACGCCGTCAGCCGTCTCTCTTTTTCCCTCTCTGTGTTCCGCCTCCGGCGAAGCTCCAGTCGCCGGCGAAATTCGCAATAGCCGCTCCGCCTCCGCCCAAGTGCTCGCAACCACAGCCTCGCCAGCTCTTTGCGCTCATCTTCGACCCGCTCGCATCGGCTCTTTTCGTCGGAGTCCGTCGCGCGCGCCACTCCCGTCACAGCGGTCTGCCAAGGTCGCCGTGGCGCAGCACGCACGCGGCCAGGCCGCTGCGCCCTACCACGGCGCGGGTGGTGCCAGCCGCGGGTGCTTCGTGTTCACCTGGTGCCGCACAGCCCATCCTTGTTGGCCGCCGCGCCTTGTAGCACCGTCGCCGCCGTGCAGCCGCCCGCTGCGGCCGCCGCTAGTGTGACCGGGCCACCACCGGCTGCACTTGGCCGAGCTACCACTGCCCACGCATGCTGGCATGGCCGCTGCTGCCCCCGCGCACCGCCCTCGCCCTTGCCAGCGACCGTCACGCGAACTCGGCAGCGCTTGAGCATGTCCTCTGCTCCGGTTAATGAAGAAGAAGAGGAAGAAGGACTTCGTGATGAAATAGAAACTTCTTCAGGCTGTTTACTGCAAAGGTGAAGACTAGCATGAATAGTGTCTTGTACTGCGGGTTAGTTTGAGGAAAGTCCGAGGGTCTTTGCAAAACCGCCAGGCCGCGCCTGGGCGGGCCACGTTGGGCCGGCCTGCCATCTCACCGGCGTGCGCCTGGGCCACTCGGCCGCCCAATATGGGCCGAGCTGGGCCACTTCGGGCCCAAAGCCCTTTTTCTTTTTCTTAGTGTTTTATTAATTTCTATAAAAGCACTGATATTTGTTATTTTCATAACTCATTATGGAAGCGAGATAAAATCATAAAATTTTTTGTGCAGCCTCTTCATAATGTGCTCTATGTAGGAAAAATAAGAAATGAGCATTTTAAGTAGTTTTGCTATGCTTCAAAATTACCCCATTTAATTAATAAATGGACCTTCCATAATTTTTATAGGTTAAAATAATTATCCAATGATCATGAAACTCTTTGTGTATCTGTTTTATGATGTAAACAATCTCCACAAAAAGTTTAGGATTAATTGGCAATGCTTAATTTAATCACCTTTTCTATGCTTAATTAATTAATTGATTGATTAAGGTAATTAGAGGTTGATCCTAATATGACTTGGATGTAATTTTAGAGTTGATTGTAGTCTATGAAACACATTCACGCTGTTGTTTCATGGCAAAGTAATTACCATCTTGTTATGATCATAATCAACTTGAGTTGATAAACACTAAAAATGCTTTTTAGTTAATTAAGCACTTCTTTAGTGGATGCATGTATATATGTGATCTTGCTTGCCCTTTTCTATGCAACATCTTGGATAAAAAGGTTAAGCTATAATAGTGCTTTCATGTTAATATCTTGTTAATCCTTATTTAGTATAATCATCTTCTATTAAAAAGCTAATTTTGTTGTTTAAGTGATGCAAGTTTGTAAATAAATGTAAGTTTATATGAAAGTGAATGTACTTACGTCATTTAATGTTCCTTTGCTTACTTATGCTAAGTGAACCATAGCATCCCTGGTGCTCTTTTGTGATGCTCATGTTAATTACCTTTCATAGCTACATGTTTTGCTTAGACCAATCTTATAAATCGCATGTTAGACTTGAGTTGCTTTCTATCTTAACATGAAAAGTTCATGTGATGTTTTAGATAGATAACTTGGTCACTAGTACTTGAGTCAACATGATATGACCTTGCCTTGTCTTGCTCGACTAGTATAATGGGAATTGTGTTGCTTTCTTGTTGAGAATATAATCAACTTGTTAGTTAAATAATTGAAACGCTTTGTGAAGTGTAACCCTAGTTCTGAGTGAAGGAAAGTTGTACTCAAGTTTGTTAATATTGATTGGGTTCATTCATGAACTAGTATGTTATATGCCAAAGTAGTTGTTTTGGTAATTTGGGTCATGTTGTGGTAACCAATTCGCGAGTAAGTCGCTAAGATAGGATGACAGTCGAACCTCTTAACGATTAGTTACCTTAGTTCACCCTTCAGCGTGTTACTTGTCCTTCCTATTTGTAATGTCGCTATTATGTTTGTTTCACTCAAGCATGCGTTGCATCCATGCATATCATCTAAGAATGATGGTCATTGAGATCAACGAAAGGATGTTGAAGCTGAACCAAAAGATGGTGTTTTGGTGACCTTTCCTGATGATGATGGTTGATTGTTCACTGAAGATGGAACCTACTGACTTAGTGTGATGTTAAGTTACCTAGGCAAGCCCGGAGCATTACAAGCCTCCTATCTCTCTTTTAAAATTCACTTGAGTATACCTTTTGTATTGTGCATTAAGTTATAAGAGTTGATTTGAAACTCGTTGCTGCATGACTTACCTTGTCCACAATATATACCTGCAATCTTACTAGTATGTGTAAGTCGTTCTATGCTTAGCTATGCTTATACCAGTAGAAGTTGGGTGATTCCTATCATCCGCGAGATTTAGGTGGCTACTCAGACACGGTTGACTATAATTGTTATAGTGGAAAAGAACCAGATAATAATGGATAACTAGAGACAGAGCGAGATCTAGTGCTATTATGGTTGTTGTTGATGCCGGTTAGGCATGTATTCTTTGATCCCATCTATGTAAATTAAGGACCGCTTCATTGTTGGACCTTGGTTAAGATTGAAGGTACCAAACACATAACAGAGGCCTAAGTTATAGTTAACCGTGAAGCCGATCCTCGTTCGAGCTGAGGTATTGGACCATTAGCATTGCTGGGAGGAGAGCCTGAAGGAAGGGTACTGATCTAAGACCAAGTTTGCTACGAGCTTCGGGCTTTGGGCAATTCATGTGAGGATGCAGGACCATGAGTTTTGCGAAACGGTCCAGGATCACCGCCGAATGGAGTGAATGGTGATCCACACGAGCCAATGAGGGCTCGTATGGGTGCGTGTTTGGGATTGCCCGGCTGGATGTAATCGATTCGAATCACCGTCTCTCCCGGTTAATGAGAAACTTGATCATTGTCCAGCAGTCGTAGTAACTGATAAAACATGATAGTTCTGTTGATCATGATAATGAAATATGGTTACTAATGTGATGCTTATTAATCAAATGATTGTTACAGGATAGATGAAAACCTAGTTACAATTGGCTCCACTGAACTTGAAGCTAAAATTTGAAAGTAAGGATTACTTTAGTAAGCTCTTTTGCAAGTGTTGCTATCCAACTCACATCACCATATATAACTATGTGTATCCTTGGAGTCTTCATTTTTCTCCTGTCGGGTAAATCTTGCTAAGTACAATTGAGTACTCAGGGTTTTATTCCACCTTGTTGCTAGTGAAGTGCTTTGTCTATTGAAGGTGGTTACTAAGTGCCATTAGGCTCGGCTACTCTATATATGCTTCTCATCTATGCTCTTGTTGGAGGATGTCATTTGAGCTAGCAATATGATCCAAACCTTATGTTAATGTAAGCACTTCAAAGTTTTCTTGTTTTATCTAATCAAGTTATAAACTCAGTATTGTAATATTATTTCTACTATAAACTCTGAGTATGTGATATGTATTTACTTAATCAAGTATGATCTTGGTTGTGAAGTTAATTTATTGAGGCCTTTGTGGTACTCGACGGACTACCGGGTTTATATAAGTGACGGTATGCACATGTCAACGTGTTTAACGGGGACAACCATATCTAATCTTGTATAAATTGGGTGGTTCTGTCATAGGTGGCTACATGGACAGCACATTATAGACATTGCCCCTTGTTTGCATGCTTTGGTGGCTAAGAAAACTATCAAGAAACGTATGGTAGCAGAAGCTCTCACTAATCACCTCTGGATTTCGGATGTAAGAGGAGCTTCATCGATTGGAGAACTAGTAGAGTATCTTGATCTTTGGGATCTTCTCATGGACTTCTCTTTACAACCTAAAATAGAGGACGTTCATATATGGCGCCTATCCCCCTTAGGATAGTACTCAGCAAAATCTACATATGAACATCTCTTTCAAGGAGCAATTTTATTTAGACCTTGGGAACGGATTTGGAAGACTTGGGCCTCCGAAAAATGCAAGTTCTTATGGTTAGTCGAACATGATAGGTGTTGGACGGCTAATCGTCTTGCCCGTCGAGGTCTGCGTTGTCCGGAACGTTATCCTTTATGTGATTAGGAGCAAGAGACAATTAACCATCTTCTAGTATCCTGTTCCTTTGCAAGGCAATACTGGTATTCCCTACTATGTCAGGTCAGGCTGCAGCAATTTGCTCCTCAGGCAACTGATATGGTGTTCGATGATTGGTGGGACAGATTGTGGCGTGCTGCTCCGGAACAGCAAAAGAAAGGTCTCAATTCTCTGGCTATTTTAGGTGCTTGGGTTCTTTGGACTCACCGCAATTCTTATGTTTTTTACGGAGTTGCTCCTAGCATTGCAAGGGCTCTTAATGTTAGTAGCGAGGAATGGCATCTTTGGGAGATAGCAGGCGCACGAAGCCTCTCTTCCTTAACTACCCCGGCACTTTTGTCTTAGAATGACCTGGTTGTTGGTTTTATGGTCGTCTTTTCATATTTAGCAGGCGAGAATGTAATCTAAAACTTCAGTTTGGTGTGTGTAGAGTGTGTGTGGGTGTTTGGATCTTGTCTCGTATTTTCTTCTTAATATAATGAAGCGCAGCTCTCCTGTGTTTTCAAGAAAATATATGTACAATGGCACAAAAGATAACATAGGTAAATAATAGGTGACTACTAAAATAAGTGAGGAGTTAATAAATACCAACACAATGCAAAAAGGTACATATGGATAACTACCAAGTTACCTCCCGGTGAGGGTCCGAAATTTTTATGTTCGATGAACCGGACTTCTCCGCTGTTCATTCTTTAGGTGCATCATCCGATCCTAGAGATGGTAGTCCTGATGATTGATTCTCCTTTTTCTTACCATACCATGTCCGCAGTGAGATTGAGTTCTGGTCTTAATTTGAAAGCGAACCGCTCTTCTTTTTCCATTTATGTTGAATCTGATCTCTCTCGCTCTGACATCAATGTGAGCATTGGCGGTGCTCAAAAAGGGTCTCCCAAGGATGACTGACACTTTTGAGTTCGGTTGCATGTCCAGTACCATGAAGTCAACTGGCATAAAGAAATCTCTTATCTTCACTGGAATGTTCTCAGCAATTCCCACTGGGTAGCGGATTGACTGATCGGGCAGTTGTATGCACATTAATGTTGGCTCAAGCGTTGAATAACTGAGATTGTCAAAGACTGCATTGTGCATCACACTGACACTTGCTCCTAGGTCACACAATGCATTGTTGAAGTGTTGATCTCCGATCGAGCAGTCTATAGTGAGACATCCTAGATCCTTCTTCTTTGTAGGTGATATGTTGAGGATGGCCACACTACACTCTTCTGTCAGCTTGATTACCTCAATGGTCGGCAATGGTCTCTTCTTGTTCAAAATGTCTCTGAGGTACTTTGCATAGGTAGGGACCTGTATGGCATCTAGCAGAGGTATATTGATATATAATTTTTGAATGACCTCTATAAACTTATCAAATTGCTCATCCGTTTGGGCTCACTATTTTTGCATGGGAATGGTAAGAAGTTGGTGTTGGGGAAATCTTGTTTTATTTCTTGATCTTGTGACTCTTGTGGAGCAACTTCTTCCACTTCATCATTTTTCTTTTCTTCTGGTACTATTGGTACTACTGGTGTCCTTCCTGTCCCTTTTGGATATGGGGGATCTCGGGTGGACTTGCCACTTCTCGTGGTTATAGCATTTGCTTGCTCATGGTTGGTGGCAAAAGGCAGTGTAGCAGACAATTGTGC
Source organism: Saccharum hybrid cultivar R570 (assembly GCA_038087645.1). NCBI lineage: Eukaryota > Viridiplantae > Streptophyta > Magnoliopsida > Poales > Poaceae > Saccharum > Saccharum hybrid cultivar. The sequence continues at coordinate 4,135,866 of JAQSUU010000449.1, forward strand.
TATTTGTGATTCTATCTGTTTATTATAGCTAAGTTGATCTTTTATGCCAGAAGAAAAACTATCCATTTTAATATTTATATTTTCTAGGACTTTATTATTAACAGCAAGCTTTTTAGCAATATTAGCATTAATCTTAGCTTGTTCTAAAATGAATTCTCTCAAGGATGGTTGTTTGGAGTAAGTACCTAGGTACTTACCTGGGTAGGTAGTCCACTGTTGATTCCATCCTTGCTTCTGTTGATGTGGAGGAGAACTATTGATGACAATATTTTTTGTCTTCTTGAGATTTAAGGAATTCCACTCCTATATATTCTCCATATCTGTTCTAAGCATTGAAGGCACCTTAAATAGCTTGACGATCTCTCTTATAATTGTCTCGCTATTTGAGCCAAGTCAATAGTACGTCCATCTTAGTTGATAGTGCACATAATTCTTCTGGTGCCTCCTCACTCTGATGGCAGTGTTGAATGTTGTCTTGGGGCTAGCTTTGGTTTTCAGCTATCCTTTCCATAAGAACTTCAACTTTTCTAAGAGTGAGTGATAAAAATGATCCTCTAGCAGTTGCATCTAGTTGTTCACGAGTCTTCTGAATTAATCCATGATAAAAACCTTGCATGAGCAACCACTCTTCAATTCCATGATGGAGACAATCTAAAACATATTATTGGAAGCGCTCCCATGCTTCTGGAATGGTTTCTCCCTTCTACTGTTGGAAGGTGGAAATCTTTTCTCTTAAGGCATTGGTTTTGCCTATAAGGAAGAACTTTTCTAGAAAGGCCTTTGAACACTTTGCTCATGTGTTGATGTTATCTTTATTGATATAGAACCATTGCTTCGCTCCCCCCAAGAGTGAGAATGGGAACAAGCGGAGTAGTATGATGTCTTCAGCAACGTCCTTGATGACAATCGTGCTACTAATCTCTAGAAAATCCTAAAGATGAGCACTTGCATCTTCATGTGTCTTTCCACTGAATGGTGTAGCTTGCACCATATTGATGAGGCTTGGCTTGAGCTCAAACTCAAGGTTATTAGTGTTGAGTGTTGGTTCTGTGTGGATGTTCTCAGTGCTTGGAGCAATGAACTCACACAGTGTCTTTTCAGCCATATCTTCAGGAACTGGTGTTAAGCTTCTTCTTGATTTGATTCTGATGAATGGAGTTTGGTGAATCACAACCAACCCTGCAATACCCTGTGTATGATATGAGCAAAGACGAACAAGGGTAAGCCTATAAAAGCAGAGGTATTAGTTATGATTTCATCAATAAGTATGCATTTGATCATTCTCTCTATATAGCCTTTGTTGCCTCTCCCCGGCAACGGCGCCAAAAATGCTTGTTGGTATTTATTAACTTGACACTTGTTTTGATAGTCACTTACTAATTACCTACACCTCTAGCTTATTTCTACCAGGCTGTCATCCCTAGCATTGAAGCTAAAAGTGGTTGTTAGCATTACTTAGCATTACCACTAAGTAGTTATCTTATCATTTCATGTGACTAGAAAGAATATAAAGATATGAATAGAAAGAATCCACAAGTGCACAGATAATTATACCATTGTAGCATTTTACCAGGAGTATTCCAGGTATTGTTATTTATATTTTACCACAAGGAGGAGCTATGGGGTGCTAGAGATGATGAATAAGTATGCATTACTTATGATAGAATCAATCACATAGCATATATTCTAACAGGGGTAAGCCAATAATAAATACATGATAAGTGTAAACATTGATAATATCCAGAGATAGAAATAGACTACTCATTGTTATAGTAAGACTAGACAGGAGATTAGTTAAGAGATTGAATTCTTATGTCATTTCTTATTTACTAAGTCTTTTGTACATCCTAGCACATATACAATCATGTATAGCATAATGACTCTTCATCTATGCATAAGGAAAATTACTGAGGAAAATCAAGAATAGAGCAAGACTTTCTTCGCAACCATGTTCTACTTATTCTACATACGGGGAGTAGACTACAAAGGACTCCACGAGAGTGTCACATCCGCGATCTACCACATGACCCAACATATAGAGTGCATCCATAGGCAAACAATATCTAAGCACCATGCTTACATAATGTCAACCACTTAACTCACTCGAGTACTGAATTAAGTGCTTTGCGATCTCATGCATAAACTCATTATCAATCATGACTATATCAAATATACTACTAGAGCAAACTAGGAACATAATAAATAGAAATATAGTATTAAAATAGAATAAAGTCATAACAAGAGGAAATACAATGGCTATACCAACCTCCAGATGATGATGAATTTAGAATCCTGAGCAGGAGCCCAAACTCTACGAAAACCTTGCTAGCTAGCCTATACTAGAACTTTGAATAACTAATCTAATTCTCTAGTGGAAAAGAGAACCTCTTGATCTTTTGACTCCTTGGCTTAATGGCTTCCCTCTCCAGGGGAGGGGTAGGGCTTGCTTATATAGGCCAGTGGGATGAACCAAAACCGTCAGTTCAAACCGACCTTGATTAACGGCAAAAATACAAACCCTAAGGTGGTGGAGGAACCGACGTAGGAGGCCAAGGCTAACAGGTGGGCCCCTAGGTTGGCTGACCTAGGGGTGGGGTCGGCCGACCTGGCTTAATGCTAGGTGGGCCCCCCTTCGGCAGGTCGCCTTCTTATGTCTTCTAGATCCTTCTCAACTTGGTTTCGTGGTGGAATATGCTTTTTAGCTCGATATTCTTGATATCTTACCTCCTTTTCCTGATAAACCCCTGTAGAAATACAGATTCACCAAAACCTATGGAATTCTATTAGTTTAAACCCTAATTCTATGTTGGAGGTTGATATATGCCCTTTTATGTTTTATTAACAATTTAAAATGAACAATAACTACCGTCAACAACGGCCACGAAAGTGGGCCGGCTGGCCTGCTTCGGAGTCTGTTCGTCCTTCGCCGCCTCGTACGTGTTTTTAAGATCTACACCATTGATTTAAGGTGGTTTATAGTTAGTGCATCCAACGATGGTCGAGGGAGTTGACGCGGATTGATGATGTGGTAGTTCCTTGCCTCCTAATCCACCTTGATTCCTTGCCCCCTACTCCACCTTAGCCTATATATACTAGCCCCTACCCCCTTCCATAGAGCAATCCTAAAACCCTAATTCATATTTTCCTTGTCAGGATCAGAGCCAACTATCAAGAGAAGATTAGTCCTCTATAGGATTTAGTTTTATGATTAGAAATAGTAAGATAGAGAGTGAGAGAAGAGTTTGGAGAAGAGTTTGGAGGTGCCGACCTGTCGGTGCTCTCTCTATGGCTTGTACCTTGGTGAATCCAAGTTCTACTTGAGCTTGCCTTCGAGATTTCTTTGGTAATTAACTTCTAATTCGAGTAAGGATCTTATTTATATTGTTCATCAGGATCATGACTCTTTTGAGTGCTTTATTCTTGTTCTAGAGGGAATAAAGTATTAATCGTAAGTGTAAGCGTGGTGCTTAGACTTGGGTTAATCGTGGATGCACCCTGTATTCTGGAAGGTGGTAGATCGTGTGTGTGACATCAGTTCTATATAGTCTGTACTATATAGCTTCGTTGATCCTTTGTAGTCCAACTCCCGTCTGTAGGCGCAAGTAAGATGTGATTGCGAAGGAAAGCATCCTCTGCTGGTGTCTTTCCCTAGTAATATTCCTAGTTGAATAGTAAAAGACATAGCTTACCTAAGTCAGAACTAGAGAATCTTAGTTATCCTCTCTATGCTCCTGTTTATCCTAACCTTGTTACTACCCTAGTTAAGTTAGACCATAGTTAGTCTTGCACACTTCCCTGTGGATACAATACTTGGAATACTTTTGGGTGAAAGCTACAGCGGTATCCGTACGCTTGCGGATTTATCTATGTGCGTTAATTTATAACAACACTGCACTTCTCCCTTAGTGCCGTGTCTCTCCCTGCGCCCCTTCCTCCCTCACAACGATGCATGTCTGTGCCCCTCTTCTTCCTCCCACCCCTCACTCTCCCTAGCAACAGTGCGATCCGCACCCTCTCTGGCTCTCCCTCCCCACGCCCTCCCTCTCCCCCAGCGCTGCCTCGTATGACCATGCTCCTCTCTTTCCCCCACAACGACGGTGTGGATCTCGGTGGTGTCGTGAGCTCGACGACCTCACGGGCCCAGCGTGACCTCGCAGGCATGGCGTGGCAACGTAGCCTCATGGGTACAGCCCAAATCTGGCTCCCTCTCCTCTCCTACGCTCAGATCCGGGAGGCTCGTGGGCGGTTGTAAGGTCCAAATAGGCTAGAGGGGGGTGAATAGCCTAATTAAAACTTCTACAAGATTTACTTAACCACAAGTGTTAGTACAAAAGGTGGCAAAGCAAAATGCACTAGCTCTAACTAATTAAGCAAGCCATCTACACAAGTCTAGTACAAGGCTATCCACTAAACATAACAATAACTACAAGCTAGAAACAAGGAGTAACGCGAGAGAAGAGCTTTGAGTGATTATACCACCGTGTAGGGATGAGAAGAACTAATCAATCAATCACACAAGAGAAATCCACGGGAAGAGAATGACACAAGAATTTATCCCGAGGTTCACTTGCTTTCCGGCAAGCTACTCCCCGTTGTGGCGATACACCCACTTATCGGTTCGCGAGCTAATCGACTATCAAGAGTTGAGCCCTCGGCGGGCGCCGCACAACCGCACACAAGATGGGGATCCTCCAAGCCACGAGCTTCACTAGAGTATCCAATTTGCGAACTCCCACGGGGATGGATTAAGAACCCCTTACAACACTTGGTGAGGGCTCCAACAATCTTCAATTGTGAGCTCAATCACCTCCGCTGCTCCAAGCCGTCTAACGTGTCGGGAAACACGGAAGAGTAACAAGAAATCCGCAGCAACTCGAAGATCAAGTGCCTCTAGGATGCAACTCTCAAGCAATGCACTTGAATCTCACTCAATCTCACTCAAGATGTGCAACTAAGCAAAGAGATGAGTGGAGGGGTTGTTCTCTAGCTCAAAGGGTGTCTCTAGGTCTCAAAATGTGCAAGAGTTACCCTCAAACCCCGGAAATCTTCTATTTATAGCGAAGGGGTACGCAGCTAGCCGTTATCGGACGACGCAGTGCAAAACGTACTGACCGGACGCTCCGATCAGGGTGACCAGACGCGTCCGGTCACTACAGGACAAGCGTGAACAGTGCGTGCCAGAAGTTACCGTTGCCGTGACCGGACGTGCTCTAGCGTTTGACCGGACGCGCTGCACCTGGCGTCCGGTCGGAGTCTAGTAAGCTCCCACTGCAACCGGACGCGTCCGATCGCACGTGATCGGACGCGCTGCGCGTCCGGTCGACTCTACGACCAGCTCTGCCCCTCTGGGTGCCTGACCGGACGCTCCGGTCCCGTGATGGACCGGACGCGCCGGTTAGAAACCCTAGCACCCGCGTGCCTGACTGCTGTGAAGAACTGACCGGACGCGTTCGGTCAAACCATGACCATGTCCGATGCAGCGTCCGGTCACCACAGTGACCACCGTTCACCTCTGTTTCTTTTCTAACTTCCGGCGCAGTAGAAAATAGGCGTTTCACTTCCCCAAAAAGTGCCGAATCCTGCCTCGCAAGCTCGGCGGGAGGGAGAGAGGAACCCAAACCCCTCTCTACCGCTTAAACTCCACCGCCTTCGCAAATGTGCTAACACCACCATGTGCATGTGTGTTAGCATTTCACAAATATTTTCAAGACGATATGTTAGCTCTCAACTAGATCCTAATGCATATACTCAAGACATTGATCTAGTGGCACTTGATTCCAGAGCTAACCGTGATTGTCCCTCTTGATAGTCGGCTATGTATCCTAAACTCGGTCAATCACTTCTCTACTCATCTTAGACTGGTAAAAGGAAAACCCTATAGTTATACCTTTGCCTTGCGCTCTTAGATCCTTCTCCTTCACTTGATCATCATGTCCATCATTTTATGTGCATCTTCAACATGTTCATCATTTCATGTCCATGCACCATCTCTTTGTGATCTTGTGGCCACCACCTTGCCACACACACCTTCATCACATGTGTTGCTTATGCCTACCTCAAAACACTTAACACATGGCATTAGCAACTTGGTGTCATTAATTACCAAAACCAAACTTGTGCTTTCAGCGGTGCGATGGATCCAGATCAGGGCGAGGCTTCAGTGGCGGCGGTGAAAGGTCCTTGTTTGGTTTTGGTAATTGAGTGACAACCTAGGTGGACTAATGTGTTTAAATATGAGACACAAAGGTGATTAGTCCATAGGTATAGTTGTGTGAGCAGCTCATGCCATGACGGTGAAGATGGCATGGATTTGTTGCAAGGCTCACACATGTGATGAAGAAGCTCATTTCATATGGGATATGACATGGAGTCATATGACTAAGGTGGAGAATATCAAGACAAGACTTGGCTTGATGGACTGGTTGCAAGCGTGAATGACAAGTTAGAGGCTTTGGAGCGATGGACCGTGTGGCGATAAAGCTTGAGCAAGACTTGGTGCTGATGGACAAAGGCAACGATGAAAAGCAAGTGAGGTCAAGATCAATGAACCAATAAGGTCACATGATGATATGAAGTGGATCATATCATTTGTTGATCAAGGTTGGTGCATGTGTTGCATCAACATTAGAGGAGATGGAATGGAATGTGCAAGGCAAAAATATAACCTATAGAGCATTTCATTTCACCGGTCATAGGTGAGTAGAGAAGTTTATGACCGGATTTAGGATAGATGGCTATACTTTCAAGAGGGGTGTTGGTATTTATTAATGCAACACTTGTTTAACTAGTCACCTATTAACTTCCTACACTTCTAGCTTAGCGAACCAGGTTGTCATCCTCAGTGATGGAGCTAGAAATGTTTATTGGTACTACCTAGCATTACTATCAAGTAGATGATCTATTATTTCATGTGACTAAAAGAATATAAAGATAAGAAAGAAATATTATCCACAAGCGCACAAATTAAATATACCATTGTAGCATTTTACCTAGAGTATTACCGGATTATCGATTTATATTTATACCACTGGGAAGGGATAGCTAAGAAATATGATTATCACTTATCATCTAATGCCTAGCACTTGCACATGCGATGGAGAGTTAACCATATAGAATCAATCTACTCAATAACAAGAATAAGTGTCACAAGTCATAAGATAAATATATAATAAATGGTAAACATCCAAGTCATAATAAATAATGATAAATGCACCTAGAGCACTCTAATCTATAGCAATAGCATAGTACTAGGCAGAGTCGAGAAATAAACATTCCTAAGTCATCTTAACTACAAGTCATGGTATACTATGATTTGTGTAATTGCACTTAGCAATCATTGTTAAGACTAATATTATATCTATGTATAAGGAACATTGCCAAGAAGAGAGCCAGGACATAGCAAGACTATTCTCCCGCAACCGAGTTCTACTTGACCTATACACAAGGTGTGGGTTACAAAGGACTCAATAGGATTGTCACGCCCGCGATCTACCACACTTCCCAGCATATAGGGTGCATCCGCAGGTAAATACCATCTAAGCACCACATTTACATGATATCGACCATTCACCCATGAATTCAAAGGATGAACGTTATACGAACATATGCATAAAGATAATACCAATCCAACTATACTAAGCATATAATCAAAGTAGACAATGAACAATATAATTAAGAACATAAATAAGTAGAGCGAAGTCATATCTATAGTATTAAGCAAAATATGTACGACAGAATACAAATAGAGAGATTACAAGGGTTTATCGAGCAACGCTCCTAACAAATCCGGAACCAAGCGAAGCTTGCCTTCTCTCTACTACTAACCTATGTAGCTAAGCTCTAGAATTGAAGGAACTCTAAGGAGACTAGGGTTTCTAGCTCTAATGACTTGAATCAAATGACTTAGTGCTTTCTTCCAGGGGGTTAGGCTTTGTTTATATAGGTCGGTGGGATGAACCATAGCCCTCGGATCAAACCGACTTGAAGCAATGGATAAGATGAAACCTTGGAGGCGGTGGAGAATTGTGAGAGGAGGGCGCTGACAAGTGGGCCTAGGCTAGGTTGGCCGACCTACCTCTATGGCAGGTGGGCCCCACCTTTGTTGACGTGGCTTCTCGTGTTTTGTGAATTCTTCTAGACTTGGTTTCGCTAGAGAATATACTTTTTAACCTGACGTTCATTATATCTCCTCTTTTCCTAATACACCCCTGTAGAAATATAGATTCTACAAAACTGTGGAATTCTGTCAGATAACCCCCTATTCTATGTTGATATTTTATCATATTCATCATTTTCATGTTTGGTTGACGGTTTATTTTTAGAGTTAAGGACCGTCAACAAAGGGCAAACTTATTTGCATATCGGTCATCTAGTGCCACTTGAGTGATCTAACTTTGCATACGTGTTAGGATCGAGTGGTGCAGTGAATTGAGTGACTAATCCTTTGGAAAATGTTTGTGAAAAGCTAACACATGTGCACAAGTTGGTGAATACTTGGTGGTATTGGCACATTTGCAAAGGTGAAGTCAAAAGATGAAGAAAGGAGGCAAAACCAGGCTCGAAGTGCTGCCTGGGTGGCACCGCCACCCCATGTCCGGTGGCACCGCCATGCCTAGGGCAGTGCCAACCTGGCCTCGGCCGAGAATAGCAGAGAAGGGAGTGGCACCACCATGTCCAGTGTGCACCGCCCCTGGGACTACGGTGCACCGCCAGGTGCTGTTCGGTGCCATTGCTGTGTTTTTCCCAAGACTGGCATTTTCGGTGTTGAGCTTAGGGGGTCACCACCATGGGCACGACGCCCTATGTCTGGTGCACCGCCGTATTAATCCAGAAAGGGAGGAAAACGGGCACGGGCACCGCCGGGGGCACTGCCACCCCATGAAAGGTCTTGATGGCTAGAGGGGGGGTGAATAGCCTATTAAAATTTTCTACAAAGACAAGCTAAACAAGTTTATCAATAAAACAAATAGCAAGATGCGAGTTTTGCTTAGCCTACGGGGTGTTTGCAAGCCACCTAACCAATTCACAATTCTAATAAATTTGCACTCAACCGCACAAGTCAAACCGCACAATTTAACTACAACTAAAGCTAGCTAGCTACACAAGCTAAGAGATACACTAACAAGCTAGCAAGGTAACTAAGAAATTAATACAAGAGAGAGTTAGGAGGATATCACCGAGGGGCGAAGTATTGAGCCAACCAATCAATATGATCAAGAGATGAATACCACAATATACAACCACCGGGATCGATCAAACACAATAAGAATGATGACACGAAGATTTATCCCGAGGTTCACGTGCTTGCCGGCACGCTAGTCCCCGTTGTGTCCCTCTTCACCACATGGTTCGGTGGCTAATCGGTCACACACCGAGCCTCTCAAAAGGCACCACAAGAACCTACCAAATGGCAAAAGGTTGCAATGACACGAGCAATATACTAACGTTGCCTTTGGCGCTTCGCCGAGGTAGGCACAAACCCCTCACAATCACCGGAGGTGGCCAAGAACAATCACCAACTCTTGCCAACGCCTCCAAGCTGCTCCAAGCCGTCTAGGTGGCGGCAACCACCAAGAGAAACAAGAATCCCGCAGCAAATCAACCACCAAGTGCCAACTAGATGCTATCTCACAATGCAAATGCACTTGGATCACTCAATCTCACTTCGAATATGCAAAGAAGCAAGAGAGATGAGTGGGAGGGGAGTTGCTTAGCTCAAAGTGCTCACAAGTATGTCAAATGTTCGAGAGAGAGAGCCTTGAGCCGGCCAACGAGTATTTATAGACGTACCCCTTCGAATATAGCCGTTAGAAACTTAAACAGCCGAAATCGGGCTGACCGGACGCGCTGGTCCAACTGACCGGACGCGCCGGTCGCCCAACGGCTAACTCGTGAAGTACTGACCGGACGCGCTGGTCCAAACGACCGGACGCGCTGGTCGCCCAACGGCTAACTGCGAAGCAACGACCGGACGCGCTGGTCCAACTGACCGGACGCGCCGGGAACGACCGGACGCGCTGGTCCCGTGAAGGACCGGACGCGCTGGTCGCCTGAGCAGCGCTCAACGAAATAGTGACCGGACGCGCTGAAGAAAATGACCGGACGCGACAGTGACAGCGTCCGGTTAGAGTCCAGTAAGCTCCCTGAACGACCGGACGCGTCCGATCATCAGTGACCGGACGCGCCTCGCGTCCGATCATCGAACTAAAAACGCGCAGACACTGAACACTGACCGGACGCGTCCGGTCATGCAAGGACCGCGTCCGGTTCAGCGTCCGGTCACCTCTGTGACCTCCGTTCGCCTCCGTTTCTTTTCTGGATTTCCGGCGTAGTGGAAAATAATCGTTTCAACTTCTCGAAAACGCCTGAATCCCGCCTCGCAAGCTCGGCGGGAGGGAGAGAGGAACCCAAACCCTCTCTACCGCTCAAACTCCACTGCCGTCGCAAACGTGCTAACACCACCAAGTGATCTCGTCATGTGTGAGTGTGTTAGCATTTTCACAATCATTTTTCGAGGCGATATTAGTTCTATCCAAATGCATATGATCATGAAATGCACATCTAGAGGCACTTAGGAGTTCAATAGCCGCGTCATTCCCCTCTTTATAGTACGGCTATCTATCCTATAATGTAACCACACCCACTAGGTGTCTTGGTTACTAAAACACAACCCTTAAGCATATACCTTTGCCTTGATCACGTAGGGTTGCGTCCAAATCCAAGTGTGGCCATCATGATCACCATGTCCATCTTGCCACCAACCTTGGAGTGTACTAATCCTCATATGCTACATACAACTTAGGCATGGGATTAGTACTTAGGCATTGTCACTAATTACCAACACCAAACATAGGACTTTCAATCTCCCCCTTGTTGGTAATTGGTGACAAACCTTTCACAAAGATATTATGATAAAATTTTGATTGAACCCATGTCACATTGTCCAAGTATATTACCATGTGTAAGAATTATGGACATGTGATCATGAATTCAAATTGATAGCAATGGCTCCCCCTACATGTATGCTATATGTTTGGATTTTGGAAGCATACATGTTAGATAGGAAAGATTAGGAGCATTGTCTACCAATAGGTGCTAAGTGTTTTAGATTATAGACCTTTGAAGCGTGATACCATCGGAGTAGCGATAAACACCATCTTAGCACCTTGTGTAGTTAGATTCCACTTGGAAAAGCACAAACATAACTAGAAACCTCGTGAGATCAACATTATAAGCAAGGCTCTAGTACCATTTTAAAAAACATGAAGCAAGAAAAATCTAACTACTTCCTATTCATACTAGTACCTCAATGCATCATTCAAATTATACTAGCAAGACACCACACAAGCAAAGTATCGGAGAAAACGAAATGCATAACTATGCATCATACATATGAAGTGCACATGGAAATGCAACATTCATGCTTAAGAGCTTGCTCCCCCTACTTGTGTGCTCAAAATTTTAGTTGATCCCCTTCTTTTATCAATTTTCCCTTTTAGGTTTTCTCCCCTTTTAGAATCTATCTTGTGAACAACATTTTCTCCCCCACAACATTTTCTTCCCCTTTGAGTTCTATCTTTGTGAACAATATTTTCTCCCCCTTTGGCACCAATTGACCACAAGGGGCAAACTTTAGATAGATTATCATATTGAAAAATGGGGTGAGGATCAAGTTTATGATTCAACCTAGATTGCTTGCATAAATAAAATACTTCGGTTTGATCCAAGGGCAAGCTTCTTCACACCTCACTAGAAGGGTTATCATGCACCATGTTGAAGCAAATATTTAGACAAGTTTTCTAGATTAAACACTTAGGATCATAAGCTACTTAAACAAGTTATATGCTACCACTAGATCATACAAGTCATGGAAACAATAGTGGCACCATATAAACTTCAAATTCATTTAATTTTCATGAATGATCCTAGAACATAAGAAATCATGACTAGATGCACTAAACATGTCCTTAGTATAGAATGTATGACATGTCAACCAATTGTACCTTGGGGCTCGAAGGAGAGGCATGTCATATATGGGGTGCATCAACTCATGTTGGAGAAGTCAAGTATGTTCAACTCATTCTTTAGCTTGTGAAATCTCTTCTCATCAAGTGGCTTGGTGAATAGATCGGCTAATTGATCTTCGGTGCCCACACTCTCAATAGCAATGTCACCCTTTTGTTGATGATCTCTAATAAAGTGATGGCAAACATCAATATGCTTTGTTCTTTGATGTTGAATCAGATTGTTAGTTAGCTTCACGGCACTTTCATTGTCACATAGCAATGGCACATTCTTGAAATTGATTCCAAAATCCTTCAATGTTGCCTTCATCCACAAGATTTGTGCACAACAACTACCCGCGGCGATGTATTCGGCTTCGGCGGTAGATAGTGCAATACTATTTTGCTTCTTGGATGACCATGAGACAAGTGATCTTCCCAACAATTGACATGTCCCAGAAGTGCTCTTTCTCTCCACTTTATCACCGGCATAGTCAGAATCCGAATATCCAACTAGCTCAAAACTTGCACCTTTGGGATACCACAATCCAACATCTTGTGTATGCTTTAAGTACCTCAATATTCTCTTTGTTGCCTTCAAATGACTTTCTCTTGGTGAGGCTTGAAATCTTGCACACATACATACACTAAACATCACATCGGGCCTTGATGCCGTCACATAGAGTAGGCTACCAATCATTGATCTATATAGCTTTTGATCCACCATGTTGCCACTCTTGTCACTATCCAAACTTTCACTAGTGCCCATTGGGGTTGTAATACTCTTTGCATCTTCCATTCCAAACTTCTTGAGCATATCTTTGATGTACTTGGTTTGGCTTACAAATGTTCCTTCCTTCATTTGTTTGATTTGAAGTCCAAGAAAGAAACTAAGTTCACCAATCATTGACATTTCAAATTCCTTTGCCATCATTTTCCCAAACTCATCACAATAATCTTGATTGGTTGAACCGAATATGATATCATCAACATATATTTGCAATACAAATAAGTCTTTCCCAATCTTCTTGGTGAATAGTGTTGTATCAACTTTGCCCATGACAAATCCTTTGGATAGCAAGAAGTCCCTCAATCTTTCATACCATGCTCTAGGTGCTTGCTTTAATCCATACAAAGCCTTCCTTAACTTGTATACATGATTGGGTTTCTTGTCATCTTCAAAACTGGGAGGTTGCTTCACATACACCTCCTCTTGAATGTACCCATTGAGAAATGCACTCTTTACATCCATTTGATATAGCTTGATATTGTGAGCACAAGCATAGGCAAGTAAGATCCTAATTGCTTCCAATCTTGCAACCGGGGCATAAGTTTCACCAAAGTCAAGACCCTCTATTTGTGTGTAACCTTGAGCCACTAGTCTTGCTTTGTTCCTTACTACTATCCCATCTTGATCTTGCTTGTTACGAAAGACCCATCTTGTTCCAATGACATTGTGATCCTTAGGCCTTTCAACTAGTTCCCATACTTCATTTCTCTTGAAGTTGTTGAGCTCTTCATGCATTGCATTTACCCAATCCGGATCTCTCAATGCTTTATCAATGTCTTTGGGTTCTTCCATTGACACAAAAGAAGAGTGAGCACAAAATGATATCAATCTTGATCTAGTTTGAACTCCTCTTTGTATGTCACCAATGATGGAATCCAATGGATGGTCTCTTGCAATGTTAGTTGGTTGAAGCACTTGGACTTGATTGCTTGGATGTTGATGTTGATCATGAATTGGAGATGATGAACTAGCCACTTGTTGATCTTGTTGCACTTGAGATGATGTACTAGCTTGATTTTGCATTAGAGAACCACTAGCTTGTGTAATTGGACTTTGGAGCACTTGATCTTTGTTGTCATCCACATCAATTACTTGTTTTGGTCTAATATCACCAATATCCATTTCTTTCATAGCATTACTCAATTGAGTTCCTCTCACATCATCCAAGTTATCTTCTTCATCTTGAGAGCCATTTGTTTCATCAAACTCAACATCATGCACTTCTTCAAGTAAACCACTAGCCAAATTCCAAACTCTATAAGCTTTGCTAGTAGTTGAGTAACCAAGTAGAAATCCTTCATCACATTTCTTCTCAAACTTGCTCAATCTAGTGCCCTTCTTCAAGATGTAGCATTTGCAACCAAATACCCGAAAGTATGCAATGTTGGGCTTTCTTCCATTTAAGATCTCATATGGTGTCTTCTCAAGGAACTTGTGGCAATAGAGACGGTTGCTATAAAAGCAAGCCGTGTTGATTGCTTCGGCCCAAAATGAATGACTCATATTATACTCATTCAACATTGATCTTGCCATATCAATTAAGGTTCTATTCTTCCTTTCAACTAGGCCATTTGATTGAGGTGTATACTTGGCCGAGAATTGATGCTTGATTCCAAGCTCCTCACATAGCTCATCAACTCTTGTGTTTCTAAACTCACTTCCATTGTCACTTCTTACTTTCTTGATTGTGGTCTCAAACTCATTTTGCACTCTCTTGATGAACTTCTTGAATATGTCAAATACATCACTCTTGTCCACAAGAAAGAATACCCATGTGTATCTAGTGAAATCATCCACAATCACAAAACCATACTTGTTGCCACCAATGCTTGTGTATGTAGTTGGCCCAAATAGATCTATGTGCAACAACTCAAATGCCTTGGAAGTACTCATAATGCTCTTCAATGGATGAGTATTGCCTACTTGCTTTCCGGCTTGACATGCACTACATAGCTTATCTTTCTCAAATGTGACATCCTTCAAGCCTCTGACTAAGTCATGCTTCACTAACTTGTTCAATTGCTTCATGCCAACATGACCAAGTCTTCTATGCCATAACTAACCCATACTTGATTTGGTGAGCAAACATGTTGAAAGTTGAGTGTCACTAGCATTGAAATCAACCAAGTATAGATTCTCATATCTAAAACCTTTGAAGATCAAGTTAGAGCCATCAACACTAACTATCTCCACATCATCAACACCAAATATGCACTTGAAACCGAGATCACACAATTGAGCAACCGAGAGAAGATTGAAGTTCAACTTTTCAACTAAGAGCACATTAGAAATGCTATGATCATTTGAGATTGCAATCCTTCCAAGAGCCTTTACATCACCCTTGCTATTGTCACCAAATGTGATGCTATCAATGCCACTATCATTTGATTTGAGAGAGTTGAACATTCTTGAATCACCGGTCATATGTTGAGAGCACCCACTATCAAGCACCCAATGCCTTCCTCCGGCCTTGTAATTAACCTACAAAACAAATTAATGTTTCTTAGGTACCCATACTTGTTTGGGTCCTTGGAGATTAGTCACTAAGCTCTTTGGTACCCAAATGGCCTTCTTCTTTAGGCCCATAATTGGTGTACCAACAAACCTAGCATGCACACCTTTATCACCCTTGGTAAGCACATAACAAGAATCAAAAGGAATATAAGGTACATTAGCATTTTTCTTGTTCTTGTTCATTTTATTACAATTAATCTCTAGATGCCCAACTTGCTTGCATCTATTGCAATAACGACCATTGCCCTTCACAAAGCGAGACTTTGGAGTAGCAAAGGCCGCCTTGCCCTTCTTGGGAGTATAGCCCAATCCCTCTTTGTTAAGAGAGAACCTTTGGCTACCCAAGCATTTTAGCAAGCGGGCATCCCCACCATAGGCGTTGCCTAATGCGCGGGTGAGATCATCCACCTCTCTCTTGAGAGTCTCAACCACAAGTGATGAATCACTAGTAGTAGAGGTAGAGTTGGTTGTGGTGGATGATGATGAGCTACATGAAGCATTAGTAGGACTAACAAATAAAGAATCATCAATAATATCACATGTTAGTCCAATATCACAAGGGACAATCACTTGCTCCTCCTTAGCTTCCTTCATGAACTTCTTCAACTTAAGGTCCTTTTCCTTGATGAGCTCAAGTAGAGTGGAGTGGGCTTCCTTAAGCCTAGTGTGAGCAATTTCAAGATCCTCGTGGTCTTCCTTTAGACACTCACGAGAAGCCTCTAGCTCATCAAAGGATTTTCTAAGAGCTTTGAGCTCTTGTTCAATTCCTTTGCACTCCTTACTCTTTTTGAGAGCAACAAGCTCCTCCATCAAGGCATCATTTTCATTGCTCTTGGCAATGAGCTCTTGTTCCAAGATTTTGTATTTCTTGGTTGTCCTCTTGTAGCCCTTGCTCATTTGATCTATTATGCCTAATAGATCATCCTTGGAGTAGTCCTCATCCTCCTCATCATCACTCCTACAATCATCACTAGCACAAGAATCATCATCACTATCATCATGTTTTACCTTGGTAGGCTTGGCCATAAGGCATGTTGATGTAGTGTCGAAGATGGATGGCTTGTTGGAGAGGGCGATGTTTGCAGTGGCTCGTCAAGTGATCCTCTCATCATCACTAGAGCTTTCATCATCATCACTATCGGAGTTGTCACTATCCCAAGTGACTACATAACCACCACCCTTCTTCTTCTTGTTGAAAGTGAAGCTCTTCTTTGCTTTCTTCTCATTCTCTTTCTTATCCTTCTTGTTCTTCTTGAGCTTCAAGTCCCCATTATGAAATCTCTTATCTTCATAGGGGCAATCCGCCACTATGTGATCGGGGCTATTGCAATTGTAGCAAAGGGTCTTTGCCTTTATAGTGTCTCTCCTTTTTCTTGCCCCATATCATTTCTTCTTTATGAACCTTCCCATCTTGTGCACAAGGAGGGCCATGGTCTCATCATCGAATGGATCATCATCATCACTTTCTACCTTGCTCTTGCCCTTAGAGGATGAAGCCTTGAATGCAATGGGCTTCTCTTGCTTGACCTTGGTCTCCTTCTTCTCTTCTACCTCATCTTCATCATCATTGTATTGGGCATCAGTCATTATATCTCCAAGCACATTGGTTGGTTTGACCTTGTCCAATCCCTCTCTAAAGATCATTCTTCTCAAGGTGGCAAACTTCTTGGGTAAGCACATCAAGAACTTGTGTGAGAAGTCCTTGTCCTCAACCTTCTCCCCAAGCCCCTTGAGATCATTGACAATGACTTGGAGCCTATAGAACATCTCCGGGATGGATTCATCATCCTTCATCTTGAATGTGGAGAACTTGTCCTTGAGCATATATAGTTTGGCACTTTTTACCATTGAAGTACCTTCATATGTTTCTTCAAGCCTTATCCAAAGCTCATTTGCCTTTTCAAGATCTTTGATTTGCTCAAATACTTTATCATCAATGGCACGATAGATTGTGTCAAGTGCCGCCGTATTGCATTGTTTGTTGATGCGGTCATTGGGAGTGAGGTTTTCCTCATCAAGAATGACGTATCCTTCTTTGGTCACATCCCAAACCTTCTCATGTATATTGCCTAGATATTGCTTCATCTTCCTTTTCCAATGATCAAAGGAAGAGACGCCATCAAAGAATGGAGGCTTGCCATTAACATGATTGAACATAACTTGAGTCATCTTACACCGAGGTTGTTAAGCCTTACAAACGGTGACCACGGCTCCGATACCACTTGAAAGGTCTTGATGGCTAGAGGGGGGTGAATAGCCTATTAAAATTTTCTACAAAGACAAACTAAACAAGTTTATCAATTAAACAAATAGCAAGATGCGAGTTTTGCTTAGCCTACGGGGTATTTGCAAGCCACCTAACCAATTCACAATTCTAATAAATTTGCACTCAACCGCACAAGTCAAACCGCACAATTTAACTACAACTAAAGCTAGCTAGCTACACAAGCTAAGAGATACACTAACAAGCTAGCAAGGTAACTAAGAAATTAATACAAGAGAGAGTTAGGAGGATATCACCGAGGGGCGAAGTATTGAGCCAACCAATCAATATGATCAAGAGATGAATACCACAATATACAACCACCGGGATCGATCAAACACAATAAGAATGATGACACGAAGATTTATCCCGAGGTTCACGTGCTTGCCGGCACGCTAGTCCCCGTTGTGTCCCTCTTCACCACGTGGTTCGGTGGCTAATCGGTCACACACCGAGCCTCTCAAAAGGCACCACAAGAACCTACCAAATGGCAAAAGGTTGCAATGACACGAGCAATATACTAACGTTGCCTTTGGCGCTTCGCCGAGGTAGGCACAAACCCCTCACAATCACCGGAGGTGGCCAAGAACAATCACCAACTCTTGCCAATGCCTCCAAGCTGCTCTAAGCCGTCTAGGTGGCGGCAACCACCAAGAGAAACAAGAATCCCGCAGCAAATCAACCACCAAGTGCCAACTAGATGCTATCTCACAATGCAAATGCACTTGAATCACTCAATCTCACTTCGAATATGCAAAGAAGCAAGAGAGATGAGTGGGAGGGGAGTTGCTTAGCTCAAAGTGCTCACAAGTATGTCAAATGTTCGAGAGAGAGAGCCTTGAGCCGGCCAACGAGTATTTATAGACATACCCCTTCGAATATAGCCGTTAGAAACTTAAACAGCCGAAATCGGGCTGACCGGACGCGCTGGTCCAACTGACCGGACGCGCCGGTCGCCCAACGGCTAACTCGTGAAGTACTGACCGGACGCGCTGGTCCAAACGACCGGACGCGCTGGTCGCCCAACGGCTAACTGCGAAGCAACGACCAGACGCGCTGGTCCAACTGACCGGACGCGCCGGGAACGACCGGACGCGCTGGTCCCGTGAAGGACCGGACGCGCTGGTCGCCTGAGCAGCGCTCAACGAAATAGTGACCGGACGCGCTGAAAAAAATGACCGGACGCGACAGTGACAGCGTCCGGTTAGAGTCCAGTAAGCTCCCTGAACGACCGGACGCGTCCGATCATCAGTGACCGGACGCGCCTCGCGTCCGATCATCGAACTAAAAACGCGCAGACACTGAACACTGACCGGACGCGTCCGGTCATGCAAGGACCGCGTCCGGTTCAGCGTCCGGTCACCTCTGTGACCTCCGTTCGCCTCCGTTTCTTTTCCGGATTTCCGGCGTAGTGGAAAATAATCGTTTCAACTTCTCGAAAACGCCTGAATCCCGCCTCGCAAGCTCGGCGGGAGGGAGAGAGGAACCCAAACCCTCTCTACCGCTCAAACTCCACTGCCGTCGCAAACGTGCTAACACCACCAAGTGATCTCGTCATGTGTGAGTGTGTTAGCATTTTCACAATCATTTTTCGAGGCGATATTAGTTCTATCCAAATGCATATGATCATGAAATGCACATCTAGAGGCACTTAGGAGTTCAATAGCCGCGTCATTCCCCTCTTTATAGTACGGCTATCTATCCTATAATGTAACCACACCCACTAGGTGTCTTGGTTACTAAAACACAACCCTTAAGCATATACCTTTGCCTTGATCACGTAGGGTTGCGTCCAAATCCAAGTGTGGCCATCATGATCACCATGTCCATCTTGCCACCAACCTTGGAGTGTACTAATCCTCATATGCTACATACAACTTAGGCATGGGATTAGTACTTAGGCATTGTCACTAATTACCAACACCAAACATAGGACTTTCACCCCAGGGCAGTGGCACCGCCCCTGCCTATCTGGTGCCAGGTCTGCAATGGCTAGTTGAAATAGTCATTGGAATTCGACCGTTGGGAGGCACCACCGTGTTCGATGCCAGGCACCGCTGTGTCCGGTGCCCTCGCAGAAACCAGCAACTTTGCTCTAACTGCTCTATTTGGCTTGCGGGCTATAAATAGAGGTGGAGCTCAGCCTTGGGCTAGTTGCTAAGCACCCATAAGCCTTGGTGGCTTGCGTAGGTGTGCTTGGGAGCCCTCTAACTCACATACACTTTATAGTGATCATCCGATTGAGTGTGAGTGTGATTCTAGCATGATTGCATTGTGAGAGTGCATCGAGTGGCACTAGGTGATCGAGTTGCAAGCCGGTGGTGCTAGTTACTTTTGGAGGTTGCCACCTCCTAGATGGCTTGGTGGTGGACTCCGTTGAAGCACACAAAGAAGATTGTGCGATGCTCTAGAGAAGTGATTGTGAGGGGTATTATGCTCGCCCCGCGGGAGCCGCGAAGAGTAACTCTAGTTGAACGTGTCATTGAGCTACCCTCACTTGTGGATAGGTTCTTGTGGTGCCCAACGTGTGGGCTCAGCGGGTGATGCCAATTAGTCGCCGAACCACCAAGTGAGCGGTCGACACAACGGGGACTAGTGTGTTGGCAAGCACGTGAATCTCGGGATAAAAATCACCATGTCATTATCTTCTTATTGGTTTGTGATCCCCATACATAAGTTTGTATTTACTTTTATATATATTGTACTTGTGTAGTTGCTCTTGTAATTAGTTAGCTTGTGTAGCTTGCTAGTTACCTTCTTGCTTGTGTAGCATAGAAGTAGCTCCCTTGCGTGACTAATTTAGTTTTAGTAACCTTGTTAGTCACATTGCTTAGTTTGTGTAGTTAAGTGTTTTGTGCTCTATAATTTGGCGGATGTAGCCTTATTATTGAGCATTGCTAGGAGCTTTATGCTTTTCTTACTAGATTGTGTAGGAGCTCCCCCGGTTACTTGAGTACTAGTTGCATAGGTTTGTATGACCTTACAAGCTAGAATTGGTTAGATGAGCTCTAGCTAGCCCAACACCTTAGTTGTTTGTTTAGGATCTTTTTAAGGTGCTTGAGAATATAGATAGAGGGGTTTAGTCTTGGCTAGACCGATAGTTTTAATTCCACATTTATCTCGGTTAGCCGACGCGCTTAATTTTAGAAAGGACTATTCATCCCCCTCTAGTCTGTCATCTCGACCCTATAGGCAATGCTCTCTCCTACCTTCAACGATGGCGATGCCCTCTCCTCCTCCCTTCAGCGCCGGATCGGGCACGGACGTGACGGATCTGGCTCGATGGCAGCAAATCAGGCACTGGTGAGGCGAATCTGGCACAGACACTGGTGTGGCAGTGGCGCACACGCGAATCTAGAGGGCGACGGCGGCACATGCCCGGATGGTATTGGCGGGCTCGTCGATGGGCTTAACGGGCCTCATCGATGGTTTGTTGATTTTTTTTGTTTTTTATTGATTAACCGAGGTGGGCATATCAATCGCCTCGGTAGTTCGTGATTTTCTGAGGCCTTTGATTATTGGAGGCGGTTGGGTTGTCCGCCTCCATTAAGATTTTTATAGTAGTGAATCACCTTCAATTCCCTCCAATCATCTCCAATCCTTTTTGGTGTGTGTAAAACGAACAAGGCCTGATGGATCCACTATATATACAAATTAAAAATGATGAAGACACCAATTTATTGTCGGTAATACTCTATAATGAGCGTGGACTCACGTGCCTCGCGCCTGCGCACCCTACCCACGCCTCATGCCTCGCGCCGCGCGCTGCTCTTGCCTCACGTCGTCCGCGCCTCACGCCGCTTAGGCCTCGTGCCTCGCGCTGCGCTTCACCGCACCTCGCGTCTCTTGTTCGGACTCATGCTGCGCACAACCGAGGTTCAACCTCCGTACCGTGGCATCGAGCTCCATGCCGGCGTCAAGCTCCACGTCAACAAGCATCAATTTGGGGGCAGCAAGTAGATGAGCACATGTTGTGACCGTATGTTTCATGCGTTTCAGATATATGTTGCATATGTTTCATCTGGATGTTGCAAAAGTAAATCTGGTGTTGCATATGTTGCAATGACTATACACATATGTTGCAAGTGTATGTTTCAAATGTTTTAGCTGTTTCAAACTTATGTTGCAAGTGTTTTATCTGGACGTTGCATATGTTGCACTGGCTATACACGTATGTTGCATGTGTATGTTTCAAACGTTTCAGCTGTTTTAAACGTATGTTGCAACTATTTTATCTAAATGTTGCATATGTTGCAGTGCCCATACACATATGCTGCAAGCGTACGTTATAAATGTTTCATCTGTTTCTGACGTATGTTACATCGAATACTTTATGGTGCAAGTGTTTCATGAGCAGACGCGACAAGGGGGCACATGCGAAGGTGGTCCCCTCGGGCACAGCATCCCCGCGTGCGCATGGGAAGCGAAGTGGGCGCGACAGCGGCGCGGAGCACAAGGCTATATCCATAGGTGTGGTAACAACACGGAGCACGAAGCTGTATCTATAGGTGGGCAACAGGCACGAAGCACGAGGTGAAGCGGAGCACGAAACTGTATCCATGGGCAGGCAGCAGACGCGGTGTACGAGGCGAAGCATAACACGAAGATATATCCATAGATGCTCTCTGGGTATCACTATTAAAAACGGGCGGGCAGCCAGCATGGGCATTCGGACGGACGCCGTGGCCATACGTCCGGGCGCTCTGTCTGATTCATTGTTGGGTATTGACCATACTACAAAACTATCAAAAGATCATAAACTGTTTATTTTTTTGCCTGGGCATTGAGGTCTATAGTTGCCAGCATCGGCGGCTACAGTAGTATAATCGATGCAAGGATGCTTCAATCTTCTCACTCCTACCTAAGCATCGATTTTAGACAGCGTTACGGCTCCGCTGAGTGCGTATGCATATGACAATCATACGTG
The DNA here is from genome assembly GCA_038087645.1 of Saccharum hybrid cultivar R570. Classification (NCBI taxonomy): domain Eukaryota; kingdom Viridiplantae; phylum Streptophyta; class Magnoliopsida; order Poales; family Poaceae; genus Saccharum; species Saccharum hybrid cultivar. The sequence goes on from JAQSUU010000449.1 coordinate 4,158,362, forward strand.
CACGTTATTTACCAAATTATAAATTTGGAAAATACCAGATGTACTAGAAAAATATTAGAATTTAGAACATTAACCTACACAGCAGCATTTCTTACTTTTTTACCCGAGGGAAAGCAGCCTTGTGTATGCATGCGGTAGAGAGTAGAGTATATGCCGCCAAAAAGAAAGACAAACGGGGAGTTGCTCTACAACAACAACATAGCCTTTTGTCCCAAGTAAGTTGGGGTAGACTAGAGATGAAACCCAAAAAAGACGAGAAAACAGGGAGACACATAAAGGGACAAAAAGAGCACAAGACAAAAAGAGGTCACGGTTCAGGCACGTTGATTGCCAATCTCCAAGCGCTTCTATCCATAGCTAAATCCTTGGGGATATTCCACTCCTTAAGATCTCTCTTAACGGACTCGTCCCAAGTTAGTTTAGGTCGACCTCTACCGCTCTTTACATTATCGGCCCGCTTTAGAACTCCACTACGCACCGGCGCCTCAGGAGGCCTCCGTTGGACATGTCCAAACCATCTCAACCGATGTTGAATCAATTTCTCCTCAATTGGAGCCACCCCAACCCTATCCCGAATATCGTCGTTCCGGACTCTATCCCTCCTTGTGTGCCCACAACACCAACGCAACATACGCATCTCTGCTACACTCAATTGCTGGACATGTCGCCTTTTTGTAGGCCAACACTCAGCACCGTATAACATCGCCAGACGAATCCCCGTCCTATAGAACTTACCTTTCAGCTTCTGAGGCACCCTTTTATCACAGAGGACGCCAAAAGCTTGACGCCATTTCAACCAGCCGACTGAAATTCTATGCCTAACATCTTCATCAATGTCTCCGTCCTTTTGTAGCATCGACCCTAAATACCGAAAAGTATCCTTCTTGGCCACCACTTTCCCATCGAGGCTAACGTCTCCCTCCTCATGCCTAGTCGCGCTGAAATCGCACCCCATGTACTCGGTCTTAGTCCTACTAAGTCTGAACCCTTTCGACTCTAACGTTTGCCTCCATAGTTCTAACTTCCTATTAACCCCTGCCCTACTGTCGTCAACTAGCACCACATCATCAGTAAAGAGCATACACCAAGGGATACCACCTTGTATGTCCCTTGTGACCTCATCCATCACCAAAGCAAATAAATAAGGACTCAAAGCTGATCCCTGATGCAGTCCTATTTTAATTGGAAAGTCACTGGTGTCGCCATCACATGTTCGGACAAACGTCACCACATCCCTGTACATATCCTTGATGAGGGTAACGTACTTAGTTGGGACTTTGTGCTTTTCTAAGGCCCACCACATGACATTTCTCGGTACTTTGTCATATGCCTTCTCGAGGTCAATAAAGACCATGTGCAAGTCATTCTTCTGCTCCCTATATCTCTCCATCAATTGTCGTAATAAGAAAATCGCCTCCATGGTCGACCTACCAGGCATGAACCCAAATTGATTTTGGGTCACATGTGTCACTCTCCTTAGGCGATGCTCGATAACCCTCTCCCAGAGCTTCATCGTATGGCTCATCAATTTAATCCCACGGTAGTTAGTACAACTTTGAACATCTCCCTTGTTCTTGAAGATAGGTACTAATATACTTCTCCATTCTTCAGGCATCTTGTTAGACCGAAAAATAAGGTTAAAAAGCTTAGTTAACCATACTATCGCTTTGGCGCCTAGGTATCTCCACACCTCAATGGGGATACCATCAGGGCCCATCGCTTTACCTCCCTTCATCCTCTTCAAAGCCTCTCTGATCTCTGCCTCCTGAATTCTCCTCACAAAGCTTCTGCTGGTATCGTCAAATGAGTCGTCCAACTCAAGGGTAGGATCCTTATTCTCCCTATTAAACAGCTTGTCGAAGTACTCTCTCCATCTGTCCTTGATCTCCTCATCCTTCACCAGAAGTCGATCTGTCCCATTCTTGATGCATTTTATTTGGTTGATGTCCTTTGTCTTCCTCTCGCGGATTCTAGCCATCCTATAAATGTCCTTCTCCCCTTCCTTTGTGCCTAGTCGCTGATAAAGGCCATCATACGCCTGACCTTTTGCTACACTCACAGCTCGCTTTGCAACCCTCTTCGCTATTTTATAGCTCTCGATGTTGGCTGCACTCTTGTCATGGTGGAGACGCTTGAAACACTCCTTCTTCTCCCTAATAGCCCTTTGCACCTCGTCATTCCACCACCATGTGTCTTTTGCTTCCCGTTTGCCTCCCCTACTCACGCCAAACACTTCCGAAGCCACCTTCCGGACACATGTTGCCATCTTTAGCCACATGTCGTCGGCATCTTCTCCTTCTTCCTAAGGCCCCTCGTCTAGCATCCTCTCCTTAAACGTTTGCGCTGCTTCCCCTCTAAGCTTCCACCACTTCGTTCTCGCAATCTTGGCCCGTTTGTCCCGGTGGACACGTACTCGAAAGCGAAAGTCTGCCACCACAAGCTTATGTTGAGGGACAACACACTCCCCAGGTAACACCTTACAATCAAAGCAAGCACGTCTATCCTCCCTCCTTGCAAGGATAAAGTCGATATGGCTCGAGTGTTGTCCACTACGAAAGGTTACTAGATGAGATTCCCTCTTCCTAAAGAGGGTGTTCGCTATCAACAAGTCATAGGCCAGCGCGAAGATCAAAACATCATCCCCCTCTTGATTCCTACTACCATACCCGAACCCCCCGTGCACCCGCTCGAAACCTACATTAGTCGTACCAACATGGCCGTTGAGGTCTCCTCCTATAAAGAGTTTCTCACCGATAGGCACGGTACTAACCATGCTATCAAGATCTTCCCAAAACTGCCTCTTGGTGCCCTCGCTAAGACCTACCTGAGGGGCATAGGCACTGATCACATTTAGAGCCGAATCTCCAACTACCAGCTTGACTAAGATAATCCGGTCGCCTTGGCTCCTAACATCAACGACTCCATCCTTAAGGCTCCTATCAATCAAGATGCCTACACCATTCCTACCCGACGTTGTCCCCGTGTACCAAAGTTTGAAGTCAGTATCCTCCACCTCCTTCGCCTCTTGGTCCTTCCATTTGGTCTCCTGAACGCATAGAATATTTACACGGCTTCTAATTGTTGCATCGACTAGCTCTCTTAGCTTACCCGTTAGGGACCCTACGTTCCAGCTACCTAGACGAATCCTAGTTGGCTCGGCTAGCTTCCTTACCCTTCGCACCCGTCGAGGAAAGTGCGAAGACCCTTGCTCATTTTTCACTACACCCGGGCGTAGATGTAGCGCGCCACTAAGGTTACGACGACCCGACCCTTGCTCATTTTTCATCGTACCCGGGTCACGATACGACGCGCCATTAAGGGGATGACGACCCGGCCCTTGCCCATTTAACACCACACCCGGGTTCCGATGTAGCGCGTCGCTAAGAGGGTTACGCCCCAACGAATCTCTTGTGGGTTTCAAATCCATGAGAGTGGCTATTTTTTTACTGTTGGTTCGCCAGACCTTAACACATCCTTCTTCTTTACCCGGGCTTGGGACCGGCTATGTTGAGACGACTTAAGAAAGTCTTCCAGTCAACGTAGGCGGAGTTGCTCTGCTCTTAGAAAAGCCCAGCCCAATCTACAGCCCAGTATCGCGCTCCCTAATAAAAACTAGGGAGCAATCTCAACCGTGCAAGCAGCCCCGCGCGCCCCCATCCCGCCGTCCACGCTCCAATCACCCATCATCCCCTTCTCCGTTCTCCCGCCTGCGCCTTCACCGATTCACGCCGGCGCTTGCGAGGCGGCAAAACCCTAGCTAAACCCCCCACAGCCCCCCCCCCCCACGGAAGCAGCCGCCGCCGGCGACAGCAGGTAGGAGCGGCGGCAGGATGAGGAAGAAGGTGGACGAGCGCATCCGCACGCTGATCGAGAATGGCGTGCGGCAGCGGCAGCGCTCCATGTTCGTCATCGTCGGTGACAAGTCGCGCGACCAGATCGTCAACCTCAACTACATGCTTACCAAGTCCCGCGTCAAGTCGCGCCCCTCCGTCCTCTGGTGCTACCGCGACAAGCTCGAGATCAGCAGGTGATGATGATGCCCTTGCGACTGGCCGCGTCTTCCTCCACCGCACGCTTGCTTTACTTAGGGCATGTTGGATACCAGGGCTAATTGCTAGCTAGCTAAAAATTAGCCAAAATAGCTCTAGTGCATCCAAACAGGAGAGCTAATAGGTGGGCTACTTTTTTAGCCAAGTCATCAACTAGTTATTAGCCAACTAGCTAGCCAACCATAGCTAATTTGGGATAATTTTTAGCCCCAACTAGTAATTAGCAATGTGTATCCAAACAGACCCTTAACCTGCTGCTCGGTTGGTGAATGAATTGGCTGAGACGACACGGCTTGCGTTGTGCAGTGCTGTATTTACTTACTTCCCTACTTGTCCTCCATTTCATCCTGTACCGTAGCCACAAGAAGAAGCGCGGCAAGCAGATCAAGAAGCTCATGCAGCGGGGTCTCCTGGACCCTGAGAAGGCTGACCCGTTCTCCCTCTTCATGGAGACCTCAGACATTACGTACTGCCTCTACAGAGACTCTGAGCGGGTCCTTGGTAACACATTCGGCATGTGCATACTGCAGGTTCTGCCTGAAGCTTCTCTTCTGTTACATTTGGTTGAGGCTGCCATCCTCGGCTTCCTTGTTGCTGAATTTTCTTTGTCATTATTATGATGCTTCAGGACTTTGAGGCGCTGACGCCTAACCTTCTTGCACGGACCATTGAGACAGTTGAGGGTGGTGGTTTGATAATCCTGCTGCTCCGCTCACTGTCCTCGCTCACGAGCTTCTATACAATGGTCATGGTGAGTTTCGTTTATCCTCTCTTCATTTCACTTCTCTTTCACCCATACACACTCAATTAAGTAAGGAACTCGATAGTTTTGATAGTTTTTTTTGGGTTACACATGTTGTCTATTAAGAATGAAGAATCTCTATACCACCTGCCCCATGCCCCATTGGTGCTGAATTAGATTTTTGAGTTTGGTTCTTTCTGTGCCAACAGGATGTCCATGAAAGGTTTCGAACAGAGTCTCATACTCAAGCGGCCGCAAGGTTCAATGAGAGGTTCTTGCTGTCTATAGCATCATGCAAAGCATGTGTTGTGATGGACGATGAACTTAACATTTTGCCGATATCATCTCACATGAAATTCATACAACCAGTTACAAACAATGAGGTATGGATGCTTAATTCCATTTCCTTTATTGGTATGTTAAGCATTCCTTTTTTTTTTGTCCTAATAGGACTTATTCTCTTTTATCCTATGAGGAATGGCTTTGCTGAGTTTTCCATGTTCTGGTGAATCTCTTGGAGATTTTGTTCCTGTAATTCATATCATTTGATTCCTCTGCAATTTGCATATTTTATCATGTGCCTAGGATTCTGAGGGATTGTCGAAACGGGAGAGGGAGTTGAAAGACCTCAAGGATCAATTTCGTGAAGACTTTCCCGTTGGTCCTTTAATTGGAAAGTGCTGCACAATGGATCAGGTGCAGTTCGATGCTAATTCCATCAATATTTTCAAAAAAAAAGATTTCTGTGCCATATGTTGAAACTTAAATTCACTTGCAGGGTAAAGCTGTCATCAACTTTCTTGACTCTATTTTGGATAAGTCCCTGAGGAGTACGGTTGCTTTGCTTGCTGCTCGTGGACGTGGTAAATCAGCAGCTCTTGGTCTTGCCATTGCTGGAGCCGTAGCAGCTGGGTAAAGCTCAACCCAATGGAAGTCAATATTTAGTCGAATGTGCTAGTCTTCTTAGTGTTAATTGTTTGATTTCTTAGGTATTCAAATATATTTGTCACTGCTCCAAGTCCAGAGAACTTAAAAACTCTGTTTGACTTTGTGTGCAAGGGAATAAATGCATTGGAGTACAAGGTGCTTTTCTGCTATTTGGGTTTGTTGTTAAAGTGTAGCTGTCTTCTTTACATGTGCTTTTAAATTTTTAATCCATCTTCTTTCCTCTTTCAGGAGCATTTGCATTATGATGTGGTGAAGAGTGCCGATCCAGAACTTAAGAAAGCAACAATTCAAATAAATGTCTATAAGCAGCATCGTCAGACAATCCAGGTAATTACTTGATTGCTTGCCAAGTCTACCATTTGTGTTTGATAGTCCTATCCAAAGCACCCAGGATGATGCTCCATCCGGAAGCTCACTTCGCAGATAAGTTGGAAACCGACTTCAAGCCTTCCCAGTGAAATTTAGGGGCTGGTTCCCATTTTGGAGGGTTTAAATTTTATTACTTAGCCTCAAGTTTCCACAAGGAGGGCAAACATTAATTACTTCTCAAGATGTTGTAAAATAATAACTTGTTTAGATGCTGTTTAAGCAAGTGCAACGCACATTTTTAACTATTGTGATGATGATCTTTATGGACCATAGTAGTGGTGTTTCTGTTATTAATTGTTAGAGAGAGGCAGAAGGCAGTTCAAGATTAAGCCTATGCAGTTGATCGGATGGTTAGGTGTGAACATACACTGAGATTGTTGGGTGTAGAATAGAAAGTAAATCAATTCAATTTTAATTACTTAAGATATATATTTTATGGTTACCTGCTGCCTGGTTGAGATTATGGTTGACTATGCTATCTGCTTTATTCGTTTGACAATCAATAACGTAAAAATGCTTGTATCGTCTTATTATCTTTGCATCTCATATGAATGTGGACTCTACAGTGCTAACTTGAACAATTGATCACTAATTCGTTATGAATCTAGAAATATGTATCCTATCATTGAATAATGTAAATGGCGAAAGAATAGATTTATGTAAATCAAAATACTGGTAACACGGTGGTTGCACACCAAGTAGTAGTAACAGCCAGCCGGGGTTCAAATCCTGGCTTGCACAAAAAAAAAAAAACCCCTTGCTGTGCCTCCCCTAAAAAATAGTGGCTGGGTGCCGGCCTGTGGTAATGGCACAGTCCTACCTGGGGGTAGTGGCAGTGGTCGCCAGCCCAGGTTACGGTGCGGCCCTATAGGGTGAGGCCAGGGTTCGAGGGTTTTCTTGGCCGGTTTGGCTGAGGTTTCTTAGTGCAAGTCGCAAAGGGGCGGTCTTTCCCCACTGATCGAGGTTTTTTTTATTGTGCAATGTAAATTATATTTTATTTCATCCCAATGGAAAAATTCATCATCCTTGCAAAGCTTATATTTCTCCATCTTCTTTGAATATATGTACTTACGAAGAAAACTGCTTTGCAACTACTCACCTTGCTTAATATGAGTTTACCTGGCTCTTAAGAGTTGCTAATGTCTGCAGTATCTGAGACCACATGATCATGGAAAGCTTTCTCAAGTTGAACTCCTTGTTATTGATGAAGCTGCTGCTATTCCATTGCCAATTGTTAAGTCCATGCTTGGTCCATACCTTGTTTTCCTGTCTTCCACTGTCAATGGGTATGTTTTCAGTTACTTTATATGGTATCATAATTCAGTCATGGATGTAATTGACCATGATGATTTTCTGTTGTAGGTATGAAGGTACAGGTCGATCATTGTCTCTGAAGCTTCTCCAGCAACTAGAATCCCAAAGCCAGCCATCTGCTCAATCTAATGGATCTAATTCCAGTAAGAGTCGTTTTAAGTTTTCAATTTTAGTGTACTACTTTTTGGAAGAAATCTCCATGTTTCTTGTTTTGCATTTATAGTCTACTTTGTTTTGTCATGTAGGTAGGCTCTTTAAGAAAATTGAATTGGACGAATCTATTAGATATGCCTCTGGTGACCCTATTGAGACCTGGCTTAATGACTTACTTTGTTTGGACCTTGCAAACTCCATTCCAAATATCAGCAGGTGAGCATTATCCAAATACCTACTTTTTTGCTGTCCAAATTTGCAGTATTTCAAACAAAGAATTATGGTTTCTTCTTAGGCTACCTCACCCAAAAGAATGTGATCTGTATTATGTCAACCGGGACACACTTTTCTCATATCACAAGGAGAGTGAGATATTTTTACAGGTACAGATCAACAACATTCCTTGCATGTTCTGTTCATATATTTGAAAATTAGGCCGCTAATATTAAAACCATTATATAAATTGAAGGAGAATGTATTTCATCTTCCTAAATGGATACTGGTCTCATTAATATTTTCAGCGGATGATGGCACTTTATGTTGCTTCCCACTACAAAAATTCGCCTCATGACTTGCAATTAATGGCGGATGCACCAGCACATCATTTGTTTGTATTGCTTGGTATATGGACTGACCCTCTTGCCATTATAGATGTTCAATCTGATACTATAATTGTGCAGTACTTACTTGTGCTTCCATGTTTGATAGGCCCTGTTGATGAGTCCAAAAACCAGCTCCCTGATATCCTGTGTGTAATCCAGGTTCTGATAACTTTCTTGAATTAATTCCTTTGGATGTTATTTTGAAATTTGCTCCTGGTTCTTCTCATTGTTGTCTTAGAGAATCAGCACTGGTTGCATCGATTCATTGCCACCGTACAGACATGGTATAAAAAGTTACTCTAGGGCAATCACTCCACAAGTAGTCCCCACAACAAGATTAAGCAAGTAAAGAAAATAGTGCAACATATCTTCAAGTAGCCCTATGGACAAGCCTTGGCAACCAAAATAAAATATTCAATGCGCTTGCACCGACTCATGAACAAGAGCTGGTTCTTCTCTCGCCTTTTCATGCATCGTATACTATAGTAGTTTTATTCGGTATGGTTCGCTTCCACGTCAGCTCAAGGCTTGCTTTTCACTGCCACTGGCGAAGCCTTTAGGTTCTTCAATTGTACAGCACCAGGTCACATGAACCATTGCCACATTTATGCATAATATTTCTCCTAACATAGACACCAAGTGCACCAGTACTTAGTTTTTTTATTAAAGTTATATGTCATTGACCTAATTGACTTTTGTTTGAGTTAATTCTTTTTGTGTCACCATGAGAACTAGCATTCTTAGCTATTGGCTTCAGTCTAAGATATTCTAATCAAGCACCAAAGCCACTAACAAGTTTCATATTCCACCATGATCTACACTGTTCAGTTTGATATTGTTCTTGAGATTAGATTTGTCTGTGGCCTATTTTAAGGTTATTTCATACTATATGTGTCATGTAGTACAGAAATATTATACATGTAAGATGTAAGATTTTAATTTGTATTTTCAGGTTTGTTTGGAAGGACAAATATCTCGAAAGTCAGCTATGAAAAGCCTAAGTGAGGGTCGTTCACCTTCCGGTGATCAAATACCATGGAAATTTTGTGAACAGTTCCAAGACAATGTATTTCCAAGTCTCTCAGGAGCTCGTATAGTGCGAATTGCTGTCCATCCTAGCGCCTTGAGGGTACATTCTTTTTACATTTATGTGACTTGGTTTACGTATGTTGACATCATCCTATATATCATTCTATGTTCTTTGCCTAATGTAGCTTGGGTATGGTTCAGCTGCTGTGGACCTTCTAACAAGGTACTCTTCTTTACACAGCTTCAGTTTGTATCCTTATGGCATATACATATAGTGATTATTACTGGTGCTTTGCTTCTGATTCTAAATTTTACTCTTCTTTACACTGCTTTACTTTGCACCTGATATATAGGATTATTGGTGCTTCACTTTTTTGATTCTAAAGCAAACACAACCCTTGCAGTCTTAACCATCGATGTGATATTAAACCCCCCTGATTTCCTGTATTAAATGTTTTCCAACCATAGTGGCACTTGTTCACCCATGTGCAACTTTTGTACAGAAGTATTTCTTGGAAATATATTCATAATTTATCTTTTATCCGTCACATTGTCTGAAAAAGACTGATAACTGAACTACCTAATTCAAATATAGCTGTTTTTATTTTATTTGACCGTGACCTTTTTTTTAAAAAAATGAAGGTACTATGAAGGGCAAATGATAAAACTTGATGATGATGAGGAGGAAACAGAAGAGCCTGAAGTGAACATTACTGAAGCTGCAGAGAAGGTTCGAATGGAAAGCTGTTTGTACTCAATATTACGCTCAAATGTTTTCATTCTTATATTACAGAAATTGAAAATAGCTGGAGCTAAGCTTACAAAGGAATTCAGATATATTTCCCATACCTTCTATTACTATTGCTAATTTATTTTTAACTTTTGCAAACCGTACGGCACTAACTAGGGAAAATTATATTGTTATATCCACTACTATTACAGCTAAAATATTTGGTAGAAAAATAAAACATGTTTTCATTTGTTTTCTACTGTATAATATGGAGTATACGATTGTTTACCAGGTGGTCCAGGCATATAGCTATCAATACAGCCTTTTCTATGTAGGATATATTTGGTTGTATCAGTCGCATTCCTTTACTTTGTCCATTTTTATGCAAGTTTCATCCTCAATTTTGAGTTAAACAATGCACTTGTTGAATGGTCTCAATTATTTTGAATTTTTTGTATTTTGCCTCATGAAAGTTATGAATAGTGAATTTGTTATATGTGCTTCCTTTGGATATTTAGCATTACATATGCCCTTCTGTTTGATTGTATTACCAACTATAACATTATTATTATTCTATTGCTGGCAAATAAAGGTGGTATAACAACTTTTAACTTGGTATATGTTGTTTCAGGCTTCACTGCTAGAAGAGAACATAAAACCTAGAGCAAATCTTCCGCCACTCCTTGTTCATCTTCGTAATCGTCGACATGAGAAGCTCCATTATCTTGGTGTATCTTTTGGACTAACGCAAGAGCTTTTCCGCTTTTGGCGGAAGCACAACTTCTATCCGTTCTATGTTGGCCAGATTCCAGTAATGATATCTAACCAGACTTGCCATAATAGATTGACAGGACTTAGTGTTTCGCCTTCTGTTGTGCTTATTGCTATATCTTTTTTTTTCCAGAGTGCTGTTACTGGTGAGCATACTTGTATGGTGTTGAGGCCCTTAAATAGTGATGACATTGAAGTCAGTGAGTCAAACAAATGTGGATTTTTTGATCCGTTTTATCAAGGTACTAATTTTTCGCGTTTTGTTCAATCGCATTTACATTTCTAGCTGAAGCTGCTTAGTGTGCTTTACCTCAAGTTCAGTAAAAAAAAGGGTTTTAATCTTCCTAATCTTAGATGAATAGATGGTGTTTTGTTTTTCTTACATCATTCTTTTGCGTAAAAGGCTTATTTTTGGTGCTCTAGTTAAATTTGAAAGCTATGATCAGATTTCAGACAAAGATTCAGGCGGCTTTTGGGAACTTCTTTCCGGCATCTCAATTTTAAGCTTGCAATGAGGTATGAACTTTCAAATTACGTTAGTGCAGTAAATTTTCTGCATTCTAATTTTTTGTTTTGTATATTTTCTAGTGTCTTGGCTTCGAAGATTGATTACTCAAACCATGAGCCTTCAGACTACGATAATAATAGCACCTCAAAGTTATTGGGAGACATGTTATCACCACATGACATGAAACGGCTAGAAGCATATTCGAACAATTTAGTCGATTATCATCTGGTAAGAAACACAATTATCCAATCCAGAAGATAAGGTGTATGTAGTTTTGATGCATTTGCAGAGTATATTTTTATGCTGTGCTGTGAAAATAACTGTCTTTTCATCTAAAACATTACTCCATATTTCAATGTGTTTGGTATTCCAGATTCTGGACCTTGTACCCATCCTTGCACACCAGTATTTTTCGGAGAGGCTTCCAGTGTCATTGCATGGTGCCCAAGCAGCTGTTTTGTTCTGTATGGGTCTGCAGGACAAAGACATAGGCACTGTAAAAGTGAGCTCATGATCTAAACCAAGTCCAAAGTACTTGGCATTCTCATCAAGATTTCTCACAGCTGTTCTCTAATTTATATAAATCACAGGAAGAACTCGGGATAGAAAGGGAACAGGTTCTATCAAACTTCATCAAGACAATGAAGAAGTTGTATGGTTACCTTCATAACATTGCAGGAAAAGAAATTGAAGCAACCTTACCTCGACTGAAAGAGGTAAGAAAATATATTTAGTTTCTTTCTGTAAATTTCAATTCATAAAACATTGCATGCTAGCTAGTGCTTTACTGTAGTCGCATGAAATTTGTATGACCATACTCTGGAACACCTTTTTTCCTTTTGTTTTTTCGCAAGCTTCGTGCTTTGACTTGCTCATACTATGTTGCTATACCCAGATTGAAATGCCCCCTCTTAGCAAATCAATGGATGACGACCTTGCAGAAGCAGCCAAGGAAGTTGAGGTGAGAATTCAAACAGCCATCAATAAATACTTATAATTCTGAGCTTGGTACTAAGTAACAAGGATGATCAAAGAATTCCATGTACCTTTAGGGTCCTAATTAGATGCAAATACTTAGTTACTAGATTCTTTTCTTTCCTTCTTCAAGAACCCAGTGAAGAGCCTGTTCAACCTTCTTGTGCACAAAATCGAATTCTAGCTTCAGTATAGCTACAATTGTGTATATGGTTTTGATCTGCTCCATCTCATATAAAGAGGCATTCGTGTCAGCTAGGTTATTTGGCTGGTCTATAGACATTGATTTCATGAAACCAAGCACAGGTTTTACCCGTTATTGACACTTCTGTCAATGCCGTATGGACAAAATCTCAGGAGCAGAGAAGAGCCGCAAATGAAGCTCCTGTGGACCCAAAGATTCTGCAGATGTATGCAATTGGTGACGACAATGAGATCGAGAAGGCCCTGCAGAACACCAAGGTGTCTGCAAGTGGCATCATCAGTGTGAAGTCCAACAAAACAAAGGCAGACAAGAAAGAGAAGCACAAGGAATCAGGCAAATCGAAAAGGAAAGGAGCAGACGGTGGCAGATCCGAGTCGAAAAAGAAGAGGTCTTAAGCTATCCCTTGAATTTGTATCTGTCACACATTTGACTCCCTGTGTCCTGGAGCTCTGGTCCAGCGACGAATACCATCGTCAGAAATCGCGAGGACGCTTTTTATATTATATCTGATCAAAGGAAAGGAGACACCCAGTTGAGGTTGGTTGAACGACGTGGCTAGTTTTGGGTTTGCACTTCTGACGAAGTTCCAATGACTGATCGCTGTCCACAAATTTTGATGTAACATTTCTTCAATAGAATATACTCCTAGTTTTTGCTGTATGCTGACTATCATGCAGTTCATTTTTGTTGGAGAAAAGAAGCAACTTACTACTTCCTAGTTTAACCAACTGCTGATGTTCCTAACCTGTGCCTGGGACCTATGGTGAGGTTTGAGGAAGAAGAGTGGCGTGTGTGTGTGTTGCCATCGTATGTCGCTGTCGTTGGTAAGCAGCAACAACAATGCAACACCGAAGACTTAAATTCGATCCATAATTCGTGATGCTAGAGCAACACGTCGATCGAGCGACCGCTTGACTTGATGGCACACAGGCTGCAATGTTTCTGTCCGTCAACACGCACCATCGTTTCCCTTTTGCACCAATAACCACAGACCCTAAAGGCCTCAAATCAAAACCACTGCACCAACAGTTCCTGGGTCGTTCTGATAGGTGATAGCCGAACTGCTGATCTATTTGAATTTGAGCTCGCTTGCAAGGATGTATTAGCTGTATTGTTTACATGATTACATCAGATTCGTGCATCGCGTGAGATAGCACGCGTGTCTGGGGTTTGGCTCCGCAGATGCCAATCGCCCAGAGCCCCAGAGTTGACATCACCAAATTGAAGCAAGGATAGCAAATGTTGTTACGAGCACAATGCACCCATGCAGACCCACACAGGCCACAGTATACCACAATCCCACATGACCACATACACATACATCTGGAAATGCCAACTTCTGGATACCGCTCTCTCCGTTCCTCCGTTCCAAATTATAAAACGTTTTTCTATTTTCTACTCTAGATACATTTGCTTTCACTATATATTTAGATATAGTATATATATATATATATATATATATCTAAGTGCATAGCAAAACTTATGTATGTAGGAAAGACAAAACATATTATAATTTGGAATAGAGGGAGCAGCAGACAACAATTTGCAAGCCTTATTAAAGACAGAAACCAGATGTGGCTGGCTATAAGTTCCAACCGAACATAACTGTTTTTGGAGGACTCATATGTCATAATATATATTTAAGACATATTACATAGATTTGGAATTTCAATCCCAAGAAACAGTGTCAGTGTTGACATAAGAATTAAATTAACGAAGTGACTCGGACATAGTGCTGTCCCTAGTTCCAATCCCTAGGTGCTCAGGAGTCGCCGTATGACTCTTTGAAGAGGGACCAACCAACGGTGATACACAATGTACAGAACAACATTCCACATCTCTCATAACTTAAGGTGGACATATTAGGGTCAAAAACAACAGATTTTGTAATTACTTCACCACCATAAAATAGTCTCCACTTCAACTTTGAGTTCTCCAATAAATTCCACAGAAACAACCTGTCTTGTAAGCTCAATCACACCAGCATCATTGATAGGCATTCTTGCACCTCTGGAATCTAGAAGAGAGATCTCCATTTCAGGGATACTGGCCGTGCAGGTAGAGATTCGTCCAGGGACATCTTCTGGCCATGATCCATCAATAACTTCAACGCTTATAGTAGCCTCAACTGTTTGGAGTAGTACTGCAAATGTGAACTCAAGTTCGCAACGTTTGCCACATAAGTATCTTGTATTTATGGGAGGAGGATGCCCAATATGACTGACAGAATGATGTGTTTTTAAGACATTAAAGACAAGCACTTTATCTTCGGACTCATCTTCACCCTTTGCTTTCAGTTGAACTTCAAACGAAACCGGATCAAGTATCACAACTGCATGAGATGGGCCTGTTAACAACAAAAGCGGATCCTGCAAGCATCACCATTAATTAATCAATCACTCTTCCTCTATCAACAATAACACAAACTAATCCCTAGGGTACATGCAGGGGTGAAGCTATGTGTATTTACCGGGGTCAGCCAACCCGTATAAATTTTGGCAAATCCTATATAGGTTCACTATTTGCTAGTACATTTTTGTTTGATGATCAATGGAGCTGACCCCCTCTTGTCCAAAAAAAAAAAATGGAGCTGACCCCTGTGATTTTCATGCCTGGCTTCGCCCTTGGGTACATGTATATAAACAAACCCTTACCAAGGAAAATACTAGAAAGTAATCAGTCACATTTTGATTTAATAATGGTCTACTAACTCTTTTTTCAAAAATACTAGCAAGAAGTGTCTGATTTGTTCCAACACTAACTAAATGGCCTGTTCATTGCAATAGCATAACAAATCAAAGAATTACATGGTACCTCTTCAGTTATGGTTAGGCAGTATCCCTGGCGCGGTGGAAAATAAGGTTACGTCTAGGATCCATAGAGTCCCTGACAGCGATCAAGCCATATACGTGCAGTGGCCAGTGGATGCCTTCTTCCTCTTTGAGCTCGGAACCTTAACAGAAAATATGTGCACTCCTTCCTCCACGGTGGCAGATTTTGGGATGGGTCCAAACGTATAGCGCATGGGTGGCACAACCGCTAAAATAAGGATTCCATTAATTAATATACAGAAGGTGAATTAAATCTCACTTATGCTTTTAGATTTGCTGTCTTACAAATGTACACATACAAGAGATAACAATATTTTGTAACCTAAGGAAAAACAAATAAAATTTGTTGTGAACACAGAAACGACATTTTTTTATAACTTACTTGTGTCCTCGAAGGAACCTGAACACTTGTCATAACATCTTTTCCAGTGGCAACGATAACTGACGATTTCCTTATCCTCTTCACTCTTCTCGTCACTGGCCTTACTAATCGTAGGCTTCTTCATCATGCTCCCCTTACCATCACATCCTAGCATCGTCGCCATCGTCTAGTAGAAAGCAATCGGATCCAACCTGATTTTGAAACCTGGCCAACACAAGAGATTGTATTTGGGTTTAGATTTAGAATAGGAAGAGACGGCCGCCGCGTCTACGTCCTGAACTCGTGATGCCTGATCGGATTTAGATTTAGAATAGGAAGAGACGGAGAGGCAAACGAGCAGACGAGTCGATCCATATTCCATTAATTGATCAGGCCTAACTAGCTTCTCTTCGTGCTCCGTTCTGGGCTGCTGGCTGGTAACCGACGCGACGAGGCCCATCAAGTGGAGCGGAGCCCACCAGGCCAGAAGCGCAGGCCGGCAGGCGCCAAAGCAGACTTGCCTGTTGGCTGTTGCGTGTATTAACGTGTCACGTAGAGAAAATTGTAATTATAGGACACCAAACAATGCGCTTTGCAATTATAGGACTCCAAACATCGTCTTCGTAAAAATGACCCTCAAAACATTGACTTCTTATTTTCCATGACATTTAGTCTATTTCATCTCCTTTTAATTCCTAATACATGTATTTATCTCCTAATGTGACCTTTTTGCCCTTCTGCCCTTTACGCATCTTAGATCGACGTGCCCGGTCCTTCGTCTCCCTCCCGAAGCCCAAACCTCCTACGCCGCCGTGGCGGTCCGTGGCGGCACACTAGAGCTGAGCGCGTCGCTGGTGATTAGCCTGAGCACGGGCGTGTCGCTCTTCCTGGTCCGCTTCGTCTTCTTCAATTTCCGGCGGGAGAACGTGGCGAAGCAGGTGCCCACGCAGAACGGCAAGGCGCACTTCGACGCCGGCGACGAGTGCGCCAAGGAGTTCGTGGCCCTGCTCAAGTCCAACGACCCCGTCGGCTTCAACCTCGTCGATGTCCTCGCCTAGAGCTCGCTCGGCCACATCGTCGCCTACTACATCCTCGCCACCTCCAGCAACGGATACGACCCCAACTTCTTCTGAGCGCCGGCTGGCCGTGTTCTTGAGCTTGTATTCTACTCCGTGTGTGTGTTTGGCTCTGCGTCATGCATGTATC
This sequence comes from Saccharum hybrid cultivar R570, assembly GCA_038087645.1. NCBI lineage: Eukaryota > Viridiplantae > Streptophyta > Magnoliopsida > Poales > Poaceae > Saccharum > Saccharum hybrid cultivar. The sequence continues at coordinate 4,175,155 of JAQSUU010000449.1, forward strand.
TGATGCTCAAAGATTGGTTAATTTGGACAAGTAGTGCAACTGCGCGTGTATAGTGCCGCATGAATTTGATCTTCCTCTATGTCGTCTCTGTCTCCCTGTTTCAGTATATCATGCACAAAGCCAACGACAACCTATGATGTTGTGCCACTTCTTGACTTGCGAACAACACATACATCAGGTCATCAGCAGATCAGATGTCTGATACAGTATAAAATAAGTGAACATTGGCTAGGGGATAAGAACAAGCAAAAATAGCATTTCCAGGATCCGGGGAAGGGGAACCAAAGAGTAGTCATATGAAATAAAGTATGAGTTTACATCTCATCACAGCTAAAAAATTCATCACATCTCATCATAGCTTTCTCATCACAGCTTTCTCTTTGGATCAACATTCATCACAGTCTTCGTCACGTTCATCACATCTCATCACAGCTTTGCCGATGTGGCCGAGCGAGCCCCAGGCGAGGACGTCGACGAGGTTGAAGCCGACGGGGTCGTTGGACTTGAGCAGGGCCGCGAACTCCTTGGCACGCTCGTCGCCGGCGTCGAAGTGTGCCTTGCATTCTGCGTGGGCACCTGCTTCGCCACGTTCTCCCGCTGGAAGTTGAAGAAGGCGAAGCGGACCAGGAAGAGCGACACGCCCGTGCTCAGGCTGATCACCAGCTCCGCGCGCGCCGCCATGGACCGCCACGGCGGCGTGAGGAACGGCGGCGTCGAGGGTTTGGGCGTCGGGAGGGAGACGAAGGACCGGCACGTCGATCTAAGATGCGTAAAGGGTAGAACGGCAAAAAGGTCACATTAGGAGAGAAATACATGTATTAGGAATTAAAAGGAGATGAAATAGACCAAATGTCATGGAAAATAAGAAGTCAATGTTTCGAGGGTCATTTTTACGAAGACCATGTTTAAAGTCCTATAATTACGAAGCGCATTGTTTGGAGTCCTATAATTACAACTATAATTCCAAAAGGCACATATAGATCCACGGGATCATCGCAGCAACGTCATGGTGCCCCTCCTCCAGTCTACGTACACGCTCTAGTTGCATCACGGCAGCTGTCGCACACGAGATCAAAACTAAGGCTAATTTCTCCATCCTTCGATCTCTCAATCAAAAACTATTCACTGTTCCTCTTTATTTTTTGAATATTGGATTTCATGACTTCAGGATTGGATTTCATGCCTAGATGTTACATGTCCTATGATCTGAAATTATAACACTGACAAATTGTAAAGATTTGTTGCTGCTACTCAGTGCCTAAAGTTGTTTCGATACGAAGACCGGATTCACATGTCTGTGTTCGATACGAAATCCTTGAAACTCATGTGTCTGCGTCCGCGTCCGATTACTGAGCTTAGTAAAAAAGTTCATAGTCCCAGTGCAACACACGGACATTATTTAGTCATGATATAATGCACGATTTGACTTGGTGTGGTCTTCAAGATCATACTTTAACCGTTAATTTAACTATTGCAATGTAATTTATGGCAGCAACAAATGTATCATTACAAAGTATTTGTAAAGACAAATCTAATGTTACTACTATTGTACTATAATTTTTTTTTATATTATTAGACTAATTATTGGTTAAAGATAACGAAGTTTGAATTTTAAAATACGTACATGCCTCCTGAGACTTTAGGTACGAAAGTAGTATTCGGTATTTTTTTTATATGTTTTAGGTATGGTGGCTGCCAAGGCTCGCCGGATACTTGCCTCCACCACTGATTTGGGATTGTATACCTGGCATTCGCATGTTTCAGAGCCTGCCGACACTCAGTTGTTGCAACATTGAGAAACACACAACAGATGGCACATAAAAAACATGTGTCCAGAAACGTTGCAACACACGAATTAACTGTGACCTTTGGACAGAGGCGGACGATTGGCCCACCTCGGTTAAGATTAATGTAGTAGTGCCTCTCAGATTGAAAAGTCGATTTCCTTAGGGTTATTGTCACCATGGTAAGTAAATATATGCACACCGACAATGGCAGACGATTCAACTATGCTTGGACTAAGGCGTGACGGCGCCTAGAGTCCAACTATGACGGTGCCAGCGACCGGATGTGCGAGTACGGGAGCTAGGTAGCGATGGAGGATGGGGAGCTATGTAGTGACAAAGGACGAGGAATCCGAGCGTGAAGTTGAACCAAGGGTGGCATGCATGGTAGGGCCTAGATGCGGTGTTGGGGTTGATGTACATGCAGAGGGGCAGAGGAGGAGGCGAGACGGTGGAAGGAGGAGAGCGGTTATGAATAGGAATGGTGAAGATCTGTTTTTATTTAGGGGTCAAGCTCACCTTAGAGTTAGTGATAGTCGTCTCAAACGTAAAAAGTAAGTGCCTTATCTAATGGAGCTCCAATTTTTAAGGTCCTTGAAGTCGTATACACTTCGATAAGGGTGTATTCATTGTACTCCCTCCAGGTTGGTAAAAGAAGTCATTTTGGAGAAGGCTCCATTCGTCCAAGCAGCAATATGACATTGCGCTGATAGCGTATGTTTTAAGTGTTTCAGATGTTTCATCTGGATGCTGCATCTGTGTTCATCTAGATGTTGTAAAAGTAGATTAAGATGTTGCATATGTTGCAATAGATATGCACGTACGTTGCAAAGCGTCTGTTCCGAATGTTTAATCTGTTTTTTCAGACATGTTGCAAGTGTGTTTATTTGGATGTTGCATATGTTTCACACATATGTTGCAAGTGTTTTATCTGAATGTTGCATATGTTTTGCAATGACTTTTCAAGTGTTTTTGCAAGTGTTTCGTCTGTCTTCAGACGTATGTTGCAAATATTTCATCTAGATATTTCAAAAGTAGATCGGGTGCTGCACATGTTGCAATGACATTGATGGTTGGCGGGGCTTCGTCTCCTACCTTGCACGGCGCGCCTCGCCCTCTCCTCTCCTCTCCCTCCCCTCCATTCCCTTCCCTCTATCTCGCTAGGCGGTAGTTCGAGCTCGACCTGGACGTGGATTTTGGCGGCGCTGGAGCGGGATGGGACGTGGGGCGGGGGCATGGTGCGATGCGGGCGGCAGTGCTGTGTCCGGGACGCGGGGCACTGACACGGGATGGAAGTGGGCGGGGCTCGTCCGTATTTCACGTGACGCCCGGGCATTAGCCCTTCCGTACTTGTATACAAATACACTTGAGATGAGCAATGCAAACCCTTTCATCAGTTCATCTCCGAAATCTTTCAGTTATGCTCAGTTGGTAACGAAGACGTGACACTTGATCGATATGCTAGAGCAACGTATCGATCTCACGATCACTCAGAAGAGGTGGCACATTGGGTGCATGTGTAGCCGACAGACACTAGGGTCACACCCACCCCGAAAGTGCCCAGGTCTAGTAAAAAGCGCGATACATTTGCAAAAAGAAGGACCAGAAGATATCCATGAAAATCACGTCGCTACTCGCTAGCATTCTGTCCTTGTACGAGAGTGTCACTCTTCTAAAATTCCTAAGCACTATATATATATATATATATATATATATATATATATATATATATATATATATATATATATATATATATATATATATATATATATATATATATCACCATCATGCTCTATCATTTTCCTTTTACACCAAGCAATAAAGTATAAAGCATATAATATATGCTCCTAGTACTAGTAGTAGGCCAGTGAGCCACACACCACTTCACCAAACTCCCAAAATAATAACCAATCAATCCATCCAAAGTTCCTTTGAGGCCGTGTGTGATTGAGTGTGATCCACAGCTGAAAAACAAAACCAAGCTAGGTGCACCTGCAGTTCGTGACGGTTCTGTGAGCCTGCCTCAGGTTCCTCTCGTCCTCTAGACATGGTTTTTTTTATCGGCCGAAATATCCCGATATTTCCGATATATCATGTTTATCCATAGGTACCGATAAGAAATAATCTATCTTTTTCGTATAAATTTTGTTTAAATTTATTTAAATTTACTTAAATTCAAATTAAATTTTATTTGAATTTAATCCGATATTTCCGATATATCATGTTTATCCTCTTTATCTATGACCTCCGATAAATTTTAATTTTCGAAAATGAAAACCTTGCCTCTAGAGAGAAGACAACGCGAAGAGCACACACGCCAATACGGCAGCAGGCCGCACGACGATGGGTGTCTCTGAAAACTCTGAAAACCTCGCCCGAAACGCGAGGAAAACGACCAAAAAAAAGCGAGCGAGAGAGAGCGAAAGGGTGGGTTTGGCCTTGTTTCGTTCACGATTAAAAAAAAATAGTACTGTAGTATTTTCGTTGTTACTTGGTAATTAGTGTTCAATCATAGTCTAATTAGACTTAAAAGATTTATCTTGTAAATTTCATCTAAACTGTATAATTAGTTTTATTTTTTATTTATATTTAATATTTTAGACATGCATCTAAAGATTCGATGCGACGAAAAATTTTAAAAAATTTTGCAAAATTTTAGGGGAAAAAAAAGCGAGCGAGAGAGCGAAAAGGTGGGGTTGGTAAAAAACGGCAAACGCACCACGAACGATCCCGTCAACCCAACCAACAACCAGCAGCGCTTGCTTTTTCCGAGTTCCCTTCCTCGGCTTCCTGCCCCCATCATTTCTCCCCGCCCAGCACGACCGCGACCGTCCACCGTCTCCGCCCCCGCCCGCGGTTGCTTCAGATCTCCTCCTCCCCCACCACCCCCAGCAGCACCAGCCAGCTCCTCCGCACCAGGATACTCCCCACCCGCTCCGCTCGCCATTGCGCGCGCGCGCGCATATAAATCCCACATCCCCATCGCTCTTGCCTCTCCCCACCCGCCGCGCCCCTACTGCGCAGCACGCACGTCCCCTCCGCGGTCGGTGAGGCGGCCCTGGATCTGGGCTGATCGGTCGCCGCCCGCGTCGGCGGGGAGGGAGGATCGGGATCTCGGCTCGGGGCTCGGGGGTGCCCGCTGAGATGGAGGTCTTCGGCCCCGTCACGCCCGGACAGGTGCGCGCGCCCGGCGAGTTCAATTCCACGCCCTCCTTTCGTTTTGCTTGCTCAGCGTCAGGGGTGGGAGTGGGATCCGGCCGAACTCCCTAGCTTGCTTTCGCCTTGCTCTGCTCTGGGGAGTAGTAGCTGCGCCTGCGCGAGCGCAATTTGAATCCCAAGCCGACCAAATTTGGACATAAATCTCCGAGTTCGTGCACGTGGGTGCACTCCTCAACTCAAGCAACCGGCTGCTGTGCACGCTCGCGTCGGATTGAAGCCAAGCAGTAGTTGCAGTATTAATGCCATGGTTTAAGGTAGCTCCAGGGTTCGAGGGCGAATTCAGTGCCCGCTAAGCAATGCCCCTGCACGTCATGACCCCGTACCTAACCAGTTTGGTGGGGTGGTGGACTCCTGCTCCTAGGAGGAGCTTTCGTGGCGAGTAGCATTGGAGCTGTATGCCAGTTCTTCCTCATGACTTACGCGAAACATACATAATTCTTTGTCTTTATGGTTGTGGTTTGGAATGGGTACGGGGAACAAAACTAACATTCGCCATATGGTCCTTGTATTTTTTTAACTGTTGATCACCGTAAAAAGGATGTGCAGTTGAGCTGTGATACGAAACAAGGATGTTTGTTTGTTTGCTGAAAACTACTAATATGGAACAGATTTGCCCTCATTTTAAATCTGTTATGACAGGATGTAGGGATAAAACTTTCTTTCCTGGACTGAAATCATCAAATTAAGAGCACATGTTTCCGGGTAGTTGAATCTGAGTGTGGCTACAGCCTCAATGGAATAAAAGCTATCCTAATTTTGTTTTCCTAGTTTGGTGCTTTGATGAACTAACTGGTACCTAGGCTTATTTCTCACGGACTCATGAAGTCATGATAGCATGGACTTGTGGAACTCAAATGTTTTGCTTTCTTGCAGGTGTCATTTTTGCTAGGTCTATTCCCTGTCCTTATCGCATGGATCTACTCTGAAATCCTCGAATACAGGAAATCTTTATCTCATGGGAAAGTGTAAGATTTCTCTTCACAAACTCTAGTTCCACATTAGCATTAGGACTACAGATTCGTATCGTAAATGATCTTAACTAGTAAATTTTTACGGCCAACTGCATACTGCTGTTCCAAATTATTCAAGACTGCAATTGGAAGTTTCTTTTTTAGATCAGGCAGGCGGTAGATGCACCACGAAGAAATTGAAAAACAGTGTTTTAATGTCACCCTGCTCTTTCATTGTTTTGTCTTCTGCAGTCATTCAGACGCTAATTTGGATAATGGAACCATCAAGGAGGATGACAAGTCAGTATTACTTGAAGGAGGACAGTTGAAATCACCATCTACAAAGTTCAGGAATTTGTCTACCAAAGCAAATTTGTTACGGTACCGTTTAAAGACCAACACAAGCCACGTTAGGATTATAGCTCATACACTTGTGATTTGTGAAATATTGATATCTCTGTGGTTGTGAACTGTAGGTTTATAACTATGGACGAGTCTTTTCTGCTTGAAAACCGTTCTGTACTGAGAGCCATGTAAGATTATTTACTAATAATAATGGCATGCATTCTCAGTCTTCTGGCTATGTGATCATCTGCTGATACTTTTCTGCCCTCTAACCATTTTGCAGGGCTGAATTTGGCGTTGTCCTGGTTTATTTTTACATTTGTGACCGTACAAACATATTTCCAGAAAGCAAGAAGGTAATGATGTTACCTCTGCTAGTTAGTTTTACACTCAGCATTGCAGTAAGCGGCACATGTAAACTGCAGCAGCTGTTGATTAGCTAAATTGTGACTATATAATGTTTCGGATCTGAAGATTGCCCTTGTTACTTCTTGTTTTATGATCTATTATGACCTGTTTCTTATATGTTCTTTATGTCTTTTACTTGCATTGTAATCCTTGTTTTTTCTTTGACAGAGCTACAACCGTGATCTGTTTCTGTTTCTGTACATTCTTCTCATCATAGCATCAGCGCTTACTTCACTTAAGAAGCATCATGAAAAATCAGCATTCTCAGGAAAGTCCATACTCTATCTTAATCGCCACCAGACTGAGGAATGGAAAGGGTGGATGCAGGTTAGTGATTTTACTTCACTTGTTTATTTTTCTTGATATTGTGATGCTTAGGTATCTATATCATTGGAGATTTTAGAGACGGCGACTATGATGACATGTAAAATGCACTCGCTAGGCATTGATATTTTGTATGACATGCCTGCCGCGTCTTCTGCTTTTCCTTTAGTAAAATTGCATCTTCTGCTATACAGATAGTGTATCCATTGTTATGGCGTTCCTTCTATCCTTGGTCACAATATGGTGTTATGTACACAGACTTTACTTAAAATGTTAGCTAATATCGACTGAACATTTTTATTGTGACAACTACTGCAGTAGCGTTTTTGCATTCTCTTTTGGTTTCTGTCTTACACAGGTATTGGTATTAATCCATTCTGGTTGCAAGAGTGTACTAATTATTCATTCTGTATTGCCAGGTCTTATTTCTGATGTACCATTATTTTGCTGCTTCGGAGATATACAATGCAATCCGTGTGTTCATTGCTTGCTATGTCTGGATGACTGGATTTGGGAATTTCTCATATTACTATATCAAGAAAGATTTTAGCATTGCAAGATTTGCTCAGGTGCCTAAGCTACCTCATCAGTCTTAATTTCTGATATTTCCTAATGAGTTAAGTCTCATGTATTTCATGTTACCACTTTTTAAACACTGACCAATGACTATAATTTTCATGCAGATGATGTGGAGGCTAAATTTCTTTGTGGCATTCTGTTGCATTGTCCTTGACAATGATCTCATGCTTTATTATATCTGCCCAATGCACACACTATTTACTCTTATGGTATATGGATCACTTGGTCTGTTTAACAAATACAATGAGATACCATCAATCATGGCTATTAAGATTGCTTGCTGCTTCCTGTCTGTAATTTTGATATGGGAAATTCCTGGGGTATTTGAACTATTGTGGGCCCCCTTTACGTTTCTACTAGGTAAGTTATTGTTGTAGCTTTGTATGACATTGTCCCTTTCAGTCATGCTCAGGAGCTCAGGACCAACCTTAATTATTCTCTATTCAGGCTATAAAGATCCATCGCCATCCAAGGCACACTTACCCCTGCTACATGAGTGGCATTTCCGATCTGGCCTCGATCGATACATATGGATTGTTGGAATGATTTATGCTTACTTCCATCCTAATGTAAGTATTTCAGATATTGATCTATATTACCCTGATCACCCTCTCAGACTGTATCTGCGAGATGTTATTGGTTACGTCTATATATATCTTCCCAATCTCTCTATACCTTAAACATCGTTTCTTTTGTCCACATCATGTTAATCTAACATGGAACCTTTTATCCTAAACAGGTTGAAAGGTGGATGGAGAAGCTGGAAGAATCTGAGACTAAGGTTAGATTATCAATCAAGGGAACCATTGTCACTCTTTCGTTGACGGTAAGTTCCACCATCTCTTACCTTTGTTGTTGTGTTAACTAGGTTGGATTTCTTTAAATCAAGTACTTGACACCACTGTACTAACTAGGTGTTGTGTTTCTTCTTCTAGGTTGGCTTTCTGTGGTACGAATATATATACAAGCTAGACAAAGTTACATACAACAAGTACCATCCCTACACGTCATGGATCCCTATAACGTACGTATAAGAAATGTTAACATGTATTCATAATCGATGTGGCATGTGCCAGCAATATGCTTCATTGCAGCTGACAATGAACTTTGTTTCTTACAGTGTTTATATCTGCCTGCGTAATTGCACACAGCAGTTGAGGAGTGCCTCTTTGGCTCTTTTTGCGTAAGCATTAAAACTTTTACTACCTACATTGTTCATGTGTTTTCTTGGCGTGCTCGGTGGCTGAGTATTAATCTATATTTGTGACAGATGGCTTGGCAAGATTACACTAGAGACTTATATTTCTCAGATCCATATTTGGCTTAGGTACGACTCTTGTGTTACTGCTACGTATACTTTTTTTCCCTAATTATTGAAGGTACTTCCAGTTCACTAGCCTTGTGGTAAATAGCATATATTCCTATAGCATGTTGGATGTAAGATCAACTTCGATTTTTTTTTCTCATATAGCAGTAGTTTATTCAACTGAACTAAAAATGCTGCTCAAATACCTTTGCTTTGCCACACTGTGACCAAGCTTCTTTTGCAGGTCTAACATGCCAAATGGACAGCCAAAATGGCTTCTTTGTTTCATACCAGATTATCCTATGCTTAACTTCATGCTTACTACGGCGATCTATCTTCTTGTAAGTTGCCAACTTCAAACCCATCTCATTACTTATCGGGAGAAACCATTTCATTCAACAGTTATAAAAAGGATACTCATTTCATTATCAATAAATGCAGCTATCATACCGTGTGTTTGAGATCACAGGCGTCTTGAAGGTGGCCTTTATCCCCAGTAGGGATAATAGCCGTCTATACCAAAATTTCATTGCTGGGATCACCATCTCAGTGTGCTTGTATCTCTGCTCACTTATTCTTCTGAAGATTCCTGTTGTATAGGTAAACAAACATCTGAAACTTACAATGTTTGCAGTTACCTCTCTGTGATTCATGTAACCCAGCTATCTTGATACACCAAGCAATCTTGATAGAAGGTTTCTTGTAAAACGTTTGCTTGATATAGGATGTTCAGCTCTGGCCTCGGTTCCCTTTTGCTGTGGTGGAGATAGTTGGGGATGCCAGGAGAAGCTGCTCATATGGGAAGATTGGGAAATTGAATCGCCAGAGGCTTCAGATACAGAAGTCCAATTTTTGATCTTTTTGTTCGTTCAAAACACTGCTGTATACAACAAGTAGGCAATCCGTGCATTCTTTTGGAAGTTGTAGCAACAACTGCTCGCTAGCCTATGTTGATGCAACCTCGTGTAAGAGTTATCCTGTAGAACTGCACCGTGTTGTACCATAGGTATTTTGATGCTGTACAAAAACGACGGGCTTTTCCTCTTTCTTGAAAAGAAGAATATAAAGGCAGAGCCCTTTCGTCTCCCATTTACAACGTCGTCTTTGCTTTGGACCATCCAGTCTAGCCTGCTCTGAACTGTCCGCCCTGTATGTGCGTACCGGGCTCTGTCGACCGGTGGACGCTGGTAGCCGGTAGGCACGGCTCAAACGCTCGGTGGTGCCGTCGCGCGCAGGCGGGGCAGCCTCGGCCGCCGGTGGTGGTGGTCATCGTCGCGCCCAGCGCCGCTTCTCACGCGCCTGACGCCGGCCGGCCAGGGCATCAAGGTCAAGCTTGGGAGTTGGTAGCAGGCTCCATCGCCTCAATCATGGAGCGAGACAATAATCTTGGATTGTAGGTGCAACCCTACCCAACTTCAAATCCCGTCTTTCACGCAAGAACTAAATAGTCTACTAATGTGGACTGGACTTGGAGAAAGTCTAGGAGTAGTTCAAGCACAGTTCGTCGTCTTTCAGAAAAAGAAAAAAAAAAACACAGTTCATCTGCTTAGGCGAACAGCTTTGTCGATGACTTTAAGGATTGTGTGATGGGCAGCTAATATAACCCCAACCAACGTGCGATAAGCTGTAACGTATTTCTTTCATCGCGTGTTCAGCAATATGATAAACGGGCTTTTTTGTTTGTTTGTTCTCCATTTTTTGTCTCATCTGTTGATGCTACCATGTGATGTAACGACAGAGGACATCTCTATCTCGAAATGAGAACGAAAACCGACGGCATTCCTGCGTCTTGCGATAAATACCAGGAGGTTTCACACTTTTGAAAAGAAAAATTCAAAGATATGTCAACCCTTTACTCGGTCTCGATGTAACTACGTCACTCTCCACTATTTTCCGCCCATTTAAAAAGCTATGCCCAAACTTGCAAACTCGTTCCGTCCAAAAATAAATGCCCAAATATTTTTCAACGGCCTGTTCGTTTCGCTGGTTTATTGTGCTGAAAGCACTGTTCGCTGGTTTGTTGTGAGAGAAAAACACTGCTGGATGGCTGCTGATTCTGCTGATAAGTCCAAACGAACAGGGCGCAAGTCAAAGTACGCATCAGCTCCGTCTCACTCTGGGCGTTCGGGTAACCCGTAAAGTTCGGGTCGGGTAGTTCGGGTTTTCAAAAGTTCGGGTAATGAGAATTGTTACCCGATAACAGCCCAAAAAACCACTACCCGCATGTTCGGGTACCCACAAATTCGGGTTCGGGTATACCCAATATACCCAAAATATATAAAATCATAGCAAAAGTGATAACATCATAGAATTTTACACAGAATAGATGATAACTCATTAACATAACAGATAAACGACGCATTCAAATTTTTAACCGCAGGTGCAAACCACGACACAGGTACTGAGGTACTGACTACTTTATTACTACTGACAAGATACAGGAGCAAAGTTCAAGCCTGCTGCCTACCATCACAACAGTGCTTGTGCTTCACATGGGAACTCAGAGTCTCGGGGAGTCAAAGGAGACGAGGACAGAAGTAAAGAGATGAGTTAATTGGGAAGCAAAGCCGAGGAAGGCCACGAGAAATTTGACTAGTTTGCTACTACACTTAATCGCTGGCAGCGTGATACATATTTCTATTCGGGTTTTTCGGGTACCGGGTGTAACTACCTGAATTACCCGATATAAATTCGGGTAATAAGATTTACTATCCGAACAAGAGATCGGGTAGTGCGGGTTCGGGTACTTCGGATCCGGGTCCGGGTATTTCGGGTTCAGGGTTCGGGTATCGGGTCTTGGGCCTATAGTGAGCTCCGTCCAAAAAAAAGTGCCAACCAATCGTCCAAGCCCCAACATGCTGGACGTGAGATTTCGCCGTCTGTTTTCACAGTGAGTAACTGTTCTGCACCGGGACTCGGTCCGTGAGCAGGAGCAGGTACCTGCAGGCCATTGATAGTGTTTCAATTCAATCTTGAGCAATAATGAGAACAATACACAAGTCTATCAATTAATATGTCCATGATCCAACAGTGCATCATTTAGAGGGTGTTTGGTTTGAAGAACCATCTTATCTTTATGAAATGGTGCATTATGAGTCTATTGCTCAAACTTAGGTCTTGTTTAGTTCGCGAAATTTTTTAGAAAATGGTATTGTAGCACTTTCGTTGTTATTTGACAATTAGTGTCCAATCATAGTCTAATTAGGCTTAAAAGATTCGTCTCGTGAATTTCGTCTAAACTGTGTAATTAGTTTTATTTTTTATCTATATTTAATACTTCATGCATGCGTCCAAAGATTCGATGTGACGGGAAATCTTGAAAATTTTTGCAAAATTTTGGGAACTAAACAGACCCTCAGTGAAATGACTATTTTCTTTGTATTTAGGACAAATTGGAGTAGCTCATAAGCAATGAGGTGATGATAGTTGAACTTATTTCATTCTGCAAACTAGAAGAGTTACTATATTGCAGGTGCATGAACTTTTAGATGATTTTAGACAATAATCTTATACAACCAACTAATACAATTAAAATGACAACTCACGAGAGAATTCACAAAAAAAAATTATCTATAGTCAAACAATCATAAAATTATCTATTGTTTGAACGACAAAAAAAAATCAGGCACCTAAAATATAGAAGAAGTTAATATAAAAATAAGGAATGAAAAGATGGTTGATTACTTCGTTACTCAAAGGAAACACTACTATTGAACCATGAATATTTCCTAGCATGCTACTTTTCTCTTGTTCATCGGATCAATGATTTGACTAGATTGCAAAAGGATGGTGGCTTTCGCATGACATATGACGATGTTGCTGCCTTGCTGGTTAAGGTTGTTGTCTGACGAATGGCAAGTTGAGTGCAACTCAGCTGGGAAGTATTGTCTGCTATCAGACGTTTACGAAACAACTTGTAATTGACCATTGAACTCACAAATTTCATTATTATTTTCCTATAGATATATTGGTGAAGGATATGGATAGGAGGGCTGAGGGATTCTATGTCTAGACTCTAGAAGGTACTCCGTACAACCCACTCTATACAAATTTTTAATCCCGGTGACGGTTACTGTTGATCAATTGTAACGGGTGGCCACCACACCTAGGTTACTATTCATTAAACTAGCCCCGTGCCCGTTACTGTTCCCTGTGTCTTTTTTTTTTTAAGGCTCCTCCTCTCATGCCGGGTTGCGCATCATTTTTTCCCGGGTTCCCATCTTCTACAAGTATGATCGTCTACGCATCAATCCGTCCTTGAGATACTGGACCACAAGAACAAGACAACGAAGAGTTGGCTGGAAATCTTCTGGAAGCAAACTGACAATCTAGATGTAGAAGGATTCATGTGATAGCTTCTGTTCTTTCGTGGTAGAAGTAGATTCTAGTTTGTGACGTTTTTCACTGAATCTGAGCCTTCGTGGATCTGTTCAAAGCTTGTAAACTGGTAAACCCAGTCGTGGTGTTGGTGTGAGTTTTAAACTTTGTAAATACCTGTTTGTTTTCTATAAATAATAGAGTTTTTTCTCTGTAAAAACAAAATATGCGGAACTGTAGGGCTGGACAAAAAAACTCGTTTAACTCGCTTTGTGACTTTTTAAAATTGTTCTAATCGAAGTTATCTAAAAAATAAAAATAAGGTAATTTTAAATGACTTTCGACTTTGCCTCAGCTCATTAAGCTAGGTTTTAAGTTTTATCTTAGACAATTTAGGAAGAGCAAAATTCACCGCCGGTCCCTGAACCTGGCCAAAGCAGTGTCATCCAGGTCCCTGAATTTCTAAAGTGATATCTGTGGGTTCCTAAACTTGGCAGACGGTGTTATCCAGGTCCCTAAACTTTCAAGGTGATCATCGCAGGTCCCTAAACTTGGTCGGCGGTGTCGTCCTAATCCTTAAACTTTCAAGTGATCACCGCAGGTCCCAAACTGGCAAGCTATGTCATCCTTGTCCAATATGTGTTAATTAATCAATCATTATTTATATAATATTTATCATGAAAATATAAATTATATAAAATAATTTACATCAGTAAAAAAAATAAATTAAAGTATTAAAATAATTTGCAACAACAAATATATTAGGTTTAAACTAAAATAGAAAAATACTAAAATTAATTTAATGTTTATGTATCATTGATAGTATTAAAATAATATTAAAATTCCTATAGTATTAAAAGTTTTCTCTATTAAAAGTTACTACTAATTTTAGTATTATTTTAAAAGTTTTAATAGTAGTATTATAGAAGTAACTTTTCTCTAATATTAATTCTATAATACTATACTAGTAGTATTTAGAGTATTAGAACCTTTAATAATAGTATTATAGTACTAAAAGTTTTAATAATGATATATTATTAATAACAGAGAAAAGTTACTTCTATAATATTACTATTAAAACTTTTAAAATAATATTAAAATTAGAAGTAACTTTTAATAGAGAAAACTTTTAATACTATAGGTAACTTTTCATATTATTGCATTTGGACAGGATGACACCGTTGGCTAAGTTTAGGGACTTGCGGTGATCACTTTGAAAGTTTAGAGACCGAGATGATACCGCCAGCCAAGTTTAGGGACCTGTGTTGATCACCTTGAAAGTTTAGTGACCTGGATAACACCGTCTGCCAAGTTTAGAGACCTACAAATATCACTTTAAAAGTTCAGGAACTTAAATGACACCGCCGACTAAGTTTAGAGACCGGCGGTGAATTTTGCTCATTTTGAAGAAAGCTCGATAAAAAAAAGTACAGTCGGCTCGTTAAGTCAGTTATGCACCCCTACTGCTGATACATTTGACAAAGGGTGTGAATGAACATCTATAAAAGGTCATTGTTGTTAGCTGTAACTGCTGAACGTTAAATCTAAACTCAAGCAAGTAAGTATTATTTACATCAGGAAGTTTTGCCATATCCGCACAAAACTCATAGATAGAAGAAATTAAAATTCTCTATATATTATATAGACAGAACAACAACAAAAGCTGAATCACTAGTAATTTCCCCTGTTTCAAACTTTTCAGTGAATTCCAAGAGCCTGGAATCTCCTTACTAGAGCAAGATTAGTTGCGTTCCTCCTCTGCCAGTCCTCCGTGCTCTCCTTACTCTGCTCGAACTTGTCCAGCACTTCGTCGTTGCCATCCAGAATGCTCACTATCTTCCTCATGCTCGGCCGCGCCGCCGGATCTGACCGGGTGCACGCCATGCCAAGCCGAGCCATCCGCACGAGCTCCCGACGGTCAAACTTGCCGTCCAGCCGCCGGTCCGCCAGCGCCTCCACTGGACGGTCCAGCTGCTCAAAGAGCTGGACTTTCCTGACGAGAAGAACCTCCGGCAACCTCCCGTCCACGGCCATCGTGCCGGTCACCACCTCCAGCACCACCACGCCGAAGCTGTAGACGTCGGCCATAGTGGTGGCCTCGCCGGTGTCCATGTACTCCGGCGACATGTAGCCGAAGATGCCCTTTGCCGAGCTGGCGGTCACCACCACGTGGTGCCCGCCGCCGTGGTGCTCGTTCCTCGACAGGAACTCGGCGAGCGCGAAGCTCCCGAGCCGCGGGTTCATGTCGGGGTCCAGGAACACCGCCGACGAGGTGATGTTGCGGTGGATGACCTGCTCGTCCCACTCCTCGTGGAGGTACAGGATGGCCGACGCGAGCGCCCTGACGATGCTGTACCGCTGCCGCCACGGGAGCACCGCCGCGCAGCCGTGGCGCCGCTGGAGCAGGTAGTGGCTCAGGAGGCTCCCCGGGGCGTAGTCGTAGACGACGAGCATCTCGCCGTGGTCCGTGCACCACCCGCGCAGCTGCACGAGGTTCCTGTGCCGGAGCTTGGCCAGGTTGCAGAGCTCCCTGGCGAAGCGGACGCGCAGCGCCGGGCACGTCTTCATGCCGAGGCGCTTCACGAGGACGTGGACGCGGCCGTGGCCGGTGTCCAGGAAGCCCTCGTACCCTGTCCCGAAGTCCAGCTCCGCGACCACCTGCGACTCGGAGAAGTCGTTGGTGATGGCGACGATCTCCTTGAAGGATATCTCACGCGGCACGTCCACGTGCGGGATCGAGGCCACGGGAGAGAGCCGTGACGACGACCGCCGGCCGGAGTCAGCGGACGCGGACCTGGAGCCGGCCCTACTCCCGTCTTCCGCGGTGTGGTAGATGGTATCCGCGGCCGCGGTGGCGTAGACGGGCTTGGACAGAGACGTCGTCGCCGTGCTCCTGTCGGTGGAGACGGTGGTGGCGCCGGAGTCGGAGGACGACGAAGTGGTGAGGGAGATGTACTTCGGGAGCGCCACGAACGACGGCAGACGCGGGAGGTCGCCGCCGGAGCAGCCGTCGGAGAGGTTCTCCACCACCCACCTCATGGTCGGACGCGCCCTGGGGTCGTGCAGCGAGCAGAGGAGGCCGAGGTGCATGACCCTTCCGACGTCGAACAGCGTGGAGGCGCCGCCGTCCGGCAGCTTCGCGTCCGCGGCGTCGAGCAGCTTCCCCTCGTCCGACAGCCGGCGCACCCAGTCGAGCATGAAGATCTGGTCGTCGGGGTACGCCAGGTCGACGGCGCGCCGGCCCGTGGCCACCTCGAGGAGCACGATGCCGAAGCTGAAGACGTCGGACTTGGCGGTGCCGCCGGTGGCCCGGCGCTGCAAGCTCTCGGGCGGCAGGTACCCGATGGTCCCGCCGATGCGGCTGGTGTCCATGAGCCGGAACTGGTAGTTGGCCGAGGCCGAGGCAGAGGACGACGACAGCCGCAGGGACGTCGGCGACGGCGACACCTCCAGGTGCGGGTGCACGTCGTCGGCGGACACGGCGTGCTCGAGCCAGCGCGCGAGGCCGAAGTCGCCGAGGCGCGCGTTGTACTCGGAGTCGAGCATGACGTTGCTGGTCTTGACGTCGCGGTGGATGATCTGCGTGTCCAGCTGCTCGTGCAGGTAGAAGAGCGCGGCGGCGAGCCCGGTGACGATGCGGCGGCGGCGGTCCCAGCTAAGCGCCGGGGCCGCAGCCTTGGCCTTGGCCGGCGCGAAGAGCAGGCGGTCGAGGCTGCGGTTGGGCATGTAGTCGTAGACGAGCATGAGCTCCTCCCCGGCGCGCACGCACCAGCCGCGGAGGCGCACCAGGTTGCGGTGCCGCAGCCTGGCCACGGCCGCGAGCTCGGCGAGGAACGACTTGTCGAAGCGGGCGGTGCTGTCGGCGACGCACTTGACGGCCACCGTGGTGCCGTCGCTGGGCAGCACGGCGCGGTACACCCTGCCGAACCCGCCGCTGCCGAGGACCTCGCCGTCGCTGAACCCGCGCGTCCCGATGTAGAGCTCCGAGTAGCTGAATATCCTGGGCCCGCCCCCGGCGGCCGCCAGCTGCTTCCTTCCGGCGACGTCCTCGTCGACCACGCCCGCGATGTCCTCGAACGGCAGCCCCGACGAGTCGTGGCACCGGTCGGCGCCGCCGCGGCAGCACGGCCGGTAGCGGCGGAAGCACGACAGCAGGTGACCGGCCGTGGCGCGGGCGTACGCCTCGAGGGTCGACGTCGCCTCCGAGTCCGACGACGCCGGTGGTACGGCCTCGTCGACGTCCATCGGCAGCACGAAGCAGAGACGGCGCAACGACGACGACATGGCTGGACCGGCAGGCAGTGCGAACTGCTAAGCGATCAGCGAGTGCGACGCCCACTCATGCTAAGCGGCGGGCGGTGGTGGTGGTGCGGTCAGTGCGCGTGAGGGAAAGAAATTAAAGCGCGGGCCGCGGGCAGGCGGTGGAGGCTTTCCATTCCATTCCATAAGCGTTGGAATGAACTGGGGACGGAACGAGTGTGAAGGGAAGGGACTGCTGGTGTGGTTGGGCTGGGCAGGTGGGGAAGATGGCCTTCCAAAAGCAGGCTCTGTGGCGTGTGGACGACAGCACGGCGGCTAGCTGCACGGGGGAACAAGAGAAGCCTGTTCGTTTCGCTGGTTTATTGTGGCTGAAAGTACTGTTCGCTGATTTGTTGTGAGAGAAAAACACTGCTGATTCCGCTAAATAACTCAAACGAACAGCCTCGAAGATGAAGAACCGAAGACGCACAAAAGCAGGGGGGTCGGCGTCACGGTTGATTCTAGGCGGTAAGTAGCGGTGGGTGCGTTGGTAGGTGGCTATCGATCGCGCGGTTGACTTCTGACTCGTCATCCATTCACTGCCTCGCCGCGATCGAAATACGTACGAGATTCTTTCTGAGCGCCTCCTTGCTTCGTGAACACAAGTTCATTTCAGGCCTTGTTTAGATGAGAGAATTGGGGAGGAAAATACTGTATCAGAATTCCTGTAGCATTTCGTTTGTATTTGGTAAAAATTATCCAAATTTTGACTAATTAGGCTTAAAATGTTCGTCTCACTGAGTACAACAAAACTGTGCAATTAGTTTTTGATTTCATCAACATTTAGTACTCCATGCATTTGCCGACATTTTGATATGACGGAGAATCTTCTTTTTGTATAGTGAAATTTGGGGGAGAATTGGGGAACTAAACATGGCCTCAGACGCCTTTTAATCCTAACGATTTCAGACTTATGCCTGACAGCGAGTGATACCACATGAGAAGGCTCAGTATAGCCCCGAGCGGCTCGGCTCCTCCTGCCAACCGCTCTCGCGGTCCCGTTTGCAAATGTAGCGAGGCGGGTCCCCATGTTGAAAATAAACAAAGCCTTTCTCGAGTAAATGAGAGCAACTCCACATGTTTTCTATAAACAATGAACTTGCTAAACCAATAAATTTAGTGAGTTAACAAAATATGTAGCCTCTATAATTTACTCAGGCATCCAAATTTACTCTGGTCTCGTAAGGAAAACGTAAGAAGATACGGGGTTTTCCTCGACTGCGGAAACTTATGAGTTGGAATTCATATTTCTGAGGAGCCTTTTTAACAAACTGTTGGGGGATTTATTTTATGCTTGCTAAAATATCAGCGGTAGTTTACAAAAAGTAACGGATTTGCTAACCATCAACCGCATGTTTTGGAGTCTCAAAACATGCGGATCCTGGGATGTTGGATACGGAATCGACGGCCTCCTCCCCACCCCCCGACCAATGCCTCCTCTCCCCCGCTCCCTCCGCCGTGCGCCCCCAGGTCGGCTGCTGCTCCCTCGCCGCCGCCCCTAGGGCCGACCACTGCTCCCTCCACCGCGCGGGACCTTGTAAGGTCCAAAAAGGCTAGAGGGGGGGTGAATAGCCTAATTAAAACTTCTACAAGAATTACTTAACCACGAGTTAGTACGAAAGGTGGCGAAGCAAAAGCACTAGCTCTAACTAATTAAGCAAGCCACCTACACAAGTCTAGTACAAGGCTATTCACTAAACACAACAACAACTATAAGCTAGAAACGAGAAGTAATACGAGAGAAGAGCTTTGAGTGATTATACCGCCGTGAAGAGAAGAGAAATACCAATCAATCAATCATACAAGAGAAATCCTCGTGAAGAGAATGACACAAGAATTTATCCCGAGGTTCACTTGCTTCCCGGCAAGCTACTCCCCGTTGTGGCGATACACCCACTTGTCGGTTCGCGAGCTAATCGACTATCAAGAGTCGAGCCCTCGGCGGGCGCTGCACAACCGCACACAAGATGAGGATCCTCCAAGCCACGAGCTCCACTAGAGTATTCAATTTGCGAACTCCCGCGGGGAAGGATCAAGAACCCCTTACAACACTTGGTGAAGGCTCCAACAATCTCCAATTGCGAGCTCAATCACCTCCGCTGCTCCAAGCCGTCTATCGTGTCGGGAAACACGGAAGAGTAACAAGAAATCCGCAGCAACTCGAAGATCAAGTGCCTCTAGAATGCAACTCTCAAGCAATGCACTTGAATCTCACTCAATCTCACTCAAGATGTGCAACTATGCAAAGAGATGAGTGGAGGGGTTGTTCTCTAGCTCAAAGTATGTCTCTAGTTCTCAAAATGTGCAAGAGTTGCCCTCAAACCCCGGCCAACGTCTATTTATAACGAAGGGGTACGCAGCTAGCCGTTACAGACGACGCAGCGAAAAACGCACTGACCGGACGCTCCGGTCAGGGTGACCGGACGCGTCCGGTTACTACACGACAGCAAGAAACAGTGCGTGTCAGAACTAGCCGTTGCCGTGACCGGACGCGCTGAACCGATTGACCGGACGCGACAGTGCCCGCGTCCGGTCACATTCCAGTATGCTCCCGTTGAGACCGGACGTGTCCGATCGCACGTGACCGGACGCGCCGCGCGTCCGATCGTTACCCCGCTTCGCTCTACCCTTCTGGACGCCTGACCGGACGCTCCGGTTACGTGAGGGACCGGACGCGCCGGTCGCGCGCTCTGATTCGCTCAGGAGAACTGACCGGACGCGCTGTTGAACTGACCGGACGCCACAGTGCCAGCGTCCGATTAGAGTCCAGTAAGCTCCCTGGATGACCGGACGCGTCCGGTCGTCAGTGACCGGACACGCTGCGCGTCCGATCATCGAACTAAAAACCGCGCAGACGCTGAACACTGACCGGACGCGTCCGGTCATACCGAGACCGCGTCCGGTGCAGCGTCCGGTCGTCACAGTGACCTCCGTTCGCCTCCGTTTCTTTTCCGACTTCTGGCGCAATAGAAAATAGGCATTTCGCTTCTCCAAAAAGCGCCGAATCTCACCTCGCAAGCTCGGCGGGAGGGAGAGAGAAACCCAAACCCCTCTCTACCGCCCAAACTCCACCGCCTTCTCAAACGTGCTAACACCACCATGTGTAAATCACAATGTGCATGTGTGTTAGCATTTCACAATCATTTCTCAAGGCGTTATGTTAGCTCTTTACTAGATCCTAATGCATATGCTCAAGACATTGATCTAGTGGCACTTGATTTACGAGCTAACCGTGATTGCCCCTCTTGATAGTCGGCTATGTATCCTAAACCCGGTCAATCACTTCTCTACTCATCTTAGACCGGCAAAAGAAAAACCCCTATGGTTATACCTTTGCCTTGCGCTCTTAGATCCTTCTCTTTTCACTTGATCATCATATCCTTCCTTTTATGTGCATCTCCACCATAAACATCATTTCATATTCATGCACTATCTCTTTGTGATCTTGTGGCCACCACTCCTTGCCACATACACCTTCATCACATGTGTTGCTTATGCCTAACTCAAAACACTTAACACGTGGCGTTAGCAACTTGATGTCATTAATTACCAAAACCAAACTTGGGCTTTCAATCTCCCCCTTTTTGGTAATTGATGACAACCATCACAAAGATATGAAATGAAATCAATTTTCAATTTCGATAGTATTAGCTCCCCCTACATATGTGCTTCCATGAGTTTGGCTCAATTATGCACATATGTATGGATTTGAAATTTGAGAGAGTTACTACTATCAAATTGATGCTAAGGTATATAAAATGGACCTTTGAAGCGTGATACCAATCGGAGTTGCCTTTATATACCATCCTTAGCATCGATGTAGCTAGACACCATTTGTAATACATCACTTGTAAAGATCACAAACACTAAAGTACCCCGTGAGATCAATATTATAAGCAAAAGGTGTCTAGTTACCACTTGTAAAGCTACTCTCAACAAATCATCATTCAAGTTCTATTTCTAGCATACACCATTCAATCATGAATATCGAAATTAAACTTTGCAATGCAACATTTCATCATGTTAATGCACATACAAATGCAACAAATAATCCATGAGCTTGCTCCCCCTACTTATGTGCTCAAATTTAATTTCTCTCTTTGTGACTTTTCTCTCCCCTGTGACTTTTCTCTCCCTCTTATTATATTTTATTTCCTCTTTGCAATATCTTTGTGACTTTTCTCTCCCCCTTTGTCAACAATCACCAAAAAGGTGCCTAGAATAGGTAATTTTAGTGAGAGATAAGTCAATCAATATGAGGGAGTCCAAATTATGGTTCAACCTAGATCACTTGCCTAGAATATGTAATTCGGTTTGATCCAAGGACAAGCTTTTTCACACCTCATAAAGTATAAGGGTTATCTTGACCATGTTGAATTACACATCATGAGCTCATTTTCTAGATTCAACACTAGGTTTGTAAGCCCACAAACATGTCATATGCTACCACTAGATCAAAATAAGCATAGAAGCAATAGTGGTAACATATATCCATCAAATTCATTTGATTTATCATGAATGCTTATGCGTACCACTTATTATGTCTACATGCTCTATCAAGTCCTTAGCATAGGATGAATGATATGCCAAACAACTTTACCTTGCTATGTTGGAGGAGAGGCATGTCATATAAGAATGTGGGGGTGCACTCATTTCAAGTTGGAGAAGTCAAGTATGTTCAATTCATTCTTCAACTTGTAAAATCTCTTTTCATCAAGTGGCTTTGTAAAGATGTCGGCTAGTTGATCTTCGGTGCCAATGCTCTCAATGCTAATATCACCCTTTTGTTGATGGTCTCTTATGAAGTGATGCCTTATGTCAATGTGCTTGGTTCTTGAATGTTGAACCGGATTTTGTGTCATCTTGATAGCACTTTCATTATCACAAAACAAAGGCACATTCTTGAATTTAATTCCAAAGTCATTCAAAGTGGCCTTCATCCAAAGCAATTGTGTACAACAACTACCGGCACTAATGTATTCGGCCTCGGCGGTAGATAGTGCAACACTATTTTGTTTCTTTGATGACCATGAAACAAGAGACCTTCCAAGCAATTGACAAGTGCCACTTGTGCTCATTCTATCAATCTTGCATCCACCATAGTCGGAGTCCGAATATCCAATCAACTCAAAATTAGACCCCTTGGGATACCATAATCCAACATCATGAGTGCCCTTAAGATATCTCAATATCCTCTTGGTTGCTTTTAAGTGACTTTCTCTAGGTGAAGCTTGATATCTTGCACACTTGCACACACTAAACATCACATCCGGCCTAGAAGCGGTGACATAGAGCAAACTTCCAATCATGGACCGGTATTGCTTTTGATCTACCATATTTCCACTATTATCAATACCTAATTGATCATTAGAGCCCATTGGTGTGCTCATTGGCTTAGCATCTTGCAATCCAAACTTCTTGATCATGTCCTTGATGTACTTGCCTTGACTTATAAAAGTGCCATTCTTCATTTGCTTGATTTGAAGTCCAAGGAAGTAACTAAGCTCTTCAATCATAGACATCTCAAACTCATTAGCCATCATATTTCCAAACTCTTCACAAAAATCTTGGTTAGTTGATCCAAAGATAATGTCATCCACATAGATTTGCAACACAAACAAGTCATTTCCAAGCTTCTTGGTGAAGAGAGTGGTGTCAACCTTTCCCATCTTGAACCCTTTAGAGAGAAGAAAGTCCCTCAATCTCTCATACCATGCTCTAGGTGCTTGCTTCAAACCATACAATGTCTTCTTTAGCTTGTAAACATGGTCGGGCTTCTTGTCATCTTCAAAACCAGGAGGTTGCTCAACATAAACTTCTTCATTGATGTAGCCATTGAGAAATGCACTCTTGACATCCATTTGATAGAGCTTGATATTGTGTGCACAAGCATATGCTAATAAGATTCTAATTGCCTCCAATCTTGCAACCGGTGCATATGTCTCTCCAAAGTCAAGACCCTCAACTTGAGTGTATCCTTGTGCTACTAATCTTGCTTTGTTCCTTACAACCATGCCATCTTGATCTTGCTTGTTTCTAAAGACCCACTTAGTGCCAATCACATTGTAGTTCTTTGGCCTCTCAACAAGTTTCCAAACTTGATTTCTAGCAAAGTTGTTTAGTTCTTCATGCATGGCATTTACCCAATCGGAATCCCTCAAAGCATCTTCTAATTTCTTAGGTTCTTCAAGTGACACAAATGAGTAATGTTCACAAAAGGATGCTAGCCTTGATCTAGTTTGAACACCACTTTGAATTCCACCAATGATTTGGTCCAACGGATGATCTCTTGCAATGCTAGTAGGTTGGAGTATTGGGAGTTGATTGCTTTCACTTGTTTGACCTTGAACTTGCACTTCATCATGAGAACCACTAGAGCTTGCTTGATTTGTATTAATTTGCACACTTTGGTTGATTACATGAATATCATCATCATCAACTTGCATCGGCCTTATATCACTAATGTCCATGTTCTTCATTGCATTTGATAATTGATCTCCTCTCACATCATCAAGGTTTTGAGCTTCATTTTGAGACCCTTGGGTTTCATCAAACTCAACATCATGAACTTCTTCCAAGGTGCCATTTGTGAGATTCCAAACTCTATATGATTTGCTTGTGGTAGAATAACCAAGTAAGAACCCTTCATCACATTTCTTTTCAAACTTGCTCAATGTAGTGCCTTTCTTGAGAATATAGCATTTGCAACCAAACACTCTAAAGTATGCAATGTTGGGCTTTCTTACATTCAATAGTTCATATGGTGTCTTTCCAAGCTTCCTATGGCAATAGAGACGGTTGCTACAATAGCAAGCCGTGTTGATAGCTTCACTCCAAAATGAATGACTCACATTGTATTCACTAAGCATTGATCTAGCCATGTCAATCAAAGTTCTATTTTTCCTTTCAACTACACCATTGGATTGAGGAGTGTATGTTGGAGAGAATTGATGTCCAATACCAAGATCATCACATAAAGCTTCAATTCTTGTGTTCTTGAATTCACTACCATTGTCACTTCTAATCTTCTTGATGGTAGTCTCAAACTCATTTTGCATTCTCTTGACAAAAGACTTGAATAGATCATAAACATCACTCTTGTCATAGAGAAAGAACACCCAAGTGTATCTAGTGTAGTCATCCACTATCATAAAACCATACTTGTTTCCACCAATACTAGTGTATGTTGTTGGCCCAAACAAGTCCATGTGCAATAGCTCAAATGCCTTTGATGTGCTCATTTCACTCTTACTCGGATGTGTATTTCCAACTTGTTTGCCGGCTTGACAAGCACTACAAGGTTTATCCTTCTCAAAGGTGACATCCTTCAAGCCTCTTACTAAGTCATGCCTCAAAAGTTTGTTCAATTGCTTCATTCCAACATGACCAAGCCTTCTATGCCACAACCATCCCATACTAGACTTGCTAAGCAAGCATGATGTCAATTGTGTCTCACTATCATTGAAGTCAACCAAGTACAAGCTACCATGTCTAAATCCTTTGAATATCAAATTTGATCCATCAACACTAATGACTTCAACATCATCACTACCAAATATGCACTTGAAGCCAAGATCACAAAGTTGTGCCACCGATAAAAGATTGAAATCTAAGCTCTCAACTAGCAACACATTAGATATGCTCATATTATTTGTGATAGCAATTTTACCAAGCCCTTTGACCTTGCCTTTCTTGTTGTTGCCGAAAGTGATAGCATCAAAACCACCATTTTGACTTGTATCAATTGAATTGAACATACAAGAGTCTCCGGTCATATGTTGAGTGCACCCACTATCAAGCACCCAATGCCTTCCTCTGGCTTTGTAATTGACCTACAAGACAAGATCAATTCTTTTTAGGTACCCAAACTTGTTTGGGTCCTCCAAGGTTAGAGACTAAGCTCTTTGGTACCCAAATGGCTTTCTTCTTTGAGCCCATCCATGGTGCACCAATGAACTTAGCATGAACACCATTTGTACCCTTGGTAAGCATATAGAAAGAATTAAACTTGATTGAGGATACATTTGTATTGGATTTCTTGTTCATGCAATGTTGCTCTATGTGACCAACTTGCTTGTAACTTTTGCAATAGCTACCATTGTTCTTCACAAAATGAGTCTTGTGAGGAGCAAAAGCGGCCTTGCCTTTCTTGGGGTTATAGCCCAATCCCTCTTTGTAGAGAGAAGCTCTTTGGCTACCCAAGCACATAAGCAAGCGGTCCTCACCACCATAAGCCTTAGCTAATGTGTGATTGAGCTCTTTTACCTTCTTCTTAAGATTTTCATTCTCAACTATAAGTGTGGAGTCACAAGTGAAACCATCACTACTAGATGAGGATGATGTAGATGCACTACATGAAGAGTTAGTGGGAGCAACAACAATAGGCTTATGAAAGGATTCATCAATTATATCACATGATATGCCTATGTTGCAAGTTTTAGCTTTCTCAACATTAGTTGGCATGTTTTCATATTTTTCAACTAGAGAGGAATGAGCTTCTTCAAGCTTAGTGTGAGACTTTTGAAGCTTCTTATGGTCTTCCTTTAGACTCTCATAAGATGCTCTAAGCTCATCAAGTTCTTGCATAAGGTTTTTCTTTTCCTTAAGCAAGCCCTTGCACTCCTTTCTAGATTCTTTAAAATGTTGAGTGCAATCTTCTAGCATAGTGATTAGTTCATCTTTAGTGAATTCCTCTTCATCACTATCACTATCACTAGCATTATCATGATCACTCTCATCATCGGATGATACCTTAACGGCCTTAGCCATGAAGCATGATGGAGTGTCGAAGAGGGAGACCTTCTTTTGGATGGCAATGCTAGCATGTCCCTTCTTCTTGCTCTTGTAGTCATCCTCATCATCACTTGAGGAATCATCACTATCCCATGTAGCGACATGAGAATCATTCTTCCTTTTATGAGAGCTCTCCTTCTTCTCTTGCTTCTTCTTTTGCTTCTTTCTCTCCTTCTTGATAGCATCTTCATCATCACTATCATAAGGACACTTTGCAATGAGATGGTCCTTGCTATGGCATCTAAAGCATCTCATGGTATGCTCATTCTTCTTGTAAGAGTTCTTCCTCCTCCTTGCACGATAGCCCTTCTTCTTCATGAATTTGCCAAATTGCTTGACAAAGAGAGCCATCTTCTCATCAATGTCATCACTATCACAAGAGCTTGAGTCTTCATCACTTGATGATTCAATCTTGGACTTGCCCTTGGATGTGGTGGCTTTGAATGCCACACTCTTCTTCTTTTCATCATCTTTCTTTTCATTTTCCTTCGTCTTCTTCTTGACCAACTCATCCTTCTCATCATCTTCTCTATATGAATCATCGGTCATCACCTCTTAAAATATTTGTTGAGGAGTTGAATCCTTCAATGTAGTCCTCACTAGCACGGTGATCAATGTATCAAATCTCTTAGGCAAGCTTCTCAAGAACTTCATAGAGAATTGATTGTCCTTGACCTCCTCACCAAGTGCCTTGAGCTCATTGACAATGACTTGCAATCTATGAAACATCTCCGGAACACTCTCATCATCTTGCATCTTGAAGCTTGAAAATTTTTCTTGCAAGATATATGCTTTAGCGGTCTTTGTGCCTTCGGTGCCCTCAAATGTTTCTTCTAGCTTGGCCCAAGCATCATGTACAACTTCTATGTTTTTCACTTGCTCAAATGTCTTGTCATCTAATACCTCATGAAGAGCACTAATGGCAATGTCATTGCATTGGAGCTTCTTCTCTTCCACCAGTGTAGGTGCTTCCGGATTAGCAACCTCAAATTTTGTTTCGGTGACCTTCCACACTTCTCTATTGATTGACTTTAGGTGTGCGGTCATCTTAACCTTCCAATATGCATAATTTGTGCCATCAAAGTGAGGTGCCTTCTTGGTGTTGTTGATGTGCAAGCTTAATTGAGCCATTTCTTTTTCACCGTAGGTTGTTAAGCCTCAAATAAACGGTGCCTCGGCTCCGATACCACTTGGAAGGTCCAAAAAGGCTAGAGGGGGGGTGAATAGCCTAATTAAACCTTCTACAAGAATTACTTAACCACGAGTTAGTACGAAAGGTGGCGAAGCAAAAGCACTAGCTCTAACTAATTAAGCAAGCCACCTACACAAGTCTAGTACAAGGCTATTCACTAAACACAACAACAACTATAAGCTAGAAACGAGAAGTAATACGAGAGAAGAGCTTTGAGTGATTATACCGCCGTGAAGAGAAGAGAAATACCAATCAATCAATCATACAAGAGAAATCCTCGTGAAGAGAATGACACAAGAATTTATCCCGAGGTTCACTTGCTTCCCGGCAAGCTACTCCCCGTTGTGGCGATACACCCACTTGTCGGTTCGCGAGCTAATCGACTATCAAGAGTCGAGCCCTCGGCGGGCGCCGCACAACCGCACACAAGATGGGGATCCTCCAAGCCACGAGCTCCACTAGAGTATCCAATTTGTGAACTCCCGCGGGGAAGGATCAAGAACCCCTTACAACACTTGGTGAAGGCTCCAACAATCTCCAATTGCGAGCTCAATCACCTCCGCTGCTCCAAGCCGTCTATCGTGTCGGGAAACACGGAAGAGTAACAAGAAATCCGCAGCAACTCGAAGATCAAGTGCCTCTAGAATGCAACTCTCAAGCAATGCACTTGAATCTCACTCAATCTCACTCAAGATGTGCAACTATGCAAAGAGATGAGTGGAGGGGTTGTTCTCTAGCTCAAAGTATGTCTCTAGTTCTCAAAATGTGCAAGAGTTGCCCTCAAACCCCGGCCAACGTCTATTTATAACGAAGGGGTACGCAGCTAGCCGTTACAGACGACGCAGCGAAAAACGCACTGACCGGACGCTCCGGTCAGGGTGACCGGACGCGTCCGGTTACTACACGACAGCAAGAAACAGTGCGTGTCAGAACTAGCCGTTGCCGTGACCGGACACGCTGAACCGATTGACCGGACGCGACAGTGCCCACGTCCGGTCGCATTCCAGTATGCTCCCGCTGAGACCGGACGCGTCCGATCGCACGTGACCGGACGCGCCGCGCGTCCGATCGTTACCCCGCTTCGCTCTACCCTTCTGGACGCCTAACCGGACGCTCCGGTTACGTGAGGGACCGGACGCGCCGGTCGCGCGCTCTGATTCGCTCAGGAGAACTGACCGGACGCGCTGTTGAACTGACCGGACGCCACAGTGCCAGCGTCCGATTAGAGTCCAGTAAGCTCCCTGGATGACCGGACGCGTCCGGTCGTCAGTGACCGGACACGCTGCGCGTCCGATCATCGAACTAAAAACCGCGCAGACGCTGAACACTGACCGGACGCGTCCGGTCATACCGAGACCGCGTCCGGTGCAGCGTCCGGTCGTCACAGTGACCTCCGTTTGCCTCCGTTTCTTTTCCGACTTCTGGCGCAATAGAAAATAGGCATTTCGCTTCTCCAAAAAGCGCCGAATCTCGCCTCGCAAGCTCGGCGGGAGGGAGAGAGGAACCCAAACCCCTCTCTACCGCTCAAACTCCACCGCCTTCTCAAACGTGCTAACACCACCATGTGTAAATCACAATGTGCATGTGTGTTAGCATTTCACAATCATTTCTCAAGGCGTTATGTTAGCTCTTTACTAGATCCTAATGCATATGCTCAAGACATTGATCTAGTGGCACTTGATTTACGAGCTAACCGTGATTGCCCCTCTTGATAGTCGACTATGTATCCTAAACCCGGTCAATCACTTCTCTACTCATCTTAGACCGGCAAAAGGAAAACCCCTATGGTTATACCTTTGCCTTGCGCTCTTAGATCCTTCTCTTTTCACTTGATCATCATATCCTTCCTTTTATGTGCATCTCCACCATAAACATCATTTCATATTCATGCACTATCTCTTTGTGATCTTGTGGCCACCACTCCTTGCCACATACACCTTCATCACATGTGTTGCTTATGCCTAACTCAAAACACTTAACACGTGGCCTTAGCAACTTGATGTCATTAATTACCAAAACCAAACTTGGGCTTTCAGACCTGCATCCCAACGGTGCGGGCTCTGGAGCTGCCCTGCCCCGGCTCCGGCGGCCCCTTCTCCACGGCTGACCATCGAGCAATTTGACATTTGTGAAGATTTTGTGAGCAATTTGACATTTGTGAAGAATTTGACATATATTTCTCTGATGTTTGGAATCCACATAAATAATTTGTAATTTTTTTTGAAAAGTTTGACATATATTTTGTATTATTTCCAAATTACATCACTTGTTTATTAAATTACACTAAAGTATAACTGTAAATATAGTTTTTTTTTCTCGAATACGCAACAAGAGGGTTGTGTATCATTGCATTAAGGAGAAAAAGAGTTTAAAAACAAGGTTTGGCCAACAGCCTAAAGTATAACTGTAAATATAGTTTTTTTTTCTCGAATACGCAACAAGAGGGTTGTGTATCATTGCATTAAGGAGAAAAAGAGTTTAAAAACAAGGTTTGGCCAACAGCCGCAAACGAAAGATTACATTACATAATGAAAATACTAGGAGGGGAGCAAAGAAGAGTTCTGTGCAGTCACTCTCCCGACATTAAGCATTCAAGGTTCTTTTCCCCCGCCCGCGCCCACTGTTCGGCCTCGGCTCTTATGATCAGCAAGAGTTCTGGCACAGTGGACGAGGCATCTCTGAAGCAGCGTGCGTTCCGCTCCTTCCAAATTTGCCAGGAAACAAGGGCGAACAGCGAGTCAAAGCCCTTTTTTGCTTTACCATGCCATGCTGCTCGGAGCCTCTTCCACCATCGAAGTACAGACTGCTCCGCGCCCGGCAACAGTCTTCCCAGCGCACTGCAAATGTGGAACCAAACCTCGCGTGCATAAGGACAACAACATAGCAGGTGGTCGATTGTCTCCTGGGTTTGATCGCAGATGTAGCACTCGCTCCTTGCTTCTAGTCCATGCATGGCTCGCCGATCGTTCGTCCAGTGGCGCCTTCGGAACGTGAGCCAGAGAAAGATTTTCATCCTCAACGGTGCCCAGGTCTTGCAGATCAGCGAGTGGCCGTGGAAGGTGATTGCACCGGCGTGCAGCTTGTTGTAGGCTGACTTGGATGTATAGTGTAACAGAACCGACCAAATTATAAGAGCACAAGTACGAAAACAAGCACCGAAGCGCTCAAATTTTCAAACTTGAGCCCATATAATCTCGGTAGTCAATCGAAATCACGAAGGATTTCAAACCAAACTGCTTACAACCAGGATCGCATCATTCAACATACAACATCATACGATACATTTCACAAGTAGTCCAGAAATAAGTTTACACCACGGAGTAGCAAATATTACAAACCAAGTTTGAAAGTAGCGGAAGCATAACACACACATTAGTTAATTAAATACTGCCAGTCTGGATGATCGACAACCCGCAAAAGCATGAGGAAAGTACATAAAGACGATCACGCCCTTGTGACCTAGTCATCGTCACCCGCAGGGTGGAGACACGTCTTGCAGAATCCCTGATAAAGCATGTCATCTGCAACAGGAGGGAATAAACCCTGAGTACTGGAATGTACTCAGCTAGACTTACCCGTCGAAAACCAGAAATAAAGTGACACCAAGGATTATGCAAGGCTTACACAAGAGGCTAGCTGACACCACATTTTGCATAAAGGCATAAGTAGTTGAAACTCTTATAACCTGTACTAGCAGTTATTTTTAGCA
The DNA here is from genome assembly GCA_038087645.1 of Saccharum hybrid cultivar R570. Classification (NCBI taxonomy): domain Eukaryota; kingdom Viridiplantae; phylum Streptophyta; class Magnoliopsida; order Poales; family Poaceae; genus Saccharum; species Saccharum hybrid cultivar. The sequence continues at coordinate 4,206,380 of JAQSUU010000449.1, forward strand.
TTTACCTGTCATCTATCTTAGCACCTGTACTAAACATACACTTGATTATAATCAAACAACATGATTATTATATCCATAGCAGGTATATCATTATGGCAACATTGTATCATTCCCTTAACCACCAGTTCATTTAATGAGGTCTACGTTGCCGCTGCTCAAGTCAAGTGCTCACTAACCGGGAGCGACGGCGATTCGAATCGAATTCCTATCCAGCTGGAGGGGTATTTCTAACACTCACCGTGCAGACCCCTGCCAGGGTCGCACAGGCCACCTTGTCATATGATTCAGGAATCGCGGGTCCGAATGATGTCGCGACCCCAAGGGCGACACTCTGTCAGGTGATAGGGACTTTAACCCCCCCTTGGTCTCACGCCAATGACCCCAAGCACATCCTTTCTCTCCTCCAAGAAGCAACCTACCATTCGATTCCCGGCCTGAATCACATTACTCGGCTTCGCGGTCGGAACGACTTATCCGGCCAACTAAGTGTTAGACTGCGTTCAACATGACTCAAGGACGTACAGCGAATCGGTCCTTAAACGACTCAGACGGGCATAGCTCCACACCCAAGACGTGAAGTGTCTTGCGGCTGTACTATCGAACTCCCGCCCGGTCTCAATTTCATTTTTAAGCATGGTTCCATTCGCGATAGCCATAGAGCCACTCGTGACTCCTTCCTACATCTCGCGGATGACCGGAAATCACCCGACTTCTACCGTACTAAGCAGGGCTAAGCATTGACACGTGCCTAAACCTAAAATAGGATTAAGTACGAGATCTGGACAAGGACAGGTATAATGCAACAAGTGTTTTCATATAACTCCTACAACTTAATGCAGTAAACAATTAAAAGTACTCAAGATTAATTTGTAAATCAGTAGGTTCAGCATGCACCGGGGCTTGCCTTTCAGAAAAGTTGAAGGCCGGTGGTCAGGGCACTCGGGTAGACCTTCGGACGGAGCTTCGTCGCCGGCTGGTTCCTCGGGCTCCTGCTGCTCCTGGCTCTCCTCCGGAATTACAGGCTCGAATTCGAGGAGAGTTACCCCCTCCGGTACACCTATTGCATGAATGCACAATAAATACAATGGATGCATAAATGGGTGCAACATGCTCGGAATGAAATGCATTTCAGAAATAAAAACGATAATCTAATCAAGTTACTTTATTAGTACGTGCAAATCTCTTCTCTAGTAGAGAAGTACTCACCTAATCTACTTAACCTAAGATAAAGCTGCTCATCCTCAGTTAAGGCCCTAACACCTAACAATTACAAAAGTAGCATGTCTTAGGATATCTCACCATAACAATCAGCAAAACACCACAGTAAGCATTCTGGACAGCAGCTACTTGTTTTTATCACAACTGGAGATTTATAATTCCAAAAGATATGATCTAAGACAATCTGAAAAGCCTAAGAAATGTACTACAATTCATTTTCAGACCTCAACTCCAAACTCCTAAGTTTTCCAGGTCAAACTTCACAAGTTCCAGAATCTGTCCTCTCCAAAACAGAGAGTAGCAGATTTTGAACTGCCACTAAAAACAACAGTAACTCTTAAACTACTAAGCCAAATGCTTCCAAATTTTAACACAAGCTAGTTCATCAAGTTTACTCCAACTTTGGTATTTACAAGTTGTCCAGCAACCAATTTTATCAAAGCCAAATTTAGAATTACTACTTAGCTGTCCAGAAAACCTAAAATTACAAAGGTTAAATATTTATTGATGTGACAAACATTCTCTAAAACCAAACTAATGCTACTACAAGTTCACAAATATCACAAAGACACCAGGAAGTAAGGTGTGCCCACCTAGAACATTTATTTAAACCCATTTCTCAATTTACTTAAGTAATTAAGTGGAATTTCAAACATATGTGTAAACTGCTCCTAAAATTCTACAAAAATTACAGGGGACTCTCTGACCCACAAAGAGACTACTGTAAAATTTTGAACTCAATTTATTCACAGGAACTCCCTACACAAAATTCCCAAGCCAAAAAGGCTGATTTTTGTATAAATAACCAAGCATAGTAAAAAGTGTCAAACAACAGATTTCTTAATTTTCTTGGACACTCTAGGGTACCAAGACATTCTCCAAAAATTTATAAGAATATTGCACATGTAGAAAAATTACAAAAATTCATTTTAGTATTTCCTAGAATAACAAGATAGCATTATAACTTGGAAATTACTTAATCACTGATGCCCAAATTTTTACCAGAGCTAGGGCTAGCATAGAGTAACCTACCCACCAAATTTCATGATTTATGGAACACTACAGCTCAAGTTATAAATTTAACAAATTTGCATGCATTCCAAAACACATTTAAAGGATCTATTAATTTCTCCTAAAAATTAAACATCACATTCTAGATTTATATTTTTCTAAAATACTACACATCATGGGGACCCTAATAAAATTTATCTCATGATTTTTGGATCATTAAAACCCTAGATCTATATTTTTCCAACTTGTACAAAAATCAGTGACAAAATAATAAAAATGAATTTCGTTTCAGACGAACTGGGCCGGCCCGGAAAACTCGGCCCACACTCGCGCGCGCGCGGCCCGTTCAGCACTCCCGCCCGCGCGCGACACTGATAGGCGGGACCCGCCGTCAGAGAGAGAGAGACAGGGGCGCGGCGAACCGCGCGCTCCGGCGAGCTCAAGCTCGTCGGAGGGGAGCTCGCTCGGGAAACCAAGCACACCCTCGCGTTCTCCGTCACAAGGTGCTTCGATTCGTGCAAGAAGGAAGGCTCGGGTTGGAGTGGGAGGGGCTCGCCGTCGTGAGCGGCGGCCGGTGAGGGTCGGGTGGCGGTGTACGGCCGCCGGCGAGGCTGCACGGTCACATCTGAGCTCTGTACGAGCTTCACTGCAACTAGGCGGACTGATTGAGGTAGAGAAAGGAGATGGAGAGAGACCCTAACCACTCCGGCCACGGAACGCCGTGATGCGGGACGGTGAGCGCGACGACTGTGGTCGTCGTGTTCCGCTCCGACGAGGTCACATCCCCTGGTAAGGTCTCGCCACAAGCATCCCCACAGATGACGGAGGTGAGAACGAGGTTCATGACAGCAGTAGAATGAGGGAGGGGAGCTGGCCACGGTGGACCGTGGCGGCGGCGATACTCCGGTGAGCTCCAGTGGAGAGCAAATCGACAATACCTCCTCACCTCTACGAAATGGATCAAGCGCGATGTAGGGGAAGGTCCGGGAGCTTAAGGCGGAGCCGTGGGTGAAGTTAGGTAGGCTACCGTGCGGTGGTGAGCTCGCCCGGCCGCGGCGGGGTCGGAGTGGCACCGCTCGTCGGACCAGAGAGCGAGGGAATGGAGGAGGGAGTGGCGTGAGTGCTGGGGATGGAGGTGTCGACTCCCACTTCACTCCCGCGCGTGAGCTCGCGACGTGGAGACGACAGCAGCACGCGCGCGCCACGCGGCCACCGGACTCTGCCTGGGCGCCACGACGCGAGTCAGCTGCATGGCGTCGCCCTTTACTGAATGGAGGTTACCTCGCTCGACTGACAGAGCAGTTTGGTCGCCGATTAACTCCCAAACTAGTGAGAACCAGGCGTGGTTGATGTTGGCAATGTTGTAGAGCTACATGAGGACTTCAACATTGCCAATAGGGTCGTGAGCCAATTTGGCTTGGTTAGTGAGATACAACGCCCCAAAGTGAGGCACCCGAAATCTGAAACCGAGTTTCAGTTAACTAACCGACTGAAACCCATTTTTCCAGGCACCATATCTCCTAAACCATTTAGAACTAGGTGATGGTGATGTTGACAATGTTGTAGAGCTACATGTGACCTACAAGTTTGTCAATATGAGTGAAAGCTGGTTTGGCCTGGTTTGTGAGTTATAAGGTGTCAAAGTGGGGTACAGTGAAACGGTTTTCAGCTCAACACTTAGCAAAATTTGCTAAGTCCCCAAACAGCCCCTAATACTGACTTGTGGGCCATTTTTGAGCATGTTCTGATCATTTTCATGAGATGGCCATATTAGAACTTTTGTTCCTCATGAAATTCTCTACAACTTTGCTTAAGGGTGCTCTTCCATGCAAGGTCTCTAAATTAGACTTTTTAATTGGTCAAACTAGGGCCTTCTAGGGTCAAATGGTGGTCAAACTTCTCTTGGAGGGCAATTTAGTAATTTTGGTCAACATGAACCTTGTTCCAAATGTTACCCTAAGTATAACTAAGGTGTTGTAGGTCATGGTTGGCTACCTTACCTTTTTGTTACACCAACTATTAAGTACTTCATGAAATAAATCAAACAAACCCTAAAATAATCACATGTGTTGCATCACATAAAATAACAAACATGAATGATGCATGCTTATGCTTATGCCATGCAAATGCAATGCAATTAAGGACTAAACACTTGAAGTGTTACAGCCCTCCCCCCTTATAAAAATCTCGTCCCGAGATTTGGAAAGCGTACCATTTTTCATAGAATTCTTTATAACCATCCCGCAAATAATCCTCCCGTTCCCACGTAGCATCACTCTCACTTCCCTGATTACTCCACATCACTTTGTACCACTTAACCACTTTACTTCTAGTTACTCGTTCCTGAGTATCGATCACTCGGACTGGCTTTTCTTCATAGGTTAGGTCGGATTCCAGCCTGATATTACCTAAAGGAACTTGTTCCTCAGGAACTCGAAGACACTTTTTAAGCTGAGATACATGGAAGACGTTGAATATGGCACTCATTTCAGGAGGCAACTGGATTTTGTATGCAACAGCTCCACTCTTGCCTATGATCTGGAAAGGACCCACGTATCTTGGCGCAAGTTTCCGCTTAACACCAAAACGTTGGACACTTTTCATTGGAGAAACTTTCAAATACACGAAGTCTCCAACTTCAAACTCGAGTGGTTTTCTACGACGATCAGCATAACTTTTCTGTCTAGCTTGGGCTGCAGCCATATGTTTTTGGATGGTACGGACTTGTTCCTCCGCTTCATGAACAAAATCAATACCATAATACCTTCTCTCCCCAGCTTCTACCCAGTTTAGTGGAGTTCGACACTTTCGACCGTACAAAGCTTCGAATGGGGCCATCTTAATACTCTCTTGATAACTGTTATTGTACGAGAATTCGGCTAAAGGTAACCATTTTTCCCAAGAACCCTTGGATGAAATGACGCATGCTCGCAACAGATCTTCCAAGATTTGGTTAACTCGTTCTGTCTGTCCCGATGTCTGGGGGTGATAAGCAGAGCTTCTCACTAACTTGGTTCCCAGAAGGTGATGCAAATGCTCCCAAAAGCGAGCAGTGAACTGGGGACCACGATCAGAAACGATAGTACGAGGTATCCCATGAAGCCGGACTATCTGATTGAAGTACAACTCAGCATAGTCAGTGGGACGATAGTCCACTCTCACTGGGATGAAGTGAGCTGATTTGGTCAAACGATCAACAATTACCCAAATAGAGTTATGATTTTTGACAGTGGGAGGAAGTCCGACAATGAAATCCATACTTATCTCTTCCCATTTCCAGCCTGGAATGGAAAGTGGCTGAAGCAACCCAGCTTTCATGTGCACAGCTTTAACTCTACAGCAGGTGTCACACCTAGCAACATATGCAGCTATCTCTTTCCGCATCTTGGTCCACCAATAAAATGGCTTCAAATCATAATACATCTTATTGCTGCCAGGATGGATGGACAACTTAGAGGAGTGTGCTTCAGACATAATATCATTTCGAAGCTCTCGGTCTTTAGGCACAACTAACCTATCCTTGAACCATAGTACACCCTCTTCATCTATCCTGAACTGTGTAGTTTCTTGCTCTTTCATCTTACGCTTGATGTGGAATATACCAGTGTCAGTCTTTTGGAGCTCAATAATTCTGCTTTTGAGAGTACAACTGACAGTGATGTTGTACAAGACTGCTGGATGTAGAAGGCGAGATCGGTGAAAATCAGTTTCAACTAAGGAATGGCAATGAGACTTACGGCTTAAAGCATCCGCAACTACATTTGCCTTTCCTGGATGATAGTGCACTTGAAGGTTATAATCTTTAATCAACTCGAGCCATCTTCTTTGACGCATATTTAACTCGGGTTGGGTGAAGATGTATTTGAGGCTTTTATGGTCTGTGTAGATATTGCAGACATTTCCCAGCAGATAATGCCGCCATACTTTCAAAGCATGAACAACTGCAGCTAGTTCTAAGTCATGCGTTGGATAATTCACCTCATGCTTCCGAAGTTGTCGAGAAGTATATGCAATTACTCGGCCTTCCTGCATCAACACACCTCCCAAACCTATGCCTGAGGCATCACAATAAACATCAAATGGTTTCTCGATATCCGGTTGTGCCAAAACCGGAGCTGAGGTTAGGAGGGTTCGCAGTTGGTGAAAAGCCGCATCACACTCAGGAGTCCAGACAAACCTGATGTCTTTTTGCAGCAACCGAGTCATTGGCTTGGCTATTTTGGAGAAATCCGGGATGAAGCGACGATAATAGCCAGCCAAACCAAGAAAACTTCGGACCTCGTGAACCGAGATAGGAGCCTTCCAGTTCAGTACTTCCTGTACCTTGGCGGGGTCCACCATAATTCCTCCATCGGACAACACATGCCCAAGGAAAGGTACTTCACGAAGCCAGAATTCGCACTTACTGAACTTTGCATATAGTTGATGTTCACGCAGTCTTGTGAGGACTATACGCAGATGTTCAGCGTGATCCTCCTCATTCACAGAGTATACCAGGATGTCATCAATAAATACCACCACAAACTTATCCAATTCAGGCATAAACACCGAATTCATCAAGTACATGAAGTGTGCGGGGGCATTTGTCAAGCCGAAAGACATAACAAGATACTCATAAAGACCGTATCTGGTGGAAAAGGCTGTCTTTGGAACATCTTCCGGGCAGATTTTAATTTGATGGTAGCCCGATCTTAGATCGATCTTGGAGAAAACTTTAGCTTTAGACAACTGATCGAACAAGATGTCGATACGTGGTAGAGGGTACTTATTTTTGACAGTGACTGCATTGAGAGGTCTATAATCTACGCACATTCGCAACGACTGATCCTTCTTCTTTACAAAGATAGCCGGACATCCCCACGGTGATGAACTAGGATGAATCAACCCCTTCTTCAAAAGTTCATTCAATTGCACCTTAAGTTCAGCGAGTTCATTCGGAGGCATCCTATAGGGTCTCCTAGAGATGGGCGCCGTGCCAGGCAACAACTCAATTTTAAACTCCACATCCCGATCCGGAGGGAGTCCCGGCAAATCATCGGGAAAAACGTCCGGAAACTCATTTACTACTGGAATTTCGGCCAACGCCTTTGCTTGCACAGCATGAATTTCCCCCGACAATTCAACCTTTCTGGGAAGTTGTACTAGAAAACCCTTTTGATCTGTAGGATCTCTGAGCATAACTACCCGAGCGGATGTGTCAATGAGTACCCCATTCTGACTCATCCAATTCATGCCCAAGATAACATCTATGTCTAAACCAGGTAAAACCAATAGGGCAAGCGAATAACTTTGCCCTTCTATCTCAAACTTAAGGTTTCCCACTACTTTGTTTGTGGAAATATTCCCACTTGCAGCACTAATACAATAACCCACACCTTCAACAGTATGCAACTTGTGTGCAAATTTGGATGCAAACTTAGGACTGATAAAGGAATGCGAAGCACCTGAATCAAAAAGTACCACTGCGGGGTGTTGGTCAACTAGAAACTTACCAGCGGTGACCACCTCACCAGATGGAATTTCCTCAATGCTGTTATAATGGGCGTGTCCCTGATGACTACCTTGGTTGACATTTTTCTTAGGGTACGGACAGTTCCTGGACCAATGGCCTGGCTTGTTACAGTTCCAGCAAGGCATGTTGCTAGGAGGAACACTGGAGCTGCCTTGACCCGCATTACTCTTTGGCAGAGCCACTGTATATGCCTTACGAAACCCAGTCTTTGCAGCAGGCTTTTTCTGCGGCGGACGGAACTTTGTATTCTGAGCAGGAGGGCGAGGAGGAGCTCTCGGGGCAGCTGGAGCTCGAGACTGTGAAGCACTCGCCTCAATGGCCCTCTTGCGGCTCTTAGAAGCAGAATAGATAGCATTGTTGTTCTCCTGAGTTAGAGCATCGCTGATGAAATCATTGAAAGTAGTACATTTGCTAGTGCCCATTGTTTTCATCAGTTTTGGGCCGAGGCCCCTTTTGAAGCTAGCAATCTTTTTGGCATCGGTATCCACAAACTCAGTGGCATACCTTGCCAGGTTGTTGAAGGACTGCAAGTATTCAGTCAGGCTTTTGTTTCCTTGCGACAGCCTCATAAACTCTGTGTGCTTGATTGCCATAAGACCTGGAGGAATATAATTTCCCCGGAATGCCGCCTTAAACTGATCCCAAGCAATCGGGACATTGGCAGGCAGTGTGGAACGATAGTGGCTCCACCAAATACCCGCTGGACCATGCAACTGGTGAGAAGCATATTCAGTCTTTAACTCATCAGTCAGGCGAAGCAGATGAAACTTTTGCTCAATAGTATTTAACCACTCATCAGCTTGCAGTGGTTCTTCCGCTTCCTTGAAGAGCGGGGGCTTAGTATCCAGAAAGTCCTTGAAATCACTGTATTGATTGGGCTCTGGGCCCTGGCGGCCAGGACGAGCCTCCCTGTTAGCCAGCTGACGCATAGCATCCGCCAACATGCGCTGCCCTTCGACCACTGTCTGCATCAATTCGGCCGGAGTAGGTGGTGGCGGAGGGGGTGGCTGTTCCTCATCCTCATTGCCACGACCCCGACGAAGATTGTACGACATCTGCAAAATGCATAGCCAATGAGCACTGACGATGTGGGAAACTTGTAGATGAATTATTGTAAATATGTCAAACTGACTTCATGAAATAGACTTCTCATAATAATTAAGGCACAATAATTCACCACAACCGCACAATCCATTCAAGCGCATCATTTGACGAGATCATATTTGGTAATCCAACAAGATGCTCTTTGATGAAGGCTTACTCACAGGGAGCACACGGTTACCGGACCGTTTACGTTGCTATCTACGTGATTTTTGACCTTTTGCACGGTACTTGGATTCGATCTCAAGATTTTTAGTTGACTGTGAAAGGCTACTTCAAACTGACCACAAAGAGACTTCTCAATGAAGAGTTCCATGGTGGATCATGACTAGCCACCTCGATACCTGCGCGTGCCAAGCAGCACAGCCTTATGTCGCGCGCCATAGGAGGCTCTCGGTTTCGTCGCGGCACCGAAGGGTGCTAACCGTGACACCATCATCGAACGCAACATAATAAGACATCAAGTTGTGATCGAAATTAATAGGTTCAAACTACATTCAGGAAACATACGGTTCAACCTTACATCCCAAGTCAAGTTATTACAAGGCCTCACTCCTTCACAGGGAGGGCACAAACGACGATCCTAACATTATAGGCACGTGATGACTACTCTAAGCATCATCCTCCGAGTCAGTGTCAAGGATCTCCCCGCCGTCCCCATCACTGACAGGCTCTAACTCCTCGTCTTCTTCTTCTTCTGGCTCTTCCTCTGGTGCTTCTGCCGGTGGGGCATCCTGTGGTCCATCAACCTCTACTTCATCATCATCCTCAGCCATGAAGATTTCCGAACCCATGTCCTCATCGACATTGTTGTTTCGAGGCAGCAGGGGATTAAGCTCGTTATTCAGGCGATGCACTTCTTCATGAAGATTATCATTGTATTCTTCAGCGTTCTCCAACTGTTGCTCGAGCTCAAACTGGCGAGCTCTCAGAACGTTCTCCTCGTGCCAGGCTTCATCCCTCTGTTCCATCACACGGACCAACATGCGTTGACAGTTGCGGTTTGCCACTGTCAACCTCTGGACTGCAAGCGTTTCTTGATCACGATCATGAATCACTTGTTCCAGTTGTTGCCGTGCTGCATCCCTAGCAGCAGTCACCTCTGCCAGCTCTGCCCTCAGCCTTTCCACCTCAGTAGGCTCAGGGCGGGGCTCACGTGGAGCGAGCTGGTGACGCGGTGCCCTGCCCCCAGTGGACTTACGAGCGGTCCTCTTGGTACGTGCCATCTGTAGCAACAAGATAAGATACGACTTAAAGTGAGGATCATTTAGGGGATACGAAATTTACTTTAGTCGGGAGTATAGAAATTTTTAAGGAGGGAGTAAATGATATGTATGATATAATTAAACATGATGCATGCACGTTTCGTACGTCCTCTCACCTTAGTAGAAACCTAAAGTTCTAACGCTAGGCGGTGGCATACATACGTTCTCTCATATAAGCGAAACTATCGGTCTACTCGTTACGCTGTTAGTGTACCTACAGAAAATTTCATTGCAGCCCAACAATTCCCAATATATGCACACAAGAAAGTAGTAAATTAAATACTTTCCATATACACATCCCCGGATGTATATATTTCAGTATCAAAGCTACCCAATTGATAGATGCCCACAATTAAGTGCTTTTACATAGTTACATGGTTTAAACATGTAAAGATGTAAGTCACCACAACTACTCTCCCCTAGACCGCCGGTTGGACGATCATGCTCTCACAACTCACACTTACCAGAGCGTCGAGGTAATTGATCCATACATTACCACCCAAGTGGATGGCATCCATACAATATCACGCCGTATGGACGACGAAATAAAAACAAACAAGGCCCCCAAGTTAGTCTTTATAATAAGCCACCTAAGAGTCCTTATTTGGGCTAAGGGATGTGATCACTGGCATACTTAAAAATAATTTTTAGTGTTTTAACCCTTTTTCATAATCAAATATTTTTGTTTTTAAATACTCATATGATGTGTTTAATGTTGAATTATGCTCCGGTACCAGCTGTAACAGAACCGACCAAATTATAAGAGCACAAGTACGAAAACAAGCACCGAAGCGCTCAAATTTTCAAACTTGAGCCCATATAATCCCGGTAGTCAATCGAAATCATGAAGGATTTCAAACCAAACTGCTTACAACCAGGATCGCATCATTCAACATACAACATCATACGATACATTTCACAAGTAGTCCAGAAATAAGTTTACACCACGGAGTAGCAAATATTACAAACCAAGTTTGAAAGTAGCGGAAGCATAACACACACATTAGTTAATTAAATACTGCCAGTCTGGATGATCGACAACCCGCAAAAGCATGAGGAAAGTACATAAAGACGATCACGCCCTTGTGACCTAGTCATCGTCACCCGCAGGGTGGAGACACGTCTTGCAGAATCCCTGATAAAGCATGTCATCTGCAACAGGAGGGAATAAACCCTGAGTACTGGAATGTACTCAGCTAGACTTACCCGTCGAAAACCAGAAATAAAGTGACACCAAGGATTATGCAAGGCTTACACAAGAGGCTAGCTGACACCACATTTTGCATAAAGGCATAAGTAGTTGAAACTCTTATAACCTGTACTAGCAGTTATTTTTAGCATTTACCTGTCATCTATCTTAGCACCTGTACTAAACATACACTTGATTATAATCAAACAACATGATTATTATATCCATAGCAGGTATATCATTATGGCAACATTGTATCATTCCCTTAACCACCAGTTCATTTAATGAGGTCTACGTTGCCGCTGCTCAAGTCAAGTGCTCACTAACCGGGAGCGACGGCGATTCGAATCGAATTCCTATCCAGCTGGAGGGGTATTTCTAACACTCACCGTGCAGACCCCTGCCAGGGTCGCACAGGCCACCTTGTCATATGATTCAGGAATCACGGGTCCGAATGATGTCGCGACCCCAAGGGCGACACTCTGCCAGGTGATAGGGACTTTAACCCCCCCTTGGTCTCACGCCAATGACCCCAAGCACATCCTTTCTCTCCTCCAAGAAGCAACCTACCATTCGATTCCCGGCCTGAATCACATTACTCGGCTTCGCGGTCGGAACGACTTATCCGGCCAACTAAGTGTTAGACTGCGTTCAACATGACTCAAGGACGTACAGCGAATCGGTCCTTAAACGACTCAGACGGGCATAGCTCCACACCCAAGACGTGAAGTGTCTTGCGGCTGTACTATCGAACTCCCGCCCGGTCTCAATTTCATTTTTAAGCATGGTTCCATTCGCGATAGCCATAGAGCCACTCGTGACTCCTTCCTACATCTCGCGGATGACCGGAAATCACCCGACTTCTACTGTACTAAGCAGGGCTAAGCATTGACACGTGCCTAAACCTAAAATAGGATTAAGTACGAGATCTGGACAAGGACAGGTATAATGCAACAAGTGTTTTCATATAACTCCTACAACTTAATGCAGTAAACAATTAAAAGTACTCAAGATTAATTTGTAAATCAGTAGGTTCAGCATGCACCGGGGCTTGCCTTTCAGAAAAGTTGAAGGCCGGTGGTCAGGGCACTCGGGTAGACCTTCGGACGGAGCTTCGTCGCCGGCTGGTTCCTCGGGCTCCTGCTGCTCCTGGCTCTCCTCCGGAATTACAGGCTCGAATTCGAGGAGAGTTACCCCCTCCGGTACACCTATTGCATGAATGCACAATAAATACAATGGATGCATAAATGGGTGCAACATGCTCGGAATGAAATGCATTTCAGAAATAAAAACGATAATCTAATCAAGTTACTTTATTAGTACGTGCAAATCTCTTCTCTAGTAGAGAAGTACTCACCTAATCTACTTAACCTAAGATAAAGCTGCTCATCCTCAGTTAAGGCCCTAACACCTAACAATTACAAAAGTAGCATGTCTTAGGATATCTCACCATAACAATCAGCAAAACACCACAGTAAGCATTCTGGACAGCAGCTACTTGTTTTTATCACAACTGGAGATTTATAATTCCAAAAGATATGATCTAAGACAATCTGAAAAGCCTAAGAAATGTACTACAATTCATTTTCAGACCTCAACTCCAAACTCCTAAGTTTTCCAGGTCAAACTTCACAAGTTCTAGAATCTGTCCTCTCCAAAACAGAGAGTAGCAGATTTTGAACTGCCACTAAAAACAACAGTAACTCTTAAACTACTAAGCCAAATGCTTCCAAATTTTAACACAAGCTAGTTCATCAAGTTTACTCCAACTTTGGTATTTACAAGTTGTCCAGCAACCAATTTTATCAAAGCCAAATTTAGAATTACTACTTAGCTGTCCAGAAAACCTAAAATTACAAAGGTTAAATATTTATTGATGTGACAAACATTCTCTAAAACCAAACTAATGCTACTACAAGTTCACAAATATCACAAAGACACCAGGAAGTATGGTGTGCCCACCTAGAACATTTATTTAAACCCATTTCTCAATTTACTTAAGTAATTAAGTGGAATTTCAAACATATGTGTAAACTGCTCCTAAAATTCTACAAAAATTACAGGGGACTCTCTGACCCACAAAGAGACTACTGTAAAATTTTGAACTCAATTTATTCACAGGAACTCCCTACACAAAATTCCCAAGCCAAAAAGGCTGATTTTTGTATAAATAACCAAGCATAGTAAAAAGTGTCAAACAACAGATTTCTTAATTTTCTTGGACACTCTAGGGTACCAAGACATTCTCCAAAAATTTATAAGAATATTGCACATGTAGAAAAATTACAAAAATTCATTTTAGTATTTCCTAGAATAACAAGATAGCATTATAACTTGGAAATTACTTAATCACTGATGCCCAAATTTTTACCAGAGCTAGGGCTAGCATAGAGTAACCTACCCACCAAATTTCATGATTTATGGAACACTACAGCTCAAGTTATAAATTTAACAAATTTGCATGCATTCCAAAACACATTTAAAGGATCTATTAATTTCTCCTAAAAATTAAACATCACATTCCAGATTTATATTTTTCTAAAATACTACACATCATGGGGACCCTAATAAAATTTATCTCATGATTTTTGGATCATTAAAACCCTAGATCTATATTTTTCCAACTTGTACAAAAATCAGTGACAAAATAATAAAAATGAATTTCGTTTCAGACGAACTGGGCCGGCCCGGAAAACTCGGCCCACACTCGCGCGCGCGCGGCCCGTTCAGCACTCCCGCCCGCGCGCGACACTGACAGGCGGGACCCGCCGTCAGAGAGAGAGAGACAGGGGCGCGGCGAACCGCGCGCTCCGGCGAGCTCAAGCTCATCGGAGGGGAGCTCGCTCGGGAAACCAAGCACACCCTCGCGTTCTCCGTCACAAGGTGCTTCGATTCGTGCAAGAAGGAAGGCTCGGGTTGGAGTGGGAGGGGCTCGCCGTCGTGAGCGGCGGCCGGTGAGGGTCGGGTGGCGGTGTACGGCCGCCGGCGAGGCTGCACGGTCACATCTGAGCTCTGTACGAGCTTCACTGCAACTAGGCGGACTGATTGAGGTAGAGAAAGGAGATGGAGAGAGACCCTAACCACCCCGGCCACGGAACGCCGTGATGCGGGACGGTGAGCGCGACGACTGTGGTCGTCGTGTTCCGCTCCGACGAGGTCACATCCCCTGGTAAGGTCTCGCCACAAGCATCCCCACAGATGACGGAGGTGAGAACGAGGTTCATGACAGCAGTAGAATGAGGGAGGGGAGCTGGCCACGGTGGACCGTGGCGGCGGCGATACTCCGGTGAGCTCCAGTGGAGAGCAAATCGACAATACCTCCTCACCTCTACGAAATGGATCAAGCGCGATGTAGGGGAAGGTCCGGGAGCTTAAGGCGGAGCCGTGGGTGAAGTTAGGTAGGCTACCGTGCGGTGGTGAGCTCGCCCGGCCGCGGCGGGGTCGGAGTGGCACCGCTCGTCGGACCAGAGAGCGAGGGAATGGAGGAGGGAGTGGCGTGAGTGCTGGGGATGGAGGTGTCGACTCCCACTTCACTCCCGCGCGTGAGCTCGCGACGTGGAGACGACAGCAGCACGCGCGCGCCACGCGGCCACCGGACTCTGCCTGGGCGCCACGACGCGAGTCAGCTGCATGGCGTCGCCGTTTACTGAATGGAGGTTACCTCGCTCGACTGACAGAGCAGTTTGGTCGCCGATTAACTCCCAAACTAGTGAGAACCAGGCGTGGTTGATGTTGGCAATGTTGTAGAGCTACATGAGGACTTCAACATTGCCAATAGGGGCGTGAGCCAATTCGGCTTGGTTAGTGAGATACAACGCCCCAAAGTGAGGCACCCGAAATCTGAAACCGAGTTTCAGTTAACTAACCGACTGAAACCCATTTTTCCAGGCACCATATCTCCTAAACCATTTAGAACTAGGTGATGGTGATGTTGACAATGTTGTAGAGCTACATGTGACCTACAAGTTTGTCAATATGAGTGAAAGCTGGTTTGGCCTGGTTTGTGAGTTATAAGGTGTCAAAGTGGGGTACAGTGAAACGGTTTTCAGCTCAACACTTAGCAAAATTTGCTAAGTCCCCAAACAGCCCCTAATACTGACTTGTGGGCCATTTTTGAGCATGTTCTGATCATTTTCATGAGATGGCCATATTAGAACTTTTGTTCCTCATGAAATTCTCTACAACTTTGCTTAAGGGTGCTCTTCCATGCAAGGTCTCTAAATTAGACTTTTTAATTGGTCAAACTAGGGCCTTCTAGGGTCAAATGGTGGTCAAACTTCTCTTGGAGGGCAATTTAGTAATTTTGGTCAACATGAACCTTGTTCCAAATGTTACCCTAAGTATAACTAAGGTGTTGTAGGTCATGGTTGGCTACCTTACCTTTTTGTTACACCAACTATTAAGTACTTCATGAAATAAATCAAACAAACCCTAAAATAATCACATGTGTTGCATCACATAAAATAACAAACATGAATGATGCATGCTTATGCTTATGCCATGCAAATGCAATGCAATTAAGGACTAAACACTTGAAGTGTTACATATAGCTCCCATCAGGCATCCACCGTCACACCGACCTATCCGGCTGGTCAGTGAGCGCAACACGCTCGGTGGCCTCCCAGAGGTCTAGGTACTCTGCCATGACATCAGTGTTCAAAGCCCCCGAAACAGTTCTGGTCCATCCACGGCCCTGTAGTCCTTGGCGGACAGGTAAATATAGTAATAAGCCGATGTAAATATAGCTATAAGACGGTGTAAGTGTATGAGAAAAATCTGGTTATTGAGAGGAGCTAAAACAACCGGTTATAAGTAAAGCTACCCTTGCCGCGGTGGAATACGTACGAGATTCTTTCGACCGCCTCCTTGATTCTAGAATATACAAGTTCATTTCGACACTTTCTTATCCTGATAACCAAAATGATTTCACACGCAAACTGTGTCTGACCGAGTGTGATACAACATGAGAATTAGGCTTTTGTGGTTCCTAATAATACTCAGAAAACAATAATCAATAAATACCAGCTAGACTTCAAGTGAGACCTCTTTGTCAGCCGCTTCAGTCTTGGATGAAGAAAACCTACCACCTTTGCTGTGGTGCCTGATTGAACATTTGAACCAAAGCAGAACAGTGTACGTTTACTGAATTTGGCTCCGTGACGAATCTAAACCGGACTGCAGGGGGATAGCATACGCCCCCGAGCGTGACGAATCTAAATCGTTGCAGATGGTGTGAATTGTGATCCTTTTTTTTTGTTGACTTGAGTTCCTTTTTGCAGTTGAAGATAGTTGGTCTTCGATCTGCGAACCAGAAGCCCATAGGAGTCTAACCGGCGTTCCATGAGCCAATACGAACTTGTCGGCTTTTGGATTGCCAATAGGAGGCCTTACATAGCACGGACATCCATCCACATGGGTGTTATCATTGCCGATACAACAATCGGCATTCTAGGGGCCGATATCTGGCTCCAACCATGCGCAGCCACGCGACATTAGTGGACGTATGATTTTTTTCTTTCTTTTTCTGTGGTCGATTATTTTATTAATAGTTAGATAAAAATAGTATATTTTTGGGCACATATTTTAATACGTATAAGTATTTACGTATTCAGAAGATGTAAAATCATACTTGCTTAGTTAGAAAAAAATACTTTATATGTTGGATAAATCTACAATAGGACACTCTTCAATTGCGTTATCTGCTGATGGACAATGTTGTCTTTGCTAAATTTTTAAACCATGAATTTAAATGATTTTAATTTTTAGGTTATGTTAGGTCTAAACAGCTTACTTGAAAACTTAATATAGAATTATAGAAGAAAATAGTCCATCAGTCCTAGAATAAGTGTCATCCTCACTTCTCGAGAAGTCAAATATTTTAAAATTGTACATCTAAATACTGTAATAGATATATAGATTATAATTTTACCAAAGGGTATGTCACACACAAATTATAATTTGACGGGTTGGATAAGTAAATCGCAAGATACATCGCTGTCAACAGGAAATCGTCTAAGTCGTGGGTTTGTAACCGCGACTAGTGATTAATCTGTCAATCTGTGAAACTTTGGGGGTTAACACTCAAGACGCAACAGGGCTAACACTCAAATTTTGCATTTTGGGCAGTGTTCGCCTTAAACTGCTGTGAAACAATAATATTGCTAGATCCAAACAAAATGGGTAGCATTTAACTTTTAACATCTACTTAAAAATTTTGACAAGTTTTTTAGATCCATAGTACATTTATTTTGATCAACAAAAGTGTCGACGCAGAAATTTGGTTCATGCACAGGACACACGACAAGCCTGAGTGATTTGCTTTGCTCCAGTGTAGGTCCTGTCAATTTCGATTTCGGAAAATATGGCGTGCTAGCCAATTTGACCTGTAAATTGACAAGGAAAAAGTTCATGAGATGCAACCTTACTAAACACAATAGCACCGTTAACTTTGATTAATATTAAATCTAGCAAGAGATCAAACGACGCGGGCTTACAAGATTAGATATAAATCAATAATAACGGTACTTACAAAGAAACCGGAGATGAAAACCGATGTAGCCCTGCATACCGAAGAACTCGCCGAGAATTATGGCATTACTCCTATTCCTAGTGTGATGGTATGAAGCCAGAAAAATAGATTGTATAAGCCGAAACATACTGAGTACGCTAAAACTTGTATCACACCACCATTACGAATTTAACATGCTTCAAATTTCAATGTATCGTCCTTGATTTAAAAATAATATATACATCATATTAGAATTACATACACGTGGAATAAACCTCTTAGGATTTGGATGAGTGGTAATAGGATAAATAAAGTCGGTGTGCAAATTGATTTAGACGAGCTGTAAAAAAAACAAAAGGAAAGTCCATTCAAAAGGTGGCAAGGACCTGTCGGCACACCACGAGCCGATAGCAGCAATCGGCCTGCCGAGAAGAGCCAGTCGGTAATCTTGCCATCCTTCAGCCGATTAGAACGTGGCACAGCTTAATCGGCTGCCACGTCAGCTTGTCGGGTAGTGAGTGACCGATAGGTCCTATATTTATAATTATTTATTTAAATAATATTATTTCAAAAAAAGTTTCCCGCTGGTGTCGTCCTGGAACCTGGAGTGGCAGAAGCCGCGCAGCGCTCGTCTCACCGCGCAGGCCGCAGCCTCGGCCTCCCCGAAGCCGTCTAGGCCTTCACAGCCCAACTCGAGATTGGCCCCGAGGGCCCATCAAGCCCGCGAGTCCTTTCCGTTTCCTTCCTTCCCGAGGGAAGGGTCTTCATCCTTCTGGTCCCGGGCCTCCCGGGTGCCATAACCCTAGCCCTAGTCGCCTGAGGCTGAGTGGCGAGTTCACCTCCTGACCGCAGCCGCAACCCGGCGACCTCGCCTCTGCCACCGCGCCGGTCGCCGGCCGATTCAGATGAACACGTCTCCTTCCAGATCCAGGTACGCTTCGACCGCACCTGCAACTCTCCCTCCATCCAATAACCCTAGAATCTTCCGTTTGAATGTGAGCCCCCTGAACCCTAGCAATAATCTGTTTACGCTGCCCGAGACATTCCATACGGTTCGTCGAAGCTTCGTTCGCTAGGTTTGTTTGCTGCGTGGTGGAAATCGACAGCGGTAGGTTGATTTATCCGCCGCAACCCCTTGCCTGCCTCACGGCAAACCAACCGCTGGTGGTGGTCCGAGTAGCCCGCGCTATGCGATTCATCCTATAGGATAAAGAGTGCTCATGGAAAATTATTGGGCACCGAGACATCTCAGTGCAACTTTGTGCTGCGTAGATTTGTTGTGTGCCAGTTGATCAGTTAGCAGAATATTAGTTGATTCCTTAGTAATCAGAGTATTCATATTGAAAGATATTCATCTAGAGAATTAAGGACAAAATATTGCCATTCATTCTACTATATTATCATACAGCAAGTACCTGTTTGTGATCCTCACTTACAGTATCCGGGTACACAACTTTGACATTTTTCTTTGTCTTGCACTTGAACCAATGGCAAATCTCTGTTGGGTTCACCTTTTGAACCACCATCATTTTAGTGAGTTCGAGGAACAAACTGGTGAACTGATGTAAAACAAACAAATATCATCTTAGGAAGATTAGCTATTGAGTCAGCATCATTATTCTTATGCGCTGAAACATGCCACTTAAATGTTCAGAGAAAACCCCCCCAGTCATTGCTCAAAAATTGCCTTAGTTATGTGTTGCCAACAATTACTTTATTGGGACACAAATTTCACTGTGCTTTTGACTAAAACTAGAGCTTGTTTAGTATTCTTTCTGTCTATTCTATTATTATTTATTTCTGCACAGTTATTACATTTGGGTTATTACATGAAATTGGGATTGAGAGATGCAGGGTCGCTCTCCTTTCTTTTCTCTTTTTGGGACTCTAGATTATCTGAAGGGCGATGATGGGAGGCTGGGGGGTTTCGGATGGGTACGAGGGATCAAAGAGGACACGAATGATGATGGAATCGAATCCCTACTTCGCAGTGAACGCAGGGAGTCCATTGGATGTCTCAAAGAGGGCCAGGATGATGGAACCAGGTGCTCCCTATTTTGGGGCAGTGGGAAGCAATACCGGTGGTGCGAGCGGAAGCTTCTACCAGCCCTTTAACAGCAACTTAGCTGGTGCAGGGGTTAGCACTGGTATCCAAAGCTTTCCAGGTGTCCGGCTGCGAGGTCTCCCTTTTGATTGCAATGACATTGACATCTGCAAGTTCTTTGTGGGGCTGGACATAGTGGACTGCCTCCTGGTTAACAAGAATGGGTGCTTTACTGGTGAGGTGTTTGTGGTCTTCCCAACAGCCATGCAAGCAGAATTTGCTCTGCATCGCAACAGGCAGAACATGGGCCGGAGGTACGTTGAGGTGTTCAGATGCAAGAAGCAGGAATATTATTGCGCAATAGCCAATGAGGTGAACCAGGGTGGTTACTTTGAGCTGGAGCACCGGCGCTCCCCACCTCCTCCGAGGCCTAAGAAGCAGTTTGAAGATAAGGGCAGCATGGAGTACACTGAGGTTCTGAGGCTCCGTGGGCTTCCCTACTCTGCCACCACTGAGGACATCATCAAGTTCTTCGAAGAGTACGAGCTGACAGAGGAGAATGTGCATATTGCGTACCGCTCGGACGGGAAGGCTACGGGTGAAGCCTTTGTTGAGTTTCCAACCGCTGAAGTTGCAAAGACGGCCATGTGCAAGGATAAGATGACCATGTGGACAAGGTATGTCGAGCTGTTCCCGTCGACCCCAGAGGAGGCCAGCAGGGCAAAATCCCGAGGCAGGCATTGAAGAAATGTGTATTTCAATGGTCTCTGTATCCATGCGGCTGTGTTTGAGTTTAGCTTTCATTTGGCATGGTTGCCTGTATCGCTGTTAGGTGGTGTTAGCTGGAGTTGTCTTGTTTTGCTACTGATCGTGCAGTGATTTGTTATATCTGAACTGAATTGTAACAGTTGTCCTCTGTTGGATATGATCATTGATGTGTTTTGCTTCATTCCAATTTGAGTTTATGTCCATGGTCCAAATTGGGAGCAAATGCTCTTCGGGTACTGTTTCTTTTGTTCGTGCTGCTAGCTTGGTGATCTTACCAAGCGGTGATTATTATGTTGCTGCTGCATTGTATTGGGATGAAATGAGATTGGGTTTATACCAATGACAAATAGACAATAAGGTCATCTGATAGTCCCCGTCTACTGTACTCACTTATTATACTTCGTTTGGTCAAAACATGTAATCCCTCAGTTCCAAGTCATTTTGACTTTTCTAGGTGCATAGGAAAAAAGCTGTATATAACTAGAAAATTTAAAATAACATAATTTCGAATGTTGAGATTATTATCTATGGCAATCTTTGATCAAACCTTAAAAACTGAAGTAAACAATAACCACTATATTATTTATTTTGAAAACATATAAATTACACGTGTAGATATGTATTCAAAACAATTACAAAATCACTTAAATTTAAAAGATACACATCTAAAAGTCGTACAAAGTTGAATGTGCACCAGTGTTCAGTGCGGGGCCTTTTGGATCTTTTTATTTTTGGAGGAATTAGAATCTATACTTAATGGACTAGGCTATTGGGTTTGGAATTTCACATTTCACAAGTTTCCAAACTTCACATATATTCATAGGGTGAAAGATGTAAGTTGATTCTAAAGATCATCATGGTAGTGTTTCTACTCTGCAAGTTATAGCATGTTCTTAGGCTTGCTCCCCTACCACAGAAATGCAGCACATAAGTATCTTCCCCTTTTTTTGCGGTTAAGTTAGACACTCACAGCGCGTGCGCACTCACCTCTACCTCTATGGACGCACGCACTCACCTCTACCTCTATGGACG
Source organism: Saccharum hybrid cultivar R570 (assembly GCA_038087645.1). Taxonomy (NCBI): domain Eukaryota; kingdom Viridiplantae; phylum Streptophyta; class Magnoliopsida; order Poales; family Poaceae; genus Saccharum; species Saccharum hybrid cultivar. Next base: position 4,228,028 of record JAQSUU010000449.1, read on the forward strand.
CATGCACGCAAAGATCTCCCTTAAAGATCTCGATCTCCCTCATATGACTAATAGGTATACAAATATATTACCCATATAATCATATTAGCTTAATTGATCTGTGCCTAAATCATGATTGTTAGAATGGATTTTAATTCAAAAATTCAAACGGGCCCTAAATAGTATTAAAGAGGACCGGCGTTAAGGAAGAGTCTAAAAGAATCTGATTCGGACGCCAGTGTGGGCCTAGACAACCAGAACGAAAGCAACATCCCGGCCTGCTCCGGGCCCGGCCCAATTTCTACCTCACCTTTTGCTTATATATATGGACCAAACAGCCCCAGGACTGCGTTTACGGTTCGCCCGTGCCTTCCCTTTCTTCTCCCGCTGTCCCCTCCCCGCGTGCGCTCCCTCCTGTGGCGGCGACTGGGCGACCGCCGCCGTACGCCAGGTCTGGTCGGTCCCCCCTTCGCCGGCGAATATCACCCTTCAGGTATGCGGTATGCCCACCCCTTTTCTTCCCTTCCTGCCTCCGTTGCGAAGCAGAGCACTCAAACCCTAACTTAAGCTATCTGTGTATTCGGATCTGATCTAATTAAAACAATTATCGGTTGTACATGTGTGAACCCATGTCCTTTACTGCGTACGACCCCTGCCACACGGGTAATTTGCCGCTGGCGGTGATCCGTGTAGCCACTATAACCATGGTAGAGGCCAGATGCTTGGTTGGATTTTAGGCTGTTGAATTCGTGAACCCTCGTACCAACTAATGGGATATTATTGGGCACCGAAATAGTCCAGCACGATTTTGTGCTGGATAGATTTGTCCTGTGCCATGTTGATTATTTGGTGGAATTTGATTTGTTTCCTCAATATCAGAGTAGGGTAGTTTTTAATAAGTTTACCCCTGTTATAATTATGTGCGCTAGGCCTTGATGATCGAAATAGTTTTGTTATAATTCTGCGCGCTAGGTTATGATGCTAGAAATAGTGTTGTCCCTGTGCCTGAATTCTAGCCATCATGTCCAAAACTCGTGATCAGGCAGAAGCTAGTTTCTTGATATCAACTTTTAATTCAGCTTCATTACACAGCTCAAATTTCATCTGCGGGATGAGGTTCCACCTCTAAATTTGTTCATGCGTGCTTGTGTACTGGATGTAAAACAATCAACAACCAGAGTTAGAATCACTATTTGGATGCTAAAAAAAACTGCCTTCACCTATGTGTTACAAACAATTGCTTTATTGGGACTCAGATTTCACTGTACTGTGCAGCTTGCTTAGTACTACATATTATCCTTCTTGTCAACTCTGTTATTTCTTTTCTGCACAGTTATATTTATATTTGGGTTATTATATGAATTTGGGATTGAGAGATCGGGGGTTATTCTCCTTTTCTTTTCTCTTTTTGGGACTGGATTATCTGAAGGGCAATGATGGGAGGCTGGGGGGTTTCGGATGGGTACGAGGGATCAAAGAGGCCACGAATGATGATGGAATCGAATCCCTACTTCGCAGTGAACGCAGGGAGTCCATTGGATGTCTCAAAGAGGTCTAGGATGGTGGAACCAGGCCCACCCTATTTTGGGGCTATGGGCAGCAACGCTGGTGGTGCCAGTGGTGGCTTCTACCAGCCCTTCAACAGCAACTTAACTGGTGCAGGGGCTGGCACTGGCATCCAAAACTTTCCAGGTGTCCGGCTGCGCGGTCTGCCTTTTGATTGTAATGACATTGACATCTGCAAGTTCTTTGTGGGGCTGGACATAGTGGACTGCCTCCTGGTTAACAAGAATGGTCGCTTTACCGGTGAGGCTTTTGTGGTCTTCCCAACAGCCATGCAAGCAGAATTTGCGCTGCATCGCAACAGGCAGAACATGGGCCGGAGGTATGTTGAGGTGTTCAGATGCAAGAAGCAGGAGTACTACTGTGCCATAGCCAACGAGGTGAGCCAGGGTGGTTACTTTGAGTCAGAGTACCGCCGCTCCCCACCTCCTCCGAGGCCTAAGAAGCCGGCTGAAGACAAGGGCAGCATGGAGTACACTGAGGTGCTGAAGCTCCGTGGGCTTCCCTACTCTGCCACCACTGAGGACATCATCAAGTTCTTCCTGGAGTATGAGCTGACAGAGGAGAATGTGCATATTGCGTACCGCTCGGATGGGAAAGCTACTGGTGAAGCCTTTGTTGAGTTCCCCACAGCTGAAGTTGCCAAGACGGCCATGTGCAAGGATAAGATGACCATCGGGACGAGGTACGTGGAGCTGTTCCCGTCGACCCCAGAGGAGGCGAGCAGGGCGAGAACCCGAGGCAGGCATTGAAGAATCGAATGGCTCAATGATCTTTGGTTGCATGTGGCTGCGATCAAGTTTAGTTTTCACTTCGCATGCTTACCTGTATCGCTGTTAGATTGTGTTAGTCGTATCGTCATGCTGCTACTGCTTGTGTATTTGAGTATTTGACTTCTTATCTGCGAACTGAACTGTAACATTTTTTCTTTGTTGGATGCACATGTTTGGCATAATCATTTATGGATTTTGCTTCATTTTATTTTATCCATATTCTGTTTCTTTCGTTGATTCTGGGGATGTGATGGAATTTTCGTGTTGTAGTGAAATAGTTTGGTGAGCTCACTTTGCCCCCATAAGCTGGTGGTAATTATGTTGCCGCTACGTTGTATTAGAACGAAATGAGATCGTCCCTACTGACGCTGCAAAAGATGTTAACCACTGGGGTTGTTGATTTACTGGCAATGCATATCGAAGGTTGAAATTCCTTTATAAAAGAAGCTCATATCTAATGCTGGAATTCCTTATAAAAGAAAGGTTCAAATTTGAGCATTTGCAAGTTTAAATTTCCAAACGTTGATACTGACGAATATCAACTGGCAGTGCATATCCAAGGCTCAAATTTGAGCATTTGCAAGCGTAGATTTTTAGTACATTAGCAGCACTTGTCAATATATATGACTATCTTCTCACCCCTGTTTTCTTATGCAACTGTTCTAAAATAGTGTTCAGAGACTTGTTCTACTCCACTTCATGTTGCAATCTATCTCAAAATTTTTATCTGTTTATTCAATTGTTGTTTGTAAACTACTGATTACAGAAATTACTAAATACACATATACGTGAGATGAAAGAATGTAATAAAAAAAAGCAAATGGAAGTTAGAATGTTGTGTCCAATTGTTGTTTGTAAACTACTGATTACAGAAATTACTAAATACACATATAGGTGAGATGAAAGAAAGCAATTAAAAAAAGAAATGTAAGTTAGAATGTTGTGTGTCCAGCTTGAGTAGAGACCATAAGAAGGATGCCTTTTTTCCTGGGATATTTAACCATTTACCATAATGGAGCTCATTCATATTTAGTTTTAAAGAACGTTGCAACATTTCTGCAACTTTTGCTGAGAGAACGTTGCAACATTTCTGCAACTTTTACTTGCGTCGTTGTCAGCATGGATTAGGCACAGGGAAACTCCATGATGCCCTCTTTTTTCTTTCTCGTTCCTTTCTTCCTCCTGCTATCCCGATTTTTTTTTTCTAAAATAATATTGTTTTAATATTTAATTGCAGATCTAGAAACTGTAATAGTGAAATTGCAAATTTAGAAGTCAATCGGCTGTCCAAAAGCCGATAGGTTACAAATCGGTAAACCAGTAGCCGATGGGCTTCAATCGGCGTTTGGATTACCGATATGTGCCGCCACATGCCACAGGCATCATCCACGTGGGCGTTATTGGTGCCAATAGGCATATCAGCATGCGAGGGGCCGACAGGGCCGCGCCTCACGCCAGAAATCTGGCGCCATCACCAGGAAGCAAGCATGCAGGTATTTGTTTATTTTTTCTTTTTTTATATGATCAGCTTTTTACTGATTTAGATCCAAAAGTTAGTATATACATTAGGTTACATATTTTGATACGTAGGTACTATTTACATAGTTAGAAGATGTAGACTCTAGTTGGTCAGGAAAATTAGTTTATTTGTTTTGTTTTTACATTCTTTTACATGTTGCGTCCGTCCGTTTTGCACCCGTTCTGGATAGAATTAGTCCATATTTTGATTCGGCATATAGACTACTCTGGCTTCAGCGTTCGATAATGCTCTATTCATCTGGAGCAACGACTGCATTGAGGAAAGTTACTACGAAAAAAGCGATGCAAGAATCTGGATAGAATATTGTACCTTGCTTATTTTAGATTTTTTTTTGCGATTCTGGGATGTACTGTGCTGAGTTTTAATATAATTCCCTCTTACCTTCAAAAATGATGCTAGATGCAAACAAAATAGGTTGTGCTTAGAAATTTACAATATCTTTTGAGGGCTTTAGATATTTTGTTCGGGTAGGTTGAAAGAAATATTAAAATTTAAATAGTAAAGAAACGTGATGAACAAAACAAATTCTAAAAGGGACGTGGCTTGCAGGTTGTGGGTGCAGTCGGTCTCCCAATCCCCGATAGGCCCATCGGCTGGGCCAAGTTGCACCTATCGGCTCCCAGATTGCCGATAGCCCTTTAGTCGGCTAACTAATCGCTGATAGGACTCTGCACTGCGATTTTTGCCTGCCACGTAGGCTGTCGGCAATTGACTGGCCGATAGGTGCCCTCTTGGCTACTGGATAGCCGATAGGATACTAGTTTTGCAATTTTATAAAAACTAGCAAATATGTGCGTATGTTGCAATGGAAGAACAATTTATTGTGGTGCCGGTGGCATCAGCAGAGACAGTTTTCACACTCATTGAGTTCTAGCTAAGAAATTATTGAAATTCTTCTCCAACCAACTTTCCACATTCAATGGCAAGTTGTTTCCTTTTCTCTCCATTTTTTTGTCACATGTGTATTTTCTTTGTCCCAGTCCCTTGTATCGATTCAGGTCAAACACGGCCACCGTCAACTTATGTGGCAGAATCGCCCGATTTAGCACGCTTTCGGAGACACCTGTCTTCCACTAGACACTAAGTACCCCGAAAGAGAGCTAAACCAAGCAATTCCGTCGAGCCCATCCAACGGGAGAACTTGATCACTCCACATTTTACATCTAGGATTCAATAATGAGTACAAACTTACAACACTTAGTCCATTTCATACAACATAGAGTCTCAGAAAAACAGTTTTTACAATACCAAAGTTCAGAGTGCGATAATTTAAACAGCGAAAATAAAATAAACATCTAGCGATACGATATAATGATCCATTTATGCCCACCAGAAGAATCCTTCACACAAGGTGAAAGCCCAAGTTTGGTTTTGGTAATTAATGACACAAAGTTGCTAATGCCATGCGTTCAGTGTTTTGAGTTAGGCATAAGCAACACATGTGATGAAGGCGTATGTGGCAAGGAGTGGTGGCCACAAGATCATAAAGAGATGGTGCATGGACACGAAATGATGATCATGGTGAAGATGCACATAAAATGATGGACTTGATGATCAAGTGGAGGAAAGGATCTAAGAGCGCAAGGCAAAGGTATAACCATAGGATTTTTCTTTTGCTGGTCTAAGATGAGTAGAGAAGTGATTGACCGGGTTTAGGATACATAGCCGACTATCAAGAGGAGCAATCACGGTTAGCTCGGGAATCAAGTGCCACTAGATCAATGTTTTGAGCATATGCATTAGGATCTAGTTGAGAGCTAACATAATGCCTTGAAAAATAACTATGAAAATGCTAACACACATGCACATGGTGATTTACACATGGTGGTGTTAGCACATTTGCGAAAGCGGTGGAGTTTGAGCGGTAGGGAGAGGTTTGGGTTCCTCTCTCCCTCCCGTCAAGCTTGCGAGGCGGGATTCGGCGCTTTTTGGGGAAGTGAAACGCTAATTTTCTACTGCGCCGGAGGCGGAGAAACGGAGGCGAAAGTCCAGAGTGTTTATCATTGAAAAACGTTAACCGGACGCTGGACCGGACACAGTCCAGGGTGGACCTGCGCGTCCGGTCAGCTCAAGTCGAGGGTAGAGGCGCAACGCACCTAGTGTTTGTGACCGGACGCTGGTCTGGCCTGACCAGCGCGTCCGGTCAGTTCACCTGGGCGCAGAGGAAAGGTGCACGCAGAACGCGTGACCAGCGCGTCCGTTGGTCCTCGGGACCGGAGTGTCCGGTTAGTAACGCGACACGATCGGACACGCGGCACGTCCGGTCACGTGTGACCGGACTCGTCCGGTCGGTGGGAGCTTACTGGACTCCGACCGGATGCCAAGTGCAGCGCGTCCTGTCAAACGCTAGAGCGCGTCCGGTCACGGCGGTAACTTCTGACGCGCACTGTTTACGCTTGTCCTGTTGTGACCGGACGCGTCCGGTGAAAGTCCCTAGTTTGGTTTTGGCTAATTGATGAAACCTAGGACTAACCTTTGTATCTAAGTGGATGATTTAGATAAAGGCGGTCATTGAATATGAGACATGACATTGACTCATGTGACCAAGATGATGAAGACCAAGATGATGCTTGGCTCGATGGACCGGTTGTGAAGGTGAAGGGCAAGTCGAGGCTTCGAAGCGAAGGACCATGCGATGGTGAAGCTTGAGTAAGACTTGGCGCCGACGGACCAATGCAACGGTGAAGAGCAAGTGAAGTCAAGGTCGATGGATCGAGACGGTCATGTGATGATATGAAGTGGATCATGTCTTTTGGAAAAACAAAATGGGCTCAAGGCAAAGGTATAACCATAGGGCTATTTTGTTTTGCACTCAAGACACCATAGAGGTGTGAGTGGTTTAGGATCGATAGCCGAACTATTAAGAGGGGAAGTCTTATCAGCTATTCGACGCACGGGTGCCACTAGGTGAATTCATGAAGTGCATTGCATGTAGGGCCTAGTGAGCTAACTGGAAAACCTTCGAAAATGATTATGAAAATGCTAACACACGTGCACAAGGTAGTGATCACTTGTTGGTGTTGGCACATTTGCGAAGGCGTTGAAGTTTAAGCGGTAGAGAGGGTTTGGGTCTCTCTCTCCCTCCCGCCGAGCTTGCGAGCGTGGGATTCAGGCGTTTTCGAGGAGTTGAAAAGCCTATTTTCCACTACGCTGGAAGTCGGAAAAGAAACGGAGGCGAACGGAGGTCACAGAGGTGACCGGACGCTACACCGGACGCGGTCACGATATGACCGGACGCGTCCGGTCAGTATAGCGCAGCAGTCAGGCGCGCGGGTGTTAGGGTTTGCAACCGGCGCGTCCGGTCACTCGTGGGACCGGCGTGTCCGGTTAGTTGCCCAGAGGGAACTATGGTTCACAAGGACGATCGGACGCGCGGCGCGTCCGGTCACACACGATCGGACGCGTCTGATCGTTGAGGGAGCTTACTGGACTCTAACCGGACGCGGGCACTGTCGTGTCCGGTCATGGCGTGGAGCGCGTCCGGTCATGTCGTTGCGTGCGTGGTACTGTGCGATCGGTGCGTCCGGTCGTTGCGAGGGGCGCGTCCGGTCGTTGCTTCGCGGGCGCACAGTACAGTGCGATCGGCGCGTCCGGTCGTTTGATAGGCGTGTCCGGTCGTTTGACAGGCGCGTCCGGTCGTTTGACAGGCGCGTCCGGTCGTTGGCTGGGGCGCGTCCGGTCGTTGGTTTGACCGTTGGGGCTCAGTGACCATTGGAGGATCGGACGCGGTTGAGCGCGTCCGGTCAGTTATGACCGGCGCGTCCGGTCATCCCGAAAAAGACCCAGTGAAGGGGTATAACGGCTATATTCAGATGGGATACTTATAAATACTTGTTGGCCGGCCCTTGGGGAGGTCTCTCGTGATTTCTAACATTCTTGTGCATCCTTTGAGCTAGAGCTTCTCCTCCCACTAATCTCTCTTGCTTGATTGCAAATCAAAAGTGAGATTGAGTGATCCCAAAGTGCATTGCATAGCTTGAGGGCATCTAGTGGCACTTGTGGGTGGTTTAGCCGGTGGATTTCTTGTTACTCTTGGAGAGTACCGCTCCTAGCCGGCTTGGAGATTGTTGGAGGCGTTGGCAAGAGAAGGTGATTGTTCTTGGCCACCTCCGGTTGATTGTAAGAGGTTCTTGTGCTTTCCTTGGCGGAGCGCCAAAAGCAACTCTAGTGGATTGCGCGTGTCATTGAGTTACCTCACTTGAGAGTGGTGTCTTGTGGTGCCTTGCGGGGCGTGCCTTGAGGGGCAAGTGACTTGAGGGTCACACCGAGAAACCATCTAAGTGTTGGTCGACACAACCGGTGACGTAGCTTGTCGGTGCACAAGTGAACACCGGGTGAACAAAAATATTGTGTCACTTGTCTCCTGGTGATTGGTCTTCATATTGTATTGTTGTCAATATTGATTGATTGTATATCATCTTGGTGATTGGCAACATCTTCACTCCACCGTCGATATAAGATTCACAATCCTCTCTCTCGCATTTACTTTACTAGTTTATCTTGTGTAGCTCTAGTAGTAGCTTTGCTAGTAGTGTTGTTAGCTTGCTCTCTAGTGTAAAATTAGTGACATAGCCCTTGTGTGAACTAGAGATCATAATCTACTAGACTTGTGGATAGGAGGCTTGCATCACAACCGTAGGCTAAGCAAAACTCGCTTTGCGCCGGTTGTTATTCTAACAAGTTTGCTTAGTTGTTCTTGTAGAATTTTTTAGGCTATTCACCCCCCTCTAGCCATCTAGGACCTTACAAGTGGTATCGGAGCCATGGTCACCGTTTTAATCAAGGCTTAACATCCTTCGGTGTGAAAAATGGCTCAAATTGTGTTCAATCATGTTGGGGGCAAGCAACCGTTCTTTGATGGTGTTAGTTCTTTTGCTCATTGGAAGAGAAAAATGACAATGTACCTTGGTTCTATTCATGAGAGAGTTTTGCAAGTCACCAAGAATGATTTTGCTATCATTGATCCCGATCATCTCACCGATGAAGATAGAGCAAATAGAACATGCAATAGAATGGCTCTCAATACACTTTACAATGGTATTGACACAAAAGTATTTGAGGGCATCAAGGATTTAGAATTGGCAAATGAAGTATGGACAAGGTTGAGTGAAACATATGAGGGCACTAAGGTTATAAAGAGTGTCAAGCTATATGGGCTCAAGAGTGAGTTTGAGAACTTCAAGTTGAAAGAAGAAGAAACAATCTTAGAAATGTTTTATAGATTGCAAGTCATTATGAATGATCTCAAGAGCTTATGGCACAAGACATAAGACCAAGATTTTTGCCACAAGTTCTTGTTGAGCTTACCAAAAAGATTCAAAATGTTGATCATGATGCTACAAAGAGATGGGCTTGATGCAATGAAGCCCAATGATTTGCTTGGAGAGGTATTGACCTTTGACAAGTATGATCAAGATGTTGATGAGAAGGAGAAGGAGGAAGAAAAGAAGAAGAAGACCGTGGCATTCAAGGCAATCTCCTCCAAGGGCAAAGCTACCATCATTGAAGAAGAAGACAATAATGAAGATGAAGATTTTGAAATTGATGATGAGGCACTTGCTCTTGTAGTCAAGAAAATGGGTCACATGTTCATTAAGAGAAGAGGCCTCAAAAAGAGATATGATAATTTCAAGAGCAATGAGCAACAAAGGAAGTGCTTCAATTGTGATAGCACCGAACATCTTCAAGCCGAATGTCCCTATGACAAGAAGAAGAACAACAAGAGGGGCAAGTTTGAGAAGAAAAAGAGAGAAGCCAAGATGACTTTCAAGAAGGGCAAAATTAGAGCCTATGTGGTCACTTGGGAAAGTGATGATGATGAAGAAGAAGAAGAATCATCCAACAAGGCTTTTGCTTCCATTGCTATCAACAAGAAGCCATCACTATTTGATTCATCCTCTTCATGCCTCATGGCCAAAGAAACTAAGGTATTATATGATGAGAGTGATGATGAAAGTGAAATGGAATATGCTCATGATAGTGATAATGATAATGATAATGAAAATGATGATGATGAACCAACTAAAGAACAACTATATGACTTGATGCAACAAACTAGAGACATAGCTATTGCTAAGGACAAGGAGTGCAAGAAGCTTTCAATGAAAGTAGCAATACTTGAGAAAGTTCTTAGTGAGCTTAAGACCACTCATGAGAGTCTAGTGGAAGACCATGAGGATCTTGGTAAGGCTCATTCCAAGCTTGAAAAAGCTCACTCATTGATACTTGAGCAACAAGCAAAGAAGGAGGTTGTTGTATCATGTGATATAGGTGTTACATGTGATATAATTGATGAATCTTTTTATGAACCTATCATCATATCAAATGCTAACCTTTCTTGTAGCTCTTCATCCACCACCACCGACTCTATCTTCTCTACTAGTGATGGTTTCACTTGTGATGCCTCACTAATGGTTGAGAATGAGACTCTCAAGAGAGAGGTGGATGAGCTCACTCACGCCCTAGGCAAGGCCTATGGTGGTAAGGCCCGCTTGCTTAAGTGCTTGGGTAGCCAAAGGTTCTCTCTTAACAAAGAGGGATTGGGCTATACCCCCAAGAAAGACAAGTCGGCCTTTGCAACTTCAAAACCTAGCTTTGTGAAGGGCAATGGTCGGTTTTGTAATAGATGCAAGCAAGTCGGGCACCTAGAGCATAATTGCAATAAAAAGAACCAAAGCAAGAACCTTGTTAATGCTATACCTTTTGATTCTTGCTATATGCTTACCAAAGGTGTGAAGGGTGTGAAAGCTAAGTTTATTGGTACACCCATTGTTGGCCCAAAGAAGAAGGCTATTTGGGTACCAAAGAGCTTAGTTACTAACCTACAAGGACCTAAGCAAAAATGGGTACCTAAGCTTTATTGATTTGCTTGTAGGTCAATTACAAAGCTGGAGGAAGGCATTGAATTATTGATAGTGGGTGCACTCAACACATGACCGGTACATCAAGAATGTTTGACTCAATCAATGACAATGATAGTGGTGTTGATTCTATCACTTTTGGCAATAACAAGAAAGGCAAGGTTATTGGTTTGGGCAAGATTGCAATATCAAATGACTTGAGTATCTCCAATGTGTTGCTAGTTGAAAGCTTGGATTTCAATCTTCTATCCGTGGCACAAATATGTGATCTTGGTTACAAATGTATCTTTGGGGTTGATGATGTGGAAGTCATTAGTATGGATGGTTCAAATGTGGCATTTAAGGGCTTTAGATATGAGAATCTCTACCTAGTTGACTTCAATGCTAGAGAAACTTCTTTGACAACTTGCTTAATCTCCAAATCAAGTATGGATTGGCTTTGGCATAGAAGGCTTGGTCATGTTGGCATGAAACAATTGAAGAAGCTTACAACTCATAATCTTGTCAATGGTTTGAAAGATGTTGAATTTGAGAAGAATAAACTTTATAGTGCATGTTAAGCCGAGAAGCAAGTTGGAAGCTCACATCCAAAGAAGAGTATAATGAGCACATGCAAAGTATTTGATTTGATGCACATGGATCTATTTGGGCCAACAACATACACAAGCATAGGCGGCAACAAGTATGGCTTTGTCATAGTGGATGACTTCACAAGATTCACATGGGTATTCTTTCTTAGTGACAAAAGTGAAGTGTTTGACACCTTCAAGATATTTCTCACTAGAGTTCACAATGAGTTTGAGATTAGAATCAAGAAAGTGAGAAGTGACAATGGAAGTGAGTTCAAGAATACAAGAATTGAAGAACTTTGTGATCACTATGGCATTGGACATCAATTCTCGGCCAAGTACACTCCACAATCAAATGGCCTAGTTGAGAGAAAGAATAGAACATTGCTTGATATGGCTAGATCAATGCTTCATGAGTACAATGTGAGTCAATCTTTTTGGGATGAAGCAATCAATACCACTTGCTACTACATCAATAGACTATATTGTCATCCATTGCTAGAGAAGACCCCATATGAGCTACTTCATGGAAGAAAGCCCAATATTTCTTACTTTAGGGTGTTTGGTTGCAAATGTTATATCTTGAAGAAGGGCACTAGATTGGGAAAGTTTGACAAGAGATGTGATGAGGGGTTCCTACTTGGTTATTCAACTACAAGCAAAGCTTATAGAGTTTGGAACAACTCAAATGGCATTCTAGAAAGAAGTTCATGATGTGCAATTTGATGAAACCAATGGGTCACAAGATGAAGAAGAGAATCTAGATGATGTTGGTGGAACTCAATTGGTGGAAGCAATGAAGAACATGGACATTGGGGACATTAGAGCAAAGCAAGTAATTGATATTCAAGATGATGATAAAGATCAAGTGCTTAATTCTCCATTCAAGCTAGCTAGTGACTCTCAAGTACAAGATCATGGTGCTAGTTCATCTCCTCGAGATACATCAAGTGATCAACCAAGCTCAAGCAATCAAATGCATGTACTCCAACCATAACATGTTGCAAGAGATCACCCCATTGATAGTGTTATTGGTGATATTAGAAGTGGTGTGCAAACAAGATCAAGATTGGCTATGTTTTATGAGCATGCATCATTTGTGTCAACCATAGAACCAAAGAAAATAGAAGAAGCTTTGAAGGATACCAATTGGATCATGGCTATGCAAGAAGAACTAAACAATTTCACTAGAAATGATGTTTGGGAATTGGTAGAAAGGCCAAATAACTACAATATGATTGGAACCAAGTGGGTGTTCAAAAACAAGCAAGATCAAGATGGCATTGTGGTGAGAAACAAAGCAAGACTAGTTGCTCAAGGTTACACTCAAGTAGAAGGTCTTGACTATGATGAGACATATGCTCCCATGGCAAGATTGGAGGCAATAAGGATTCTATTGGCTTATGCTTGTGCACACAACATCAAATTATATCAAATGGATGTCAAAAGTGCATTTCTCAATGGGATCATCAATGAGTTAGTCTTTGTTGAGCAACCTCCCGGATTTGAAGATGACAAGAAATCCAACCATGTATACAAGTTGAAGAAGGCTTTATATGGCTTAAAGCAAGCACCTAGAGCATGGTATGAGAGGCTAAGGGATTTCCTTCTCTCTAAGGGATTCAAGATGGGCAAGGTTGATACAACTCTATTCACCAAGAAGATTGTGAATGATCTATTCATAGTGCAAATATATGTTGATGACATCATCTTTGGATCAACCAATCAAGCTTATTGTAAAGAATTTGGTGCTATGATGACCAAAGAGTTTGAAATGTCTATGATTGGTGAACTTAGCTACTTCCTTGGTCTCCAAGTCAAACAATTGAAGAATGAGACATTTGTGAGTCAAGGGAAATACATAAGGGACATGTTGAAGAAGTTTGGAATGCAAGATGCAAAGCCAATTTTAACTCCAATTAGTACAAATGGCAATTTGGATAGTGATTTTGATGGCAAAATGGTGAATCAAAAGGAATATCGATCTTTGATTGGAAGTCTACTCTATGTCACCGCATCAAGGCCGGATGTCATGTTTAGTGTTTGTATGTGTGCTAGATATCAAGCCTCACCTAGAGAGAGTCATCTCATGGCCGCAAAGAGGATATTGAGGTACTTGAAGCAAACAAGAGATGTTGGACTATGGTATCCCAAGGGGTCAAAGTTTGAATTGATTGGATATTCGGACTCCGACTATGGGGGTTGCAAGATCAATAGAAAGAGCACAAGTGGCACATGTCAATTACTTGGTAGATCACTTGTGTCATGGTCCTCAAAGAAATAAAATAGTGTGGCAATCTCTACCGCCGAAGCCGAATATGTGAGTGCGGGGAGTTGTTGTGCACAATTGCTATGGATGAAATCAACTTTGAAGGATTATGGCCTCAACTTCAAGAATGTGCCATTGCTATGTGATAATGAAAGTGCAATCAAGATGATACAAAACCCGATTCAACATGGAAGAACAAAGCATATTGACATAAGGCATCATTTCATTAGAGATCATCAACAAAAGGGAGATATTGCCATTGAAAGTGTTGGCACCGATGATCAACTTGCCGATATTCTCACCAAGCCACTTGATAAAAAGAGGTTTTGCAAGCTAAGGAATGAGTTGAACATTCTTGATTTCTCAAACATGAGTTGAATGCATCCCACCCACTTATTGACATGCCTCTCCTTCGACATTGCAAGGTAAAGTTGATTGACATGTCATGCATCCTATGCTAAGGACTTGCTAGAGCATGTAGACATAATAAGTGGTATGCATGAGCATTCATGATAAATCAAATGAATTTGATGGATATATGTTACCACTATTGCTTCTATGCTTGTTTTGATCTAGTGGTAGCATATGACATGTTTGTGAGCTTGTAAACCTAGTGTTGAATCTAGAAGATTTGCTATACGTGTTTAATTCAACATAGGCAAGATAACCCTTATTTTGAGGTGTGAAGAAGCTTGTCTTTGGTTCAAATCGAATTAAATATCTTTGGCAAGTATTCTAGGTTAAACCAAATTTGATAAATTCTAACCTACTCCATCAAACATTGTTTTCTCTCCACAATTTGATCCCATTTTTGGGTAAGTTGTTGACAAAGGGGGAGAGAAAAAGATGATTCAACATGATAAAGGGGTAAATAAAATTTTGATGCACACAAGTAGGGGGAGCAAGCTCATAAACAAAGTTGTTGCATTTGTTTGTGCATTCTCATATGACTCGCTCATTGCACATGTATTTAAATTCAATATACATGCTTATGTGGTGCAATGCTAGTATAGAACTTAAATGATGAAATGATCTACTAGCATGCATAGGATTAGTTTACATGTGGTATCTAGACGTGCCTTATTCTTTACAAGTGGTCCAAGAACCTTTACATTTAATGTTGATCTCACGAGGTTCTTGAGTTGTGATGGATGTCTAGTTACTTCATGATGCTAAGGATGGTGTAAAATGCAACTCCGATTGGTATCACGCTTCAAAGGTCCATTTCTTACACCTTAGCATCATTTTGTTAGAATTACTCTCTCAACACTTCTATCAATGCATATGTGCAAAGCTTTCAATCCAAACTCTATGCACATATGTAGGGAGAGCTAATGCTACCAAAACCAAGCTTGTGATAATTGTCCAAACTTTACTTATGAGCAAAATGATTGGACAAGTATGACAAGTTCAAAACTTTTATTATCAAAATCATCTTTGTGAGGGTTGTCATCAATTACCAAAAATGGGGAGATTGAAAGTCCCTAGTTTGGTTTTGGCTAATTGATGAAACCTAGGACTAACCTTTGTATCTAAGTGGATGATTTAGATAAAGGTGGTCATTGAATATGAGACATGACATTGATTCATGTGACCAAGATGATGAAGACCAAGATGATGCTTGGCTCGATGGACCGGTTGTGAAGGTGAAGGGCAAGTCGAGGCTTCAAAGCGAAGGACCATGCGATGGTGAAGCTTGAGCAAGACTTGGCGCCGACGGACCAATGCAACGGTGAAGAGCAAGTGAAGTCAAGGTCAATGGATTGAGACGGTCATGTGATGATATGAAGTGGATCATGTCTTTTGGAAAAATAAAATGAGCTCAAGGCAAAGGTATAACCATAGGGCCATTTTGTTTTGCACTCAAGACACCATAGAGGGTGTGAGTGGTTTAGGATCGATAGCCGAACTATTAAGAGGGGAAGTCTTATCGGCTATTCGACACACGGGTGCCACTAGGTGAATTCATGAAGTGCATTGCATGTAGGGCCTAGTGAGCTAACTGGAAAACCTTCGAAAACGATTATGAAAATGCTAACACACGTGCACAAGGTGGTGATCACTTGTTGGTGTTGGCACATTTGCGAAGGCGTTGAAATTTAAGCGGTGGAGAGGCGTTTTCGAGGAGTTGAAAAGCCTATTTTTCACTACGCCGGAAGTCGGAAAAGAAACGGAGGCGAACGGAGGTCATAGAGGTGACCGGACGCAGCACCGGACGCGGTCACGGTATGACCGGACGCGTCCGATCAGTACAGCGTAGCAGTCAGGCGCGCGGGTGTTAGGGTTTGCAACCGGCGCGTCCGGTCACTCGTGGGACCGGCGCGTCCGGTTAGTTGCCCAGAGGGAACTGTGGTTCACAAGGACGATCGGACGCGCGGCGCGTCCGGTCACACACGATCGGACGCGTCCGATCGTTGAGGGAGCTTACTGGACTCTAATCGGACGTGGGCACTGTCGCGTCCGGTCGTTGCGTGGAGCGCGTCCGGTCATGTCGTTGCGCACGTGGTACTGTGCGATCGGCGCGTCCGGTCGTTGCGAGGGGCGCATCCGGTCGTTGCTTCGTGGGCGCGCAGTACAGTGCGATCGGCGCGTCCGGTCGTTTGATAGGCGTGTCCGTTCGTTTGACAGGCACGTCTGGTCGTTGGCTGGGGCGCGTCCGATCGTTGGTTTGACCGTAGGGGCTCAGTGACCGTTGGAGGATCGGACGCGGTTGAACGCGTCCGGTCAGTTATGACCGGCGCGTCCGGTCATCCCGAAAAAGACCCAGTGAAGGGGTATAACAGCTCTATTCGGATGGGATACTTATAAATACTTGTTGGCCGGCCCTTGGGGAGGTCTCTCGTGATTTCTAACATTCTTGTGCATCCTTTGAGCTAGAGCTTCTCCTCCCACTCATCTCTCTTGCTTGATTGCAAATCAAAAGTGAGATTGAGTGATCCCAAAGTGCATTGCATAGCTTGAGGGCATCTAGTGGCACTTATGGGTGGTTTAGCCGGTGGATTTCTTGTTACTCTTGGAGAGTACCGCTCCTAGCCGGCTTGGAGATTGTTGGAGGCGTTGGCAAGAGAAGGTGATTGTTCTTGGCCACCTCCGGTTGATTGTAAGAGGTTCTTGTGCTTTCCTCGGCGGAACGCCAAAAGCAACTCTAGTGGATTGCGCGTGTCATTGAGTTACCTCACTTGAGAGTGGTGTCTTGTGGTGCCTTGCGGGGCATGCCTTGAGGGGCAAGTGAATTGAGGGTCACACCGAGGAACCATCTAAGTGTTGGTCGACACAACCGGTGACGTAGCTTGTCGGTGCACAAGTGAACACTGGGTGAACAAAAATATTATGTCACTTGTCTCCCAGCGATTGGTCTTCATATTATGTTGTTGTCAATATTGATTGATTGTATATCATCTTGGTGATTGGCAACATCTTCACTCCACCGTCGGTATAAGATTCACAATCCTCTCTCTCGCATTTACTTTACTAGTTTATCTTTTGTAGCTCTAGTAGTAGCTTTGCTAGTAGTGTTGTTAGCTTGCTCTCTAGTGTAAAATTAGTGGCATAGCCCTTGTGTGAACTAGAGATCATAATCGACTAGACTTGTGGATAGGAGGCTTGCATCACAACCGTAGGCTAAGCAAAACTCGCTTTGCGCCGGTTGTTATTCTAACAAGTTTGCTTAGTTGTTCTTGTAGAATTTTTTAGGCTATTCACCCCCCTCTAGCCATCTAGGACCTTACATCTGGTCAGCCTAGCCGGTGCGTCTGGTCAGTGTGTTTTTCACTGCGTCGTCCGGTAACGGCTAGCTGCGTACCCCTTCGCTATAAATAGAAGATGTCCGGGGTTTAAGGGCAACTCTTGCACATTTTGAGACCTAGAGACATCCTTTGAGCTAGAGAACAACCCCTCCACTCATCTCTTTGCTTAGTTGCACATCTTGAGTGAGATTCAAGTGCATTGCTTGAGAGTTGCATTCTAGAAGCACTTGATCTTCGAGTTGCTGCGGATTTCTTGTTACTCTTCCGTGTTTCCCGACACGGTAGATGGCTTGGAGCAACAGAGGTGATTGAGCTCACAATTGAAGATTGTTGGAGCCCTCACCAAGTGTTGTAAGGGGTTCTTGATCCTTCTCCGTGGGAGTTCGTAAATTGGATACTCTAGTGGAGCTCGTGGCTTGGAGGATCCCCATATTGTGTGCGGTTGTGCGGCGCCCGCCGAGGGCTCGACTCTTGATAGTCGATTAGCTCGCGAACCGTCAAGTGGGTGTATCGCCACAATGAGGAGTAGCTTGCCGGGAAGCAAGTGAACCTCGGTAAAAATCTTGTGTCATCTCTTTGCCGAGGATTTCTCTTGTGGTTGATCATTGTGATTGATTCTTCAAGTGTATTACTTCTCTACATCGTTGGTATAAGAATCAAGTCACTTGCTCTTTACTTTCTTGTACTAATCTTAGTGTAGCTTTTATCACATAGGAGTAAGTAGCTTAGTGACTTAGTCTTGTTGGTGTGTATTAGAGATCATAGCCTTGCTTCACTAGAATTGTATAGGTGGCTTGCATAGTGTAGTTGAGCTAGTGCTAGAATTAGCTTGGCCTTCTTTTATACTAACATGGTTGTTTAGTGAAGCTTATAGATTTTTAAATAGGCTATTCACCCCTCGTCTAGCCATTTGGACCTTACACAAGGTCCAACTTCACAAGGTGCACTTGCAACAAGGGTGAAATAAACCCTGAGTACACAATATACTCGCAAGACTTACCCGATTAGAGAATATATATTTCCCGACTCTCAAGGAATACGATAGGCTTTATAGCTTGTGGGTTTCTTGTTTGCGGAAAGCAATACTAAGAGTGTGTCCTTAGATTATTAGCAACCATGTTTTATTCATTATCCAACATTCTATGTAAGCACCTGTTCTATATTCAAGCAAGGGTTGAGTAATCAGAACTATTTTTTATCTTTCATATGTCAGTTTTTACTACGGTGCCAGAATGTAGCCAAGTCGTACTGTCACGTAGAAACGGCGATTCGCGAATCAATGTGCCTAGCTGGGTATCCTAAAAAACACACGCCTCGCTTGCCCCCCAGGCACAAGCGAGACCAACCTGTTCCACTCCTGTCAAGGGTTCTAGGTCCCCGTCTAAACTTGAGCTCTAAGCCCCCACACTTAAGGCCCAGCCTCAATGTGGTGCTTAGACCTCCACATATCCCCACCTCCAATCAGTCAGTCCGGAAAGAGCCGGAGCCCATGACAAGAGAGTAACAAGCCTTCCCGTTTCCATAAGCAAGTATGTGCTCAGGATAATAAATATGTGACTTGACTAGGGTCCATGCAACGGACAGTCCTTAATCGACACGGACAGGGAAAATAGTGCAACCAAGCTATGCCCCATGGCCGCGGGACATAACCTGTTACACTCACCAATACCCCATGCCATATCCCTGTCCGGTCACCATTTCCTTTCCACCATTTTATTTTGAGATTTCTGGTAATAATAATCACTTGTGGTGAGTAACGACAGGTTACCCACGCTACCGATAAACCTAAGCAAAGCAACTACGTGATCCTGCACTAGCAAAACTAATAGGTATATATATATGTATATATATATATATATGCATGTGTGTATCATAAAATTTCTGCAACATAAATGCACCGCATTTATATATGATTATAAAAAACACGGGTTATGCACCGAGGCTTGCCTTGGGCAGGTGCAGCGTCAGTGGGGTCAGTCACGGGAGGCTCCTAGAACTCCTCCGGCACGAAGATCTCCTCCTCGTACTCTTCGACGATCTCCCTGTACTCCTAATCGTCGGCGGTCCCGAAATCCACCAGGTCGTTCTCTACATGCATGTGATAATGATGCAACATTTAGTATTTAGGCAACGACAACTCTTAAAATGCAACACACATGCTAAGCTTTCAAGCTAACTCTAATGACTAAGGTAATAAGCTATCTATCATCTTCATCAAGCCAGATATCAACTCATTTTGCAAGTACTTCATTTTACCAATCCAATATTATGATTTTCATTTATATTTGTTTTAACAGCTATTTCGCTACCATATGAAACGGTCTAATCTAATGCTATGAAATTTACAGCAAGCACATGATGAAACCACAAAGCTACTGTGAAAATTCCATGATCAAAGCTACTACCAATTTGCCACCGAAATTCCTACAATTATTATCCTAGCAATTTTTAAGCCTTTCTAAATGATTTAATATATCCTGGCATCATCACAGAAACATATTAACTAACTACGCGAACTGATAGAGCATGAATTTATGAATCTAACAAAGTTGGTTTCACCATTTTTGGACACCTACCCGAATTGATAATAATTATCAAAGTTCAGCTCAGGAACTAAATTACAAAAGCATTACTAAAATCACTAGAAAAGGAAAAATCAATTCCTCGGTGCGGCCCGCACAAGACGGCCCACCCGCGCGCGCACGCGTGCCCAACACGCGGGGCGGCCCACGACGAGCGCAACCCAAGCCGGGGGAGCCCCCGCGCGTGTTGGCATAATTGCATAAGGGCCCCCGCACTAACCAACAATACCGTGACGACCACGTGCCCTATTCCTACCATCAGCGTTATGCAAAAAGGCCCTCCTAAAAATGCGCCTTCGCAATGGGGAGGTCCCCGACACCTCCCTACCGCTGGCGTGGCCAGCAGCAGCACTCGACGACCATGCTAGCCAACAAGGGATCCCTAATGCTTACCTAGGGAGCCGCCGCCCACCTGCGGGTCCTCGTGCGCGTACGGGTGGCGATTGGAAAGTCGGAGACGCACAAGAACGGCTCCCCCGCGACGACGACAATCTACAACGGTGGCGGTGGCGTTTCGGTGAGCCACGACATGGAAGGGGAAAGAGAGGCAGGGGTGAGCATCAGCGACTCACCACACACCTACCAGTGAAGGCGACTTGGCCAGAGACCGCCCGAGGAGGGCTAGCCAGTGCGCCCAAGGGGTTGCGGTGGCGCACCGCAGCGGCACAACTGCGTCACCGGCGCTGGGGGTACGGTAAAGGCTTGGCTAGGGTGCGCGGGAGGGAGAGGGGGTAGGAATGAAACTATCGGTGCAACCAATTTGGCACGAGGTTGTCCAAAGGGAACTGCCCACGGTGATGGGCGTCCTAGGCCTTAACGGCACGACGGTGGATGACATGCCAAAATTGGCGCTTGGCCGGACGCGAATCAAGGCGAGGTGGGTTAGGGCGGCAGGGTGACTAGACAACAGAGCCAGAGGCATGGTGAATCAAACGATGGTGGCTCCACCGTGCCGCATTGAAGGCGCGGGACCGGTGGCCTTGGCACAGAGAGAAAGGGAGAAGGTGGGTTGAGGCTCTGGCTGTCCTCGCCTTGGCGGAACGCGAACGGAGTTAACCTTGTGGTACTTGGCAAGCTACAGACCTAGGCGGTCCGAGGAGACGCGCGCGTGGGCGGCCGCAGTGCCATAAATGGCAAGGTGACGACGATGTAACAGAACCGCCCAATTATACGAGATTAAGTAGGAAATCATCCAACGAAAGGATAATTTAACAAACTTAAGCCCGTATAACCCGGTAGTCCATGAAATCTCGACGGATTTCAAACCATTTCACATAACAGCCAAGATCGTACTAAGTTTAACGGTTACCATCATAAGTTACATAAATGTTCGTGGCATAAAATACATCGGAGTTTAAACATAGTTATTACAAACTAGGTTCGAATAAAAGTAGCGGAAGCAGTAGTTCAAATCACGCACACACCCAACATTTTGAAATAAAGTGTCAGCTTGTGATCATCTCCAGTAAAAGCATCAGACTAGAAGTAGCGAATGACCATTGCCCATGGTCCTAAGCTTCGCCCATTGCAGGATAGAGGCAGTTGATATAGTAGCCGTAATACATCTGCCCATCTGCAACAAGTGGGAACAAAGCCCTGAGTACGAGAAGGTACTCAGCTAGACTTACCCGTCATAAACCAGAAATAAAAGACACAAAGGAATCATGATAGGCTTTCTGGTGGGATAGCTGACTCATTTGCAAGAAAAGCATTTTTAACTTAACAATTCCTTTCCAAAAGCATGCAGTAATTAACTCTTTATTAACCTGTCAACTATGTTTGCACTGGGGCTAGAGTAACATGTAATTAAGCAAGTAAGGATTACCATTGATCATTAACAATAGTTATCATGTCATCTTCCACATAACTATCCAAGTGATTCATCAAGATTACTACGATGAAGTAGCTCAAGTCAAGTGTTCATTATCCAGTGAACGATGGCGATTCGAATCGATTATTAACCAGCTGGTAAGTTATTCCTCACACAAACCTCACTCACCCGCTAAAGTGAGGTGTTGGTCACCGAGTCAACCATTTAGGTAAAGTCGTGAGCTTGCCAGGAACCACTTGTACCCGGGGGCCGCCCGACTGCTCTTTGGCCTTATCATCGCGCCCCCGTATCCTGCCACTACTGCTCCGGTACAGTGCGTTGCGGGCAATCCACTCGGCCTGAACAATCTCCCAGTTTCGCGGTCGGAAGGTACTTTATCCGGCCAGCTAAATGTGAGGTATGCGTTCAACATGACCCGAGGGACAACAACGGACGGTCCTTAATTGACACAGACGGAAAACACTACAGTCCGAAACCCTGCAAGTTTCCGCCCAGTCTCAAATTTATTTCACACTTAGTTATACCATGACTTCATAGTCATCCAAGCAGATCCAGGTAACCACCTATAGCTCGCAGGTGACAGGAAATCACCCGACTTCTACCGGTCTAAGCCAGCTAAGCATTGACTCGACTGCGGATACCAGGGTAACAAGGATATAGTATAACAAAGGTAAGCAAGGTATAATGCAGCAACGTTTGCAAGCAACTCCTAAACGTAATGCATCAAATTAAGTAAAGTTAATAATAAATTATTTGCAAACCGGGAGAGAAATGCTCTGGGGCTTGCCTCTCTCAAAAGAGCTCGAACGGTGGTCGGGGCACTCGGGGAGCTCTTCACCGACCTCCTCTTCGGCTTCTGTCACCTCCTACTGCTGCACCTCGAGCTGCTCCTCTGGCTCCTCGGGTAAGACGACTGGATTCTCGGTTTGCGATCCTGTATGATGCAATGCTCGTAAGTGATTATGCAAGCGTGCATCGAAGGAGATGAATGCAATGAATATGTTGAAATGCAAGGTAGTCAACATCATCCAAGAAACTATACACTACAAGCACATGTCATCTACTGCATTCTCTTCTACTACTAACATGTCAAGTTAACATATCTTATGAAATGCTTCAAAGATACACCAAAGCTTTACTAATTTCTTAATCACACTTAAAGCAACACTTGCTTAAAACCTAAATAATAATAGGTTTGAATAGCAACATATATTTGTGATGCTCCTAAAAATCTAAGAAAATTACAGTAGCATAATACTACTCTAAACAGACTACCATAAAAATTTCATGACATTTGGATAAGTAAATTATCCTATACAAAAATGACAAGCTATAGCATACAAATGAGCATGAAATTACTTTGTACTATGAAAAGTGTCAAACAACAGAATTAATATTTTCCTAGGTTCTTCATGGAATATAATGACTGTACAAAAATTATCACATGCATGTGTTATACAAAATTTGCTCTCTAGCAAAAATAACAAAAATCAGCCATTAAAGGTACTTGAACTACTTCTCCAAAGTTTTCCACAGCACATGCATGAAACATATTTTTTCTAAGAAGTACATGATATAAGAAGATTAACAAACTTGAAATCATATTTTTCTGATACATATATGATTTACTAATCATTTTACAAGATATCAGCAATATCAAGAATTAATTAAAGCTCTACAGAAAAGTATCCCAAAAATGACATGCAATATTTTTATATTGTAGATCTGGTTCCAATGAGTCCATAGAAATTTATTTCACAATTTTTGGAGCTCAAATGAATACAAAAACATTTTTCCACAATATTTTTCATCATGAATAATAAAAGAAAACAGAAAACGATTTTTATTATTGAAACTGGGCCGGCCCGGGGAAGTCAATCGGCCCGTGATTGTTTTTGGCCTGGTTCGCACGCGCGGGGGAAAGAGCGAGCAGGCCCGCTCGGAGGCGCGGCCCACAGGGCGGTGGCCCAGTGAAGCCGACGGGGGGAAAGAACAGGGCGCTCTCGTCGGTGTTCGGAGCCACGACGGCGCGGCGGTGGCCGACGGCCAACGGCCATCTCCGGCCACGACCCGTCCAGCGAGCGCGCGCATAGTGTTCGCGAGGAGGTAGCAAACTCGAGAGAGAAGCTCAGGGGGATGGAGAGGGAGCGAGGAAGACGGTGGGCGGAGCACGAGCTCGGCGGCCCCGTCGTGGTGGCGCGGTGGGAAGAGCTCGATTGAGCCTTACCGGAGGCGAACAAGGCAAACGGAGGTTCGTTCGAAGGAGAGGAGAAGGTGGCGGAGCTTCGTGCACGACCAATCGAACTGCGGTGGACTAGCGTCGCCGGAACACGGCGGCGGAGGCGGAGGATGGCGGTGGTGAGCAGCGCTCTCGCTCGGGTTCTCCGGAGGAAGGAGAAAGGGAGCGAGCGAGCGGGCAAAATGATGGAGGCCGAGCGCGCGCTGTGCTTTGAGGTGAAATGCGCTGGGCCACGCGCGGCCACGCGGGGTGGCGTCGCCAGCATGCGGCCGCCACGCGGCGAGCGTGTTCTGCCGCGGCGCCAGCGAGCCGCGCGCGCGTGGGAGCGGGAGGGGGAAGAGAGGCCGGCTTGGGCCGGGCCGAGGCGGGGAGCAGGCGTGGGCACGCGCGTGCGGAGGCGGGCCGTTTCTGGCTGTGGGCTGAAACCGAGGCGGCGGCCTGCTAGGTTAGTTTTTGATTTTTTTAAATTTCTAAATTCAAACCAATTTCAATACAGTTTTCAAACCTCATTTTGAGCAAGAAAAAGACATTTTCTAGAAATGACCCAAAAATAAAAGTTGCTTAGAATTTAATTCTCTCCAACTTTAATTAAGGGGCCAACTAAAAATTCCCAACAGATTTTGATTTTTAGAATAAAAGCTAATTTAGGGAGGATTTTTGAATATTTTCAAATAACATTTTAAAACAAATCTTTGACAAAACTTTGAGTGATTTAGTGGCTCCAAAAATTTCACCTATAATTCTAAGCAATATGAAATTTATAGTTGCACAAATTTGATGAATGTCATTAGCACATTATCACAACATGTTATGCAATACTAGTTTCCACATTTTTATTTTATTAAAGGTACACCCTAAGCATATATAATTATGAATGCCATGACATGTTGTGCTCATGATTGCAATGCAAATGCTTGCGTAACACCGGAGTGTTACAGCCCTCCCCCTTATAAAAATCTCGTCCCGAGATTTGGGTTACGAACCATTTATTATAAAAATTTTCGTATGCTTTTTGTAGGTATTCACCCGTTTCCCAAGATGCATCTCTCTCATCATGATGACTCCATTGTATCTTATATGTTTTCACCACACTGTTTCGAGTAGCCCTTTCTTTGGAATCTAAAACTTGAATTGGCTGTTCACGATACACCAGATCTGACTTAAGTTTTATGCCTCGAGGTTCAATTCTTTCCTCTGGAATGCACAAACATTTCTTGAGATGTGATACGTGAAAAACTGGGAATATAGCACCCATTGATTCTGGTAATTCCAATTTGTAAGCCACTGGACCCTTCCTTTCCAAGATTTTGTAGGGTCCTACAAATCTGGCGGCAAGCTTTCTGCGTATTCCAAACCGCTTCTTCTTCATTGGCATGACTTTTAGATAAACATAGTCACCAACTTCGAACACAAGTGGTCTCCTTCTCTTATCCGCATAACTTTTCTGATGTGACTGAGCTGCTCTCATATTTTGCTGAATGATATGAACTTTCTTTTTGGCTTCTTCCACAAAATCAATACCATAATACCTTCTTTCCCCTGACTCAATCCAGTTTAAAGGTGTTCTACACTTTCGGCCATACAGAGCCTCAAAAGGTGCCATCTTGATACTTTCTTGATAGCTATTATTATACGCGAATTCTACTAAAGGTAACCACGACTCCCATGAACCTCTGGAAGACAACACACAAGCTCTTAACATATCCTCCAAAACAGCATTAACTCTTTCAGTCTGACCATCTATTTGAGGATGATAGGCAGTGCTACGAATCAGACTAGTTCCCAAACCTTTGTGCAAATGCTCCCAAAAGTGAGCAGTGAACTGTGACCCTCTGTCAGACACGATAGTCTTCAGTATGCCATGCAATCTTACAATCTCTGCAATATACTTCTCGGCATATTGAGGTGGTCTATAAACTGTCTTGACAGGCAAAAAGTGGGTTGTCTTGGTAAGACGATCCACGATTACCCAAATCGAATCATGGCCTTTCTGAGTAGTGGGCAAACCTGTGATGAAATCCATACTTATATCGTCCCACTTCCAACTAGGTACTGACAAAGGTTGCAACAATCCAGCAGGTTTCATGTGAATAGCTTTCACTCGACAACATGTGTCACATCTGGCTACATAAGCTACAATTTCCTTCTTCATCTTTGTCCACCAATAGCGAGGCCTTAGTTCTTGATACATTTTACTACTGCCAGGATGAATGGACAACTTAGAGTGATGGGCTTCATCCAAAATTTTATTCTTAAGCTCTCTATCCTTTGGAACAACAAGACGGTTGTCGAACCACAACACGTCCTGCTCGTCCACTCTGAAGTGTTTTGAAGGTTCTTCTTTAATTTTCTTTTTGATGTGGAATATCCCTTTATCTGCTTTCTGACCTTCTATTATCTTACTCTCTAAGGTGCAACTGATCTGAATACTATGTAACACGACAGGGTGCATTAGATTAAAACCATCTTCGAGTAAGGGTTGTATATTCAGACAATGTGACTTTCTACTCAAAGCATCAGCTACCACATTAGCTTTCCCAGGGTGATACTGTACATTCAAGTTGTAATCTTTAATTAGTTCTAACCATCTTCGCTGTCTCATGTTCAATTCTGGTTGGGTGAAAATGTATTTGAGACTCTTATGATCGGTGAAAATGTTGCACACATTACCAAGTAAATAGTGTCTCCACATCTTTAAGGCATGCACCACGACGGCAAGCTCAAGATCGTGTGTCGGATAATTGATTTCATGTTTTCTCAACTGGCGGGAGGCATAAGCAATGACTCTTCCTTCTTGCATCAGAACACAGCCTAATCCTGTTTTTGATGCGTCACAGAATACATCAAAAGGTTTCTCGATGTCTGGCTGTGCAAGAACTGGAGCAGTGGTCAACAGTTTCCGCAAGGTGTGGAAAGCTGTCTCACACTCCTCTGTCCACACAAACTTGTGATCTTTCTGTAATAGACTTGTCATTGGCTTGGCAATCTTCGAGAAGTCTGGAATAAAGCGGCGATAGTAACCAGCTAATCCTAGGAAACTCCTGACTTCTGGCACTGTGGTTGGAGTTTTCCAATCCATAACCTCTTGCACTTTGCTCGGATCTACCGAAACTCCATTCTCAGATAGAATATGACCAAGGAAAGAAACTTTCTTCAACCAAAATTCACATTTGCTGAACTTAGCATACAACTTATGATCTCTCAGTCTGGTCAAGACAATTCTCAGATGCTCTTCATGATCTTTCTCATTCTCAGAGTATACTAAAATGTCATCAATGAAGACAACTATAAACTTATCCAACTCTGGCATAAAAACCGTATTCATCAGATACATAAATTATGCAGGAGCATTTGTTAAGCCAAAAGACATAACAAGATACTCGTACAACCCGTATCTGATAGAAAAAGCGGTTTTCGGGACATCTTGTGGCCTGATCTTTATCTGATGATACCCTGATCTTAGGTCTATCTTGGAGAACACCCTAGCTTTAGCCAACTGATCAAACAAAACGTCGATATGAGGCAAAGGATATTTATTCTTGATAGTTACAGCATTAAGAGGTCGATAATCCACACACATTCTCAGAGTACCCTCTTTCTTTTTCTTCACGAACAAGGCAGGACATCCCCACTCAGACTTACTTGGTCGGATAAACCCCTTCTTTAGCAATTCTTTCAGTTGCTTCTTCAGCTCAGCTAACTCATCCGGAGGCATCCGATAGGGTCTCCTCGAAATAGGAGTTGTCCCGGGGATCAACTCGATTCCAAACTCAACATCTCTATCTAGAGGAAGGCCAGGTAACTCGTCTGGAAACACATCCAGGAACTCACACACTACCGGGATCTGGCAGATAGGAACAACTTCCAGGGCACGGGTCACACTCACAAGGTCTGTTCTTTCGGGCAATGGTACCTAAAAAGTACCCTCTCCCTGGGGATCCTTAAGGGTAAGCAACCGACTGCTTGTATCTATGACTGCCCCCCAGTTCTTCATCTAGTTCATTCCTATTATTACATCCAAAACTAGTCTAGGCATAACTATCAGGTTCACTCAGAACTTCTGACTACCTAACTCAAGGGTTGCCCCTCTAACCATCTTATTGGTTAACACATCAGCCCCGGCTGAACTTATACGATAACCATAACTCAATTCTGTGCATAGTTGTTCATGCTTCCGTGCAAATGCTTGACTCATAAAAGAATGCGAGGATCCAGAATCAAATAGAACAACTGCAGGGTGATGGTTAACAAGAAACTTACCGGCAGTTACAGGCTCTCCCTCAGGAATCTCATCAACGGTGGTATGGTGTACACGGGCAGTATAAGTTTGTTGCTTCTTTTTAGGCGGATAAGGGCAGAACTTTGAAAAGTGGCCTGGCTGACCACAATTGTAGCAGGGCCCCTTCACTGTACCAGCAGATCCTATAGCTCCCTTGGAGTTGCTCTGTTCTGCAGCTGCGGTGATCTTTGCTGGCGGCACGACCATCTTGTACGGCTTCTGTGGTCCCCTGTAGTTCTGGGTTTTATGCTGTGGCGGCCGAAACCTTGCACCAGGTGCGGACGGACGATAAGAAAGACGGTTTGCAGTGACAACTCTGGACTGGGATGGTTCTGACTCAAACACCCTCTTGCGATTCTTGGATGCAGTGTAGGCGTTGTTGTTCTTTTCTTGTTTCAAACAATCACTGATAAAGTCATTGAACCTGGCGCGGGTATTGGTACCCACATGCTTCATCATCTTCAGACTTAACTCTCTCTTGAAACTAGCAATTCTCTTTGCATCTGTGTCGACCATGTCTGGAGCATAGCGGCACAAGCTATTAAAGGCATGCAGATACTGTGTTACAGTCTTGGTACCCTGATTTAAGGCTAAGAACTCTCCGAGCTTCATCTCAACCAACCCTGGGGGAATATAAACTCCCCTAAACGCTTCAGTGAATTCTCTCCAAGTAATCTGGGCATTGGGAGGAAAGGTGGTGCGGTGATGCTTCCACCACATCCCTGCCGGTCCTTGTAACTGATGTGCAGCATATTCTGTTTTCAGAACTTCTGTCAGTCTCAACACATGAAACTTATCTTACATAGTGTTGATCCATTCTTCAGCGTCGAGTGGCTCTGCTGCTTCCTTGAAAACTGGTGGCCTGGTGTCCATAAAATCCTTGAAATTGCTGTACTGGTTCACCCCATGGCCACCACCTTGATTATTTCCTCTCTGAACATTTTCAGCGATGGTACGCAGAAAATCTTCCATATTCCTTTGTGACTGCTCGGCGTTGCGCTGGCTTCCCAGGAACTGTGCAAAGAATACCTCTGCAGTGAGCGATGGAGGAGGGGGCAATTGTGGCTCTGACTGTGGCTCCTGGTGATTGACGTTGTTTGCACCACCCCCACCAGCCCCTGCACCGTTGCCACCAGTTTCAGCGGCCTCATACGTGGCACGGCGAGTGTTTGCCATCTGCATACTTCATCAACAAGTAATAATTGAGCGAAGTGGTAGTAATTGTATTCGAATGAACAATCATGCCATACTGAATTTATTGGAGAGAACAAGTCATGCAATAAAACAGAGGCACAATAATCACATTCCAATTAAAACAACATCACTAATCAAATTACTTCGAATGCAACATCGCGTTTCATACAACCACATTGCCAGCATACATACACTGGACTTTTATGCGTTCGAGCATCGCATACACAACCAAGATTCAAAAGATCGCCAGTCTCAAGATCGAACAGGATACAACATGATACATGGAAACCAAAAGAAGGCCATCGCGACAGAGCCTATCACTAACACAAGGCAACTAGCCTACTCCTCGGGGCCGTCGTCGAGGTCGGAGGCATCACCATTGCTACCATCAGTAGCGGCGGTGGCGTCGACGTCCATCTGGGCGGCGTTCGGAGGAGCATACGGGCCCATCCCGTTGTAGAGGGCATGAAACTCTTCATGCAAGTTGGCATTATACCCTTCTAGCTCCTCGACCCTCTGCCTCAGAAGGTCCCTCTCATTCCAGGCTTCATTCCTTTCCTGCACTAGCTGTCCCATCATGCGGTCTGCATTTCTGTTGGCCTGAGTCAACGTCTGTACCCGCTGCATAGCACTCTCACCTCTCTCTCGAGCCCGATCTCGCTGCAAGCTCATGTCGGCCAACTGCTCCTGCAAGCTAGCTATAGCACGTGCTTGCTTCTTCTTCTGCTTCCTTGCTTCAAGCCGGTCATTGCCACGCAGACCAGTCAAGGTCCAATAGGTACTCTCAAGACCCTGGTATGCTTTGATGGCTGCATACATGGCACTCCTTGTGTGATTGTCGCTAGCCCGTCCTTCACTTGGGCCTCTAACCAGGGCACTTCCTTGCGGTTGCACCCAAATGGCATCACGAGGATCATCTCTCGGGAAAGTACCGGCCAAAGCTGCTGCCAACTCATTAGGAAACCTGCTCATTATGTCTCGGATGATGTGAAAGGTTGCGCCCTCTGCACCCTCAACTGGAGTGCGTCCTTCAAACTCCAAATGCCAACCATCCCATTCTGGCGCATCACCAAGAGCAGGGACGGTGATTTCCACTACCGCAAGTCCATCCTCAGCTAATTGGCTCTCACTCTAGGAGTACACCGGCTCTTGACCCTCTGGGTACCCCACATCATGGAGCACTCTCCAAAGCAAGGTGGGCATGCTAAACTCACTTAGAAAAGTGTCCGTGCTGCGGCGCTCCCGCGGGGCCATCTGGTGACGGGGTGCTCATCCGCCAGTGGACTTACGAGCAGTCTTCTTCGTGCGGGCCATCTGTAGCACAAATTTTTAAATTACCCGGTGAGAACATATTTTAAGTTGATGTCACTTTTATCAAACTGGGATAATCCTTTTATAAGGGGAGGAATGCATGTTATGAATGAAATGCACAGGCAATATGATGCATGCGCGAGTCTTACGTTCTCATAAACTTAGAAAATAAAGACATCTAACGATGAATTCGGTGGCATACAACGATCTCTCATATACGTAACTAATTCGATCTACACGATAAACGCTGTTATGTACCTGCAGAAAATTCATTTCAGCCCATTCCCCATGAATGCATGAAAGCAGTAAATCTACCTACACGCTCTACACGAATCCCCAGATGCGTGTACAACGGTAGTAACTACCCAAACACATCGTCCTATTGACGGCATCGCCTCAACGGACGGAACACCCACACATGCGATACTTTCATAAAAACATGTGTAAAACATGTAATTATTCTAGTATCATATAAGCACTCTCTCTAGATCGGCGGTGTATCCGATCATGCTCTCACAGCTCACACTTACCAAAGCGTAGAGGTAACTGATCCATACATTACCACTCAATTAAGTGGCACTCATACAATAGCACGCCGTATGAGCAACGAAAGAGAAATATGGTGCAAGAACCCCAAGTTAGTTCTTAAATAGGCACCTAGAGTCCTTAACTGGGCATACAGGATATGACCACTGGCACACCTTTAGTTTTAAAATCACACTTTTTAAACATAATTTTGTTTTAAATACACTTATGAACAGTAATCACGTTAAACCATGCTCCGATACCAGCTGTAACAGAACCGCCCAATTATACGAGATTAAGTAGGAAATCATCCAACGGAAGGACAATTTAACAAACTTAAGCCCGTATAACCCGGTAGTCCGTGAAATCTCGACGGATTTCAAACCATTTCACATAACAGCCAAGATCGTACTAAGTTTAACGGTTACCATCATAAGTTACATAAATGTTCGCGGCATAAAATACATCGGAGTTTAAACATAGTTATTACAAACCAGGTTCGAATAAAAGTAGCGGAAGCGGTAGTTCAAATCACGCACACACCCAACATTTTGAAATAAAGTGCCAGCTTGTGATCATCTCCAGCAAAAGCATCAGACTAGAAGTAGCGAATGACCATTGCCCATGGTCCTAAGCTTCGCCCATTGCAGGATAGAGGCAGTTGATATAGTAGCCGTAATACATCTGCCCATCTGCAACAAGTGGGAACAAAGCCCTGAGTACGAGAAGGTACTCAGCTAGACTTACCCGTCATAAACCAGAAATAAAAGACACAAAGGAATCATGATAGGCTTTCTGGTGGGATAGCTGACTCATTTGCAAGAAAAGCATTTTTAACTTAACAATTCCTTTCCAAAAGCATGCAGTAATTAACTCTTTATTAACCTGTCAACTATGTTTGCACTGGGGCTAGAGTAACATGTAATTAAGCAAGTAAGGATTACCATTGATCATTAACAATAGTTATCATGTCATCTTCCACATAACTATCCAAGTGATTCATCAAGATTACTACGATGAAGTAGCTCAAGTCAAGTGTTCACTATCTAGTGAATGATGGCGATTCGAATCGATTATTAACCAGCTGGTAAGTTATTCCTCACACAAACCTCACTCACCCGCTAAAGTGAGGTGTTGGTCACCAAGTCAACCATTCAGGTAAAGTCGCGATCTTGCCAGGAACCTCTTGTACCCGGGGGCCGCCCGACTGCTCTTTGGCCTTATCATCGCGCCCCCGTATCCTGCCACTACTGCTCTGGTACAATGCGTTGCGGGCAATCCACTCGGCCCGAATAATCTCCCAGTTTCGCGGTCGGAAGGTACTTTATCCGGCCAGCTAAATGTGAGGCATGTGTTCAACATGACCCGAGGGACAACAACGGACGGTCCTTAATCGACACAGACGGAAAACACTACAGTCCGAAACCCTGCAAGTTTCCGCCCTGTCTCAAATTCATTTCACACTTAGTTATACCATGTCTTCATAGTCATCCAAGTAGATCCAGGTAACCACCTATAGCTCGCAGGTGACAGGAAATCACCCGACTTCTACCGGTCTAAGCCAGCTAAGCATTGACTCGATTGCGGATACCAGGGTAACAAGGATATAGTATAACAAAGGTAAGCAAGGTATAATGCAGCAACGTTTGCAAGCAACTCCTAAACGTAATGCATCAAATTAAGTAAAGTTAATAATAAATTATTTGTAAACCGGGAGAGAAATGCTCCGGGGCTTGCCTCTCTCAAAAGAGCTCGGACGGTGGTCGGGGCACTCGGGGAGCTCTTCACCGACCTCCTCTTCGGCTTCTGTCACCTCCTGCTGCTGCACCTCGAGCTGCTCCTCTGGCTCCTTGGGTAAGACGACTGGATTCTCGGTTTGCGATCCTGTATGATGCAATGCTCGTAAGTGATTATGCAAGCGTGCATCGAAGGAGATGAATGCAATGAATATGTTGAAATGCAAGGTAGTCAACATCAACCAAGAAACTATACACTACAAGCACATGTCATCTACTGCATTCTCTTCTACTACTAATATGTCAAGTTAACATATCTTATGAAATGCTTCAAAGATACACCAAAGCTTTACTAATTTCTTAATCACACTTAAAGCAACACTTGCTTAAAACCTAAATAATAATAGGTTTGAATAGCAACATATATTTCTGATGCTCCTAAAAATCTAAGAAAATTACAGTAGCATAATACTACCCTAAACAGACTACCATAAAAATTTCATGACATTTGGATAAGTAAATTATCCTATACAAAAATGACAAGCTATAGCATACAAATGAGCATGAAATTACTTTGTACTATGAAAAGTGTCAAACAACAGAATTAATATTTTTCCTAGGTTCTTCATGGAATATAATGACTGTACAAAAATTATCACATGCATGTGTTATACAAAATTTGCTCTCTAGCAAAAATAACAAAAATCAGCCATTAAAGGTACTTGAACTACTTCTCCAAAGTTTTCCATAGCACATGCATGAAACATATTTTTCCTAAGAAGTACATGATATAAGAAGATTAGCAAACTTGAAATCATATTTTTCTGATACATATAGGATTTACTAACTATTTTACAAGATATCAGCAATATCAAGAATTAATTAAAGCTCTACAGAAAAGTATCCCAAAAATGACATGCAATATTTTTATATTGTAGATCTGGTTCCAATGAGTCCATAGAAATTTATTTCACAATTTTTGGAGCTCAAATGAATACAAAAACATTTTTTCACAATATTTTTCATCATGAATAATAAAAGAAAACAGAAAACGATTTTTATTATTGAAACTGGGCCGGCCCGGGGAAGTCAATCGGCCCGTGGTCGTTTTTGGCCTGGTTCGCGCGCGCGGGGGAAAGAGCGAGCAGGCCCGCTCGGAGGCGCGGCCCACAGGGCGGTGGCCCAGTGAAGCCGACGGGGGGAAAAGAACAGGGCGTTCTCGTCGGTGTTCGGAGCCGCGACGGCGCGGCGGTGGCCGACGGCCAATGGCCATCTCCGGCCACGACCCGTCCAGCGAGCGCGCACACAGTGTTCGCGAGGAGGTAGCGAACTCGAGAGAGAAGCTCAGGGGGATGGAGAGGGAGCGAGGAAGACGGTGGGCGGAGCACGAGCTCGGCGGCCCCGTCGTGGTGGCGCGGCGGGAAGAGCTCGATTGAGCCTTACCGGAGGCGAACAAGGCAAACGGAGGTCCGTTCGAAGGAGAGGAGAAGGTGGCGGAGCTTCGTGCACGACCAATCGAACTGTGGTGGACTAGCGTCGCCGGAACACGGCGGCGGAGGCGGAGGATGGCGGTGGTGAGCGGCGCTCCCGCTCGGGTTCTCCGGAGGAAGGAGAAAGGGAGCGAGCGAGCGGGCGAAATGATGGAGGCCGAGCGCGCGCTGTGCTTTGAGGTGAAATGCGCTGGGCCACGCGCGGCCACGCGGGGTTGCGTCGCCGGCATGCGGCCGCCACGCGGCGAGCGTGTTCTGCCGTGGCGCCAGCGAGCCGCGCGCGCGTGGGAGCGGGAGGGGGAAGAGAGGCCGGCTTGGGCCGGGCTGAGGCGGGGAGCAGGCGCGGGCCCGCGCGTGCGGAGGCGGGCCGTTTCCGGCTGTGGGCTGAAACCGAGGCGGCGGCCTGCTAGGTTAGTTTTTTATTTTTTTAAATTTCTAAATTCAAACCAATTTCAATACAGTTTTCAAACCTCATTTTGAGCAAGAAAAAGACATTTTCTAGAAATGACCCAAAAATAAAAGTTGCTTAGAGTTTAATTCTCTCCAACTTTGATTAAGGGGCCAACTAAAAATTCCCAACAGATTTTGATTTTTAGAATAAAAGCTAATTTAGGGAGGATTTTTGAATATTTTCAAATAATATTTTTAAAACAAATCTTTGACAAAACTTTGAGTGATTTAGTGGCTCCAAAAATTTCACCTATAATTCTAAGCGATATGAAATTTATAGTTGCACAAATTTGATGAATGTCATTAGCACATTATCACAACATGTTATGCAATACTAGTTTCCACATTTTTATTTTATTAAAGGTACACCCTAAGCACATATAATTATGAATGCCATGACATGTTGTGCTCATGATTGCAATGCAAATGCTTGCGTAACACCGGAGTGTTACAGACGACACGACCAGGTACGCGCCACTGTGCCTGGCACCAGACCGGGGGGTCAGCAGTGCAGAGCCGTAATGGGGGGGGGTTGCGGATGCGACTGTGAGATGATGGCATGGCAGCAGCTGCGCCACCGCGCGAGGCAGGGGCACTAGCGACCAATGGGACGCGGGGCCAGTGGCAGGTCGCAGAAGCACAGCGCGGCCACAGTCGGAGGAGCAGAGCGGCAGCCGTGCAGCAGCGGTGCGGGGCCAACGGCCCACGGTGGCCGGCCATGCCAGGCCACGGCCAAGGGCAGGCTCGGTCGACTGGCTCTGGCCACCTGTGCACGTGGGCGTGCACCGACAGCACGACGTTGAGCCACGAGGAGCTGGTGACCGCGCACACAAGCAAAACCGACCGAGGCACGTTAAAGCGCACGAATTTTAAAGTGTGGATATAAACTAGTCTAGCTCGTCCCGGGTTCAACCTTCTTCGCCATGCTACTCGTGGTACATCGGGCTACCTATAGCAACTAAAACACAACCTCACTTCTAAGCTAACTCCCTCAAAATAAAGTCGCCAAAGTAGCGCTGTCGAACTGTTTTTGAACTTGAAAATGACGCTTAGACTGATTTTTATAGCAGGTTCAGTTTTTGAGCTACTAGAACTATCCGCTAGCAATAACACTTTGGTAAGACAAACGTTGCATTATGACGAAGTTTGCACTTCAAACATTCTTTAAGGGTCACACATATGTTCCATAGTAATTTTGCTCAATAAAAATTAGTTTTCGACCTTAAGTGATATAACGTGAACCATGGAATGCTTTTCGTTTACCATTTGCGTTAATCATTTTTTATGCCAAGAAATTTATTTTTACACCTCCTTACATACATTAACACATAAACATGATGCCCAAGACATGATTTAGCAAGTGTTTTGCGCGGTAACACCGAGAGTGTTACAACCTACCGCCAGCTACTGACTTGCTAGATATGGCCGCGCCATTTAGGTTGGCGTGGAGGTTGCAATCGCACTTGGCCGGCGCTAGCTTTCCCAGGGCTGCCCCTAGCCGCGCCTGCTAGCCACTGGCTGCGGCCGGATTTGGCCTCTGGCGACCCTCCAATTACAGGGACCAAGTTAAGCTGCCGTCGTTGGCTCACACTCAACTTAATCATCTTTAGACATTAGTAGTTCTAACTCATATAAGCACAGCTCATGAGTCCGAATCATATACACAACGCAATATATCTTGGAATCATACTCCGTATCGCGTTAGACATGAGCTATTCTAATTCACATGAGCACAGGTTATATAAGTCCGAACGAAAGAAACTACACTATCGGGTAGTTAGGGGAAGCGGACCAAAAAAATAGCTAAAATTTTGGCTCTTTAATTAATAATATGTCAGATATAGGTAGATCTAGAACACAAACAATTGGAGCACGGTGAGAGTAGATATAGATATAGATAAACATTTCAGCAAATTAATTATATAAAAGCATAGATCTATAGATACATCAAAACCTTTATACTAAAGCATATTATATTATATATTTACTGTGTAGCCCTAGTCAAAGGAGTGTAACAAAAATGGTTTGGTATTTCTATGATTTTTTATGATTTTTAGAATTCTTAACTGGTTTAAAAGAAAATAAAATAGAAAAGAAAGCAAAAGGCCTACCGTGCGGCTGGTATTTTTATGATTTTTAGAATTCTCAACTGGTTTAAAAGAAAAAAATGGAAAAGAAAGGAAAAGGGCGCGCTACTGTGTGGCTGGACCATGGGCTTCGGCCCAGCTCACAGCACAGCCAGCCCACACTACTACTAAAAACTTTTTCGAGGCGGGCAAAAAGGATTTTTTGAGGTGGGCATCACAATCACCTCGGCCAAAAGGTCATGGTAAATAAATCTTTACCGAATGCCTGTCTCGGTTAATCAAATTAAAAAAAATAAAGAAAAGAGAGAAAAATCCATGAACAGGCCCGCTGAGCCTATCCACGGGCCCGCCGAGCCCATCCAAGCGCCGCCATCACTCATAGGATCCAGCCTCCCCACCACCGGATCTAGCCTCCTTGCCACCGGATCCGGCTTTCGCAGGAGCGTTGTGAGCCCCCGACGTTGCAGGATCTGTCAGGGCGCATAGACCACCACCACCTCGCACGGACGGCCACCACCTCGCGCGAACGGCCACCACCTCGCCGGATCTGCCACCCGCCCGCGGGATCCCCACCCACTCGTCGGATCCACGCCGCCAAGCCAGAGGGAGCTCGTCGGAGGGGCGGGCGCGGCCACCAGCGCGCCGCTGGGGCATCGGAGTCGGATGGGCGGGCGCGGCGACCCGCACACCACCGTGGCGTCGGAGGGGCGGGTGCTGTGCGCCGCTGCTCGCTCTGGAGAGAGGAAGGGAGAGGAGTGAGAGAGGAAGGGAGAGGAGGGATGCGCTGCCCCGCTGCTAGCTCTGGAGTGAGAGAGAGGGAGGGACGGAGGGAGAGGAGGGATGCGCCACGCGCTCTGGAGATGTGTCGTGCGGGTGAGGGAGAGGAGACGGAGGGAGGGAGGCTGATGGGTGAGTGGGCTAGGGTTTCATCTTGAGTATATATATTGTAGTGTTGTTGTCGGGCTAAGATGGGCCAAGATGGATGTGGGTGGGCTCGGCCACATTAACGGAGGCGGGTCTTTTTAGGGGTCCGCCTCCGTTAATAGATTTTAGAAAGCCGTTATTTTTTAACTATCTTTGTAAATCGATTTTACGAGGCGATTAATTGTGACTGCCTCGATTAATAAAAACGACCGCCTCGATTAATCCCAGGTATTAACCGAGGCGGTTGGATTTTGTAAAGGCATCAGTTAATGTTTGGATAGTGCCTTATAAAATTATTTGTGTAGTAGTGCCAGCCTAGGGCCGAATCCGAGGCCCACCACAGCAGGCCCAAGCGAAAAAAGGAAACTTTTGTGTCAGGAGTCCTAAATTTGTTTCTAAAACCTCTTAAGCCCTTTCATATTTCTTTATCTCTAGTATCTTTGCATCTAGAACCCTGTTATTTCTTTCAAATTCCTCCCTCAACCCCATCTTCTTTTTCTGTACTGAACGCGACTTCGAAAAGAAACGAGGAAAGAAACGACCGGGCATGAAAAATAGAATCCGAACAGAGATGAGAGTCAGACTAAAATTTATTAGTGGTAAAAATTTTGCCTCGTTATTATTAGATATAGATAACACATAGATCTGCAATTATTTATTAAAATAATATTATTTTGAAAAAAAAAATTCACTGCTTTCGCTCGCCCTGCTTATTGAGTGTGTTCCGTGACTTACACGAGTACTAATACAATTATACAATAAGTCGTCTAAAGTTCACTGTCATGCATGAAAAAAAAAGATAAAGATGCATTCAGAAAGTCATTGCAGCTCCAGCGGTTGTAGGCGCTCCACTCCCTGCCGATTACGCCACTGGTTCATGGAAAGATTAGTGACGACGAAGCTGTCGTTGTTTATGGGGCTGTTTAGTTGGCAAAATTTTTGGCGAAACGTTATTGTATCAGTTTCGTTGTTATTTGGTAAATATTGTTCAATCATGGTCTAATTAGGCTTAAAAGATTTGTCTCGTCCATTTCATCTAAACTGTGTAATTAGTTTTATTTTTTATCTATATTTAATGCTTTATACATGTGTTCAAAGATTCGATGTGACGGGAAATCTAAAAATTTTGGTAAAATTTTTGGCATCTAAACGGTGCCTATGTTCCACGATGAGCACACCTGCACACGATTGTTGGACGCAAAAGATTCAAAGACTACCTTCCCGCACTGACGTTGACACTGCCACGCCACATTCCAATCCAATCCCAACCGGACTCGTAGTTTCCGCCAGTCCCATGGCTCCGCCGATTGCTCGCCTCGTTCTCGTCCTCCTTGCTGCCGCCGTCCCACTCTTGGCAGCACCCGCGG
This sequence comes from Saccharum hybrid cultivar R570, assembly GCA_038087645.1. Taxonomy (NCBI): domain Eukaryota; kingdom Viridiplantae; phylum Streptophyta; class Magnoliopsida; order Poales; family Poaceae; genus Saccharum; species Saccharum hybrid cultivar. The sequence goes on from JAQSUU010000449.1 coordinate 4,267,342, forward strand.
CGGCGGCAGCAACGGTGTTCCCAAAAGAGGCGCTCCCGACCAAGTCCGGCTACCTCCCTATCGCGCCCGCCAACGCCTCCCTCTTCTTCGCCTTCTACGAGGCCTCAGACCCGGTCACGCCGCCGGCCTCCACGCCGCTCCTCCTCTGGCTGCAGGGCGGTCCCGGCTGCTCCGGCCTCGTGGGCAACTTCTTCGAGCTCGGCCCCTACTTCGTCAACCCCGACGGCGAGACCCTCTCGCGCAACCCGTTCGCGTGGAACCGCCGCTTCGGTCTCCTCTTCATCGACAACCCGCTCGGCACCGGCTTCAGCGCGGCGCCGTCCCCGGCCGACATCCCCACCAACCAGTCCGTCGTCGCCGCGCACCTCCTCGCCGCGCTGCAGTCCTTCTACGCCCTCGACCCGACCCTCCGCGCGCGGCCCTTCTTCCTCACCGGCGAGAGCTACGCGGGCAAGTACATCCCCGCGGCGGGGGCGCACATCCTGGACGCGAACGCGGCGCTTCCCGAGGCGCAGCGCGTGAACCTCCGGGGCGTGGCCATCGGCAACGGGCTGACGCACCCGGTCGCGCAGATGGCCACGCACGCGGACTCGGCCTACTTCCTGGGCCTCGTGAACGCGCGGCAGAAGCAGGAGCTGGAGGCGCTGCAGTCCGAGGCGGTGTCGCTGACGCTGGCGGAGCGGTGGGTCGCGGCGTCGGACGCGCGGGGGAAGGTGCTGTCGCGGCTACAGAACCTGACGGGACTCGCCACGCTGTACGACTACGCGAAGCAGCGGGACTACGCGACGGACGCCGTGGGGACGTTCCTGAACCGCGCGGAGGTCAAGGCGGCGCTGGGCGCGCGCGGGGACGTGGCGTGGGCGGAGTGCAGCGACGCGGTGGGCGCGGCGATGCACGCTGACGTGATGCGCAGCGTGGTGACGCAGGCGGAGTCGCTGCTGCGGCGCACCCGCGTGCTGCTGTACCAGGGCGTCCGCGACCTCCGGGACGGCGTCGTGTCCACGGAGGCGTGGCTCGCCGGGGTGCGCTGGGACGGCCTGCGCGCGTTCCTGGACGCCCAGCGCGCCGTGTGGCGGACCGATGGCGGGGAGCTCGCGGGCTACGTGCAGCGGTCGGGCTCGCTCTCGCACGTGGTGGTGTATGGCGCCGGGCACCTGGTGCCGGCGGACAACGGCCGCGCGGCGCAGGAGATGATCGAGGGATGGGTGCTGGGGACGGGGCCGTTCGGCCGCGGTAGCGACGGCGACGGTGGCGGCATCAGGAGCGCCGCATGATGTCTGACCGAGGACCCCGGCAGGCACGGTGGAATGTGTCCAAGATGATTACTGCGCGATATGGATTCTGGTTGCTCGGATTTGATGTTGTGTTTATTGAGTGATACCAATCGGAATGGGAAGAAAATGCGGATGTTTTAACTGTTTGTTAGGCCTTGTGATGAAGTGTAATGCAATGGAACTTACTTTAATTTCGTTCGATAATTGGAATGGAAAACGCAATTCCTTTGAGACTTGTGTGTTGAAGCCTCCGTCTGATCGCTCTTCTTCTCCCTGTTGTCTCTGGCAGCAATCCGGCAACGCCTCGCTGTCAAGGCACGGCAAGCAGCCACATGAATGCCTCGTGTCGCGTCCCCGCCGTCCCGCCGTGCCAACTGCTAAGGCACAGTTTAGATGCCAAAAATTTTGCCAAAATTTTCAGATTCTTCGTCAAATCGAATCTTTAAACACATGCATGAAGCATTAAATATAGATAAAAAATAAAACTAATTACACAGTTTAGACGAAATGGACGAGACAAATCTTTTAAGCCTAATTAGACCATGATGGGACAATATTTACCAAATAACAACGAAACTGCTACAGTAGCGTTTCGCCAAAAATTTTGCACTAAACAGCCCCAAAGCCAGTAACTGATCAGTAACTGCCGTGCCAACTGCGGCGCGCCCACTGCGACGTGCTGGCAGCGTCTCCACTCTCCAGAGCCTCGGGACCATGCAACTGGTTCGATCCGATCAGACCGCGCAGTGTTTGCTGCGTGCTGGCCTTCGCTGCAGGTCTTCCAGGAGACGCTCGCCGGGAGCGGCCGGGGTAGGCGGCGGAGCTCGTGGTTCCTTGGACGAACCAATAGCACATCAGCTTCTTCTGAACAAGACAAACAAATCACGCCTGTTCCTTGGACGAGCCATGTTCAGCTTCAGCATGCCTTCGTATGATTATTATACGATTGTGAAAGCGAAAAACACTTCAGCAGAGAATGTGAGCCCCTGTCTCATTCAAGTGAACCAATCTTGCACTCAGCTATACATAGAAGATGTCGCCTCATCTAATACTGTTGCACCAACCTGCACAAGGAAAACAGTTTGTGAAAGTACATCAAAGTAGACATAAAGCAGATCAAACAAAATATACAGAGACCGTTGCATTTATGTATACCGACCATCCTCTACCACAAACTCTTTAGAAAGGTATTATCAACAAGAAACTCTTAAAAGGTTCCATAAAAAGGAAACACTTCAAAGGTTTGTGGAAACTGGAAACATATGTATTGCATAGTGCTGACTAGGCAAACGTCAGACTGCCATTGGGTCCTTCATTGAAATGTTTTAGCTACTAAGCTGGAAGAAACGATATAATGAGTACACAAAAAACTCTGTTGTCTTTCCATCCTTTTCATGCTTCCATATTTTGTTCCCTGTTCCTGCCATGGTTCTTTAAATCCTCTAAGATCCAAAAAAAACTTTAATATGAAAACTCATTAACATATCCCAATATAAAACAGAGAAAGCAGTGAACATTAATGAACATGCTTTAGGGGGCAGACCCAGTGCCAGAGACACCCACACGAGTGGGTCTGGGGAAGGGAATAACCGAGGCAAAGTCTTACCCCCGCAGAAATTCTGCAGAGAGACGGCTTCGAACCCAGGACCTGGTGACTCGGCGAGCCAGCACTCAACAACTGCACCAGGCCATGCTTTGACTAGAATTAATTCTGAGGGCTGCCTTCATATACTCCATAGATATCTGCTGACACCTCATGAAAAGGACTCAAATATAATTGCCTAATAAAAGAAACAAGTAGCTAGCATCCTTTTATCTTTGTGTTGGATGGGAATTCCATGATGATTCTAGTAGTGACACTTCAGAAAATATTGTCTCTCAGCTGTTTTTTATATCCTTAACCTAGTATTTTTGCATGTGGGTTGTTTGGTGCTCCCGTTACGTAAAAGGGTTGGGTAAGAACCTTAAGGTTTCGAACTTCGGCTGAAAAACTAATGTAGTTTGGTTGCTATTTGTAACAGAATCCAGATGATCCATATGGGAAGCAAAGGAAAAAGAAAGTCTTGAATATTGCTGGAAAGATAAGATATCATATCATGCAATAGTCTTTGGAGACCATGGTTGACTCTTCACCAACAATATAGGGTCAAGCTCTAAAGTCTTAATGGGTCACACAAAACTTCAGCAAAGTAATCAACATAGATCTTATGTCGATCAACTTTCCTCAGTAGATCAAACTTTTGGATGAAATATAACCCACTCTCACTTATACAATAGACAAACTCGCAAAAGTACTTCATGAGTAATATACCACTAACTTTGACCAAAACATGAGGTACAGAGATCCATTGGTTCAAATAATAAATATATGATATTAACTTTGAGACCCAAAATCAAATTTCTTTACCTTCAAACAGGACTAGAGCTTGAGCTGAAGCTCTTCTGCATTTTAGTAAGTCAACTAGTGGATCATCAAAATGATCTGGGCAGAAGAAGCCTGGCTTTAGAGAGAATAAGCTTCATAAAAGAAATTTCATTTGGAAGCCAATTAATATGAATTATCTGCACAACTTGAAGATTGGCACACATGCCATCAGTCCACAGAGCATTTAGGAACTCCCAATTAGCCTCGATACTCTGATCATCATCATCACAAATCTTCACCAAAAAAAAAATCAGCTGTAAACAACAAGATTACCTTTGAACAGTGTAAAGAATGGTATCCAAAAGGCAACATCCAACATTACCTCTATTTCTAACTTTTCAAGGTTGTGACAACTCCTTAGCAAGGTGAACATGAACAAAATGGGGTGCATTTGAGTAAAGTCCGGATATAATTTCAAGTTCTTCAAGTTATAAAAGGTAAATGGAAGTGTATGGCATCTCAACATCGTCGACCTGTGACAAATATATATATATATAAGAGCATTGAAACTGGATATGGTATCTCAAAATTACCAACCTGTGATAAAAAGAAAGAGATTATATAAAAACATTGAAATATGATGCTGAGTCTAGAAATATGGATGAGATTCTGCGTTATTTTGAAAAAAAAGAAAAGAAAAAGATCCCAGGCACATGGAGGCAGGGCAGAAATGGTAAGATCGTTTCCTTTATCAGTGTGCCGTTTCAAGTTATTTAATTAGTTTAGGCGACCATGGTTATTATTCATCATCTATGTCGTTAGCTCGAGCTAAGTACAGTTTCAACCTCGATTAATGCAGAAACATAGAAAAAGGAGAAAGAGGTGAAAACAATGTACCGGCGCGAGGAGCGTAAGATTTCGAACTTGAGCAAACCGAGCAAGGAAATCTCCGAAATTATTTCCATCCTGTGGATAGGATGTCACTTGAATGTTGGCATATTCAAGGCACGGCAGCTCTCCAATTTGCCAGTCATCGTCATCATGTGAATAGATTGTTAGGCTACGGAGATTAGCCGCCTCAATCACTGTGTCTGGGCAGCCAGGAGGGATGGACACATCAGACATATCCAGGGCATGAAGCAAGGGTGACCGACGAATGATAGCCTCCAATTGATTCTCCCCATGGGCTAGGAAGCGAACAAACTTGAGGTCTAGCTCCTGGAGCGCGGGGAAGCCGACGAATCCTATGGGGAGGGATGGGATGTTGCAGCCGCAGGGATACGAGATCAGCGAAGGAGAAGATCGAGGAGTGGAGGTTGAAGTAGTAGACTGATCTGAGTTGGCAACGCATGTGGATGGACTCGACGCGGCAGCGGGAGAGCGCGAGGAGCCAGTCGTGGACGCGGCCGGCAGACGCGTCGTCGACGTAGATGTCGAAGAGGGAGACGCGGGGGCCGATGTAGTTGAGGAGGACGCTGTCGACGACCGAGGGGTGCATGCCGAGAGGGAAGGAGAGGGAGAGCACCGAGAGCGACTTCCAGAGGTCCCGCCAGGCGCGGGAGAGCGCGGAGGTGCGCACGGCGTCCCGGAGGTCGAGGCGGACTAGGATCTCGTCCTGCAGAACCACCGGAGGGAGGGAGGGAGGAGAGCCGGTCGTCCGCCGCCGCCGCCGCCTGCTTCGGCTCCATCATGCCTCCAGTCCCGGACTCTCCGCGAGGCAGCGACTCCTGGCAGAGGCGGCCGCCACGGCCAGCGACGGCTCCTCCCTTCTCCACTCGGGCTCCCTCCCTGCGTGCGTCGTCGCCTCCAACGGTCTGGCCTGCTAATGGCCCATTTCTCTGTGCGCGGAAATATAAGCAGCTGGAGGCCCGCGACCGGCCCATGCTACCATGTACCATCACGCCGGCCCTCTACAGCTGTACCGGATTTGGCCTACTCCTTCCGAACAATCTCAGCGCGCTCTTGAATCCGCGAACAAGAATTCCGAAGTCAACGAGCATTTTAGTCTAGCTAGCTCCTCACAGAATCTCCGCTCCGCCTCCTCCTCCCTTATCCGAAGCCTCTAGTCTCCCTCCCGATTAAAGCTCCGATCCATGGTGTCTCACGATCACCACCACTCCCATTCCCACCACGACGACCACCACCATTCCCATGGGTGCGCGCGCGTGTGCCTATATGGTGTTATCCGTATTTTTTACTAGATCCAAACTTAGGACATTCGTATTGTTATGGATATATCCGTATCAACCTATGGTGTATTTTTTACTGGATCCAAACTGAATTTAGGTCATTCCTATTATCATGGAAATATTCGTGTAAACCTAACTATCCATCTAAATATTTCATAGTAATAGTTTCTACTGGATTTTGTTGCCTCTATGCCTAATGGTGGAGAGTGAAGCAGAACCAGGGGGGCAATTGACATAAACATGTAGTCAGAGTGTATATTAAAAAAACTTCAGAATTGCTAAGACTAGGAATATGCAACTAACGTGGAGAGAGAAAGGTGTGCCTTAATCCTTACATGCATGGTGACATGCAGATGCCTTGATAAAGTAACATTCATGTATTGAAAAACTTCACGGCAAGGGGAGGGGGCCGGAGCCCAGTTTGACCGCCACTAGGCTCCCCCCTTGTCTTTGCCTGGCTCATGTTTGATATTGCCATTGGACATTAGAATATGCTCCTTTCAATTTCTTGCATAAAAGAAAATTTTGCATTCATTTGAGGAAGAACGGCCGCACGGAGGCTGGGGTCGAGGGCTTAGTTTTTACTAGGTTTTGACGGGTGAAAATTAAGGACATAGTTTTAAAAGTAGTTTTTAGAAAGCCTAATTCAACTCCCCCTCTTAGGCATCACATTCCCTTCATCGCCAATGCCAATACCAAGTCTAGCACTAACACTAAGGCCAACCACCAAGACTAGCACCGACACTTCCGTTAGCACCAACACGTATCTCGGACAAAACCAGAAACAAAGATCACCGCCTGTCATTACAAAGGGACGAAGAAAAAGTGGGGAGGAGAGGAGCAGAGGGGAGAGGAGATAGATGAAGATAGCCAAAATAGGCGGCTTCAATGATCGAGGGACTAGATTCCTCGACTCGAGATGGAGGAGTGGGAGTGATGACCTAGGCGGAGCGAGGAGTGGATAAGGTAATGCGAGAGCGAGGGGGGCATGGGTGGGGTGCTAGGGTTAAGTGGTACAGTGACGTGGTTATATACCGCAGGGGTTGCTGGGGGAACAGCCTAGGCACAACTTGTAGAACAGGTTGGGCTAGCCTAAGCACGCCAAGTGTCGAGACGCACTATGCCTAAGCCAGGCCAAACCAGCGAACCATGGGCTAGCTCATGAGCATCAAGTTGTGTCGCCATGTATATGTACGTGAAAAACCACTTCGTGTGTGAGAGGAAGAGAATAGAGATTAGAGCAGAAGGGGAGGAGAGAAGGACAATATGAACTTTTGATTGAGTACTATTGCTTGTAGTGTGCTTGAGACTAACCTGGTGAGTAGGAGTGTACTGTGTACAAATAAATCTAACTTTTTTATATGTTACGGATAAAACTCTTATAATAAGATTCCTCCCAGAGTTTAGTTTTTTCTTTGGCTTTTATCCAAAAATGAAACTTTGACTAGAGTTAATTTGAGTATTAGGAAGAAACTAGAGGATTTATCTTGTCTATTTTGCTCAGAGGTTGAGTCTGTACACCATCTGTTTTTTGAGTGTACTGTTGCCAAGCATGATGAGGACATCATCCACTATTACCCGCTGGCAAAGACGCAACAAAAAAAGGTCAAGTGGCCTAGTTGTAGTCGGACGGCGACCGTGTGAGCCTCTGAATAATCCCACCTTGCTTAGCTTGGGAGGAGGAAGCCACCTTAAAAGAGAGAGCCACCCTTCCCCTATCAGACTAGTCTTTTAGGGACATTGGGCCTTTCCCCGAGTGGGTGTGCATAAGAACTGTTGGGGTCCGGACAACCTTAATTTATTGGGCCTCGGCCAACCTCACCTGAGCCGGATGTATCATTTGGTATCGGAGCTGGGCCCTTGTTTAAGGGGGTGGGAATGATGAGGACATCCTCCACTATTACCCGCTGGCAAAGACGCAACAAAAAAAGGCCAAGTGGCCTAGTTGTAGTCGGACGGCGACCGTGTGAGCCTCTGAATAATCCCACCTTGCTTAGCTTGGGAGGAGGAAGCCACCTTAAAAGAGAGAGCCACCCTTCCCCTATCAGACTAGTCTTTTAGGGACATTGGGCCTTTCCCCGAGTGGGTGTGCATAAGAACTGTTGGGGTCCGGACAACCTTAATTTATTGGGCCTCGGCCAACCTCACCTGAGCAGGATGTATCAAAGCAAGTGTGGTCTTGCATGTCTGAAGTATGTGATAGAGATATAGGAGATGATTTCTTGTCTATTGGGCAGCTATGGCTTAGTAACAATAAGTTTTTAGTCTACAACTCCTTTACTGCTGCAGCCCTGTGGGGGCTTTGGAAACTAAGAAATGACATTTGTTTTCAGGGAGCCCCATAGGTGGACATGAGGATTTTGCTCTTAAAAATTGCAGCTATGCTTCATACTTGGGCTATTCTGATACCCCAGGAAAAGAGGCAGGAGTTTGTGATGAGATTAGCTAAACTAAAAGAGATTGCTTCAAGGCCGGCAAGGATCAGTGGCTTAATCTAGTAGATGACAAGGTGGATAGGATCCTTTTCAGCAAGCTTTTAACTGGCTGAACCCTGAAGTGCCAGAAGAAGCGAAGAAGAAGCTATCTGACTCAAGAGAGGTTTCTGGGAAGAAGGGGAGAACCTGGTGCAGCCTCTTGGGTGGCGAAGGTGACATCTGATTCTGGTGGTTTGAAGCTGAGAGAGTGAGGGTAATGTTTTTTGGCGAGGTTTTCTGAGGATGCTTTGTAAGCTTTCTAGACCGGTGTGTTCCACCTAAATGCTGTAAACGTTTACATTTTGTCCTTGCAATGCAATGACAGGGGCTATGCCCTAAAAGTAAAAAAAACTCTTATAATTTGTACCACACTGACTGTGGCTATATTTAGTTCTCCATAGAATGCAAAATGCAAAATGCTAACTACTTTGGAATGATAAAATGTAAAATGCCAAAATTTTCATGGATGTGTTTAGTTCCATCCAAAATGCCAATTTTTTCATGGGGTGTGTGAGGGATTTTTGGTTTTTTGTCTTTTTTTTGGCCTCTTAGCCAAAATCCAAAATGGAGAATAGATACATTTTTGCCAAAAATTTTACATGGTGTTTAATTCCATTCTACAAAATAATAAACTAAAACCTAAAATTTTTTAAATGAAATGGGAAACTAAACACACCTTGTGTATTTTTTTCAAGCGATCCAACTAACCTGCTGCAGATTCGGGGATACGCAATCATCGTCTCGGTTTCGTTCGTAGCCCACCACACAATGCACTTGCAAGTTTTTTTTACGAAACAATGCACTTGCAAGATTTAAGCAGGCGAGTGGGCGAGTGGCCGGCCACATCCTCCGTAGATCCTAGCTAGTAGTCAGTAGAGCGACGTGAGTGGACTGTGGAGAGAGAGCGAGGGAGGATGCGAGTGCCAGAGAGAGGCAAGCCGACCTCGTTTTCACGACGAAAAAGTGCACGGTACTTGTCTCAACTTTCACGAAAGTTTGTTTTTTCTTACTGAACTCTAAAACTGGGCAAAACACCTCCCTCAACTTTTAAAACCGTTCATCTTACCTTACTGGCTCTGTTATAAACAATTTTGAAGACAGTTTTATCTTTATCTTTTTTATTTATTTCGGCTAATGTTTGAAAAATCATAGTAAATCACAGAAAAATCATAAAATGGAAAATCCAATTTTGTTGGACTCCACATGAGTAGATCTACACAGTGAACATATAATATGGTATGCATTAGTACAAAGTTTTTGTTGTAGCTTTAGATCTATGTTTTTTTTGTAATTAAATGGAATAATTTATAACTGCAGTTCCTATGTTCCAATTGTGGTGAAATTTTTATGGTGGGCTAATTGTATGTTTAACGGTAGTAAAAATGTCATACTAATTGGATTATGTATAAATTAGTTATAGATTTTATTTAGGTTTATGCTTGTTAAATATAAATAAATCTATACTAAGCTATACATGATCCAATGAGTATTAAATTTTTACTACAATTCAATCATACAATAATTAGCTCACCATAAAAATTTCATCACAATTGGACCATAGAAACTGCAGTTATGAATTATTCCAATTAATTACAGAAAAGAATAAATCTAAAGTCACAGCAAAAACTTTGTACTAAAATATACTATATTATATGTTCAGTGTGTAGATCTAGTCATGTGAAGTCTAACAAAAATGGATTTTCCATTTTATGATTTTTCTGTGATTTACTATAATTTTTCAAAGATTTAGCCGAAATAAATAAAAAAAGAAAAAGACAAAACCGTCTTCAAAACTGCTTATAACAGGGTCAGAGAGGTAAGATGAACGGTTTTAAAAGTTGAGGGAGATGTTGTGCTCGGTTTTGAAGTTCAGGCAGGAAAAACAGACTTTCACGAAAGTTGAAGTATGTAACGTGGACTTTTTCTCATTTTCACTGATCGGGTCACTGCTTACGGGCCTCTTTGGCACGGATTCAAGGTGCTTCAGCTATCATTCCACTGTGTTGCACTTTCACCTGTCATTCCACTGTGCTACACTATTTATGGGAGCTATATTTTTCGCTCTTTACTTTCTCTCTTACAGAGCTAACAGGAGCCGGTGAACTAAAATTTTTTCTTCACCGCTCCTACCAGTTCCATGAGCGGGAGAGGAAAGAGAGAAATATACCTCCAGTAAACAAATGGCAGGTGAGAGCCGGAGCACCTTGAATCCGTGCCAAAGATGCCCTACCTTACCAAGACATGGCGTCGCGACTCACGATCGCACGCCCCGCAGCGTCAACGTTGTGGACATCATCCGCTGCCACCTCGCCCTTGTCCTATCTGCAGACACTCGTCAAGAATACGACACGCGTCAGGCTGACGCCGACTGGCCGGCAGCAAACGGCGGTCGGCCCTGGTTTGTTCGCCGAACCCGAAGCTCGTGCTTCGTCAGATCGTGACTGGCTGACTGCTGACCGCCACAACCGGAACCGGAAGTCTTGTTCGAGAATTCATCCTTAAATTCCACTATGCAAAAATAAGATTCCTCATTACATCAAAATGGAGTACTAAATGTAGATGAAATAAAAAAAAAACTAATTGCACAGTTTTGTTGTACTTTGCGAGACGAACATTTAGAGCCTAATTAATCAAGATTTGGACAATTATTACCACATAAAAACAAAATTGCTACAGTGTGACGCGATATATACTATGCAAATTTTGCCTCCCAATTTTGGCATCTTTAGATCCAAATTTTGGAGTGCCAAAATACACTGTAGCATTTCGTTTGTATTTGGTAATAATTGTCCAACCATTGACTAATTAGGTTCAAAACGTTCGTCTCGCAAAGTACAACTAAACTGTGCAATTAGTTTTGGATTTTATCCACATTTAGTACTCCATACATATATCATAAGTTTGATGTGATGTGGAATCTTTTTTTTCGTAGTACACTTTCCAATTGATCTAAACACACCCGGACATTTCCATCTCGTGGACTCGTGATGCACCAGGCGTGACTTGACCTACCAAAATTATTACTGTTGGAGCCAAGCTGTGATGAGATTAAAAATCAAAAGCTCTAATCTCCCAGGACCAGGATCCAGGCAGAGTGGTACTTGCATTTACATTCTTTTCACTAAGCATTACGGAATTAACTTTTCTTTTCACTGAAAATAGGTTTTTTTTAGAAACACCACACTCTTTATTAATTGAGTTGGTCATACGAATTACAAACGCCCTCAGGCGGAGTAAACAGCTAGACATGCCTGCCTGATAAAAAAAACAGATTTTCGCTGAAAATAGTAAACACACAGATCCAGCAATTCACCACAACAGAATCCTATATTGGGCTACACATTTTGCATTGGGCTACATCCACATGGCCCACATCACCAGCAGTGAGCCGAGCTCATATTCGACAGCGGCCACCGGCGGCATCAAGCTGCGCGCCTCCTGCCGTTGCCACCACCGCGGCTCCCTGATCCGAACATCCCCGTCCCGAGCACCCATCCCTCGATCATCTCCTGCGCCGCGCGGCCGTTGTCCGCCGGAACCAGGTGTCCGGTGCCGTACACCACCACGTGCACCAGCGCGCCCGACCGCTGCACGTACCCCGCGAGCTCCCCGTCCCCGGTCCGCCACACGGCGCGCTGGGCGGCCTGGAACGCGCGCAGGCCGTCCCAGCCACGCCTCCGTGGACACGACGCCGTCCCGGAGGTCACGGACGCCCTGGTACAGCAGCACGCGGGTTGTGCGCCGCAGCAGCGACTCCACCTGCGGCCTGACGCTGCGCATCACATCGCCTCGAACACCGCGTCGCTGCACTCCTCCCACGCCACGTCCCCACGCGCGCCCAGCGCGGCCTTGGCCTCGGCGCGGTTCAGGAACTTCCCCACGGCGTCCGTCGCGTACGCCCGCTGCTTCGCGTAGTCGTACAGCGTGGCCAGCCCCGTCACGTTCTGCAGCCGCGCCAGCACCCGCCCGCGCGCGTCCGCCGCCGCGACCCACCGCTCCGCCAGCGTCAGCGAAACCGCCTCGGCCTGCAGCGCCTCCAGCTCCCGCTTCTGCCGCGCGTTCACGAGGCCGAGGAAGTAGGCCGAGTCCGCGTGCGTCGCCACCTGCGCGACCGGGTGCGTCAGCCCGTTGCCGATGGCCACGCCGCGGAAGTTCACGCGCTGCGCCTCGGGAAGCGCCGCGTTCGCGTCCAGGATGTGCGCGCCCGCCGCGGGGACGTACTTGCCCGCGTAGCTCTCGCCCGTGAGGAAGAGCGGTCGCGCGCGGAGAGTCGGGGTCGGGTCGAGGGCGTACAAGGACTGCAGCGCGGCGATGACGGACTGGTTGGTGGGGATGTCGGCCGGGGACGGCGCCGCGCTGAAGCCGGTGCCCAGCGGGTTGTCGATGAAGAGGAGACCGAAGCCGCGGTTCCACGCGAACGGGTTGCGCGAGAGGGTCTCGCCGTCGGGGTTGACCAAGTAGGGGCCGAGCTCGAAGAAGTTGCCTAGGAGGCTGGAGCAGCCGGGACCGCCCTGCAGCCAGAGAAGGAGCGGCGTGGAGTCCGGCGGCGTGACCGGGTCCGTGGCCTCGTAGAAGGCGAAGAAGAGGGAGGCGTTGGCGGGCGGGACGGGGAGGTACCCCGATTTCGTCGGCATGGCTTCCTTGGGGAACACCACTGGCGCCCCCGCAGCAGCTGGGAGCGGGAGGATCACGGCGAGGAGGACGAGAGGGAGAGGCGGAGCCATGCGACTGGCCGAGCTGATGAGCTAGTCCGGTTGGAAATTGGATCAAGATGTGGGATCGTAGGGCTCGTCGTTACTGTAGTCACTGGTCAGTTTTGAGTGCTCACCCAGTCCCTGTCCCTGTGATGAATCACTCGGCAAGGTTAGTCTTCGTACACTCAGTATGGTCGTCGTATTGAACACCGATGCAGAGTTGGTATGGTGATGTCGTCGCGCTGGCCCCACTCCCACGACGAAGAACGTTGACGTAGATAAGGAAATTACATTCCAAATTCCCACTCAGCAATTGTATTTCATTTGTTTCTTGTTTAAAAAAATCATCGCCTGTGCAAATTGCACAGATAGCGTGTTGTCGACCCTAAAACAACTTAGGGCACATTTTGCAAAGCTTCACCCAGCTCTAGCTTCTCGACACATTAGTTAGGCTTCTTGCCGAATTCCCACCGATTTTGAATCGTAGTGGATTGTGTTTCCTTCAATCTCCTTCATCCTCTCGTATTGAAGCTCTCAATTGATATGGACTGCAGTAATGCTTAGATGCGGGCATATGGACGGATGGACACTCTCTCCCGAGATGCACGCGCTCCACTCCTTTGCGTGCCACCGACGCTACCTCCTCCTTCGCTTTGCGTCGTAGCTGCCTCCCCGCGTCACCCCACCCTCTGCGCCATCGCTGTGCCGTCCCCACCTGCCCTCTACGTCGTCGTTGCGGCCACTGCGCCCACACCCACCCTCTACATCACAGCCGCCCATGCCGCCCCCACTCCACCTTTTGTGCGCTGCCGCCCAGCTTCTCGTTGCCGACGAGCTCTACACCGGTGGCCTTCGCGCGTCGACGAGCCTCCATTCGCCGAAGAAGCAAGAGATGTTGCGCTAAAAGCGTATGTTGCAAACGTATGTTTTAAGTGTTTCAGGTGTTTTACAGATATGTTACATGTGTTTTATATCGATGTTGCAAAAGCAGATCGGGATGTTGCATATGTTGCAATGGCTATACACGTATGTTTCAAGTGTATGTTCCAAATGTTTCGTCTGTTTCAGACGTATGTTGCAAGTGTTTCATCTAGATGTTGCAAAATGGATCTGGATGCTGCATCTGTGTGCAATGACTAATACACATATGTTGCAAGTGTATGTTCCATATGTTTCATCTGTTTCATACGTACGTTGCAAGTGTTTTGTCTGAATGCTAGAGAAGCAGAAGTAGATCTGGATGCTGCATATGTGTGTAATGGCTATACAAATATGTTGCAAATGTATGTTCCAAATGTTTCATCTGTTTCAGATGTATATTACAATTGTTTCATCTGAATATTGCAAAAGTAGATATAGATGTTGCATATGTGTTCAAGCGGGGGTAGGTGACCCACGAGGTTTCACACACGCGCGTGCAAAACGAAGCGGGCACGGGTGGTCAAGGGAGGAAGCGGCGGTGGGGTCCATGTGTAGGGGGCAAAAAAGGGCAGCATGCGTGCGGCACAGTTATTCCTACAAGGCAGGGTAGGTGACCCACGGGTTTCCCACGTGCGCGCGCAAAACGAAGCAGGGCACGGGTGGTCAGGGCAGGAAGCAGTGGTGGGGTCTACTCGTAGGAGACGAGAAAAGGGATGACATGCTTGCGGCGCGGAGCGGTTATTCGTGCGAGCTGCGTCTGGACGGATGCCTGTACCGTATGAACTGAGGTGGATTCCAATGCATCCAACCAAACACTTAGGGAAGTCAAAGTGGCTCACCAGCTTGTAGTGTGTGTGTGTGTGTTTGAGAAGAATCACCAGCCTGTAGTTATATTTGAGAGAGAAGAGAGCAATAGAGAAAAGGCAAGCCTCGTGAGTCTCCACCAAATGTTGCCTTAGTATTATACTCTCTTGGTTGCCTTAATATGATACTCTCCACGCCCATTTCACTCTCATGTCAACTATACTTTAGTACCGTTCAATCTTATGGAATTATGACCGTTCATAGCTTCATCGATCGGTATTTCTGAGTACTCGGTATTTCTCGTCGTTGCTAGAGGTTATGGCCTGGTTCTGCCGTTAGCCATGTAGATTACTTCTTATTTTATTGTCCGACTAATGTTGCAGCATGTAGCTATAGATTCATGCCTAGTATGGAGACGAAATACGAGTTCTGCATGGCTTGTGGTCTTGTAGTTATTTTCTGTGGGTTTTTGCACGCACACAGCCTATTCGAGTTTCCAATAGTGACGTTCTTCAACAAATCTATATTTTTTTTATATAAATTAACGTGCTCTCTTGAATTATTGCCCGTGCTGTACATTTATGTTGTCCAACAATCTACCTTTTTTTATGTAAATTGGTGTGCTCTCTTGAACTGGCCCGCTGTACATTTATGTTTGTCCATCTTAAATTAATCGTTGCTTAATTATCCTGGTCATTGTTCCTGCATGAGTACGTTGCAGAAGTTTTTAGGTTTAGTGAATACACATTCTCTTGTAAATAATATGGAGCGAAGAATTTTCAGTCGGAAGATTTCATAAGGCAACATGATCATTAATATGATCAAGCAGTGATGACACATCAAGGGAGTACTATGAGACCCTGTTTTTAACTGCAAACAACAGTGTAGGAGCTTATTTCCCTAGCTACTCCTGAAATTTTGATCTGATGAGCTGGCGGTATGCCGGCACTGACAGCGCCAATCACTAGAACGCGTGTTTGGTTTTTTTTTTTGAAACTAACGCGTGTTTGGTTTTGATCATACTGTTCCAGTGAATTCTTGAATCCATTCGTGCGACAGTAGCAGTGGGCCATGAATTGCAGAAGACCAGAAAATTTTGCGCAGTCAGGTTTCAGAAGCAATTACAAGCCACTATTGTGGCATGGTAGAGTTCAGTGGGCAGTGTCATGGAGCAGATGCAAGTAGTGTGAGGTCAATCATCGAAAATCACGTCGTTGCACTAGCCCAAACAATATGGTCCATGTATACCCCGTACAGAAGAAACTGTGCTGTATGTTCATCAGCATGGCCGAGCATCATTCAGAATTTCAGATTCAGCTCATCTGTGCATAATACTGCCTTCATCTGGCATATGTAATGAAGCGATTGAACATTCAGTTTTGACTGGAGTTAGTGAAAAGGAACGATCGATCTCGACCGTGTTGCTAATGACGTACGGTCAAGCTAAAAGATCTTGGCTTGGGTGGTTCGCCGCGCCAAGATCCAACACAAACCAAATAAAGATCACCGGTGCCACTCTTGCAGGACTCCGTTTTGTAAACAAACACTTTGATTCCAGTAGAAATAATTTAGAATTCGACTTAAGTGACAAATATATATATATATATATACGCTAGCTAGCTAGCTGGCCTGCAAAAGTGGGCGACGTCGTATATATGCTCGTTGGCCATTGCTCATCGCGGAATGGAAGGAATGAAGTCCGGCACGCCGCCATACGCGTCCACGGCTGCCAGCTGCGAGGAATGAGCTCGGTGATGCTGCGGCTCTTGGAGGAGAAGCCGCATCGAGGGGTACAGCAGGCCACCACCACCACCGCCGATGCCCCCGGCAGGAAGAAGCGGCAGAAAGCCGCTCGGCGTGCCAGCGTAGTCGTCGATCGTGAGCAGGTCGGGGCGGCGGAAGCCGCCGGCAACTGCGGAGCGCATGAAAGCGCCGCCGGCGGCGCCCCTGAGGAGGCCGACGGGGCTCGGGTGCGTGTGCTGCCCCTCGTACGTGGTGATCACCGTGGAGGGGTCCTGCTGCGACCGCTCCACCCGCTTCTTCACCCCGCACCGCGCCGCCGTGCACCGGTAGTAGCTCCTGCATGAATGCATGCGTCATATTCATGCGCAACGTACGCAACCAGATGATCTGTGCGCGTGTAGCGTCGTGCATTCTACTCTTCATTTTTTTTGGTCTCTGCATGAACAGCGTGCTGTTTTGTACCGTACTGACTGTTTGTAGCATGGTGCATATGCGACGACTCTCTGTACACGCATGCACATGGTTCATGACACGTTGCAGGTCTGGGTCTTGTTTTGTTTGAACAGACAAATCAAGCAGGATTTGACTAAAGATAGTAGAGATAGAGACGACACCTAGGGTAGGTGCTGTCCTTGACGGCCTTCTGGCCGTACTTGCGCCAGCGGTAGCCGTCCTCGAGGTGGTCGACCTCGCTCTTGGTCATGAACGCCACACGGGGCTCCCGCGCCTTCTTCTCGCCTCTCTGCTTCTTGCTCCTCCTGAATGTGAACGAGTGAATTAAACACGCATGCCCAAGTGTACACATCGTCAAGGACAGGGTAGCTGCAGGTCGCACTCTCAACTGCAGTATACAGTACCTACGGTACGACAAGATGGATGGAAGGAGAGGAGAGGAACGCAGCTGACCACAAATTGGTCCATGGAACTAGTACTAGTATACGTGTACTGTCCGCGAAGTCCTCATCAGGACCGGTACCTCGTGAAGGGGATGGGACGAATGAAATGAAAAATACATTCCCTAATAAATAAATCAGTTTTTAGAGTTATCTTCGGTCAAACTTTTTTTTTATGTCTCATCAAATTTATAGAAAACGAGTATGAATGTTTGACACCAAAAGAGCACGCTATAAAAATATATGTTATGGTGTATTTAATGATATAAGTTTGATTTCATAAATCTTGACACCCCTTTATATAAATTCGGTGTGTTTGGATGCCAGCCTTCACTGGCCACACTTCACTGTGGCGGAGAAAATGATCGCCACAACATGTGGCGAGAATACAGAGGAGAGCACCTGTGGCTACCTATCATTAGTAATCAACCAAACGGTAGCCATCAATGCTGTGGCGGCCATGCATTTTGGGGTGGCGGATGGAGGCAGGGAACCAAACACTCCCTAACTTAAGAGACCTCTATAGAAATTGATTTATCTAGGGAGGGATGAAGAATTTGATGGACTTATAGGTGTAGTTTGTGTATAAAAGCTGCTCCTATATATATATATATATCATTTATCGAGAAGTCAAATCAAATAGTCTTAAGTTTGATCAAATATATATATAAAAGATACTAATATTTATGATGAACAATAAGTATCACTAGATTTATGATGCTTCTAATATTTTGTTATTGTTTGACTATGGAGAAGAACTATAAATTGTCTCTTACGAATTATCCTTTTAATTGTACTAGTTGATTATCAAATATTGTTGTATGAAAATTTAGACACCTAAAATATATCAAATATGTACATATGTGAGAAAATAATAGCCAAAGCTTAACTAATTTTGGAGACCATGCTAAATGAAATTATTATGTCTTGTATTCATGGACAGAGGATTAGGGTTGGAGAAAGTCCAGTTTACTCAACTCGGACCATGTTTTTTATAAATAAAAAAATAAATTGCCAAGAGTGAGCTTATTTGTCGGTTAAAAGAGTTTTTTTTGGAGAGCTTGTTTGTCGGTAGGTGGCAAACCGTAAGGCCTTCGTGTTCACACCGGACCGGTATACACAAACGGTGGGATCTTTGTGTTATTTAAGCAAAAAAGAATTATTATGAAGAAAAATATCTAACACTTAAAAGCGAATTTTCCTTAT
This sequence comes from Saccharum hybrid cultivar R570, assembly GCA_038087645.1. NCBI lineage: Eukaryota > Viridiplantae > Streptophyta > Magnoliopsida > Poales > Poaceae > Saccharum > Saccharum hybrid cultivar. The sequence continues at coordinate 4,285,905 of JAQSUU010000449.1, forward strand.
TCCCTTGATGTTTATAAACTAAGCTTGTTACTAATAATCAACAAGAAGATGGACATCAAAATTTAATTTAAGCATATATAGTGTGTAGCTAGTTTTGCACCAGATATGTAATTCTAGACTTACTTGCAGTTCCGATCGGGCACATCATCATCAGCTTCTCCTCCTCCTTCCTGCTCCTCCTCTCCCTCGATCCTACCTTTCTTGCCGCACCGCCGGCGCGGCGGCTCCTCGTCGTCGTCGGCACCTGCTCCCGCCTCGCAGCTGGACGACGATAGCACCGACGAGTTGGCCGGCGTGACGGGCGCCGCGCCGACGACCAGCCGACCGTCCACGTCGTCGTCACGGCGGCTACCGCCGCTCAGCTGCTGGACAACCATTTCTTGCTTCACCGCCACCACAGCGTCGTCGGCGGCGCCGCACGACGGAGGCAGCGGCGGCGCGTCGTCGCTGCCGAAGTGCGCGGCCAGGCCCGCGGGGTCCAGGAAGCCCTTCAGGTAGTCCGCGATGCTCGCGTACGGCGTGGTGCCGCCCCCGGCGCACGGCGAGACTGTGTCCTGCAAGAAGAAACCGCCGTCGCCGTGGTCGAAGGCTGTGATGAGCTGGTCAGCTGGATCGTCCCCGCGGTAGAGGCCTCCATAGCCGCCGCCTCCAGACATGGTGATCGGCCGGAGTAGTCTGCGGGGAGGGGTGAGGCAGTCAAGCGTGCAATGGAGAATGGAGAGGAGGAGGAGCTAGCTGGGGGACTGTGGGCGATAGCTAGCGTTGAACTTGTGTGCAAGTCTTTGCCGCTTTAATTTAGAGAGAGAGAAGAGAGAAGGTAGAGAGAGATAGGGAGAGATGTTGTGCGGTGGTGGCAATAATAAATAAGGTAAGAGGACAATTATGTAGAATCTATCTAGCCAAACAACAGTTAGTTTTAGCCCCTCCTAACAACTAGATTTTGTTCGTGCACTTCCACTGTCTTATATCTATATCTACACCGTCTTATTACTATATTTATTTATAATAATTTTTTCGGTATAATTTGTTGAACAGAGTGGTGTAATTTAGGTATTTCTATGAATTGCAGATCTCAGAAACTTATATGCCAAATTGTTTAGATAAATTTACAAATTATTTCTATAAATTACAGATATCAGAAAAATATATGTCAAATTATTCACATATATAAATATCAAATATACAACCCCCACGGGCCCTTGTCTATCCCATGTCCCGCTCTCCTAGGTGCTCTGATCTTCTGCGCCGGTGCATGCACCCACAAATCCATTGCCACACTGCACCCGTCACACTAGATTTCAGTCAGCCAAATTTCAGCGAAATGAATAGAGTCGGGCGTCATGTTTGTTTAGAGTTGGATTTATTTACTTGGAGCAACTTGCGGCCGTGCGTCTTTTTCCTATTACAGATAAATAATTATTATATATTCTTGAGTCATTCGATTAAAATAGTTTACGTGTCCAGTGCACACTCCGGTCTCTTCTTGGACCAACGATTATCCTTAATCCTGGCAGCAACTGCACCGTATTAGCCTATTAGGCGCTGATGACGTATATAATTATACTAATGATACTACTATATATAATAATAAGGTATACGTGTCGCGCGTCGGTGCCACGCACCCGCACGCGTTTGGCCATTTGGGCGTGTGAGACGGACGTGGACGTGGACGCTAATGCGGCTGGGCAGGCAGTGGTACACGGTACACCGTACCGGCCGGCACGTCTTGGTTGTTGTTAAGCAACACGTGGAGAAGGGGGGCGGTGCACGTTGTGGTTCCATGGATCTGCTGCCCAACTCGATCGTCGGCGACCGTGCATCTCCTTTTCGGCGAGGACAGCCATGGCAGGTACAATTTCAGGTTTAACTTTCATCGGTGTGATCATTAGATTTAGACACCATATAGTACTACTCCGGCCATATGCATGGTACATATACAGGTAGCCATTTTTTCCTTCCTTTGAGTCGGATGATATAATAGTTTATAGTTTGCTTAATTATATTGTTATATACACGATGTGTTAGGCATGCGTGGCAAGTCAGGAGCATGCGCACAATGTGCTACGCACGACGAGTATATATAGGCGCTATACTATACTGACTCGTTGATTAGCACGATATTATCGATAGATATGGTCATAAGCAAGATATTATCGATAGATGCATATTATATTTGATATTTTGGATTATAGCGGCTGACAGAAGCAAGCAACCCACCACAGAAACGCAAGCTAGCGCGCAACTTGCTATCTCTATGAGTGCTGTCATCTTTCGCTAAAACCTTCCATTTTGTTATCAAATTCCGATCACTTCGTATATACTCCCTCCGTATCGGATTTAGAAGTCGTTTAGGATAGCGACACGGTCTCCAAAACACAACTTTGACCTCTTGTTTTTATAAAAAATATTTATAGAAAAGTGATATATGTATACTTTTATGAAAGTATTTTTCAAGACAAATCTATTCATATAATTTTTACATTTGCAAAACTCAACAACTTAAAAGTTATTGATGATTTATATTCCCAATGTTTAATCCAAACCTTGTACAAAACGACTTCTAAATCCGATACGGAGGGAGCACCTTCCTAAATAAATCAATCTCTAAAATCGTTTTAAGTTACTTTTTATATTTACCTAAACTTATAGAAAGAGTACACATGTATTTATAACACCAAATGAATATGTTATAAAAAATGTATTTTATGGTCTACCTGATGATATTAATTTGAGATCATAGATCTTGGTGAGTGTCTTCTCCGTAGGTCTCATTAAACTTTAAATATTAAAAATAAGATGGTAAAGTAATTATTAGTTCTCAATGCCCGTTTGACTGGTGACCATAACTTGTCATGCCATAGGTTTGGCATGTCATCGTTTTCCAGGCAATTGTTTGGTTCACTGCCACAAGTATAGCGTGCCACACTTCATTAGCACCATGTCCACACGTCATATACTTATTTTTCTTACCAAACTTGGTTACAAGCGTGGCTTTAACTTTACTCGATACACTTTTTATGGCATGCACAGTTATTGGCGTGGCAGGCCTCGGCACCGACCGAACAGGCCATACTCTGCTGCATGTGTGTGTGTGTGTGGGGTGGGGGGTGGGGGGGGGGGGGTTTGAAGAGGCGCGGGGGCCTTTCGTTGTTGGGCGCCGCGATGCGATAGGAGTGACAGTGACACCAACGGGAGCCGGGACCGGGACAGCCAGCCGGACAGAGACCGGGCGTCCGGGCCGATGCAGCGTTTCGCGCCTGCGTGCCGCGTGCGGTACAGCGGTGCGCGTGCGCCGCCGGCCGCCGCAATGCCGCATGGAGACGGACGGGCGCGAGTGCATGGTTGGCCTGGCCTGGGCGGCCGTAGGCCACATCAAGATTCTCTCGTGTTCCTTCCTGCCTGCCTGCCCACCAGGTGCTGCTTGCTCCACCGCACCACCGGTAGTCACGTTGTTTTGTACCCATTTTGCGTGCGTGAGACGGCCAGATGGGAATAAATATCGGGATGTTTCAAGTTTGATTGATGGGAAACGGTTTCTCCTCCCCTACCTAGCATCTCATGACGGCGCTTAAAGCAACAGCCCGGTCGTAACACGTGCATCAGACTCGGAACGAACTGTAGAGCCGGCCAAATTAAAGCTGCTTCCGCGTATGTAGCGTAATAATCAGACGGCGGACTAGTGAGCCTCCAGTCCAGAACGTAGACAGTCAATGAACAAGAAAAGAAAATGTCAAATAAACGGCCGAAATAGCAAACATAGTACTATAGGTTTCCCAAAAAAAAAAAGCAAACTTAGCTGTCTGTGAATGCAAACAGGATTGCTCGTGAACCTATAATAAGGTTGTCCGTACTTATGGACCTCAATATTCATCCTCTATACGTTCTAGTCAGCAAGATTTTCTCCTATATATTTAATTCTCCCGTACTCATCCATCCTATATATCATCCTCTATCCACTGTGGGACCCACTTATCACTTTATCTAAATATATCCATGTGTGATCTAGTTTTGAAGGATTTATTGAGACGAATTTAATGGTGCAATCGAAATTTATTTTGGATTTTTGGTTTGTGAGTTATAGCATTTTTTTCCTTTGTTTAGCTAGTGGGGCCCGCCACTGCCCACTATAGAGTAAGCATTGTACCACTCTAAATATAGAGTAAGAGAAATGATAGAGTATCGCTTTAGAGTACCCAGTGCAGCAGTTTTTACTCTATATTCATACTCTAAAGCTTTAGAGTATCGCTTTAGAGTACCCACTGTGGGTAGTCTAAGGCCCTGTTTAGTTCCAGAAAATTTTACAAAATTTTTCAAGATTCTCCATCACATTGAATCATTGGACGCATGCATGAAGCATTAAATATAGATAAAAGGTAAAACTAATTACACAGTTTAGACGAAATTCACGAGACGAATCTTTTAAGCCTGATTAGACCATGATTGGACACGGATTGCCAAATAACAACGAAAATGTTATAGTAGCATTTTGCAAAAAAATTCACCAACTAAACAAGACATAAATAGATTTTTTAATTGTATATGAATTATAGACAACCCTTCTGCTTATGGTCTAGATTTGCGTGATCGCTGATTTGTCCTGCACTGAAAACCCAATTCGCGATTCCCATTCTGTTCGCAGAAGAAAGAAATCATGTACTTTGTCCCAAGAGCCCAAACAGACGAAATGCCCAGCACATCGGTTCCCGCGGCCCACTTAGCCCACGACCGGCCTGCCCACCATCATGGTACTGTTGGTTCCCTCGCCAAGACGCCAGATGGCAATTCCACAATCCACAGGGCAGTGTCGTTTTCAGTTTCACGGATGGACCACACACACACACCGTTGCGACGTCACAGCTGTGTGTGTAGGTCAGTCACACGTGTCTGCTGCAGTTTGTTCAAGCAGACTACTCGAATTTTCGCAACATGTAGACCCCATCAAATGTTGGGATCAATTTTTTTTTGCCTTGCATCCACCCGGTCGATACGATAGAGTCAAGATAGAGCTATTTCTTAGTTTTTTTTTCTTTCCTTCTAGTTTTCCTATATGCTGAATCGGGTCATGAGTCGAAATTTATGGACCAAGCTCATCCAATACACTGATGGACCCGGACCAATGATCCATGATCAGGTCTAGAGAACATGTGCGTTTGGCAGTTTCAAATCGTGCTCGTTGTTGCTTGACATGTGCAAGGAAGCGTTCAATTGTGGTGGTTAATTTCATATAGTTTGATCCCTCTGTGATTGGATGCTTTTGATGTGTTGTGCCGTTGACTACGTGACTATGGAGCCGTTCGGCTGTGCTGATAAGCCGAGTGAAAAATACTGTTGACTGATTTGTTGTGAGATAAAAATACTATTCCGGCTGAAAAAACAAGTTGAAAAAGACGGATTATAAGCCGAATGAACAGGGCCTATGTAATTTCGTTACTTTGTTGATGGAATTTTGGTTCACTGTTGTGGAAGAAACCTCCCCTATCCACGTTATTCATTTGAGCCTTTTTTCCTCTCGCCTCACCAAATACATTAAGAACCAATGAATTATTATACATATTAGAGGCTGAAGTCATTAAAAACACTACTAAACATAATAAAATTTAGCTTCACCATTGTACAAAAAAACTCCCCTATCGATACTATTCATTTGAGCCTTTTTTTTTCTCTCTCGCCTCACCAAATATGTAAGAACCAATAATCCTGGATATTAGAGTATTGATCGGCTTTAGCTCAAGCTACGGTTTTTTTCTACAGTAGTATATGGGTTGGTTTGGTAGAGATTTAGATTCTCGTAGAAACGTTTTAGATCTAGATTCTCTCGAGAAACGTTTCAGATGGAAAATCAGAATCACTGCAAAACAAAGTTTTGGCTGGTTCATATTTGTAGGCAGAAAAATGAGAGTCGCTTGGAACCATTTATAATAGAAACATTTCACGTGAGCGTCGTTTGGCTTGGATTCTCAAGCATCCAAATGCACTCTATATCTTTAGATACTCGCATCATATTTATAAAACAATTCCTCGAGCTTGGGCGTCTGGGGTAAACTACACTGCACGGTAACGTTACTAACGAATCAGAACCAGCTCATTCAAAAACGGGCGTGAGTCCTTTTCGAGAAAATTTCGAATCGAATGGCTTAATAAAAGCCAAGCAGAAATGCTAAAACAAAACGAGAAAAATTCTTTTTGGAAGAAACAAACGCTCTGGGTACCCGGTAAACAACCCCGAAAGCGCCACCACCTGACCGGCCGCGGCCGTACTCTCCCCGTCCACGAGACAGAATCCAGAACCAGGCCGGCGGCCCCCTCCCACCGCCGCCGCCGCCTCCCCCGGCTCCCCGCACCACCAGACCGCGACGCGCGGAGGAGGGTGCCGCCGGCGATGGCGACGACGGCCGCGGGCGCGCCCATGGCGCAGACGCTGCGGGACCTCGCGGAGGAGGGGAAGAAGCGGGCCGTCCTGCTCCTCGTCTTCGCTTTCGGGCTCGCCTTCCTCATGTCCCGTGAGTCCTCCGGAACCCGGATTTTCATGTCTCTGCCAGTTCCGACCTTTGTTTCTGCCCCCAGTGGGATGGGTGCGTGCGCGTCGGCGATCCCGCCGATGAGATTCTCGGTCTCTAGTGCCGTGATTAGGGTTTATGCTGGCTGCCCATTGCGTAGTTTCTCAATTGGAGTTCGTGGTTTCGGTAATTAACCCTCACAGATAGGCGGCTGCTGGTTTTTGAAGTCGTTTTACTTGTTCCTGCGGTGTTCTAGTTCGTTGCATTGTCCAGCCGCTGGCGCATTAAACTAACTTGCCCTTGAGTAGATTGACCTTTTTTTCACATGATTGGTCACTTATGTTGATACATGCTAATTGTTTGCTCAGTGGTAGTTTGTTGCTGATCTCTTGCATAGAGTGCAAGTCGTTTTCTCAATTCTATGGATTTCGTAGCTGAAATACATGTTACTAATAGTCCTGCATCTCATCCTAGACTGCATGGTAGAGTCTACTGCCAAGGACGTCAAGCACGATGCATGCCGGTTTAATTTGGATCCTCAAATACACATACGTTTGAAATGTGCCTCTTTGAAAGTTACTGCAGGGCTATGTTTTGAAACAAATTTTTATTGCGTACAAAACATTTCCCCTTGATTGTATTTTCGCTGAATAGTCGATTTCCCCCATTGCAGTTACGAGCTCGTCAGTATGGTTTAACCTGCCATGTGCCACAGCTCTGATTGTTTTGTTTCGCTACATATCGCTTGACTATGACCTTCGTAGAAAGAGCACAACTAGCACAGATCATGCCAGTCATTCACTTGTCAAAACGAAAAGTACTGAGGTAAAGAAAGTCCTCCATCAGACTGAAAAGGATGGAAAATTAGATTGGAGGAGCAAGGTTAACTCGCCTCCAGTTGAAGCAGCATTTGAACAGTTCACAAGGCACCTTATCACAGAATGGGTAACAGATCTTTGGTACTCGCGTGTAACACCTGACAAGGAAGGTCCCGAGGAACTCATCACTATAGTTAATACTGTCCTTGGGGAGATTTCAGTTAGGGCAAGAAATGTTAACCTTATCGATCTGCTGATCAGGTAGGAAATCTTGTTTTTGTGCAATAAATAAAAACATAATGATGTAATGTTTTCATAACATTAGACTTCTAACACTAAAGCATTCCCTGTCTTTTCCAGGGATTTGGTCGATCTTATATGCAATAATTTGGAACTTTATCATTTCTGTCAAGCCAAGATTGGAAGAGAGAAGTTTGTGAACCTTCCTTCAGAGCGTCGTGATGCTGAACTGAAAATGATCCTTCTAGCTGAAAACAAGTTGCATCCTGCTTTATTTTCAGCCGGTGCTGAATACAAGGTAAGACTTGGTTGACGGTGAAATTTTTAGGTATTCAACCATAAGGCATAAGCTTCCTGCACTTCTTACTTCAAATATGACATGGAAATCCATGCATGTGATAACTTGATTGCTGCTAGTTCAACATATATCTTATTATCTCTGATAAACTTGTGTGCAAAAGATGATGCTGACCATATCATCCCTTCTTTATCACCATTCAATCTAGAATCCTAGATCTATATGAATTCAATGCAGGCCATACATCTAGAACATAACACAATTTTCACAAGTGTTCAATACATAGAACGTTGTTAGTTAATTGGTTGCTATGTTCTTTTGTAAATGTTCCCTTTCATCATTCATAATACATATATTTTATTATAATGTACAATAATAGATAGATTTCCATGACCAAGTGCATGTTCAATACTTTAATATATAGATATTAAGCACTTCTGATATTTTTTTACATAATTGGATAATTAGATATCGTATTTCACATTGTTCAGTCACATTTTATTTATTCACTTCGATAACACAGCTCTTAATTCATGTCTTCATTGCACTTACATAAGATTGTTGGTGAGTTGATCATCATAGGAATATATCTCTTGCTCTATTGGCTTTGTATCTGTGTAATCATCAAAGGTCATCTGATGATTCTAGTATGTGTTTCCTCTCTCCAGGTATTAAAAAGTCTTGCTGATGGATTGATCTCAATCACAGTGAAGCCTCAGGATCTACAGTGTACTTTCTTCCGGTGTACAGCGCGGGAACTTCTTGCTTGTGCAGTTTTGAGACCTGTTGTGAACTTAGCAAATCCAAGGTAGTAACTCACTGGACCTGGTTCAAATAATTCTTTTTACTGTCACCATATTTAAATTTTAAATTTCAGGTTTATAAATGAAAGGATCGAATCCTTGGCTCTTTCGCATACTAATAAGCTGGAGAAAGGAGTTGCAGAATCCTTGGAGGATACCACAACTGTTAAGCACAGGGAACCCCATATGCCCTCTATTGATGAATTTTCGGCACTGACAGATCACTCGAGTCCAGGTGTTGAACTCATTCGATTTCATCAGGGCCAGTCCAAAACTGCATCAGATATACAGCCCAGTAAAAGTACAAATCCATATAGTCTAAAATTAGAATCCTCTCATGCTTCTTTGATCAGTAGTTCACATCCACTGGAGTCAACAAGTTTAGCTTCATCTTCCCGCGTTGCTTCGGATAATGGTTTTTCATTGCATACCAAAAGCAACAACAGAGCAACTGCAGATGGTCATGGTAGAGAGCGTGCACAGCCCTTGGGTATCAGCTCTGAGCGAACACATCAAGCTTTAGCACTTGAGCACCTTGAGGATATGTGGACAAAGGGAAAGAATTATAAATCAGAAAATGCAAAACATATCACAAAAGTGTCTGTTGGATCTGCTTCTCTAGGCTCGACTTCAGTTCAGCAATCAGTTCCTTGCAGCACTTCAATTTGTCAAAATCCTAGTAATTCTGAAAGACAAGCAGTGTCCGCTCAGTTGGAGGACCAGCATTTGGTAAGACACTCAACTGCACCTACATATCCAAATGGCATCCCGAAAAGCCTATCTGCAGAAATGGCAGAGCATGCCGGCCCAGAAGACTTTGGAGTAGAGAGTGAGAGTTCATATGCCACTGAGGATGATGAATTCAACAATGTGACTGGACTTGATTCTCCTGTTACCAGAGTTTGGGAAAGCAAAAGTAAAGGAAATGCCACCTTATCACATATACATCACCCACTTGAGGCTCCTGGTTTCCATAGAGCAAAGAAGAATAGAAGTCATGTGGGAAAACTGAAGATGTCAAGAACTTCTTCAGGAAGAAAAAGGTCAAGGTCAAATGCTCAGAAGCCTCCCATCTGGCAAGAAGTGGAGAGATCCTCTTTCTCTGTTGGTGATGGTATGGACATACTAAATACATCTGCAAATGATTCAAAGACGGATGAGCTAGACGAGGATCCTGAGGTGGAAAGTATGGCTAGGATGTTTAGTAGTTCAAATGCCTCATTTTTATCGTTGCCATCAAGTGACTCTTCATATGCTTCAAATTATCGTGGTGCCAATGTGCTACAAGACTCTTATTTGAAGTTAAGATGCGAGGTAGTGTTTATTCATTTGATTTATTTTGACTCTGATAATTACTGGTGGTACACATCCTTATCAGATTTCCATATTCAGGTGGTAGGAGCTAACATTGTCAAAAGTGGGTCTGGCATGTTTGCTGTGTATTCTATTTCCGTGACCGATGCCAATGGTAATAATTGGTCCATCAAGAGGAGGTGGGCATGCTGTGTTTTTTCTTGTTCAGTGGGCCATGGTAGATATATTCAGATATGCTTTATTTTTTCCATTCCAAGTGTGTTTACTTGCTCTCTGTGTTTGCTGTTGATTAGGTTTCGTCATTTTGAAGAGCTGCATCGGCGTCTAAAAGAGTATGCTCAGTACAATCTTCATTTACCGCCAAAGCATTTCCTCTCATCAGGTTTAGAGGTTCCTGTTGTTCGAGAGAGATGCAAGCTGCTTGACATATATCTGAAGGTATTTGTTGTCCCTACTAGTTGAAGGAACTCTAGTTAAGGTCCAATTTTCTTCACATAATCACATTTCACTAAAATTTAAGTTTTAAGCACTGATATTTCTAAACAAAAATTCGTATCTTGGGCCTGCTTCATTTGAGTCATAGTTTACAACAGCTTCATCAGGGGCTAACAAAGGTGCAGGCTGCAGAGCAATCTTGCAAGAAATATACATTTTCTTTGTTTTAGCTTAGGACTATAAAGGGTGCTGTTCTCCATTGAATTGCTCAAGAAAGACACGAGTCATTATTTATGTATTCAGGGATTGGTGCATTTATTACTTTATTTCATAACATTCGCATAATTGGCATCTTGATCTTCAGTGGATCATATACTATGTATTTACTATTTAGTAAACATCAATGAAATTTACTTTCTGTTTTTCTGTTGCATTATGGTAGTCTAACCTTGAAGTATGCATTTTCTGTTAGATCATGTTTGTTGCGCTTCATGATCTGTGATACAGACGTTAGCAGTTTCGTTTAGAAAAATCTTACATCATCATAACTTTATCCACTTGTTAATTCTACAGAACCTTCTGCAAATTCCTATTGTTTCAAGCTGCATAGAAGTCTGGGATTTTCTGAGTGTGGATTCACAGGTTAGTTTCCTTATTTAACTCTTATCATCTCAATGTTTTCAAAACTGATATTTAATAAATTGGGAAATGTCTCTTTGCAGACATATATTTTTGCAGACTCTCTCTCAGTTATCCAAACATTGTCAGGTATGTTGGCCTGAATGACTAATTCTTCGTAAAATCCCTGTATTTTTTTTTCACTATGTAACTCCAAGTTCCTGTTATCTTGCAGTCAGTTTAGATGAAAGATCAAATGGGAAAAATATAAAAGCATTGAACTCTTCTGAAGCTTTGAATGGGAATTTAATCTCTGGAGGTCAATCTTTGCATGGACGTATAGACGACACTGTACATAAGGATTTGGACATTGCTGGTGATGGTTTGAGATTTAGGAAAGGGAATGTGAACAAGAACTTAGGTCACACAACAGATAGTGTTAGAGACACAACTGCCAATCATTATCTGGACAATTCTGGAAGTGATCCAGAGCAGAATGATCATTCCTTTTCAATAGATGCAGTAAATCCTAAGAAGCTGCGTTCAAGTGAAACCAATGACACATCTCAAATTTCAGAGTCTGATGGATTCTCGGTATCTCCTAATGATGTAGGTTACTAGGTTCTAATTATTTTCTATGAACTTGTTGCTACTAAGATCCCAGATTTGAATCCGTTAACAGTATTTTTTTAATTAGCCTGCCTGCCTTCCTGATAACTTCAAACATATGCCATTGCAGTGGATGGCCCCAAATCTTAGTGTCCCCTTGTTTCATCTTGTTGATGTGGTTTTTCAGCTCCAAGATGGAGGCTGGATAAGGTGAAATAACCCTACACCCATCATTATGGTCTTCTAACATTTTGTATCTGTAGCCCCGATGGTTTGCAAGTCTTGATTTAACTCTGAATTTCTGATTTTTGTAGGCGTCAAGCATTTTGGGTAGCAAAGCAAATACTGCAATTGGGAATGGGAGACACATTTGATGACTGGCTTGTTGACAAAATCCAATTACTTAGGAAAGGGAGGATAATTGCTTTTGCTGTTAAGCGTGTTGAACAAGTAAGTCTCAGATTGTATCTTAAGCCAAAAAAAAAAAGGTTCAGACAACTAACAGTTTACAGAGGGAGAAATATTATGGTGCAGTTAGGCAGTCTCATTGAATACCTGTTATAAACGGATCTTTTGTGCAGGATTGCCCCATAATTTAGTCTGTATTTTCTCTGCATACAGATTCTCTGGCCTGATGGAATTTTCATGACAAAACATCCAAAGAGAAAAACGTCTCCACCACCTGGTGCTCAGAGCGATGTCATGGGAAACTATCTAAGTGATGAACAACGGATAGAAGCTGCTCATCGTGCAAATTTTGTCCGCGAATTAATAATAGGTGAACACACGATATCTCTCTTTTATTTTTCTAACATTATGTGTTGCATTCCTTTTTAACAATTTTTTTGCTTGAATGATTTGTGATCACTGATCAATGCAATCTTCAGAGTTTAATTTTTACCATCTTATTGTCTTGCTGCACAGATAAAGCCCCATCTCCACTGGTGAGTCTGGTTGGTCGAAAGGATTATGAGAGATGTGCTCAGGATATCTATTTCTTTCTTCAGGTAAGTATTCTTGGAGGAGTGACATCATATTGTCTGTTAATTTACTTTTTACTGAGTTCCGTGGAGTGTGGGTTCCAATATGGTAGAAGCTGACCTGTATTGGTGGCCCCTTAAGGTTCTCTTGCAGTAGACACTGCAAATTTCATATTTTTCCATAACTATGGCCTGAGCACCAAAGCCACCCTTCCATTTTGTGGTCTCAAATTCTCTGTCATGCAAGAGCGTGGCTGAGCCCCACGGTGACCAACTCAACCAGCTATCCTATTATAGATTGAGAAGTTGATTCAGGCTCCATACCTGGAGTTCCTTCACGGTTCAAGCAATTAAATAGCCTCATAAAGTTAGTAAAAAATATGGTTCTCCAATTCATGCATCCTGGCATGCATCCAGTCAGACTTGAATTTTTGACTACTAACAGATAGGAATATGGATTTATGTAGACCACATGAAAACAGCGTGAGGAGATTTATTGCTGTTGGAGTATGTATTAAGCCCATAAGGCTAAGGCCCATGAGGCCCATGTATGGAACCTATATAGCTACCCTTCTAGGGTTAGCCCCTTGGCAATAGAGTCTAAAGTTCCAACATGGTAATCAGAGCTTAGGTTAGGGTTAGGGTTCCCTGTTCAGCCGCCACCAGCAGCCATGGCAGAGCCGCCGGCGCCGCCACCGCCTGGCCAGCCGCCGGCGCCCTTCTCCCTCTTCTCTACCTCCCTCCACCCCTCCTCCCACTGGCCCGACGTCGTCGCTTCCCGACACCAGCAGCTGCCGGCGCCGCAGTTTTCGCCCGGTTTTGGCGCCGTCGCCGCGGCCCGCGCTGCCGCCGTCGCGAGCGCGCGGGAGGAAGCTGCCGCCGCCGCCTCCAGGGAGATCGCCGCCGTCCTGATGGCGGCCAGCCTGGACGCGGAAGGGGCCGATCTGGCCCTCATGGCCGCGCAGGAGGCCGCCGGTGCTGCCACCGCAGCCATTGGCCGCCGCGCCGCCTCCCTGCCCGTTGATCCCGCCTCCCTGACCGCCGATCCCGCCTCCCTGACCGCCGATCTGGCTGCGGAGGAGGCCTTCTCGGAGGAGACCGCCGCTGTAGCAGCCACCGCCACCGCCAGGGCCGCCCTCAGGGAGGAGGAGCCGCCCTCGGCCACGGCAGGAGCGGCCCTGCTCGCTGCGGCCCAGGCAGCCGCTGCTCGGGCAGCCCAGGCCGCCGACGCCGAAGTTGCAGCTGCCCGGGAGGCTGCAGCCGCCGCCATGGCGGCTACTGCAGCCCGCGCTGCCGTCGCTCGGGCCCTCACAGCACCCGGTCTGGGGATGTACCAGGCCGGCCCACCTCCCGGAGCCCCCGGATCCGCCTTCTCCAACGCCCTCACCGCTGCCCGGACCGCCTTCGTCGCCCGGCAGGTCTGCGTGCAGGCAGCAGCCGCCGCCTTGGAGCGCGAGCGTAAGGCGGTCGACGCCCTGGGACGCCAGGTTGCCGAGGAGGAGCACTTCCTTGGCGCTCCTGCCTCCCACGACGCCGGGGACGTCTCCACTGGCTCGATGGCCCACCGCGTGCCCCACAACGCGGCCCTCTGGCACGACCCAGCCGATCTTGCGGTGGTGCAGCTCCACTATCAGGCCGGGGGCGTCCAGAACATCAAGCTCCTCGTCCCGGTCGTCCTCGAGCCCGCGTCGCCGTCCTACGCCCGCTGGCGGGACCTGATGCTGCTCACCCTCCGCCGCTACGCACTCGACGACCACGTCCTCACCGATGCCTCGGTCGCGGTGCGGACCCCTGCGTGGCTGCGCCTCGACAGCATCGTCCTCTCCTGGATCGCAAGGACGATCTCCCTCAAACTCCACGACCTCGTCCGCAACACCACCGACGCCCGCCAGGCCTGGCTCGGCCTCGCGCAGCAGTTCCTGGGCAACGCTGAGGCCCGGGCCCTTCGGCTGGACGCAGCCTTCCGCAACTTTGTCCAGGGCGACCTCTCTGTTGGCGAGTACTGCCGCCGGATGAAGGGCATGGCGGACTCCCTCGGCGACCTCGGCTGGCCTGTGGAGGACCGTTTCCTGGTCCTCAACGTCCTTCGCGGGCTCAGCGACCGCTACGCCACCCTCCGGTCGCTGATCACCAGGATGCGGCCGCTGCCGACCTTCCTGGAGATCCGCGACGACCTGGCCCTGGAGGAGCTCACTCAGGGCTTCCAGCCGGGCTCCACCGCCACTTCGGGGCCCTCGACTGCACTGGCCGCCACTCAGCCGCGTCCCCCCGCTCCACAGCCGCCGTCTTCTCACGGCTCTCCCTCCCCCGGGCCGAGCGGGGGTGGGGGGGGGCCGTGGTGGTCGCCGTCGTCGCGGGGGCGGTCGTGGTGGCGGTGGTCGCGGTGATGGTGGGGGCCGTGGGAGTAACACCACCACACCGCCACCACAGGGTGCTCCCTGGCCATCCTTCCACAACCCGTGGTCAGGGCGCATCTCCATGTGGCCGTTCCAGGCCCCCGGTGGTGACCCTCGCTCGCCGGCCTCCTCCCTACTCGCCGGCGCTCCTCCAGGGTTAGCCGGGGTCCCAGTGGACCACACCCTCCGGCTTCGCTGCTGCTCCGCCTGGGCTCCCTCCGGCGTCTCCGTGGGCAGCACCTTCCGGCTAGGACCAGGCAGCCCTGGCGCACTCCTTCAGCACCATGGGCCTGACCCCCCCTGTCGGTCCGGAGTGGGTCGCTGACTCCGGGGCCACCTACCACACCACTCCAAACCCCGGTATACTCTCTTCTGCTCATCCTCCTTCTTCCTCTCTTCCTTCGTCCATCATGGTGGCGAATGGTTCGTGCATTCCTGTCACATCTGTGGGTACCGCCGGTGCTCATGGCTCCTTTTGTCTTCCTGATGTTCTTGTTGCCCCGTCCATGGTTCACAATCTCCTTTCTATTCGCCGGTTTACAACTGACAATTCCTGTTCTGTGGAGTTTGACTCTTCTGGTCTTACTGTGAAGGATTTGGCTTCCCGGCGTCCTCTGCTCCGATGTGACAGCACCGGGCCCCTTTACACGCTCTGCTTCCCGGCGTCGGCCTCTTCTTCGCCGGCGTCACTTTTGTCAGCTGCCTTCGCCACCACCACTCCTTCCACTACCTGGCACCGGCGTCTCGGTCATCCTGGACGTGATGCCATGATGCAGCTCAGTCGTAGTTCAGACATTCCTTGTACTCGAGCTCACGATGAGCCTTTGTGTCATGCGTGCCAAATGGACCGACATGTTCGCCTTCCTTTTTCTAGTTCTTCTCATGCGGCTCACATTTTTGACCTTGCACATTGTGACCTATGGACATCTCATGTAATCAGTATTTCTGGTTATAAATACTATCTTGTGGTGGTCGATGATTTTTCTCATTATTCTTGGACTTTCCCGCTTCGTTTGAAGTCGGATGCTTTCCCCACCCTTCTTCACTTTTTCGCTTGGGTGTCCACTCAGTTCGGCCTCACCATTAAGGCCGTTCAGTGCGACAATGGCCGTGAGTTTGATAACTCCGCCTCGCGCGCTTTCTTCCTCGCTCACGGTGTCCAGCTGCGTATGTCTTGTCCGTACACCTCCTCTCAGAACGGCAAGGCTGAGCGCATGATCCGCACCACCAACGACACCATGCGCACCCTTCTCCTCTAGGCGTCTCTCCCTGCTCGCTTTTGGGCTGAGAGCCTTCACACCTCCACTTACCTTATTAATCGCCTCCCTTCCGCTGCCTGCCCAGCTCCCACCCCACACCACGCTCTTTTCGGTACCCCTCCTCGGTATGACCACCTCAAAGTCTTCGGGTGTGCGTGTTTCCCTAACACTGCAGCCACTGCTCCTCACAAGCTGGCGCCCCGATCCACTCTCTGTGTCTTCCTTGGGTACTCCCCGGATCAAAGGGGTACCGCTGCTACGACCTCACCTCCCGTCGGGTCCTCATCTCTCGCCATGTGGTGTTTGATGAGTCTGTCTTCCCCTACTCCGCTGCCTCTCCTTCCCCATCCACCCCTGAGCCTGACGCCTCCTTGTTTCCTGCTGACCAGGTGGTTGAGCCACCATTTCAGTTGTCTCCTGCAGGTACCACACTGCCGTCCCCTTCCCCGGGGCCGTGCCCTGCGTCGCCTCTCCCCAGCGACTCTCCTGGCCCTGCTCCCTCCCCGGGCCGGGTGGGATCACCGTCCGGCGCGTCGCCCGTCCCGGTGCCGGCCGCGGAGCCCCGTCCGTCGGCCCCGGCACCGCCACCGCCGGCCCCTGCGCCACCTGCGCGCTTTGCGCAGCCGGTGCGTGTCTACCAGCGCCGTGCCGCTGCGGGCCCTGCTTCGTCGGCCCTGGCACCGCCACCGCCAGCCCCTGTACCACCTGCTCGGTTTGCCCAACCGGTGCAGGTCTACCAGCGGCGTGCCCGTCCGGCGCCACCTCCGTCTGCTCCAGGGACGCCTACCTCGGCGGCCTCTTCTCCGCCGGCTACGCCGACTCCGCCGCCGCGGCCCCCGGCTGCCCGTGTTGAGCAGCCGGTGTACCACCCGCCGCTCCTCCACCGACACTCGCGTCATGTTCACCCCATGGTGACGCGGCACGCGGCTGGTACCCTGCCGCACCGGGCTCTTGCGGCGATGCCCGGGGACTCGATGGTCTCTCCAGTGCCCTCTTTCGTCCGCGAGGCGCTGTTGGATCCTCACTGGCGCCGCGCGATGGAAGAGGAGTACGCGGCTCTCCTTGCCAACCAGACCTGGGATCTGGTGCCCCGTCCGCCAGGCTTCAACGTCGTCACCGGCAAGTGGATCTGGACCCACAAGCGCCGGGCTGATGGCACTCTCGAGCGGTATAAGGCTCGCTGGGTACTTCGAGGGTTCACTCAGCGGCCCGGCATCGACTACGATGAGGCCTTCAGTCCAGTGGTGAAGCCAGCTACCGTTCGCACGGTTCTCTCACTGGCTCTCGAGCGCTCCTGGCCAGTACATCAGCTGGATGTCAAGAATGCCTTCCTCCATGGCACTCTGACTGAGACGGTCTACTGCAGCCAGCCGGCAGGGTTTGTTGACTCTACTCTCCCTGACTTGGTCTGCCGCCTGAACAAGTCGCTCTATGGTCTCAAGCAGGCGCCCCGGGCTTGGTACTCTTGGTTTGCCTCCTACCTGCAGACACTTGGGTTCACGGAGGCTAAGTCTGACACCTTCCTGTTCATCTTCCACCATGGGGATGAGACTGCATACCTGCTCCTATATGTCGATGACATTGTCCTCACAGCCTCCAGTCAGACTCTGCTCTAGCGTATCATTGCCTCTCTGCAGAGGGAATTTGCTATGAAGGATCTTGGAGTGCTCCATCACTTCCTCGGCGTCACTGTTGAGCCCGGACCTTCAGGCTTGTTCCTCCACCAGCGCCAGTTTGCTTGTGACATACTGGAGCGAGCAGGCATGGCTGACTGCAAGCCCTGCACCACCCCGGTCGACACTCAGGGCAAACTGTCAGAGGCGGAGGGTCCGCTGCTTGGGCCCCAGGACTCCACCGCCTACCGGAGTCTTGCTGGCGCGCTCCAGTACCTCACCTTCACTCGGCCGGACATCACCTACGCCGTGCAGCAGCTGTGCCTCCACATGCATGCTCCGCGGGAACCTCACCTCGCCGCTATGAAGCGGCTTCTCCGGTACCTCCGCGGCACCATCGGCTACGGGCTGCTTCTCAGCAGGTCCTCCTCCGCCGACCTGGTGGTCTACACCGACGCTGACTGGGCGGGCTGCCCGGACACCCGCCGGTCCACCTCCGGCTACGCTGTCTTCCTCGGCGGCAACCTTGTCTCTTGGTCGTCCAAGCGACAGCCGGTGGTCTCTCGCTCCAGTGCCGAGGCCGAGTACCGCGCCGTGGCTAACGGCGTGGCTGAGGCGGCTTGGCTCCGCCAGCTTCTGGCTGAGCTGCACCGCCCTCTCGCCAGGAGCTCCCTCGTCTACTGCGACAACGTTAGCGCCGTCTACCTCTCCACCAACCCCGTCCAGCACCACCGCACCAAGCATGTGGAGATCGACCTGCACTTCGTCCGCGACTTTGTGGCCATCGGCGCCATCCGAGTCCTGCACGTCCCGACGACTTCGCAGTTTGCGGATATCTTCACCAAGGGCCTCCCTTCCTCGACCTTCTCCGAGTTTCGATCCAGTCTCAACGTCACCAGTGGCTAGTTGTGGCTGCGGGGGGGTTCGTGCATGCGTGCTGTACTTCTTTCTTGTCCAGTCTTGAAACTCCGCTGCGCCGGTAGTTCAGACTGCGGGGGGTGTTGGAGTATGTATTAAGCCCATAAGGCTAAGGCCCATGAGGCCCATGTATGGAACCTATATAGCTACCCTTCTAGGGTTAGCCCCTTGGCAATAGAGTCTAAAGTTCCAACAATTGCAAATTTGCTTTAGTGTCCTTAACAAACTATTGTATGTTTTCCTAAGGACTACAGATGTACAGTTAGTGATCTGAATTATTTCTGTGGAAAGTAGTAAGCAACATGCATTTGAGAAACAGTAGCAACTGCCTAAGATAAAAGAAGAGCAGCATCGGTTGTCTGATTCTTGGCTTACATTTATATTTGATTTTCCGTACAGTCCCCGGTTTGTCTGAAGCACCTAGCATTTGAACTCCTTGAGCTGCTTGTTCTTTCCGCATTTCCGGAGTTGGATGGCACTGTAAGGAAGTGGCATGAAGATAAACAGCAATTCTGCGCCCAGTAATGTTTTCCTAATGATGAATTTGTCACGGAGCAACAGTTTTTCGAACACGCATTGTCTTTCCAGAGTGGTGGCCTGATTCTCTGTAAATAAGGTGGTTTTAGAGCACTGCTTGTCGATATCTCAGTTTGTAGTGGGTGGCTTTGTGCAGTGTGAATACGGTTAGATAGCAACGAGTGAAGGTGCGAGAATGGTCCCTTTTTCCCCCTGGGCCATAGCAGGACGGCTTTGTGCCAGATAGGCTGTATCATTTTTTTCCCTCCAGATTTGGTATACGTAATGCCGCCTGAAAGGAAAGAGGTTGGCGGCGCAATATTTTTGCATCAGCGTAGGATAGATAGGTGGATTCTTTCTCAGTTTCTTTATATACTATTTTTTTCTTCTTTTTGGTGGTACCCAACTTGTGTAAATCTGCATGGTGATCAATGAAGTTTCGAGCTTGTGTAAATCTGCGTGGTGATCAATGAATGTGGCTGTTTGTGGTTGTCTGTAACTTGTCTGGTATCGTGATGATTCAGTCATGGACGTAGATTTGGTTCCACCCTGCTCTACGTTTTTTTTATGCTGCCCCTGCGAACTGTCTCGGCGCTATTTTGTGATGATGAGAAAGAAGCGTGGTGGTGTATTGGAGCATTGAGCATCATTTTTAAGTGGTTATTATAGCATCATCAACACATCACCAATACAACTCCCGCACAGAGTTGTTCTAGAATGGGTGGATTTATTGGAGGTGATGTTTTTGTATGTCACCAATACGGTAGTTAGGAGAATGGGAGAGCTAGAAAGTCGAAAATATTCTCTATTTATGAGGAGTCGAGGCAACATTGGAGCAACAAAAAAAAAGCATCAACTCTCCAAATATATACTATTTTTTTATTTAAGAAAAAAATTACTTAAATTCCGTAGGTGTTTGTTAAGAGGCACTTGTTTTAAAGGCAGGTCTAAAATTTGTGAGGTATCCATCAACTCACGGGCGAGCAGGAAGAAAGGAACACGCGGGAGGAATCCGGACCGGTTGGTCGTGGAACACCTCCGCGGATCACCCCGCCCGTTGCCGACGGCGGCCGGGAGCAGAGCACGGCCGAGAACGCCAGTCCAAGGAGGCAAGGAGGGACGCCATGGTCCCCACCGGCGAGCAGAGGTCGCGCTGACTGCCTGCCGTACGTACTGTACGCTGGTGTGATGGCCTGTGCCCTACCTTTGTTCTCTAAATTCATTCCCAAATTTCACTATGCAAAAAGAAGATTCTTTATCACATCAAAATATCGGCACATGCATGGAGTACTAAATGTAGATAAAATCAAAAACTAATTGCACAGTTTTATTGTACTTTGCGAGACGAACATTTTGAGTCTAATTAATCAATGTTTGGACAATTATTACCAAATAAAAACAAATTTGCTACAGTGCCAAATAGTAATTTTGCACACCGCAAGGGGAACTAAACAAGTCCATAGTACATGCCCAAAGCGAGGACGTTTTCCGGTCCGGCCGGGATTGTTCTCTGAACCTCTCCCAAAATCCTGTTGGATGCTCTGGTCGGATTCCCTCCTGCCCCTGCCCCTGCCTCTGCCCGTCCGCCTGAACCGTCGGCAGGACCGCAGGAGTACTCTCCTGCCGCAGCCGCGACTCGGAGCGTACAGTGTAGTACGTACGTGCACTGACAAAGCGTAGTGTACTGCATGCGCACGTAGCGACGTACGTACGTGCACGCCCGTGGATCGTCGGCATGCATGCATGGTTTATGTCCGGGCTAACTTGTAAGCTAAGCTAAGAACACGTACCTAGCTAACCTAAGCATGCATGCATGCGTAACGATCGGCTCTTGACACGACGCTCGCTGTTGTTCCAGCCGCCCGGGTCGGACAGCCGGCTCCGTGCTTCCTTTGGCCTTCGCGGTTGTCATTCTTTCTTTCTTTTTTTTTTCAACTCTACAAACAGTTTTACCCACACAGCAAACACTTCTATATTTCAGAGGAAGTGCCGGCGCCCGGACATCTGATGGATACCGATCCATTGGACGGTGCCGTGGGACGCAAGCCCCCCGCACATCTACGTGACGGAGGCCCACTCTGCTCCCCCGTTTCTCTTCTGTGCTCGTTTCCCCCGCGCCGCGCGCACCCCAGCTCGCCCTCGCAGCCCGTCGCGTCCACCTTCGCACCGCTCCGCGTGCACGACGACCATGTGCCATCACCCCCATGACCGTAGCACCCCCATCCGCTCGCCCCCAACGCTTCCGTCCACTATCCCTCCGGCGAGCCACGCGCCCCCAGCCGCCTGGCTCGCTCCCCGGCCAAACAACATAGAGGCTGGAATAAAACACGTGCAACAACACGGAAACAACTACTGCAACATTAGGCTGAAGCAGTTGAAACACCATGAATATATTATTGCAACAACACGAAACAAACTGCTGCAACAATAGGTTGAGGGAGCTGAAACATTTGGAACATATTATTGCAACACTGGTGTGAAGCATATGAAACAACGCTCGAAATGAAAACACTTGCAACAACATGGAACAACTACTGCAACATGAGATTGAAGCAACTGAAACATACTGCAACATCTCAAGCAGTACTACTGCAACATCGCAAAAACATCTGTTGCAACAACCCCCAAAAAACCAATTGCAACATTCGAAATTATTTGTTGCAACATCCAAAAAAACCATTGCAACACGGCGAGATCTGACCCCCGAGAGCTTGCCGGAACCCTAGCCACCGTTGCATCCCTTAGATCCAGAGGAGGAGGAGGAGAAGAAGGAGGAGGAGGAGGAGGAAGAAGGAGGGCTCAGATCCAGATCCAGAGGAGGAGCAAGGCCTCAGATCCAGATCCATCCGCGACCTACCTCGTCGGAGCCACCGCCGTCATCCTCGTCTTTGGTGGGGTGCGGGAGCCGGGTCGCAGGGAGAGTGAGGGTGCATGGAGGTCGGTGGAGGGCGAGGGACGGAGGGAGGAAGGGAGCACGGGCGGGCGGGCGCGCAGCGAGCTCGTGGGCACAGCGTGCGGTGTCCCTGTCGCGGGGACAGCCCATAGAGCCGGTAGGAAAGCGGGCGGAGGAGCGGGGCAGGAGAGATCGAGTGTGGGGGAGCGGGTGGAGTGAGTGCGGGAGAGATTGAGTGGAGGCAGCGGGCGGAGCGGGGGGAAGTGAAGTGCGATTGCAGATGAGCTGTCTGTGGAACGGTGAACGAGTGGTGGAGGGCGAGCGGATGAGGATAAGGCGAGGGGAGCAAATGGAGGAGCGCGAGCCACGTCCGAAGGTGAAGAAGCGGGCCGGATGCCCTACATATAGCATTACCGATATTTCATATGCCTGAATTTTAAGATTATTTCCGACAACACTCTTACACTACCAACCAATACAAGTAATTATTACTTTTATGATTTTATTATTCATCTTTGTGTCATAACATATCAATTTTTTGTCGTTGTCTAACTATAGAAACAATTGTAAATTGTTAATTTGTCTTTGTGCCAACAAGTCAGATTTTGTCGGATTTGTGGTTTTGTCTAACAGTTTTTTTAGTCGAAACTGAAAATTGCAGATTGTGCGTACAGAAATTGCAACAAACTAAAACTACAATTTTAATATAAAATATATGCAAAAATTGTTGCTCGAAAGGAAACTAAAATTCAGGCACTTGAATTTTAGCAAATCCCGAATCTCACACAGGGGCCATAAAGCAAGTTGAAGATGGAAGAAGCAATTATTTTCAGCTTTAATTTCATTCCACACCAATTCTTTGTTAGAGCACGTTTTAAAGAGTTTCAAGTACATATAGGTGGGTTCAAAACAACTTCAAACGGCTCGTGAAGCTACATCAACCCGGGCCTAATGGTGTTTTTTTGAGGTACATGAAGCTCGCAGTGCATGTGCGGGGGGCGTAGGGTCCTGGACATGACATGTTTTGCGAGACCTGCTTTATTTGGATTTAGCTCCGTCCGGATCGACTTGCGCCCAAATGATACTACGACTAATAACACTAGTGCTTATAATATATGACATTCGCCCTCCTGTTTCATTGGAGTTTGGAGGCTTGTGCGATCGAGCATCTCTAGTGTGTGATGTGCCCTGATCATGCATATGTATGATTACAAACAAACTCTGAGACGCGCTGTCAACGTACGCTAACAGGGCGGCCGTACGCGTTGCGTTGTCTCTGCTGGTTGGAGATTAGATTATATTACCAGGTCGGCCTCGTTTTGAAATCAAAAGTGTCTGGATGGACGACGGGGAGCAAGCTATACTGTAGGTGTAGGGCGAACGCGCGTCCGTTTGCATGCATGCGTCTGTTCGACGTGGTCCCTTCTGATCTGCTGAATAGGAAACAAAAGGGGTGTTTAGTTTTCAAAAATTTTCACCCTAAAATATCACATCGAATCTTGCGGCACATGCATAAAGCATTAAATGTAGACGAAACAAAAAACTAATTGCACAGTTCACCATGAAATCGCGAGACGAATCTTTTAAGCCTAATTAGTCCATGATTGAACAGTAATTGTCAAATAAAACAAAAAAACTACAGTAGCCCAGATCCAATTTTTTTTTTTGTAAACTAAACACCCCCAAACTCAGGTCAGAAGCTGAAAAGATGTAGTACACACATACTCCGTACAAAGAAGATGTCTGTGCTCTCGTGACAGAACAATAGATATGTACTACACTAGGGGCTTGTTAGTTCCTAAAATATTTTGCGAAATGCTACTCTAGCATTTTTCGTTGTTATTTGGTAATTAATATCTAATCATGGCTTAATTAGGCTTAAAAGATTTGTCTCGTCCATTTCGTCTAAACTGTGTAATTAGTTTATTTTTATCTATATTTAATGCTCTATGCATGTGTCCAAAGATTCGATGTGACGGGAAATCTACTGTTTTTTCGTGAAATATTTTGGAAGCCTACGTAGTACCTTTCAAGTGTTAAAACCATTGTTCACCAAATTAATAAACCGGCCGATTTGCTTGGTTTATATATGTTACTATGTAGTAGTATGTGTAATGTACATGTTGGTGCATGCAAGGTGCAATGTAACAGCAAAATACTCTACGTACGTACAGTACTACGTAGCTCGCTAGCCAACATAACATGCATGTTGGATTGCTTTGCTGGTGCGAGGCGTAGCAGCAGCATCGATCAGAGACATTTTTTAGACCTCTGCCTGCTTGTTGGAGCTTGCCTGATGCATAGCATATAGGAGTATCTCGTTGTAGATTCCCTTGTCTTGCCCTCTGTTGTTTCCATGGAATTACTTATGCTGCTCTTGACTCCTCCCCCTAGCTAGCTATCCTCTCATCATTTCTTCGATCGGTGTCGGCGATGTGCCACTGTGCTCGGTGGAGATTGGACTTTCTGCTGAACGAGACGAGGAAGAATAGTAATTAATCATGCATGGGAATAAGGCTGGACGAAAAACTCGAAGCTCGTTAGCTCGCTCGGCTCGGCTCGGCTCGTTACCATAACGAGCCGAGCCGAGCCAAGATTTTAGCTCGTTAGCTATAACGAGCCAAATCGAGCTAGCTCGCGAGCAGCTCGCGAGCCAAACGAGTCAGAGTTTTAGGGAAAAAGTCATCATAACTTATATTATATTTGTATTACTTCATGTCTTGCACTATGCAAATGGTTGATATGTTAGCTCATACGGATGTTTTATTCAATTTAAGGCTATTGGATATATTATTTTTATATTATTACTATTTTAAAGCTTTTGATAAATGTAAATATTAAATTTTGTATATTTTTTATAACTGACTCACGAGCCTAACGAGCCAACTCGAGCTTTTAACGAGTCGAGCCGAGCTGACTTTCTAGCTCGTTAAGATAACGAGCCGAGCCGAGCTAGCTCGTCGGCTCGTTATCCTAACAAGCCATAACGAGCCAAGCCGAGCTGGCTCGTTATCCAGCCCTACATGGGAATCGCCACTCCGGCAGCACTGCGGGTCGACGTCGGCGGCAGCGACGACAAGGCGGCCAGCATAGCGCAGTCAGCAGTGCAGTGCCGTGAAAGCACAGCGTCGACGAGCAGTCTCAGTGGCGCGGGCCGCAGAGGGCGCACGCGCACAACACGGGGAATCGCCAGCCAGGCCCAGCCCACCGGGCCCAGGGGGCAGCCAGAGCCAGCATTGCACTGCCACTGCCACTGCTGGCTAGCTGACCGACTGACCCATTCCTTGTTCGCTCAGCTTATCGGTCTTACTTTTTCAGCGAATGAACGGTGTTTTTGTCTCATAATAAATTAATAAATAATATTTTTTAGCCTGTCTTTTCATCACATCAGTTTCGTTTCAGTGATCATCATGTTCTGTTTTGACGACATTGGGCAGGCACTCATGAGATTGCCAAAATTAATCGTACTAGCCCAATGGCCGTGCTACGCTGCGCCGACCTTTTGTGTATGCGAAAAAAATAGTAGAGCATAAAAAAAAGTCAGCTACAGTGATGAAATGTGCACGGATGACATCAACTAAAGTGAGGAACAGTACACGGATGACATCAGCTACAATGTCGAACAGCTCCTGAGGGCCTGGGAGGCCTCCAATTTATTCCGTGTTAAAGAGTATAGTTATAGTTATTATATAGTTATTCCAGGCAAACATGGAAACAAATTCGCGCCAAATCCGCTTGGTGATTAGCTACAGGACACGTGCAGCGGGAGTTAGTTAGCTAATATTTCAACTGCCTGAATTTTTTAGATAATGGTCTTATTAATTAAACAACGGATTAAAACAATTAGGTCTTGTTTGAATGTAGTTAGATTCGTCTCAAGTCACATGTGTTGGGGTGGATTGGAGTAAAACTTGAACTAAATTTCATCCTAATATAAAAACACACGTGAATTAAGGTGAATCTGATAACATCCAAACAAGACCTTAAAAAGATGACTCCTCCAAGTTGTCTTCTCTAGTTGAGGTGTCTTAGTTGGTTTTTTTCCTTTCTTCGGCTAAGTTGTTGTTAGTTGAGTAGATTTCGACCAAGCTGCAAGTGATGGCGTGAATTGTGACAGGTGTTTTGTACAGGATGAGTAGGTACTCTCCTCAGTTGTATGATTTTTCTGGCTCAATTTCTATTAAAAAAATAAGCCAACACTTATCTTTTTTCTTTCTTCGTCTAATAGAAACCGTAGCTAAGCTTTTGCCGTCCTTTCTAGATATAGATGGCTCGTAGATTCTTTTTCTATAGCGAAACATACTACTGTAAAAATTGAGTGAATGAACAACAAAAAAAAAACAGACAAGGAAGTGTTTTATTTAAGCCCATCCGCGCCATCGCGAGACGCCGAGACCACAAGACGCGCACGATCGCCTGCACTGTGTCGTGCCATCGAGTTGTTTCTCTGTCTCCATGGACAAGAGCCGCCGCCACGACAAGCAGGCCGGCGTGGGCGTGGGCGGCCGGCTGAGGCAACGGCTGGCGCAGATGCTCCTACACACGTCATGCGCCGCCACCACCGCCTTCGTCGGCCTCGCCACGACCACCAACGCCGCGGCAGAACTGCCTCGTCCTGCTCGCGCTCGTCCTCGGGGCGCCCACGCCCACGCCCACGACCCGCGGCCGTCCAGGGCCGTCGTCGGCGGCGGAAGCAGCAGCCGCCAGCGTCACCCGCGCCGCGGCACGCGGCCGCTCGTCCACATCTCCATCGACTGCTCCGCGCGCTCGTCGGTTGCCGCCGCCGCCGCGGTCCTGCAGCCTTCGGCGCCGGTGCCGATGAGGAGCAAGGGAAAGGGCAGTCGGGGTGGGAGGAGCAGGCTGCCACGCTCGCCTTCGTACGGCTACGGATGGAGCTGGTCGTCGTCGTCGTCGTCGGCCACTGATACCGACACCGACGGCGAGGCCGCGCCGTTCAGCAGCGACGGGGAGGGGGAGGAGGAGGGGCCGGCGGGCAGGGCGAGGTCGTCCACGCTCTTGTCTTCCCGCAGCCTTAGCTTCTCCTCCGACCTGTACAGCACCACCAATAATAACGGCGGCGGCGGCACAAGACCACGGCGCGGAAAGAAAAAACCGCCGCCGCCGAGGCCCGTGCCCAGCAGGCAACCCGCCACCGCCGACGCGTTCCGGCCGCCGGCGGGCGTGCACGCGAAGAAGAAGGAGAAGAGGAAGTCGGGTGATGGCGGTAGGTGCGGGTGCGGCAGCGCCGTGCCAGCGTCGGCGTCGTCTGCGGCCGCGGGCAGCACGGCGGTGGTGAAGCGGTCGCGCAACCCGTACGCCGACTTCCGGAGCTCCATGGCGGAGATGGTGGCCGGGCGGCGCATCCGCGGCGCCGACGCGCTCAGCGAGCTCCTGGTGTGGTACCTGTCCCTCAACTCGCCGCGCCACCACCCGGCCATCCTCGCCGCCTTCGAGGACGTCTGGGAGGCCGTCCTGGGCAGCGAGCCATGAGCCCATGACCGACCGATCCGGGCGCCGCCGTTAGCCTTGTTTGTTCGATCGTCTCCTTCCGATCGGTCCATGTAAGATATGTATGCAAAGTTTAGTTTGTTTGTCCGTTTCCGTTCGTCCGCGAACACGTTGTCTTCCTCCATTTCGTCAATGCAAATGCAGCTTGCATCGTGGATGTTTGGAAGGAACTCTATGTTGGAGCGCGAGAATGAAGGAAACTTGACCAAACTGAGCATGCATGCATGCAACCAAAGCAAGCTAGGCTCGCCATTGTAGGAGCAGAGTGGCACCGTACGTCTCGCCATTGGCAAAGCTTATTCCTTTTCGCGTCAGCAGGCGAGCGAGAGCACCAGCCTGACACCTGCTGTTTGGCACGAACGTAGTAGGCCCGCCCAGCAGGTGCCCTGAGGACGACGATCACGGCGGGTAGGGTAGCCAGCGGATATCATCCCTGGATGCCTCCATCCCATCGGATCAGGAATTCAGACATCATCATGGTTGCCATGGCCATAGATTTTATATGAGCGAGAATGTCTTGCTTGACATGCATTCTCTCTTGAAATGATGCAGTACCGTCGTACCTGCAGCAGGTTCGTTGGATCGGCTGTAGAGACAGAGATTACTCACCTGCTAGTACACTTAGCACTAGTTCCCTTGTACTACTCAAGTAATTAAACGGTAAATACACAAGCACGGAAATGCATTGGATCATCTCTTTCTCTTCTGGTACGTACTAACATAGTTCAGTAAATCTGGAGGGGGCGCACGTACTGATATGATGTCCGTGACGCCGGTAATTAACATGCACGGCCAGGCTAGGTAGCTGAAGATTCAGATGCAACAGCCATAGGAGTACACACATACAGCAGGTTAGCTAGTACTCCGTAGGTTGGTAGGTAGTGTGCACAAGGAAGGGAAGAAGATGGCCCGTAAAAAAATTACAGTTACAGGCTTATTACAGCGAGGATCGAGTTGGCTTGGAGCTGGTGGAAGTTTCTTTGTGAAGGATCGGACCTCTCTGAAGTCTGAACTGATGCCCGAGACAGATTATAAAACGGGCCGGCCGGGGTTAGTGAGTTAGGAATTGCCGCGAGCGAGCGCAGGGACGATCGATTGGACAAGCATAATAGGACGCCGTCGAGTTTGTCAGCTTGTTGCCGCGAGCGAGCACAGTTCCACCAGATTCTCTCCTCTCAACTAACGCGCTGCCAAAGATTGGTGATGCTTCTCAGTTTGATGAATTAATCGATCAGCATCGTCTCATCACCTTGCATTGCCTACCGGTACCAGGTTAGCCAGTGCCGTAGTTTGAGCAAATAACTACTCGATCTCAAGCCTGGCCTAGGTGGCTATGTCTGGATAACCTCGTTTAGGGCTCCCCAAGTTATAGTTTTGCTTAGGTTAAAATGGTTCTTTTTGCAATGCCTAGACACGTTTTTCATTAAGCAGGAGTAGAGTTTTATAACAGCAATAACCAGTTACGGTAACCAAAGTTACCAAAGCCGTTACCAACTAGGCTCGCACGTGATTGTAATTACACACTAAATTATTTGGCAACATAACGGCGACATTAGGCAACAATTGCACGACAGGAGAAGACGATGGAACTGGAGTCTAAGCCTCCACAGTGTCCAGCTCAGTCATATCAAGATCCGTGGCTGTCGGGTCGAACTCGCCCGAGAAGAGAATCTGCAAGGCCTGCTGCTTGCTTGCCGACATCGGACCTTGGAAGGTGGCCTTGAACTTACGTTCGATCTCCGAGTCGACGGTGGCAGCGTCGACGTCCAACCCGAGCTTCCTCATGAGTACGGTCTGCACCAGCCTGGTGGAATTCGCCGCGCGAGGCTTGGCAGCAATGCGCCTGCTGCGTCTCAACGTGTGGATGGAGACTGACGTCCTGGAGCGGCGTAATTTTGGGCCACAACGGATGACTGCTGTCTGCAGCGGCAGGCAGATCATGGCCTCTAGCTCTTCCTGGACCGATATGGCGCTGCCTGCAGCTGGCATGGTTGAGCTCGTGCCTCCGGGCGTGACCACGCGCACGACGTCATCCACGGGCGGCATGGGAACAGGCTCAACAGTCTCTGACCCGTGGGCTGGGGCCTTCGGCCACACATCGAAGGCCGGCTGTGGTTGCACGATCGCTGTCGACATGCTGTCTTGATCAATCCTGAAAGATGAATAGCTGGGCGGGAAGAGGGCCTGCAAGACCGGAGGCACGACTGACGACCGAGTAGCAAGCTCTGCCTCCAGCTCCATCGGGTCCGGCCCTGGCTCAACATGGCACGGGCGGTGAGGCACGACAAGCTCAATCCCGTCGGCAGCGCCAGGGTCATTGTAACATCCAGTCCCGGCATACACGGCTCAGGCCCACTCTGCCAAGGAGTGGTCTAACCTGCGTAGCAACCCGCTTGAGCTTTCATCCTCGCTTCGCTCAAAACGGTTAACCGAATGTTACTACGCGTCCGTGGCCTTCGTATTTAAGCTGAGTTATCTCTCTTAGGATTCACGGTTTAATACTAAATTTCTGGTTGCACAGTATCTCGCGATGCTACGGTACTCGAGCTACAGTATACTGAACCTGGTCTGTCTCGATTCGATGAACAGTAACGGGCTGCTACCGTGTCCGAGCTACAGTATTGGACCGTTACAGTACCATAATCCGGATGTGCAGTAACTCCCGTCTATAGTACCGGCCCACTGCCCCCCAAGCTACAGTAACAACGGCCCATTCCATGAATTTGGCCCACTGGGCCCATTTTGGGGCTGTTACAATCACCCCTCCTAATCGCCCAGATCGGCTTACCCTTTCGAGACACTTAATCCAGGATCCTCCTCTCTTGACCATGTTTGTGTGTTCCTGTGCTGGCGTATGCACACATCATGCCCGCGCATCTGATCCCCATGTGCCCGTGAAACCACGAGAGTCGGCTCTGATACCAAATATAACATCCAGTCTCGGCATACACGGCCCAGGCCCACTCTGCCGAGGAGTGGTCCAACCTGCGTAGCAACCCACTTGAGCTTTTGTCCTCGCTTCGCTCAAAACGGTTAACCGAAGGTTATTACGCGTCCCTGGCTTTGGTATTTAAGCTGGGTTATCTCCCTTAGGATTCACGGTTTGGTACTAAATTTCTGGCTACACGACATTTCGTGATGCTACAGTAACCGGTAAATAGTACCCTCGAGCTACAGTATGCCGAACTGGTCTGTCCTGATTTGGTGAACAGTAATGAGCCGACACATTGTCCGAGCTACAGTCCATCCGCTACAGTACCCCCAAAAAGTCTAGATGTACAGTAACTCCGGTATACAGTGTCGTCCCCTGCCCCTAACTGCAGTAACAACGGCCCATTCCGTGAATTTGGCCCACTGGACCCATTTTTTGGCTGTTACAGTCATGGCCATTAGCGGCAGCGTCGTCGAACCAACGATGGCGGGGCGGCGTGGATGGACCCCGGTTGGCGCTATCTAGCCAGCCACTGACGCTGGCCACGCCCTCCGATACATGGTACACCGAGGAAAGGTGTGCCCAAACTTCTACCGGCGAGATGGCTGGCCGGTTCCCACCAGCGAGAGCGACGATAACGAGGGAGAGGTCCGCTTCAACTGCGGTGAGCTCTGCGCTCCTCAAGATGATGAAGACCTCGACCTTGGGACAGCTATCGGTGTCACCCAGGGTTGATGATGGCAACAACGTGAAGTCGTGGTGTTGCAGCGACACGTTGGCGGCGTGGCTGATTGCTGCACGCGTGGAGGCGACGATGGAGGTGGTTCCCGGTGTGGCCCAACGTGACGTCCCGACAACATGCTAGGTTGCCTTGGGCCCGTGAGGCGATGCAGCGTTGAGGCACGCCGACCGTGCTCGGCCTCGAAGGACGAGGACCTGTGCGGTGGCGAGCGACCTTGCCTGCAAGCCTGGCCCGATGGCCGATGCCCTGGCAATGGAAACAACAGGACGGGGAGCGGCACTGAGCAGCGACGTGACGTGCGCCAGGCAGTAGAAGCAATGGCCCACTAACTCCGGCAAGACAGGGCGTTGGCGTTTGGGGCCCGTTTTCCCTTGGCGGCGCAAGCGTCGACGACTCTCGACGACATGGAACCCATCAGCGTCAATGTTGGGCCCTTGGTGAGGCACATGCACGGCCAGGGAGTGAGGTCATGGACGCTGACGAGAAGTGTCAGACACCAACGTCCTGTGCTGCGGGCCAAGGCGCTGGTGCATAGAGACACGTTTAGGCCACGTCTGACGGCGCTAGGACCGCCTGCGACCCTGGCGCTTGCTCCGCTCGGCCCTCTTGGCGCTTCTGCCATGGCCGCACGACCCCATGGCGGCGCCGTCGGCGCCCTGAATGATGACAGAGCGCAGCCAAACCTGGCCAGGTGGAGGCGAAGCCGAATGCGACTGCCGACGCGTGACATCAAGGTAGGTGGAATCTCGGTTCTCCACCAGCAGCACGGCCGGATCCTGCAGCCTGCGGTAATGCCGCTGCTGACGTCGTGGCGCCTTGGCTATGCCAGGGGCATGCGTCGACCCGACAGCCACATCATGTGCCTCCTCGACGGGGGAGGCCAAGAGGGCCCGCCAAGCAGTTGTCGAGTACGTGCCGATAGAGGGGGAGCGCTCGTCGTTGGAGATGTCAGAGTCCGCACATCGCGTACCCTTCCATCTGTCGATGGAGCAGGGAGAAAACAGAGTAGCGACAGGGGAGAGGGAGGAAGGGGAGCACTCAGCGCTAGTGGGGGAGGTGGCTGCCGTTGCCGAGCAGGCTGGGGGCGTTGAGGGAGACGTCGAAGGCAGCGGCCACTTCGTTGCGGCGGCCACGGAAACACTCGCTCTGGGGTCGCCCGGACTGGATCCGGTCGCAGCGGGTGCTTCGCTGTCGACGGGGGCAGCACCCGGCCGGCATCCGAGTGGCGGCGGCAGCGCTTCGGTGAGGGGCATCCTGCGACGTCGATGGATGTAGGGGCGAGTGGATCCGCGGGCTCACGGTCTATGGGGAGGGGAGGGGAGAGGGGGGAGGGGCCGTTGGCATCGAGATGGCGACCGACGACGGCGACGGCGGGTTGAGGGCAGGCGCCAGGGGCACCGCCTAGGGTTAGGGGTCGATGCAACTGTCCCTATCCCCTTTCTTTGGTTCCTCTCCAAAATCTGGTTAAAATGGTTCTGTCTTTGGCTTCTTCGGATGAAGTAACTTTTATTTGGCTCCAGCTTTACTTGTTCTTTTTGAGGGGAAATTTGAATTCCATTAATTAAACAAAGCTGAAACTTCAACAAGAATACAATGGATATGCGCCGGTAGAAACCAAGACATGGTCCTCATCTAGATCATACACACTTCCTAGAATAGCTAACTCATGTGCTACCCTATTACATGAATGGGGACGCTGCTGAACACGCCACAAAATGAAATTGAAGCTTAATACGCTTCGGAGTTCCTCCACCAGGTTGGTTACTGCACTTAGGTCGAAGGAGTCAGAGTATACAACATGAACAGCTTCACCGCATCCGTCTCAATGATCACGTGCCAACCTTAGCATCGGCCGCAGCCTGAGCACCCTGAATGCCAACATTTTCATTCTTTTATTTCTTTCTTCCCTCCAGCCATATCTATCACTCGTGTCGCCACCAACATCCTTGCAGTGTCCCTCCTTTTTAAGTAACGGGTAGCATTTTAATGAATCAATTGTTAGATATTTAGGCATTTTTCAAGTCATTTTAATCCAAAAAAATAATAGCATAAATATGATGACACATAAGAATAATAGCATCAAGAATGTGACATCATATATTCTCATGTAGTTAACAAGAACATGATTAAAAGCATGTAAGCATGGCATATGAAGGGTATCAGCAAGATCATATAACATGTGAAAAGCAACAACATGATCAAACGCATATAACCATGGCATATCAGAGAGAGCACATAAAACCATAGAAACAAGAGATGAGTAGCGGATATACCTAGAGGAGGGTCCCATGCCGAAGGCATCGAAGGCTCCACTCGCACTAGCACCTCTAGTCATGGTGTGCGGATTAGTGCATTGCTCGAAGTAGTGGACCACAGTCGTTGTAGGAAGAGGTTCGCAGTGCCGATTCTACCGAGTCCCACAAACATGTGGTCACCAAGAAGTAGCAGTCTCGCGAGCATCACCAGGAAGAAGATAAAGACGAAGACGATGTCGTGCGGGAAGAAGACGATGTCAGAGCAGTCGCGTAGTCGCTCCCCCAAAACCAAATTGCCCACACACCCCGAGCAGGGTTCTTAGGCGAACATCGATTACGGAGGCACCTGCTCGCCCGTGGTTCCGTGCGCGCGAAGTCACAGGACGAGAAGACTCGGGAGCAACTCAACAGAGGAATGACGATTGTGCTAAAAATTTGTTGTGTCTTTTTCTCATACGCGCAGCTGAATGCAAGTGCTTCTTGTAAGCACGGAAGGTAGAAGATAAAATATAGAGGATGAACCTGGACGTCATGAAGTGTCCATCAATCACCAGTAACCGTTGCCAAAAGAATGGGGATTACTAGTAACTACAACCATAACTATAGGAGTTTCCAGTAACTACAACCATAACTATGAGAGTTACAAGTAACTGCATCCATAACTCTGACTATTACAGGTTCAACCATCAAATACATTTAGTCTACCATTTTATAGCACCTGACATCTAATATGGCCTTAGAATTTATTTGATTTAATTATTAAATAAAATATGGGTCATACCCACATTAAATCTAACAATCCCCACCAAATTATACGGCACATATGAAATGCTCTCAATTCTCTGTTATTTGATATACCAACGTTTCGATGGAAACTGTTAAGTTGAACTTCCACCTAGAGTAAAGGTTACGCTTACTCACAACTATACAATGGACTATGCCTTGAATTGACAATTTTGTGTGAAATAAGTTTCACCTAGGCCCTTTACTAATACTAGATTACAAAAAGCATCCTCTCTGGTTGGAGCATATAAGTCATACTCCAGTGCCTTTCATGAGTATTTAGAGGTTACCCAAACCTCATAGACTATGACCAGTAGTCTAACTCATATAGGTGTGTTCCTCAAAAGATGTTCTGTAGGACATCTTTTCTTAATCAAGACACTTGGAACACATTAAGGTAAACACCAACATGCCTTACAGAAGGAAAGATGTGCATCAGAAATGAGCCTTTTTAAGGGATGTTTCCTCATAATCTACTACTAGCTTGTTTCACCATCATACTTCACAGGATCTTCGATCACATAGGACAGGTTACCACTATAGTAGATTTCAAGTGGGTCTCATACCCATCTCTCTCGATGCACTCTCTATCACATTTCGTGACAGGCCTTTTGTAAACTGATCTGGTAGATTATTAGATGTGTGAACATAGTCGAAAGCAATAACTCTAGAGTTTCTTAATTTTCTGACAGATTTTAATCGTCTCTTAACGTGCCTTGTGGAATTCATGTTATCCTTAGAATTGTTAATCTTGGCAATCACCATCTGATTATCACAGTTCATAGAAATAGACAGTATAGGGTTTTCAACCACCGGTAAATTCATAAGGAGATCAC
The DNA here is from genome assembly GCA_038087645.1 of Saccharum hybrid cultivar R570. NCBI lineage: Eukaryota > Viridiplantae > Streptophyta > Magnoliopsida > Poales > Poaceae > Saccharum > Saccharum hybrid cultivar. The sequence goes on from JAQSUU010000449.1 coordinate 4,321,168, forward strand.
GGAGCCACTCGGCCTCAAACCCAGCAGTGTCTAATGCTGTGAGTTATGCTTCTATTGTAGACTTCGTTATGACAGTCTGCTTGCAAGACTTTCAGGAAACAACGCCACCTCCAAGCAAGAACACATATCCTCTTGTGGCGTAAATCTCATCAGCATCAGAAATCCAATTGGCATCACAATAGCCTTCCAGCACCTTTGGTTGTCTGGTATAACGAATACCATAGCTCATAGTGCCTTTTAGATAGCGTATCACTCTCTTAATAGCACGCCAGTGATCATATCCCGGGTTTGACACAAATCGGCTCAGCTTGTACACAACAAATGAGATGTCAGACCTTGTTGCACTAGCAAGATACATGAGCGAACCAATGATCTAGGAATATCTCAATTGATCCCTTGCTATTCTTCGATTCTTCCTCAATAGCACACTAGGGTCATATGGTGTGGGAGCAGGCTGACAGTTACTAAACCCAAAGTGACTCAGAACCTTTTCCACATAGTGAGATTGTAATAGAGTTACCCCACCATCACCTTCTCTTAGGAGCTTGATATTAAGAATAACATCAGCTTCTCCTAGATCTTTCATCTCAAAATTGTTTGATAGAAATTTCTTCACCTCTTCAATCACACTGAGGCTTGATCCAAAGATCAAAATGTCATCAACATATAAGCACAAGATAACTCCTTGACCTCCACCATACCGGTAATAGACACAAGAATTAGCTTCATTCACAACAAATCCAGCTGATGTCAAAGTTTTATCAAACTTCTCATGTCATTGCTTTGGTGCTTGTTTTAGGCCGTACGACAACTTTAATAACTTACACACTTTGCCCTCTTAACCATTTGCTATAAAACCATCTGGCTGATCCATATAGATCTCTTCCTCTAACTCTCCATTTAGGAAAGTTGTCTTAACATCCATTTGATGAATGGTCAGACCATAGGAAGCTGCCAGTGAAATCAACACTCAAATGGTAGTTAATCGGGCAACTGGTGAGTAAGTATCAAAGAAGTCTTCACCCTATTTTTATGTACAACCTTTGGCCACAAGACTTGCCTTATACCTCTCAATAGTACCATCAGGCCTAAGTTTTTTCTTGAACACCCATTTACACCCTATAGGTTTGCACCCATAAGGTCGATCAACAACTTCCCAAGTTCCATTAGACATGATAGAATCCATCTCACTCTTTACTGCTTCCTTCCACAAGTCAGCATCAGGAGAGAAATATGCATGTTCAATGGTCGTTGGTGTGTTATCCACAAGGTACATAATATAGTCATTCCCAAAAGATTTAGCAATTCTCTGTCGCTTGCTCTTTCTGGTGACTACAATGTCATCCTCCTCAGGATTTTGCTCATGGGGTTCCTCAATTTGTTGTACTGGAATAAAATTTTCATGCTCATGGGGAATTATAGATTCATGACTAGTCGTGCTAGATGCAATTTTCATGAGAAATTCATTCTCAAAAAATGTAGCATCTCTGGATTCCATTATTGTGCCAATATGCATGTCAGGTACCTTAGAGTTTATAATTAAGAACCTATACCCAACGCTGTAAATAGCATAACCAAGAAACACACAATCAATAGTTTTAAGTTCAAGTTTGCGCTTCTTACTGATAGGCACATTCACTTTGGCCAAACAACCCCAAGTGCGCATGTAGGAGAGATTTAGTATCTTCTTCTCCCATTCCTTGAATGATGTAATTTCTTTATTCTTTGTAGGAACTTTATTTAGAACATGACACGCTGTCAAAATCGCCTCACCCACCATTCCTTGGATAATCCCACAGTACCCAACATGGCATTCACCAACTCAGTTAGGGTGCGGTTTTTCCTTTCAGCTATACCATTAGACTGTAGTGAGTATGGCGGTGTCCTCTCATGAATAATACTATGTTCCACGCAAAATTCAGTAAATTCACTAGAGAAATATTCTCCACCTCGATCGGACCTTAACTGTTTAATTTTTCTCTCAAGTTGATTTTCTACCTCAGCTTTATAGGCCTTAAAATAATGCAATGCTTCATCTTTTGTTTTAAGTAAATACACGTAGCAAAATCTAGTGCAATCATCTATGAATGTCATGAAGTATCGTTTACTACCTTTAATCAAATCGCCATTCATTTCGCATAAATCCGAATGAACAAGTTCTAGAGGTGCCAAATTCCTCGCCTCAGCAGCCTTATGAGGCTTGCGGAGTTGCTTCGATTGCACACACACGTGGCACTTAGAACTTTTAACCACATTAATTTTCAGGATTAAATTCAGATTTGCTAACCGCATAAGACAACTAAAATTAACATGACATAAGCGTGAGTGCCATAAATTCGACTCATCAGAAATATTAGCGATGTTCACAACCTTATTACACACATCAAGCAGAGACAAGCGGAACAGACCTCCGCAATCATATCCTTTACCAATAAAAGTATCATGTATCGACACAACACACTTATTAGACTCAAGGACAATTTTGTAGCCATCTCGACACATCATCGAACCACAACAACAACAACAACAACAACAACAACAACAACAACAACAACAACAACAACAACAACAACAACAACAACAACAACAACAACATAGCCTTTTGTCCCAAGCAAGTTGGGGTAGGCTAGAGATGAAACCCAAAAGAGACGAGAAATAGGGAGACACATAAAGGGACATAAATGGCACAAGATAAAAAGATGTCACGGTTCAGGCACGTTGATTGCCAATCTCCAAGCGCTCCTGTCCATAGCTAAATCCTTGGAGATATTCCACTCCTTAAGATCTCTCTTAACGGACTCGTCCCAAGTTAGTTTAGGTCGACCTCTACCGCTCTTTACATTATCGGCCTGCTTTAGAACTCCACTACGCACCGGCGCCTCAGGAGGCCTCCGTTGGATATGTCCAAACCATCTCAACCGATGTTGAATCAATTTCTCCTCAATTGGTGCCACCCCAACCCTATCCTGAATATCGTCGTTCCGAACTCTATCCCTCCTTGTGTGCCCACAACACCAACGCAACATACGCATCTCTGCTACACTCAATTGCTGGACATGTCGCCTTTTTGTAGGCCAACACTCAGCACCGTATAACATCACCGGACGAAGCGCCGTCCTATAGAACTTACCTTTCAGCTTCTGAGGCACCCTTTTGTCACAGAGAACGCCAGAAGCTTGACGCCATTTAAGCTAGCCGGCTGAAATTCTATGCCTAACATCTTCATCAATGTCTCCATCCTTTTGTAGCATCGACCCTAAATACCAAAAAGTATCCTTCTTGGCCACCACTTGCCCATCGAGGCTAACGTCTCCCTCCTCGTGCCTAGTCGCGCTGAAATCGCATCTCATGTACTCGGTCTTAGTCCTACTAAGTCTGAACCCTTTCGACTCTAACGTGTGCCTCCATAGTTCTAACTTCCTATTAACCCCCGCCCTACTGTCGTCAACTAGCACCACATCATCAGCAAAGAGCATACACCAAGGGATATCACCTTGTATGTCCCTTGTGACCTCATCCATCACCAAAGCAAATAAATAAGGACTCAAAGCTGACCCCTGATACAGTCCTATTTGAATTGGAAAGTCACTAGTGTCGCCATCACATGTTCGGACAAACATCACAACATCCCTGTACATATCCTTGATGAGGGTAACGTACTTAGTTGGGACTTTGTGCTTTTCCAAGGCCCACCACATGACATTTCTCGGTACTTTGTCATATGCCTTCTCGAGATCAATAAAGAGACACATCATTGAACCACTAACAAGATTTTTCTTGATGGAGGGCACATGCTGCACGTTCTTCAATAGCACCGTCTTCTCCGAAGTAAACTTCAGATTGACCGTACCAGCACCAAGAATATGCGCACGCGAGCCGTTCCCCATCAGCAAGGCTCCAGTCCTGCCAACGGTAGGAAGCAAACAAAGAAACATCAGCACATACATAAATATTGGCACCACTATCCATCCACCACTCAGGTGAATGGCAAACTGAAAGAACAAAAGGTAAAGCATACCCAGATGTTCCTCCTCCAGTCTCAGTCACCATGTTAGCTGACTTCTTCTCTTGCTTGAATTTGCGGTCTAGACATGAACTTTCCCAATGCTCATCACTACTACTGAAAGCATCTAGGCCCTGGGAGTTGGTTTCGGCAATTGATGACAACGCATTATTACCATGACTAACGTGTGTTTTGCAGAAACTTTGATAAGTTAGGTCATGGGGTTGATAACTGCTTTGGGCACTATGGTATTCATGCCCCTTGATGAAAATCATTTCGGTTTTCAAAGAATCAACGACAAGATTAAGGATGGTTAGTTCCGGATGTCAAGGTGTTGAGTTACATCCGGAATAGTCGTTAGGATCTGCACTTCTTTCCTTTGGCCGTACTATAAAGGGGGGCATGAGCGAGTAGCTTGACCTAGGTGAGTCTTTTGTTTAGGTGTGGTGCACACTTATCAAACTTAGCACTAGGTAGCTCAGGTAAAGCTTAAAGTTCAGTTGGAAGCAACTCGGTTCAAGTTGCGTCACGTTTTGAAGTCGTTTGAGCCATTTACCCTTGACCGAACGCGGTCTCTGTCTCGACCGGACGCGTCCGGTCAGTACTAACAGTCACTGCGTTTCAACCTGGTTGACCGAACGCGGTCCCTGCGAGGACCGGATGCGTTGATCAGTTTGACATGTGTCTCAGAGGGTAAAAGATCTAATCGGACATGACTAGGAAGTGATCAGACGCGTCCAGTCACATTCCAGTAAGGTACTTTGCTGACCTAACGCATCCGGTCATCACTGGTCGGACATGAGCGAGCGTTAGGTCAAAGTACAGTAAGGTTCTTGCATGACCGGATGTGTCCGATCACCCCTGATTGGTGCGTCCGGTCACTCAGCAATGTCGTTCTGTTTTTCGACCATTACGTTCGACCGGCGCGTCCGGTTAGTGCGTATTTTGCTGAGTTGGCAAGTAATGGTTGGATTTGACTGTGAGGTGTATAAATACATCCCCCACCTCTTTTAGAGGTCTCTTGCTCATTTGTTCAGCTGAGAAACACCTTTCAAGTGTAAGGAAGTGCAAGAGCTCTAGTGAGGGTAGTGATTTGAGAATCATAGTTTGAGAATCCCTCATTAGTGACTAGGGAGTAGCAAGTGTGCATCCACCTTCTCATTAGGCTTGTTGTGGTCAAGTGAGAGTTCTAGCTTGTTACTCTTGGTGATCGCCATCACCTAGACGGCTTGGTGGTGATTGGGAGTTTGGTGATCATCCGGCGAGCTTGTGGATGACCCAACTCATCTTGTGAGCGATTTTGGGCGATTCACCACGATGGAGTGTCAAAGAATCAGCCTATAGTGAGCACTTGATCCTTGCGCGGATCAAGGGGGAGCTACACCCTTGTGCGGGTGCTCCAACAAGGACTAGTGGAGAGTGGCGACTCTCTGATACCTCGGGAAAACATCGTCGTGTTCCTAACCCTTACTTTCAAGCATTTACTTTCTTGTATTACTTTCTTTGCTTGGTTTACTTTCCTAGAATTGTTATGCTAGACTAGGATTGGAACTTAGGGTGCAAAACTTTTTACCGGTAGAATAACAAGGAACACTAGTAGACACTAGGGGTGAACTTTGGCTTATAGGATTTAATTCTTGCAATTAATTTTTAGAAAAGCCTAATTCACCCTCCCTCTTGGGCATCTTGATCCTTTCAATTGGTATCGGAGCCTAGTTGCTCCTAATTTAGGCTTCACCGCCTAGAGCAAGATGTCTAATGGGGAAGGACCACCTCCCATCTTTGAGGGAGACGATTTTCCATATTGGAAAATTCGCATGGAGGCATACCTCGAAGCCATAGATGTTGGGTGTCTTAGAGCCGCAATTGAAGGGCTTCCCGCTATCAAGGATCCCGCCAACCCAAGTGGTGACGAGGAGAAGTATGACCGGTGGAATGCAAAGGCAAAAAATGCACTCTACCGGGGTCTAGGCAAGGATATCTTCAATCGCGTGTGTAATGCCAAAAACGCTCATGAATTATGGGAAAACCTTTGTGCTCTCCATGAGGGAACTAAGAGTGAGCGTGAGGAACGCTATCATATTGCTTTAAAGAAAATTAATTCTTTTGAGATGCTTCCCAAAGAAAGTGCTAATGACATGTACACTCGTTTGAATGTTCTTGTAGAGGATCTCAATGCTCTCGGGCTCACTCAAATAAGTCAATCGGATGTTATAAGGAGGATCTTGAGTGTTCTTCCCGTTGAGAAGTGTGGTCACATTGTCACCGTGCTTCACCAAAGTGATCTCTCCACCGCAACACCGACACAAGTATTGGGAAAGATTAATGCACATGAGATGTACATGCACATCACTCCGAAAGAGGGCTCATCATCCTCCAAGAAGGACTTGGCCTTCAAAGCGAGTCATGACAAGAAAAAGAAGAAGGGACAAGCCATGATGGTGCAAGAAAGCTCAAGTGAAAGTGATGTTGATGATGCATCACTTGCACTCATGGTGAGAAAGACCACCAAGATGCTTAAGAAGCTTAACAAGAGTGGCATCAAGTTCGATGGCAAGAAGAAGAAGTTCTTCACAAGTAGCAAAAGGAAGCCTATATCTGAGATGGATTGCTACAATTATGGTGAACTTGGCCACTTAGCTCATCAATGCCCTAAGCCTCCAAAAGACAAGTATAAGAACAAGAACAAGGGCAAGAAAAATGATTCAAGTGATGAAGAAGATGAGAAGAAGAAGAACAAGCCATACAAAAAGAAGGATGGCAAGAGGAAAGAGTTTCACAAGAAGAAGAAGAGAGGCAAAGCTTACATTATTGGTGATTGGCTCACCGACATTGAGTCATCATGTGAGTCCTCCGGTGATGAGAGAGACGATGAGCTTAACCATTATCGTCCACATCTTTCTCACCGCCACCTTCACCGCCACCTTGATCACTCTCATTGTTGGACAATAATGTTTTGTACCGCATTTATGATTGGGCCATCATCATCTTCACCGACATCTTCATCACCATCTTCACCGCTACCTTCACCATTATCGTCCACTTCTTACCTATGCCTTATGGCCAAGGGTGAACGAAAGGTACAAAACAATGAGAGTGATGATGATGATAGTGATAGTGATGATGAATATGATGCACCTTCTTATGATGAACTTGTAAAATTGTTGAACAAATACTCTAAAATCATAAGAATAACTAGAAATGAAAATGATGAGCTCCAAAATAAAAATGACTCACTCTCATCTAAGCTTGAAAATGCACAAAAGACCAGTGATGAGCTCAAAGATCAAAACGAGATTATGTCTTCTACTCTCAAGGAGCTCAAAACTTCTAACAAAGAGCTTAGAGATGAACATGATAAACTTGAGAAGAAGCATGATGAGCTTAACACTAGGCACAACTTGCTAAAAGACAAATATACTACATTAAAAATCAAATATGATGGTCTTGTTGTTGCTAATGAGCTTTCTCTTGAGACACATGATGATACTAACCAAGTTGTTAAGATTGATATAGCTACATCATATGATGACTTGATTATTGAGAGCATTGAGCAAGGCTCTAGTGGCAAAGGCAAGAATGTGGTTGAGTCCGTCAACTATGATGATTATGCCAAGCTCAAGAGTGAAAATGAGATGCTTAGAAATGAGAACAAAAAGCTAAAAGAGTTGGTGGCTCTTGAAAAGCAAACATCAAATGAGTCACTTATTGAAGAGAACAAAAAGCTCAAGCAAGAGAAAGAGCATCTCAAGACCGGTCTAAGCAAGTTTATAAGAGGCCAATATTTGCAAAGTGAGCTACTCATGAATACCATCATGAAGATGGATAGAAGTGGCATTGGTTACTTGGCAAATCAAGAGAAGAAGGCTAAAGCTCAACAATAACAAAGCAAGTCAAAGCCCAAGCCAAAGAGATGTGTTGAGTGTGGACTAGAGGGTCATTTTGCTCATGAGTGCAAAACTCTACCACCATAACCTTTGCCCAAGCATGCTAGACCATTTGCTTTCAATGCTCATTACATGCTTAGAAAAAATTCAAGTGGAAAAATGAAAGTCATGTTCTTAGGTCACCCAAACAAGAATAGGCCTAAGAAAATATGGGTTGCCAAGTCACTAGTTGAGAAAGTCAAGGGTCCCTCTCAAGTTTGGGTCCCTAAATAAAAAGCTTGATCTCTTGTGTGTAGGTGAACTATAAGACCGGTGGATCTCATTGGGTTATTGATAGTGGTTGCACTCAACATATGACCGATGACCCTCGTATGTTCACCTCACTTGAAGAGAATGGGGTATGTCAAGAGAAGATCACATTTGGGGACAATTCAAAGAGCAAAGTCAAGGGTATAGGCAAGATTGCAATATCAAATGACCACTCTCTTTCAAATGTGCTCTATGTTGCTTCATTGAGTTTCAACTTACTATCCGTTGGGCAACTTTGTGACTTGGCTACCAATGCTTATTCACTCCTAATGAAGTGGTAGTCTCAAAGATAGATGACAAGCAAATGATCTTCAAAGGCTTTAGATACAACAATCTCTATCTTGTTGATTTCACCTCCGAAGATGCAAACATGATGACATGTTTATTCACCAAAACTACACTTGGATGGCTTTGGCATAGGAGGCTTGCTCATATTGGAATGAACACTCTCAATAAGCTATTGAAGAAAGAATTAGTAAGAGGCTTGAAGGATGTCAAATTTGAGAAGGATAAACCTTGTAGTGCATGTCAAGCCGGCAAACAAGTTGTAAATACTCATCCAACCAAAGCTTACATGTCAACATCAAGAGTGTTAGAACTTCTACACATGGATTTGTTTGGTCCTACAACTTACAAGAGCTTGGGTGGAAATCTCTATTGTCTAGTGATTGTGGATGACTACTCAAGATACACTTGGACTTTCTTTCTTCATGACAAATCCGAAGTGGCCAATTGCTTCAAGAAGTTTGCAAAGAGAGCTTAAAATGAATTTGAAGTCAAGATAAAGAAGATTAAAAGTGACAATAGCAAAGAGTTTGACAACACAAACATTGAAGCTTATTATGATGAGATTGGAATCAAGCATGAAGTTTCATCAACCTACACTCCTCAATAAAATGGTGTAGTTAAGAGAAAGAACCAGACATTGATCACCCTTGCAAGAACAATGCTAGATAAGTACAATACATCGGAAAAATCGTGGGCCGAGGCAATCAACACCGCATGCTATGCTTTAAATCGCCTCTTCCTACAAAAGTTTCTTGGCAAGACCTCCTATGAGTTGCTAAATGGGAAGAAGCCGGACGTCTCATTCTTCCAGGTGTTTGGTTGCAAGTGCTACATCTACAAAAGTGTCAACACCTAGGGAAGTTTCAAAGACATTGTGATATTGGCTTTCTTGTTGGTTACTCATCAAAGTCCAAAGCATATAGAGTATTTAACCATGCCACCGGTTTGGTTGAAGAAACATATGATGTGAAATTTGATGAATCTAACGGCTCCCAAGGAGCTATTGAGAATTGTGATGATGTAGGTGATGAACCATTGAAGGAGGCAATGAAGAACATGTCGGTGGGAGACATCAAGCCTAAAGATGATGAAGACAATGTATAAATTGTCAATCAACCATCTTCATCACATGTGCCTCAAGATGATGATAAGAATGAGAGAGTTGGAAATGAAGACACTCATGTCTCTCATGAACAAGCCGAGGCACAAGCTCAAGATGTTGATGCTCCCCAATCCTCTCCTCAAGTGATTGAAGGAAGAAACTCACCTCTACTTCAAGCACATCCACAAGATCTCATCATAGGAAGTCCTACAAAGGGTATAATGACTCGATCTCAAAAGCTTGCTTTTTTTGTTGAACATCACTCTTTTGTCTCTTGTCTTGAACCTAAGAATGTAGAAGAAGCTCTTCAAGATCCGGATTAGGTGAATGCTATGCACAAAGAATTGAACAACTTCACCCGCAATCAAGTTTGGACACTTAAAGAGCATCCAAAAGGTGCAAGAGTCATTGGAACTAAGTGGGTGTTCCGCAACAAACAAGATGACCAAGGCGTAGTAGTGAGGAACAAGGCAAGACTAGTTGCAAAGGGGTTCTCTCAAGTTGAAGGTCTTGATTTTGGAGAGACCTTTGCACCCATTGCAAGACTTGAAGCCATTCGTATCCTTCTTGCATATGCATCGTATCATGAAATGAAACTATATCAAATGGATGTGAAAAGTGCATTTTTAAATGGATTCATAAATGAACTAGTCTATGTTGAACAACCTCCCGGGTTTGAAGACCCTAGATATCCTAATCATGTTTATAGGTTATCCAAGGCGTTGTATGGGCTCAAGCAAGCCCCTAGAGCGTGGTATGAGCGCCTCCGGGACTTCCTCATTGAGAAGGGCTTCACTATTGGGAAGGTTGACACCACACTATTCACCAAGAAGCTTAATGGGGAGATCTTCATTTGTCAAGTCTATGTTTATGATATCATCTTCGGATCAACAAATGAAGATTATTGCAAGGAATTTGGTGAATTGATGCCAAAGGAGTTCGAGATGTCTATGATTGGTGAGCTAACATTCTTTCTTGGTTTTCAAGTCAAGCAAATGAGAGAAGGGATTTTCAACTCTCAAGAAAATTATACCAAGGATCTTCTCAAGAGATTCAAGATGGAAGAGTGTAATCCAATCAAGTCTCTAATGCCATCTAATGGACATCTCGACCTAGATGAGGGAGGTAAACCGGTTGATCAAACTCTCTACCGTTCCATGATTGGTAGCTTGTTATACCTTACCGCATCTAGGCCCGATATCATGTTTAGTGTGTGCATGTGTGCTCACTTTCAAGCGTGCCCTAAAGAACCTCACCTAAGTGCCGTAAAAAGAATCTTAAGATACCTTAAGCACACCCCAAGCATTGGTCTTTGGTACCCCAAAGGAGCTAGATTCCAACTAGTTGGCTATTCCGATTCGGATTATGCCGGTTGCAAAATTGATAGAAAAAGTACATCCAGAGGGTGCCATTTGCTTGGGAGGTCTTTAGTATCTTAGTCATCTAAAAAGCGAAATAGTGTGGCCTTGTCCACCGTCGAGGCAGAATACATTGCCGCGGGGGCTTGTTGTGCATAAATCTTATACATGAAACAAACCCTCCTAGACTATGGAGTTGTTCTTGATAAGGTGCCACTTTTATGTGGTAATGAAAGTGCCGTTAAAATTGCTAATAATCCAGTACAACACTCACGCACCAAGCACATTGATATCCGCCATCACTTTCTAAGAGATCATGTTGCTAAAAATGATATATCACTAGAAGGTGTAAGAAGTGAAAATCAATTAGCGGATATCTTCACTAAACCTTTGGATGAGGCTACCTTTTGTAGGTTGAGAAGTGAACTAAATGTGCTTGATTCTAGTAACTTTAAAAAATGAGCTTGTGTTGTCCCTTGCATTGCATTGTATTATATGTCATGTTTAAATTTCCGCAATGCATCTAGGACTTGTCTAACATGGTTATGATAACCCTCCATTGGAGGAGTGAAGAAGCCTAACCATGGATCAAAATTGACAAGCAACCTAGTCTTTCCTTCTCGTTTTGCATTGCATATGCATGGTTGTTGCTTTATCGTTTCTTTTTGGTTTGGATTTGAGCAACCTTTGTGTTCGTCCATGAATAGAAAGAGCATTCGACGCTCCCAAGGGTTCATAAACTCTATTGCATGGCCATACGTTGCTCCTCGGGTGTTTGTCGCATATTTTCTTAAAAATAACACTAGCCTAAGGCAAAATATTTTTAAAACTTGAGGGTTTGAGAGAGGTCGCTCATATCAGGTTCCAATTGGTGTTTATTTGAGTCTCTTTGAATTGGAACTTGATTGGGAGAAGTCGCATCGAAGATCGGATTGAAGAAAGGCGTTTTACAGCGACCGGACGCTGGACCGGACGTTGGCCCAGACGCGATGCTGCTTCATCACTGCGTCCGGTCCCGGCGACCACCAGCGCGTCCGGTCATCCCGAAGACAATCTCAAGGATCTGTGACCAGACGCTGGACCGGACGTGTCTTTGTGACCACTGCGTCCGGTCACGGACACCACCACCGCGTCCGGTCATGCGTGTTGGGTTCCCGGGTGAACTCTGACCGGACTCTGTCAGCGTCCGATCAGCTCTAACCGGATGCGTCTGGTCTCGCCAGGAGCTTACTGGACTCTGACCGGACGCTACTCCACCACGTCCGGTCAGTCGACCAGCGCGTCCGGTCATCGCGTGAAAAGCGGATCTGAGCCTTTTTAACCGTACATCTTGTTCTTCCTTTTTCCTTTTTCATCCGCCGCCACCGTGACCCTTGCCCTAACCCTAAGCCACGCCACCGTCCGTGCCCTAGCCTTCCTCGCCATCTCACACCGCGCCTCCTCCCACGCCGCCGTGCCTCCTCCCTCCTCCCGCGCCGCCGTAGACCGCCACAGCCGCTGCTCCTCCTCAGCCACAGCCACGCCGCCACAGCCGCTGCTCCTCCTCAGCCACGCCGCTGCAGCCACTGCTCCTCCTCAGCCGAGCCTCGTCACCCGGACCACCTCCGTCTGTCGCGAAGTTTTGTGACAACAGTTCTCCACGAGGTTTCTTCGCGTCGCCTTGACCTAATCTTGGATTGTGTAACACCCCGGGTGTTATAGTGTTAATTAATCTGCCATGTCATCATAATGCATTGCAAAGCATCCCTGTTAGGTTAAACTTGTTATGCATCAACTAAAACGAGTTTACTTATCTAGGTTGAATGTGTTTCTCAGTGGTGTGCTCCGAACCCGAAAACCCTAATTTCGAATGCCACCGCAAATACTTAGTCCATGCCCTGCGTAATTTGAGGTGTGCGACTGTGTTGCACACTAGTGTCAAGTGTAGGGTATGAGCTCAAGTACAACATCTAAAATGAAGCTCCAAATTTGAATTTGAATTGGAGTCCCAAAACTTGTCACGAGTTTTCTGATTCAAATTTAAATTCAAATCTAGGAAGAAATGTAAAAGAATTTCAAAAGCTAATTGGTCAACCAAGAGTGGCATTTGGTCAACCATGTCATGTTGGTCCAAATTATGCCCTTGGGTGAGGTTTTGATCACTAAGTAATCACCAATCAAAGTAGCAACAAATTTCAATTTAAAATTCCTCCGAAAACCCTAAATTTCAAAACCCTGTTTTACCCCTTTTGAAATAATTCAAAATCTAAGCAAAATTTGGGAAAAAGTTCAAAACCAAGTTTGTAGAACTTTTCAAGGGCTACAACTTTGGTGTTTTGAGTTTTCAAAGTTTTAGTGAAAAAGGTGGAGCAATTTTGAAAATAAACAAATTTCAAATTTAATTCATTTTTGTCCCCAAACTATGATTTCAAAATGGAGGCAGAATTTGAAAAAGTTTTGAACAGCAAAGTTGTAGGTCTGGTCAAGATATACAACTTTGATGTTTGGAGATTTTGAAGTTTCAATGTAAAATCAAAAGTAATTTCTAAATTACCAAATCTGAAAAATGTGTCCCCTTTTGAGTTTAAATTCAAATTTCAAAATCCAGTTATAATTTGAAAAAGTGTTCAATACAAAACTTGTAGAGCTTGAAATTCTGAAGATTTCATAGATTGGAAGTTTTTCAAGTTGTTACTTGAATTTGAGAGTAATTTGAGAAAACAGTTTGAAAATTCAAAGTTTGGGGGGGGGGAGCTACAGTGACCGGCCAATCACCGCCGACCACCGCGCGGTATGGGCGCCGGCGAGCCGCTGCCGCCGCGCTGGCCGCTTCTAGGGTCTTCCAGCTTGCCACCGCGACCACAGTGATCGCCTCGCGCTCTCCAGCTGCTTCTTTGGCTCCACAACTCTATATAAAGACCGTCACCGCCACTGTCGCCGTCGGTTTCACCATCGCCGCCGCCACCGTCTTCCTTTCGCCGGCTAAATTCGCCCTCCCTACTTCACCGCAGTCATCTCCATCTCGCCAATCGCTCCGCCATCGCCTGGCGAATCTATTGCGCCTCCTTGTATAGACGCTACTGCTTAGGATCGCCGGGGAGCCGTCGTCTTCTACCTCGGGTCACCGCCGTTCCCGTCGAGTCCCGCCACCGTGGCCAGCCGCCTCCAGAGCCTATCAGCTTCAACCGATCACTCCTTCGTGATCGTGGTATGCCCCTGATGCTCCCTGACCACTCGCCTTGATCGTTTCACCGTTGTGTTGTCGAGTCGCCGGTCACCGTGGTTGTCGGACCGCCACCGTCGTCGGTAAGGTAGCACCAGAGCTCGAGACGAGCTGCAAGTTAGCAAAACGGGTTCGCTAGGTCGCGTAGAGGCTGTCGGATCGCTCGGTTGGTCGACCGAGGCTTCGGTCATCGGCCGGTCACCGCGGGCGAGCGCGCGGGCACGCGGGAGCGAGCGGGCGAGCGGGAGGAGGAAGATGACAGGTGGGGACGCGGTGTCAGCGAGAGAGAGAGAGCCAGCGCGCGGGGCAGGCCGCTGCTGGGCCGCGCGGCTGGGCCGGTCGCGAGCGCGAGCGCGGGCGCGCGCGAGCGGGCCGCTCGGCTGGGCCGGACCGGAGGGAAGAGGAGATCGGCCCGGTTCGGATTTTCGTTTTTGTTTTCTTTTTCAAATAAATGAATAGTGTTGCTATTTGTTTATTTCATTAGAAATTGTGTAGAGTTCCAAAATTTATGAAAATTTTTGTGTAAGCTTCTCAATGTATAAACTATCTAGGAAAAATGTTAAATCACGAATTTGAATACTTTGTGCAGTAGAATTAATTAGTTTCATTAAAGATTAAATGCAACTTTCTGGAATTTTAATAATTAATTTATTAATCCAAAAATTATGAAATTTATTATAACACTGTTGTAATTCATTCTTAACCCATAGAAAAAGTTTGAGCTTGATTAGGTAAAATTTGATCAACTCCTAATTATGCCCTAATTAGTTAAATAGAAAATAAATGTTAATTTGAGAACTTTAAGTGTTGTGTGCCTTTTGATTGAGTGATGTCCTTAGATCACTACCCTTTTGTGATCTTTGGCACCTTAATTTCATGATTGAGCTCGTTAGTAACTTGTTAGGTTAAAAGCTGGTATCGCTGGAATCGCCGCTTCTAGTTAGTAGGTTTTCTGTTTGCGACTGTACCGTAGAAGTAAGTTGTACTCCAGTCGTAACTCGTAGCATGTTATCATCAAGCATCATGTTTATCATCGAACATCATGTTAAAGCATGTTATGTATTCGTGTAGTCTCCGCTTTCGAAGAAGCCGAAGTCATCGATCAAGCTTCCGGAGAAGAGCGATCGTCGGTGGGTTTCGGACCTGACGGTGGAGTCCTCGAGTCTGAGTCAGTCGTCGTGTGCGAACAAGGCAAGCCCCGGTGCATTTAAACCCTACCTTGAATTTTACAAATGTTTTATTATTTATAATATGGCTTATTGCATTAAGTAATTAGGAGTTGAGTGATAACCTAATTGCTGCATTATCATCCTTGATTATTGTGATATCAACCTTGATACCTGTTTTTACTGAAAATGCGTAGTATGCTTCGCTATGCTTAGAAGTTAAGCTTTTAAATGAAATGTTTATATAGCCATGACGGCATATCGAATGAATATTGAAATATGAGAATGAACTTGAAAGATCGGGCGGGTGGTTTGGCCACTGCTAACATGCATTGGGAAAGGAGTCTCAATGTATTGTTTCCGCCTTGTCAGTTAAGGCCCGTTCGTTGTAAGCCTGTTGTGTTCGAGACTTTGCAACTAACCTCATGCCTTGGGTAAGCCCAAAATGTTGGTGATTCCATTACGAGAACGTCTAACCTCGCACTGGGAGTGGAGAGATGGCGAGAGTAGCGTGTACCCTCGGGGCTAGAATTTGGTCGGGTTCGAGGAGTACTGTACTCTCGGGTGGCGATGGACACGTTCTGGTTTTGGGAGATCTAAATGAGGGTTGATATATGCAAGATTCGGTTCTACATATGTCGTGATGTTAGAGATCCCCAGCTGGGTATAATCGGTTCGAATCGTCGTTGCTCCTCGGTTATGGAGACTCGATCGCCTGACTTGCATCGTAGTTAAGAACTGGAATTGAAAGAAAGAATGAGAAAGGTTTTGATGATAATTACTTTGATCTAGATTAGGATCACCTAGAATTGGTTAATGAACCATCAATGGTAAAAGTAAAATATTGAAGATAAGGACTTACCTTAGTAAGCTTTTCTGCAAAAGAAAATTTGATTCTTGATTACCCGTACCTTGATTCCCTAAAGCTAGCATGCCCTTGGAGTCTTTGTCTTAGTCGGGTAAGTCTTGTTGAGTACTCTCGTACTCAGGGTTTGTTAACCCCTTGTTGCAGGTGCGGTTCATGAACAAGTCTGCTTCGAGCCTTGTTGCATGACCGTCGTGGTTGAAGACAGTGACGACGAGTAGATTGTGTGGCCTTTGGGCAAGGCATCTCGCTTGTGTGATGTAATAAAGTTACTACCGATACTTCTCTACTAATGGTTTGTAATAATGTTACATAAGGTTTGAAGTTTGAAAAACTGGTTTGTAATCTATGTTATTGTAAGACTTCCGCTACTTTACTCTGTTGAATATTTTGAATAAACTGTTGTAATATTGCAATACTCCTGTGATTGGATCCTGTTCGGAGGAAAGCAGGCCTTTTAAGTTATGGTGAACATAAGTACGACTGTCAGAGGTCATTATGACAATGAAGTGTACTTGTGGGCCATCGTAATTAGGAGGTTCTGTGACAGCTGGTACCAGAGCATAATCACTCGGGTTATTGTAGTATTACCTTGTAAAACTTCAAAATGATTTGGGTCAACAAACTTAATATTGATATTTTGGTCCAAATTGCTTTTGCTTATCTTAATCAATTCTATAGTTTCCTTAGCTCATATTTGAAAGCTTCGTAGGGAAGTATCATGTATAGTGCCCTATGTTATAAAGATTGCTTGTGTTACTTAAATCTTTCTGTTAGATCGTAAGTACGATGCATGCATCATGTTTAATTAACCTGCTTAAGTTACCTTCCCTTTTAAAGTGGTTTGGGTTAAGTAAGGTTCAATCCTATTCATGCTAACCTTCAGATCCCTCCTATCTGTTCTTATCGTCCTAATTCTGTCTTGTTTTAGGATGGCACGTGTGAAGATGACTCCTCGCAAGAAAACAGGTCCGCAAGGAGTGCCGCGTCATCAGTTGGCCGCCAGAGTTGATGGAGCAAGCAGTAGCCGTAATCCGAACCCGGATTCGGAATCAGAGGTTGCAAGGCTTACATCAGAAGTGGAGCGACTGAAGCGCAACATACGTTTTTGGAAACAGTTCCAGAAGGAGTCTTTGGAAAAGGAGACAGAAGCCAGGGCTCGTGTTCGTGAGTTGGAGCTTTACGTGACACACCTGGAGCAGTACAACACAGTTCTGCATGAGGAAGTGCATAGGCTAAATGATCTGATGAATCCCAATCATCAGCCCCAGGCAGTGGAAGATGATGTTGGTGCCGTGGTTGTTCCTGATGGAGAGGACAATGAAGAAGATCCAGAAGAAGATGAACCCGTGATGGAAAGTGGGGATGATGCAAGTCATGTCACTGGTGCAAGTGCTCCAGAGAATGAGGAGGAAGTGATCGTGATCAGCGATGATGATGAGGAGTGAAGGGTCGACATGGATGGTTGTGTAATATAGTAGTCTTTCCTGCTTTCTAAGAACCTTAGTGGGTGGTTTCTTGCTTGTGAGCAAGTTTGTAATGAAATAATGTAAGATAAGTTTGTGTTTGTATACAAGTTCTGTCCTAACTGCTTTTTAATTCAATAAAGCAATGTAAATAAACATGGTTTGTGTACAACAGATGGACGGTACTGGAACTTCCCAGGAAGGGGACCATAATCCGAATCCCCCACCGTTTCCACCTACCTTGGCAGAAGCTATTGCCGCACTGGTTAATGCTACTACCCTGTTGGCTCAGAATCAGAATCAGAATGGGAATCAGGGTCGTCGAGGCCGTAACAATGGAGGGGAAACCACTTATGTGGATTTCACCGATACCCGTCCACCAGTGTTCTCAAAGGCAGATGAGCCGCTAGAGGCGGATGACTGGCTCCGTACCATGGAGCAGAAGTTTGAACTTTTACAGTGCACAGAGCACCAGAAGCCTGTGTTTGCAGCACAACAACTCAGAGGTGCCGCAGGGGCGTGGTGGGCGAATCTAGTCGCCGCACAGCCTGCTGGCCACCGTGTCACTTGGCAGGAGTTTCGTGAAGCCTTTAGAGCACATTATATCCCAGATGGTGTCATGGCCATGAAGCTAGAGGAGTTTCTCTCACTGAAGCAAGGAAACCAGACAGTTCTACAATATGTGGGCAAATTCAATCATCTGTCCTAGTATGCAGCTGAATATGTGAATACCGATGCAAAGAAGAAGAGTTGTTTCATGAGAGGTTTGAGTACCAGAATCCAGGAAGCATTAGTCACCTGCTATAATGCTACTTACCATGAGATAGTCAATGTGGCTATTGCGTCAGAAGAGAAGTCCCGACTGCACAAGGAGTCGAAGAAAAAGAAGCCAGTGTTTTCAAGTCCGTCTGGCGGCATTAAGAAACGCCAGAAGTTTGTTTATCACCCTCAGAACCATTTCCGCCCAACTTATCGTCCACCGCAGTACCAAGCTCAGCCGCAGACGTTTTTCCGTCCTGCCGCAATTCCGCAATATCCACAGCAGCCGAATGCCCCTGGTATTCGAAACCAGACTCCAGTAACCCATAACTTTCCCTGCTACAACTGTGGAAAGCCAGGCCACTTTTCCAAGGATTGCCCGTATCCAAGGCAGTACAATCCTAATTATCCCAGAGCTCCCGTACCACAACAGCAACAACCTCAGAGTAAGAACAATAATCTGAATGTTCAGAAGGGTAAGGGTGAGAAGAAGAAGACCGGACGTGTATTCTACACTCAAGCAAGTGCAATCCCAGAGGGAGAACCTGTTATGATGGGTATGTTCCCTGTTGCTAATCATCCAGCAGTACTGTTATTTGATTCAGGTGCATCGCATACATTCATAAATCGCACCTTTGTTGTTAAGTATGACATTCCAATTATGGGAACACAAGAGGATTTCTTTATCCAGTCGCCCGGGGGACGACTGTGTACTAAGGAGATGGTACGTGACGTACCTATAGAGTTAGGTGGGCATATATTCCCTACCTCAATGATAATATTACAGAAACAGGATATAGATGTAATCCTGGGTATGAATTGGATGTACCAAAGAGGAGCCCTTATAGATGCACTGCACAGAACTATAAGGTTGAACCTGCCAGATAATAAATCTCATCTTCTTATCCAACTTCCTATCCCGAAGAGAACAGTTGAAAGTATATGTGCAACTTCAGTACATGAGATTTGTGATATACCGGTAGTCTGTGAATTTCCGGATGTGTTTCCAGATGATCTACCAGGTCTGCCACCGGACAGAGATGTAGAGTTTGTGATTGAGTTAAAACCAGGTACTGCCCCAATATCCCGGAGAGCTTACAGAATGCCACCCAATGAATTGGCAGAACTTAAGGATCAATTGCAAGAGTTACGTGACAAAGGTTTTATCAGACCCAGTTCCTCACCATGGGGATGTCCAGCTCTTTTTGTCAAGAAGAAGGATCAGACTTTAAGGATGTGTGTTGACTATCGACCGCTGAATGAAGTAACCATTAAGAATAAATATCCGTTGCCTCGCATTGATCTACTCTTTGATCAGCTTGCGGGGGCAAAGGTATTTTCCAAGATTGATCTTCGATCAGGGTACCATCAAATCAAGATTCGACCTGAAGATATTCCAAAGACTGCATTCACCACCAGATATGGACTGTATGAGTACCTAGTTATGTCTTTTGGTCTCACTAATGCACCGGCACATTTCATGTATCTGATGAATTCAGTTTTCATGCCGGAACTTGACAAGTTTGTGGTTGTTTTTATTGATGATATTCTGGTATACTCCAAAAGTGAAGAAGAGCATGTTGAGCATCTCAGAGTTGTTCTGACTCGTCTGAGAGATCACCAACTGTATGCTAAGTTCAGTAAATGTGAGTTTTGGTTAAGAGAAGTGCAATTCTTAGGACATGTGTTGTCAGCCGAAGGAGTAGCAGTAGATCCTGGCAAAGTGGAAGATATTCTGAATTGGAAACCACCAATCTCAGTTCATGAAGTCCGAAGTTTTCTGGGAATGGCGGGTTATTACCGTCGATTCATACCTGACTTTTCAAAGGTAGCCAAGCCAATCACAAAGTTGTTGAAGAATCAAACTAAGTTCATATGGTCTCCAGAATGTGAAAAAGCTTTTAGAATTTTAAAAAAATCATTGACAACTGCTCCAGTTTTGGCACAACCAGATATAGAAAAGCCATTTGATGTTTACTGTGATGCCTCAGGTATTGGCCTTGGTTGCGTATTGATGCAAGAAGGCAGAGTCATTGCTTATGCCTCGAGACAGTTGAAGCGCCATGAAGAACATTATCCGACACATGATCTTGAACTAGCAGCTGTGGTTCATGCATTAAAAATCTGGCGTCATTACTTGTTAGGTAATACTTGCCACATGTATACAGATCACAAGAGCTTAAAGTATATCTTTACTCAGTCAGAATTGAATATGAGGCAAAGAAGGTGGCTTGAGTTAATAAAGGACTATGATTTAGAAGTACACTATCACCCTGGAAAAGCGAATGTAGTTGCTGATGCACTCAGTAGAAAGAATCGTTGCCATTGTACGACTGTGCAGCCAATGGATTACAGTTTGTGTTATGAGTTGGAAAGGTTGAATATTGAAATAGTTCCACAAGGTCAGTTGACTAATGTCACAGTGGAATCAACAATCAAAGATCAGATTGTGTCTGCTCAGAGAAAGAATTCCGGAATAACTCACATCAAAGAAAAAGTTAGAACTGGTCAACCGACAGATTTCAGTATTGATGATGCAGATGTATTGTGGTTTAAGAACCGGCTAGTGGTCCCAAAGGTTCCAGAGTTACGTCGACTCATTCTTGATGAAGCACATAGGACAAGGTTTTCTATTCATCCAGGGAGTAATAAGATGTATCAAGATTTGAAACAACAATTCTGGTGGACCAAAATGAAAATTGAGATCGCCAAATATGTTGCCAGATGTGACACTTGTTGTAAAGTGAAGGCAGTACACCTGAAGTCGGCAGGAATGTTACAACCCTTGCCCATTCCATCCTGGAAATGGGAAGATATCAGTATGGATTTCATTACTGGGTTACCTAAGACCTCAAGAGGCTTTGATTCAATTTGGGTCATTGTGGACCGACTGACAAAGTCATCTCATTTTATTCCAGTTAAGGTGGACTATTCTGCTATAACTTATGCAAGAATTTATATTGCACGAATCCTGAGCCTTCATGGGGTACCAAAGACCATTGTATCAGATAGAGGTACGCAGTTTGTTAACAAATTTTGGAGACACCTACATGAGTCCCTAGGTACAGAACTTTTGCACAGTACCGCTTATCATCCACAGACAAGTGGTCAGACTGAAAGGGTCAATCAAATTCTAGAAGATATGTTAAGGTCGTGTGCACTTAATTATTCAGACACTTGGGATGAGTGGTTACCGTTAGCGGAATTCTCTTACAATAATAGTTATCAAGAGAGTATCAAAATGGCACCGTTTGAGGCATTGTATGGCCGCAGGTGCAGAACTCCATTGAATTGGTCAGAACCGGGAGAAAGATGGTTTTTCGGTGTTGATCTTGTGAAACAAACAGAAGAAAAAGTTCGATAGATCCAGAATAATTTAAAAGTTGCTCAGTCCAGACAAAAGAGTTATGCTGATAAAAGGCGTAGACCTTTGGTATTCCAAGTAGGGGATTATGTTTATCTAAAAGTAT
Source organism: Saccharum hybrid cultivar R570 (assembly GCA_038087645.1). Classification (NCBI taxonomy): domain Eukaryota; kingdom Viridiplantae; phylum Streptophyta; class Magnoliopsida; order Poales; family Poaceae; genus Saccharum; species Saccharum hybrid cultivar. The sequence goes on from JAQSUU010000449.1 coordinate 4,343,043, forward strand.
CACCCATGAAAGGAGTTAGCAGATTTGGAGTCAGAGGCAAACTCGCACCACGTTATATTGGTCCTTTTCAAATCATTCAACAATGTGGAAAGGTGGCATATAAGTTAAAGTTGCCTGAACAACTGTCAGCAGTGCACAATGTATTTCATGTATCACAAATGAAGAAGTGTCTACAAGTACATGATCAAGTGGTTGATGTTGAGGGAGTTGAACTTGAACCGGATTTGACATATTCTGAATATCCTGTCCGAGTTTTGGATCAAAAAGATCGTGTTACCCGCAGTAGAACAACAAAATGGTACAGAATACAGTGGAATCAACATTCAGAAGAGGAAGCCACCTGGGAATCGGAGGATTACCTGTTGGAGAATTTCCCGGAGTTCTTTGCTTCTATCTAGGTTGCAATTTCCTCTTTAAACTGTAACCTATCCTTTTAAAATCGTTGTAATGCAGAAAACCCCTACCTGTTTTGTAGACAAGTCTTGGACGTGTTTGCTTGACACGTTTCCTTTTCTATTACTTAACTCAAGGCTTTAAATCTCGGGACGAGATTTCTTTAAGGGGGAAGGGCTGTAACACCCCGGGTGTTATAGTGTTAATTAATCTGCCATGTCATCATAATGCATTGCAAAGCATCTCTGTTAGGTTAAACTTGTTATGCATCAACTAAAACGAGTTTACTTATCTAGGTTGAATGTGTTTCTCAGTGGTGTGCTCCGAACCCGAAAACCCTAATTTCGAATGCCACCGCAAATACTTAGTCCATGCCCTGCGTAATTTGAGGTGTGCGACTGTGTTGCACACTAGTGTCAAGTGTAGGGTATGAGCTCAAGTACAACATCTAAAATGAAGCTCCAAATTTGAATTTGAATTGGAGTCCCAAAACTCGTCACGAGTTTTCTGATTCAAATTTAAATTCAAATCTAGGAAGAAATGTAAAAGAATTTCAAAAGCTAATTGGTCAACCAAGAGTGGCATTTGGTCAACCATGTCATGTTGGTCCAAATTATGCCCTTGGGTGAGGTTTTGATCACTAAGTAATCACCAATCAAAGTAGCAACAAATTTCAATTTAAAATTCCTCCGAAAACCCTAAATTTCAAAACCCTGTTTTACCCCTTTTGAAATAATTCAAAATCTAAGCAAAATTTGGGAAAAAGTTCAAAACCAAGTTCGTAGAACTTTTCAAGGGCTACAACTTTGGTGTTTTGAGTTTTCAAAGTTTTAGTGAAAAAGGTGGAGCAATTTTGAAAATAAACAAATTTCAAATTTAATTCATTTTTGTCCCCAAACTATGATTTCAAAATGGAGGCAGAATTTGAAAAAGTTTTGAACAGCAAAGTTGTAGGTCTGGTCAAGATATACAACTTTGATGTTTGGAGATTTTGAAGTTTCAATGTAAAATCAAAAGTAATTTCTAAATTACCAAATCTGAAAAATGTGTCCCCTTTTGAGTTTAAATTCAAATTTCAAAATCCAGTTATAATTTGAAAAAGTGTTCAATACAAAACTTGTAGAGCTTGAAATTCTGAAGATTTCATAGATTGGAAGTTTTTCAAGTTGTTACATGAATTTGAGAGTAATTTGAGAAAACAGTTTGAAAATTCAAAGTTTGGGGGGGGGAGCTACAGTGACCGGCCAATCACCGCCGACCACCGCGCGGTATGGGCGCCGGCGAGCCGCTGCCGCCGCGCTGGCCGCTTCTAGGGTCTTCCAGCTTGCCACCGCGACCACAGTGATCGCCTCGCGCTCTCCAGCTGCTTCTTTGGCTCCACAACTCTATATAAAGACCGTCACCGCCACTGTCGCCGTCGGTTTCACCATCGCCGCCGCCACCGTCTTCCTTTCGCCGGCTAAATTCGCCCTCCCTACTTCACCGCAGTCATCTCCATCTCGCCAATCGCTCCGCCATCGCCTGGCGAATCTATTGCGCCTCCTTGTATAGACGCTACTGCTCAGGATCGCCGGGGAGCCGTCGTCTTCTACCTCGGGTCACCGCCGTTCCCGTCGAGTCCCGCCACCGTGGCCAGCCGCCTCCAGAGCCTATCAGCTTCAACCGATCACTCCTTCGTGATCGTGGTATGCCCCTGATGCTCCCTGACCACTCGCCTTGATCGTTTCACCGTTGTGTTGTCGAGTCGCCGGTCACCGTGGTTGTCGGACCGCCACCGTCGTCGGTAAGGTAGCACCAGAGCTCGAGACGAGCTGCAAGTTAGCAAAACGGGTTCGCTAGGTCGCGTAGAGGCTGTCAGATCGCTCGGTTGGTCGACCGAGGCTTCGGTCATCGGCCGGTCACCGCGGGCGAGCGCGCGGGCACGCGGGAGCGAGCGGGCGAGCGGGAGGAGGAAGATGACAGGTGGGGACGCGGTGTCAGCGAGAGAGAGAGAGCCAGCGCGCGGGGCAGGCCGCTGCTGGGCCGCGCGGCTGGGCCGGTCGCGAGCGCGAGCGCGGGCGCGCGCGAGCGGGCCGCTCGGCTGGGCCGGACCGGAGGGAAGAGGAGATCGGCCCGGTTCGGATTTTCGTTTTTGTTTTCTTTTTCAAATAAATGAATAGTGTTGCTATTTGTTTATTTCATTAGAAATTGTGTAGAGTTCCAAAATTTATGAAAATTTTTGTGTAAGCTTCTCAATGTATAAACTATCTAGGAAAAATGTTAAATCACGAATTTGAATACTTTGTGCAGTAGAATTAATTAGTTTCATTAAAGATTAAATGCAACTTTCTGGAATTTTAATAATTAATTTATTAATCCAAAAATTATGAAATTTATTATAACACTGTTGTAATTCATTCTTAACCCATAGAAAAAGTTTGAGCTTGATTAGGTAAAATTTGATCAACTCCTAATTATGCCCTAATTAGTTAAATAGAAAATAAATGTTAATTTGAGAACTTTAAGTGTTGTGTGCCTTTTGATTGAGTGATGTCCTTAGATCACTACCCTTTTGTGATCTTTGACACCTTAATTTCATGATTGAGCTCGTTAGTAACTTGTTAGGTTAAAAGCTGGTATCGCTGGAATCGCCGCTTCTAGTTAGTAGGTTTTCTGTTTGCGACTGTACCGTAGAAGTAAGTTGTACTCCAGTCGTAACTCGTAGCATGTTATCATCAAGCATCATGTTTATCATCGAACATCATGTTAAAGCATGTTATGTATTCGTGTAGTCTCCGCTTTCGAAGAAGCCGAAGTCGTCGATCAAGCTTCCGGAGAAGAGCGATCGTCGGTGGGTTTCGGACCTGACGGTGGAGTCCTCGAGTTTGAGTCAGTCGTCGTGTGCGAACAAGGCAAGCCCCGGTGCATTTAAACCCTACCTTGAATTTTACAAATGTTTTATTATTTATAATATGGCTTATTGCATTAAGTAATTAGGAGTTGAGTGATAACCTAATTGCTGCATTATCATCCTTGATTATTGTGATATCAACCTTGATACCTGTTTTTACTGAAAATGCGTAGTATGCTTCGCTATGCTTAGAAGTTAAGCTTTTAAATGAAATGTTTATATAGCCATGACGGCATATCGAATGAATATTGAAATATGAGAATGAACTTGAAAGATCGGGCGGGTGGTTTGGCCACTGCTAACATGCATTGGGAAAGGAGTCTCAATGTATTGTTTCCGCCTTGTCAGTTAAGGCCCGTTCGTTGTAAGCCTGTTGTGTTCGAGACTTTGCAACTAACCTCATGCCTTGGGTAAGCCCAAAATGTTGGTGATTCCATTACGAGAACGTCTAACCTCGCACTGGGAGTGGAGAGATGGCGAGAGTAGCGTGTACCCTCGGGGCTAGAATTTGGTCGGGTTCGAGGAGTACTGTACTCTCGGGTGGCGATGGACACGTTCTGGTTTTGGGAGATCTAAATGAGGGTTGATATATGCAAGATTCAGTTCTACATATGTCGTGATGTTAGAGATCCCCAGCTGGGTATAATCGGTTCGAATCGTCGTTGCTCCTCGGTTATGGAGACTCGATCGCCTGACTTGCATCGTAGTTAAGAACTGGAATTGAAAGAAAGAATGAGAAAGGTTTTGATGATAATTACTTTGATCTAGATTAGGATCACCTAGAATTGGTTAATGAACCATCAATGGTAAAAGTAAAATATTGAAGATAAGGACTTACCTTAGTAAGCTTTTCTGCAAAAGAAAATTTGATTCTTGATTACCCGTACCTTGATTCCCTAAAGCTAGCATGCCCTTGGAGTCTTTGTCTTAGTCGGGTAAGTCTTGTTGAGTACTCTCGTACTCAGGGTTTGTTAACCCCTTGTTGCAGGTGCGGTTCATGAACAAGTCTGCTTCGAGCCTTGTTGCATGACCGTCGTGGTTGAAGACAGTGACGACGAGTAGATTGTGTGGCCTTTGGGCAAGGCATCTCGCTTGTGTGATGTAATAAAGTTACTACCGATACTTCTCTACTAATGGTTTGTAATAATGTTACATAAGGTTTGAAGTTTGAAAAACTGGTTTGTAATCTATGTTATTGTAAGACTTCCGCTACTTTACTCTGTTGAATATTTTGAATAAACTGTTGTAATATTGCAATACTCCTGTGATTGGATCCTGTTCGGAGGAAAGCAGGCCTTTTAAGTTATGGTGAACATAAGTACGACTGTCAGAGGTCATTATGACAATGAAGTGTACTTGTGGGCCATCGTAATTAGGAGGTTCTGTGACAGCTGGTACCAGAGCATAATCACTCGGGTTATTGTAGTATTACCTTGTAAAACTTCAAAATGATTTGGGTCAACAAACTTAATATTGATATTTTGGTCCAAATTGCTTTTGCTTATCTTAATCAATTCTATAGTTTCCTTAGCTCATATTTGAAAGCTTCGTAGGGAAGTATCATGTATAGTGCCCTATGTTATAAAGATTGCTTGTGTTACTTAAATCTTTCTGTTAGATCGTAAGTACGATGCATGCATCATGTTTAATTAACCTGCTTAAGTTACCTTCCCTTTTAAAGTGGTTTGGGTTAAGTAAGGTTCAATCCTATTCATGCTAACCTTCAGATCCCTCCTATCTGTTCTTATCGTCCTAATTCTGTCTTGTTTTAGGATGGCACGTGTGAAGACGACTCCTCGCAAGAAAACGGGTCCGCAAGGAGTGCCGCGTCATCAGTTGGCCGCCAGAGTTGATGGAGCAAGCAGTAGCCGTAATCCGAACCCGGATTCGGAATCAGAGGTTGCAAGGCTTACATCAGAAGTGGAGCGACTGAAGCGCAACATGCGTTTTTGGAAACAGTTCCAGAAGGAGTCTTTGGAAAAGGAGACAGAAGCCAGGGCTCGTGTTCGTGAGTTGGAGCTTTACGTGACACACCTGGAGCAGTACAACACAGTTCTGCATGAGGAAGTGCATAGGCTAAATGATCTGATGAATCCCAATCATCAGCCCCAGGCAGTGGAAGATGATGTTGGTGCCGTGGTTGTTCCTGATGGAGAGGACAATGAAGAAGATCCAGAAGAAGATGAACCCGTGATGGAAAGTGGGGATGATGCAAGTCATGTCACTGGTGCAAGTGCTCCAGAGAATGAGGAGGAAGTGATCGTGATCAGCGATGATGATGAGGAGTGAAGGGTCGACATGGATGGTTGTGTAATATAGTAGTCTTTCCTGCTTTCTAAGAACCTTAGTGGGTGGTTTCTTGCTTGTGAGCAAGTTTGTAATGAAATAATGTAAGATAAGTTTGTGTTTGTATACAAGTTCTGTCCTAACTGCTTTTTAATTCAATAAAGCAATGTAAATAAACATGGTTTGTGTACAACAGATGGACGGTACTGGAACTTCCCAGGAAGGGGACCATAATCCGAATCCCCCACCGTTTCCACCTACCTTGGCAGAAGCTATTGCCGCACTGGTTAATGCTACTACCCTGTTGGCTCAGAATCAGAATCAGAATGGGAATCAGGGTCGTCGAGGCCGTAACAATGGAGGGGAAACCACTTATGTGGATTTCACCGATACCCGTCCACCAGTGTTCTCAAAGGCAGATGAGCCGCTAGAGGCGGATGACTGGCTCCGTACCATGGAGCAGAAGTTTGAACTTTTACAGTGCACAGAGCACCAGAAGCCTGTGTTTGCAGCACAACAACTCAGAGGTGCCGCAGGGGCGTGGTGGGCGAATCTAGTCGCCGCACAGCCTGCTGGCCACCGTGTCACTTGGCAGGAGTTTCGTGAAGCCTTTAGAGCACATTATATCCCAGATGGTGTCATGGCCATGAAGCTAGAGGAGTTTCTCTCACTGAAGCAAGGAAACCAGACAGTTCTACAATATGTGGGCAAATTCAATCATCTGTCCCAGTATGCAGCTGAATATGTGAATACCGATGCAAAGAAGAAGAGTTGTTTCATGAGAGGTTTGAGTACCAGAATCCAGGAAGCATTAGTCACCTGCTATAATGCTACTTACCATGAGATAGTCAATGTGGCTATTGCGTCAGAAGAGAAGTCCCGACTGCACAAGGAGTCGAAGAAAAAGAAGCCAGTGTTTTCAAGTCCGTCTGGCGGCATTAAGAAACGCCAGAAGTTTGTTTATCACCCTCAGAACCATTTCCGCCCAACTTATCGTCCACCGCAGTACCAAGCTCAGCCGCAGACGTTTTTCCGTCCTGCCGCAATTCCGCAATATCCACAGCAGCCGAATGCCCCTGGTATTCGAAACCAGACTCCAGTAACCCATAACTTTCCCTGCTACAACTGTGGAAAGCCAGGCCACTTTTCCAAGGATTGCCCGTATCCAAGGCAGTACAATCCTAATTATCCCAGAGCTCCCGTACCACAATAGCAACAACCTCAGAGTAAGAACAATAATCTGAATGTTCAGAAGGGTAAGGGTGAGAAGAAGAAGACCGGACGTGTATTCTACACTCAAGCAAGTGCAATCCCAGAGGGAGAACCTGTTATGATGGGTATGTTCCCTGTTGCTAATCATCCAGCAGTACTGTTATTTGATTCAGGTGCATCGCATACATTCATAAATCGCACCTTTGTTGTTAAGTATGACATTCCAATTATGGGAACACAAGAGGATTTCTTTATCCAGTCGCCCGGGGGACGACTGTGTACTAAGGAGATGGTACGTGACGTACCTATAGAGTTAGGTGGGCATATATTCCCTACCTCAATGATAATATTACAGAAACAGGATATAGATGTAATCCTAGGTATGAATTGGATGTACCAAAGAGGAGCCCTTATAGATGCACTGCACAGAACTATAAGGTTGAACCTGCCAGATAATAAATCTCATCTTCTTATCCAACTTCCTATCCCGAAGAGAACAGTTGAAAGTATATGTGCAACTTCAGTACATGAGATTTGTGATATACCGGTAGTCTGTGAATTTCCGGATGTGTTTCCAGATGATCTACCAGGTCTACCACCGGACAGAGATGTAGAGTTTGTGATTGAGTTAAAACCAGGTACTGCCCCAATATCCCGGAGAGCTTACAGAATGCCACCCAATGAATTGGCAGAACTTAAGGATCAATTGCAAGAGTTACGTGACAAAGGTTTTATCAGACCCAGTTCCTCACCATGGGGATGTCCAGCTCTTTTTGTCAAGAAGAAGGATCAGACTTTAAGGATGTGTGTTGACTATCGACCGCTGAATGAAGTAACCATTAAGAATAAATATCCGTTGCCTCGCATTGATCTACTCTTTGATCAGCTTGCGGGGGCAAAGGTATTTTCCAAGATTGATCTTCGATCAGGGTACCATCAAATCAAGATTCGACCTGAAGATATTCCAAAGACTGCATTCACCACCAGATATGGACTGTATGAGTACCTAGTTATGTCTTTTGGTCTCACTAATGCACCGGCACATTTCATGTATCTTTACAGAGAGTCTTGTCGGTGCTCTGTGTGTGGCAGTTGATCAGATTTGAATCCAAGGCCAAGCCTGTGGATACGGATTGAGGCCAAGCCTCACGAGTGTTAGTACACCATCTTTCACTATCAAGGTTTTCTCAGTCACAGAGGTTTGTCAGTATGGTTCACTGCAAGAATGCTGGTGGTGGACCGAGTGATGGGGACAAAAGTCCTCCCAGGTTGACAGAGGTAGCCCGTGGCAAGCTAAAGAAGATAGCCACCAAGAAGAGAAAGAGGAGACCCACTAAGGCAGAGATAGCACAGGCAGTCGCTGATGCAGCAGAGCTTGCAGAGAGAGGTGGCAGAAGCAGTGAGATTCATATTGGCGAGCGTCGCTTTCATCTTGAAGGTCGACAGCTCTGTACTGAGGCCACAGAGGGGATAGAGGATGCACCTGTAGAGCAGCCCACAGAGGACATAGAGGAAATAGAGGAGCATACCGTTCAGACTCCACCGCGTCGTCGCTCAGGACGTACGCGTGCTCAGGTGACTCCTAGGCTAGAGGGCTAGTGACGTGGAGGTCGTCCACCTCCCAGGGCTCGAGGTCACCCCCTAGTCGAGCACTTTGACTTGAGGGGAGCTACAGCACGCTAGGTATAGGCTCTTCGGTTTATCGAGGTTGGTCGGTGGTTCCCACCTCAGCGGGATCCCCGAGCTTCAGAGGGATTCTACACACCTCTGCACGAGGATTCCTACAAAGCCTATGTTGACATCGGGATTGCATTCAGACCTCAGAGAGTTTGTCGACTTGAGGGTTTAGTTGAGGTTGTTGGTGAGCATCTCCGTCCACACCTATCCTTTTTACTTGGTTTGTCAGACTTTCTGGGATGGACTGGAGCTTACTGTGGGACTTGGGTCAGAGAGTTCTACTCCTCACTTTGGATTGATCCTGCTCACGAGTTCATACACTTTGCATTCCGAGGCTATGACCGCAGGTTGTACAGCACTAGGGTACGAGAGATTCTCAGACTTCCTACTTTAGAGACGAAGATTCACCAGGTGTGCTTTGGTCAGACTTCACCACCGTGACGTCCTCATGGAGGTTCAGTGCCACCCACAGATATGATCAGACCCTACTTCCGTGAGCCATTTGGCGAGGGATCCAGACGTACACCTGCCAGCTTGACACCCCTTGCTAGAGTGCTTGATGCCATTGTGAGGCGGACTCTTCTTCCGAGGCTGGGATATAGAGAGGGCCTAACACGTATGTAGCTTTGGGTTGTTCATCACCTCATCTCTCAGACACCGTTTGATATTTGGGATCTGATGCTATGTGAGATGGAGGACACTTTGGCAGAGGGCTTCAAAGGTCACCGTCAATTACCTTATGCGCACTGGATCTGCTTTATCATTCAATCTACGTGTGACCTGCCTGCAGAGATTAGGGTTGAGATCTCTGATACCACTACTGCATTCCCAGAGTATGACATCCGACAGTTGTGGGCTTCAGTTACTAGAGAGCAGGCACCTAGGCTAGGACAGCGTCAGAGGCCAAAGGTTCTAGAGACAGCAACTGAGCAGGACGAGACCGTTGAGGGTCTTGCTAAGGCTGAGCTTGCAGATCTTGATGCTCCGCCAGCTGATCTAGTTGAGGCTGACGCCACTGACAGCACAGACGAGGACTACCAGCCTATTCCCTGGTACCACTCTCCTCGGCCTCACGACCATGAGGCCGGTGGTTTAGGATTAACCTCTCGCTCAGACCCAGCCATGGTGGCTATCCTTGAGAGGCTGACCTAGGCCCAGGAGAGATAGGAGGTTCAGATGCAGCGATAGGCTCAGGACACAGCAGCTGCATTTGCTCAGATTCAGGCTCGTCAGGACAAGTTCCAGAGGCAACAACTGGAGTTTCAGAGGCAACAGTTTGAGATGCAGAGGCAGTAGACAGCCACCCAGCAGCAGTATCTTGAGCTCCTATGACATCTCGTCACTATTGGGGTTCCTCCACCACCGTCTATCCTTGCTCCAGCACTACAGTCCAGTTGACCTCAGAGTCAAGGATAGCCGAGCTTTTAGTTTACCTCTCCCCAGCAGCAGGTTCCTCAGACCTTTTAGTACCCGAGCTACACTCCTATTCAGACAGGGTTCACTCCACCAGCTCAGCCCAGACCTCACCTTCTAATAGGCACTCCTTTCACTGACTTGAGTGCCTCCTACAATGAGTTGACTGGTCAGCCTACACCCTCGCACACCACTGTTGTGACCTCTTCAGAGATGTTAGCTTCCGAGATTGTGGCTCCTCCAGTGACAGGGACTGGGACTACAGAGACAGTGTCGTCGTCAGTTGCCTCGATAGATCCTTCCACAGTTGATGTTTTTTAGGCTCCGATCATAGAGACTGCTCCTATTGTTGCTACTACGTCTTCAGTTTCTGCTCCTGCTCTACAGACCCAGACTGCTTCACTGCCACATGTATCTACAGAGGGTCAGCCTGACATTTCAGAGTCTGAGGAGGATACTTCACAGTTTGTGATCACTCCATGCTCCTCGGCACCCGACACGACTGCTTCTGTTCCCCCGTTGGATCCTTAGTTTTGTTTTTGTCGTTTGATGCCAAAGGGGGATAGAGAGTAGATTCAGGAGGAGTGTTGATAGAGGGTTTCGTTTCTTTTGTGTGCTACATTCATGCATCATGTTTACTTTCTAGCCTTGCATTCTGTGACATGTGTGCTTGTGAGATACGTGAGTCATATGTGGTATATCTTGTCACTATTATATATCATGTCACTTAATTGGTTCTAGCTCATAAGGTTGTGCTTCTGTGCCTTCTTCGATTTCATATGAGCTATGTTTTTTTGTGTACTAACTCTTCATGTTTTATCTTGTGAGTACACTCTGTTGGCTTGGAACACATAAGCAATTCCTAACCCCCTGTGCTTATTGCCTTTTTGCTTATGTGAATCAAACATGTTTGAAAACCTTAACTCTTAAATCTTATGAATCTAAGTGTTGTCATCAATCACCAAAAAGGGGGAGATTGAAAGCATCTAGGCCCTGGGAGTTAGTTTCGGTAATTGATGACAACGCATTATTACCATGACTAACATGTGTTTTGCAGAAACTTTGATAAGTTAGGTCATGGGATTGATAACTGCTTTGGGCACTATGGTATTCATGCCCCTTGATGGAAATCGTTTTAGTTTTCAAAGGATCAACGACAAGATTAAGGACGGTTAGTTCTGGATGTCAAGGTGTTGAGTTACATCCGGAATAGTCGTTAGGATCTTCACTACTTTCCTTTGGTCGTACTATAAAGGGGGGCATGAGCGAGTAGTTTGACCTAGGTGAGTATTTTGTTTAGGTGTGGTGCACACTTGTCAAACTTAGCACTAGGTAGCTCAGGTAAAGCTCAAAGTTCACTTGGAAGCAACTCGGTTCAAGTTACGTCACGTTTCGAAGTCATTTGAGCCATTTACCCTTGACCGGACGCGGTCTCTGTCTCGACTGGACGCGTCCGGTCAGTACTAACAGTCACTGCGTTTCAACCTGGTTGATCGGACGTGGTCCCAGCGAGGACCGGACGCGTTGATTAGTTTGACACGTGTCTCAGAGGGTAAAAGATCTAATCGGACGCGACTGGGAAGTGATCGGACGCGTCCGGTCACGTTCCAGTAAGGTACTTTGCTGACCTGACGCGCCCGGTCATCACTGGTCGGACGCGAGCGAGCATCAGGTCAAAGTACAGTAAGGTTCTTGCATGACCGGACACGTCCGGTCACCCTTGATCGGTGCGTCCGGTCACTCAGCAATGTCGTTCTGTTTTTCGACCGTTACGTTCGACTGGCGCGTCCGGTCACGTCGACCGGCGCGTCCGGTCAGTGCGTATTTTGCTGAGTTGGCAAGTAATGGTTGGATTTGACTGTGGGGTGTATAAATACATCCCCTCCACCTCTTTTAGAGGTCTCTTGCTCATTTGTTCAGCTGAGAAACACCTTTCAAGTGCAAGAAAGTGCAAGAGCTCTAGTGAGGGTAGTGATTTGAGAATCATAGTTTGAGAATCCCTCATTAGTGACTAGGGAGTGGCAAGTGTGCATCTACCTTCTCATTAGGCTTGTTGTGGTCAAGTGAGAGTTCTAGTTTGTTACTCTTGATGATCACCATCACCTATACGGCTTGGTGGTGATTGGGAGTTTGGTGATCATCCGGCGAGCTTGTGGATGATCCAACTCATCTTGTGAGCGGTTTTGGGCGATTCACCGTGACGGAGTGTCAAAGAATCAGCCTGTAGTGAGCACTTGATCCTTGCGTGGATCAAGGGGGAGCTACACCCTTGCGCGGGTGCTCCAACGAGGACTAGTGGAGAGTGGCGACTCTCCGATACCTCAGGAAAACATCGCTGTGTTCCTAACCCTTACTTTCAAGCATTTACTTTCTTGTATTACTTTCTTTGCTTGGTTTACTTTCCTAGAATTGTCATGCTAGACTAGGATTGGAACTTAGGGTGCAAAACTTTTTACCGGTAGAATAACAAGGAACACTAGTAGGCACTAGGGGTGAACTTTGGCTTGTAGGATTTAATTCTTGCAATTAATTTTTAGAAAAGCCCAATTCACCCCCCTCTTGGGCATCTTGATCCTTTCAACTACAAATAAGACAACCTCCCTTCTTGTTATTATTGTTCTTCTTCTTGTTCTTACAGAATGCAAATGAGTTCTTTTTCTACACCATATTTGCAGAAGAGGTCTCAACCCCTTTTTTCCTTGTCCTTTGCTCTTGTCCTCTCCTCAACATCAAGAGTACCAATGAGTTCAGCCACATTGAACTCTTGTCTCTTATAGTTTAGAGAGGTAGCAAAATCCTTCCAAGAAGGTGGCAGCTTAGCGATGATACCGACGGCCATAAACTTGTCAGGTAAAGGACAGGAAAAAAGCTTGAGTTCCTTAGCTAGTGCCTGAATCTCATGAGCCTATTCAACCACAGAACGGTTCTCAACCATCTTGTAGTCAAACAGCTGCTCCATGAGGTACAGCTCACTACCAGCATCAGAAACCCCGAACTTAGCCTCAAGAGCAACCCATAACTCTTTGTCTAATGCACAGGATATGTAGCTTTTCTCATACTTGCTGTGAAGAGCACTAATCACAGCGTCTCAAAACAGGTTAGCGGCAACCCAAAACTTGGGCTCATCCTCAGGAGCTAAGTTCTCAGGCTTCTCCTGTGCGACATGATAACAACTCATAGCAGTTAGCCACGACTCCATTCTGGCACGCCATATCATGAAATTTTTCCCATCAAAAGGATTTGGCTTCAAAGAGGTAGCAAAACCACAGAGAGAAAATTGCCTAATATTAAGTTTTTGGATTGTTAGATATTTAGGCAATTTCTAAGTCATTTTAATCCAAAAAAATAATAGCATAAATATGATGACATATAAGAATAGTAGCGTCAAGAATGTGACATCATATATTCTCATGTAGTTAACAAGAACATGATTAAAAGCATGTAAGCATGGCATATGAAGGGTACCAGCAAGATCATATAACATGTGAAAAGCAACAACATGATCAAACACATATAACCATGGCATATCAGAGAGAGCACACAAAACCATGGAAATAGGAGATGAGTAGCGGATATACCTAGAGGAGGGTCCCATGCCGAAGGCATCAGAGGCTCCACTCACATTAGCACCTCTAGTCATGGTGTGCGGATTAGTGCGTTGCTCAAAGTAGTGGACCACAGTCATTGTAGGAAGAGGTTCACAGTGTTGATTCTGCCGAGTCCCATAAATGTGTGGTCACCAGGAAGTAGCAGTCCCACGAGCGTCACCAGGAAGAAGATAAAGACGAAGACGATGTCGTGCGAGAAGAAGATGATGTCGGAGCAGTCGCATAGTCGCTCCCCAAAAACCTAATTGCTCACACACCCCGAGCAGGGTTCTCAAGCGAACATCGGTTCTAGAGGCACTTGCTCTCCCGTGGTTCCATGCGCGTGGAGTCACAGGACAGGGAGACTCGGGAGCAACTCAACAGAGGAATGACGATAGTGCTAAAAATTTGGTGTGTCTTTTTCTCATACGCGCAGCTGAATGCAAGCGCTTCTTATAAGCACGGAAGGTAGAAGATAAAATGTGGAGGATGAACTTGGATATCATGAAGTGTCCATCAATCACTAGTAACCGTTGCCATAAGAATGGAGATTACTAGTAACTACATCCATAACCATGGGAGTTTCCAGTAACTACAACCATAACTATGGGAGTTACAAGTAACCGCACCCATAACTCTAACCGTTACAGGTTCAACCACCAAATACATTTAGTCTACCATTTTATAGCACCTAGCATCTAATATGGCCTTAGAATTCATTTGATTTAATTATTAAATAAAATATGGGTCATACCCACATTAAATCTAACATCAATAAATCATCACACAAAGAAACCCGAGCCTCATGAAACCAGATAGAATTACAAGACTCACCAACTGGTCTAGCTAGAATCTGAGCTACCACATTACAACATCTACTGATATAAATAAAGTCGAAAACAATAGATGAAGTTCTTGGATCTTGCTTGATGTCATTGACGATAAAAGCCACCAGAGAGAGCGATCCCTTCCATTTAATTGGAGCTTCTAAGAGCAGTGGCCCTCCTTCGCCTTCCTCATCCTCGCGTCGCACTTCCTCCGTCAACCGCCGCTCTGATCTTGTGCCCCTGCTCAACCATTGGCAGCACGTGACGGAGAAGCTTCGGCACCGGCATTGATTCCTCCTCGGCTCCTCCGGCACAAAGGACGACAAGCCCATGGGAGCGACAAGGAGTCGGATGAAACTTTATTTTCTCTCTCTCCTCTCCCGCATGCAGGTTCGGTCACCATGATTTTGTGGAGCTTCTCTAGTGAAGCTATTTAGGTTTTTTTCGGGTATTTAGTTGGAGACGTGGGTGGAGAAGCTCCACCAAACTGCCCCTTAAACTCAATTATGAATATACCCAAGGAGAAAGGTGTAGTACAGTGGTACTCCACCGTTCTTATATATTATATATTATGTTGCATGCTCCCTCTATCCCAAAATAGTCTCCATATCGTATTTTGACGAGTCAAACAATTTAATTGTGACATAATATATAGAAACATATTAATATTTGTGATACGAGATAAGCATCATTAGGTTATCACGCCATATATTTTTATAGTAAACCTATTTAGAGAAACAAATTTTGATACTATTTTTTGTAAACCTTGTCAAAGTTATGATTGGTTTTGACTCCTCGAGATACGATATGTAGACTTACTATTTTAGAACGGAGGGAGTAGTTTAAAATTGAATGAATTAACATTATACGAACAGATGGGTTATTTCTTTTTTTTGTATTTTTTTGCGACGAAAGAAGATTACATTATATGATAGCTGAGTACATCAACACTGTCGAGTATCAATATATCAGGGTACCCAACGAATGGCGAAATACGGCACCTTGCACATCTGCTAAAGCCTCATCGTAGGGGCCCTGGTAAAACTGACCCGCTAAAGGCGCTGACGGCGTGTCAGTCGCTCGAAGCAGAAAGCCAACCTCTGTCTCGCCAGAGCCTTGCGGAGAGGTCTTGAGCGAGATAGGCGCCTCGGGCAGTAGTTTCCGCCTCGCCCGAGCCCCATGATGTCATCAAAGCGCCCAACCCCTGCGCCCTGTCGGGAACGATTTCCATCTCGCACGACCCCGGCAACTTAAGCACAGGAGCGCTTGTAAGGTCCTAGATGGCTAGAGGGTGGGTGAATAGCCTATAAAAATCCTACACGAGCCACTAAGCAAACTTGTTAGAATAACAAACGGCGTAAAGCGAGTTTTGCTTAGCCTACGGTTGTGATGCAAGCCTCCTATCCACAAGTCTAGTAGATTATGATCTCTAGTTCACACAAGAGCTATGTCACTAAATTACACTAGTGAGCAAGCTAACAACACTACTAGCAAAGCTACTACTAGAGCTACACAAGATAAACTAGTAAAGCAAATGCGAGAGAGAGGATTGTGAAGCTTATACCGACAGTGGAGTGAAGATGTTGCCAATCACCAAGATAATATACAATCAATCAATATTGACAACAACACAATATGAAGACCAACCACCGGGAGACAAGAGACACAATATTTTTGGTCACCCGATGTTCACTTATGCACCGACAAGCTACGTCACCGGTTGTGTCGACCAACACTTAGATGATTTCCCGGTGTGACCCTCAAGTCACTTGCCCCTCAAGGCACGCCCCAAAAAGGCACCGCAAGACACCACTCTCAAGTGAGGTAACTCAATGACATGCGCAATCCACTAGAGTTGCTTTTGGTGCTCCGCCGAGGAAAGCACAAGAACCTCTTACAATCAACCAGAGGTGGCCAAGAACAATCTCCTTCTCTTGCCAACGCCTCCAACAATCTCCAAGCCGGCTAGGAGCGGTACTCTCCAAGAGTAACAAGAAATCCACCGGCTAAACCACCCACAAGTGCCACTAGATGCCCTCAAGCTATGCAATGCACTTTGGGATCACTCAATCTCACTTTTGATTTGCAATCAAGCAAGAGAGATGAGTGGGAGGGAGAAGCTCTAGCTCAAAGGATGCACAAGAGTGTTAGAAATCACGAGAGACCTCCCCAAGGGCCAGCCAAAAAGTATTTATAAGCATCCTAAACGAATAGAGTCGTTGTACCCCTTCACTGGATGTTTTTCGGGACGACCGGACGCGCCGGTCGAAACTGACCGGACGCGCTCAACCGCGTCCGATCCTCCAACGGTCACTATGTGCCAATGGTCAAATGCAACGACCGGA
Source organism: Saccharum hybrid cultivar R570 (assembly GCA_038087645.1). NCBI lineage: Eukaryota > Viridiplantae > Streptophyta > Magnoliopsida > Poales > Poaceae > Saccharum > Saccharum hybrid cultivar. Next base: position 4,359,673 of record JAQSUU010000449.1, read on the forward strand.
CGCGCCGCTCAACCGACCGGACGCGCCGATCGCACAGCACCACACGCCTACGAAGCATCGACCGGACGCGCTCTAGGCAACGATCGGACGCGACAGTGCCAGCGTCCGGTTGGAGTCCAGTAAGCTCCCTCAACGACCGGACGCGTCCGATCGCGTGTGACCGAACGCGCCGCGCGTCCGATCAGCTTTACGCCACGCGCTACACTTCTAGGTGCCCGACCGGACACGCTGGTCCCGCGAGTGACCGGACGCACCGGTTGCAAACCCTAACACCCGCGCGCCTGACTGCTGCGTTGAACTAACTAGACGCGTTCGGTCAAACCGTGACCAAGTCCGGTGCAGCGTCCGGACACCTCTGTGACCTCCGTTCGCCTCCGTTTCTTTTCTGACTTCTGGTGTAGTGGAAAATAGGCATTTCTAGTCCTTAAAAACGCCTGAATCCTGCTCTCGCAAGCTCGGCGGGAGGGAGAGAGGGACCCAAACCCTCTCTACCGCTCAAACTTCATCGCCTTCGTAAATGTGCCAACACCAACAAGTGATCACCACCTTGTGCACGTGTGTTAGCATTTTCATAAACATTTTCAAAGGTTTTTCAGTTAGCTCACTAGGCCCTACATGCAATGCACTTCATGAAATCACCTAGTGGCACCCATGCGTCGAATAACCGATAAGACTTCCCCTCTTAATAGTTCGGCTATCGATCCTAAACCACTCACACCCTCTATGGTGTCTTGAGTGCAAAACAAAATGGCCTTATGGTTATACCTTTGCCTTGAGCCTATTTTGTTTTTCCAAAAGATATGATCCACTTCATATCATCACATGACCGTCTCGATCCATCGACCTTGACTTCACTTGCTCTTCACCGTTGCATCGGTCCGTCGGTGCCAAGTCTTGCTCAAGCTTCACCATTGCATGGTCCTTCGCTTCGAAGCCTCGACTTGCCCTTCACCTTCACAACCGGTCCATCGAGCCAATCATCATCTTGGTCTTCATCATCTTAGTCACATGAGTCAATGTCATGTCTCATATTCAATGACCACCTTTATCTAAATCATCCACTTAGATACAAAGGTTAGTCCTAGGTTTCATCAATTAGCCAAAACCAAACTAGGGACTTTCAATCTCCCCCTTTTTGGTAATTGATGACAACCCTCACAAAGATGATTTTGATAATAAAAGTTTTGAACTTGTCATACTTGTCTAATCATTTTGCTCATAAGTAAAGTTTGGACAATTATCACAAGCTCGGTTTTGGTAGCATTAGCTCTCCCTACATATGTGCATAGAGTTTGGATTGAAAGCTTTGCACATATGCATGGATAAAAGTGTTGAGAGAGTAATTCTACCAAAATGATGCTACGTTTTAAGAAATGGACCATTGAAGCGTGATACCAATCGGAGTTGCCTTTTACACCATCCTTAGCATCATGAAGTAACTAGACATCCATCACAACTCAAGAACCCCATGAGATCAACATTATATTAAAGGTTCTTGGACCACTAGTAAAGTTTAAGGCACGTCTAGATACCACATGTAAACTATTCCTATGCATGCTAGTAGATCATTTCATCATTCAAGTTCTATACTAGCATTGCACCACACAAGCATGTATATTGAATTTAAATACATGTGCAATGAGAAAGTCATATGAGAATGCATAAACAAATGCAACAACTTTGTTTATGAGCTTGCTCCCCCTACCTGTGTGCATCAAAAAAAATTTTACCCTTTTATCATGTTGAATCATCTTTTTCTCTCCCCTTTGTCAACAACTTACCCAAAAATAAGATCAAATTATGGAGAGAAAAACAATGTTTGATGGAGTAGGTTAAAATTTATCAAATTTGGTTCAACCTAGAACACTTGCCAAAGATATTTAATTTGATTTGAACCAAAGATAAGCTTCTTCACACCTCATAATAAGGGTTATCTTGCCTATGTTGAATTAAACACTTACAGCAAATCTTCTAGATTCAACACTAGGTTTGCAAGCTCACAAACATGTCATATGCCACCACTAGATCAAAACAAGCATAGAAGCAATAGTGGTAACATATATCCATCAAATTCATTTGATTTATCATGAATGCTCATGCATACCACTTATTATGTCTACATGCTCTAGCAAGTCCTTAATATAGGATGAATGATATGTCAATCAACTTTACCTTGCAATGTCGAAGGAGAGGCATGTCAATAAGTGGGTGGGGTGCATTCAACTCATGTTTGAGAAATCAAGAATGTTCAACTCATTCCTTAGCTTGCAAAACCTCTTTTCATCAAGTGGCTTAGTGAGAATATCGGTAAGTTGATCATCGGTGCCAACACTTTTAATGGCAATATCTCTCTTTTATTGATGGTCTCTAATGAAATGATGCCTTCTGTCAATATGCTTTGTTCTTCCATGTTGAACCGGGTTTTGTGTCATCTTGATTGCACTTTCATTATCACATAGCAATGACACATTCTTGAAGTTGAGGCCATAATCCTTCAAAGCTGATTTCATCCATAGCAATTGTGCACAACAACTCCCCGCACTCACATATTCGGCTTCGGCGGTAGAGATTGCCACACTATTTTATTTCTTTGAGGACCATGACATAAGTGATCTTCTAAGTAATTGACATATGCCACTTGTGCTCTTTCTATTGATCTTGCAACCCCCATAGTCGGAGTCTGAATATCCAATCAATTCAAACTTTAACCCCTTGGGATACCATAGTCCAACATCTCTTATTTGCTTCAAGTACCTCAATATTCTTTTTGCGGCCGTGAGATGACTCTCTCTAGGTGAGGCTTGATATCTAGCACACATACAAACACTAAACATGACATCCGGCCTTGATGCGGTGACATAGAGTAGACTTCTAATCAAAGACCGATATTCCTTTTGATTCACCATTTTGCCATCAAGATCACTATCCAAATTGCCATTTGTACCCATTGGAGTTGAAATTGGCTTTGCATCTTGCATTCCAAACTTCTTCAACATGTCTCTTATGTATTTCTCTTGACTCACAAATGTCCCATTCTTCAATTGCTTGACTTGGAGACCAAGGAAGTAGCTAAGTTCACCAATCATAGACATTTCAAACTCTTTGGCCATCATAGCACCAAATTCTTCATAATAAGCTTGATCGGTTGATCCAAAGATGATGTCATCAACATATATTTGCACTATGAATAGATCATTCCCAATATTCTTGGTGAATAGAGTTGTATCAACCTTGCCCATCTTGAATTCCTTAGAGAGAAGAAAATCCCTTAGCCTCTCATACCATGCTCTAGGTGCTTGCTTTAAGCCATATAATGCCTTCTTCAATTTGTACACATGGTTGGGTTTCTTGTCATCTTCAAATCCAGGAGGTTGCTCCACAAAGACTAACTCATTGATGATTCCATTTAAAAATGCACTTTTGACATCCATTTGATATAGTTTGATGTTGTGTGCACAAGCATAAGCCAATAGAATCCTTATTGCCTCCAATCTTGCCACAGGAGCATATGTCTCATCATAGTCAAGACCTTCTACTTGAGTGTAAACTTGAGCAACTAGTCTTGTTTTGTTTCTCACCACAATGCCATCTTGATCTTGCTTGTTTTTGAACATCCACTTGGTGCCAATCACATTGTAGTCTTTTGGCCTTTCTACCAATTCCCAAACATCATTTCTTATAAAATTGTTAAGTTCTCCTTGCATAGCCACGATCTAATCGGCATCCCTCAAAGGTTCTTCTATTTTCTTTAGTTCTATGGTTCACACAAATGATGCATGCTCACAAAACATAGCCAATCTTGATCTTGTTTGCACACCACTTCTAATATCACCAATAACACTATCAATGGGGTGATCTCTTGCAACATGTTGTGGTTGTAGTACTTGCACTTGATTGCTTGAGCTTGGTTGATCACTTGATGTATCTCGATGAGATGAACTAGCACCATGATCTTGCACTTGAGAGTCACTAGCTAGCTTGAATGGAGAATTGAGTACTTAATCTTTATCATCATCTTGAATATCAATTACTTGCTTTGCTCTAATGCCCCCAATGTCCATGTTCTTCATTGCTTCCACCAATTGAGTTCCACCAACATCATCTAGATTCTCTTTTTCATCTTGTGACTCATTGGTTTCATCAAATTGCACATCATGGACTTCTTCTAGAATGCCACTTGAATTGTTCCAAGCTCTATAAGCTTTGCTTATAGTTGAATAATCAAGTAGGAACCCCTCATCATATCTCTTGTCAAACTTTCCCAATCTAGTGCCCTTCTTTAAGATATAGCATTTGCAACCAAACACCCTAAAGTAAGAAATATTTGGTTTTCTTCCATGAAGTAGCTCATATGAGGTCTTCTCTAGCAATGGATGACAATATAGTCTATTGATGTAGTAGCAAGCAGTATTGATTGCTTCATCCCAAAATGATTGACTCACATTATACTCATGAAGCATTGATCTAGCCATATCAAGCAATGTTCTATTCTTTCTCTCAACTAGGCCATTTGATTATGGAGTATACTTAGCCGAGAATTGATGTCCAATGCCATAGTGATCACAAAGTTCTTCAATTCTTGTATTCTTGAACTCACTTCCATTGTCACTTCTCACTTTCTTGATTCTAATCTTAAACTCATTGTGAACTCTAGTGAGAAAGGTCTTGAAGATGTCAAACACTTCACTTTTGTCACTAAGAAAGAATACCCATGTGAATCTTGTGAAGTCATCCACTATGATAAAGCCATACTTGTTGCCGCCTATACTTGTGTATGTTGTTGGACCAAATAGATCCATGTGCATCAAATCAAATACTTTGCATGTGCTCATTGTACTCTTCTTTGGATATGAGCTTTCAACTTGCTTCCCGGCTTGACATGCACTACAAAGCTTATTCTTCTCAAATTCAACATCTTTCAAACCATTGACAAGATTGTGAGTTGTAAGCTTCTTCAATTATTTCATGCCAACATGACCAAGCCTTCTATGCCAAAGCCAACCCATGCTTGATTTGGAGATTAAGCAAGTTGTCAAGGAAGTTTCTCTAGCATTGAAGTCAACTAGGTAGAGATTCTCATATCTAAAGCCCTTGAATGCCACATTTGAACCATCCACACTAATGACTTCCACAACATCAACCCCAAAGATACATTTGTAACCAAGATCATATATTTGTGCCACGAATAGAAGATTGAAATCCAAACTTTCAACTAGCAACACATTAGAGATACTCAAGTCATTTGATATTGCAATCTTGCCCAAGCCAATAACCTTGCCTTTCTTATTATTGCCAAAAGTGATAGAATCAACACCACTATTATTGTTATTGATTGAGTCAAACATTCTTGATGTACCGGTCATATGTTGAGTGCACCCACTATCAATAATCCAATGCCTTCCTCCGGCTTTGTAATTGACCTATAAGCAAATCAATGAAACTTAGGTACCCATTTTTGCTTGGGTCCTTGTAGGTTAGTAACTAAGCTCTTTGGTACCCAAATGACCTTCTTCTTTGGGCCAACAATGGGTGTACCAATAAACTTAGCTTGCACACCCTTCACACTATTAGTAAGCACATAGCAAGAATCAAAATGTATAGCATTAACAAGTTTCTTGCTTTGGTTCTTTTTATTGCAATTATGCTCTAGGTGCCCGACTTGCTTGCATCTATTGCAAAACCGACCATTGCCCTTCACAAAGCTAGGCTTTGGAGTTACAAAGGTTGACTTGCCTTTCTTGGGGTTGTAGCCCAATCCCTCTTTGTTAAGAGAGAACCTTTGGCTACCCAAGCACTTAAGCAAGCGGGCCTCACCACCATAGGTCTTGCCTAGGGCGTGAGTGAGCTCATCCACCTCTCTCTTGAGAGTCTTATTCTCAACCATTAGTGAGGCATCACAAGTGAAACTATCACTAGTAGTGGAGGTAGAGTCGGTGGTGGTGGATGAAGAGCTTCAAGAAGGGTTAGCATTTGATGTGATGATAGGTTCATAAGAGGATTCATCAATTATATCACATGTAACACCTATATCACATGATACAACAACCTTCTTCTTTGCTTGTTGCTCAAGTAGCAATGAGTGAGCTTTTTCAAGCTTGGAATGAGCCTTACCAAGATCCTCATGGTCTTTCACTAGACTCTCATGAGTGGTCTTAAGCTCACTAAGAACTTTCTCAAGTATTGCTACTTTTATTGAAAACTTCTTACACTCCTTGTCCTTGGCAATAGCTATGTCTCTAGTTTGTTGCATCAAGTCATATAGTTGTTCTTTAGTTGGTTCATCATCATCATTTTCATTATCATTATTATTATCATTATCACTATCACTATCATGAACCTATTCTATTTCACTTTCATCATCACTCTCATCATATAATACCTTAGTTTCTTTGGCCATGAAGCATGAAGAGGATGAACCAAATAGTGAGGGCTTCTTGTTGATAGCAATGGAAGCAAAAGCCTTGTTGGATGATTCTTCTTCTTCTTCTTCATCACTTTCCCAAGTGACCACATAGGCTCCATTCTTGCCCTTCTTGAAAGTCCTCTTGGCTTCTCTCCTTTTCTTCTCAAACTTGCCTCTCTTGTTGTTCTTCTTCTTGTCATAGGGACATTCGGTTTGAAGATGTTCGGTGCTATCATAATTGAAGCACTTCCTTTGTTGCTCATTGCTCTTGAAATTGTCATTTCTCTTTTTGAAGCCTCTTCTCTTAATGAACATGTGACCCATTTTCTTGACTACAAGAGCAAGTGCCTCATCATCAATTTCAAAATCTTCACCTTCATTATTGTCTTCTTCTTCTATGATGATAGCTTTGCCTTTAGAGGAGATGGCCTTAAATGCCACGATCTTCTTCTTCTTTTCTTCCTCCTTCTCCTTCTCATCGGCATCTTGATCATACTTGTCGTATGTCAAGACTTCACCAAGTAAATCATTGGGCTTCATTGTATCAAGCCCATCTCTTTGTAATATCATGATCAACATTTTGAATCTTCTTGGTAAGCTCAACAAGAACTTGTGGCAAAAATCTTGGTCTTGTGTCTTGTGCCCTAATCTCTTGAGATCATTCATAATGACTTACAATCTATGAAACATCTCTAAGATTGTTTCTTCTTCTTTCATCTTGAAGTTCTCAAACTCACTCTTGAGCCCATATAGCTTGGCACTCTTCACAATCTTAGTGCCCTCATATGTTTCACTTAACCTTATCCACACTTTATTTGTCAATTCTAAATCCTTGATGCCCTCAAATACTTTTGTGTTAATATTATTGTAAAGTGTATTGAGAGCCATTCTATTGCATGTTCTATTTGCTCTATCTTCATCAGTGAGATGATTGAGATCAATGATAGCAAAATCATTCTCGGTGACTTGCAATACTCTCTCATGAATAGAACCAAGGTACATTGTCATTTTTCTCTTCCAATGAGCAAAAGAACTAACACCATCAAAGAACGATGGCTTTCCCCCAACATGATTGAACACAATTTGAGCTATTTTTCACACCGAAGGATGTTAAGCCTTGATTAAAACAGTGACTACGGCTCTGATACCACTTGTAAGGTCCTAGATAGCTAGAGGGGGGGGTGAATAGCCTATAAAAAATCTTACACGAGCCACTAAGCAAACTTGTTAGAATAACAAATGGCGTAAAGCGAGTTTTGCTTAGCCTATGGTTGTGATGCAAGCCTCCAATCCACAAGTCTAGTAGATTATGATCTCTAGTTCACACAAGAGCTATGTCACTAAATTACACTAGTGAGCAAGCTAACAACACTACTAGCAAAGCTACTACTAGAGCTACACAAGATAAACTAGTAAAGTAAATGCGAGAGAGAGGATTGTGAAGCTTATACCGACGATGGAGTGAAGATGTTGCCAATCACCAAGATAATATACAATCAATCAATATTGACAACAACACAATATGAAGACCAACCACCGGGAGATAAGAGACACAATATTTTTGTTCACCCGATATTCACTTGTGCATCGACAAGCTACGTCACCGGTTATGTCGACCAACACTTAGATGGTTTCCCGGTGTGACCCTCAAGTCACTTGCCCCTCAAGGCACGCCCCGCAAGGCACCGCAAGACACCACTCTCAAGTGAGGTAACTCAATGACACGCGCAATCCACTAGAGTTGCTTTTGGCGCTCCACCGAGGAAAGCATAAGAACCTCTTACAATCAACCGGAGGTGGCCAAGAACAATCTTCTTCTCTTGCCAATGCCTCCAACAATCTCCAAGCCGGCTAGGAGCGGTACTCTCCAAGAGTAACAAGAAATCCACCGGCTAAACCACCCATAAGTGCCACTAGATGCCCTCAAGCTATGCAATGCACTTTGGGATCACTCAATCTCACTTTTGATTTGCAATCAAGCAAGAGAGATGAGTGGGAGGGAGAAGCTCTAGCTCAAAGGATGCACAAGAGTGTTAGAAATCACGAGAGACTCCCCAAGGGCCGGCCAAAAAGTATTTATAAGCATCCCAAACGAATAGAGTCGTTGTACTCCTTCACTGGACGTTTTTCGGGATGACCAGACGCGCCGGTCGAAACTGACCGGACGCGCTCAACCGCGTCCGATCCTCCAATGGTCACTGTGCGCCAACGGTCAAATGCAACGACCGGACGCGCCGCTCAACCGACCGGACGCGCCGATCGCACAGCACCGCGCGCCTACGAAGCATCGACCGAACGCGCTCCAGGCAACGACCGGACGTGACAGTGCCAGCGTCCGGTTAGAGTCCAGTAAGCTCCCTCAACGACCGGATGCGTCCGATCGCGTGTGACCGGACGCGCCGCGCGTCCGATTAGCTTTACGCCACACGCTACACTTCTGGGTGCCCGACCGGACACGCCGGTCCCACGAGTGACCGGACGCACCGGTTGCAAATCCTAACACCTGCGCACCTGACTGCTGCGTTGAACTGACCGGACGCGTCCGGTCACCTCTATGACCTCTGTTCGCCTCCGTTTCTTTTCTGACTTCTGGTGTAATGGAAAATAGGCATTTCTAGTCCTCAAAAACGCCTGAATCCCGCTCTCGCAAGCTCGGCGGGAGGGAGAGAGGGACCCAAACCCTCTCTACCGCTCAAACTTCATCGCCTTCGTAAATGTGCCAACACCAATAAGTGATCACCACCTTGTGCATGTGTGTTAGCATTTTCATAAACATTTTTGAAGGTTTTCCAGTTATCTCACTAGGCCCTACATGCAATGCACTTCATGAAATCACCTAGTGGCACCCGTGCGTCGAATAACCGATAAGACTTCCCCTCTTAATAGTTTGGATATCGATCCTAAACCACTGACACCCTCTATGGTGTCTTGAGTGCAAAATAAAATGGCCTTATGGTTATACCTTTGCCTTGAGCCCATTTTGTTTTCCAAAAGATATGATCCACTTCATATCATCACATGACCATCTCGATCCATCGACCTTGACTTCACTTGCTCTTCACCGTTGCATCGGTCCGTCGGCGCCAAGTCTTGCTCAAGCTTCACTATCACATGGTCCTTCGCTTCGAAGCCTCGACTTGCCCTTCACCTTCACAACTGGTCCATCGAGCCAAGCATCATCTTGGTCTTCATCATCTTGGTCACATGAGTCAATGTCATGTCTCATATTAAATGACACCTTTATCTAAATCATCCACTTAGATACAAAGGTTAGTCCTAGGTTTCATCAATTAGCCAAAATCAAACTAGGGACTTTCAGCGCCCGACCCTCTTGGCATATTTCAACTCACCCGAGGGACACGTGGAGCCCTCTGACAAGGCGAGGAGTCACGAGGGCCCTCACCACGACACTTGCTCCTTCCGATGGAATGGACATGACCATGCATAGTGAACACGAGCACGGGAATCACGCTCTGACCTAACATGACCTCGGTCATTCCACCACGACGACATCCATTCCTCTACAGCGACGGGGATAACGGCAACTATACCACCTACCCCCTCTCTACGTGAATCTGGATACCCGTACTGCCCATCCTCGATGGCACAAAGGCACACAGGACGAAGTATGGCCATAGCGTGTTGCACCAGCGAATAGAGAGGCCAAAAGATCAACGCCCACTGCACCTCTGCGCTACAGGGGAAACTACTCCCACCAGATAAGGAGGAAGACGACCGTACCCGAGGCCACCTTTTTATTTTTCTCTTTCGTCTTTTCTCCATTTCACCTTTTTACCGCAAATGTAACCCGAGCCCTCCCCTTGGAAACTATAAAAGGGGAGGCAGAGGGCCACATATAAGACACGAAGACGGAGAAGATTTCACAACGACCAATCAAAACACACACCTCACGCACAAATCCCCCGAAGAGACCTGGGATCCACTCCCTCTCTCGAAAGCTTGTAACCCCTATTACGAGCACTCTGGTGCAAGGCAACAAAAGCAGCAGTAGAACCCACTGGACGTAGGGCCATTCTTGCCCGAACCAGTATACACCCTTGTATCCGTTTTGCACACCATCCGGGCCTAGACACGCAGATACAAATTCACTCGTCGTTCTGTCTAGACCCCCGGTTTTCTAGACACCGACAAACATGTTATAAGCACTCTGGATTACAAAATAGTACCCACACTGTGAATAGCATAACTCAAAACCTAACCTGTTAGATGCTTTGCAGTATGGATGACCGCATAGGCAAACACTCGGCAAATGGCCTGAGAACAAATGCCTAACGAACGACGGCCAACATTCCTGTAGGCAGAATTGAGGAACTTCTTCTTTCTTGTGTCTCCCTTCTCCTTCTTTCTGCCACCGAAGAGTGAGGAAGACTGGTCTGAAAATTATTCTCCCTAGTCCTTTATTGTGGCCAGATTTAACCACAACAAAACAGAGAAGAGACCGGAGAAAATTATTTCATGGCGGCGACATCATCTCCACCTTGATGCCATCGTCCGAAAATGAAAGTCTCCATTTTGCCATGTCGATGAAGATACTGACACCGACGTTGTCGCCCTCATCTTCAACGGAGCCACCATGGAGAACACGATTTCACCCTTCCCCTTCACCGTCGCCGGAGAGGAGGAGATAAAACTCCAATACCAAGAAAATTGGCATGGAGAGACACTAACCCTAATGACTCGATCTACTAAAGAAAACTTATTAAAAACAATGGATCCCCACTCCCTTCATCCCTGGCGAGATGCCGGAGGGCGCTAGGGCAGGAGTCGCCCGACAGACTTTTCGTGATGATCAGGTTGTGAAGCCGGTGGCACCACGGCCGAGTCCTGCGACGTAGTTGGGCGGCGACTTGGAATTGAGGAAGTCATACCGCGCTGAGCGACCGGTGGGCAGCGGCGGGAGTGGGGTGGGGGTCGGTGTAGGGGTCGGGGTGGTGCCCGACATGACGCTGATAAGCGGGCAGGTGGGGGAGGATGAGGGACCAGGAGCGTGGGGCGGCCGGCACCGACAAGGGCGGCCGCGAAGGAGTATGGTTGTGTTTGTGTTTGTGTTTTTGTTTGTGTTTTTGTTGTTTTGTTTTTTTTTGTGGCATGGTTGATATGTTGGATTACTGCTTTCATGTTGATGTAGAGTACTTGATTTTGCATTAGTACAGACGCGTTATCCTCCTTCCATTTTCTTTCGGATGTGGGGCTCCTAGAAAATTAAAAAGAAAAACGAAACTAGAGCAACTAAAACACATTGGAGAATCAAGCCATGTCAGTTAACAAGGTGATTGAGAGAGGTATCAGATCTCTACAGAGAGAAGGAATCGGGGTTGATTAAAACCCGCTGCCCTTTGCTCGCACGCCCGCATTCGACGCTCCCGCGGAGGCCTGGCGTATCGACACGTGCCCTCGACGATTTTGTAAAAAGCTCCCTACCTTTTCACAAACCAACCCGCAGTCCATAGCCCGTGTTTAGTTGCCCCAATTCTCCTCAAATTTTACTATGCAAAAAGAAGATTTCCCGTCACATCTAAATGTCGGCAAATGCATGAAGTACTAAATGTTAATAAAATCAAAAACTAATTGCACAATTTTGTTATACTTTGCGAGACGAACATTTTAAGCCTAGTTAGTTAAAATTTAAATATTTTTTACCAAATACAAACGAAATGTTAGAGGAATTCTGATACAGTGTTTTTTCTTACGAAATGCTAGAGGAATTCTGATACAGTGTTTTTTCTTCCCAATTCTCTCGTCTAAAGGAGGCCATAGTCCCAATCCAGCAGCCTCGCTCTGCACGAGGACTCAGAGTCAGAGGAGACTCCTGAGCGGCGGCTTGGGTGGTGCCCAAACCCTAGCCGCCCTCTTCCCATCTCTCTCCTCTGATTGCCGTATGGAGGGGCGCGCCCAGATCTGCAGAGGCGGCGGCGTATTGCCATGGGACACGGCGGTGGGCACGGCGGTGCTCGCGTGCTCGGAGCAGCAAGCCGGATCCGTCGATGTGAACCGAGGTTACGTACGACTGGGAAGCTTCTTCTTTCCCTCACGCTCAGCTTCTTTCCCTTCTCCTTCCCTCAGGTTCCCTTGGTGTGGCATGTAGAGGCAGGTCTTCCGCGTGGATCTCGGCGACGGCTGTTAGATCCACGACTTGCTCCACCAGATCCAGGTGACTGGGGATGAGGGTGAGGAGCGTGCCCTGGCGGCGGAGAGCTATAGTGAGGTTGGCAGCGAGGCACGCCGGTGCTAGCGAGTAGCATACTATAGAAGATCTCCATGGATGGCGGCTTTCTACAGTAACTTCCCCCGTCGTTCCCCCTCAAATCCCTCCATGGCTTCTTTTGTTTTTTCTTCTCTCTTTTGTATAGCGTGTACAAAAAATTGCAAGTTCTTTATTGCTGGCAGAGCCAAGGATTTTCTTCTGGTGATGATTGTGGGCTGGGCGGCTTGCAGACCAACATTTTGTAGTAGTTCACTTCACACCCAAGAACCTGTATATGGTAGAGTGTCTTTAGTAATTCATGGTGTGTGAGCCCTGCTTCCAGTAGCCTAATGGCATTATGTTAAACAGCTAGAAGCAACAGTTTAATCCATGGAGAGATATTAAAATTAACTAAAAAAATCTGCCACAAGTCTGGTCACTTAAATTAGAAGCTCTGCCTCTTTCTACTGGTCAATTATTTAGAGAATAATATCCATGTATACGTTATTCATCATGGTAATGAAAGGAAACTTGTGCACCTCGATTTTAGTATAGTGGAGCGATCTGTTGGTTTACTGCTTTCCTGAGGAGAGGTCATACACTTTTGGTTAGAAATGCTGTTTTTTCTTATGTGTCTATTAGTCACGTTCTTTTGCGACTGTTGTCCTTTCTTGGAGGCTTGTTATTGTTACATGCTTCTGATCTTCTTACGTCCATCTGTAGAATGACTTTTTTCCATGTGTTTTACCGAGAAATTTGTATTATTTGGGTCTGTTTTTTGACATATATTGGAATCTTTTACCTAGAAATTTTGATCTAAGAACAAGTAGATACAGGTATAACATATATTAGTCAACGATCAATATTTTCTACTTTTCATATGCTAGCCCAGTGCAAAATATTGAATTTAACATGGTATATTTCTGTTAAATGCATTATTTACATAAACTTGACACTGTCTTTTTGTTTCAGGAAGTTTAATTTTGCATTCCATTCATGGAATAGTTATTGGAATCTTATGCAAATTAAAAAAGGAGATGTGTGGTGTTCAGCAGACGTGTCACCGAATGATTCTGGGAACAGAGTATGAGCTTTATGCTGCAATTTGGTCTTGAGGTGGTAAATCTCTCTACTCTTTTTGAATAATTCAGCTAGGATCATACTTTGAGATAAACTATGATGCCTCTAAAACTACTATGATAATTGATACTGATCGGTGGGACCATGGGGCCAGGTGCTTTCAGGAATCGGGTCCTAGGTACACAAGTTTATCAACAATGGTTATATGTGTAACTTTTTCGGGGAAGCAATTGAACCCTTCCAGTTTGTCCTGGCTTTTTCCTCATTTGGTGTTGATGTTATTGCAATTCTTGGCTGGCTTGATTCGTAGTTTTCTATGATGCTATGGAAATAAGTTCATGACTACCTTTGATAAGTAAAGGCATGCTTTGTGACCTTTCAGAGCAGCAAGAAAGAACTTTAGTTGACAAACAGATTATACCTGCTCGGATTGGCCATTCATAGTTTTGTTATGGTTCATCGTCCTTTAGTCAGTACTGTTTTTCAGTTAGATAATAATAAGGTGGGTAATCTGCATGTATCTTTGTAATGTCTTGATAATTGTTGGTGGGTTTGTGTTGGTGTTATATTTGTTTTTGCTTTTCCTCTCAGCTGTGTTGATATTAAACTGTATATACCTTAAGTCAATAGTTCTTATCTGTTCTTTTTTTTTTTCTTGCATGACTGAAGACCTTCGTCGTGATAGTGTAACACCTCCATAGCCCAATTGAGTACTTGGGTATCCTCATGAATTCCCTTTGTTGATACTGAATATATAGTTTGATATCTTTTTCTAAAGTTTAATGCCATATAGTCATTGCTCCTTGTTTGTCGTATTAACACTCATGTTTAGTTACAACAGAAATTCAGCTATGCAGTTCTGCAATCACTTATCATGTATCTTATACCTGTTGTTTCGTTGTGCTCTGCCTGGCATTGATGATACGCTTGGTCCTGGAGGATTTGTATTTAGATCTGATTTACTTGCACACATGTATTCGACCAACTTGGATTTTTGTTTAAAAATTTATCAGGTCATTTGCTGGTTCCGCCCATGTCAATAACTTATGAAATGGCTGGTTTTGCATTGTGATGCATTGTGCTTCTGCAGCACACCAGGAAGGGATGTTTCTTTCAGGATATACTTCATTTATTAAAGAAAGTAATTGTTCTCTATATTCCAGGAGCGTCGACACCAGTTTAAGTATGTATCACTTGGTGTGTGAGCTTCCATCAAATTCAGGTAAAGCACTTCTGAGTTATGTGACCATATTTTTGTTCTTTGGCATATATGCTTTCTGGCATTCACAGGTTTTATCTACGCATTGCTACTGTTTCACTATCTGGTTGGGATTGCTCGGGCTGTATGTTCTTTGTGATATTCAATGTTTTAAAGCTGAACTGTGTTTTTTTGTGTAGGGGAAACCAAGCATATGCAGAAGGACAGTTAACTAAGGCTGATGCTGAACAATGCTATACCCATGGGATTGATTCTTTTTCCCCAAATGAAGTTTCAAGAAAAGCATTAATGCTGTGCTACAGCAATCGAGCAGCTACTCGGATGTCTCTGGGTAAGATGAGAGAGGGCCTATCTGATTGTCGAGCAGCTATTGATATTGATTCCAGCTTTCTCAAAGCACAAGCCTGAGCCGCCAAGTAAGACCAATGTGCTAACTTCAACACTAAACATTCGGAGTTTGTATTATAATTCATGTTAAATCTATTCAGACAAATTTGCAGTACTGATATTTTGTCTTATTGGAAATTCAAGGAAATATCCGACTATTTTGACAATTTTTCTTGGGATTAGTTTTTTTAACTCAACCTAACTGATATTGAGTGTTGATCCGGATCTCAAAGTAAATAAATATTTCATACAATTGAGTTTAAGATCTGATAATACCTTAACATGTCCAACTCCTACTCATAATTTGTGTTTTCATTCGCTGACTTTGGGAAGGGTGTTACTGGCCTTACTATTTTGATATTCATAATCTGAAGAACAATTACCATGAACTATTTACGAAGGCAGAAGTTATTTATAAAATTATTTACCATGAATTGATTTGGGAAAAGGAGGGCAGATAGAATGTCTTACGGACCAGTAATTTATTGACTATTACTCGTGGTTTGATTTTTCATGACCACAATGGCCGTTGCTACAGGAGGCTACAGGATTATCGATTTAGATGTACCATTAATTAATCCATTATATGCATAATGGATAATAAGTTTTATATTTGGTCTTTTTTTTTGTAAAACTGTTAACGGGTGAATTCTTTAGTTCTTTTGGTCTTTGTCTCACTCCCTGAAAGTACATATGTTTTACTTACTCATCTATGTCCTTTGTAGTGTTTCACCTATCAACTCAAGAGTATAAACCATTTATGCTATTTAGGAAATTAGCCATTATGATTTTTGTTGTTGATAAATGAAGCAATTCTAAAATTTAAGTTGTGGAAGGGAAGAGTTGGATTAGATTAGTCACACAATACAGACAATTATGAGCTGAAGTCATTAGTTTCCTCTCTTAGACCGTTTTGGTATTGTTGCATACTTGCACGATAGATATGCATACCTCTTCTCATTTTTTTTTTTTACTTTATGAACAACCTTTTCTTAATTCCAGTGGAATGCAGGAGTGCTGGCAGCCCAGTCCAGGGTCATGGGTGAGCTTCCCACTTGGTAATTTGGCGGAGTTTGCAGGTTATTACTATTCACTTTCTTGGTTTGTATGCACAGCAACTTAGTAAAATAAGTTACATAGTCGATAAATGATCCCTATAATTGACAACCAGGTAGTGCTGGTTTAAGATGCTGATCTTTGCATACTGTATATCAACTGCAACAATTTGGTTAAGATACTGTATTTTTCACCGCCAACCAACTAACCAAGTTGAGCAGGTTTAAGATACTTGGGGTTCTAAAGAGACACAATATTGGTTTTCACATCATGATTGTAGAATTTCTGATATTGAAGTCTTGCTTACACTTGCCTACGCTTGGTTTCTAGGCAGCACTGCAGCAGTAACCTAAGGAGAACTAAACGAACTCTTATATACAACAAGCAAGGGCCAGATCAATCAAGGGACGCATCAGCTCAGGCCTGAATACAAGCGTTCACGTACCCATTGCTTGAAGCTTGTGTAAAAGCCTCTTTGGTGTGGATGCCATGTTGACAGTGGCAATGGGTGACAATGGCTATCTATATCAATGTATATACTTAGATCTTTCTGTCACCATCTATTTGTAGCTTTACAAATTGTAAGACAATAGCTTATTGTCTCCCATTCGGGCGCCTGATGTTCTTGTCACTGATGGGCTAACCAGTTAAAATCACTAGCTTATCAGAAGTTCGCCAGCCACGACGTCATCTCGCGATATCCTATTTTCGGACCAAACCCTAGAATCGACCAGGCGGCGGCGGAGGAGCTAACCGTGCCACCGCGCCCTCTGAGGAGGATGTTGTTGAAGTGGTGGCTGTCTGTCATCTCCGCCGACGCGGCACCTGGGACCAACTGCTTGCTATCTCCCGCGTGCCGCCTCTCCTCGAGCTCCGCTTCTCCGGCGATGCCAAGTCAAGAGGCGCAGCTTGCTTCGCTGCGGCTCTGCGGTGCGGAGGCGGTAGAGGAGGGCGCGCGGCGCATCGAGGGCTGGGTTCTTCTGTTTCTCGTGTCTTTTGCGTTTCATCTCAAGTAAAGGCTATGTTGTTGTTGCTCACCAACGCGAGGGTCCTACCTGTCAGAAGCCGCCCTGGTAGAGGACCCTGGAAGTGGGACCCGCACGTCAGGCGTGCTTCTTGTTCTCCCTTCTCGTCCCTTCTCTTCCCCCACTTTCTCCGTTCCCCTCTCGCGGTTTTGCGCATCCCCTGCCTGCCTCCATCTCTCTCTGCGCTCCTGCCTCCTGGTGCTCGGCCATGGCGGACTATCACTTCGTGTACAAGGACGTGGAGGGGAGGAGCACAGAGTGGGACGACATCCAGCGCCGCCTCGGGAACCTGCCTCCGAAGCCGGAGCCCTTCAAGCCGCCGCCCTTCGTCCCCAAGGTCGACGCCGACGAGCAGCCCAAGTCAAAGGAATGGCTCGACGAGCGCGAGCCCGAAGAGCTTGAGGAACTCGAGGACGACCTGGACGACGACCGCTTTCTCGAGCAGTACAGGTAGGGCCTCTCCGTAGGCTCGATCGGGTCTGCACTCTGATTGCTGATCCGTGATGCTGTCTTTTCCCCGTCTGTTATTGGATGCATCTTAAGAAGCTTTAGTGCCTACCGCGTTTGATTGATCTGATCTGACTGGCGTGGTTAATTGGTATAATTCGTGCGCTTCTGATAGGAATCTGATGTCTTCCTATTGTTGATCCGGATTCCTCGCAGTAGTTCCGGGCTCTGGATTATTCAATGCGTTTTGCGATTCGTTTGGTACAAGTGGGAATTGATTGTCACGATTTGATGTAATTCGATGCCTGCGGGAAGATGAGGCTCGCAGAGCTGAGGGAGGCCGCAAAAGCCGCGCGATTTGGTAGTATAGTTCCCATCACTGGCTCAGACTTCGTGCGGGAGGTGTCTCAGGCACCATCAGATGTTTGGGTTGTGGTCTTCCTCTACAAGGATGGGTAACTCTTTCTTCACAGTTCGCTGCATCCTTTTGCATGCTATGTCAATGATTATGCATGAGAGAACAATTCTAGGGTTTATTTTGTATGATTCGACCAAACAGCTCTGGAACCAGATTGAACTAAATTCAGACTTTGACTGCACTTTATTTAGTTGTGTTGGTTTTCTATAGAAAGTTGCCTGAAAAGACTAGGCAACTATGAAATTTGACTATGGTTGGCTGGATATAGGAATTCTGATACTTGTGCTGTGCATCGTTGGTCGTAGCCAGACATTTTATTGCTGTGAAATAGGTCCCAGCAGCTCGCACCTTCAATATATATGATCTGTGAACATGCTTTCTTTTTTTCTTGTCGAACGCGCTGGAGAGTTGCATTCCTTTTCATTGATAGATAGAAAAAAATGGTCCGATTACAAACCGATTCCACGTTTTTTTTTTCATGAACACACCCATTTAAACAATACATACAGCCCCTACTAGCGCGTCGCCCGAGTCCACGCCAGGAAGAGCACCAGTGAATTGAGGCCCTTCCTTACCACCTTTGGAGCCCTATGTGTCGCCTTGCACCACCTGATGTTCTTCTTTACCAAATTCACACATTTTTGAACAAATCTAAGGCGCCAATGCACCCAGTGAGCAGCATTTGACTATTCTTGTGCCCAAAAATAAAAGAAGAAGAAGAAGAAGAAGAAGAAAATATGATGTCGGCAGGTTCAGGGATGGACTTAGCGTGGGCCATGGGACTTTCTTTTGGGTGGGGGCAGGGAGAGAACGATCTTGTGCGCTGAAGAACCTAGCCGAGGCATAGATGGATGAACGGGATTAGTCGGACCTAGCGCGACGGAAAACATAAATCCACAACTTAATGCTCGATTTGATTGCTCATGGCCACAGCGAAGGATGAGTTCCAAGAAAACGACCTCTCCGAGCATCCACTCAAACAAGCTAAGACCACTCACCCAGAAAAGAAGAAATCAATCCACGCCCGGACGGATCTCCACTCCGCTAGAGTGAGGATGAGAAGCGTCGGCAGCGGCAGCACTAGACAGAGGATCCAGCACGGGTAGTATCGGCGGAAGGAAGGGTCGGCCGCGTTGCGTAGTCTTCAGAAGTCTTCAGAGCCAGAGCCTTGTAGGGAGGCCGGGAGCGCGCGCGTGGAGGAGGAGTGGGAGGCCGAATGCGGAGCTTGCCAGTAACCACGCTCCGGCTTTGATACCTGCCCGCAGAGACGGCAGACAAATCTCCCGGCGAGGTATCCACGCGGCTCCGCAGGAGTTACCGGCGACGAGGGAGGAGGGGGAAGAGCGTGGGGCGGTGGGGGAGGAGAGAGAGAGAGAGAGAGAGAGAGGAGAGAAGGAATCGGGGTTGATTAAAAGTCGCTGGACTTTGCTGCAACCAGAGAATTCGGGACTCCGTGGCTCGCTCCCGTGCTGGCACATACGCCTCTGACAATTTTACAGAGAAGCCCTTTATTTGTTTGAAAACTAACCCGCGGTCCAGCTCATCATCCATAAACAATATACACGTTGAGATACTTTTCATGTAAACCCCTAATGTAAATTTTATTCTGACGTGAAGAAGAGGAAATTTGAGACTTGTTCCTTTTTTTGCATAACCCGTGATGTTTTGCAGGAAGCCCCCAGCGCGCGCGCCGCGGGAGCCCTGGCCTGAGCTTGACCCGGCACCCCTGCGTTGTCCCTCTCTCTTCGTACTCTCCTCTCCCCGCCGCCATCGCTGCACCTCCGCCCCCCTGCCCTTCGCCCCTTCCTACCGCCCACCCTCCACACCGCCGTCGCTCGAGCATTGAAGCCGCACTACCTCTCCAGCATAGAGAAGCGCTGGCGCCGTGTGAGATCCAGTGTCACGCAAATCACGCAGGTCAGCACCAGAGACGGAAGCACTAGCTCCTCCCTGCCCTCTCCTCCCCGCGCCCTCTTCTTCCCGGCATGAGTGCCATCATGGCTCGAGCATGGGAAGCCATGCGGCCTCTGTGGCATGTGGGAGCTTGTGAGATCCGACAGTTCGCAGATCAGGCGGAAGTCCCATTGCCATCCCCCTTCTCTCCCCCGAAGAGGCTCAAGGTGAGAAATGTGGGGGGCTTTCAGGTCCTAGGGTTTGGTGGGGTGGGATTTGGACTTGATCTCATGGATTTTTTATGCTTTGGTACTTCATGGCTGCTGACACGGCAGATCCGGCAGCTGGAGCCTGGTGTTGGATCGGATCTAGCACCACGGCATGCTTGCCGTGGTTCTTGGGAGGTGAGCTCATGATTGGTTAGTTTGATTCGAATCCTGCTGAATGTTGATTGATTTGCCTGTGAATTTGTGATGCATCTTCAAAGTCACGGTGTTGAGCTTCACAACGACCAAGCGACCAGGGCGCACTATTTCTAATCAACTTGCGTCTATCAAAAGTATAATCTAGATCTTTGGTTGTTGAAAAGCTTGAAACACATTTCACCAATGTACACTAACATAGGAGTACCATTTTTGCCCTTATCTGCATTTGGTCAGGCTAATCTTTGGACTACCATTGAACATTTCATTTCTACAATCACTCTACCGGTGGAACTTCTGCATCTTTCTAATGGCTCTGGTACTCTGGTCCAAATATGAATGCTAATGTTTCTTCTTTAGTGGTCAGGCATGCTTCTGCTATTCATATGCATATATAACTTTGGCTAGGTAATATTTATGATCTAAATCGTGTATCATGTTGTACTGAAATTAGAAATTTCCTCTGTATAGTATTGGTTTAAAAGTTTAAAATCATATGCATTAATAAAACAAATAGTTCAAATGGCACAAAATGATTATGTACAAAGTAGCCACCTGTATTTTAAAGCTTCACACATTGAACAAGATATGATGGTATTGATATGAAGTGGTGATGAATGATCCGCTTCTTGTCCTGACTTATGTGGTAATATTTTCACATCGATTGCAGGATTTTTTCCCCCTCTAGGCTTATCTGAATTAGATGGCGGTGATGTGCTATCTGATGGTGCTTTCTGGTCGTTGGCTAAGACACTTGTGGAAGAAATGCTGACGAGTCCTGTTGTGATATGCTGTTAGTTCAAGAAGTAAGGAAACATATTGCTTCGTCTCTCAAAAAAGAGCAGGCACATGAAAGACCATTCTTTAAGGCAATCAATGTGAAGAAAGGTATTACTGATAACAGAAGGGGGAACACACCCTAAAGCACACCAGGGAAAAAAATGATGCCTCTGATCATGTGAGTTCCATTCATGGTCTACTAAATCAAAGTAGTTCTACATGCAGGCTATTTATGGTGGTTGCCCATGTCAATATTTTTGCAGGTACAAATTCATATGAAGTGAAATAGAAATTTCTCTAGCAAGGATATTTTTTGTGTGCTTCGATTGCCTCTCCAGAATGTCAAACAACTTCAGCTCAGACTCGACAGGTAGAGTCTTCTGATTGAAAAGTTTTGTGACTGTAGCTCTCTCCTTCCTATATTCATGTAGATTTTCTGTTTGACAATATATGTGAAGGTGTCAGGAGGGATAAGTAGCGGTTCAGATACTGAAGGTGTGGACTTTAAACAATGTAAATAGTTCCTCTTGCATTGATTGATTATTGTGATTGTTTATTAGATTTGATAATTGTTGTACAATCTGCAGTGGCTAGAAAGCAAAGTACTGGTCTTTTGGAAAAAGAGCTTGCTGCTACAACCAACAGGATCTGTCAAGGAACAATGTAGATTTGTGCTGAGCTGCTACAACTAACAGGACACTGCTGCTAACAAACTAACAAAAACAACTCTCTTATCCTAATCTTAGGTGTTGACTCCACGCTGATATTAAGAATTACTATATTAATGTCTGCTTAGATATTATGTTATGTGGTGCTAGGATTGAGAATGAAGAGAGGCGCGAGTAGATGTCGTTGGGATTGGAAGAAGAGAGTCGAGAGGAGCGGCGGCGGAGCTACAGTACCCGTGTGCTACAGTACCACATGGGTACTGTTCATGAGCTAGAGGCCGAGGGCTGTAACGGAACCGTCCAAATTATAAGAGCACAAGTTCAAAAACAATCGCCGAAACGATCAAATTCTCAAACTTAGCCCATATAACTCCGGTAGTCCACGAAATCACGAGTGATTTCAAAACAAACCAAGAGCAACCAAGATCGCAGTGATTCAACATAACACGACACTTGTTACAACAGTTCGTAAGTAGCTCTTATACATCGGAGTACGAATAATTTTATTACAAAACCAAAGTAAAGATTAGCGGAAGCAACATAATTTCTTAAACCATTTAAATTCAAATACTGCCTGTACATAGTCACATTCTGCAAAAGCATATCAGAAGGGATACTACAGAGACCATGCCCATATGGTCTAGTCTTCGTACCCACATGGCGAAGACAATACTTGCAGCAACAAGTACGACTCTGCTATCTGCAATAGGGGGGAATAAACCCTGAGTACGATAAGGTACTCAGCTAGACTTACCCGACAAAAACCAGAAACAACGGTGACACCAAGAAGTCTGCAATGCTTTATAAGGTGGGTTAGCTTGATTCACTTGCAGAAAAGCTTATTACAGATAGGTAATCATTAATGCTTAAGCATCAAGTTAATAATCATTAACCTGTCATCTAGATTAACACATGTACTGGAGCAATCACTTTATTAGGAGCAAACAATATTAACCATAGCAGGTATAATAAGGTCATCATCATCATTATCATCAATTTCGAATCATCATTAATAATTAGTGAATCTACGCTGGAGATAACCAGTCAAGTTTCTCACTATCCGGGAGAGACGGCGACTCGAATCGATTCCAACTCAACTGAGGGGGTATTCCTGACACTCACCCGGCAAACCCCGCTAAAGGCAGCCGTAGATAACCTTTGGTACAACTCAGGGTGGGCCCGAACAGCGCCGCGTTCTCGGGGATACCAGTGGCCAGGATGCTCAGGACTTTTAACTCACCTGCCCTTGGACCCTCTGGCTCCCTTCCGAGGTGACTTTCACTTTTCGACTTCGCAACCTGAGTTGAGCTACTAGGCTTCGCGGTCGGCAACCTCAGGCCGGCCAACTAAATGTCAGGCATGCGTTCAAAATGACATAGAAGGCTCCAGGTCTCGGTCCTTAATCGACACAGACGGGAATAGATCCACACCCAAGACCTCCATGCCTTGCTGTTTCACTATCATCATCCCGTCCAGTCTCATTTTATTTTATTACACATGGTTCACTTCCACGATAGCAAATATAGCCAACCGTGACCTGACAAAGCCCTATATCTCGCAGGTGACAGGAAATCACCCGACTTCTACCGGTCTAATTTAGCAGAGCTAAGCATAGATACGATCCTGTCTACATAGGATTCAAAGTTCGAATTTCTAGACAAGGAGTGTTACCAATGCAGCAAGGGTTTCCAACCAACTCCTATCACGTAATGCAACAATACATATAACATGTATATATAGATAATTGCTTTAAAAGTAAGAGGCTTATAATGCTCTGGGGCTTGCCTTAACCGAAAGAAGATAGATCAAGGGTTAGCTTTAAGAACGATTCCCACGTCTTTTCTGGCTTCATCGGACTGGACCTCCGGTTCCCGAACAGACTTCAACTTCGGGTTCCACGCCTAGCGGGATCTTGCTCGTAACATGATTCTCGGCACACCTATTGCATGTATATGCACCCAATGAATTTCATGTATGCACCAGGAATGACATGATGATTTATGAACATGTATGAATGATGGGAAGATGAATACAATGACATAGCAACATCATAAGCACAAAACCAAGTTATGTGGTGCTCTAATCAAATCACTTCAAGCTTATGAAATTGTCCACAATTCATTTATAAATATTTAAGCATGATTTTATCATTTACCAGGTCGAAATAGCACATACACAGAAACTGTTCTAAAAGGACAAAGAGCAAAACAATTCTGACTCGAACTTTGAACAGCTACCATTTCTAAGTCCAAATGCTACCAAAATTAACCAGCAACTAGTTCATGAAGTTCTTAACAACTTTGTTATAGTTCACCAAGCATGAAAGCATTATTATGATAGGTTAATTCTCTTAACTAGCAAATCTGTCCAGAATGGCAGATTCTCTAAATTAAATAATTAATGATGATGTAAAAGCACAATTGGAATAAATCAACTTTATTAACAGCTAGAGCATGTTAAAGTAACACCAGATCATATCCTGCTACTAGCATAATTATTTATTTAATTGACCTTTTTTCTATTTATTTAATTGCTTAGGCATAAATGGCAATAAATATAAAAGGTTTCTAGAAAATTCTAATAAAATTACAGAGGCACATACATGCTAACAAGAGGCTACCATAAAAATTTCACCTCAATTTGACAAGTAGATTAGGAGATATCAAAATAACAAAAAGATGAGTGCTAATAAAACTTATAACAAAGGAATTTCATAATTGGAGCAAATGACCTCCAACAAGGCTAAAAATTTAACTATAGTATCTTTATACCATGAATAGCATCTCACAAAATTTTCATGGCCATAGTATTAACACACAGGGAGATCTTGATTTAACAAATTCATACAATTAAATAAAGCACTTAGTAAAAGTAATTATTATCTCCAGAAAATATAAACTAACATGTATCATTTTAATACTCTACTGCAAAGTACACATCTTAAGGATTTCAGAAAGTCCACATTTTCCTTTTTATGATTTTTCTACAATTTTCTATGAATTATCAAAGATAGCACAACATTTCACTTTCTGAAAAAAAGCAAACCAAAAGTCGAAACGGGCCTAAACTAACCGGCCCGCGCTGTTGCTGCCCTTTCGGCCTGCTAAGCAGCCCAGTTAGGCAAGGCAGGGAGGCCGGCACTGGCACGTGGGCCCTGCCCGTCATACTCACGCAGAGCAGAGGAGGAGCTCCGGCCGGCGTTTCCTCACCGCCGGTGACCCCTCCGGCGAAGCCGAGCACTCCTTCGTGCTCTACACGTCACCCTGCACCTAGGCAACCCATCTTCCCAACCTCTCCTCCAGCGGCGTGTGCTCGATGCCGATGATGGCGGACGGCGGCGCGCGGCGTTCAATGACAGCGACGAAAACGGTCATTGTATGGGCAACCACCTATGCCTACACGTTCCTGACAACAAGGCGAAGCTAACGGGCCAAAGAGCAAAGCACGAAATCGACTAGAACGACATGGCCACAAGCGGCGCAAGCACGGCGGGAACACGAGCTCACCGGAGCTTCGGCGTTGCACGCCAATGAGATGAAATCGGGCGATAACGTCTTGCGGCCAGCAAGACCCACACCCGAGACTCACGGAATGCGAAGCAATTCAAGCAACAAGCAAACGAGCAGAGCAAAATCGAGCTTGAGCTCGGTGCGGTCATGGTGGGCATGGCGGAGCATGCTCGGCGTACCGGTGAGTTCCGACCTACTAGGGCGGTAGCGTCATAAATGCTCACGACTCAAGCATCGGTGGGGCAGAGGGACTACAGAACGAACACGAGGAGACAGAGAGAGACTCGGACTCCAGCTGGCCACGGCGAGGCAGTGAGCTTGGTGGAGCTCTGGCGATGGCGGGCGACGGAAAATGACTTCCGATTAGCGTGCGGCCCCAGAGGCGAGGCCAACGCGTCGGCGCGGTGTCCTAGGCATTGGTGGAGCTGCTAGCAAGGGTGGGCGCGCGGTGCGGCAATGACGGAGGCGTGGGGTGCACAGTGGAGCAGAGCGAGGCGAGGAAGGAAGAGTGAGCGGCGAGCGAGGGCGACTGCGGTGCGTGTCGCCTTCGTGAGTGCAGGCACGTTGCGGCATCGACGCGTGTTGACCACGCGGCATCGAATTCCTGCCCTCGGTCGGCCACGACCAAGTTCAAGTTTCTGAACTTTAGAAACACTGAAACGAAGTTCAGTTCGAGATCACGCCTGACAGCGAGATTTGAGTTCACAACAACTTCCTAACCGAGCCGAGTTAGTGAAAACCGTAGTAGGATTTTAGATAGAGCTACACGAGATCTTCCTACAACCCTACTAGCACTTGATCTGATTCCTCAAGGTTTGTGAGCTAGAAAGCTCCAAAGTGAGGTACATGGAAACTGCGCAGTCAAACAATGACAGACAGCCAGTTTTCAAAGAGCTATAACTCTAAAACTAGCTAGAGTTATCAAGAGCTGTTAAAAGGTTCTAGATAGAGCTAAGTGAGCTCTAGGCAAAAGTCAACTAGCTCAAAGCTTGGTTCGGTCTAGTTATGTCACACCCATTTTTTTTAAGGACAAAAATAGGATGTATAAAAGACTCATGTGCGCCCCAGGAAACAGTCGCACACATAAGTTGACAAATTACAAAGTATCATCACAGTGCTTATTACATAACGAATAAGTATTTAAGACATAGTCTTGAACGATAGGTAATAATAACTAATAGTAATTCTTCAGCGGAAACTCCACACAGGGACACGGTTGACTGGTTGACACCAAGACTAGTACTCATTCCGATAATCTTCCTCTATATCTTCATCTGTTATGGTGGAAATAGCAAGGGTGAGTCCATGTCGAACTCAACAAATATAACACAGGGTTCATGAGGCTCAAAAAGGCTAGACACTGTTTAACTGCATTTAGCTTTTAATCATATATTAGCAATTGAGTAGCATCAAGATAAACCACTTCCCATTAAAGAACCAATGATCAATTGTAATAAGGATAATGAATAGCATTAACATGAGCAAATAATAATCAACAATAATTAAGCATGATGTAACAGTTATGATCAACTATTCCATAAGAATCCCCAAGGCCGCTCGTATCCGTGAGCACGGCTAGTATACTAGTTTTTAACTCTGCGCAGAGGTGTACACTTTCACTGTAAGTCATGATTTCCAAATGAGTGGGGAGATCAAGCCCAAACACCCGAGAACCATATAAAGCCACTCAAAAGTTCGTCTAACAAGTTAGGGCCATTAGATTTCACTCGGCAGGCAGATGTAGAACCCCCCTTCCCTGTGGCACAACAACCGCAGCCTATACACACTAGGCCAGGGGCTCGGACTACACCCAACATGGCAAGCCATTCTTACGCCATTTAAGGTAACCTCTAACAAGCTAGAAAAGGTCTCTTGAACAACTAAAGCCAGAGCCATATAGCCCTCACAGCTGTACTGTATATCCCGGTTATCACTTACAGATAAGTCCTTATGGAGAGAAACCAGAGCATCAAAATAATACACAAGCTCTAGCTCCCTTTTAACAACAATGAAATCATCTTAATAGTTGATTGCTTAATCCATTAATCAAATTACAAGATCATTGTTCTTAGTTTAAGCACTAGCAGTAGCTACCCATATGCATTCCCAAGGTTGACAAGGAATCAAGATAACAATCACTAAGTTATAATCTCTAAGGTTGTCAAGGTAAGCACATGCATATGTATGACAATTCAATGTATAGGTAACAAGGATAGTCCTGTGTTATACTTGCCTTGATCAGAGCTTTCCAAGTGATACTGCTGACTTGGCTCAAAGTAATACTCCGAATCGTCCAGATACTGCTCACCTTCTATATTCGATCATCAATCAACAACACACATGCATCCAATCAAACATACACGAAGCAAACAAAGAGATATAATTAGAACAGTACACCAACAGTAGCAAAACAGTAATAAAAGCTTATAAAACTCTTCTACACGTTTCTACAATCACACAGACGCAAAGATCACCAAATTCGGAGTTAAAACGTGAAAGTTATGAATTTTCTAAGATTTCCTATGGATAAATAAATACTTAATTATAACCTCGAAAAATAAATTATCAAAACTAACTGTACAACTACACTAACATGTAGAGCTCGCAAATATGAACCTAACGCAACTTGAACGGATCAAATCGGAATTAAAACGAAGATTTTATGACCAAAACAATTCTAGTGGCAAAACTGTAAATACCTGAAAACGTATTTTTGACTTATCCGGGAGAAAATACGCTTTCAAAACGCGAAAACAGATTTTCTGACATACGCTATGGACCGCGGGTTTTAATCTGAGAAAGTCTAGGGACTCTTTATCAATTTTACCCGCGAAGGGGTATCTTCTAATCTCGTGCGTCCATCTGAGAACGGACGGCTCATGTTCATCATCAAGTGCACAGTGAAAAATCCGGCCACCTCTCTCAAGTCCGGCCGGTGGCCGCCATTGCCGGCGCCATGAGCCCGCCGGAGAGCTTCGGCTCCGCCTTTTCCGACCACCATTCAACCCGCCATCAACTCAACTCGAAAGAGAAGGTGAACCCGATCTATCCTAGACGGTTTTGGAAGGCTACGACGGACCGAGGAGAGAGCGCGGCAAGGAGAAAACGGTAGCGCCATGGCCGGCCCCGGTGAGCTCCAATTCTCCGATACAACGCACAAAAGCTCCAATAGAAAGCATTAGGAGGAAGAGGAGGAGACAACAAACTTACCCAAACCAAGAAATTGACCTCCAAATCACCCGAAAGCCTCACCCGCGCCCAACCGAGAAAGTCGGCTATGCCCTAACCCTAGAGCTTAATTTCCCGTGGCTAGCCTATCGTTTTTGTTGAAAAACGGAACGCGGGGGTCATCACGATCTTATAGGGATGCACAGCTTGCGGTCCAAGTCATTGAAGATGAAGAAATCGGAATCTACCGGGATAGTGTCCGTCTCGGCCACGAACCGGAGGTGGAAGAGGGCGCTGACAAGGGGGCCCGGTTCGTCAGCGTCACCCGAGAGAACAACGCGCGCGGTCGGGCTCGGCTGCTGGGCCGCTGCGGCGCTGGGCGCTGGACGGCCCACGCGGCAGGCGCGGAAAAGCAGCCGTCCGACGGCCTTCGGGCCGAGAAGGTAAGAAGGTAAGCTGTTTTCTTTCTTTTTTTTTCTTCTTTTGTTTCTTTTCTTTTCTAATTTTCCAAACACATTTTCAAATCAAATTTTTCTAAACCAAATCAAATAAAACAAATATATCCACACCACAAAATAAAATAAATGCAACAGCATGAATGCATCACCAAATAGTTTTCAAAATTTTAATTCCCTTTCTTTAAATTATTTAAAATTTGTTACTCCTAAAATTTGGGTGTTACAAATTCTACCCCCCTTAAAAGAATCTCGTCCTCGAGATTGAACTGCTTACTCAAACAACTGCGGATATGATTTTCTCAATTCATCCTCTCTTTCCCAAGTTGCCTCTGCCTCTGAATATCGATTCCACTGCACCTTGCACATCTTAATAATCCGACTTCGAGTAACTCTCTCAGCAGTTTCTAAAATCTTGATCGGAAACTCTTCATATGTAAGATCTTCCTTAACAGTCAACTCTTCTAAAGGTATCTGCTCCTCAGGCACACGCAAACACTTCTTAAGTTGTGAAACATGGAACACATCATGTACTCCAGATAAATTCTCAGGCAACTCTAATTGATAAGCAACTTCCCCACGTCTAGTAATAACTTTAAATGGTCCAACATACCTTGGTGCTAGTTTACCTTTCATGTTAAACCTCTTCACACTTTTCATAGGTGACACCTTCAAATAAACATAATCACCTACCTCAAAAACTAAATCTCTTCTTCTATTGTCAGCATAACTCTTCTGACGAGACTGTGCTACTCTCAAATTCTCACGAATCACTCGCACTTGATCTTCTGCGTTTCTAAGAACATCTGTACCAAACACCTGAGATTCACCTATCTGATCCCAAAATAATGGAGTTCTACACTTACGTCCATACAAAGCTTCAAACGGTGCCATCTTAAGACTCTGTTGATAACTGTTATTGTAAGAGAATTCTGCATAAGGCAAACTCTTATCCCAACTAGTTCCATATTGCAATGCACAAGCTCTCAACATATCCTCTAATACCTGGTTGGTCCTTTCAGTCTGTCCATCTGTCTGTGGATGATATGCTGTACTAAAATTCAATTTTGTTCCCAATGATTCATGCACAGCTTTCCAAAAATGCGACGTAAACTGCGATCCTCGATCAGATACAATCTTCTTTGGTACTCCATGCAAACAGACTATTCTCTCCATATACAACTCTGCCAATTTTGGTCCATGGTAAATAGTCTTAACTGGTATAAAATGAGCAACTTTGGTTAACCGATCTACTATCACCCAAATAGAGTCATAACCTTTCTGAGTACGAGGTAACCCTACTATAAAATCCATACCAACTTCCTCCCACTTCCATTCAGGAATCTTCATTGGTTGTAACAATCCAGCAGGTCTCTGATGCTCTGCTTTCACTCTCTGACAAGTGTCACACAATGCCACATACTCAGCCACATCTCGCTTTAATCCAACCCACCAATATTTCTGTTTCAGATCCAAATACATCTTAGTACTACCAGGATGAATAGAATAAGCTGACTCATGAGCTTCACGAAGAATTGCCTGTCTAACAGTTTGATCCTCAGGTACACACAGCCTCTTTCCAAACCACAAAATTCCATTATCATCCATTCGAAAACCTGGTGACTTACCAATCACTATATCTTCCGCTATCTTCTTTAGTTTCTCATCCTTCAACTGCCCCTTGTAAATTTCTTGCTCTAAGGTAGGCTCTATCACTAATTCCATTGTATTAGTAACAATTCCCAAATTCAAATATTCAAATTCAGCACATAATTCCCTAGTCATAGTCAATGTCTGTATCTCATTGACATAGCTTTTCCTACTAAGAGCATCAGCTACTACATTAGCCTTACCAGGATGATAGTGTATCTCAATATCATAATCCTTAATCAACTCTAACCATCTGCGTTGCCTCAAATTCAGATCTGACTGAGTGAAAATATACTTCAAACTCTTATGATCAGTGTATATATCACTCTTATGTCCAATCAAATAATGTCTCCAAATCTTTAAAGCATGAACTACAGCTGCTAATTCCAAATCATGTGTAGGATAATTCAACTCATGCTTTCTCAACTGCCTAGATGCATAAGCCACAACTCTGCCTTCTTGCATAAGAACACATCCCAAACCTTGACGAGAAGCATCACAATAAATAGAAAACTTCTTACTCAAATCTGGCAAAACCAAAACAGGCGCTGTAGTCAACCTCTTCTTCAATTCCTCAAAACTAGCTTGACATTTATCTGACCACACAAACTTGGCATTCTTCTCTAACAGAGATGTCATAGGTTTAGCAAGTTTAGAAAACCCTTCAATGAACCGTCTGTAATATCCAGCTAATCCCAAGAAACTACGAATCTCGCTAACATCAATAGGTGGTTTTCAATTTAATACATCCTTTACTTTACCTGGATCCACTGATATCCCTCCATTAGAAACAATATGACCAAGGAAAGAAACTTCCTTCAACCAAAACTCACATTTACTTCGCTTCGCATACAGTTTATGCTCTCTAAGTTTCTGCAATACCAACCTCAAATGTTCAACATGCTCTACCTCTGTCTTGGAAAATACCAGTATATCATCAATAAACACTACCACAAACTTATCCAAATATTCCATGAACACCTTATTCATCATGTACATAAAGTATGCAGGTGCATTGGTCAATCCAAATGACATAACAGTATACTCATACAATCCATACCTTGTAGTAAAAGCTGTCTTTGGAATATCAGAAACACGAATCTTCAACTGATGATAACCAGAACGTAAATCAATCTTAGAGAACACACAAGCACCTCTCAACTGATCAAACAAGTCATCAATCCTGGGCAAAGGATACTTATTCTTGATAGTTACCTCATTTAGTGACCGGTAATCAACACACATCCTCTGACCACCATCTTTCTTATCAACAAAAATAACTGGTGCTCCCCAAGGTGATGAACTAGGTCTAATAAAACCTTTATCTTGTAATTCTTTAATTTGTTTCTTAAGTTCTTCTAATTCATCTACTCCCATCCTATATGGTCGTTTGGCTATAGGTGCAGTTCCAGGAAGTAATTCAATAAGAAATTCAATGTCTCGGTCAGGTGGCATACCTGGCAATTCATCAGGGAAAACATCCGGAAATTCCTCAATCACTGAATTCTCCTTAATAGTATCTTCAAGCTGATTCACCACAGCGGTTGGTTGCTTCTGCACTGCTACATCCACATTGATTTTATCTCCATTAGGTGCAGTCACAACTACCACTTTTTGCTGACACCGAATCTCTGCCTGATTTTGCTTCATCCAGTCCATACCCAATATCACATCAATACCAGATGTCCTCAACACTATAGGAGTTATCTTAAACTCTACCCCCCTTAATACCATACTAATTGGAAGACAACGATTACTGGTTTGCATGGTACCTCCAGGTGAATTTACTAAGAGAGATTCTTTCATAGCTAGCATGGGTATACTATGCATTTTAACAAAAATGTTGGATATGAATGTATGAGATGCTCCAGAGTCAAAAAGAACAGTTGCAGGAATGGAATGTACATTGAACGTACCAATCATAACTTCTGGTGCATCATGAACTGTATCAGAAGACACATGATTCACCCTTCCAGTACCAGATTGCTTCTGGTTGCTCTTCTGGCTCTGAGGAGTCTGCTGATTCTGCTTCTCAGGACAATGATAAGACATATGCCCCTCTTTACCACAGACAAAGCATCTAGTAGGTGTGCTGGGAGCACTATTCTTCATGGGGGTAACATTGGAATTCCCAGTGCGAGGAGTCTGTTGCCCAGTCTGCTGATACTGTTGACGTTGTGGATATGATGAACGCTGTTGTGACTGATTACCTTGCCAATTCTGGGACCACCTCTGATTCGGATTGCGATTCCATTGACTAACCGGTCCTTGAAACTTCTGATGGAAACCATGCTGAGAATTAGTGCGCTGACGGTTGTTGCTTCCTGAGCTTTGTACCTTCATCTTCCTCTTCCTGTCCATCTCTCTGCGCTCATTATCAAGCACAATAGCTTTATTTACCAGCTCTTGAAAATTAGCATAGTTGTTCCCCTTCAACTGCAAGCGAAGATCATAATAAATTCCCTTCAAGAAGAGACGCTGTCTGTCTGCATCTTCTCTCACTTCATTAGGAGCATAGCGAGCCAACTGGGTGAACCTGTCATGATATTCGCTAACGCTCATCTGTCCCATCCTAAGATTTCTGTATTCTTCCTGCTTCAGCTCAATTATACCTTCAGGAATATGACGAGCTCGAAAATCTCTAACAAACTCATTCCAAGTGATAGGAGGAGCATTGTCAGGGCGTGCAGCTTGATACGACTCCCACCAAGTCTGAGCTGTCCCCTGTAACTGACCAGATGCATATAACACCTTCTCCATATCATTGCATTGGGCTATATTCAGCTGTTTCTCCACTGCCCTCACCCAATCATCTGCCTCTAAAGGATCAGCAGCATGAGAAAACACTGGAGGGCGTCCCTTTAAAAATTCTCCACGCTTATCCCTCACTTGCACAGGCGGTGGTCCTCCTGCAGCGGGATTGTTCTGCATGTGCTGCATAAACATCTGCATCATCTGGTTCTGAGTTTGCATGAGTTCCTCCATAGTAATGGGTAAGTTAGCACCTCCACGACCTCTGCCACGACCTCTGCCTGACATCTGTTTCCAAAAACACAGAAGATGAAATTCAGTACGATCCGAGATGATGTATTCAATAGATAAGCAAAATCTGATTTTTCTGGACGAGCTCCAATTTCAGCAACTCAGTAAAACTGTCATATCTCGAGCTACAGACGTCCAATTCAGATGATCTTTACATGGTTGGAAAGCTTTCAAAATTATCTACAACTTTTATTCACAACACTTTTTCTGATTCTGACAATAAATTGGCCAAAAACTGAACTTAACCTAAACTGTTTCAGAATTCTAGACTGTGCAGTAACTCCAATTTGGAACAGGTATATCTCTTAGCTCATAATAGATATTAAAGTGATTCTTGTGGGGTTGGAAAGATATAGAAATCTAATTATTCCCAGTAAAGTTTCTTAAATTTCTCATGAACGGATTTTAAGTTATTTCTAAAACATCCCAGACTGATCCAAAAATCAGCAAAGGACAGAACTAAATTAACCTCATATTCAACTAATATATTTTGATCAAACTTAATATTCTTAACCATGGAACTTGTAGGCATGTCTACAAAACTCCAGCACACATTACAAAGATCCAAATCACACATTATCATAATAACAATCCATCAATCACACAATTGTTCACACCACAAACTGACTCTTAAAATAATCCAAACTTAAAATTAACTCACAACTACTATCGTTCCTATTACATAGGGATTTTTCCTATTGCCTAATTAAGCTTCTCATAAATCTTGGGACGACCTAACTCCGCCCTTAATTGGTCAATCTCCTTATAAGCTTGCTCCTTAAGTTCTTTTTCCTTCAGCAACTCATCCTTCAAATCCACCTCATGGAGAGCCAATTCACGAACTAATCCCACCGTAACTTGTAAAGTCAAGGAGGAATCATCTGCAGGCGGCACGGTCCAAATACCCTTGTCATGTAAGAAACAAGGAAAATGCCGGAGTGCACCCTTTAACGTCTTGTCCGAGCGTAGACCATGGTAGTAAACAAATGCATTGAAAGCGACATCCTCCATGCTTATCTCCACAGTTGCCCGGCTCACTCTGGTAATGAACTTTGACTCCACCTTAGGCTCCTTAGTGGTAGGATCCCTTTTCGTAACCCATAACTCCGTTTCCCAATAGGAATCCATCCATGGATGACTATACTCTGCACTACGATACTCCAACGTAGCTTCCCAGTCGTAGTAGTAGTTGTCCAATGTTCTTGTCAACATGTCATGGAAGAAAGCATCAGCTTTAGGAACCATGATATGAAACTTCGTAGTCCATCCCATAACTACATTCTCCATTGGTGTATCACCAACTCTTGATTCAGCATCAGATAGCTCTTGATCACCACCTTCATACGGCTCCTGAGGTTTAAAACGGGCAACGTACTGTGCAGCTGACAAACGGGGATGAGGAGGCATCTATAAAATTTAGACATAGATTAGATAGAATCAATGTATTTTCGCAATGGAATAAAGTAGAGGAAGCATAAAACTTTAGTAATTAACAAGGTGAAAAGAGGAAGCATGAATTTAAGTAAGATATGAAGGCTATTAACGACCATTCTAACTAGGCTCGCGTCCTACAGTCAACACGGCTCTGATACCAATCTGTCACACCCATTTTTTTAAGGACAAAAATAGGATGTATAAAAGACTCATGTGCGCCCCAGGAAACAGTCGCACACATAAGTTGACAAATTACAAAGTATCATCACAGTGCTTATTACATAACGAATAAGTATTTAAGACATAGTCTTGAACGATAGGTAATAATAACTAATAGTAATTCTTCAGCGGAAACTCCACACAGGGACACGGTTGACTGGTTGACACCAAGACTAGTACTCATTCCGATAATCTTCCTCTATATCTTCATCTGTTATGGTGGAAATAGCAAGGGTGAGTCCATGTCGAACTCAACAAATATAACACAGGGTTCATGAGGCTCAAAAAGGCTAGACACTGTTTAACTGCATTTAGCTTTTAATCATATATTAGCAATTGAGTAGCATCAAGATAAACCACTTCCCATTAAAGAACCAATGATCAATTGTAATAAGGATAATGAATAGCATTAACATGAGCAAATAATAATCAACAATAATTAAGCATGATGTAACAGTTATGATCAACTATTCCATAAGAATCCCCAAGGCCGCTCGTATCCGTGAGCACGGCTAGTATACTAGTTTTTAACTCTGCGCAGAGGTGTACACTTTCACTGTAAGTCATGATTTCCAAATGAGTGGGGAGATCAAGCCCAAACACCCGAGAACCATATAAAGCCACTCAAAAGTTCGTCTAACAAGTTAGGGCCATTAGATTTCACTCGGCAGGCAGATGTAGAACCCCCCTTCCCTGTGGCACAACAACCGCAGCCTATACACACTAGGCCAGGGGCTCGGACTACACCCAACATGGCAAGCCATTCTTACGCCATTTAAGGTAACCTCTAACAAGCTAGAAAAGGTCTCTTGAACAACTAAAGCCAGAGCCATATAGCCCTCACAGCTGTACTGTATATCCCGGTTATCACTTACAGATAAGTCCTTATGGAGAGAAACCAGAGCATCAAAATAATACACAAGCTCTAGCTCCCTTTTAACAACAATGAAATCATCTTAATAGTTGATTGCTTAATCCATTAATCAAATTACAAGATCATTGTTCTTAGTTTAAGCACTAGCAGTAGCTACCCATATGCATTCCCAAGGTTGACAAGGAATCAAGATAACAATCACTAAGTTATAATCTCTAAGGTTGTCAAGGTAAGCACATGCATATGTATGACAATTCAATGTATAGGTAACAAGGATAGTCCTGTGTTATACTTGCCTTGATCAGAGCTTTCCAAGTGATACTGCTGACTTGGCTCAAAGTAATACTCCGAATCGTCCAGATACTGCTCACCTTCTATATTCGATCATCAATCAACAACACACATGCATCCAATCAAACATACACGAAGCAAACAAAGAGATATAATTAGAACAGTACACCAACAGTAGCAAAACAGTAATAAAAGCTTATAAAACTCTTCTACACGTTTCTACAATCACACAGACGCAAAGATCACCAAATTCGGAGTTAAAACGTGAAAGTTATGAATTTTCTAAGATTTCCTATGGATAAATAAATACTTAATTATAACCTCGAAAAATAAATTATCAAAACTAACTGTACAACTACACTAACATGTAGAGCTCGCAAATACGAACCTAACGCAACTTGAACGGATCAAATCGGAATTAAAACGAAGATTTTATGACCAAAACAATTCTAGTGGCAAAACTGTAAATACCTGAAAACGTATTTTTGACTTATCCGGGAGAAAATACGCTTTCAAAACGCGAAAACAGATTTTCTGACATACGCTATGGACCGCGGGTTTTAATCTGAGAAAGTCTAGGGACTCTTTATCAATTTTACCCGCGAAGGGGTATCTTCTAATCTCGTGCGTCCATCTGAGAACGGACGGCTCATGTTCATCATCAAGTGCACAGTGAAAAATCCGGCCACCTCTCTCAAGTCCGGCCGGTGGCCGCCATTGCCGGCGCCATGAGCCCGCCGGAGAGCTTCGGCTCCGCCTTTTCCGACCACCATTCAACCCGCCATCAACTCAACTCGAAAGAGAAGGTGAACCCGATCTATCCTAGACGGTTTTGGAAGGCTACGACGGACCGAGGAGAGAGCGCGGCAAGGAGAAAACGGTAGCGCCATGGCCGGCCCCGGTGAGCTCCAATTCTCCGATACAACGCACAAAAGCTCCAATAGAAAGCATTAGGAGGAAGAGGAGGAGACAACAAACTTACCCAAACCAAGAAATTGACCTCCAAATCACCCGAAAGCCTCACCCGCGCCCAACCGAGAAAGTCGGCTATGCCCTAACCCTAGAGCTTAATTTCCCGTGGCTAGCCTATCGTTTTTGTTGAAAAACGGAACGCGGGGGTCATCACGATCTTATAGGGATGCACAGCTTGCGGTCCAAGTCATTGAAGATGAAGAAATCGGAATCTACCGGGATAGTGTCCGTCTCGGCCACGAACCGGAGGTGGAAGAGGGCGCTGACAAGGGGGCCCGGTTCGTCAGCGTCACCCGAGAGAACAACGCGCGCGGTCGGGCTCGGCTGCTGGGCCGCTGCGGCGCTGGGCGCTGGACGGCCCACGCGGCAGGCGCGGAAAAGCAGCCGTCCGACGGCCTTCGGGCCGAGAAGGTAAGAAGGTAAGCTGTTTTCTTTCTTTTTTTTTTCTTCTTTTGTTTCTTTTCTTTTCTAATTTTCCAAACACATTTTCAAATCAAATTTTTCTAAACCAAATCAAATAAAACAAATATATCCACACCACAAAATAAAATAAATGCAACAGCATGAATGCATCACCAAACAGTTTTCAAAATTTTAATTCCCTTTCTTTAAATTATTTAAAAGTGGAGAAGATCCAATGGCTCTGATACCAATCTGTCACACCCATTTTTTTAAGGACAAAAATAGGATGTATAAAAGACTCATGTGCGCCCCAGGAAACAGTCGCACACATAAGTTGACAAATTACAAAGTATCATCACAGTGCTTATTACATAACGAATAAGTATTTAAGACATAGTCTTGAACGATAGGTAATAATAACTAATAGTAATTCTTCAGCGGAAACTCCACACAGGGACACGGTTGACTGGTTGACACCAAGACTAGTACTCATTCCGATAATCTTCCTCTATATCTTCATCTGTTATGGTGGAAATAGCAAGGGTGAGTCCATGTCGAACTCAACAAATATAACACAGGGTTCATGAGGCTCAAAAAGGCTAGACACTGTTTAACTGCATTTAGCTTTTAATCATATATTAGCAATTGAGTAGCATCAAGATAAACCACTTCCCATTAAAGAACCAATGATCAATTGTAATAAGGATAATGAATAGCATTAACATGAGCAAATAATAATCAACAATAATTAAGCATGATGTAACAGTTATGATCAACTATTCCATAAGAATCCCCAAGGCCGCTCGTATCCGTGAGCACGGCTAGTATACTAGTTTTTAACTCTGCGCAGAGGTGTACACTTTCACTGTAAGTCATGATTTCCAAATGAGTGGGGAGATCAAGCCCAAACACCCGAGAACCATATAAAGCCACTCAAAAGTT
This sequence comes from Saccharum hybrid cultivar R570, assembly GCA_038087645.1. Lineage (NCBI taxonomy): Eukaryota > Viridiplantae > Streptophyta > Magnoliopsida > Poales > Poaceae > Saccharum > Saccharum hybrid cultivar. Next base: position 4,398,634 of record JAQSUU010000449.1, read on the forward strand.
CGTCTAACAAGTTAGGGCCATTAGATTTCACTCGGCAGGCAGATGTAGAACCCCCCTTCCCTGTGGCACAACAACCGCAGCCTATACACACTAGGCCAGGGGCTCGGACTACACCCAACATGGCAAGCCATTCTTACGCCATTTAAGGTAACCTCTAACAAGCTAGAAAAGGTCTCTTGAACAACTAAAGCCAGAGCCATATAGCCCTCACAGCTGTACTGTATATCCCGGTTATCACTTACAGATAAGTCCTTATGGAGAGAAACCAGAGCATCAAAATAATACACAAGCTCTAGCTCCCTTTTAACAACAATGAAATCATCTTAATAGTTGATTGCTTAATCCATTAATCAAATTACAAGATCATTGTTCTTAGTTTAAGCACTAGCAGTAGCTACCCATATGCATTCCCAAGGTTGACAAGGAATCAAGATAACAATCACTAAGTTATAATCTCTAAGGTTGTCAAGGTAAGCACATGCATATGTATGACAATTCAATGTATAGGTAACAAGGATAGTCCTGTGTTATACTTGCCTTGATCAGAGCTTTCCAAGTGATACTGCTGACTTGGCTCAAAGTAATACTCCGAATCGTCCAGATACTGCTCACCTTCTATATTCGATCATCAATCAACAACACACATGCATCCAATCAAACATACACGAAGCAAACAAAGAGATATAATTAGAACAGTACACCAACAGTAGCAAAACAGTAATAAAAGCTTATAAAACTCTTCTACACGTTTCTACAATCACACAGACGCAAAGATCACCAAATTCGGAGTTAAAACGTGAAAGTTATGAATTTTCTAAGATTTCCTATGGATAAATAAATACTTAATTATAACCTCGAAAAATAAATTATCAAAACTAACTGTACAACTACACTAACATGTAGAGCTCGCAAATACGAACCTAACGCAACTTGAACGGATCAAATCGGAATTAAAACGAAGATTTTATGACCAAAACAATTCTAGTGGCAAAACTGTAAATACCTGAAAACGTATTTTTGACTTATCCGGGAGAAAATACGCTTTCAAAACGCGAAAACAGATTTTCTGACATACGCTATGGACCGCGGGTTTTAATCTGAGAAAGTCTAGGGACTCTTTATCAATTTTACCCGCGAAGGGGTATCTTCTAATCTCGTGCGTCCATCTGAGAACGGACGGCTCATGTTCATCATCAAGTGCACAGTGAAAAATCCGGCCACCTCTCTCAAGTCCGGCCGGTGGCCGCCATTGCCGGCGCCATGAGCCCGCCGGAGAGCTTCGGCTCCGCCTTTTCCGACCACCATTCAACCCGCCATCAACTCAACTCGAAAGAGAAGGTGAACCCGATCTATCCTAGACGGTTTTGGAAGGCTACGACGGACCGAGGAGAGAGCGCGGCAAGGAGAAAACGGTAGCGCCATGGCCGGCCCCGGTGAGCTCCAATTCTCCGATACAACGCACAAAAGCTCCAATAGAAAGCATTAGGAGGAAGAGGAGGAGACAACAAACTTACCCAAACCAAGAAATTGACCTCCAAATCACCCGAAAGCCTCACCCGCGCCCAACCGAGAAAGTCGGCTATGCCCTAACCCTAGAGCTTAATTTCCCGTGGCTAGCCTATCGTTTTTGTTGAAAAACGGAACGCGGGGGTCATCACGATCTTATAGGGATGCACAGCTTGCGGTCCAAGTCATTGAAGATGAAGAAATCGGAATCTACCGGGATAGTGTCCGTCTCGGCCACGAACCGGAGGTGGAAGAGGGCGCTGACAAGGGGGCCCGGTTCGTCAGCGTCACCCGAGAGAACAACGCGCGCGGTCGGGCTCGGCTGCTGGGCCGCTGCGGCGCTGGGCGCTGGACGGCCCACGCGGCAGGCGCGGAAAAGCAGCCGTCCGACGGCCTTCGGGCCGAGAAGGTAAGAAGGTAAGCTGTTTTCTTTCTTTTTTTTTTCTTCTTTTGTTTCTTTTCTTTTCTAATTTTCCAAACACATTTTCAAATCAAATTTTTCTAAACCAAATCAAATAAAACAAATATATCCACACCACAAAATAAAATAAATGCAACAGCATGAATGCATCACCAAATAGTTTTCAAAATTTTAATTCCCTTTCTTTAAATTATTTAAAATTTGTTACTCCTAAAATTTGGGTGTTACAAATTCTACCCCCCTTAAAAGAATCTCGTCCTCGAGATTGAACTGCTTACTCAAACAACTGCGGATATGATTTTCTCAATTCATCCTCTCTTTCCCAAGTTGCCTCTGCCTCTGAATATCGATTCCACTGCACCTTGCACATCTTAATAATCCGACTTCGAGTAACTCTCTCAGCAGTTTCTAAAATCTTGATCGGAAACTCTTCATATGTAAGATCTTCCTTAATAGTCAACTCTTCTAAAGGTATCTGCTCCTCAGGCACACGCAAACACTTCTTAAGTTGTGAAACATGGAACACATCATGTACTCCAGATAAATTCTCAGGCAACTCTAATTGATAAGCAACTTCCCCACGTCTAGTAATAACTTTAAATGGTCCAACATACCTTGGTGCTAGTTTACCTTTCATGTTAAACCTCTTCACACTTTTCATAGGTGACACCTTCAAATAAACATAATCACCTACCTCAAAAACTAAATCTCTTCTTCTATTGTCAGCATAACTCTTCTGACGAGACTGTGCTACTCTCAAATTCTCACGAATCACTCGCACTTGATCTTCTGCGTTTCTAAGAACATCTGTACCAAACACCTGAGATTCACCTATCTGATCCCAAAATAATGGAGTTCTACACTTACGTCCATACAAAGCTTCAAACGGTGCCATCTTAAGACTCTGTTGATAACTGTTATTGTAAGAGAATTCTGCATAAGGCAAACTCTTATCCCAACTAGTTCCATATTGCAATGCACAAGCTCTCAACATATCCTCTAATACCTGGTTGGTCCTTTCAGTCTGTCCATCTGTCTGTGGATGATATGCTGTACTAAAATTCAATTTTGTTCCCAATGATTCATGCACAGCTTTCCAAAAATGCGACGTAAACTGCGATCCTCGATCAGATACAATCTTCTTTGGTACTCCATGCAAACAGACTATTCTCTCCATATACAACTCTGCCAATTTTGGTCCATGGTAAATAGTCTTAACTGGTATAAAATGAGCAACTTTGGTTAACCGATCTACTATCACCCAAATAGAGTCATAACCTTTCTGAGTACGAGGTAACCCTACTATAAAATCCATACCAACTTCCTCCCACTTCCATTCAGGAATCTTCATTGGTTGTAACAATCCAGCAGGTCTCTGATGCTCTGCTTTCACTCTCTGACAAGTGTCACACAATGCCACATACTCAGCCACATCTCGCTTTAATCCAACCCACCAATATTTCTGTTTCAGATCCAAATACATCTTAGTACTACCAGGATGAATAGAATAAGCTGACTCATGAGCTTCACGAAGAATTGCCTGTCTAACAGTTTGATCCTCAGGTACACACAGCCTCTTTCCAAACCACAAAATTCCATTATCATCCATTCGAAAACCTGGTGACTTACCAATCACTATATCTTCCGCTATCTTCTTTAGTTTCTCATCCTTCAACTGCCCCTTGTAAATTTCTTGCTCTAAGGTAGGCTCTATCACTAATTCCATTGTATTAGTAACAATTCCCAAATTCAAATATTCAAATTCAGCACATAATTCCCTAGTCATAGTCAATGTCTGTATCTCATTGACATAGCTTTTCCTACTAAGAGCATCAGCTACTACATTAGCCTTACCAGGATGATAGTGTATCTCAATATCATAATCCTTAATCAACTCTAACCATCTGCGTTGCCTCAAATTCAGATCTGACTGAGTGAAAATATACTTCAAACTCTTATGATCAGTGTATATATCACTCTTATGTCCAATCAAATAATGTCTCCAAATCTTTAAAGCATGAACTACAGCTGCTAATTCCAAATCATGTGTAGGATAATTCAACTCATGCTTTCTCAACTGCCTAGATGCATAAGCCACAACTCTGCCTTCTTGCATAAGAACACATCCCAAACCTTGACGAGAAGCATCACAATAAATAGAAAACTTCTTACTCAAATCTGGCAAAACCAAAACAGGCGCTGTAGTCAACCTCTTCTTCAATTCCTCAAAACTAGCTTGACATTTATCTGACCACACAAACTTGGCATTCTTCTCTAACAGAGATGTCATAGGTTTAGCAAGTTTAGAAAACCCTTCAATGAACCGTCTGTAATATCCAGCTAATCCCAAGAAACTACGAATCTCGCTAACATCAATAGGTGGTTTTCAATTTAATACATCCTTTACTTTACCTGGATCCACTGATATCCCTCCATTAGAAACAATATGACCAAGGAAAGAAACTTCCTTCAACCAAAACTCACATTTACTTCGCTTCGCATACAGTTTATGCTCTCTAAGTTTCTGCAATACCAACCTCAAATGTTCAACATGCTCTACCTCTGTCTTGGAAAATACCAGTATATCATCAATAAACACTACCACAAACTTATCCAAATATTCCATGAACACCTTATTCATCATGTACATAAAGTATGCAGGTGCATTGGTCAATCCAAATGACATAACAGTATACTCATACAATCCATACCTTGTAGTAAAAGCTGTCTTTGGAATATCAGAAACACGAATCTTCAACTGATGATAACCAGAACGTAAATCAATCTTAGAGAACACACAAGCACCTCTCAACTGATCAAACAAGTCATCAATCCTGGGCAAAGGATACTTATTCTTGATAGTTACCTCATTTAGTGACCGGTAATCAACACACATCCTCTGACCACCATCTTTCTTATCAACAAAAATAACTGGTGCTCCCCAAGGTGATGAACTAGGTCTAATAAAACCTTTATCTTGTAATTCTTTAATTTGTTTCTTAAGTTCTTCTAATTCATCTACTCCCATCCTATATGGTCGTTTGGCTATAGGTGCAGTTCCAGGAAGTAATTCAATAAGAAATTCAATGTCTCGGTTAGGTGGCATACCTGGCAATTCATCAGGGAAAACATCCGGAAATTCCTCAATCACTGAATTCTCCTTAATAGTATCTTCAAGCTGATTCACCACAGCGGTTGGTTGCTTCTGCACTGCTACATCCACATTGATTTTATCTCCATTAGGTGCAGTCACAACTACCACTTTTTGCTGACACCGAATCTCTGCCTGATTTTGCTTCATCCAGTCCATACCCAATATCACATCAATACCAGATGTCCTCAACACTATAGGAGTTATCTTAAACTCTACCCCCCTTAATACCATACTAATTGGAAGACAACGATTACTGGTTTGCATGGTACCTCCAGGTGAATTTACTAAGAGAGATTCTTTCATAGCTAGCATGGGTATACTATGCATTTTAACAAAAATGTTGGATATGAATGTATGAGATGCTCCAGAGTCAAAAAGAACAGTTGCAGGAATGGAATGTACATTGAACGTACCAATCATAACTTCTGGTGCATCATGAACTGTATCAGAAGACACATGATTCACCCTTCCAGTACCAGATTGCTTCTGGTTGCTCTTCTGGCTCTGAGGAGTCTGCTGATTCTGCTTCTCAGGACAATGATAAGACATATGCCCCTCTTTACCACAGACAAAGCATCTAGTAGGTGTGCTGGGAGCACTATTCTTCATGGGGGTAACATTGGAATTCCCAGTGCGAGGAGTCTGTTGCCCAGTCTGCTGATACTGTTGACGTTGTGGATATGATGAACGCTGTTGTGACTGATTACCTTGCCAATTCTGGGACCACCTCTGATTCGGATTGCGATTCCATTGACTAACCGGTCCTTGAAACTTCTGATGGAAACCATGCTGAGAATTAGTGCGCTGACGGTTGTTGCTTCCTGAGCTTTGTACCTTCATCTTCCTCTTCCTGTCCATCTCTCTGCGCTCATTATCAAGCACAATAGCTTTATTTACCAGCTCTTGAAAATTAGCATAGTTGTTCCCCTTCAACTGCAAGCGAAGATCATAATAAATTCCCTTCAAGAAGAGACGCTGTCTGTCTGCATCTTCTCTCACTTCATTAGGAGCATAGCGAGCCAACTGGGTGAACCTGTCATGATATTCGCTAACGCTCATCTGTCCCATCCTAAGATTTCTGTATTCTTCCTGCTTCAGCTCAATTATACCTTCAGGAATATGACGAGCTCGAAAATCTCTAACAAACTCATTCCAAGTGATAGGAGGAGCATTGTCAGGGCGTGCAGCTTGATACGACTCCCACCAAGTCTGAGCTGTCCCCTGTAACTGACCAGATGCATATAACACCTTCTCCATATCATTGCATTGGGCTATATTCAGCTGTTTCTCCACTGCCCTCACCCAATCATCTGCCTCTAAAGGATCAGCAGCATGAGAAAACACTGGAGGGCGTCCCTTTAAAAATTCTCCACGCTTATCCCTCACTTGCACAGGCGGTGGTCCTCCTGCAGCGGGATTGTTCTGCATGTGCTGCATAAACATCTGCATCATCTGGTTCTGAGTTTGCATGAGTTCCTCCATAGTAATGGGTAAGTTAGCACCTCCACGACCTCTGCCACGACCTCTGCCTGACATCTGTTTCCAAAAACACAGAAGATGAAATTCAGTACGATCCGAGATGATGTATTCAATAGATAAGCAAAATCTGATTTTTCTGGACGAGCTCCAATTTCAGCAACTCAGTAAAACTGTCATATCTCGAGCTACAGACGTCCAATTCAGATGATCTTTACATGGTTGGAAAGCTTTCAAAATTATCTACAACTTTTATTCACAACACTTTTTCTGATTCTGACAATAAATTGGCCAAAAACTGAACTTAACCTAAACTGTTTCAGAATTCTAGACTGTGCAGTAACTCCAATTTGGAACAGGTATATCTCTTAGCTCATAATAGATATTAAAGTGATTCTTGTGGGGTTGGAAAGATATAGAAATCTAATTATTCCCAGTAAAGTTTCTTAAATTTCTCATGAACGGATTTTAAGTTATTTCTAAAACATCCCAGACTGATCCAAAAATCAGCAAAGGACAGAACTAAATTAACCTCATATTCAACTAATATATTTTGATCAAACTTAATATTCTTAACCATGGAACTTGTAGGCATGTCTACAAAACTCCAGCACACATTACAAAGATCCAAATCACACATTATCATAATAACAATCCATCAATCACACAATTGTTCACACCACAAACTGACTCTTAAAATAATCCAAACTTAAAATTAACTCACAACTACTATCGTTCCTATTACATAGGGATTTTTCCTATTGCCTAATTAAGCTTCTCATAAATCTTGGGACGACCTAACTCCGCCCTTAATTGGTCAATCTCCTTATAAGCTTGCTCCTTAAGTTCTTTTTCCTTCAGCAACTCATCCTTCAAATCCACCTCATGGAGAGCCAATTCACGAACTAATCCCACCGTAACTTGTAAAGTCAAGGAGGAATCATCTGCAGGCGGCACGGTCCAAATACCCTTGTCATGTAAGAAACAAGGAAAATGCCGGAGTGCACCCTTTAACGTCTTGTCCGAGCGTAGACCATGGTAGTAAACAAATGCATTGAAAGCGACATCCTCCATGCTTATCTCCACAGTTGCCCGGCTCACTCTGGTAATGAACTTTGACTCCACCTTAGGCTCCTTAGTGGTAGGATCCCTTTTCGTAACCCATAACTCCGTTTCCCAATAGGAATCCATCCATGGATGACTATACTCTGCACTACGATACTCCAACGTAGCTTCCCAGTCGTAGTAGTAGTTGTCCAATGTTCTTGTCAACATGTCATGGAAGAAAGCATCAGCTTTAGGAACCATGATATGAAACTTCGTAGTCCATCCCATAACTACATTCTCCATTGGTGTATCACCAACTCTTGATTCAGCATCAGATAGCTCTTGATCACCACCTTCATACGGCTCCTGAGGTTTAAAACGGGCAACGTACTGTGCAGCTGACAAACGGGGATGAGGAGGCATCTATAAAATTTAGACATAGATTAGATAGAATCAATGTATTTTCGCAATGGAATAAAGTAGAGGAAGCATAAAACTTTAGTAATTAACAAGGTGAAAAGAGGAAGCATGAATTTAAGTAAGATATGAAGGCTATTAACGACCATTCTAACTAGGCTCGCGTCCTACAGTCAACACGGCTCTGATACCAATCTGTCACACCCATTTTTTTAAGGACAAAAATAGGATGTATAAAAGACTCATGTGCGCCCCAGGAAACAGTCGCACACATAAGTTGACAAATTACAAAGTATCATCACAGTGCTTATTACATAACGAATAAGTATTTAAGACATAGTCTTGAACGATAGGTAATAATAACTAATAGTAATTCTTCAGCGGAAACTCCACACAGGGACACGGTTGACTGGTTGACACCAAGACTAGTACTCATTCCGATAATCTTCCTCTATATCTTCATCTGTTATGGTGGAAATAGCAAGGGTGAGTCCATGTCGAACTCAACAAATATAACACAGGGTTCATGAGGCTCAAAAAGGCTAGACACTGTTTAACTGCATTTAGCTTTTAATCATATATTAGCAATTGAGTAGCATCAAGATAAACCACTTCCCATTAAAGAACCAATGATCAATTGTAATAAGGATAATGAATAGCATTAACATGAGCAAATAATAATCAACAATAATTAAGCATGATGTAACAGTTATGATCAACTATTCCATAAGAATCCCCAAGGCCGCTCGTATCCGTGAGCACGGCTAGTATACTAGTTTTTAACTCTGCGCAGAGGTGTACACTTTCACTGTAAGTCATGATTTCCAAATGAGTGGGGAGATCAAGCCCAAACACCCGAGAACCATATAAAGCCACTCAAAAGTTCGTCTAACAAGTTAGGGCCATTAGATTTCACTCGGCAGGCAGATGTAGAACCCCCCTTCCCTGTGGCACAACAACCGCAGCCTATACACACTAGGCCAGGGGCTCGGACTACACCCAACATGGCAAGCCATTCTTACGCCATTTAAGGTAACCTCTAACAAGCTAGAAAAGGTCTCTTGAACAACTAAAGCCAGAGCCATATAGCCCTCACAGCTGTACTGTATATCCCGGTTATCACTTACAGATAAGTCCTTATGGAGAGAAACCAGAGCATCAAAATAATACACAAGCTCTAGCTCCCTTTTAACAACAATGAAATCATCTTAATAGTTGATTGCTTAATCCATTAATCAAATTACAAGATCATTGTTCTTAGTTTAAGCACTAGCAGTAGCTACCCATATGCATTCCCAAGGTTGACAAGGAATCAAGATAACAATCACTAAGTTATAATCTCTAAGGTTGTCAAGGTAAGCACATGCATATGTATGACAATTCAATGTATAGGTAACAAGGATAGTCCTGTGTTATACTTGCCTTGATCAGAGCTTTCCAAGTGATACTGCTGACTTGGCTCAAAGTAATACTCCGAATCGTCCAGATACTGCTCACCTTCTATATTCGATCATCAATCAACAACACACATGCATCCAATCAAACATACACGAAGCAAACAAAGAGATATAATTAGAACAGTACACCAACAGTAGCAAAACAGTAATAAAAGCTTATAAAACTCTTCTACACGTTTCTACAATCACACAGACGCAAAGATCACCAAATTCGGAGTTAAAACGTGAAAGTTATGAATTTTCTAAGATTTCCTATGGATAAATAAATACTTAATTATAACCTCAAAAAATAAATTATCAAAACTAACTGTACAACTACACTAACATGTAGAGCTCGCAAATACGAACCTAACGCAACTTGAACGGATCAAATCGGAATTAAAACGAAGATTTTATGACCAAAACAATTCTAGTGGCAAAACTGTAAATACCTGAAAACGTATTTTTGACTTATCCGGGAGAAAATACGCTTTCAAAACGCGAAAACAGATTTTCTGACATACGCTATGGACCGCGGGTTTTAATCTGAGAAAGTCTAGGGACTCTTTATCAATTTTACCCGCGAAGGGGTATCTTCTAATCTCGTGCGTCCATCTGAGAACGGACGGCTCATGTTCATCATCAAGTGCACAGTGAAAAATCCGGCCACCTCTCTCAAGTCCGGCCGGTGGCCGCCATTGCCGGCGCCATGAGCCCGCCGGAGAGCTTCGGCTCCGCCTTTTCCGACCACCATTCAACCCGCCATCAACTCAACTCGAAAGAGAAGGTGAACCCGATCTATCCTAGACGGTTTTGGAAGGCTACGACGGACCGAGGAGAGAGCGCGGCAAGGAGAAAACGGTAGCGCCATGGCCGGCCCCGGTGAGCTCCAATTCTCCGATACAACGCACAAAAGCTCCAATAGAAAGCATTAGGAGGAAGAGGAGGAGACAACAAACTTACCCAAACCAAGAAATTGACCTCCAAATCACCCGAAAGCCTCACCCGCGCCCAACCGAGAAAGTCGGCTATGCCCTAACCCTAGAGCTTAATTTCCCGTGGCTAGCCTATCGTTTTTGTTGAAAAACGGAACGCGGGGGTCATCACGATCTTATAGGGATGCACAGCTTGCGGTCCAAGTCATTGAAGATGAAGAAATCGGAATCTACCAGGATAGTGTCCGTCTCGGCCACGAACCGGAGGTGGAAGAGGGCGCTGACAAGGGGGCCCGGTTCGTCAGCGTCACCCGAGAGAACAACGCGCGCGGTCGGGCTCGGCTGCTGGGCCGCTGCGGCGCTGGGCGCTGGACGGCCCACGCGGCAGGCGCGGAAAAGCAGCCGTCCGACGGCCTTCGGGCCGAGAAGGTAAGAAGGTAAGCTGTTTTCTTTCTTTTTTTTTTCTTCTTTTGTTTCTTTTCTTTTCTAATTTTCCAAACACATTTTCAAATCAAATTTTTCTAAACCAAATCAAATAAAACAAATATATCCACACCACAAAATAAAATAAATGCAACAGCATGAATGCATCACCAAATAGTTTTCAAAATTTTAATTCCCTTTCTTTAAATTATTTAAAAGTGGAGAAGATCCAATGGCTCTGATACCAATCTGTCACACCCATTTTTTTAAGGACAAAAATAGGATGTATAAAAGACTCATGTGCGCCCCAGGAAACAGTCGCACACATAAGTTGACAAATTACAAAGTATCATCACAGTGCTTATTACATAACGAATAAGTATTTAAGACATAGTCTTGAACGATAGGTAATAATAACTAATAGTAATTCTTCAGCGGAAACTCCACACAGGGACACGGTTGACTGGTTGACACCAAGACTAGTACTCATTCCGATAATCTTCCTCTATATCTTCATCTGTTATGGTGGAAATAGCAAGGGTGAGTCCATGTCGAACTCAACAAATATAACACAGGGTTCATGAGGCTCAAAAAGGCTAGACACTGTTTAACTGCATTTAGCTTTTAATCATATATTAGCAATTGAGTAGCATCAAGATAAACCACTTCCCATTAAAGAACCAATGATCAATTGTAATAAGGATAATGAATAGCATTAACATGAGCAAATAATAATCAACAATAATTAAGCATGATGTAACAGTTATGATCAACTATTCCATAAGAATCTCCAAGGCCGCTCGTATCCGTGAGCACGGCTAGTATACTAGTTTTTAACTCTGCGCAGAGGTGTACACTTTCACTGTAAGTCATGATTTCCAAATGAGTGGGGAGATCAAGCCCAAACACCCGAGAACCATATAAAGCCACTCAAAAGTTCGTCTAACAAGTTAGGGCCATTAGATTTCACTCGGCAGGCAGATGTAGAACCCCCCTTCCCTGTGGCACAACAACCGCAGCCTATACACACTAGGCCAGGGGCTCGGACTACACCCAACATGGCAAGCCATTCTTACGCCATTTAAGGTAACCTCTAACAAGCTAGAAAAGGTCTCTTGAACAACTAAAGCCAGAGCCATATAGCCCTCACAGCTGTACTGTATATCCCGGTTATCACTTACAGATAAGTCCTTATGGAGAGAAACCAGAGCATCAAAATAATACACAAGCTCTAGCTCCCTTTTAACAACAATGAAATCATCTTAATAGTTGATTGCTTAATCCATTAATCAAATTACAAGATCATTGTTCTTAGTTTAAGCACTAGCAGTAGCTACCCATATGCATTCCCAAGGTTGACAAGGAATCAAGATAACAATCACTAAGTTATAATCTCTAAGGTTGTCAAGGTAAGCACATGCATATGTATGACAATTCAATGTATAGGTAACAAGGATAGTCCTGTGTTATACTTGCCTTGATCAGAGCTTTCCAAGTGATACTGCTGACTTGGCTCAAAGTAATACTCCGAATCGTCCAGATACTGCTCACCTTCTATATTCGATCATCAATCAACAACACACATGCATCCAATCAAACATACACGAAGCAAACAAAGAGATATAATTAGAACAGTACACCAACAGTAGCAAAACAGTAATAAAAGCTTATAAAACTCTTCTACACGTTTCTACAATCACACAGACGCAAAGATCACCAAATTCGGAGTTAAAACGTGAAAGTTATGAATTTTCTAAGATTTCCTATGGATAAATAAATACTTAATTATAACCTCGAAAAATAAATTATCAAAACTAACTGTACAACTACACTAACATGTAGAGCTCGCAAATACGAACCTAACGCAACTTGAACGGATCAAATCGGAATTAAAACGAAGATTTTATGACCAAAACAATTCTAGTGGCAAAACTGTAAATACCTGAAAACGTATTTTTGACTTATCCGGGAGAAAATACGCTTTCAAAACGCGAAAACAGATTTTCTGACATACGCTATGGACCGCGGGTTTTAATCTGAGAAAGTCTAGGGACTCTTTATCAATTTTACCCGCGAAGGGGTATCTTCTAATCTCGTGCGTCCATCTGAGAACGGACGGCTCATGTTCATCATCAAGTGCACAGTGAAAAATCCGGCCACCTCTCTCAAGTCCGGCCGGTGGCCGCCATTGCCGGCGCCATGAGCCCGCCGGAGAGCTTCGGCTCCGCCTTTTCCGACCACCATTCAACCCGCCATCAACTCAACTCGAAAGAGAAGGTGAACCCGATCTATCCTAGACGGTTTTGGAAGGCTACGACGGACCGAGGAGAGAGCGCGGCAAGGAGAAAACGGTAGCGCCATGGCCGGCCCCGGTGAGCTCCAATTCTCCGATACAACGCACAAAAGCTCCAATAGAAAGCATTAGGAGGAAGAGGAGGAGACAACAAACTTACCCAAACCAAGAAATTGACCTCCAAATCACCCGAAAGCCTCACCCGCGCCCAACCGAGAAAGTCGGCTATGCCCTAACCCTAGAGCTTAATTTCCCGTGGCTAGCCTATCGTTTTTGTTGAAAAACGGAACGCGGGGGTCATCACGATCTTATAGGGATGCACAGCTTGCGGTCCAAGTCATTGAAGATGAAGAAATCGGAATCTACCGGGATAGTGTCCGTCTCGGCCACGAACCGGAGGTGGAAGAGGGCGCTGACAAGGGGGCCCGGTTCGTCAGCGTCACCCGAGAGAACAACGCGCGCGGTCGGGCTCGGCTGCTGGGCCGCTGCGGCGCTGGGCGCTGGACGGCCCACGCGGCAGGCGCGGAAAAGCAGCCGTCCGACGGCCTTCGGGCCGAGAAGGTAAGAAGGTAAGCTGTTTTCTTTCTTTTTTTTTTCTTCTTTTGTTTCTTTTCTTTTCTAATTTTCCAAACACATTTTCAAATCAAATTTTTCTAAACCAAATCAAATAAAACAAATATATCCACACCACAAAATAAAATAAATGCAACAGCATGAATGCATCACCAAATAGTTTTCAAAATTTTAATTCCCTTTCTTTAAATTATTTAAAATTTGTTACTCCTAAAATTTGGGTGTTACAAATTCTACCCCCCTTAAAAGAATCTCGTCCTCGAGATTGAACTGCTTACTCAAACAACTGCGGATATGATTTTCTCAATTCATCCTCTCTTTCCCAAGTTGCCTCTGCCTCTGAATATCGATTCCACTGCACCTTGCACATCTTAATAATCCGACTTCGAGTAACTCTCTCAGCAGTTTCTAAAATCTTGATCGGAAACTCTTCATATGTAAGATCTTCCTTAACAGTCAACTCTTCTAAAGGTATCTGCTCCTCAGGCACACGCAAACACTTCTTAAGTTGTGAAACATGGAACACATCATGTACTCCAGATAAATTCTCAGGCAACTCTAATTGATAAGCAACTTCCCCACGTCTAGTAATAACTTTAAATGGTCCAACATACCTTGGTGCTAGTTTACCTTTCATGTTAAACCTCTTCACACTTTTCATAGGTGACACCTTCAAATAAACATAATCACCTACATCAAAAACTAAATCTCTTCTTCTATTGTCAGCATAACTCTTCTGACGAGACTGTGCTACTCTCAAATTCTCACGAATCACTCGCACTTGATCTTCTGCGTTTCTAAGAACATCTGTACCAAACACCTGAGATTCACCTATCTGATCCCAAAATAATGGAGTTCTACACTTACGTCCATACAAAGCTTCAAACGGTGCCATCTTAAGACTCTGTTGATAACTGTTATTGTAAGAGAATTCTGCATAAGGCAAACTCTTATCCCAACTAGTTCCATATTGCAATGCACAAGCTCTCAACATATCCTCTAATACCTGGTTGGTCCTTTCAGTCTGTCCATCTGTCTGTGGATGATATGCTGTACTAAAATTCAATTTTGTTCCCAATGATTCATGCACAGCTTTCCAAAAATGCGACGTAAACTGCGATCCTCGATCAGATACAATCTTCTTTGGTACTCCATGCAAACAGACTATTCTCTCCATATACAACTCTGCCAATTTTGGTCCATGGTAAATAGTCTTAACTGGTATAAAATGAGCAACTTTGGTTAACCGATCTACTATCACCCAAATAGAGTCATAACCTTTCTGAGTACGAGGTAACCCTACTATAAAATCCATACCAACTTCCTCCCACTTCCATTCAGGAATCTTCATTGGTTGTAACAATCCAGCAGGTCTCTGATGCTCTGCTTTCACTCTCTGACAAGTGTCACACAATGCCACATACTCAGCCACATCTCGCTTTAATCCAACCCACCAATATTTCTGTTTCAGATCCAAATACATCTTAGTACTACCAGGATGAATAGAATAAGCTGACTCATGAGCTTCACGAAGAATTGCCTGTCTAACAGTTTGATCCTCAGGTACACACAGCCTCTTTCCAAACCACAAAATTCCATTATCATCCATTCGAAAACCTGGTGACTTACCAATCACTATATCTTCCGCTATCTTCTTTAGTTTCTCATCCTTCAACTGCCCCTTGTAAATTTCTTGCTCTAAGGTAGGCTCTATCACTAATTCCATTGTATTAGTAACAATTCCCAAATTCAAATATTCAAATTCAGCACATAATTCCCTAGTCATAGTCAATGTCTGTATCTCATTGACATAGCTTTTCCTACTAAGAGCATCAGCTACTACATTAGCCTTACCAGGATGATAGTGTATCTCAATATCATAATCCTTAATCAACTCTAACCATCTGCGTTGCCTCAAATTTAGATCTGACTGAGTGAAAATATACTTCAAACTCTTATGATCAGTGTATATATCACTCTTATGTCCAATCAAATAATGTCTCCAAATCTTTAAAGCATGAACTACAGCTGCTAATTCCAAATCATGTGTAGGATAATTCAACTCATGCTTTCTCAACTGCCTAGATGCATAAGCCACAACTCTGCCTTCTTGCATAAGAACACATCCCAAACCTTGACGAGAAGCATCACAATAAATAGAAAACTTCTTACTCAAATCTGGCAAAACCAAAACAGGCGCTGTAGTCAACCTCTTCTTCAATTCCTCAAAACTAGCTTGACATTTATCTGACCACACAAACTTGGCATTCTTCTCTAACAGAGATGTCATAGGTTTAGCAAGTTTAGAAAACCCTTCAATGAACCGTCTGTAATATCCAGCTAATCCCAAGAAACTACGAATCTCGCTAACATCAATAGGTGGTTTTCAATTTAATACATCCTTTACTTTACCTGGATCCACTGATATCCCTCCATTAGAAACAATATGACCAAGGAAAGAAACTTCCTTCAACCAAAACTCACATTTACTTCGCT
The DNA here is from genome assembly GCA_038087645.1 of Saccharum hybrid cultivar R570. Classification (NCBI taxonomy): domain Eukaryota; kingdom Viridiplantae; phylum Streptophyta; class Magnoliopsida; order Poales; family Poaceae; genus Saccharum; species Saccharum hybrid cultivar. The sequence continues at coordinate 4,414,811 of JAQSUU010000449.1, forward strand.
TCGCATACAGTTTATGCTCTCTAAGTTTCTGCAATACCAACCTCAAATGTTCAACATGCTCTACCTCTGTCTTGGAAAATACCAGTATATCATCAATAAACACTACCACAAACTTATCCAAATATTCCATGAACACCTTATTCATCATGTACATAAAGTATGCAGGTGCATTGGTCAATCCAAATGACATAACAGTATACTCATACAATCCATACCTTGTAGTAAAAGCTGTCTTTGGAATATCAGAAACACGAATCTTCAACTGATGATAACCAGAACGTAAATCAATCTTAGAGAACACACAAGCACCTCTCAACTGATCAAACAAGTCATCAATCTTGGGCAAAGGATACTTATTCTTGATAGTTACCTCATTTAGTGACCGGTAATCAACACACATCCTCTGACCACCATCTTTCTTATCAACAAAAATAACTGGTGCTCCCCAAGGTGATGAACTAGGTCTAATAAAACCTTTATCTTGTAATTCTTTAATTTGTTTCTTAAGTTCTTCTAATTCATCTACTCCCATCCTATATGGTCGTTTGGCTATAGGTGCAGTTCCAGGAAGTAATTCAATAAGAAATTCAATGTCTCGGTCAGGTGGCATACCTGGCAATTCATCAGGGAAAACATCCGGAAATTCCTCAATCACTGAATTCTCCTTAATAGTATCTTCAAGCTGATTCACCACAGCGGTTGGTTGCTTCTGCACTGCTACATCCACATTGATTTTATCTCCATTAGGTGCAGTCACAACTACCACTTTTTGCTGACACCGAATCTCTGCCTGATTTTGCTTCATCCAGTCCATACCCAATATCACATCAATACCAGATGTCCTCAACACTATAGGAGTTATCTTAAACTCTACCCCCCTTAATACCATACTAATTGGAAGACAACGATTACTGGTTTGCATGGTACCTCCAGGTGAATTTACTAAGAGAGATTCTTTCATAGCTAGCATGGGTATACTATGCATTTTAACAAAAATGTTGGATATGAATGTATGAGATGCTCCAGAGTCAAAAAGAACAGTTGCAGGAATGGAATGTACATTGAACGTACCAATCATAACTTCTGGTGCATCATGAACTGTATCAGAAGACACATGATTCACCCTTCCAGTACCAGATTGCTTCTGGTTGCTCTTCTGGCTCTGAGGAGTCTGCTGATTCTGCTTCTCAGGACAATGATAAGACATATGCCCCTCTTTACCACAGACAAAGCATCTAGTAGGTGTGCTGGGAGCACTATTCTTCATGGGGGTAACATTGGAATTCCCAGTGCGAGGAGTCTGTTGCCCAGTCTGCTGATACTGTTGACGTTGTGGATATGATGAACGCTGTTGTGACTGATTACCTTGCCAATTCTGGGACCACCTCTGATTCGGATTGCGATTCCATTGACTAACCGGTCCTTGAAACTTCTGATGGAAACCATGCTGAGAATTAGTGCGCTGACGGTTGTTGCTTCCTGAGCTTTGTACCTTCATCTTCCTCTTCCTGTCCATCTCTCTGCGCTCATTATCAAGCACAATAGCTTTATTTACCAGCTCTTGAAAATTAGCATAGTTGTTCCCCTTCAACTGCAAGCGAAGATCATAATAAATTCCCTTCAAGAAGAGACGCTGTCTGTCTGCATCTTCTCTCACTTCATTAGGAGCATAGCGAGCCAACTGGGTGAACCTGTCATGATATTCGCTAACGCTCATCTGTCCCATCCTAAGATTTCTGTATTCTTCCTGCTTCAGCTCAATTATACCTTCAGGAATATGACGAGCTCGAAAATCTCTAACAAACTCATTCCAAGTGATAGGAGGAGCATTGTCAGGGCGTGCAGCTTGATACGACTCCCACCAAGTCTGAGCTGTCCCCTGTAACTGACCAGATGCATATAACACCTTCTCCATATCATTGCATTGGGCTATATTCAGCTGTTTCTCCACTGCCCTCACCCAATCATCTGCCTCTAAAGGATCAGCAGCATGAGAAAACACTGGAGGGCGTCCCTTTAAAAATTCTCCACGCTTATCCCTCACTTGCACAGGCGGTGGTCCTCCTGCAGCGGGATTGTTCTGCATGTGCTGCATAAACATCTGCATCATCTGGTTCTGAGTTTGCATGAGTTCCTCCATAGTAATGGGTAAGTTAGCACCTCCACGACCTCTGCCACGACCTCTGCCTGACATCTGTTTCCAAAAACACAGAAGATGAAATTCAGTACGATCCGAGATGATGTATTCAATAGATAAGCAAAATCTGATTTTTCTGGACGAGCTCCAATTTCAGCAACTCAGTAAAACTGTCATATCTCGAGCTACAGACGTCCAATTCAGATGATCTTTACAGGGTTGGAAAGCTTTCAAAATTATCTACAACTTTTATTCACAACACTTTTTCTGATTCTGACAATAAATTGGCCAAAAACTGAACTTAACCTAAACTGTTTCAGAATTCCAGACTGTGCAGTAACTCCAATTTGGAACAGGTATATCTCTTAGCTCATAATAGATATTAAAGTGATTCTTGTGGGGTTGGAAAGATATAGAAATCTAATTATTCCCAGTAAAGTTTCTTAAATTTCTCATGAACGGATTTTAAGTTATTTCTAAAACATCCCAGACTGATCCAAAAATCAGCAAAGGACAGAACTAAATTAACCTCATATTCAACTAATATATTTTGATCAAACTTAATATTCTTAACCATGGAACTTGTAGGCATGTCTACAAAACTCCAGCACACATTACAAAGATCCAAATCACACATTATCATAATAACAATCCATCAATCACACAATTGTTCACACCACAAACTGACTCTTAAAATAATCCAAACTTAAAATTAACTCACAACTACTATCGTTCCTATTACATAGGGATTTTTCCTATTGCCTAATTAAGCTTCTCATAAATCTTGGGACGACCTAACTCCGCCCTTAATTGGTCAATCTCCTTATAAGCTTGCTCCTTAAGTTCTTTTTCCTTCAGCAACTCATCCTTCAAATCCACCTCATGGAGAGCCAATTCACGAACTAATCCCACCGTAACTTGTAAAGTCAAGGAGGAATCATCTGCAGGCGGCACGGTCCAAATACCCTTGTCATGTAAGAAACAAGGAAAATGCCGGAGTGCACCCTTTAACGTCTTGTCCGAGCGTAGACCATGGTAGTAAACAAATGCATTGAAAGCGACATCCTCCATGCTTATCTCCACAGTTGCCCGGCTCACTCTGGTAATGAACTTTGACTCCACCTTAGGCTCCTTAGTGGTAGGATCCCTTTTCGTAACCCATAACTCCGTTTCCCAATAGGAATCCATCCATGGATGACTATACTCTGCACTATGATACTCCAACGTAGCTTCCCAGTCGTAGTAGTAGTTGTCCAATGTTCTTGTCAACATGTCATGGAAGAAAGCATCAGCTTTAGGAACCATGATATGAAACTTCGTAGTCCATCCCATAACTACATTCTCCATTGGTGTATCACCAACTCTTGATTCAGCATCAGATAGCTCTTGATCACCACCTTCATACGGCTCCTGAGGTTTAAAACGGGCAACGTACTGTGCAGCTGACAAACGGGGATGAGGAGGCATCTATAAAATTTAGACATAGATTAGATAGAATCAATGTATTTTCGCAATGGAATAAAGTAGAGGAAGCATAAAACTTTAGTAATTAACAAGGTGAAAAGAGGAAGCATGAATTTAAGTAAGATATGAAGGCTATTAACGACCATTCTAACTAGGCTCGCGTCCTACAGTCAACACGGCTCTGATACCAATCTGTCACACCCATTTTTTTAAGGACAAAAATAGGATGTATAAAAGACTCATGTGCGCCCCAGGAAACAGTCGCACACATAAGTTGACAAATTATAAAGTATCATCACAGTGCTTATTACATAACGAATAAGTATTTAAGACATAGTCTTGAACGATAGGTAATAATAACTAATAGTAATTCTTCAGCGGAAACTCCACACAGGGACACGGTTGACTGGTTGACACCAAGACTAGTACTCATTCCGATAATCTTCCTCTATATCTTCATCTGTTATGGTGGAAATAGCAAGGGTGAGTCCATGTCGAACTCAACAAATATAACACAGGGTTCATGAGGCTCAAAAAGGCTAGACACTGTTTAACTGCATTTAGCTTTTAATCATATATTAGCAATTGAGTAGCATCAAGATAAACCACTTCCCATTAAAGAACCAATGATCAATTGTAATAAGGATAATGAATAGCATTAACATGAGCAAATAATAATCAACAATAATTAAGCATGATGTAACAGTTATGATCAACTATTCCATAAGAATCCCCAAGGCCGCTCGTATCCGTGAGCACGGCTAGTATACTAGTTTTTAACTCTGCGCAGAGGTGTACACTTTCACTGTAAGTCATGATTTCCAAATGAGTGGGGAGATCAAGCCCAAACACCCGAGAACCATATAAAGCCACTCAAAAGTTCGTCTAACAAGTTAGGGCCATTAGATTTCACTCGGCAGGCAGATGTAGAACCCCCCTTCCCTGTGGCACAACAACCGCAGCCTATACACACTAGGCCAGGGGCTCGGACTACACCCAACATGGCAAGCCATTCTTACGCCATTTAAGGTAACCTCTAACAAGCTAGAAAAGGTCTCTTGAACAACTAAAGCCAGAGCCATATAGCCCTCACAGCTGTACTGTATATCCCGGTTATCACTTACAGATAAGTCCTTATGGAGAGAAACCAGAGCATCAAAATAATACACAAGCTCTAGCTCCCTTTTAACAACAATGAAATCATCTTAATAGTTGATTGCTTAATCCATTAATCAAATTACAAGATCATTGTTCTTAGTTTAAGCACTAGCAGTAGCTACCCATATGCATTCCCAAGGTTGACAAGGAATCAAGATAACAATCACTAAGTTATAATCTCTAAGGTTGTCAAGGTAAGCACATGCATATGTATGACAATTCAATGTATAGGTAACAAGGATAGTCCTGTGTTATACTTGCCTTGATCAGAGCTTTCCAAGTGATACTGCTGACTTGGCTCAAAGTAATACTCCGAATCGTCCAGATACTGCTCACCTTCTATATTCGATCATCAATCAACAACACACATGCATCCAATCAAACATACACGAAGCAAACAAAGAGATATAATTAGAACAGTACACCAACAGTAGCAAAACAGTAATAAAAGCTTATAAAACTCTTCTACACGTTTCTACAATCACACAGACGCAAAGATCACCAAATTCGGAGTTAAAACGTGAAAGTTATGAATTTTCTAAGATTTCCTATGGATAAATAAATACTTAATTATAACCTCGAAAAATAAATTATCAAAACTAACTGTACAACTACACTAACATGTAGAGCTCGCAAATACGAACCTAACGCAACTTGAACGGATCAAATCGGAATTAAAACGAAGATTTTATGACCAAAACAATTCTAGTGGCAAAACTGTAAATACCTGAAAACGTATTTTTGACTTATCCGGGAGAAAATACGCTTTCAAAACGCGAAAACAGATTTTCTGACATACGCTATGGACCGCGGGTTTTAATCTGAGAAAGTCTAGGGACTCTTTATCAATTTTACCCGCGAAGGGGTATCTTCTAATCTCGTGCGTCCATCTGAGAACGGACGGCTCATGTTCATCATCAAGTGCACAGTGAAAAATCCGGCCACCTCTCTCAAGTCCGGCCGGTGGCCGCCATTGCCGGCGCCATGAGCCCGCCGGAGAGCTTCGGCTCCGCCTTTTCCGACCACCATTCAACCCGCCATCAACTCAACTCGAAAGAGAAGGTGAACCCGATCTATCCTAGACGGTTTTGGAAGGCTACGACGGACCGAGGAGAGAGCGCGGCAAGGAGAAAACGGTAGCGCCATGGCCGGCCCCGGTGAGCTCCAATTCTCCGATACAACGCACAAAAGCTCCAATAGAAAGCATTAGGAGGAAGAGGAGGAGACAACAAACTTACCCAAACCAAGAAATTGACCTCCAAATCACCCGAAAGCCTCACCCGCGCCCAACCGAGAAAGTCGGCTATGCCCTAACCCTAGAGCTTAATTTCCCGTGGCTAGCCTATCGTTTTTGTTGAAAAACGGAACGCGGGGGTCATCACGATCTTATAGGGATGCACAGCTTGCGGTCCAAGTCATTGAAGATGAAGAAATCGGAATCTACCGGGATAGTGTCCGTCTCGGCCACGAACCGGAGGTGGAAGAGGGCGCTGACAAGGGGGCCCGGTTCGTCAGCGTCACCCGAGAGAACAACGCGCGCGGTCGGGCTCGGCTGCTGGGCCGCTGCGGCGCTGGGCGCTGGACGGCCCACGCGGCAGGCGCGGAAAAGCAGCCGTCCGACGGCCTTCGGGCCGAGAAGGTAAGAAGGTAAGCTGTTTTCTTTCTTTTTTTTTCTTCTTTTGTTTCTTTTCTTTTCTAATTTTCCAAACACATTTTCAAATCAAATTTTTCTAAACCAAATCAAATAAAACAAATATATCCACACCACAAAATAAAATAAATGCAACAGCATGAATGCATCACCAAATAGTTTTCAAAATTTTAATTCCCTTTCTTTAAATTATTTAAAATTTGTTACTCCTAAAATTTGGGTGTTACAAGTTAGTAAGATATAGAGCTCCCAAGAGAGGTACTTGGAAACTGATATGCACGCAGACTTAGCCAAAAATGGCTAAGTGCTGAAATCAGCACTCCAAGCTGACTTGTGTGCCCTGTTTGAGCATGTTCCAGTCATTTTCATGAGATGGTCATATTGAGACTTTTGTTCCTTGATAAATTTGCTACAACTTTGGTAAATGGTGCACATCCATGCAAGGTCTCTCGGTTGGAATTTTTAATTAGTCAAACTAGGGCACTCTAGAGGTCACCTCAAGGTCAAACCTCCCCTAGAGGCAAATTAGTCATTTCGGTCAACATGAATAGTACTCCATTAGGTGTCCTAAGCATAGTTAAGCTAATAGAGATCATGTTAGAGCATCACAAGTGTCATCTACACCAAAAACCCTAGCAACACATAAAGGAAACACATAGAAAACCACAAATGTTGCAATTGTTTCAAATGTTGCAAAAGAATGTTTCAACACTTTTACTAATCAAACATGATGCTATGCTCATGATAAGAGACTAGGATGCCATGATCATGCATTATGAATGCATTATGAGGCTAACTAACACCAGGGGTGTTACAAGGGCCGGCGGCTAGGGCTATGAGGGGCGCTGGGAACGCCGGCCGCGGGGCTTCGCCCACGGCAAGTAAGAGAGAGGGTTTTTCCTTCTAATCTCTTGCTTGATTAGATTGATACATCTCCTCTCATTATATAGAGAAGAGGTCTTACTTGGTCCCTAAGCAAGCAACTAATTAATCTTAACGGGCTAAGGCCCAATAGGCCCTTGACTCTTCTAACACTACACCCCACCTAGACATGCAGCTCGTTCTCGAGCTGCAACCTAACTCGACTCTGCTATACACAAACCTAACACCTAAAAACAAGTCTTTTATATCTCGGCTTATTTTATTAACCTGAAATAGACTACGACTCTTTATTTTTGACTCCTGAAGATATGGCGAACACCCTCCGCATGATGGACCTGCACGTGTGTAGCCACCTGAATCCCATGGAGCCCACCAGAACGAGAGGGGTGCACGGGTATAGCCACATGGAATTAGTCGCGATAGCGACCAGCGGAGACGTCCTCACGGCGGCCGATGCCGGAGCACGACAGCGCTAATTAAGGTCCGCCTATGGGTGGCCACACACCCGCGTCCCCAAACGCCAGCGCTGTAGACGCCGAGTTCGCCACCCGAGGTGGCGATGCCACGCCTGATCTCCATGACGCAGCGGACGAGATCGGGACCCTCCATGTGGCGAAGCAAAGGGGCACGGGGCACAGGCACCAGCTGCAGCCTGTAACCGTACTGCCAGGAGTCCATGTGCTGCAGCCTGTAACCGTACCGCCGCCAGGACCGCCTCCTGCATCTTCTGGCGCATCTCGTGCAGCCGCCGACGCGCTAGGAGGTCGCGCGCCGCAGCCTGTAGCCGCACCGCCGCAGACACCTTGCAGGTAAGCATCTTCCCTGTCGGCTCCGTTGTGATATCCATCGCCTGCTTGATCTGCTGCACGTCCTGAAACGACAGCAGCGTCGTGCCATAACCTGGCATCCCGTAGGGGAAAACCGGTGGCAGAGAGGCTATGGCCGATTTCGGCAGCGGCCAGCTGGCTAGTTGCAGCAGCGGTATGCCGAGGTAGGACTGGATGGCGGCGACGGAACGGGCGAGATCGGTGATGACCGCGGCCAACTGATCTGGCGTCATTGGTGAGAAAGTGACCGGCAACGGCTCATCGTAACCTGGCATCTCCGATACCAGATTGTTATGTGGTGTTAGGATTGAGAAGGAAGAGAGACGCGAATAGACGTCGTTGGGATTGGAAGAAGAGAGTCGAGAGGAGCGGCGACGGAGCTACAGTACCCCGTGCGCTACAGTACCATGTTGGTACTGTTCATGAGCTAGAGGCAAAGGGCCGGCGGCTAGGGCTGTGAGGGGCGCTGGGAGCGCCGGCCGCGGGGCTTCGCCCACGGCCGGCAAGAGAGAAGGTTTTTCCTTTTAATTTCTTGCTTGATTAGATTGATACATCTCCTCTCATTATATAGAGAAGAGGTCTTACTTGGCCCCTAAGCAAACGACTAATTAACCCTAACGGGCTAAGGCCCAATAGTCCCTTGACTCTTCTAACATATTAACATTATTGTTTAGTTATAAAGCAATGACTATCAAACTTTGATAATAGTTTTCATTCTTTAGGCCATCGTAGGGCGTCCGAAGGGCGCCTAATGTTCTAGTGGATATTGACAGGGAAGCATGGTTAAAGGAAGCAGAAGCCACCGAGCGTGCTGGATCGGTTTTGACTTGCCAGGTTATTGTGAAGAACACTATAGGCATTGGTGTTGAAGATGAGGATCGGAAGCGTATATGGGTTGCTGATGCCGAGGAATGCAAGAAGCGTTGTTCAATTGAAACAGCAGGCTCCATCTATGCACATGCACTGACTGTGTTCCTTACTAAGAAGAGTATTTGGCTGAAAGCAGCTCAGCTTGAGAAGGGCCATGGGACTAGGGAATCACTTGATGCACTCCTCAAGAAGGCTGTTAACTACAATCCACGAGCTGAAGTATTGTGGCTTATGGCTGCAAAGGAGAAATGGTTGGCTGGGGACGTGCCTGCTGCTCGTGCCATTCTTCAGGAAGCTTATGCTGCTATCCCCAATTCGGAAGAGATCTGGCTGGCTGCATTCAAGCTCGAGTTTGAGAACAATGAGCCAGAGAGAGTGAGAATGCTTTTGGCCAAGGCCAGGGAAAGAGGAGGGACAGAGAGGGTTTGGATGAAATCTGCCATTGTTGAGAGGGAATTGGGGAATGTTGGTGAGGAAAGGAGATTGTTGGAGGAAGGTTTGAAGCTATTCCCTTCATTCTTCAAATTGTGGTTAATGCTTGGACAGATGGAGGACCGGCTTGGTAATGGAGCGAAGGCCAAGGAGGTTTTTGAGAATGGCCTCAAGCACTGCCCCATTTGCATCCCTCTTTGGCTCTCTCTAGCTAGCCTAGAGGAGAAGATTAGTGGCTTGAGTAAATCACGTGCTGTCCTCACAATGGCTAAGAAGAACCCTGCTACACCTGAACTCTGGCTTGCGGCAATTCGAGCTGAGTTGAGGAATGGGAACAAAAAGGAAGCTGATGCTCTACTGGCCAAGGCATTACAAGAGTGTCCAACAAGTGGTATTCTGTGGGCTGCAGCTATTGAGATAGCGCCACGCCCCCAGCGTAAACGAAAGAGTACGGATACTATTAAGCGAAGTGATCATGATCCACATGTCATTGCAACCGTGGCCAAACTTTTCTGGCTTGACAGGAAGGTTGATAAAGCTAGGAGTTGGTTGAACAGGGCTGTTACTCTTGCTCCTGATATTGGTGATTTTTGGGCATTGTACTACAAATTTGAACTTCAGCATGGAAATGCAGACGCACAAAAGGATGTTCTGAAAAGATGTGTTGCAGACTTGCAGCAGAACCAAAGCATGGCGAAAAATGGCAAGCAATATCCAAGACTATTGAAAACTCACATCTGCCTGTTGAGGCTCTTCTGAAGAAAGCTGTGGTGGAGCTTGATGTAGAAGAAAATGCCAATCCTGTAGGCACCTAGACTCACTCTTTTTTGTAAGGTGTTTGGTAAATATGTTTTGTACTACTTTCCTAGTTTCCTTACATTTCTGTTCGCTTCAATATGAGCTACTTTACCTTTTAATTAATATTTCATTTCTATTGTTGAGTTAGTATTTGATCATCAGTACTTGAGAGAAATTCCTGATCAGGTTCATGCATGCATTCGAGCTCAAGGCAAGCCCCTGAGTAGTTGAGTCACTGAAAAACAAGACAGACCTCTTGTTTGCCCCTGTTCCCAACTTCCCATGGCAGTCAGGGTTTCAGTTACTTGGATTATTGGATTGATGAGTACCAAGTCAGATCTGGTCCCAGTTCCTATTATTATGTCTGCTGTGTGGAGTGCCTAATTCCTAATGAACGAAGTTGAAAGACATTGTTGTCCACGTGATGTTCTGCTGAACATTTTTCAGAGAATCAGAGGTACCTGCCCTTTTCCCCCCTCCACTTCCTGATGTTCTTTTAATATATGCAGACAAATGAACTCTACAATTGGCCTATGTTGCTTTTAGCTTGCTGTTAGTCTGGGTAATTTTTTTTCTTGTTTCATTTATTAAAGCATATTCTGTTATCGCTTCAGTGTGATTTTTTGAGGCTCAGTAGTGTCAAATACTTGCCTGTGTACTGTTATTGCTTCAGTGTGATTTTTGAGGCTCAGTAGTGTTTTCACAAAGCATGAGATGGCTATGATTTCTTCACTTGGAGTATCTTCTATTCTCATGTAGACATGACAACTCTGGTGATTATTTATAGCTGGCATTGAGACGATTAAAAAGTCAGCAACTGTATAGTGACTGCAGCATTGTAAGAACTGAGAACAAATATTAAGTTCTATTTTTTCCTGTATGAATGGATTGATTCGTTATGCATGAGACAACTATATAGGAGATAAACACATACTAGTTTAGGGTGAGCCTGACATTTCATTTTAGTAAGGCTGAACTCTCTCTAACTAACTTCTATGTTTTATTTGAAGTCGGAAACCATTCCCAATTTATTTTGCAGCACTCTTCCTTGCAAACACTGGAATGCTCATAGTACATGCTAAGTTCTCGTGGAATCATGTTGACATAGTATTACTTGCAGCTGTTACAACGGTTGTAATAGTAAATAGTATATTGTCATTACTAATGCTGTTAAGGCATTTGGATACAGCATTAGAATAGCTTTTGTTGTAATTATCTGTCCATCAGTATTGTTTGCAACCTTGAAATGTATTCTTACACTTTCCTGTCAGTATTAGTGCTACGGGCATGATGAGCGGTGTAGACATGATATTATATTGATATGTGAACAAGAGCTGGTTAATTAAAAGTCAAATAAATCTTCTTCTATACTACGTACATCATCAGGCATGCTGACGCGCTAAACAATGGCATTCAAACTCCGTTTGCGTGCAGTGTTAAATCACCCATGACTCCATGAGCCATGATATCATGTAACTAGTTGACCAGAACTGTACGTGGTACGTGCTAGTACGTACTGTACTACTAGTACTAGAAAGGGGACGAGGACGAATACGAAGCAATAAAAAAGAGGACGAATGTAGTACGAAGCAGCACGCAATGCGAAGATGCGCATTTGTTCGGTCCGTGTGATCGATGCTGTTGTATGGCTGAGCGCCTGAGCGTTTGGACCAGCAGGCATCCAGTTGCGAACTGACGACGACGCTAGCTGGGTACGGCTCCAATCGCAAAGCTAGCGCGCGTTCAAGTTGCACCGACGACGACGGCGAGGAGAGACGAAGATGACCGGACGACCGACGACGACCCCTCCGTCGTCCAAACCGATCGATCGATCGATCGATCGAGAGGTTAGCAGTTAGCACGGCTCGGTCGGCACGCGCGCGCGCATTATTTTGTTGGTGGTCCGCGGGCACCACGGCACCCGTCCAAATCTTGGCCGCGATGCCAAATCCTGGTTGAAAATATCCGCTAGATTGTATTGACTATTGATTGACTCGATCCTGGTTGATTACGATAGTTAGTTTGCCACCGCTCGCCGACGTTAAACTGATCTATTGTTATAGATGTCCAACGGGCCGTGCCGTGCCGGCCCGCGTCGTGCCGCCACGGGCCGCCGTGCCTGTGGCGTGCTCGTGCCTGGCCTCCGGCCCAAGGCACGGCCCGTGGGCCGTCGGGCCGGCCCAAGAGCAGCGGACTGGGAGGAAGTTAGGGTTTAGAGTGATGGGGAGGGGAAGGGAAGTGCAGTGCCGTCTGGGAGAGTGGGAGTGGGAGGAAGTTAGGGTTTGGAGTGATGAAGATATTATATATATGTATGGATTGCAGTGGGCTGTGCCAAATATTCACATGGTTATCAATTTAACGGGTCGCCTCTTGGACCGTGCCGTGCCACGTGCCTGGGTGGCGGCCCAGGCACGGCCTGGTCCCTCGGGCCGTGCCGTGCTCAGGCCGGGCCAAAACACCGGGCCACGGGCCGGGCCACCGGGCCTCGGGCTGTATGGCCAAGTATATCTATTGTCCACTTATTGTTGATCGTCGTCTCTGATGTGTAGTCGTTGGCAACAACACATACCGCGCGTGTCGCCCAACGTGCTCAACCTCTAGCACGACACTAGACAAGGTTAGCCGTGCCGTGCCAGCCCAGTGAGCCTAGCCGATGGGCCGTGCCAAGCACCCTTTTTTTAATTAAAAAAATGAATAATCACAAAGTTCATAGATCCCGCACATTAATCATAAGTCCAAATTCACACAAGCACAAATCAATTACAAATTAGAACTCTTAAATCAACATCTGAATAATCCACGATTTTCGAGATTATCTAACCGCCCCCCTATATGCGAGCATTACATTTTTGCCGCCTTGGCAATAGCATATCGGAATTGATAGGATTAGGCTATCCAGACGGCTTTAATCTCCGGACGCAACATGGTGGCCTAACAGCCTCATATTCCTCTACTCATGGAACATTCTCTCCTAAATATTTGTATTACTTGTCCACTTTCTTCTCTCGTTCACCCGACATCGCTTGCTCCGACTTCCTGCTTGTCACCCGGCGCTGGCCACCCTCTCCAAATGCCTGCTCCCCTCTATCTCTCTCTCACACACACTCCCTTCTCTCAACACACCTCTCTCTCCCTCTCTGGTTGCTGCTCGCACACGCGGACAGGCCCGGCCGAGCCTAGAGCTCCCCAGTCGCCGTTGCTCCCTTTCCTTCTAGCCCTCTCACGCCCCACTCCTAGCTCCACCAACGCCGCCTTAGGCTCGTAGTTCCCCCTATTCATGCTCGTCGAGCAAATCCCCCGCCACCCCCTTTTCCTACTTGTCGCAGCCATAGGACAGTAACCATGGTGAGCCATCCTTGGCGGCCCTCCACCCAACCAGCCACACTACCTCCGCGTCCGCCTCACCTCCCTCCATCTCCTGCACGTGTTCTCCAGAGTGGATACCTACCAGCACAACGCCGCCGCTAGTGCTGCCTTCGACATGCTGCTGGTATGCGCGGCCGGCCCTACACCGTGCCTCCATTTGTCCAAGCAGCGAACAGATGTTGTGCTTGAAAGCAAATGTTGCAAGAGTATGTTTCGAGTGTTTCAGATGCTTCAAAGATATGCTGCAAGTGTTTTATATGGATGTTGCAAAAGTAGATCGGGATGTTTCATGTATTACAATGGTTGTACACTTATGTTGCAAGCGTCTGTTCGAAATGTTTCATCTATTTTCCAAGCGTACGTTACAAGTGTGTTTATATGGATGTTGCATATGTTTAACACATACGTTGCAAAGTGTTTTATCTGGATGTTGCATATGTTTTACAATGATATTTCAAGTGTTTTCAGTTGTTTTTGCAAGTGTTTCAGACACATGTTTCAAGTGTTTCAAACGCATATTTCAAGTGTTTCATCTGTCTTCACGCGTATGTTATAAATGTTTCATCTAGATGTTTCAAAAATAAATCGGATGTTGTTGTTGGGGACCCACCTGCCGCAGCAGGCGTCCAAGCGGAGAAGTAGAGGGAGGCGCGAGCAGTCTCCGTGTAGGGTCAGAAGCCACGGGCGACGTTCGGATTGTGCGGGCCCCACGTGAGTGTGGGCGTCCGGACGCACGCGTCCATCCGTATATCTGGGCACTAGCATTGCCGATAGCAAAAAGTTTTCTTTACAACATTCCTGTTACAAATGCCAAAATTAAACTGGACCAGTATAAACTTGTGCCTACACTACATAAGGCTTCCCACGCGTTGATGGAGCCTACCTAGCACACATCAATTTGAGATAATCCCGCACACGTCCAGTCCAGACGCTGAGAATGAAATATGCATATGCTTTGCATGGATGCATGCACCCGTCAGCTGGAGTCGTGCGTGGACTCGGTGGCCGGGTGCATCTATGATCCATCCAGAGTCCGGGCGGGCGGTCCTGGGCCGGTGCCCACCACGCGCACTACTAAGTAGGCATAGGCATATATAGGTAGGCATGCGACACGACACGGCAGGAGCTGCGCCTGCTTGTGATCCGCTCGCTCTCTCCTCTCCTCTCCTCTCGGGTGCGCACCAGGGTCTTGTTTAGATGTCCGATTCGGGGCATCCCAAATTCACTGTGATGCACCGTGCAGTACTGTAGCAATTTTGTTTTTATTTGATAATAATTGTTCAAACATTGATTAATTAGGCTCAAGATGTTCGTCTCGCAAAATACAACAAAACTGTACAATTAGTTTTTTATTTCATCTATATTTAGTACTCTATACATATGTCGGCATTTTAATGTGACGAAGAATCTTCTTTTTTACATAGTAAAATTTAGAAGTGAATTTGAGCATCTAAACAGGGCCTAGCTCTCCGCCGCAAAGCGCACGCGAAATCTGCCACGAATCCATCCATGGATCGGAATCGGACGAGACAGCCACAGCCACAGCCACTTGGGTCTCCCGTTGCTGCTGGAGACTGGAGTGGAGTCTCACACATGTTAGCCTGGCATACCTCCGTGCTTAAAGAGTAAAGATTCCCGGTAATCTGTGCTGTACCTGAGCGTGACATGGTAGAGGTTGCTTTAGCTTATGGCTCTCGATCTCCTTCCCTCTCCGACCCATGGGTGCCTGCCTGCCAACCTGCCTGCCAGATCCAAGCAATAACAAAATGGATGCCTGCCTGCCAACCTGCCTGCCAGATCCAAGAAAAGCCAATGAATGATGTGGATTAAACTGGGCTTATTGCCATGCCAAATGCCACTTTGCATGTAATAAGTAAATAAACAACTCCAAATAGAAAGCATGATTCCAGGTTTATTCTGCAGTCCATCCACCCACTAGTTGCCCTGCCAGGTGTTCTCTCCCATTTGACATTTGCAGCAAAGTCAACCAAAGAAAAAACAACACGGACGGGACTGAACGAACAGCGCTCGAGTGCCGCCCAGTGCAGCACGCAGGCACGGAAGAAGAAGATGTCGCCTGTTGCGTTGCGGCTGGGCTGGGCGACACGTGAAACCAGTGTGGATTAGGCCTGCACAGCGGTTGCGTGCGGATCCTGACGCGATCGCGTCCTATCCGGCCGCCACGGCGAGTCGTCGGCGAGTGCCCTGAGCAATCTATCGCCTCGCGGGCGACCTTCATTCATGCCCACCACTACCTGGCAGCGACGGCGCCGGCGACAGCGAGAGCACACGCATCGCCGCCGCCCGCGCCCGCCGTTGCGTTTTTTTGACTTTACACCTCGCTCTCGGCTCGTCGCTCGGTCGGTCGCCCCGCCCGCCGCACTACACAGCCACTGCGGGCGACGAGCTGCACTGGAAGCGCTATACGATGACAGCTGAGACTTTTGGCGTGGAAACGCTCCGCAGCGGGTATTGCAAACCGTGCGGAACGTCCGTTGCTAACACTATTTTCAGTGGCTACAGTAGATTTTACCGGACGGCAGCGAGAGGTAGCAGCGGGGGAGAGTGAGGAGAGAGTATGCAGTGGTAGATCTCACTTGTTAAACTAGCTAAAAAATATTATAACTCACAAACCATAAAACCAAATTAAATTCCGATTGCATCATTAAATTCGTTGCAATAAATATTTTAAAACAAGATGTCACATGGATATATTTAGACAAAGTGACAAGTGAGCCCCACAGTGGATAGAGGATGATATAGAGGATGAATGGATGCGGGAAAACCGTATATTTTGTGGTGACTAGGATGGAATATTCCTTTTACAGGATGAATATAGAGGTCCATGAGTGCGGATAATCTAATATCTAATACACACTGTGATGACATACACACGCCATGCCAAAGTCAACCATCTCTATATGAACCCTCTCCGTCCCCCACCTTGGCACACACACGATCGCCATGGACTGCTCCAACGACTGGGACCTGCAGGCGCTCGTGCGGAGCTGCGGCGGCGGCACGGCACCAGCAGCGTGCAACAGCGGAGCGACGACGACGGCGCAGAGAGAGGACGACGCTCCTCCAAGGGAAGCTGCTGCTGATGCTAGTGTCGGCGGCGGCGGCCGTGCGGTGGCAACGGCGCCGCCAGCCCAGGAGTTCCTCGGGCAACCGGTGGCGCGGCGCGACCTAGACTACTTGGACCTCGTGGACCACGAGCTGCTGCGCATGCCCTTCTCCATCACGCCGTCGTCTCGCGAGACGCTGTCGTCGTCTGCTGGGGCTGGGCAGCAGCTCCGCCACGACGTGCTCTTCTCTTTCCCGGCCAACGCCGCCGCTGTCTCCACGTCCGGGCAGATGATCCAGCCGAAGGAGCAGCCCGGCCGCAAGCTGGGCGTTCGCACTCCCAGTCCCAGGGCCAAGAGAATGTACGGTACATACGATCTCCGCCATTTCATTTGCGGTTCATTAGCATGATTTGTTTGCATGCATGGTCGACGAACTGATGATGGTATTTGATGCATGCACGCATGATTGCTTCAGCAAGAAGAGGCAGGTGAAGAAAGTGGTGTGCGAGGTGCCGGCGGCCGGCGGCGGCGTCTCCTCGGACCTCTGGGCATGGCGCAAGTACGGCCAGAAGCCTATCAAGGGCTCACCCTATCCACGGTACGCCATATATATGCATGTATTGTTTGTTCGTGTACATATACACAGTCCATCCATAATCCATTAACCATCTAGCCATCTGGGGGTAGGTTGCATCTGAATTTCTGACTTGCAACTTTTGTGCATGCATGCACATCAGGGGATACTACAAGTGCAGCAGCCTCAAGAGCTGCATGGCCAGGAAGCTGGTGGAGCGCAGCCCGGCCAAGCCCGGGGTGCTCGTCGTCACCTACATCGCCGACCACTGCCACGCGGTGCCCACCATGCTCAACGCGCTGGCCGGCACCACGCGGAACAGGCCCGGGGCGGCGTCCCCCGACGACGGCGACCACCACCACCACCAGGACCAGCTGGAGACGTCGAACGGGGCGGTGGCGTCCGCCGATAACAAGCAGCTCGACGACGACGGCGCCGACGCCGCGTCCACCATGACCGTGGACGAGAACGACGCGTGGCTGGTGGATCATATGGCGCTGGAGGACGTCGACGGCAACTGCCCATTCGATGATTTCTTGTGGCCGTTCGATGACGACTTGGATGGGTTTTTCGACGACGGCGGCGGCGTTCTTGGACGCCGGCTGTCGCTGTAGCTGGCGACAGGCCTGCCGGGCAACTGATAGTCATCGTTAAGCTATTCATTGTTGACTGCAAATGGATTGCATCTTCTATTCTCTATCTACTTCTCCTTCAGTTGGGACCTGGGGGAGAGGTTGGCGTGTAAGCGGAATGGCGCCTTGGTGCTTGGTGCAGCGCCGCAACTAGACGAAAATGCAGACCGTGTACATTGGACCGAGTTCTGATGCTGATGTTTTGGTGTTTTTGTCAACGATCTCTCTCGTACTTGATGGAACAATAACTTCGTTTTTATTTATTATTACACACACACGCACGACGGCCATGATGCTTGAATTGTTTATCAATGTTCGTGGATGTGGCGACATGTATGCTAGCTCCACGGAAATGCTTTTATTGGTGTTGTGTCACTCCTGTTGCAAACTAAGAGGACACCATGCATGCAGATCGTATAAACCTTTGCTTTTGCTCCGTAGAGTAATTTTAAAAGTTTGGGCTATTGCTCAATCAGAGGTATGAGACCACCAACTAATACTCCTACACAAGCTAGTGACAATTGCACCTGTTAGAAGTTCAAGGATAAATGTTAGAAACTCATGCTCCTACTGAGCTAATTATTTTCGGCATGTGTTTTTCTACTTCCTTCTTCAGTTTTCATGTGCTAATATAAGCATGAAAGCACTGTAACTAATCCTACGGGCCGCGTTTTTGGGCCAGTAATAAAACCAGGTGGGGAGACTTTCTCCCCCTGTCGACCATCAAAAAAAAACATGAGCTAATTGCTTTCGCCCTCTCCCATTTATCCATATTGTTTGTGATATACTCTAGTTACAAAATACTCTATACTCCCTTTAGGTTGGTAAAAGAAGTCGTTTTGGTACATGTATATTTTGTGATATACTCTAGTTATTAAAAAATACTCTATACTCCAAAGCATGACTTTGACTTCTTTTTTCTATAAAAATATTTATTAAAAAATGGTACATGTATATTTTTATGAAGGTATTTTTCAAGACAAATCTCTTCATATGGTTTTCACATTTTCAAACTCAACAATTTAAAAGTTATTCATGATTTATATTCCCAATGTTTGACCTCTTTTACCAACCTGGAGCGAGTATATTTTTATTGTCCCATTTATAGTCATTTTTTACATGGCACCTTCATGTGTTTCTTGGAACACCTCCATGTGTTGAGCATGTGCTTAGTTAAAATAATAGCTTAAGCTATGTGTTTACATGGAAATTGAAGTTGATTTACGTTTATGGCTTCCTACATTTATGCATAGAGATATGTTCTATATAGTGGCACACATCATACTTTGTATACCTTGAGCTTGTATTTTTTTTATTTGAAGCAAAGTGCATTTCATTACTCATCTATCACAGCGATCTTGTATGGGTACTTTGTGATATATTTATTTATGACGATAGATATAAGTACTTCGAATGCATGTTTAGGGTTCACTTTAGGCTAGTTTTATATATATAGAAAATGTGGGTAATTTATCGAATGTCTCCAAAGATACAAATGGTGGGTAATCTATCGAATGTCTTTGGAGACAAGAGGTGGGTTAGGTAGATTCTTTTTTAAGTAAAGGTTAGGTATCTAGATTCCATTTAGGAAGTTAGTTTATATTAATTTTATAATGGCATAGCTGGGTAATTTAGGTAAAAGTTTATAGGTTAAACTAGACTGTTTTCATAATGAAACAGATGGATAATTCTTTAGGAAACAGAATGTATCCGATAGTTATTATTGCCAATGATGATTATAATCTACTTAACTGATGTCAATATTTTTTATTTTGTTATTTTGTGAGATTTTTAGTATTTATTATTTTCTCTAACGCCGCCGCGCAAGGCAACATCCGGTGCGGAAGACACCGTCACAAAAATTGAGAACCTTAAGTGTCCTCCTATTTACCACTCATCGCCAATGAAACAGCGAGAAGAAGACACAAGCATATATCATATGACATCACCGCTACGTCAAAATGTCTACCTTGCCCAGTGCAATGTGCTAAAAATGCTTGGGCATTACCGGAAATGACGACGGTACGTTCAATGATGACACAATTTAAGAATATGCAGGCTGCCTAAAGAAAGTGCTACCATCGGACAACTTCAAAACACTCTTCTGTTTTAGGCTCCTCTTTGAACGCAAATTTTTTTTTCCTATTTTCTGTAGATTAATGTACCATTTATATAAAACTCCTACGTACCTTTTTTTTCCCAAAGGGGTTAAAGCCTTAAAGGTCGTGCCTTCTGTCTATTTGCTAGGCCTTTTGTTGTTGCGTTTTGTGAGGGGCTGAGGGAGTGAGGGCTGAGGAGGGAAATGGTCGACGGTGTGCTGCTGCCCTGGCTGAAATCAATTGGGCTCCCATCTCAAACCGAACTAGCAGTGCAGCAGAATTCAAACAAAAAAAAACGCCTTTGATATGGGCTGTGCGAGTTGTCCAGGTCGGAGAAGATGTGTGAATGAATGGCGGCCTCGTCCACACTATGGCCCATTTCAACACCAGTGCTTCTGCGAATTCTGCATTTGTCTCTCTCAGATCAGATCGGTGTGGACTGAAAGAGTGGATCGAGTGGACCATGACGAAAAATTCATCCTCATTCCTCGAAATGGCAAAGGCCTGTTCATTTCGCTGAAATTTAGCTTATGCTGATGCTGATACTGATTTGCTGTGAGAGAAAAACACTACTGGAGTAGTGGTGAAGAACGGGGCGAAAACTAGTTCCACTGCCAGAGACCTTTTAATGAAATTCAGGCCTCAAGCTCTTTATTGCAAGTCAGCAACTGGTATCCAGTTTTTTTAAAAAACAAGTTCCACACACTTCTTTTAATGAAACTCCGCCACATATAGCCATAATATAGGGTTATACTACCTCCGTTCGCAAAAGAATACAATTCTAGCACAGTATCATATTTTAGTATCTTAAGTTCGACCAATTATAGATAAAAAAAATATCAATATTTATGATACCAAATAAACAGCATTAGATTAATTACGAAATGTATTTTTATAATAAATTAATTTAAAGCTATAAATATGAACACGATTCACTCAAACTTAGTCAAACGTAAAGCACTTTTACGCATTCTTTCTCGGATGGAGGCAGCACTAGTTATTGTAGTTTTGTTTGTCATTAACCTCGCCTTATTTTTTGGGGGCCAAGGCATGGGCAGTTGGTTCAAGGATTCAAGAACCGTGTTCCGTAGGTCGGGCTTGGATCGTGCGTTTGATTGGGTGCCTAACCCATAGTCTATTTGCCTGTGGTCAGTTTTAGGCCCTGTTCATCCGGCTTATAATTCGTTTTTTTCGGCTTGTTTTTTTTCAGCTGGAACAATATTTTTCTCTCATAACAAATCAGTCAACAATATTTTTTAGCCGGCTTATCAGCACAGCCCAACTGGCCTTAGGATGTTTGGTTGCCTGGAAATAGGTTGGGCCTGCCTAAGTCTAGCCAGCCGTAGCCCAGGCCCCAGGAGCCTGGTTAGGGTCGAACGGCCGTTCTTCTAGAGCCTGGCTTGGCCAGCCCTCGTTCCTCGATCCTGTCACCTCCCGGTCTTCAATCCCGTCACCTCCGCTGGCTCTGCTGCTCCTCCCCGCCAGTACTCTGCTAGTCCTCCCCGCCGGTGGTGTTCCCCTGCTCGTGGGCCGTGGCCGCCGTGGAGGCCCCGCCGGAGCACCTCCTCGCAGATCCGGCGGCCCTCCCCGGCGGGGCAGCCCGGGAGGTAGGCGAGGCAGAGAACGAGCGGGCACACGCGGTGGTGCTGCGCGCGGCGGCGCACTCGCACGACCATGTAACTCGCTCGGGCGACGCACTGGCGCGGGCGGGGGATGCAGAGATGCGGAGCTCGAGCAGACTCCCGCGCGACGTCAATCTCGCTCGTCGGCGGGAAATGGGGATCCACGGCGAGGGACCAGTTCAGGGCCCCGACGACAACGCTGATGGCCACCACGAGGTGGAACGCGACACGCCAGCCGGCGACGCCGAGAACCGTGGTCTGCGCCAGCAGCAGCAGTTCAGGGCCCCGACGGCAACGCAGGCTATCCGCACTCATGGACCTCTATATTTATCCTCTATACGTCCTAGTCAGCAAGATTCTCTCCTCTATACTTAATTCTCCCGCACCTATCCATCCTCTATATCATCCTCTATCTACTCTATCCACTGTGGGACCCACTTGTCACTTTATCTAAATATATCCATGTGATCTAGTTTTGAAGGATTTATTGAGACGGATTTAATGGTGCAATCGAAATTTAATTTGGATTTTTGGTTTGTGAGTTATAACATTTTTTCCTTTGTTTAGCTAGTGGGGCCCGCCACTGCTCACTATAGAGTAAGCACTGTACCACTCTAAATATAGAGTGAGAGAAAAGATATAGTATCATTTTAGAGTACCTAGTGCAGTAATTTTTACTCTATATTTATACTCTAAAGTTTTAGAGTATCCTTTAGAGTACCCACCGTCGGAGCAGATGTGTGGACAAATGTGGCAGGCACATCACATCACATCCACCTAGTGGCCCAAGCGGTGGTGTGGATGCCCCGGTGGTGCTCTGTCAAAGTCACAGCTCTCAAGCCCACAGCTCCGAATTCTGACTTCTCCCCCTCACTCAGATCGGCGTAGTTCTGTTTCTTTGAAATGAATGAAATACTTACATAAAGGATCGATGGAGTGGACCATCACGAAAAAAAACAGTTCAAGTGAAATTCAGACCTCTCGCTGTTTATTCGCAATCAAACCATCCCCTTTTGCATTCATTCATTGGGAAACAAACTGGAAAGCAATGGAATGGAACAGAGGAGCTGCGTTTATTTGCAAACAAGATGCGTTCGTCGTAGGGATCATTCAGATCACACACAACACAGGGACACAGGGTACAGATCGCCGGTGCACGCCCTCACTCAGCCGTCTCAGGCTCTCAGCTCAGGCGACGACAGAAAGCAAGCTAGATCAGAACAAGTCCTTGAGGGTGGGGAGCTTGAACTCGCCGGAGGAGGAGAGCGGGATGGTGAAGTTCCCAACGATGGGGAGGTCGACGGTGAGGCCGACCTGGAGCTCGTAGTCGAGGTCCCAGTCCCTGCCGACGTCGCGGACGAGGGAGACGAGGAAGTCGTAGGGCACCTTGGCGGGGATCTCCAGCGAGGTGGTGCCGCTGGCGGCGATCCACCCGGGGTCCGGCATGGTCCCCGACGCCACCTCCCGGCCGGCGCATTTCAGGGTGTAGGTCACCTCGCAGATGGGGAGGCGGTGGTCGTAGGGGTTGGACACGTTCACGGTGCTGTGCAGCGTGATGCACTCCCGGCTCAGCCCCTTGAACGTCACCGCGTCCAGCGTCGCCTCCGGCTTCGGGATGTGCGCGATCTTGTCTGCTACGAACTCCTTCGCCTTGTCCATCAGGCTCTGCTTCTGATGCTTCCCCTCACCCGCCGCGTGCTCGCTCGCCATGGCTGGGGCTCTTCTTGGAATTGGATGGCGGAAATTATATGGATCTTGGGAGGGATGGTGAGGTGAGGAAAGTGGTGGCCGCGTCGCGTGCGTATATAATCAAGAACAAGCGGGGAGAGTAGGAGGACACGGCGGCCCCAGCGCGCGGCGTGCGTGGCCGCGTGGAATCGGGGCATCCGAGTGGGAGGAAGCGGAAGAGAAGATTCGCCGCGGAGGGCCCACGCGGCGAGATGCCTCGGAACGGACGGTGCTGAATCGTGCGCCAGGCATCTGCAGGTAGCGTTGCAGTGCCGATCGCATCTCCGTGCCGGCGGCGAATGCCAGGGCACCGACGAGCCGGCACAAATACTCGTTCCGTTCCAAAAAAAATAAAATAATATATACATCTCACCTTCTGATAAAACAACTACAGTAGTTTTAAATTTGACTAAATGTGTTATTAAAATGAAGACATAATAGGTAGAGTTCCTTTTCTTGACATATACAGGATCGAGGTCATGTCTAGCCAATAACTGTGTGTTTTGTAAGCTCCTGCCACCTGATTTCTGCCCATGCATTTATATTGTCTTTTATTAGTTGTATTTATACTGTTTTATTACTATATTGAGAATTTTTACAATGGTTGGAGAAGCAATGAGAATCGATTGGTGTGTCTACGACCGGTGGGCCCAGAACATGAGAGACGATGAGAAGCGATGGGGAATAAGGCGATGGGAACCGATTCGTGTGTCTATGGCAGGTGGGCCATATACGTCATGTTGACTGCCATCGGCTCCCATCGGCTCCGAAATTGAGGGAATTAGCACCCCCAACCAGAAGGGTGGTAATTCCTTTTTCGCAGTTCTTATTTTTAATGAAGGGTAAAACGGTAAATGTATAATTGCAAAAAAAGTAATATAGTTAGGATAAATAATTAAAGTAATATAGTTAGATTAACATTGAATTTCTAGGGTTCATCTTGGCCACCGGTCATAGACACACCGATTGACCGCATCCTCCTCCGCCGCCGCCTGCCTCCCGCTGGCGCTCCCAACCTCGCGCGAGGACATCCAGGCCGTCGAGCTGCACGCGAGTGGGAGGTGGATCCGGCGACGCGATCTACGTGAAGAAGCCGGCGGCGGCCGCGGCCGTGACGACGAGGGACGAGACCTCGATGGCGATGCCAACGTCGTTCATGACGGTGTGGCGGGCGACGAGGAGGAGGACGGCGTCGACGACCTGGAGGGCGAATTCGGCCTGCAGGACGGCGGCGCGGGGCACGACAACGACCCGCGGTACATCGCCGAGTCCATGCTCAGGGCGCAGATGAGCTACGGCCACGGCGGGAACGCGCATCCCAGCTTCAGCCCCGTCCCCAATGTGCCGCTCCTCACCAACGACCAGATGGTACATACCTGCTGCTCTCCTCTTCCTCTGCTGCTTGCATTGCTTGCTTTCGGTTGAAGTCTGCATGCTAAGAAAAGCAAGCAAACGAAGGCATCATTGTTATAAAGCAACAAATAGTGATACTTAAGTGAATAAGAATTGCTATAGCTTGTTTGTCCTCTGCCTGAAACTCTGTTGTCTAAAGGTCCATGATTGCATAGATAAGTCACCGAATTGTTGTATAGAAATATGAATATGCCAATATGACACCCAAGTTTTTTTTCTGCTAATTAAACATTGTCATGTACTGAGTATGTCCCTTTTCATATTCGTTGTTCCACGTGGTATGATTTGAACAGTTGATTCAGTTACCTATCTGAATAAATATCGCTTAAACTTGTCTTGCCTGTTACCTTGGTATTTTACATATCTTAGTTCTGAACTCTGAATATTTGCCAGCTCTTTTGGTTCAGATGATACTCTATTTATTTACAATTCCATTGGTGTCATCACCCCTGCATCTCAGCATGGATGGGATCAAACCTATAACATCATTCACCCCTGCATCTCAGCGATGAGCGAGGAAGAGGGCAGGGCCGCCGACGTGACGACGTGCGAGGGTAGCGACGGCGGTGGCGGCGAGACGACGTGCGAGGGCGGCGACGGCGGCGGCGAGACCGACGGGAGCTAGGTCCGTGCGAGATCGAGGGGAGCCAGTTCGGCGTGGTGGGGGTCGGGGTGAAGGACGGGCGGGCGGGGTGAGGGTGTGGGGATTGAGATGACCATGCGCAACGTGCATATTACCCTTCGATGAATTAAATTAACTAAAATAACTATTTAGCGGAACCGATGGGAACCGACTCCAACCATTGTACTATATTTACACTCATTTCTTAAGTGTTATATTTTGGACGGAGTAATGTAATTTAGGGGATAACATAACTTATTGTAGATCTCAGACAAATATATACAAAATTTTTTTAAAAAGAATTACAAATTATTTCTATGGATTACATATATGAGAGAAATATGGATCTATCTAGGCAACAACTGAATGCTTTGACCCCTCCTAACAACTGAATTTTGTCCATACACTTACACTGTCTTTTAGCTATATTTACATTGTCTTATTACTAAATTTGCAATGGTTTCTTCGGTGTAATTCATTGGACATAGTGATGTAATTTGGGATAACATAACTTCTACTTCTATAGATAGCAAATCTTAGGCAAATATATGCATACAAAATTTAAAAAAACAAACTATTTCTATGGATTGCAACAACAACAACATAGTCTTTTGTCCCAAGCAAGTTGGGGTAGGCTAGAGATGAAACCCAAAAGAGACGAGAAATAGGGAGACACATAAAGGGACATAAAGGGCACAAGACAGAAAGAGGTCACGGTTCAGGCACGTTGATTGCCAGTCTCCAAGCGCTCCTGTCCATAGCTAAATCCTTAGAGATATTTCAATCCTTAAGGTCTCTCTTAACGGAGTCGTCCCAAGTTAGTTTAGGTCGACCTCTACCGCTTTTTACATTATCGGCCCGCTTTAAAACCCCACTATGCACCGGCGCCTCAGGAGGCCTCCGTTGGACATGTACAAACCATCTCAACCGATGTTGAATCAATTTTTCCTCAATTGGTACCACCCCAACCCTATCCCAAATATCGTCGTTCTGGACTCTATCCCTCCTTGTGTGCCCACAACACCAACGCAACATACGCATCTCTGCTACACTCAATTGCTGGACATGTCGCCTTTTTTAGGCCAACACTTAGTACCATATAACATCGCCGGACGAATCGCCGTCCTATAGAACTTATCTTTCAGCTTCTGAGGCATCCTTTTGTCACACAGGACGCTAAAAGCTTGACGCCATTTCAACCAGCCGGCTGAAATTCTATGCCTAACATCTTCATCAATGTCTCCATCCTTTTGTAGCATCGACCCTAAATACTGAAAAGTATCCTTCTTGGCCACCACTTGCCCATCAAGGCTAACGTCTCCCTCCTCATGCCTAGTCGCGCTGAAATCGCACCTCATGTACTCGGTCTTAGTCCTACTAAGTCTGAACCCTTTCGACTCTAACGTGTGCCTCCATAGTTCTAACTTCCTATTAACCCATGTCCTACTATCATCAACTAGCACCACATCATCAGAAAAGAGCATACACCAAGGGATATCACCTTGTATATCCCTTGTGGCCTCATCCATCACCAAAGAAAATAAATAAGGGCCCAAAGCTGACCCCTGATGCAGTCATATTTTAATTGGAAAGCCACTGGTGTCGCCATCACATGTTCGAACAAACGTCACCACATCCTTGTACATATCCTTGATGAGGGTAACGTACTTAGTTAGGACTTTGTGCTTATTTCTATGGATTGCAGATATCAGAAAAATATATGTCAAATTATTCACAAATGTTATCAAATTCTTCACAAATTGTTCACAAATTCCACAGCAGACAACCATCCAACTAGAGCAGGGACAGAGAGTGGGCGTCTAGGGGCGCAGGAAGCCGCGGCCTAGGGGCGGCGGCGGAGGGCCGGCCTCGGGGTGGCGGGGGTAGCGGCGGAGGGATGGCCTTGGGGCGAACTGGTGGCGGCGGTCACGGAGGTAGAGATTCGGTTGCTAGACCTCTCCAAAAACAATCGGTTGTCACCTAGCAATTGCTTTAATTTTTGATGCATCTACCGTCTCCCTGGATCCTCCCACGCTTCCCAAATCAGATTGATCTCCTCCCACGCTTCCCAAATCACATCAAACTGCAAGTTCGAGATTCGTGGTGCTCCCTCACTCCCTAGATCAGAGAGCTCTGAGATTCATGGTGCCCATCTCCCGTCTCCTTCTGTAGGGTCGAGATGGTGGACTAGAGGGGGATGAATAGTCCTTTTTAAAACTTAATCGTGTCAGCTAACCGATACAAGTGTAGAATTAAAACTATCAATCTAGCCAAGGCTACACCCCTCTATCTAGATTCTTTTGCACCTTACAAAGATCCTAATTATGCAACTAAGGTGCCTAGCTAACTAGAGCTCACCTAATCAATTCTAGTGGCAAGCTCACACAAACCTATGCACTAGTACTTTGTCAACCGAGAGAGCTCCTACACAACTAGTGATCCAAAAGCACAAAGCTCCTAAGCTCATTAGCAATGCTCAATAACAAGGCTACACAAGCCAAATTAGAGAGCGCAAATTACTTAGCTACACAAACTAAGCAATGTGACTAACAAGGTTACTAAAACCAAATTAGTCACGCAAGGGAGCTACTCCTAGCTACACAAGCAAGAAGGTAACTAGCAAGCTACATAAGCAAAACTAATTATAAGAGCAACTACATAAGCGTAATGTATATGAAAGTAAATACAAGCTTTTGTAACGGGGATGCAAACCAACGAGAAGACAAGGATGACACGACGATTTTTCTCCCGAGGTTCACATGCTTGCCAACACGCTAGTCCCATTGTGTAGACTGCTCACTTGGTAGTTCGGCGGCTAATTGGCATCACCTGCCAAGCCCGCACGTCGGGCACTGGAAGAACCTACCCACAAGTGAGGGTAGCTCAATGACACGCTTTACTAGAGTTGTTCTTCGTGGCTCCCACGGGACGAGCACAATGCCCCTCACAAAACAAGCACCATCAGCTTGTAACTCGATCACCTAGTGCTACTCGATGCAACCTCATGATGCAACGCACTAGAATCACACTCACTCGCAATCGGATCACACTCTTGCAAGCACAAGTGAGTTAAAGTGCTCCCAAGCACTCCCCAATCATGGGCACTCAGTCCCAAGGGTGCTCAACCAGCCAAATGCCCGAGCTCCACCTCTATTTATAGCCCCCAAGCCAAATAGAGCCGTTGGAGCAAAGTTATACTTTCTATGAGGGTATCAGACACGGCGGTGGTGGCACCGCCATAGGGGTGGTGGTGCCCCCCAATGATCGAATCCAATGGCTAGTTTGACTAGCCGTAGTCACCAGACAGGTGGTAGTGGCACCGAACTGGGGGTGGCAGAGCCACCCCAGTCCAGCCCCTCGTTTTTCCTCCTCTCTGGAAAATGGGGCGGTGCACCGTATACCCCCTAACGGTGCACCGTCGCGCCAGGGGCGGTGTACACCATCACTGACGGTGCTAGCGCCAACTACTGCTGCTCAGCCGAGGTAAAGTGGTCACCATCATAGGGGTGACGATGCACCGGAAAGGAGGTGACGGTGCCCCTAGAGGCAGCACCTCATCCCCTACTTCACCTCCTTCGCCACCTTTGCAAATGTGCCAACACCACAAGTGTTTCACCGTCACATGCAAGTGTGTTAGCATTTTCACAATCAAATTTTTCCAAATGACTAGCACTCTTTTCACCACGCCACTCGATCCTAACATGTATGTAAAGTTAGATCGCTCAAGTGGCACTAGACGACCAATATGCAAACAAATTTCCCCTCTTGATAGTATGGCCATCTATTCTAAACCCGGTCATCAACTTCTCTACACACCTATGACCGGTGAAATGGAAATGCCCTAGGTTATACATTTGCCTTGCGCATTCCATTCCATCTCCTCCACTGTCGATGCAACACATGCACCAACACGAGCAACACGTGATCATATTGGTTCATCAATCTTGACTTCACTTGCTCTTCACCGTTGCGTCGGTCCATCGTCGCCAAGTCTTGCTCAAGCTTCACCGTCACACGTGGTCCCTCGCTTCAAAGCCTCTGACTTGCCCTTCACACTTGCAACTGGTTCATCGAGCCAAGTCATGTCTTGATCTTCTCCACCTTGATCACATGACTCAATGTCATGTCTCATGTGCAATGAGCTCCTTCATCATCACATATGTAAGCTTTGCAACAACTCTGAGCCATTTTCACCGTCATGGCATATGTTAATTACACACATGTACCTATGGACTAATCACCTGTGTATCTCACATAAACAGAATTAGTCCACCTAAGGTTGTCACTCAATTACCAAAACCAAACAAGGACCTTTCACCTTCCTAGATCCTCCTCGAGGAACTTGGGTACATCGACGACGACGACGAATAGAAGATCCTCCTTGGTCGGAAAGGACACATGGACGATGACAGTGACTACAGCAACGACGTGGCCACAACTAAGGTGCGTGGTATTCAGATCTCCTTCTTCACCGCTGATCCACCACACCTCTCCTACTTCAGCGTCCATGGTTCGGTGGATAACCTTGCTCTCATCAACGTCACCCCTACCGATGGCTTGAACAATGTCGAGTACTTCATATATAGAGTGGTCGGGCATGGGCGGCAGCCATCACTCGAGCATCTCAAGCACATCAGTGATCACCTTCATCAAGTGCCGGTTGTTTCATTCCTCGACATCCTGCCCTGCTCCTGCCTTGTGACGACGATGGTGGCTTCGTTGTGGCTGCTGTCACTCTCACGCTAGGCAATCCAGTATGACCTCCATGTTTTTCGTCCTAAGCGGGGCACATGGACCAGCAAAATGCACTTGCTTGAGCATGACCTGGTTGCTAACATACAACTTATCAATATAGAGAAGGTTATTGTTCTTTCAAGTGGTGAGGTAGGATTTGTCGACCTATGGAAGCTGATTCTAGTATTCAACATTCTTTAGGAGAAGCTCATGTCCTATTTTATCCCATTGCCAAAGTTGCTATCTGGCAACCAGTCCGGCAACCAGCTGGGCTGCTCTGCAAGGATTTTTCGAGATGTCATTATCTCCATAGATAATTTCATAAAATGTGTTGAGGTTGAAGCTTTGTCGGGTACCTAAATCAGGGGTACCCAAAACCCGCGATTAAAAGAGCAAACCCCCGAGAAATTCGCGCCCTAAAGACCCCCTAAAAAATTGAATCAAAATTCCATCTGCACGGATACGCCGATCCAAGACTGTAAATGTGGAGACGAGGCACCCTCGACTAAGTTCTGACTCATACGAGGCCCGCTCAACGGGAAGCCTTGACCCCAAAAAACTTCTGACTCGCATGACCCGGGGTCAAGTCGGTCGACCCCTCCTTATCCACCTACTTACTGACAAAAGCATTCAATGCAACCACTTCCCCTAACGTGGCTACAACGCACCAGCATGGGAGCAGCATCCGCGTCCAATCCCACTTTTTACTACCCATCCTAGGATGGGTGGTGAAAAAGCTGCCACTATTCACACCACGTCAAGCACTGTTCTCCCATCGACGCCCCCTCGACTCACAAGAAGACAACCACCACGCCCGGATTTCCAAGGGCTCGGCCTTATCCGTTCCTCGTCGACCCCTCCGTTACGTCCCGACCCGGCCTCGATCGCCATCGGTCAACAAAGGAATGACGCCCGCACATCAGCTACAGGGGATCGCACGCTCGACATAGGGACCAGGATCATTCACCGTCCTGTCAACAACATCGCCACGACATCCTAGGGATGGCCGACCATTTTCGGAGCACGCCGCTACAGCAACCTCTACTACGCCCATCGAACCTTTACATGTGAGGCACCGCCTTAGGGTTTTAGGAGCCCCTGAATCTTCGCTCGACCCTATAAAAGGGAGAGGAGATAGAGGAAAAAAGATAGACACTTTTCTCCACTTCTGAGATCAACATCTCAAGCAACACTCCATTTTATTCTTTCCTTGAGACTTAGGACCGGTTCCCTCTCTCACTGCTTGTAACCCCTATGCAAGCACTTAGGTGCAAGGAAATACAATACTCTTCCCCCCCCCCCGCTGGACGTAGGGCCTTCTTTGCCCGAACCAGGATAAACCTCCGTGTATTCTCTTTGCATTACCATTCGGATTAGGGAACACGTAGCATAAATTCACTCGTTGGTCTAGGACCCTCCCAGGTCTGAACACCGACAGTTGGCGCACCAGATAGGGGAACACTGCATGTCAACATCGCTTTCCTGCCATTTCTCTGGATGGTTGACTCTGAACATCCACTTTCACTGGCTACAGTGGTCTGGTTCAGGAGTTTGGAGTTCATGTCTCTCGGCTATGGCTATGACATGGTCCTCCTCCCACCTAGATACCCAACCCATCATGACTATGAGCTCTCTAGCATGGGGGAGCGCTACGCCGGTATCACTGCTCCGGCCGGGCTCATCTAGCCAGGCGATGGCATGCCCAGCATAGCCACCACCATCATCTCAAGTAGAGTGACAGTATGCTCCGTTCCGGCGCCCCTCGGCCAGACGCCCACGCAGCATCCCTCATTGAGGACCTGCGTAGGATGAGCTTGGCTGTGGGTGAAATAGCGGTGGGACGTCCCATCATTCCACCGTTCGGTGCGGCTCCTCCGGTCGGATCAAGATCAGTTTTCCCAACGATAGGGTCAACACCGCCACGGACATTCCCCTATGGGCTGAGCATGACTGCCTAGCAGTATGCTTCCTCCGTAAGGACCAACATGGGCGCTTACGAGGAGCTCCCTGGGCACCATCTACGTTCTACCCTTGACCTCGTAGCATCCACACCAGCCTCCAAGTACTAGGACTCTACGGAGACCCCTGGTATGGAGCACCGTGTGATTGCTTCTCACCGCTACGACCCTAGAGATTGATGACCTCACATGCATCTGTTGTATTACTATTTTGGTGTCCCGGACTCTGACTCCGCCGATGACAACTACGATCTGACTCGCGAATGCTTCCACATCGATGGGGCTATCGCGTCAAATTCGGAAGCCGAGGCTTCCATTGGAGGGAGGAACGCCACACCACCTCACGTTGAGCTCCCTGGCGCACGAGATGAAACCCAATTCCTTGGTGCAGACCAAGGAGCACAACTTGAGCAGATCCAAGAATTGCGAGCCATGCTCGACGAGGAACAAGAAAACTTGTGCCTACTTTAGCAAACCCTCGAGCGGGAGCACGTGGCGGAGGAGCTTGAGACAGCCCATGACGTCAATCGTCGCATTATCGAGGACCGGACGGGCGAACCCCCAGTCTTCAACTGAGCTAGCCAGAACATCGTCGCCGCCGCCATGCTTCTCCGCAATATGCCTGAGCCATCTACCCCCGAGGCCCGTTGGGCCCGCGATTAAGTTCGAGGTCTTCTTGAGGCTGCGGCCATGCAGCAAGCCGAGAGTTCCGCCTTAAGGCACCACGGCTTGCATCAGAGTAGCATGCGGAGCCCTCCCGACAGGAGAAAGAGGCCTCGGTTCATCCTGAGCCCGCACCATAAGGGAACAAGGGGGCCTCTGTCCATGAGCGCGTCGTCGACAATCACGAGCCCCGAGATGCCCGTGATGACATCAACGAACGCCGCAGGTGTAGAAGCGATGACGGCGCATCTCGAGGCTACCACGTGCACAGGGGTAGGCGTTATGATAGCTCAGAGGATCACAGTCCGTCTCCCGAGCCGTCGGGTCCTCGAGTCTTTAGCAAGACCATTCGCAGGACCCAGCTTCCGATCCGGTTTTGCCCCCCAATGACTCTCACCAAGTATAACGACGAGATCAAACCTAAACTTTGGCTCGCTGACTTCTGCTTGGCTTGTCAGTTGGGCGGGGCCACTAACGATCACATCATCATTTGACAGCTTCCCCTATTCCTATCGGACATCGCTCGATCGTGGCTCGAGGACCTCCCGCCTGGACAGATCCACAACTGGAATGACTTGGTGAGAGTGTTCGAAGGGAACTTCAAGGGGACCTACATGTGTACTGGTAACTCTTGGGACCTCAGGAGTTATAAGTAGAAGCCAGGCGAGTCCCTCCATGATTATATCCGGCGTTTCTCCAAACAACGCATCGAGCTTTCCAATATCACCGACTCTGACATCATCATGGCTTTTCTCTCTGGCACCACCTGCAAAGAGTTGGTCTGAGAGTTGGGCCGCAATACCCCCATCACTGCCAATGAACTGATGGACATCGTCACCAACTACACCACCGGCGAGGAGGTTGTTGGTGCCATCTTTGGTGGCGACCAGGATAAGGGAAAGCGCAGGGATGAAGAACCTGAGGGCTCCAACCAGGGTGCTAAGAGGAGCAACAGGAAGAAGAAGAAGAACCAGTAGGGCAAGCGTGAAGCCGTGACTGATGACCTTGTCGCCGCTGCTGATCGCAAGAAGCCTCGAGGCCCCCCAGCGCGGGCATTTTTGACAAAATGCTCAAGGAGCTATGTCCCTACCACGAGGGGCCCACAAACCATAACCTCGAGGACTGCCACATGCTATGGAAGCACTTCGAAAGCCTAGGCATCAAGAAAGACGACAAAAAGGATGACCCCAAGGAGAAGGATGACAATAAGGACGAGGGGTTTCTCGAGATCCATGACTGCTTCATGATCTACGGGGGGCCCTCGACATGTCTCTCCATGCGCCAGCGTAAGCGAGAGCATCGGGAGATCTTCTCCATACAACTCGTGACTCCTCTCTTCCTCGACTGGTCTAAAACGACCATCACTTTCAACCATGATGACCATCCAGACTACGTCCCCAATCCTAGGGTGTACCCGCTCGTCGTCGACCCTATCATCGCCAATACGTGCCTCACCAAGGTGTTCATGGACGGAGGCAGTAGCCTTAACATTATCTACATCCAGACCCTCGACCTCCTGGGCATCAAGAGGACGCAACTCTGACCCAGTGTCAGGGGCTTCCATGGAGTTGTGCCAGGGAGACGAGCAGAGCCCGTCGGGCGGATCGACCTGCCCATCTACTTCGGCACCCCTCCAACTTTAGAAAGGAGACACTCACTTTCGAGGTGGTTGGGTTCCACGGGACCTACCACGCCATCATTGGGCGTCCTTGCTATGCCAAATTCATGGCGGTTTCCAACTACACCTACCTCAAGCTCAAAATGCCATGCGCTAAGGGTGTCATCACCGTCGGGCCCTCCTATGAGCACGCCTACGAGTGCGACGTAGAGTGCGTCGAGCATGGGGAAGCCATCTTGGAGTCGGCAACCTTGGCTGCAGACCTCGACAGTTTGGCCAGGGAGATCCCCGACCCCAAGCGCCATGCCATCAATTTCGAGCCCACGAAAGACATCAAGCTCGTACCCCTCGACCCCACCAGCTCGGATAGGAGGGCGTTGAAATTCAGCGCCACCCTCAATCCCAAATAGGAGGCAGTGCTCATCGACTTTCTCCGCACAAATGCCGACATATTCGTGTGGAGTCCCTTAGATATGCCAGGCATACCCAGGGAAGT
Source organism: Saccharum hybrid cultivar R570 (assembly GCA_038087645.1). Taxonomy (NCBI): domain Eukaryota; kingdom Viridiplantae; phylum Streptophyta; class Magnoliopsida; order Poales; family Poaceae; genus Saccharum; species Saccharum hybrid cultivar. The sequence continues at coordinate 4,449,623 of JAQSUU010000449.1, forward strand.
CGCCGAGCATGCCTTGGAAATTTGAGCCGGCTCCAAACCGGTGAAGCAACGCTTGCACCGCTTCAACGAGGAGAAACACAAGGTCATCGGTGAGGAGATTCACAAGCTTTTGGAGGTCGGATTCATCAAGGAGGTTCACCATCCCGAGTGGCTAGCTAATCCTGTACTAGTTAAGAAAAGGAGTGGGAAATGGAGGATGTGTGTAGACTATACTAGTTTAAATAAAGCATGTCCAAAGGTTCCCTTTTCTTTGCAACGCATTGACCAAATCGTCGATTCTACTGCAGGATATGAAACTCTATCATTTCTAGATGCATATTCCGATTACCACCAGATTAAAATGAAGGAGTCCGATCAGCTCGCGACTTCATTCATCACCCCGTTTGGCGTGTATTGCTATGTTACTATGCCCTTTGGTCTCCGGAACGTAGGGGCGACATACCAGCGATGCATGCAACACGTTTTCAGAAAACACATCGGGCCAACCATCGAGGCCTACGTTGATGACATCGTGGTTAAATCCAAGAGGGTCAACAACCTGGTTGATGACCTCGACATTGTGTTTAAGTGCCTCAAGGAGAAAACATCAAGCTCAATCCTGAGAAATATGTCTTTGGTGTTCCTCGAGGCATGCTCTTAGGGTTCATCATTTCCGAGTGTGGCATTGAGGCCAACCCGGAAAAAATCTCCGCGATCACCAAAATGAGCCCCATCTGAGATCTGAAGGGCGTACAGAAGGTCACAGGTTGCCTTGCGGCCCTCAGTTACTTCATTTCATGGCTCGGAGAGAAAGCGCTCCCTCTGTATCGTCTCTTGAAAAAATCCAAACACTTCTCATGGACCCTCGAGGCCGAAGAAGCTCTTTCCAAACTGAAGGCAATGCTATCCAACCCTCCGATCCTCGTCCCTCTGGCCACAGGTGAACCCCTGTTGCTCTACGTTACCGCGACAACGCAAGTGGTTAGCACGGCCATGGTCGTCGAGAGGGCAGAAGAAGGGCACGCCTTACTCGTTCAGAGGCCAGTCTACTACATCAGCTAAGTGCTCTTAGAAACCAAGGTTCGCTACCCACAAATCCAGAAGCTGATATACGCCATCGTATTGACGCAACGCAAGCTCTGGCATTACTTCAAGGGTCACCCGGTGACCGTGGTTTCTTCTTTCCCTCTGGGGGAGATAGTCCAAAACCAGGAGGCCTCAGGAAGGATAGACAAGTGGGCGGTCGAGCTCATGGGAAAGACCCTCTCTTATACGCCGTGCAAAGCAATCAAATCCCAAGTGCTGGCAGATTTTCTAGCAGAGTGGACCGATACCCAACTGCCTCCCGCTCAGATACAGGCTGAGTTGTGGACCATGTACTTCGACGGGTCGTTGATGAAAACAGGAGCAGGCGCGGGCTTGCTCTTCGTCTTATCCCTCAGAATTCACATACGCTACGTGATCCGACTCCACTTCACTGCCTCCAACAACGTAGCTGAGTACGAGGCCCTTGTTAACGGCTTGCGCATCGCCATTGAGCTCGGGGTCTGACACCTCGATGTTCATGGTGATTCCCAATTCGTGATCGACCAGGTCATGAAGGACTCAAGCTGCCACAATCCTAAGATGGAAGCCTATTGCAAGGAGGTTTGGTGCCTTGAGGATAAGTTCCATGGCCTTGAGATCAACCACATCGCGCGCAGATATAATGAGGCTGCCGACGAACTTGCAAAAATTATGTCTAATCGAACCACGGTTTCACATGACGTTTTCTTGAGGGATCTTCATGAACCTTCTGTCGACATTAGAGAGATAGAGGGGGTTGACAGTCTATCACTCGACCCCCACCTAAGGCAGAAGCTCCCTCAACCGTGGCTGACGTCATGTAGACGGAAGGCTCGACACCCCCCGCCGACCTCGAACTCGACTGGCGCACTCCATACCTCAACTGTCTCATTCAAGGGGATCTCCCTCCAGAATAAGACCGAGGCTCGACGGATCACTCACCGGGCCAAGACCTTTATGGTATATGGCAATGACAAGGAGCTTTATCGATGCAACCCCACAGGCATCCTACAGCGCTGTATCACGGTCGAGGAGGGCAGGAACCTACTCAAGGACCTACACTCGGGGGCTTGCAGTCATCACGCGGCACCTCGAACCCTTGTCGGAAACACATTCCAGCAGGGTTTCTATTGGCCAACCACGGTCTCCGACGCCATTAAGCTGGTACGCTCCTGCAAAGGATGCTAGTACTACACAAGGCAAACCCATCTCCCGTCTCATGCCCTACAAACCATTCCCATCATGTGGCCGTTCGCCGTTTGGGAGCTCGACTTGGCCGGACCCCTGAAGAGAACAATCGGGGACTTCACCCACTTGCTCGTCGCCATCGACAAGTTTTCCAAGTGTATCGAGGCCCGTCCCGTTACCAACATCAGATCAGAGCAAGCCGCGTTGTTCTTCACCGACATCATCCATCGCTTTGGGGTTTCCAACTGCATCATCATAGACAATGGCACCTAGTTCACTGACAAAAGGTTCTTGGAATTCTACGATGACCATCACATTCATGTGCTCTGGTCGGCCGTGGCTCACCCAAAGATAAATGGTCAAGTGGGACATGCCAATGGCATGGTTTTACAAGGCCTAAAACCAAGAATCTTCAACAAGTTGGGCAAACACGGCAAGAAATGGGCTGCCGAGCTCCCCTCGGTCCTATGGAACCTAAGAACAACACCGAGTCGAGCCACGGGATTCACTCTGTTTTTCTTGGTCTACGGGTTCGAGGCTGTACTTCCAACCAACTTAGAATATGGATCCTCAAGGCTAAAAGCCTACAAAGAACAAAACAATGATGCCGCAAGAGAGAACGCCCTCGACCAGCTCGAGGAGGCTCGAGATATAGCTCTACTACACTCTGTAAGATATCAGCAGAACCTCCGACGCTACCACAACAAGCACGTGCGTAGAAGAGACCTCCACGTTGGTGACTTAGTGCTATGGCAAGGCCAGAGCAAAAAGGGACGACACAAGCTCACCCCACCATGGGAAGGACCCAACATCGTCGTAGAGGTGTTGCAGCCCGGCACCTTCAATCTTTCAAACGAAAAGGGCGAGATCTTCACCAACGCATGGAACATTCAACAGCTACGTCGCTTTTATCCCTAGAGCCTCGATGCTTTGTACCTTTTTTCTCAGTTACATCTATAAAGAGTACATCCATGTTCAAAGCGTTCTTTCATAAAAGCAAGTAGGCTCGACCCTGTTTTCACAGAGTCGAACCTCCCTCGGGGGCTGGAAGGGGGATCTTTTTCAAAAAAAAACTTTTACATGGTCAACAAAGCAGCAAGAGCACCCTAAGGCTCAAGGGCTGTCGAGACGTGAGATCGCCTACGCGTCCACGCTAATGGTACCTCGACTCACTCCTCCACGCCAAGGAGTGCAACCACGTGCTAAGAAAAGCTAGTAAAAGTGTACAATTTTGAAAAAAACAACGTCTAACGTTCCTATGTGCTTCGATTCAAGTTCTTACATAGTCAACGAAGCCATGAGAGCACCCTAAGGCTCAAGGGCTACCGAGCCACGAGACTGCCTACACCTCTGGGCAATTGTACCTCCACTCAAACCCAACGCCAAGGGACACAACCGTGCGCCAAGAAGACCGCGTAAGAACATAATTAGAACGAAAAGGGAACGAAAGACTCGAACGAAAAAGGACATTTAGTACATATTTACATCTAAATGTTTTAAGGCCTCGAGGGCCATGACAGCACAAGTCACAAATGATAACTAACTCATTACATGGGCCTTCATGCCCAGATTTGGCTCACAGGCCCTTGTCATCAGCAGGCGGGAGCACCTCGTCCTCAAACAGCCACGCGAGCCGACCCCTAGGTTCTTCCATAGCCTCGATCAGCCCAAGGCACGCCGCCTCGTTCTCCTCCTCGGTCTTACTCAGGTCAAAGGTGAAGCCATCTGTGATGAGTCCCATATCATACTCGAAGCCAGACCGGACGACCGCCATGGCCCTCTTCACGCCATGGTTTAGCACGCTCCGCACCTTCTCACGTATGAGGCCACCCAGCGCCATCATCCGGTGCACGAACGAGTTCCCCGGTGCATCCTCCTCGGTGTCGACGTCAGGCTTGACCCCTAAGCCATCACACACTGTAGTGATGGCGCCTTGGAGCATCTAGTTCCGCTCGACCTTGGCCTCGAGGTGGGCTTGAAACGAGGTGGCCTTCGCTTGAGCCTCGTGTTGCTGCTTCTCCAGCTCTAAAACATGAGATTAAGTTAGCAAGAGCATGGGAGTGCAGAGTCGAGGTCAGAACATGGCAAAAGCTTACCCTCAGCATGGGTCTGCCAGCCCATAATCTCATCACATAGCTCACCGCATACCTTCTCGGCCGCCCGAAGAGCCTCACCCTTGTCACTAACAGCCACCCTCAACGTCTCTATCTCCCGACCAGTGCCCGAGAGAGCCTTGTCCCTCTCTCAGATGATCCCCTTCAGTGTCTTGACCTCCTCGGTCAAGGTCCCGACGCGGACAGAGGCTAGCCCGATTTGTACGTTGAGGGCGTCGTGCTGCCCGCTAACGAGAGCGACGTCCTCCTCGAGCTCTTTTACTCGCGCCAATAACGGTGCAAGGTCCTCGTGGGCTTTGACCGCCTCTGCTCGAGCCTTGGCTGCGTCCTCGCGTGCCTTGACCACAACATCCCAAGCCTGCACTGCCTTCTCCTTGAGCGTTGTGGTGACGACAAGGAGCTCATCCACCTCAGCGCTCTTCTTGGACAGCCGCTTGTTGGCCTCCTCGACAAGAGCTCGTTGACGTAGAAGCACCGCCCACACGCCGCTCTCATGGCAGATGAATTGCGATTTGCGGCGCGACTCCTCCTTAAGCTCCTGGTCACAATCGAGACTAAAGTCAGAACTAAGGGGAAAACAGGAGGGGGTCAAGCTAAATAAAGCACCAAAATAAACGTAGCCTACCTCAAAGGCCCCCGACATGTGCTGGACCAAGGTCTCCATGACCATCCGTAGGGACTACATAGAGCGCTTGCGAAGCCCCTCAGCGTACTCCTAGAACTTCACTTAGTCCTTATCGTCGAGGGTGAAGAAAGGCTCGGCGTCGGGATTGGTCACGTCCCTGAACTCGAGGGGCGAGCGACCCTAGCGTGGGAGCTCCTCCACTACCCACACGAGCGTTAGCTCTATAAAGTTAGGCCACCTAGCGGACTCCTCCACTGTGTCATCGCCTGGCACTACAGAGGTTCTAGGCCGATCTGTGGCGTCGACCATCTCAATGTCTCCCTTCTCTTTCCCCTTATCAGACAGGGGATCATCAGACGAGAGGTCGATCACAGTCGCCGATGGCCCTTGGGGCGGAGGCATCCCCCTCGCTGACCGGTGCCCCGGCGCGAGAGCTAGGCAGCGGCGTGGCCCCCTCCTGCTCTGCCTCGACCGCTGGCCTCTCCGGCAGGTTCAGCTCCCGCGGCTCCGCTTCCGGTTGCGGCTGCAACGGCGACTCTTGTTGTTGTTGCTACTACGGCTGATGTCGCAGCTCCTCCCGCTCCACCCGTAGCTCTGGCACCTCCTCCTCCTTTCCCATGTCTATCGGGATTTCCACCGTGCTCCTCGTCTCCTCCACATCTGCCTACCCTGCATCGCGGACGGATGTTGTGGCCTCACTGGCCTTGACGCTCTCCAGGGCCCTCGTGGTTGACCCTAGCTCTTGTCTGTAGAGCCCAGTAACACCTGGAGCAGCCTCGACCCGCTCCGGTTGCTCAGCGGCGTCCCCGGCTCCGACGCCCTCCTGGGCGCTCGCACCGGCCTTAACGGCGGACTCCTTCGCCTTGAGCCGCTACGTTGTCGCCTGGTACCTTGCAACCCAGGCAGCGGTGGCGACTGGCATCCACATCATCAGAGCCGCGCTGGCTTTGAGCGCCTTGGTAGGCGTCATAGCCGCCGGCTCCACCTTGCACTTGCGGCTGCACAACAAACAAGAACGTAAGGGCAAGAAGCAAAATAAACTCTTATCAGAGAGATAGCGCAAGACACCTACGTAGACATGGGGATCAAGGGCTTTGCCCCTGACTTCCCCGAACCACCTGAGGCCTTCTGCGGCGGCCCCTCTGCCGAGCCTCCGGTCGGCCTGGAACTCCTGAGAGTCTGGGTCGACGAGGCCTCTGAGGTCCTCTTCGCCGTCAAGGACGTCTGGCCTCAGGTCCTCATGCCTGACGATGCCACCCTGGCCTCAAGCATCGACGTCACTAGTCCACCCGCTGATGAGGTGTGTGGCGACCGGGCACACATGTGCGGCGCCGTTGATGTCGCCGGAGGGACCCTAGGCTCGACAGATCTCCTTTCTGAAGGCCCCTCATGAGCCCTCGCTCCTGCTCGCTCCTCCTCCCCCTCGACGGGCGCCGAGGCTACCCTCAACGCCTGGGAGGTCGACCCCCCACCGACGGGCCCCTGCAGGGACCGTAAGTCAGGGAGGTGCGCGAGGAAAGTCGCAGTGTCATACTGTGACCCATCATCGTCCTCATCACTGTCCTCATCCTCCTCCTCTGAGGCCATCTCAGAGGGGGACTCCTCCTTAGGGAGACCCTCGAGTCGTTGCTAGCGACGGTGTTTTAGCAATGCCTTGCGCTCGTGGATCTTCCTATTACGCCACGTCTTCGTAGCATCCTTTTCCTTCTTTTCCTGGGCTGCGGAGAGGCGTCTCACCTGTTGAGCGGCGCGATCCTCTGAGACTAGTGGTGGTGAGTCCTTCACCGCCGACAAATCCTGCACAAAAAACTCGACGGGTTAAATCTACGAGCCCTAGGAGAGAAAGGGAGCTCAACATCAGAAACACAACACATACTAGGGGATTGAATCCCGGGTTGGGCCGTATCGAGACTTTGTCGATGTCCTCCTGCTTGAAACTACCCATTACCCACCGAGCGCGCCGCACCACCTCGTCGAGGGGGAGGGTCTCGTGGGACATCCGGCTTTCCTCCAGTGAGACGCCCGACTTCATCTCGTCCAACTGGAGTCGACGCTACATCAGTGGGAGGACCCTCCGACGATGGAAAGCCGTGGCCACCATGCCCGCGGTCAGCCCACACAGGCGAATCCTTCTTAATGTGTCGAGGAGCGGCTGTAGTTTTGGCTTATCTTCCTCAACGATGTCGTATGCCCACTTCTCCTTCCGGGACATCAGAACCTAGCCGGAGAAGCTTGGAAGGAGGTCATCATCGTTGCGCAGGTAGAACCACCCGTCGTGCCACCCGCTGTTTGATGAGATTAGCTATGCCAGGATGTACAGGTCTCCTCGACCCGCCCACACCTGGATTGTGCAGCTCCTAGCATGCATCGCCCGCTGCACTCCTCTCTCGTCTGCCTTCTTGGTGAAATGCTCCGCCTTGAAGAGCTGGAGCCACAACTTCCAGTGGGGCTTGACCCCTAAGTATCCCTCATAGACAGCCGCAAAAATGGCGGCCTATGAGATAGAGTTGGGGGCGAGATGATGGAGCTCCACCCCATAATAATGCGGGATGGCCCGCATGAAACGGCTCGGCGATGCTCCGAGCCCCTTCTCGTGGAAAGCGACGAAGCTGACCACACATCCTTTCAGAGGCGCCGGCTCTCGGTGGCTAGACGGTGGCACCCTCCACTCTGGCAGGTCCCGGTTGGTCCTTGGACGCAGGAGACCATCGCGGATGAGATCCTAAAGTTTTTTCTCTGTCACCGAGGAACAAACCTACAGTTCCGCGGGAAGGACCTAGCTCTTTCCCGCCATTAGCGTAAGGCTTCGGCTATGGCGGCGGCTAGGAAGGGACGACGGCGGCAGCAAAGAAAGGCTGATGGAGGCAAAGGAAGAGGAACACAATTGCAAAGGGCTAGGAAGGAATAACTAAAACCCTGGGCTTCGTATTTATACCCCAGCGGAAGACCAATGGACGAATCCAATGAAAAGGCAAGTTCAGTTTCCGCATTCAATGCCCCTACCTAACCGCTCCTTCAAAATCCGCATGCATGGGCACGTGTCAGCCGTGCGCTCGCTAACTGCCTGCCATGTCGCCCACTGCCATGCTGTTTCCACTTCCTCCCTAAAAAGACGCACCCCAATGGGCGGAGAGGAAGAATTACAGATGGACCCTTCCAGGCAAAGGAGCCATAGGCTCCGAGCCCACTTCAAATCTCGAGGGTTTGAAAGCTGGCCCTCGACCAGGGTTCGACAGCTACCCTCGAGTAACCCCAAGTTAGGGATGACTGAGAGCAGGCCCATACAAGGCCAGGGCTCGAGCTGCTCTCTCGAGACGCCCTCAGACATATTCGAGGCTAAAGGAGGGGTCGGCGATGGAATCCCCTCGAAGGGAGGCATCGAGCCCTCGGATCCCATCGAACGGAGTCGAGATCCACGCGATAACTCTTTGGCACTTTTGGAGAGCGCCTCCGCGGCCGCCAGCCAACCCCTACCGAATGGGGCACGGGCTCCCACTCGAATTTCCCGCTAGTAGCTCACCATGGATCATCAGAACTCTCCCATAAGGGGTAGTACGATGTCCACACCCCTCCTCCTTACATGAAGGATGCATGAGGGTCTTACGATTAAAAATGGGTAGGGCCCTGATCGACCTCGCGCACACGAGGCTCGGGGGCTTGCCCGCAATAAGCTAGCCTCAACAAAAGAGGACTAAGCATGCCACAAAGGCTTGAGCATGGGAGCGCCTCTCAATATAACATACTGAAAGCCCTCAAAGGAGTCACCCACTCCTCCGAGGCCTCGGGGGCTACACCCGGCGGGTGCGCTCGCACGCACCCACCAGAAGAGCGACGACGCTATGACTCCAGTTGATAACTCGCTGAGCCTCTGTGAGAATGTCCACACTCACGCAAAGGCTCAGGGGCTACTGTTGGGTACCTAAATTAGGGGTACCCAAAACCTACGATTAAAAGAGCAAACCCTCGAGAAATCTGTGCCCTAAAGACCCCCTAAAAATCGAATCAAAATTCCATCTGCACGGATACGCCGATCCAAGACTGTAAATGTGGAGACGAGGCACCCTCGACTAAGTTCTGACTCGTACGAGGCCCACTCGACGGGAAGCCTCGACTAAGGCTGGTAAACGAGCTGGCTCGGCTCGGCTCGGCTCGGCTCGTTTTGGCTCGTTAGGATAACGAGCCAGCTCGGCTCGGCTCGTTATCTTAACGAGCCAGAAAGCCGGCTCGGCTCGGCTCGTTACGAGCTCGAGCTGGCTCGTTAGGCTCGCGAGCCAGGAAAAAAAATATAAAATATAATATTTGTATTTATCTAAAGCATAAAAATATTAATAATATAAAAATAATATATTCAATAGCTTTAAATCGAACAAAATATTCATATGAGCTAACATATTATCTATTTGTGAAGTGTAAAACATGAAGTAATACAAAACTAATATAAGTTATGATGATTTTTTCTCTAAAACTACGGCTCGTTTGGCTCGCGAGCGGCTCACGAGCCAGCTTGAGTTGGCTCGTTATAGCTAACGAGCTAAAATCCTGGCTCGGCTCGGCTCGTTATCCTAACGAGCCGAGCCGAGCTGAGTCGAGCCAGCCACGAGCCGAGCGAGCTAACGAGCTTCGAGTTTTTCGTCCAGCCTTAGCCTCGACCCCGAAAAACTTCTGACTCGCACGACCCGGGGTCGAGTCAGTCAACCCCTCCTTATCCACCTACTTACTGACAAAAGCATTCAATGCAACTACTTCCCCTAACGTGGCTACAGCGCGCCAGCATGGGAGCAGCATCCGCGTCTAATCCCACTTTTTACTGCCCATCCCGGGATGGGTGGTGAAAAAGTTGCCACTATTCACACCACGTCAAGCATTGTTCTCCCATCGACGCCTCCTCGACTCATAAGAAGACAACCACCACGCCTGGATTTCCTGGGGCTCGGCCTTATCCGTTCCTCGTCGACCCCTTAGTTACGTCCTGACCCGGTCTCGACCGCCGTCGGTCAACAAAGGAATGACGCCCGCACGTCGGCTACATGGGATCGCAAGCTCGACACAGGGACTAGGATCATTCACCGTCCCGTCAACAACATCGCCACGACATCCCGGGGATGGCCGGCCATTTCCGGAGCACGCCGCTACAACAACCTCTACTACACCCATCGAACCTTCACCTCTGAGGCACTGCCTTAGGGTTTTAGGAGCCCCTGAATCTTCGCTCGACCCTATAAAAGGGAGAGGAGACAGAGGAAAAAAAGATAGACACTTTTCTCCACTTCTGAGATCAACATCTCAAGCAACACTCCATTTTATTCTTTTCTTGAGACTTGGGACCGGTTCCCTCTCTCACAGCTTGTAACCCCTACGCAAACACTTAGGTGCAAGGAAATACAGTACTCTTCCCTCCCCCCGCTAGACATAGGGCCTTCTTTGCCCAAACCAGAATAAACCCCCGTGTATTCTCTTTGCATCACCATCCGAATTAGGGAGCACGCAGCACAAATTCACTCGTTGGTCTAGGACCCTCCCGGGTCCGAACACCGACAAGCTTGCTGGCAACGCATATTACACGAGGGACCTCAGGCATCCAATAGCCATGTAGTCTCCTGCGAATCACCAATGGATGTATGGAACAAAGATGTGCTCCATGACTCAGAGTTCATGCCACATCACATGGTGGATAAGGAAGATGACACAGAAGGGGTAAAGGAGACTTATGAATATGATTATCTCGGATGGAGGGCCAGTGCATGGAATAGAGAGATTTTCGTCCACCTGTTGGCACAAGTAGTATTTTTTCGTGCTTAGGATATTACCCATATCATTCTTGCTGCCTCCGAGAAAAGTAGTGCACATACATTGACACTGAAAGATTTGTATGTATCTTTCCTCACACTGAGCGTGGATAACAATGCTATGTACGTCATCTCGAAAGTAAAAATGGTGGACCAAGAATTTTATGTGGTAGTGGTTGACCCGGGAACAATTCACTCTTAGGATTCTCACCGAGCCTAGTTGAATGACCTCAACTTTTCAATCCTTCATATATTACTTATGACATATTCAAATATCTCAATGTTGATTTAGGTAATTAATTTACACATTTCTTTTCACTATATTTTCTTGGTATTATGTGCTTCGTATTGATTATTAATTGTTGAAGCAAGTATGTTCATTTGTAATTTTGAGTTGCTTTAGGTAACGGTGGATATGCAAGAGAGGCAGTAGATGAGTTGGATACCAAATCTATTTACCATGATGTAGTGAGGTAGAGAAAGGTATGCCTAATCCAAGAATTGCGTCCAAAAGTTCTTTGTATTGATTATTGATTGTTGAGGGAAGTATGTTCATTTCTAATTTGGAGTTGTTATAGGTAATAATGGATATGTAGGAGAGGTAGTAGACGAGCTGTACATTGAATCTATTTACCATATTGCAACTAAGGTTTAGAAATTAAAGGTATGTCCAATCAAAGAATTGCGTCCTCAGGTTCTTTTAATGTTGTTCTTATTAATATTTTATTTGTTGAAGGTCTAAAAGATAATTTTTGTTTTACCTCATTTGCTAACAAAACACCATCGTGTTTTGTTAATTATTTTCAGTCACCACCATAGGAGTTAGGTAACCAAAATTAGTACTCGAGTCAATGACTCAATATTAATTTCGATATTTTTAAATGTGATAGCTCTGCGATTTGGTCCACTTGATTGGGATGAGAACTACAATAAGAAGAAAGAATTTAGGGCCTCATCAAATATGATATTTCAAGGGTAGTATCTCTTGTAGCCCATCCATGCAGGCGTTTAGTGACAATGAGCTTAACACACACATTTTCTGATTACTATTATGTTAGGTTTAGAACTATTCTTTTGGGTTATCATGCTCACTCTCAGTTCATCAACTAAACTATTTACTATATAATAAAAGCAAATCTTCTTGACCAAAGGGGTACTTTGTAGTGATTTCTATGAACTTGATGAGTCAATGACTCAATATTAATTCTGACATTTTTTTTTGCAATGTGATAGGTCTGTGATTTGGTACACTTGCTTGGGATGAGAAATACAATAAGGGGCAAGAAGTTGGGGCCTTATCAAATATGATATTTATGTTACTAACTTTGGGGATTTGAGAAGATAATTCTAATAGAGGAGTGGCTATATATATAGAGAGAGCCTGATGGGCCATATGGGCCTATAGTAGATGTGCCTTAACACCCCTTTTCAAACTCAATGTGGAAGTGTAGGATCTGAAGTATTGAGTTTGAGCTGCAGTCGATGCTGCTCTCGAGTTTGTGCCTTTGTGAAGAAGTCAGGCAATTGCAGCTCTGAGAGCGCACACTGGAGATCAATGGTGTGCTAATAACAAAGAGATCGAGTAAAGAAAGCATCAACACCAATATGTTTTGTAAGCTTGTGCTTCGTTCACAGGATCATTGACAATTTGGATGGCTCTAGTGTTATCACAAAGAAGAGGTGCGGCGACATCACAAGAAATCCCAAAATCAGCCAACAACCATCGAAGCCATAAAATTTTCGTATTAGTAGTGGCAAGTGCTCGAAGTTCTAGGCAATAGGAGAAGTGATAAGAAAAATACAGTACCCTACTATGGAACGATGATTTGTCGGGTCATCTGCCCAAGTGGAGTCTGAATAAGCATGAAGCTAAAATATAGTATCCCAAGCATAGAATAAACAACCAGATGATGTTCCTTGTAAGTACGGTAGCACACGAAGTAAGTGAAGCAAATGAATCGAAGTAGGGGCACACACAAACTGACTTAATATATAGACTGCATGAGCAATATCAGGTTTGGTAACAGTCAGATAAACAAGACTACCAACAATATGCCGATATCTAGGGGATCCTCAAGTGGTGTACCATCGGTAGGACGAAGCTACAAGTGAAGATCCATAGGTGTTGTAGTCGTTCGATTATTAGTGATGCTTGAACGAGCAATAAGATCTTGTATGTATCTTTTTTTTTCTTTTTTTAGACTGAGAAACATGGTATCCCTTGCTCGATCGCCATGGCCAGTTGATCCACCGTTCCTCTATAAAACACACCGGGGGCCCATGGCACGAGAAGCACAACAGCATGTCTTCGGACGGCGAGACCAGCCCATATCCCAATGAAAGCGAAGCCCATGAAGGCCTGGTTCAGAATGAGCCCATGGTACAAGGAGCACGTGGGCTTCGTGTAACCCAAACGAATGGACCGGCAGCAATCATCGTCCTGGCACGTAAGGAGGAGTACTCTCGTCTGCTCGTCTCGTCGTGTCGAGCAGAGAAGAAGCCGCAGCCAGGCAACCAAGCTCGCTGACCCAATTTAATCCTCACCGATCAAAACAGCGCCCGGAGCGCGACGTCCAACTCCCAACCACCAAGCACGATCACCGTGGTTGACAGGTACCTGGCCGCCTTAACACTCCCAGCCTCCCAACGCCGCCCGACTTGATCCTGCTCGGCTCAGCCTCAGCAACTACCATCAATGCCGGCTGCCCCCGCCACGCGCACCACAACAACGACCCATGGCCGACGCCGACAACCCGCCGACCAAGCCCACCAAAGCCTCCGCCGCACCCTTCGTCGTCTTTGACGCCGCCAACGCGAACAAGGCCGCCAAACCCAAAGCCGGCGGCGGCAAGGCCCACGACGGCGACGCAGATGATGCCCCGACGCCATCGTCGCACGGCCGCCGCCGCTGCCGCTGGCTGCGGTGGGCGTGCTGCGGCGCGGCCGTCGCCGGCGCGCTGACCGCGGCGGCCGTGCTGGCGCTGTCGCTCACCGTGCTCAGGGTGCGGGACCCGACGCTGTCCATGGAGTCCGTGGCCGTCAAGCGCTTCAGCGTGCGCTTCGACGCCGCCGCGCACCCCGCGCGGCCGCTGCGGATCAACCTCACGCTGTCCGGCGACATCGTGATCCGCAACCCCAACTACGAGTCCATGCGGTTCGGCGCCAGCGCCACGGAGATCTTCGTGGACGTGGACGGCGCGGCGGAACCGACACCCGTCGGGGTCGGGCGCGCACCGCCCGGGGAGGTCCCCGCCCGCGGCGCCAGCCGGGTCGCCGCCGACGTGGACGTGCTCGTCGACAGGGTCGCGCCCGCCGTGGTGGCGGAGGTGCTGTTCGGCGGCGGCGACGTGCGGCTCGACACCCGCACCGCCGTCGACGGCAGGGTCAGCCTGCTCGGCGGACTCTACGGCCGCCGCACCGTGCGCGTCGCCATGCGCTGCCGCGTTGCGCTCCGCGTGTCGGCCGCGGCCGTCGCCGTCGCCGGCAGCCCCGCGTGCGTCGCCGACTTCGGACGCTGACGACACCTGCTCTTCGGTAGCTTCGCGCTGTGACGTCCGTGTCTGTGGGTGAGCAGGCCGGTGTAGTTTTTGCCCTTCTATTTACCGCCGGCGGTGACCGGCGGAGTTAGTTACGGTGGCGGCTAAGATATTACCGCCGAGTAGTGCTCCTGCTACCTCCCTCCATCCCTCGTTCCTTGTCAGTAAATTCCGGCTTGCTTCGTTTACCATAATACTCCTATCGATTATGCACGTCTTGTACAGTTGTTTACAGTATTATTCTCACTTTTGTTGACAACTTCTTTTGGCGGCTATACATAAAGTGAAGAGTTGTCTGTTAAACCAATGTTCAATTTTCTATAAAAAATAGTGTGAAGGTTTTGTAGGAAATTTATAGCGGTTAAGCTAATTGGCGAACGTTCACCGGAAAGGAAATGTAGCAAACGATTTTCAGACAGCACCTATTGCCTAAACAAGAAAGCATTTATTCCACCTAACATTTTTTTAGATAGTCTAATGCTATTTCACTTCATTTCTCTTTCTTTTTTTGGGCGGCGCAGGTATTTCATTCTTTTCACTTCACTTGCTGGATCGCACACACTGCAACATTTTTTTAATTTTTTAGAACCATACGCACATAACTTAGATAACTGAATTATACAGCATAACTTCGACGAATAACTTAACAGTGCTAAGTTATACAATATTACCTTTTCTTTTAGCACAAAATTTACATTTCGAAAATACATACGAGAATAACATTCTCTTTAGGTTTCAGCGCATGTATTTTCTTTTTCAGAAACTAATCATTCGAGAACATGGAAAAAGGGTTTAAAAAAGGGTGGGGGAAGAAAAATAAAAGTAACTTTTACAACCTATAGTACACAATAAATTACATAATACGATGCAAACTTTCAAAACTAGATAAATAATAACTTTCATAACTTCTGCAGCGATAGTCTCAGCATCTCTATAACTATGACATTGAACATATCTGTTTCTTCAATTTGAAGATCTGCAAAATATTTTAATATTTAAAATAACAAATACAAAACAAAAGTTGATAACAAAAGTTAAAAGACATAACTCTTAACAGTAAGTTAATTAAATAAGTTAGGTAGCATACACAAGAAAAGAAAAGTTAGACACATAATTCTGTACTAACTTAGTCAAATAAGTTAGGTAGCATTCACATGAAAGCACAAAATACATACATAACATTGTAAAGTAAGTTAATTGACTAAGTTAGGCAGGATAGACATGAAAGCACAAGTTAGATACATAACTCTGTAGACTAAGTTAGGTAGCATAGACGTGAAAACAAAAAATAGATATATAAATAATAACTCTGCTAGTTAACATAGCAGCAAAAAAAAATATAGAACAAATGAATAGAGCAAATACTATATAGCAACCTCAATATTTCATATAAGATCAAACACTTATGCCATAAACTACACCCAGAGGCATTGTGATATAGAATGTAGTATATGTGACGTGTTGTTCTGGTAATGTACCAAGTGTAAAAACAAAAAGGTAGATGACAAAAAAAACATGAGAAGTGTCTTGGTCATCTACCAAGTGTAAAACAAACTGGTATATGACCCAAAAACCTGAGAACGATAGTATGCAACTAATATTCAGAAAAAGGAACATTTCTGTGTGGGGACTTATGCTTTGGTAGAAACCACACCAAGTTTCAAAATTCTCACCAAGTTGCAGACATCTCCCTAAGTTGATAGAGTTAGATGATACAACTAGACAATAACTACATAGGAAAAATATAAAAATACAATGGATATTACTTTGCCACATGAAAAACTGCTAATGATACAACTGGCCACTGCATCACACCAGTCGTAAGGCTTGATTTTTTCACTGAACAGATTCCATCATAGTAATGACAACTGGCTCTGGTCGAATTAGACGGGCACAAAAATATAGATAGGACTACTAACATGAAGATCCTAACAAATCTGTCGACCACAAGGTCAGGAGTAATCATGGCAATCAGATCTAGAATCTTTGGAGCTAACGGTCCTGGAGTTGTATCATTAGCAATAACATAAAGTTATGTCCAGAAAGTACATAAAACAAATGTATAGAAAGTTAATAAAAATAAGTTATGTGCAAAAACTTAGACATAAAAGTTATTAGCTACACGTTATGTCCAAAAATTTAGATGTAAAAGTTACGTGCAGAAAGTTAGACATATATCAGGAAACCATGTATGTCAATATTAGGAACATTGTCTAACACTGTTATCCATCCCACAAAAAAATGTCTTACATAAGGATTCAACACAGTCATACGCTCTCTCAAGAGCAGTATGAATTCTTCTATGCTAAAAAGCAAAAACAACATAAGGGGCTAATCAGAAATCGACACTGGCGTAAAACAAGCAAGGCACTAATAAGAAAAAGGCAATCATACATAGCATACCTGAACCGATCACTTTCAGTTATGATATCCTGAAGGATAAATAATTATCTTATCAGGGATAATTAAGAAGAGACACAAGGGACAAGTTGTAGATATATGAGTACAGTCCAAACGATTATACCTTGACAAGCCTATCAAGAAGGTGAACTGCACTTTGAACATTAGCATCGGAATATGCAGAAAGCTTGCATACCGCATCCAAAATTTTGTTGAAGTAGATGATGAAATCCCCTCTGACAACCTAAAGGTAGATATTCAATTAGTGTAAAGCAAACAAACAATTTATGTTCCATTACTGAACTAAATGCTTACCTTTGCTATGTTGTGTAGTGCTTCACAAGCACAATAAGCACTCTACTATCTTGGTCCAGGAAAGAATTAAGCACATGAGGCACAATTTGCTGGAAGCACAAAGTAACAGAGTTTATTGTACAGTTAAATTGGCAAGATAGAATAATAGCACAAACAATATAATGCAGGCATTAAACATAATTCATGTTAATAGAGCTTCTCTGTTGGGTAGACATATAAGTGGCACAAATAACAGTTTATTTGTATGTGTAAAAGAAGCTTTGTATTAAACTAATAATTGTATGATTTGAATATATGAACGCACAATGCCATCTAATAAATTTATGTCTATTCCCAAGATTTAATCATATCAATAAAAATATTTTGTAGAACCCTGCAATCTCTCTCATTGATCTTTCTTCCAGATACCCAATATCCATTTCAACTGATGGCAAATCATACTTGAGCTCCAATTCAATAAATACAAATGGAAATCTAAAGTACTTGAGACCACAAGAAATGAAGTCATTTGGAATCATTGACTAATATATACATTCAGGATGTAGACACATAGTACACCAATAGAGGAATGCATGATCCAATGGTGAAGCTCAATAAGGCAACTTGCCGTTGGCAGTTTCAGCCCCGTAGTTACCCACTTGCCATTTACAGATTATACATGCAGGTTTGAAAGTAAATAGCCATATGATTTCTAAGAGCCATAAGGATTCACCACATATAGGATGACACCGTATAGAGTTGAATATGAATACACCAAACAGAAGTTAAGAGTTAACGCTTGCACTCGCAAACCACGAGATGCTGAGCTGCCTCACTGGTGAGTCCAACAGTAACTGCTGCAAGGCCAATCAACCCACCCTGCTAACATCAAAGTGCCACAAAACTCAACAAATCTAACCTCATAAGAACAGAGACATGAACTACGGTGGTCTAAGCAAACCTTCCGATGGTTCGCTTGTGGCAAGTATGTGAAATTGTTGGTGAGCAGCGAGATATCCCCAGCCGTTGCAAGCTGCTTCACAATTCCCTCAATCTGTACAAAGGCCACAACAACAAAAATTCCATCTCAAATCCCTAGCGATTGCTCTAAGACCAAAGCCCGCGAGGAATCGAATCCCTCACCTCGAGCGCGGCATTCTTCCGCTATTGTCAGATAGGTTCCGAAGCACGGCGGCCAGGATGATGGATAGTGCGCCTGCGGCCATCACCGGAGAATCCACCCACGAGATCCATTGCCCCGCCGCCGCTACAGCCTCCTGATCACCGCATCGGCCGCACCCCCTGACCCACGGCCCCCACAGCCGCGACCCAACCCTAACCCGACAGGTCAAGGTCCAAGGCAATGGGTGCCAGGAGCGGGGAGGCAAAACCCTAGAGGCATGAACCCCAATCCGAGCTCGCTCACAGCAATAGCTCGAGTCTAGGAATGGATTTGCAGGTGGAGGCGACGGTGGTGAGATCTGGAGGAAGGAGAGGGGATAGAAGAGGAGAGCGATGAGGAAGAAGATGAAATGAAATGGCACTGGACGAAAACGGAAAGGGAACGGGACGAGAAAGGAAAGGAAAGGAAAGGAGACGCGGACGGGTGGTCAGATCGTTCGCTCAAATAGGAAGCGGTGAACGACCGTCAAAGTGGAATTGGAAATTTATAGCGTACAAACGTGCCACTAAAAACTAAGATAATTCTTGTGGTATTTAAAAAAGTGGTCATCCTAGCTTTGGATAACTTAGCAAATATGTGGTGGAATGGTAATAAATTTATTGCTTCTTGTAGCAAACATGAAACTATCCATATCTTTTTTTACTGTTATTATGGCAAATTCCTATGGTAGGGTTTCCCCACGAGACCAATGTCGAAGACTTTTTTGAAACTTGGTCAAAGCGAGGAGGACGAAAACAAAGTTTTGTTATTGTTAGGGGTTGTCTCTGCGTACTGGACTATTTGGCTCACAAGAAATAACTATGTATTTATCAATTGTCAAACCAAAACATTTTTGTATTGTTCAGGGTGACACATTAGCTCTAATTCTGGGTTATGTTAAAGCACGCTGAGGAACTTAAGAACCACCTAGTATATTTTGCCTAGAATAAAGATCGATGGAGTTCTTTGCCTCTTATTAATGGCCTTTTATTTTTTGGGTTAACTATTAATGTTAAACACATTGTATAGAGTTAGTGAAATTTTATAATAGTTTTGGACTGCTTAAAGAGGTCTGAACTATTATCTAAAAAAATTGTTGACGACGATATATGAAATCCTTGGTATTAACAAATATGCACGATATATAAAACACCTTGGTATGAATATATGTCTTTGGTTACAAATATAATAAAAATAATCATTTTGACTAGAGATGATGTGGCCAAAAGAAGGAAGGTTGAAGATAGTAGCTGCTTATTTTTCTCTGAGGTTGAAGATCATCATGAACCTATTCTGAATTATAGTGTAACAATTTAATTCACAAGGTCTACATCTTGAGGCATATATACATGCTAACACACTACCTCTCTACTCATGATGCCTCTCGAACTCGAATGCAATAGGGTTTATTTGCTAGCTACCTGCCAGACATGTTTACACCCATACAAGGATCTACACCTCAGGCCACCAAAATCCAACGCTTGAGAATCCTTTTTTGGGTCAAGCAGGTTCTCAATACTTCAAGCAAAAAGGCACTAGGAGAACCATCAGTTTTGATTAAGGAGGACTGGACAAATATGATGACACCTCTAAATGTGATAAATATATACATGAGTGTATATCTCAACAAATTTTAGTTAGTATTCATAAAAAACCACAATATTATGATAAAAATAAATGAATTGATGCCTTACTACATTGTAAACAGAAATATTTATAGGGGTAGTAAATTTTTTTGCAATGTGCGTGGGGGGATATATAGAAGAAACAAAATCAAAGGCATTAGCTGGGTCTTAGATTTGGGCATGTTGCTACGTAGGTAAGATCCACAAGCATATTTGCTTGGTGATCTAAAAAACCGGGTTGTGGTGGGAGGATTGTAAGGCATTTTCGTGCTAAGGGGATTGTAAGGCATTTTGTGGTAACGTACATGAGTGTCTAGCAATAAGGCATCACGGCAGAAAGCAGAGCCCATGCATGCTATTGCTATCTTGGCTACAACAGGGATATTAAAAAACATTCATATGTTAGGAGGGGCATTAGCCCCCCTAGTTCCGCCACTAGCTGCAGCAAAGATGTTTGATGTAGATGGATTGAGAGAGATAACAAAAACTAGAGAAACTTTTTTTTAGAATAGTGCATTTTCTTCCTCATTTACAAATTACTAGAAATGCTCGTGGCAAGTATGTCCTGTGTTGGATGTGTTGCGGTTCCTTACGAGTTGTTCTATCATTGAGTGTAGTAGGATAAGTATTTATTTCTAGTAATAAATGTTTGTTCCCAGTAATGAAATTTACTGCATCAAATTATCCCCAAGTGAGAGCATCTATTGAAGATGAAGGATCAAGTTGCATTGAGAGAGCTGCCACGAGATCATGTTGCCTGTATTTGGCCATCATGCGATGCGTGATTGTATATGAAGACCAATCAAACTTTTTTGGTTTGAGTATGAGCATTGAATATTTTACTAACATAAGATTGAGACGGTCTAAAATGCTGGGCAACTATACTATTTTGGGTTTAGAAAATAATGCAGTATGCAATTCTAGATTCACATATTTGAAAAGCAAGTTAACATAGAGAAAACATGAGCCTCAAAAGAACACATGGGCGCTGGCCCCACGTGTCCGTTGGATTGTGGAGAGAATCGCAATGACGAAACATACATTCAAATCTTCATGTTATGATGAAAGCTAGTGAAGAATATTAGCTCATGTAGCGAAAGGACCTATAGTCTAGTGGTTACAAGAGCCTCAGTAGCACCTGGGGGCTTTGGTAGGCGACGTTCCCGTCAACAGCGAGGCGCTCGTAGTGACTTCGTAAATATCTCGAGGATTTGTCGGCCCAGTCTTCGAAGGTATATTTGTGGGGAATTGTCGGTGAATTATAAAAAGAAACTTCAAGCAAGTGCAAACATTGATAGGGGACAATAGTGGATGATGCAGTGTCTATGGGTAAATTATGCTGAATAATCCAAGCAACTCAACCACAAGATTTTAATACAATGCTAGGATATGGAGATTGTGGGTTAAGTATGGGAAACCAACTATATAGTCTCTGTGGGTTGTTACACGGTTTTAGTGTTGGGCTAGTAATACATGGAAGGATATCTCTTTCTTTGAAAACATGTAATAGGTCTGAAGGTGAAGTTGAATCAAAACAACATCTAGTAACAAATGAAATTACATTTTTGTTTGAACTTTTGTTTTTCATTTTACATTGAGGAAGGTTCGACAAGGTACCTTAACATATATTATAGCAAATAGAGCTAGCATTGATGTGTCATAAGAAGTCTAACAGAACTGAATTTTCCTTTTTACAATTTTTCTATGAATTATTATGATTTTTCAAAGTTTGAGCTGATTATATGTATAAAAGAAAAAGAAAACAGAAAAGGAAAAGGAAAAACTATTTTTTGCAACGAGGACCCTGGTGTTGTAAGTAATTAACCCATAGCCTCTGTGTACTATGAAGCACTATTCACATGAGTCACGAATTTTGCATCTGAACCCGAAAAAAGTTTCTAATCATTTTCCCTCCCTCTTCCTCAATCTCACGATCAGAGCAGCAGGAGGGAACGGGCTCGCAGCGCCGATTCTGGCCGGTGGGGCGGCTCGCCGATGAGGGGGGCCGCGGCCAGCGGTGGTGGCGGGTCGTGTCACACTGGCCGCGCCCGTGGCGGAGAGGGATGGGGACGCCACGACCACTGGCGGTGGTGTCCCGCGCCGTGCCGGGGGGCACCAGCCGGGGGCCGCAGCCTCCATGCTTGTGCCCACTTTCTGGACCGCCGATGAGGGAGAGGAGGGGCTGACCGTTGCAAGGGACCGGTTGTGGGTCACGCCGGCGCGCCGCGTCGCATGAGGGCGGGTGCACACATGCCAAGCCTGATGCAGGGGTGAGGGCGAGGGGAACGGGCAAAGGTTGGCCCGCGAAGGTTCGCGATGGCTCGGGTTGGGCGAGGGACCCGACTGATCTGCAATCAGATGGACCATATCGCTTGCTCGCCCGATCCGACGCCTCGCGGCTTAGCGGGCGACTTGGTTTGCCCGCTTTTGTTGCAAGAATCGTATTTAGAGATTACACATGCTCCTTGTGTGTTATCCCAAAAGCACCGTGACAGAACCACATGACCTCTATCTTCTAGCCTAAATATTTCTATTGTCTCAACAGGCCCATCTACACCCAACACTTCTTCTATTGTCTCAACAGGCCCATCTGGCCCAAAAACTAGGAAAAAGTTGTTTGGTGATTTGAATAACATGTGAAGGCACGTGTCTTGTTTGGTGATTTGAGTGCACGTGCTAGCTGTTTGCCCTCACATGTTACTTTTAGAGGTCATTAGGAGCTGCCCCTACTTATATATACTCTGTCTGTTTCAAATTATAAGTCGCTTTAACTTTTTTGGTACATCTATTTTGCTATACATCTAAATACAATAATACATCTAAATACATAACAAAATGGATGAACCATAAAAGTCAAAACGACTTATAATTTACCACGAAGGGAGTATTAAAAAATAGTAATGTACAAAAACAGAGTTTAAGAAATGTAAAAAGAGACAAAGAAAATAAAAGTACCATAAGATAGAGGCATTGTTCAATTAGAGGAAAATTCTTCTTCTTTGCTCTATGCATGAGCATCGCAAAGTTGTTCCAAAGTAGCAGTTTGCTCTCACATGTTGCACTCCGTAAACATCCAGGCGTACGTTGAGAATTTGCACATTTTTGCAACTTGAAACAACACCAATTCAAGCACTTGATTTAGTGCTAGTCTTTTCACGTCGTGACGTTTTTTTTATAGGAAAATGACGTGACATTTTGGAACGACAGGCAATCTCAAAAATTGGCACTCAAATCCGTGTGTGTTTCAGAGATCCATGTCGCTTCCTTTACAGAAAACATGATGCCTTCTTGTCGTCTCTGACTCTGACTGAAGGTCATGCTTCGCTTCCAGACGCCTACAACGCCGGCTTCACATGGCTTGGCTGCCTCCGCACTGCGTTATCTGACGAAACTGAATACCTGCTGCCGCGCCGAACAAGGTTCAGAGTTGCTGGCATAAATAAGCAGCAGGCCCCCCGACCCCTTTGGCCTTTGCAGTTGCAGCAGACAATGCAAGCGTATCCACAGAATCGGACCCGGATGCCCAGATAATTGGCTCAAATGAAATCCATCCCGGCATGGTTCATGTATATACGCACGAAAGTACGTACATTGCATGACGAAATGATGGGGATCGTAGCCTCGTAGGAGAGTGAATCAAGTCACTCAGCTGAGACTAGCGTCAAAAAAAGAAAAAAGAAAGAAAGAAAGAAAGAAAAATGTGGGATTGCTTTGGCTCTATAAAGCAGGGGAAACATTTTATTCAAAAAAGAAAAATGTGGGAGAGGACTGCAGCTGTGCGTGCAACAGTGCAGGTGCAAGTTGAGCAGTTGACCCTGACATTGATTTTGGAACGACAAGCAATCTTGCAGTATCTTGAACAACAAACCTGCTGTTTCCAGAATGCAGACAGTGCTAGCCTCCTGGGTGCTGCTTCCGAAGAATGGAGCAATGTACGTAACGCAGCAGCAGGTCAGCGCCACACCACCGTGCATCAGTTCGGGCCTAAAAAAGGGGTCACCGGAAGCTTGCAGCAACGAACACAGGCCGCTCTCCGCATTGCGTGCGTTGTCTGACGAAACTGATCGATCGACTGCAGTTCCGAAAAAAGTTCAGAGTTCCTGGCCTTTGCATGCAGAAGACAAACGTATCCACAGGATCGGATCCGGATGCCCAGAAAATTGGCCGAAACGGAATCGATCCCAGCATGATTCATGCACTACGAGAGTAGTACATACGTACATGATACATGACGGAATGATGGAGATCGTAGGAGTCACTTAGCTGAGAATAGCGTCAAAAAAAAATTTAAAAAAAGTGGGAGACGACTGCAGCTAGCTGTGCACTTTGTGCAGGTGCAAGCTGAGCAGTTGACCCTGACCACGTCGTCCTACCCAGCACACAAAGGTAGCGCCACTGTAGCACGTTCCCAGATGAACGAAAAAAAGAAGCATGCAATGCAATGCATGCTGCCTTTTGTACACGGATGAAAGGATGGACTCATGCAAAAAACCAACACCTCGGCTGACGGCTGCTTTTGGGAAAGCAAAAGCTTGGGAAAAGAACGAGTTTTCCCCCCAAGGGCAAAGGCAAAGGCACGAAACTGGATGAAATATACTGCTCATGCAATCCAATGGCCACGCTCATGCATGATGCACAGCATGCATCCAATGATCCGGAGAGCATGTAGTTTACGTTGCATTTCCCAACGACTCAGCTCGGAACAATCTCTCGGCTCCGGGGAGATTAGATCCTCGAATCACCTCGTGCTCGCCTCTGTCGACGTGCATTGCATAGGATCTGGAAACGTTCTCTGATGTCCATGCATGCATTGCACCTGCACCTTAGTGCGTGCAATGCAAGCCCCCAAACCCCAAGAGATTATCTCGATCTATCCTAAGCTAAACATGCGTGGAAACATGGCGAGGCGTACCCAAGGAGGCTGCTCGATCGTGCTTCTAGCAAACATGATACCTGCACGGCAGCAGCAGCAGCTGCCAAGAATCAACGGTGCAGTTCAGTTCAGTCCACTCGCTCTGCCTGGACGATTCAGCCGCGCAGCATCTGCCTCGCTCGAAACGCTTGGATTTGCGGTCGCGCTGCCGCTACCACCTGCGTCCTACGGGATTGCCGGAAAAAGAAATTCAGTCCCCGATGATCACACCTGCTGATTTACAACGTTTATCCATCCATAGATGTCTCAGTAAAAGCAATTTGTCTGCATCAGCGTTACTTCACATCGGAGAATCATCCATGTGTGTTTTTTTACTGGGCACATGCGGTCAAATACGGCTGCTAATCCACCGGCGGCCAACCCTGCTGATAACTGAAGTATTGCCGCTCTGCTTTTCAGAGTAGGAGACGGAATGCCTCCCCGGCCAGCGCCCTGCAGTTTGAGCCATGATTGCACTCGCGAGCTCCTTCCTGCAGGGGGAACGCAGTTTTGTCATCGGGGCCCAAACCGAAGCGCAGCGCATTCTGCTCGTCCGCTCTGACACCCAAGGCTGGCATGCAGATGCAGATGCAATGATCGTTCCCATGGCGACTGACCAGTGACCCGTGGCCACTAACTACTGCTAGCAGAAGCAGAGATCCAATGGACTCCATTGCAAATGCAAATGTACGTAGGAGTAATCGCATCGGGTCTGGTCTGTTTGGGGAGCGTGCTGACGGCGAGGCGGGCGCCGGAGGCCCGGAGCAGGAACGCGCCTTTCGCTTTCGCTTAGCTTTGCCATGCAGCATGCCCTGCCTGCTGGTGACGCCGCCGCCGCCGCCGTGGATGGCTTTCCGCTTTCCGGCAGGGCTAGTAGATTAGGCCGGGCAAGCAAGGGCAGCTGGGCAAGGCAAAGACGAGCAAAGCAGCAGAACAAAGCAAAGCGACGCCGAGGAGAGCGCGTGCCCTCCAGCCAAAGGTTTCTGACTGACCGGAGGAGCGTGCAAAAGCTTTCGTGCAGCTCTTTCCCTGCGCCGTCAAAGCTTTGGGCACTGCACGCACCCTGCAAAACCTACAGCAAGAGGGAGAGAGAGAAAGGGAGGGAGGGAGGGAGGGAAACGGAAGGGACCCAGCCCGTGGAGTCTGGAGTGCACCGGCGACGAAGAGACGCGGCAGGCGGCCCCGTTGGGCGGGCGTTGCGTTGGCGCGACCGAATAGGAGGAGCAAGTCACGGAGGAGTGGAAGACCAGAGGCTGCCGTGGCTGCTCCTGCTTCTGGGCCCCCTCTCCCTAACTAAACTTATCGAATGCACTATCGCGGTTTGCTTGGCTGAAAGCAACGTTCGCTGATTTGTTGTGAGAGAAAAACACTATTCGTTGGTAGAAAAAATACGGCTTATAAAACAAGTAAACATGGCAAAACTTATAATGACCTAAATCAAACGCCACGTAATAGTTAGTAAGCATCGAAAAAAAATAGATAATTTCGTAAAAGAAGTTTATCCGATCACATGTTTTCTCTTTTTATTTGAAAAAAAAAGAGTATAGCGTGTTTTCTCTCTTCTATCATCTATGACATCTCTTCACATACTATTTTCTTAGGAAAAAAACAATTTCTTCTCCCTTCATTTCCCCTTATTTTCAAGATTAATGAACATGAAAATTATTCAAGTTGCTGTGTCGGAGCTACCTTAATAACCACACGTAGGTTTTTTTTTTTTGACGTACTAGGTTATCCAATTGGCAGTGTGTGTGAAGAGACGATTGGTGATGATGATAAACAAGAGGAAAGGTAAAACGGCATGGGCCGGGGGCGAGCGGTTCCCGAGGCCCATCAGAATCACGCACGGATCCTTGTCTTCTCCGTCCTCCCTCCTCGTCCACCCGCGCCGGCCGTACGTAGCGGTACTACGCGCGCGGCGCCTTTTCCTCTTGCCGCCATCATGGCGCCCGGCCGGCCGGCCCCCGAGCTTTCCTTCCTCCTCGCCTTTTTCCGATCGGCGTTTTCACCTACGGCTCCAAGCGGAGCTTTGCAGAAAAATCCATGAGAGATGAGAGCCTCGTTAAGCTCCAGTTAGCAACTACCTGTGGAGTTGAGCTCTCAAGGTTCTCAAGTGCTAACTAACAGAGTCCTGAATCCATGGATGAACGTTGAATGGACATGGTAGGCGAAGGCCACTTCTCTCCGTTGGTCAAAACCTCATCAAAGTCCAAAATGTACGTAGTTACAAGTCGTTGTTACAGGCCACTTGTAGCAGTACAAGTATACAAACAGAGCTTAGAAAACGAGCACACACACTAACAAAAGGGCAAAGAGAGAGAGATCGACGCGGCGGCTACTAGAGTCCACGCTTCTACCTAGACTAGATAGAGGGGTAAAGAAAGCCTAAAAAGAGCTCTTTTCCCACGCTTCCAACAAAAGGAAGAACCAACCAAACTTACAAAACTAAATCAAAGGGCGGACACACACACTCACACACCATAAACAAGCAGATTATGATCATACGGGAGATCTCTGGCTACCTTGAACAAAGTACTCCTAATTCATTTGTGCTTGTCCTCTTCGCCGAATTGTATTGTACCATTCCGGCGAGAGCCTTCTTTTGCATCCAGCCTCCATTGCCGTCAGGAGCTCTGAACGTACGTACGGAGACGGTTCAGCCATTTGTAGATCGTAGCCCGTAGGGCGGAGACTACGGCGCTTGGCAGTTCCCGGGATCGCTCCGCGACCGGGGCAGCGGCGAGCCGCAGTCCGGCAGGGACAGTGACAGCGACGCCCGGTGGAGAGACTCCTTGCAGTGCGCGATGGCGCTGGCGATGCCGTCCTGCTTCTCGGCCAGCGAGTCATCGCGGCGCGGCGGGGCGGCCGCGGGCGCCGTGGTCGTCGTCACGGCGGCGGACGCGGACCGGCTCTTGCGCAGGCGGCCCTCGCCGCCGCGGCGGGGGCGCACGCTCCGCCGCAGCCGCGTGGAGATCTTGGTGAGGTACCGCCGGATGACGTCGCGGGACGGTGCCCGCCGCGGCTGGGGCTCGGGATCCTCGTCGGCGTCGGCTGGCGACGCGGGGGACTCCATGAACAACCGCAGCGACCGCGCGCTGCCCGCGGAGCTCCGGGCGAAACTGCTGCGGCGGCCGCCGTAGAGCGCGGCGTTCCGGGTGCTGGCAGTGGAGCCCGCGAAGCTGAGCGTCCGCAGGCCGCCGGAGCCGGGCTTGAGGAGCGGCAGCGGCGGCGCGGGGAAGTGGAAGGAGGGCGAGGCGGAGCGGCTCCGGTGGAGGGAGATGACGAAGTCGAGGTCCATGAGGGACGCGTCGTCCGAGTCGTCGGAGGAGCCCGATGAGGCGCTGCCGGCCGAGCTGGAGGAGGCCCGGACGGACAAGTCGAGTTCGAAGAAGGAGCCCTCGTCGTCGTACTCCTCCGCGTCCACCGCGTCGCTGCTGTCGGCGGGCTCAGGCGCGACAGGGGCCGTGATGGTTGTCGCCGCGCCGCGCCGCGGCGCCAGGAGCCGGAGGACCTGCATGGGGTCGGGCGTCGGGGGCGTGGCGAGAGAGGCTGCCGCTGACGGGACTCGGGAACTGACTGGGAGGAGGCCGAGCGCCGCGTGCCGTGACCGGGACGTGGGGCGGGCGCGCGGGGCAGCTTTTAAACTGGTCGGAAAGCAGAAGCAGGGGAGACGGGACGAACCGGGGCCCGGCCACGCCACGGGGCTGGCTTCGGGCTTGTTGGATCCTGCCGGTGATCCGAGCCCGCGAGCTGGGTGGGCGTGCGGTGTTGGACTGTGGAGTGCGTGACGCTGGCGGCTGCCGCTGCCCGGGTGCGGTGGTCGCGGACTGGTCAATGGAAGCCGTTGGATTTTTTTTTTGAAAAAATCATAGAAGCTCACTGTTATTCCATATCGGCGTGACTAGCGCCTAAGACCGACTGCCCTGCGAACGGATAGAAGAGCATATAACGTAAAAACATGCTACCCGGGTCATGTAAACATCACAGTAAACACACTCCATCTGCTATATTTACCGCCGTAGCGGACGTCCTTTAGCGGACGCAGCGGCAGAGGCAGCGCATGCGTGAGACAGCGGCAGAGAGAGAGGGAAGAGGTGACAGTGACGGGCCCACTTTTTTCTAACAAAAAATGTTATAACTCACAAACCAAAAACCCAAATTAAATTCCGATTGCACCATTAAATTCGTTTCAATAAATTCTTCAAAACTAGATCTCACATAGATATATTTAGATAAAGTGACAAGTGGACCCCACAGTAGATAGATGATGATATAGAGGATGGATGGATGCGGAAGAATTAGGTATAGAGGAGACAATATTGATGGCCAGGATATATAGAGGATGAATTTAGAGTACCACGAGTGCGGATAGCCTAAACGACCTGACGGACGCTCGCATCTGGACACCTGTGTGGCTACGGTCTGTTTCTGCGCCTGACGCCGACGTCTACTGCTCCTAGAAAACTGTGCCCCCACTTCGCGCCTCTGTCCGCCCACACCCCCTTCACACTTTTTGACCTCGCCCCCTCTGCTTGTCGCAACTGCATGCCGCGCGGGGGGCTACCTGTGCCCCTGCCGCCATCACCCTTCGCTTTTCCGCACCCGCTGCTGAGCATCGCTCCATCCCTCCGCTCCCCACACCCATGCACGGCGCCCAAGCAACTACAGCACGTGGTCGTGAAAGGTGAGTCACTTTGCAACATGTACAATATCCTGATCTACTTTTAAAACATCCAGATGAAACACTTGCAACAAACGCTTGAAACGTTTACAAAAGCATATGAAAACTCTAGAAAATCATTGTAAACATATGCAACATTCAAATAAAAATAGTTGCAATATATGTGTGAAACATATACAATATCCAGATGAAACATTTGCAATAAACATCTAAAAAAAACAGACAAAACATTTGGAACATACACTCGAAATAGACGTGTATAACCATTACAACATGTGTAACGTCACAATCTACTTTTGCAACTTCAAGATGGAACACTTATAACAACCAGATGAAATATCTGAAACACTTGAAACGTAAGCTTGCAACATGTGCTGCGCAATATCACCTTGCTGCTTGGACGAGGTATCGAGAAACGTGGGCACACCGACGAAGGAGAGCACCGCGACGGCCAGGAGCTTCCACACGCCGAGGTCGAGGTCCCCGCTAGGGAGGTCCGTGTTGATGAGCATCCGGAGGAGGTCGTCGTTGTCGTCCCCCGCGCTGCCGAAGACATCTGACTCGTCGACCACGTATGTCGGCGTCGATGAGGTTTTAGAGGAGTGGGCGCGACGTGGCGAGGTTTTGGAGGAGTGGGCCGGGGCGACACGGCGGCAAATGCAGCGCAGATTGGGATGAGGGCGCCGGGTAGAGTAGGGTGAGCGCCCGATGCGTTGAAGCCCCGACTAACAAAGCGAGTGGGGAATTTCCGTCGGTGGAGGTTACGTCGCTGGGTATAGAGATGAAGGAGAGAGAATAGAGGGAAGCAGGCTAATTGTTGTTGGCCCTGATTCGCTATGCAGGTCCAGGAACAGGACGCGTCCGGATGCACGTGCGCGGACGGCCGCACTAACTGTAGCATTAGCGTTCTATATTTCCGTCCAAGGCTGTGTTTACTTCCTCAAAAAAAAGTACTGTGCAAACAAAAGATTCCCCGTCACATCAAACTTGTGATACATGCATGGAGTACTAAATGTAGATGAAATCAAAAACTAATTGTACAGCTTGGTTGTACTTTGCGAGACGAACATTTTGAACCTAATTAGTCAACGGTTGGACACTATTTACCAAATAAAACCAAAATATGCTACAATACTTTTTTTACGCCTTTTCGCGGAACTAAACACATGCTGTGTTCAGTTCCTCAAAAAAAGCACTGTGCAAACAAAAGATTCCCCGTCACATCAAACTTGCGATGCATGCATGGAGTACTAAATGTAGATGAAATCAAAAACTAATTGTACAGCTTGGTTGTACTTTGCGAGACGAACGTTTTGAACCTAATTAGTCAACGATTGGATACTATTTACCAAATAAAGTCAAAACGTGCTGCAGTACTTTTTTTACACCTTTTCGCGGAACTAATAACACCCACAGCCCAAACCGTTTGTTTCTGGTTTTATTGGGCCTGTTTGATTTGATCGACGGAGTTCTGACCGGATCTGGGTTTTCGCATGTTGCCAGAGCCCAGACAGAGCCTAGCGGCTTCATGCAAAGCGTGCCGCTGAGCCTGGCTTGGGGCCGGTTTAGTCCCAGAAAATTTTGCAAAATTTTTTCAGATTTTTCGTCACATCAAATCTTTAGACACATATATGAAGCATTAAATATAGATAAAAAATAAAACTAATTACACAGTTTAGACGAAATAGACAAGACGAATCTTTTAAGCTTAATTAAATCATAATTAGACACTAATTATAAATAACAATGAAACGTGCTACATGATCATTTTGCAAAATTTTTTGCAACTGAGCCAGGCCTCGGAAGAAACGAGAATCATATCCGGTTCCACTGGGACTGGCTCAGGCGACGGCGAGCGCGCGTCGTGGCTCGTGCAAGAGAGAGAGGCAACCTGACCAAAAAGAAGAGGCAAAACTTTTTGTATAGTAACTATCACATCGAATTTTTAAACCGTATGTATAGAATATTAAATATAGATAAAAAATAACTAATTATACAGTTTATCTATAAATGTCGAGACAAATCTTTTGAGCCTATATGTCCATGGTTAGATAAATTTTGTCAAATAACAACGAAAAATGCTACAAAAAATTTTCCCCAAAAATTTTCACAACTAAACGGAGCTAATGTGTTGATCCTATAGGTATTGCATGCAGCTGATCTGTAGCCTTGGGAAAAGCGAGCGGGCATGGGCGGCACGGTGCCCAGCTTTACCAGTGCAGGTGCAGCAGCTGTGCTGTGCTCCAGCCTGCAGGAGGAATTTTTTTATTTTTAACATTTTTTAAAAACTATTTTTAATTTTAGCATCAAAAGTTTTTTTTTATATCTAACACTTTTGACTGCTCTCCACGCGAGGGAGTGACATTTCAATTTTGCCGCTCCCCACGTGAAGGAGCGGTAATGATGCTGACGTGGTAGGAGCGAAAAGCATGCACGGGGCTATCGCTTCTCCCTGGAGGAGCGGCAAAACGGTTGCTTCTGTCCCCTGCCGACAAAACATTTCCTCCGCGCCCTCCACCCCCCGCTGCCGCTCCTTGACGTGGGGAGCGGCAACCCCCCGCTGTCGCTCCTTGATCTGAGCGGCGCTCCCCAGATCAAGGAGCGGCAGCGAGGGGGATATGTTTTGTGTCTAGGAGCCGGTGTGTCACTAGGAGCCGCAGCCTGCTAGACGCCCGACGCCCACGGCCGCACCCCCCCCGCGCGGAAGGACGTCGGGAGGCGGCGGCGCCCCTCCATGCGCGCGCGCAGCCCCCCCACGCGGGCGCAGGACGCTGGCAGCGCCCCTCCCACGCGCCCCCCTCCCCACGCGGGCGCAGGGCCCCTCCCGGGCGCGCGCGCCCCAGCACCTCCCCGCGCAGCAGCTCCCCCTCCGCGAGCATTGCCCCGAGCCCTCTCCCCCGGGCACTTTGGCCCCGATAGCAGCTCCTCGCGTCCGAGTTAAGGTAATTTCATTTTTCTATTTTTTTTTAATTTTTGATGTATTTTGATTGTTAGTTAGATTAGTTTGTTTAGCTAGTATTGTTGGTATAAATAGTTAGTTTAATTGTTTAGTTGGTATCATTAGTAAAGTTAGCATAGTTAGTATAGATATTATAAATAGTTATTTTAGTTAGTATGATTAGTAAAGTTAGTATATGTATTATAAATAGTTAGAATAGATAGTATGTTTAGTTTAGATTAGTGAAGTTAGTATAAGTGATATAAATAGTTACTTAGATATTATAAATAGTTAGAATAGTTAGTATGTTTAGTTTATATCAGTGAAGTTAGTATAGGTGATATAAATAGTTACTTTAGTTAGTATAGT
Source organism: Saccharum hybrid cultivar R570 (assembly GCA_038087645.1). NCBI lineage: Eukaryota > Viridiplantae > Streptophyta > Magnoliopsida > Poales > Poaceae > Saccharum > Saccharum hybrid cultivar. The sequence continues at coordinate 4,482,297 of JAQSUU010000449.1, forward strand.
TAGTATAGTGTAGTTAATAAACTTAGTATAATTAGTTTGTTTGCACGACTTGATGAAGTTTGCTCGAATGGTTTTCAGATGAATTGTTGTGTTCGAGTTTATTTCGGAGGAATTGTTAGGAAGGAAGATTGTGAATTTGAGGATATGGAAGAGGAGTTGGAATGGTTTGATGAACCGCCGAGCTTCAATGACCTTTGTGTGCGTTTAAACGCAAAGTTTGACGGTGATTTCACAATCAAGGGGAGATTTGACAGTGAGAAGACTCGGGCAAAATATGTCTTGATGCCTTTGCGCGACCCTGCTCATTGTCCCGCTACACTAGGGTCCTCGCAGGCTCGAACTCACTCATTGCTGAGGTGGTTGTGGAGAATGGGTATAGGTTGGAGGATGATCATCATGACGATGTTGGAGGTGATGAAGAAGCAGTTCCATTCACATCCAATCAGTTGTATATGGATGGTCAGTTGACGCAGGAGCAGTTGCATTCACATCCAGTCGGTTGTATAAGCAACGACTTCGATGTGAAGGAGTTCGAACATGAAGAGCACGAGCAGGCGGAAGAGAACTGGTTCGTTCATGACGACCACGACGATGATGACGACGACGACGATGATGATGACGACGACGATGACGACGATGATGATAGAGTTGCCCATGCGATGCCGGTTCATGCTACAACGTCTGATGCTTTACTTTCGGTGCTTCGTGCTATGCCGACTCAGGGTAGGCTGGTCCATGATTTGCCAGAGGGTGGTGCGCCGTATTTTGATTCGTGGGGTAGGATCAGCGAAGCACAGCATTATGTTGCACCCCCCCCTTACACAGAGGCAAAACTTATGCAACTGAGCCAGGGCGGTGTATCTTTAAGTGGTGGCCTGAACTACAGGGATGTCAGCATGGTACATATGGTAGTTTGTGACACAGGTCTGCAGATGTGTGCAGAATCACTGTATAACCATGAGCATGTAATCCTTCAGAAGGGCATGATATTCAATACAATGTCAGAGATAAAGCTCTTTCTTCAGGATTATGTTGTGTACCACCATAGGACATACTTGGTGATTCATTTCGACAAGAACTTGAGGTACCACATTACCTGCAAAGCAGGTTATCCATGCTAGTAGAGGCTTACTGCAAGGAAGAAAGCGAGTGATGGCAAATGAAGGATAAGTAAATTGGTCCAACCCCATTTATGCTTGGATAACAATGGAAAAGAATATCATCCGTAGCTCACTGCACGTTACCTTGCTCGTCGTATATTAGGGCTCGTTGACAAGGACAATGACGTCTCGGTGTCTTATTTACAACAGTCCATATATGAGCTTGTAAAGTATCATATGAAGTATGGCAAGGCTTGGCGTGCAAAGCAAATTGCACTGACGATCCGATGTGGCAGTTGGGAGGAGGCGTACAACCGGGTTTCTCGAATACTGTCTACAATGAATTACTACAACCATGGCATGAAATGGTTTGTGGACACCGGTGGGATGTCTTTGCAGAACTCGGTGAGGCATATGCTACATCATGTTTTCTGGTCGTTTGCTCAGATGGAGCATACTTTCTAGTTCTATAGGCCAGTGGTCCTTGTTGATGACACTTTCTTAACAGGAAAGTACAGAGGCACTTTGATGATGCCTGCAACGGTTGATCCGGAGGGCTAGATAGTACCAATGGCTTTTGCTTTGTCAGAGGGAGAGAACAATTCGTCGTGGTCATGGTTCATGTGGCTTCTACGTACCCAAGTGCTTGGGGCATCACGCACTATATGTTTGATCTCGGATCGACACGCAGGGATTCTCCACACCGCCGGTGAAGATATCGAAGGGTTCCCGTCTTTGGTGCATAGATAGTGCATGCGTCATTTTGCAGCTAATTTCTGGTGGTGTCAGAGGAAGAAGGAGGTTAGTGACATGGTTAAGGCTCTATGTTGTGTGCGTACAGAGTACCAATTCAAGGAGAAAATGAGAGAACTAGACAAAGTGATGAACTAAGCCGCCAAGACATGGTTACAGGACCAGATGGAACAAAAGGAAAAGTGGGCACTAGCATACAATGAGGGTGGATTTAGGTACGGCATCATGACCACCAACTTGTTCGAGTCTTTCAACCGTGTGTTCACCGGAGTTCGCTCGTTACTAGTGTCTGGGATTGTTGAGTTCTCTTTCATGAAGTGCAACGAATATTTTGTGAAGAGGTGGGAGCTCGCGCAGAGGAATATAAGGGAGGCTGGGGTGTGGGGAAAGGCAGCCGCTCATTTTATTAAGGAGGGAGAGGAATTGGCCAAGCAGCAGATTGGCGAGCCATACGGACCTCACAGGCATATCTACAGTGTACGGGGGGTTAGGTGGCACAAGCATGGGCAGGGAGCATTACGGTGGGAGGAACTACTATGTCGATTTAGACAAAGTTGAGTGCAGTTGTAACGTCCCTCAGATCATGCATGCCCTTGCTCTCACATGATCACGGCCTGCAGGATGCGCGTATATGACTACTTGGCTTTGCCATATATGTCTCCTTTGTACCTCCGTTCGAACACCGTTCAGGTATGGGAGAAGAGCTTCGAGCCTTACCTCGACCCATCACAGTGGCCCTCATATCATGGACCTGACTACGCTCCCAATCCGGCCCTGCAGAAGTTGGGCAAGGGCAGAAGGAAGAAGAAATGTCTCAAGAGGGATATGGATGCTATGAAAGGGTACGGCGATGACATGTACGGAGGGGGAGACTTCAACGAGACACGTGGCAGGAATTTGTGCTCAGTTTGCAAGCAACTGGGTCACAAGGCTAGCAGGCATAGAAGACCTGGACAACAGGTCTGTCCATATTAGTTTGTTAAGATAACCTAATATACCTGTTCTTATTTGTACCGTTATGTTTTGTTCTAAAATATGTTTTGTTCAGTTTTTTAATATTATTTGCACTAACTCTTTTTTCGAATATGAAATAGGATGCATGAACTGTAACACCTCAGGTGTTTGGCTTCCATATTTGCATTTCATTTCATAAGCATGAGCATCAATCATCTCATTCATGCATTTATTTTTGCTTGCAACATGAGTAGGCAACATACCTTAATGTGCTTGTTTCACAATTTACTTGCTTATGAAATGTGAGTGGTGCAACTTGTAGATTAAACATGGGATCTCATACTTGGAAACACAACAAAGTTGTTAGTATACCTTGATAGGCTCAATTGAAGCAACAAGGCCTTCAAACATGTGCAACATGGTAGTGCAACATTTGGGGAAAACAATTGTTTTGCTTGTTCAACATTATGTGACACTAGGAAGTTTGTGTAACCAATGTGTAGAGTGGCTAATTATATCTTATAACACCTTAATTACATTTAGGGTAAGTAGTGGAGCAATATTCATGTTGACCAAAATGACCAAATTGCCCTTCTAAGTGTTGTTGACTAGGTTTTGACCCTGGAAAGCTTTGGTTTGACTATTTAAAAAGTCTAGCTTAGAAATCTTACATGGAGAAGCAACCTTAAGCAGAGTTGTAGAGAATTTCATAAGTAACAAAAGTTCTAATATGGCCATCTCATGAAAATGACCAGAACATGCTAAAAAATAGCCCACAAGTCGGTTGAGGGGCTGCCCAACACTTAGAAAAATTTCTAAGTCTGAAATTTGGAGTTACGGTTTCAAAGTACCCCACTTCGACACCATGTAACTCTAAAACCAGGCCAAACCAGTCTATGAGCCAATTGACAAAGTTGTAGTACTCGTGTAGCTCTACAACTTTAATGTTAACACCTACCACTAACTCGAGCCAAATTAGGAGATATAGAAGCTCAAACTTCGGCTGTCAGTCACCGCAATGGACCCCGATTCAGAGTTTCAGTAAACTCGATGGCCGACCGGTCTCAAGCCGGGGACGACGCGTGGACGCGCGGTGGCGACCGTACGCCGACCGTGGCCCCACCAGCCAGGTTGCGAGGTCTTCAAGGGTGCCACGAAGCCGACGCTCGCCCCTTACTCACGCCTCTGCCTCCTCCCTCGCTCTCTCCACGCCTAGGTGGACGCACCGAGTTTCCATCACCGCCTTTGCTTCGGTGAGCTCGCACGCGCTTTGTACCGCGCCATCGCATCTCCAATCCGGTCACCAACTCCGCTGTGAACCCCTCTACCCCCTCGTCCGCTCCACGCAGTCAGCCGAGCCACGGTAGGGTCACATTGCCGTTTCCGCCACCGCGAGATCTCGCCGGCGTTCGTCCGCGCGATGGCTCACCATGGCCAGCATAACACCGTGCACCTTCGCTTTTTCCTAGCACTTGTTCCTTCTTCCCTATCACCCATAGATGCTCTAGTGATGACGCTACCGCAAATGCCGGCCAAACCGGATCAGAACACGGCCACGCACTGCCACGCCATGGCCGCCGGTGAGGTGCTCACGTGGCCACGCTACTCCACTCCATCCCGGCCCTCTTTAGTAGCCTCGTTAGGTTCGCCAAGGCTCCAGGGAGCTTACGCATCCCTCTACTGGCCATCTAGCGGTCGGAGCTCGTCGGCGCACCACCGTGCGCCATCACCGAGCCGCCACCGCCATGGCTGAGGAAGCTAGGGTCGGGTAGAGTCCACGGCTTAGGGGTCAGACGATGCGGATGGTCGAGAGGAACCTAAGGGTGCCATTCCCCTCACCGGAGATGCCGCCGTCGACGAGCTCGAGCTCGCCGGAGCTGCGGCTCCTCCGTCTCTGTTTCCCTCTCTCTGGATAGTGGGCCCCCCTATCAGGCGCACGTGGGCGGGAACCTGAGCAGGCCGCGAACTGGGCCGCGCTGGCGGGTCGGGCCGGCCCAGTGGCCCTTTCTGATTTTGAAAATTTGCTTTTCTTTATTTATTTCATAGTTTTGAATGTTGTTTGTGATTTTCATATCTAGGGTTTGGCTGATCCAAAAATTATGATTTAAATTTTGTTGGACTCTGTATGAAGTGTAGTATTTACAAAAAATATAAAATATATATGTATTATTTAAATTATGGAAGGATTAATTAGACAATTGAAATGTGTTTTAAATAGAATGCAAACTTGTTAATTTTATAACTTGAGTTGTAGTGTTTTAAAAATTATGAAATTTGGTGGGTATGCTATTCCATGTCTATACTAGCTCTGGTAAAATTTTTGGTACTAGTGCTTGAGCACTTTTCAAGTTATGAGGTTGTTATGTTATATTAGAAGATAATCGCATGAATTTTTGTAATTTTTCTATATGTGCTATGCTCCTGAATTTTTATAGAGAGTGTCCTGGTACCGTAAGGTTGCTAAGAAAAATATGGTTTCTATTGTTTGATACTTTTCAATGTGATTTATTAATTATGCAAAAATCAGTCTTTTTGGCTTGTGAATTTTGTGTAGGGAGTTTTTGTGAATAACTTTAATTCAAATTTTTACATTAGCCTTCTTGTAGGGCAGAGAGCCTCCTGTAATTTTTGTAGAATTTTATAAGTAGCTTCAATATAAGTTTAATTTCTCACTTAATTAATTAAGTAAATTAAGAAATGGGTTAAAATAAATGTTTTGGGTTGGCACACCCTACTTTCTGGGGGTTTTGGGTCATGTGTCAACTAGTAGCATCATTAGTTTGGTCATAAGGGCAGTTTGACACATGAATAAATATTTAATTTTTCACATCTCTAGGTTCTCTGGATAGCTGGTAGCATTTTTTGATTTGAACCATAATAAAAGTGTTTGCTGGGAAACTTGTGAATACCAAAGTGGTAGTAAACTAGTTAAAATAGCTTGTGTAAAAATTTGGTGGCATTTGACCTAGTAGTCTAGGAGTTGTAGCTATTTAAAGTGGCTATCCAGAAATGACTGCTCTCTGTTTGGAGAAGACAAATGTCTAGAACTTTAGAATTTCGACTAGGTAAACCTTAGAATTAAGTGTTGAGGTCTAAAAATAAATTGTAGAGTATTTTATAAGCTTTCCAGATTGTCTTGTATCATGCCATTTGGATTTTTGAATCTACAGTTGTGTTGAAAATACTAAGCTGCTGTCCAGAAGGTGTTGTTGCGATATTTTGTGATTTGATTGGTGGTAACCTAAGTAATGTTGTTATTGTGGTTGTTAGGTGTTAGGGCCTTAACTGAGGAGGAATAATTATACATTAGGTTGTGTAGACTAGGTAAGTACTTCTCTACCGAAGAAGAGATTTGCACGTATTATTGAAGTGATTTGAATAGAGCACTAGAATTGCTGAAGTGCATTCAATTCCGAGCATGTTGCATTCCTTCTTATGCATCCATAAGATTTATTGTGCATCCATGTAATAGGTGTTCCGGAGGGAGTGACACTCCTCGAGTTCGAGGGAGCGATTCCGGAGGAGGATCAGGAGCAGCCGAGGGAGCCCGAGGACCCAGCCGGCGAAGGAGTTCTCGTAGACAATCTACCTGAGTGCCTGGATCATCGTCCATCCTCGTTCCTGAAAGGCAAGCCCCGGTGCATGCTGATCCAACTGTTTTATATATCAATCTTGAGTACTTTTACTTGTTTACTGCATTAAGTTGTAAGAGTTGTATGAAAACACTTGTTGCATTATACCTATCATTGTCCAAATATTGTACTTAAATCCTAAATTAAGTTTAGGCACGTGTCAATGCTTAGCCCTGCTTAGTCTGGTAGAAGTCAGGTGATTTCCGGTCATCCGTGAGATATAGGAATGGGTCACGAGTGGCTATGTTGGCTATCGTGGATGGAACCATGCCTAAAAATAATAATTTAGACCAGGCGAGAGTTCGATAGTGCAGCCGCAAGACACTTCACGTCTTGGGTGCGGAGCTATGCCCGTCTGAGTCATTTAAGGACCGATTCGCTGTACGTCCTTGAGTCATGTTGAACGCAGTCTAACACTTAGTTGGCCGGATAAGTCGTTCCGACCGCGAAGCTGAGTAATGCGGTTTAGGCCAGGAATCGAATGGTAGGTCGCATCTTGGAGGTAGTAAGAATGTGCTAGGGGACATTGGCGTGAGACCAAAGGGGGGTTAGAGTCCCTATCACCTGGTAGAGTGTTGCCCTTAAGGATGCGGCATCATTCGAACCCGCGACTCCTGAATTGTACGAAAGGTGGCTTGTGCGACCCTTGCAGGGGCTTGCGCGGTGAGTGTTAGAAATACCCCTCCAACTGGATAGGAATTCGATTCGAATCGCCGTCGCTCCCGATTAGTGAGAAATTGACTTGAGCAGCGGCAACGTAGATCTCATTAAATTGAACAGATGGTTAAGCGAATGATATAATGTTGCCGCAATTTATACCTGCTATGAATATAATAATATTATTGTTTGATTATAATCAAGTGAATGTTTAGTACAGGTGCTAAGATAGATGATAGGTTAATGCTAAAAAAACTGCTAGTACAAGTTAAAAGAGTTTATATTACTTATGCTTTTCCGCAAAGGTGATGTCAGCCAGCTCCACTTATGAAAGCCTTGCATGATCCTTGGTGTCTCTTGTTTTCCGTTTCGACGGGTAAGTCTAGCCGAGTACATTCCAGTACTCAGGGTTTATTGCCTCCAATTACAGATGACATGCTTTATCAGGGCTTCTGCAAGACTTGCCTCCACCCCGTGGGTGATGAGGACTAGATCACTCGGGCGTGATCGTCTGTTAGTTACTTTCCTTAATGCTTCTGTGGGATGTTGATCTGTAAGACTGGTAGTAGTATTTGAGCTAAATACGTGTGTTATGCTTCTGCTACTTTATGAACTCGGTTTGTAATAATTTGTGACTCCGTGTGTTGTAAGCGAACTTCCGAACTACTTGTGAAATGTAATATGTGATGTGTATGTTGAATGATGCGATCTTGGTTGTAAAAGAGTTGGTTTGAAATCCTTTGTGGTTTCGATTGACTACCGGGATTATATGGGCTCAAGTTCGAAAATTTAAGCATTTCGGCGCTTGTTTTTGTACATATGCTCTTATAATTTGGTCGGTTCTGTTACATGAACCTCATCCTCCGATGTGGCACCCGTAGTACCCCTCCTTGACTACGACTACAACAAGGACCACAGGCAGCTCACATGGAGTAGGGTCTATGGATGAGCAGGTGCCCCTTATGAAGTCGCGCACACACACCCGGTAGCTCAGGTGGGGCGAGCGTTACGCGCCATACATATGGCGTGCTGGTTTCCTCGAGCTTGTCCGCGTGGTCCGAGAAGGTCTTCCGCCCCTGAACCCCGCACTTCTTAGTGCAACTGTGGACATGTAACTTATTTTTCCCCTAACACATGTGTTATAGAATGATATTTGAAGTATGTAACATTTTTTTCCTAACACAGGTGGAGGCCGGAGACCCACACTTTCCACCTTCCTTTGCGACGAGATGTCCGTGACTCTGGAGGATGTGAAGGCAGTACTTTGCCTTCGCATTGGTGGCAGTTGTGTGACTGGCATAGTGGACAGCGACAGTCGAAGGCAGAAGGTGTACGAGTTCTGTGGCCACTACCCAGATGACGAGGAAACTAAGAAGCATAAGTAATCTACTTAATTGCTTCCAAATGCTTTCATTGTAGTCTTTGTTTAAAATCGATGGCCTCTAATTGTCTTTGTAAATTTCAGGGAAACTTCCGGTGTCACGTCACAGTGGCTCATAGGGCCCTTTGATAACCTCGACACACATGTTGGGCCAGGTACTGTGGAGATGTACGCTCGAGTGTGGCTATGACACTTCCTTGGTATATTCTTGTTCCCCGACGCGTCGGGCAACGTCGTCAGCTGGATCTTTCTGGACATACTACGTCAGCCGTGGGAGAACATCGTCCTGTTTGCAGAAAATGAGCAGGAGTTTGAGGAAGCTAGCCCAGAAGTTGAGCTGCATGGACACTCCGTGGGAGCCGCCAGCGAACCCTCCGCGTTCCCAGAGCACAGCTTCGGCTTCTCTGAGGACACATGCGGGCTCTTCGGACCCCGTGACAGGGTCCACCTTCGGCGCGAGTACACCACCACACCGCCCCAACAAGGCCCCAGTTGAGGTAGAGGACGACGAGGACGACGACTTAGAGTCATCCGATGAGGACGAGGCATCGGGCTTCGGCATACCCCAGCACAGGCACCCTACGCAGCAAGGCCCTTCCCACCTCTGTCCTTTCCAGCAGGGTTTCTTCTAGCCAGACCCGTACCCGCAGGGCTCTATCCACCTCGGTCCTTTCCAGTAGGGCAACTTTCAGCACGTACCTTTCCAGCAAAGGCCCTACCAACACAGCACAGCCCGTACCAACACACCCCGTACCAGCACGCCCCGTCCTAGCCCAGCCCGTACCAGCACACCCCAGTGAACCCTTCCCAGTACCAGGAGATTGGCATGTTGCAGCTCTTTGATGCCCCGTTGGAAATCCAAGGAGACGAACAGGTAAAACTAAATAAGTAAATTTTCTTATTTGCCTAGCCCATATTATGTAAGAATGCCACAATCTAACACCGATTTATCTTTTATCTGAGCAGGGGCCGATCTATGTGCAGGGGACAAGCCATGCGTAGGGCCAAGGGCGGCAGCACCGTTATCGGGACCACACGGACGTTGGCTACACCCCCAACGTGGTGCCTACCAATCCGAAGAGACGGAGGCGACCGAGGGAGCCTTACACTCCTGGGACATAGAGTGCATGTAAGCATAGCAATTATATAAGGATAACATTTCAACGATAAAAAAATTATATATGTGTTACTTACCAATGTCATATATAGTGCAGGTTCACTCGGTTATTTTCATTGCAGGATGAAGTTGGAGACCCTTTGTTGCACTCTATGTCACCATTTATGTATCCAAGTCATTTGTTGAAGAACCTACTTAGTGTTAAACTTATGTGTCCTAGTAGTGTGTCGAAATAATTTGCAACTACATGCATTTGGAACTAATGGATTTGAGCTTATAATGTGATATTTTATGTGTTCCAGTGAACTTGTAATGTGCTTACATTCTACTTTTCAAGCTCACTGGAGCGTTCAATGACATGTAACAGTGTTTTATGTCTGCCGCTCCCTGGCTGGGGGAGCAACAACTTTGCCGCTCCTTGCTTGGGGGCTGTGTTTCCTGCTGCTCTGTGCTTTGATCAGTAACCTCGATCACATATATTTTTTTATAATACTAGGATATGTTGGAAAGTGACATGTTGGAAATAAAACACTTGCACGATCGAGGAAAACAATAGGCACATGATACACACTTATTACAAGGTTCAACAGTTCCACTACCACTTGCTTCAACATAAACATAGTTCAAACTCAAACACTGATATAAACGAACTAAACAATAACATGTTGCAAACTAAACCTAGCATGCCTAATAATGGTACTACATATTGAACTGAGTTGCACCTTTCCCACAGTAACCCTCATTGACGGCGGCGGTGGTGGCGGAGAAGGAGGCTCGTGCTTCTTATGGTATGAGCACTGGCAGTATGGATTGTTGCATAGTGGCTCATCTACATCGTTGATACTGTCGTCCTCCAACTTGTCCCTGTTACCACTTCCAGAGCCATACTCTAGATCAAAGATGCGTCCCTATAGATATGTGATGTATTGTTGATGGGATAGATAGAAGGAGGATGGACCCATCGAGTGAACCCACAGTTATCTGGGTAGCTTGAATCCTGAAAATGTATCTACCAATAAGTACTTCTACAAACCAAATACAAATATAAAAAAATGAGTTAAAAGGAAATACAAATCCTCACAGGCATCTGAAGAAACGACGGCCTTCACCGTCACAGTCGTTGTACATCTGCACGACGCAATCCTCACCGTGGCGACATTTTGGCCAATCTTCCGTGCGGTTGTCGTATGACCTAAGAGATCTCTCGCGGGTGAAGTCACTCTTGCCCTCCAGAGGAAATTGTTCTATAGGTTCTTCAAAAGAATTAGGACCTAGAGAACCCTCACACACAATCGGAGATCCCTTCCTCACTTCATTTCCTCTACCTCAGCTCGACGAACTTCCGTCCGACATTTGAACTATAACTAAACAAGAAAATAACTTGTGTGATGGCCGGGAGGAGGAGGGGGGCGCGGCGCCGAAACGACGAATGGTCAGAGCTAAAGAGGAGAAGAGAATAAAAGACGTCTTGCGCTTGCCACTCCTTGATCTAAGGAGCGGTAAAGTTGAAATGCCGCTTCCTCGCGTGGAGAGCGGCCAAAAGTGTTAGATATATAAAAAAACTTTTTTAAAATAGTTTTTAAAAAGTGTTAAAAATAAAAAAATTCTCCAGGAGAGGTCGTTCCGATCCAGGGCATTTTGCACCGCTGTGCAAGCCTGAAGAAGGATGGAGTGACCGCGGGTTCAGTCTTGAGTGCAAGCAATGCGGTGCAGACGTGCAGTGTAGTGAATGATACACTCGATGATAGATCCGATCGACTCCGTGCTGCTGTCTTCCGCCTTTTCTTTTTATTTACAGCCTTTCTTTCACAGAATTACAGTACACGTCTATACACTCTGGGCGGTGCCCTGACCCTGAGCATTGTCTCCTCTCGTATCCTCCGGCCGTACTACTACGGCTATACACTATGTAAAAAAGAAGATTCCCTATCATATCAAACTTGCGATACATATATGAAGTACTAAACGTAGATAAAATCAAAAACTAATTACACAGTTTAGTTATACTTTGCGAGACGAACGTTTTGAGCCTAATTAGTCAACGGTTAGACAATTATTACCAAATACAAACAAAATACTACAGTGTCGCTACAGTGAATTTGTCAGCTCAAATTCGGTGAACTAAGGCCCCATTTGGTTACAACAGGTTAAAGTTTAACTTCCATCACAACAATGTTGTGGCAAATGCATGAAGTACTAAATGTAGACTAATTGCATGCATGTCGACACAGGATTAGGAGTAATTTATGAGATGAATCTATTAAGCCTAATTAGTCTAAAATTAGAAACTTTTTATCAAATAAGACGAAAGTACTACAGCGTTTGTTAAACTTTAACACCCAAACCAAACAGGCTCTAAGAACAGCCTACACAGTTCCAGGTCCAACCTATCCACACTACTGTACTCCACGCTAGTCCTACCTACTCTACTCCTAGACCTCGTTCGGCTGGCTGGTGGCTGGTGGCTGAGGCTGATTTATTGTGAGAGAAAAATACTGCTGGCTGGCTGGTGGCTGGTGGCTGGTGCTGAACTGGTGTGAGAGAAAAGCACTGCTGGCTGGCTGGCAACCAGCCAGCCGAACAAGGCCCTAGGTGGCAGGAGCACACCGGAGTCAACAGTTGTCAGTGCTGCGATTGTTTGGGCCTGTGACTGACAGTGCCAGCCCAGAATCCTTCCAGCTGCACTACTCCTCCCCGTGGCCTCGTTTAGTTCAGAGAACTAGGAGAAAAACACTGTATCAGAATTTCTGTAGCATTTCGTTTGTATTTGGTAAAAATTATTTAAATTTTGACTAACTAGGCTTAAAATGTTCGTCTCGCAAAGTATAACAAAGCTGTGCAATTAGTTTTTGATTTCATCAACATTTAGTACTCCATGCATTTGCCGACATTTTGATATGACGGGGAATCTTCTTTTTGATGTCAGCTCAAGTTCTTTGTGGTTTCGATTGACTACCGGGATTATATGGGCTCAAGTTCGAAAATTTAAGCGTTTCGGCGTTTGTTTTTGTACATATGCTCATATAATTTGGTCGGTTCTGTTACATGAACCTCATCCTCCGATGTGGCACCCGTAGTACCCCTCCTTGACTACGACTACAACAAGGACCACATGGCAGCTCACATGGAGTAGGGTCTATGGACGAGCAGGTGCCCCTTATGAAGTCGCGCACACACACCCGGTAGCTCAGGTGGGGCGAGCGTTACGCGCCATACATATGGCGTGCTGGTTTCCTCGAGCTTGTCCGCGTGGTCCGAGAAGGTCTTCCGCCCCTGAACCCCGCACTTCTTAGTGCAGCTATGGACATGTAACTTATTTTTCCCCTAACACATGTGTTATAGAATGATATTTGAAGTATGTAACATTTTTTTTCCTAACACAGGTGGAGGCCGGAGACCCACACTTTCCACCTTCCTTTGCGACGAGATGTCCGTGACTCTGGAGGATGTGAAGGCAGTACTTTGCCTTCGCATTGGTGGCAGTTGTGTGACTGGCATAGTGGACACCGACAGTCGAAGGCAGAAGGTGTACGAGTTCTGTGGCCACTACCCAGATGACGAGGAAACTAAGAAGCATAAGTAATCTACTTAATTGCTTCCAAATGCTTTCATTGTAGTCTTTGTTTAAAATCGATGGCCTCTAATTGTCTTTGTAAATTTCAGGGAAACTTCCGGTGTCACGTCACAGTGGCTCATAGGGCCCTTTGATAACCTCGACACACATGTTGGGCCAGGTACCGTGGAGACGTACGCTCGAGTGTGGCTATGACACTTTCTTGGTACATTCTTGTTCCCCGACGCGTCGGGCAACGTCGTCAGCTGGATCTTTCTGGACATACTACGTCAGCCGTGGGAGAACATCGTCCTGTTTACAGAAAATGAGCAGGAGTTTGAGGAAGCTAGCCCAGAAGTTGAGCTGCATGGACACTCCGTGGGAGCCGCCAGCGAACCCTCCGCGTTCCCAGAGCATAGCTTCGGCTTCTCTGAGGACACATGCGGGCTCTTCGGACCCCGTGACAGGGTCCACCTTCGGCGCGAGTACACCACCACACCGCCTCAACAAGGCCCCAGTTGAGGTAGAGGACGACGACTTAGAGTCATCCGATGAGGACGAGGCATCGGGCTTCGGCATACCCCAGCACAGGCACCCTACGCAGCAAGGCCCTTCCCACCTCTGTCCTTTCCAGCAGGGTTTCTTCTAGCCAGACCCGTACCCGCAGGGCTCTATCCACCTCGGTCCTTTCCAGTAGGGCAACTTTCAGCACGTACCTTTCCAGCAAAGGCCCTACCAACACAGCACAGCCCGTACCAACACACCCCGTACCAGCACGCCCCGTCCTAGCCCAGCCCGTACCAGCACACCCCAGTGAACCCTTCCCAGTACCAGGAGATTAGCATGTTGCAGCTCTTTGATGCCCCGTTGGAAATCCAAGGAGACGAACAGGTAAAACTAAATAAGTAAATTTTCTTATTTGCCTAGCCCATATTATGTAAGAATGCCACAATCTAACACCGATTTATCTTTTATCTGAGCAGGGGCCGATCTATGTGCAGGGGACAAGCCATGCGTAGGGCCAAGGGCGGCAGCACCGTTATCGGGACCACACGGACGTTGGCTACACCCCCAACGTGGTGCCTACCAATCCGAAGAGACGGAGGCGACCGAGGGAGCCTTACACTCCTGGGACATAGAGTGCATGTAAGCATAGCAATTATATAAGGATAACATTTCAACGATAAAAAAATTATATATGTGTTACTTACCAATGTCATATATAGTGCAGGTTCACTCGGTTATTTTCATTGCAGGATGAAGTTGAAGACCCTTTGTTGCACTCTATGTCACCATTTATGTATCCAAGTCATTTGTTGAAGAACCTACTTAGTGTTAAACTTATGTGTCCTAGTAGTGTGTCGAAATAATTTGCAACTACATGTATTTGGAACTAATGGATTTGAGCTTATAATGTGATATTTTATGTGTTCCAGTGAACTTGTAATGTACTTACATTCTACTTTTCAAGCTCACTGGAGCGTTCAATGACATGTAACAGTGTTTTATGTCTGCCGCTCCCTGGCTGGGGGAGCAACAACTTTGCCGCTCCTTGCTTGGGGGCTGTGTTTCCTGCTGCTCTGTGCTTTGATCAGTAACCTCGACCACATATATTTTTTTTATAATACTAGGATATGTTGGAAAGTGACATGTTGGAAATAAAACACTTGCACGATCGAGGAAAACAATAGGCACATGATACACACTTATTACAAGGTTCAACAGTTCCACTACCACTTGCTTCAACATAAACATAGTTCAAACTCAAACACTGATATAAACGAACTAAACAATAACATGTTGCAAACTAAACCTAGCATGCCTAATAATGGTACTACATATTGAACTGAGTTGCACCTTTCCCACAGTAACCCTCATTGACGGCGGCGGTGGTGGCGGAGAAGGAGGCTCGTGCTTCTTATGGTATGAGCACTGGCAGTATGGATTGTTGCATAGTGGCTCATCTACATCGTTGATACTGTCGTCCTCCAACTTGTCCCTGTTACCACTTCCAGAGCCATACTCTAGATCAAAGATGCGTCCCTATAGATATGTGATGTATTGTTGATGGGATAGATAGAAGGAGGATGGACCCATCGAGTGAACCCACAGTTATCTGGGTAGCTTGAATCCTGAAAATGTATCTACCAATAAGTACTTCTACAAACCAAATACAAATATAAAAAAATGAGTTAAAAGGAAATACAAATCCTCACAGGCATCTGAAGAAACGACGGCCTTCACCGTCACAGTCGTTGTACATCTGCACGACGCAATCCTCACCGTGGCGACATTTTGGCCAATCTTCCATGCGGTTGTCGTATGACCTAAGAGATCTCTCGCGGGTGAAGTCACTCTTGCCCTCCAGAGAAAATTGTTCTATAGGTTCTTCAAAAGAATTAGGACCTAGAGAACCCTCACACACAATCGGAGATCCCTTCCTCACTTCATTTCCTCTACCTCAGCTCGACGAACTTCCGTCCGACATTTGAACTATAACTAAACAAGAAAATAACTTGTGTGATGGCCGGGAGGAGGAGGGGGGCGCGGCGCCGAAACGACGAATGGTCAGAGCTAAAGAGGAGAAGAGAATAAAAGACGTCTTGCGCTTGCCACTCCTTGATCTAAGGAGCGGTAAAGTTGAAATGCCGCTTCCTCGCGTGGAGAGCGGCCAAAAGTGTTAGATATATAAAAAAACTTTTTTAAAATAGTTTTTAAAAAGTGTTAAAAATAAAAAAATTCTCCAGGAGAGGTCGTTCCGATCCAGGGCATTTTGCACCGCTGTGCAAGCCTGAAGAAGGATGGAGTGACCGCGGGTTCAGTCTTGAGTGCAAGCAATGCGGTGCAGACGTGCAGTGTAGTGAATGATACACTCGATGATAGATCCGATCGACTCCGTGCTGCTGTCTTCCGCCTTTTCTTTTTATTTACAGCCTTTCTTTCACAGAATTACAGTACACGTCTATACACTCTGGGCGGTGCCCTGACCCTGAGCATTGTCTCCTCTCGTATCCTCCGGCCGTACTACTACGGCTATACACTATGTAAAAAAGAAGATTCCCTATCATATCAAACTTGCGATACATATATGAAGTACTAAACGTAGATAAAATCAAAAACTAATTACACAGTTTAGTTATACTTTGCGAGACGAACGTTTTGAGCCTAATTAGTCAACGGTTAGACAATTATTACCAAATACAAACAAAATACTACAGTGTCGCTACAGTGAATTTGTCAGCTCAAATTCGGTGAACTAAGGCCCCATTTGGTTACAACAGGTTAAAGTTTAACTTCCATCACAACAATGTTGTGGCAAATGCATGAAGTACTAAATGTAGACTAATTGCATGCATGTCGACACAGGATTAGGAGTAATTTATGAGATGAATCTATTAAGCCTAATTAGTCTAAAATTAGAAACTTTTTATCAAATAAGACGAAAGTACTACAGCGTTTGTTAAACTTTAACACCCAAACCAAACAGGCTCTAAGAACAGCCTACACAGTTCCAGGTCCAACCTATCCACACTACTGTACTCCACGCTAGTCCTACCTACTCTACTCCTAGACCTCGTTCGGCTGGCTGGTGGCTGGTGGCTGAGGCTGATTTATTGTGAGAGAAAAATACTGCTGGCTGGCTGGTGGCTGGTGGCTGGTGCTGAACTGGTGTGAGAGAAAAGCACTGCTGGCTGGCTGGCAACCAGCCAGCCGAACAAGGCCCTAGGTGGCAGGAGCACACCGGAGTCAACAGTTGTCAGTGCTGCGATTGTTTGGGCCTGTGACTGACAGTGCCAGCCCAGAATCCTTCCAGCTGCACTACTCCTCCCCGTGGCCTCGTTTAGTTCAGAGAACTAGGAGAAAAACACTGTATCAGAATTTCTGTAGCATTTCGTTTGTATTTGGTAAAAATTATTTAAATTTTGACTAACTAGGCTTAAAATGTTCGTCTCGCAAAGTATAACAAAGCTGTGCAATTAGTTTTTGATTTCATCAACATTTAGTACTCCATGCATTTGCCGACATTTTGATATGACGGGGAATCTTCTTTTTGATGTCAGCTCAAGTTCTTTGTGGTTTCGATTGACTACCGGGATTATATGGGCTCAAGTTCGAAAATTTAAGCGTTTCGGCGTTTGTTTTTGTACATATGCTCATATAATTTGGTCGGTTCTGTTACATGAACCTCATCCTCCGATGTGGCACCCGTAGTACCCCTCCTTGACTACGACTACAACAAGGACCACATGGCAGCTCACATGGAGTAGGGTCTATGGACGAGCAGGTGCCCCTTATGAAGTCGCGCACACACACCCGGTAGCTCAGGTGGGGCGAGCGTTACGCGCCATACATATGGCGTGCTGGTTTCCTCGAGCTTGTCCGCGTGGTCCGAGAAGGTCTTCCGCCCCTGAACCCCGCACTTCTTAGTGCAGCTATGGACATGTAACTTATTTTTCCCCTAACACATGTGTTATAGAATGATATTTGAAGTATGTAACATTTTTTTTCCTAACACAGGTGGAGGCCGGAGACCCACACTTTCCACCTTCCTTTGCGACGAGATGTCCGTGACTCTGGAGGATGTGAAGGCAGTACTTTGCCTTCGCATTGGTGGCAGTTGTGTGACTGGCATAGTGGACACCGACAGTCGAAGGCAGAAGGTGTACGAGTTCTGTGGCCACTACCCAGATGACGAGGAAACTAAGAAGCATAAGTAATCTACTTAATTGCTTCCAAATGCTTTCATTGTAGTCTTTGTTTAAAATCGATGGCCTCTAATTGTCTTTGTAAATTTCAGGGAAACTTCCGGTGTCACGTCACAGTGGCTCATAGGGCCCTTTGATAACCTCGACACACATGTTGGGCCAGGTACCGTGGAGACGTACGCTCGAGTGTGGCTATGACACTTTCTTGGTACATTCTTGTTCCCCGACGCGTCGGGCAACGTCGTCAGCTGGATCTTTCTGGACATACTACGTCAGCCGTGGGAGAACATCGTCCTGTTTACAGAAAATGAGCAGGAGTTTGAGGAAGCTAGCCCAGAAGTTGAGCTGCATGGACACTCCGTGGGAGCCGCCAGCGAACCCTCCGCGTTCCCAGAGCATAGCTTCGGCTTCTCTGAGGACACATGCGGGCTCTTCGGACCCCGTGACAGGGTCCACCTTCGGCGCGAGTACACCACCACACCGCCTCAACAAGGCCCCAGTTGAGGTAGAGGACGACGACTTAGAGTCATCCGATGAGGACGAGGCATCGGGCTTCGGCATACCCCAGCACAGGCACCCTACGCAGCAAGGCCCTTCCCACCTCTGTCCTTTCCAGCAGGGTTTCTTCTAGCCAGACCCGTACCCGCAGGGCTCTATCCACCTCGGTCCTTTCCAGTAGGGCAACTTTCAGCACGTACCTTTCCAGCAAAGGCCCTACCAACACAGCACAGCCCGTACCAACACACCCCGTACCAGCACGCCCCGTCCTAGCCCAGCCCGTACCAGCACACCCCAGTGAACCCTTCCCAGTACCAGGAGATTAGCATGTTGCAGCTCTTTGATGCCCCGTTGGAAATCCAAGGAGACGAACAGGTAAAACTAAATAAGTAAATTTTCTTATTTGCCTAGCCCATATTATGTAAGAATGCCACAATCTAACACCGATTTATCTTTTATCTGAGCAGGGGCCGATCTATGTGCAGGGGACAAGCCATGCGTAGGGCCAAGGGCGGCAGCACCGTTATCGGGACCACACGGACGTTGGCTACACCCCCAACGTGGTGCCTACCAATCCGAAGAGACGGAGGCGACCGAGGGAGCCTTACACTCCTGGGACATAGAGTGCATGTAAGCATAGCAATTATATAAGGATAACATTTCAACGATAAAAAAATTATATATGTGTTACTTACCAATGTCATATATAGTGCAGGTTCACTCGGTTATTTTCATTGCAGGATGAAGTTGAAGACCCTTTGTTGCACTCTATGTCACCATTTATGTATCCAAGTCATTTGTTGAAGAACCTACTTAGTGTTAAACTTATGTGTCCTAGTAGTGTGTCGAAATAATTTGCAACTACATGTATTTGGAACTAATGGATTTGAGCTTATAATGTGATATTTTATGTGTTCCAGTGAACTTGTAATGTACTTACATTCTACTTTTCAAGCTCACTGGAGCGTTCAATGACATGTAACAGTGTTTTATGTCTGCCGCTCCCTGGCTGGGGGAGCAACAACTTTGCCGCTCCTTGCTTGGGGGCTGTGTTTCCTGCTGCTCTGTGCTTTGATCAGTAACCTCGACCACATATATTTTTTTTATAATACTAGGATATGTTGGAAAGTGACATGTTGGAAATAAAACACTTGCACGATCGAGGAAAACAATAGGCACATGATACACACTTATTACAAGGTTCAACAGTTCCACTACCACTTGCTTCAACATAAACATAGTTCAAACTCAAACACTGATATAAACGAACTAAACAATAACATGTTGCAAACTAAACCTAGCATGCCTAATAATGGTACTACATATTGAACTGAGTTGCACCTTTCCCACAGTAACCCTCATTGACGGCGGCGGTGGTGGCGGAGAAGGAGGCTCGTGCTTCTTATGGTATGAGCACTGGCAGTATGGATTGTTGCATAGTGGCTCATCTACATCGTTGATACTGTCGTCCTCCAACTTGTCCCTGTTACCACTTCCAGAGCCATACTCTAGATCAAAGATGCGTCCCTATAGATATGTGATGTATTGTTGATGGGATAGATAGAAGGAGGATGGACCCATCGAGTGAACCCACAGTTATCTGGGTAGCTTGAATCCTGAAAATGTATCTACCAATAAGTACTTCTACAAACCAAATACAAATATAAAAAAATGAGTTAAAAGGAAATACAAATCCTCACAGGCATCTGAAGAAACGACGGCCTTCACCGTCACAGTCGTTGTACATCTGCACGACGCAATCCTCACCGTGGCGACATTTTGGCCAATCTTCCATGCGGTTGTCGTATGACCTAAGAGATCTCTCGCGGGTGAAGTCACTCTTGCCCTCCAGAGAAAATTGTTCTATAGGTTCTTCAAAAGAATTAGGACCTAGAGAACCCTCACACACAATCGGAGATCCCTTCCTCACTTCATTTCCTCTACCTCAGCTCGACGAACTTCCGTCCGACATTTGAACTATAACTAAACAAGAAAATAACTTGTGTGATGGCCGGGAGGAGGAGGGGGGCGCGGCGCCGAAACGACGAATGGTCAGAGCTAAAGAGGAGAAGAGAATAAAAGACGTCTTGCGCTTGCCACTCCTTGATCTAAGGAGCGGTAAAGTTGAAATGCCGCTTCCTCGCGTGGAGAGCGGCCAAAAGTGTTAGATATATAAAAAAAACTTTTTTAAAATAGTTTTTAAAAAGTGTTAAAAATAAAAAAATTCTCCAGGAGAGGTCGTTCCGATCCAGGGCATTTTGCACCGCTGTGCAAGCCTGAAGAAGGATGGAGTGACCGCGGGTTCAGTCTTGAGTGCAAGCAATGCGGTGCAGACGTGCAGTGTAGTGAATGATACACTCGATGATAGATCCGATCGACTCCGTGCTGCTGTCTTCCGCCTTTTCTTTTTATTTGCAGCCTTTCTTTCACAGAATTACAGTACACGTCTATACACTCTGGGCGGTGCCCTGACCCTGAGCATTGTCTCCTCTCGTATCCTCCGGCCGTACTACTACGGCTATACACTATGTAAAAAAGAAGATTCCCTATCATATCAAACTTGCGATACATATATGAAGTACTAAACGTAGATAAAATCAAAAACTAATTACACAGTTTAGTTATACTTTGCGAGACGAACGTTTTGAGCCTAATTAGTCAACGGTTAGACAATTATTACCAAATACAAACAAAATACTACAGTGTCGCTACAGTGAATTTGTCAGCTCAAATTCGGTGAACTAAGGCCCCGTTTGGTTACAACAGGTTAAAGTTTAACTTCCATCACAACAATGTTGTGGCAAATGCATGAAGTACTAAATGTAGACTAATTGCATGCATGTCGACACAGGATTAGGAGTAATTTATGAGATGAATCTATTAAGCCTAATTAGTCTAAAATTAGAAACTTTTTGTCAAATAAGACGAAAGTACTATAGCGTTGGTTAAACTTTAACACCCAAACCAAACAGGATCCGAGAACAGCCTACACAGTTTCCAGGTCCAACCTATCCACACTACTGTACTCCACGCTAGTCCTACCTACTCTACTCCTAGGTGGCAGGAGCACACCGGAGTCAACAGTTGTCAGTGCTGCGATTGTTTGGGCCCGTGACTGACAGTGCCAGCCCAGAATCCTTCCAGCTGCACTACTCCTCCCCGAGGCCTCGTTTAGTTCAGAGAACTGGGGAGAAAAACACTGTATCAGAATTCCTATAGCATTTCGTTTGTATTTGGTAAAAATTATTCAAATTTTGACTAACTAGCCTTAAAATGTTCGTCTCGCAAAGTATAACAAAGCTGTGCAATTAGTTTTTAATTTCATTAACATTTAGTACTCCATGCATTTGCTGACATTTTGATGTGACGGGAAATCTTCTTTTTGCATACTGGAATTTAGGGAGAACTGGGGAACTAAAAAGGACGAGTTTTTTTTGCTTCAGTGTCAGGACTCAGGAACCATGGCCATCTCGTCTGTTTTTCCGTGTTCGCTTGAACGTACTATCAACCGTGACTGATGAACTGGCCGGGAGAGGTAACACCCTGTTGGCTTACGCTGAAATTTGGTTTACGCTGACGTTTATGCTAAAATATTATGAGAAAAAAATACTGTTCCATGTGCTAGTGCTGTTAAATAGATCGAAAAATACATACTCCCTCCAGGTTGGTAAAAGAAGTCGTTTTGGACAAGGTTTGAGTCAAACATTGAGAATATAAATCATGAATAACTTTTAAGTTGTTGAGTTTGAAAATGTGAAAACCATATAAATAGATTTATCTTGAAATATACTTTCATAAAAGTATACATATATCACTTTTAAATAAATATTTTTATAGAAAAATAAAGTCAAAGTTACGCTTTGGAGACCGTATCGTTATCTAAAACAACTTCTTTTACCAATCTGGAGGGAGTACGTACAGTAGCCTTCGAAACCGGAAGGCTGCAAAGTGTCATGTGTTGTTGAGCAGTAATAAATACACTGATGCATTCTGTAACATGTAACAGACCATTCCACCCCCTCCTCAGTCCTTAGTCCTGGGCCCTGTTTAATTCGTGGGTGAAAAATTTTTGGGTGTCACATCGAATATTTCGTGGGATATCGGAAGGAGTGTTGGGATACTAATAAAAAACTAATTACATAACTCGTCTGGAAACCGCGAGACAAATTTATTAAGCCTCATTAATCCGTCATTAGCACATGTGTTATTGTAGCAATTATGGCTAATTAGGCTTAAAAGATTCGTCTCGTGGTTTTCATGCAAACAGTGCAATTAGTTTTTTTTATCTATATTTAATGCTCATGTGTCCAAACATTCGATGTGACGGGATGAAAAGTTTTTAGGTGAAACTTAGGGTGTGTTTAGTTTCCTTCAAAAATGCACTATGCAAAAAGAAGATTTCCCGTCACATCAAACTTGCGATACATGCATGGAGTACTAAATATAGATGAAATAAAAAACTAATTGCACAGTTTGATTGTACTTTGCGAGACGAACGTTTTAAGTCTAATTAGTCAATGGTTGAACAATTATTACCACATACGAATGAAATGCTACATTATCGCTAAAGAGGCCGGACGAGAAACGCAAAAAAAAAAAAAGAAGGCTGGAGGCAGGAATGATGCGAAGTGTCCTCCGTCCTCTGTCCTGCAGCGTTGGTGTAGTGTCCCCACTCCCCAGCAGCCAAGCCAGCACTTGCGTTCCGATAATGACCTGGCCCTAAGCCCCTAACTCCCTACTCCTAGACAAGAGAAGAAGAGACAGCATCCCAAGCCACGGGTACAGTACAGGCAGCACGCGCTCTAGCTTTATTCATTCATCGCCAGCAGCAGCATTGGCCGGCGGACTCGGATCGATCGTCGTCGGCCCCGCCGAGTAATAAGCATCTTCTTCTGAAAGAGGAGAAGAACGATAGTATATCAGATCAACCAACCTGCCTGCCTAATCGCACGGGTGGATTGCTTGCTTTCGTGGAAGTTTGCTAGCAGAGCATGCAGTGCAGGCGGTGCAAACGGAACTGAAAGATTAGACTTAGCAACCTACAAATCAATGCGTGGCCTGAAAACATCTCGCTACGCTACGCTAATGATGGTGTCTCTTGTAAAGGCAGAGGAAGACGAAGCAAAGTGCGTGTGATCCATCAAACAAACATGGTTTGCAGTGGGTAGTGGAGTTAGGCAGGAAGGCAGCAAAGCTCGAGGAAAAATCAGTCGTTCAGTTCAGACAAGCTTTAGTTCCTGCCTGAGCCTGACGACCGACGACGACCAACGCTTCTGTTAATTAGTCAGGTCGTTGGTTTATATGATATGATGCTTAATGAAAGATAAGGAACGTGCGTGCGTGCATGCCTACCGACCGACCAACCGAAGCTCCAACGACGTCGCGTGCGTTTAGTTTTGCACAAGCCGGCAGGCCGAGCCGAGGGGCGTGCGAGGGAACAGGGCCCATGATTTTTAGGGCCCCAAATCCTGCTGGATATATCAGCTACCAGCCATCACTACGGTAGTTGCGCATACAAACCAGCACTAGTGACTACCGGCTACGCCTAGCTAGGAGATCAATTCAAACCCATGGCGTTAGCTTCCATGGTGTATTAGCACTGAAAACTAGCGGATACTACATACGGTGCACGTATGAGTCAGGAAGACAAAAACAGGACCTATATGCCTAGAGCCGGTTACTACTTCCCAAAAGAATGAAATTATAGTTTCACTCTTGGTTAAAGTGTCTAATATATCTAACTAAATATATAAGTAAACAATATTAATGCTCAAATAAACATATCATGAAAGTATACCTCACGAAAAAACTAACAATATTTATTTGATATTATAAATATTGATGTACTATTTTTATATATAGCTAGTCAAACTTGAGATATTTTAATTCTTTACCGTGCTAAAATTGCACTCGTTTCTGGATGGAGAGAGTACTAGATAATTCTACTCTTTTCATAAAATTTTGAATTCTACTGTCCATAACAATATATAAACTAATGTATGTGCAAGATATGTATGTAGAATTTATAATTACGGTAATTCTATCTATGGAGAGACAAGTCCTCGTTTTATAGTTTGGTACCGGACCTAAAAGTTGTCGGCTCGGCCCTGCAAGCCGGCAGCAACAGGGTAAAGTGGTAAAAGGCGCTCGGGAGCGGGAGTGAGATACATGCAAAGAGGGGTTCTTGACAGGTTAGGTAGGAGGAGTAGGCAGGTGTATCATGAGGGACGACGACGAGACGAGCTGACTGGTGCCTGAAACGCCGACGACCTTTTTTTTGTTTTGCCTCCCTTCCTCGGTTTCCCCGGAGGCACTCACTGATGGTGCAGTTCCGGTCCGGCCGGCGGCAGGAGGGCGATCGATGGAGTGGAACGGAACCGCGCCGTAGGAAACAGCAGCTTCCTTCCTTTTTGTGAGGCGTCTAGTCGCGGTCACCGGCCGCTGCCTCCTCCTCCGACCTCCGTCCTCCGTCCGGTCACTCGTCCGTCAGTCATCGGCGGAGAGAAAGAGAGAAGCGATCATTGCGCGGCCGCTCGTAGCAGCAGTACTAGCCCTAGTCTAGCTTGCGCCTCGGGAACGTGCATGCTGGTTCGAGACCGGCCGACCTGTAACCCGACGGGACGCCACGGCGCACGTCGGCGCGTGCCCGTGCCGCCGTCCTCTACTCCTCTGCCATTTGCAGGTGGACACTGGCCAAGTGGCAGCAACCAAGCCCCGGGACTGGGGACTCTGTTCCTTCTCACTTTTGGGCCTGGGCTTGGTCTCCAGTTAAGTTGGGGCCCAGCCCAAAGAGTCAAACACTTCCGGCCCATGGATCGCGAAATGGCCGGTCGTTCCAGTTCCACCTCCCTCCCCAGCTCCAGCTCCAGCTCCAGTTCCTCCTCTATTTATACCACGCAACTCCGAAACCCTAATCCCCACTCGTCGCCGCCGCCGCCGTCTGCTTCTTCGTCATGTTTGGTTTCAGATCCGCCGTTTTGTTGTGTTTTTCCCCCCTTTGTCCTTCCATGGTACGGTGCGATGACGAGGTACACACGCCTGATCAATCGTCTCTGATGGCGATCTGATGTTTACCTTTTACCTTTGGTTCGTATTCGCTGAGCATCCGTTCTTCTTCTTCTTCCATCGCCGGCCGCGTTTTTTTTTTCCTCTCCTGCTCGCTTTGCTTTGGATTATTTTCCAACGAGGGACCTGGGGATGCGCCGCTCTCCTCCGTGCGGCACCATCCAGTTTTACCCCTCGGATACGACCCGCAGATGCGTCCCAGCATAGATCTATCTCTCCAGAATCCTCTGCGAGGTCGGGGCTCGTCTGCTACATTCACCGTCGTCAGACTAAAAAAAAAATCGAAGCTTTTGTCGCGAAGATCCCAGCAGAGAGGCGCGTCGTGTCTGGGCCTCCCTAACAATCATAATCTTCGCAGAGAGACGCTTAGGATCCGTGGATTCGTGGATGTGTGGTTGGGGTTTGGTTCCATTACATCTGTACCCACGGCGACATGTTCAGTTCAGTGGCTGGAACGAATGGACGGACGAATGAACGAGGGACCTATGGATGGACAGCTCTTTGCCCATGCTGTACCGTCCAAGTTTGCCCTCGGATAGGAAAACCAGCAACCTGGTCACGAAATCTTGCAAACCTTGTTCGTGTTTGTGAGAATGCGGTACCAATTTGCGACATTTAAATAAAAAGTTCTGGAATGGCTGTACTTTTCGATTGAAAAAAAATGATTTCTGGAATGGCTGTACTTTTCGATTGAAAAAAAATGATTTCTGGAATGGGTGTATTTCGATTTAGGGATTGTTTTCTTCATGGTTCACAATGCTATAAGTATAACACTGAATCCTGCAGTCTGGGTTCGCTGTGAATGTGATTGAAAAAAACATTTGTTCTTGCAGTCGCAAGATGTGGGGATCAAAGTTTGGATTTTGAACCCAGAGAAACATGCTCTTGCAGGCAATTGGTCATCAAATTTTGGATTTTGAACAGAATTACTGCCGATTCAGCATTGCATACTGAATAACTACCGATTCAGCAATGCAATTGCCAATTTGCCTATGAAAAGCTAAACGGCAGTTGAATACCTATACAAACGGCGAAATAGCAACCAATCTTTGAATTATAAAACATAGAATGAATGAATTGCACATTTGAACATAGGTCCGGTAAAAAATGAAATTAGAACATTACAAGTTGCTGTACAGACTTCAGACATAGCAATGGTTTATCTAAATTTTAACAAGCAATGCAATGATTTGTAGGTGAGAGCGGCAAAAGAGGCAAGGTTCTTTTTTTTGTGGGCCATGGATCAAATCCGGATTTTAAATTGGTCGCGTATGATTGCGCAAACATGTTCATGGAGCTGCAAGAACCGGCGATCACTCTCTGGATTGCTTAGGAACTGTGAAAAATTAACAGTATCAGAAAAATTACCCATTCCACATATACTACGAAAATGTGCTCATATGATCCTCACTGTGCCATGAATATACTCACTATGCGATACAGCTGCCTACGGGAAGCTAAAATGACCCTCGAATAGAAGAGGAAGCTAAAAGGACCCTCGAATAGAAGAGCTGTTCAATCAATCCAAATATAAATATAGACAATAGACTAAAACGAAGGAGATGGCAGTCTAGCGAACATGTACAAATGCTTGTAAATTGTTCATGATCCTACAAATTGACCATCGATCCCATCTCATGGATCCTAGAACCTCAAAGACTACTACTATGCCCCACATCTTGGAAATGCTCTGCTCCTCAAGTATTGATCCACCGAATGCTGAAATCATGCTCTGCTCCTCAAGTAATGATCCACCGAATGCTGAAATCATGCTCTGCTCCTCAAGTAATGATCCATCGAATGCTGAAATCATGATCAACTCTGTTCCTGTACCACCCGCCAAATGCTTAACCTCTACAAGAAGTAGGTCAGCTGCTGTTTCTTCCTGGAGCCCCCATCGCCGTACAGGTCGTTCCATTGCTTGAGCTCGTTCATCACAGCACCCTCGGCGGCGAAGCTCGCTGCAACCTGCATCATGAGGGGTAATGGGCAATGGTTCAGTGATCTACGTCGATTCTGTTCATGTGCCGTGCAAATCAGGACGTCGGAACACTCACTTGGTTCTTTGCCTGCCTCAGGTCTTCCATCGTCAGTGGCCTAAGGTCAATTGCCGCTTCCTTCTCGCCTTCAGCCTTCGCCTCAGAGCTATCCGCCTCGCTGTCTGAATTCTCGTTTTTGCTGCTTTCTGAACTCTCCTTGCTCTTCGGAGCCTCTTTGCTTTCTGAGCCCTCCTTCTTACCCTCCGGAGCTTCCGAATTCTCCGCCGCCTTCTCTTTTGACTCCTTTTCCCTTCGCTCCTGAGGCACCATCAGTTCATTCGACACGTATTGCAGGATCAGTACCAGGTGATCGGCTGATCGCTGGCTCATAATTGGTTACTGGCATCTAGCTGAAACCCATGGCATATTCAGTTAGAGCAACAAGACAGAACTCTTACCAGTTCTTTCTCTCTTTCTTTCTTCAGCAGCTCCCTAACAGGGCGGTAAGCAGCAGTGACACAGAGATTCTGGGGCAGAGGAAAACAACAGCTTTCAGTTACTCAATCCGATAGTGTGGGATACTAGCTTCATATATATAAATATAAATATAAACTTCGCTTCAAAGCAGTGCACAAACCTTGAGATCACTGCCACTGTATCCCTCCGTCATGGTTGCAAGTTCCTTGAAATCAATATTTTCGTCAATTTTCTCCTTTGACAACAGTGTCCTCAAGATCAGCTCTCTGCTCTCTTGAGTTGGAAGCCCAACCATGATTCTGTTAAGTAAACAAACAAGAGCAAGCTATTAGCATCTCAAGCTCTAAACTTGTAGTGCATCAACAATCCCTAAAAGAATGGTAGCATAGCTTGTGAACAGACCTGCGCTCAAATCTCCTGATGATGGCTTCATCAAGGTCAAACGGCCTATTTGTCGCGGCAAGAACGAGAATTCTTTCACCTGTTTTTGACAAGAGACCATCCCAGTGACTCATGAACTCGTTCTTGATCTTCCGCATCGCCTCATGTTCACCGTAGCGAGCGCGCTGCCCCAACATGCTGTCTACCTCATCCACAAAAATAATAGTGGGAGATACCTTGGCAGCCAGACTGAACAATGCCCGGACATTTTTCTCATCCTCCCCAAACCATTTCGATGTGATGGTGGACATCGATACATTAATGAAGCTGGCACCGGCGTCATTTGCTATAGCCTTTGCAAGCATGGTCTTCCCGGTTCCAGGTGGCCCAAACAGCAAAATCCCTCTGCAGGGCTTCAGAAGTCCTCCTTTGAAAAGATCGGGCCGTCGAAGAGGAAGCATAACCAGCTCCTGAAGAGACTCTTTGATATCAGCCAGGGCTCCAATGTCATCAAATGTCACTCCTATCTCGCTTACCGGAATAACCTCTGGTCTGATACGCTTTTCAAACTCATTGTCTGGAACTTCCTGCCCAAAAGAGGTAAATCCATCAAGCTAAAAAACATAAATGCTGTTAATGTTCAGAGATAAAAAATCATGATACTTACGTTGACAAACACTAAACACACAATAAACTAGTACAAGTGTAGAACACAGGGCAGAGTCAACTGATGAGGACTTACTGGTTTTGTTGGTGGCAATGGACCTTCGCCAGCCGGAACTGTCTCAGTTTTCTTAGATCCAGGAGCTCCTTTCAAACCATCCTGTATCATAATATCATTGAAGTTAGCATAATTAATACAATGACACACTATTTTAGCAGTTGCCCTATTTGAATACCTTTGTTTCTTCCAATTTCAGGGTGTCTTTGCCACCATGGCCACCTTGGAAAATGCTTAAACCATGGGACAGACTGTAAAAGAAATTTATATTATGATCTCCAAAGAAAAAACTTATTATGAATTAACCATTAGGAGTTCAAGGTATTTGAACAAAAAAAGGAAGAAAATTAGAAAATCAGAATCAGTGACCAACCTTTTAGAAGATAGCATGAGCTTTCCATTTCTGTATTCAGGGTCCTTGTTGTGAATCAAGTGGTAGGAGACAGCTGAGACAATGATTTCCTCTATGTAATTGCTGAGAACCATAGTATCTGCTTCACTGATTGAGCTCAAATCATCACAGTCTAGATCATTTGCTGAGAGTACCTCTACGATGTGGTTCCTATTATCTTGCATCTGGATTTTTCTGGTGTCTTCCTCAATTTGGCTTTTCCAACAATCTAGATGGGTCTCCTCCTCAGGAGCTTTGATATCAACATGGTAAGGAAACAGGGTACTAATTCTCTCATCGGCATTCCTGTTATCAGCATGAGGACTGAGTAGTCGAGAACCAAGTATCAACACTTGACCGGATAGTTTGGCCAACATTTTCTGGAACATTGAGTAAGTTCTTTGCGATTTCCAGAGGAAATGGTCCACATCCCTTATGTAAAGAATAATTGGACCGTTTTCAGATACAGAAACCATAACCTACAAAAGTGGTGGCCAGATAAGTACATCAAAACTAAATAGAGCGAATCAAGTTACAGTAAATGATTATATTCACCTTGTAGAGTGACTGGATCAGAACTTTCTCATCGAAACACCAGCTACCGGTTCGCCTCACTGAAATTTGCATAAAGAAAGGTGAAGAACTATAAGACACTTATGTGCCATATGGTCCTATAGTTCTACTCTAGCAAGTAGTGCTACTGTACTAGCACCCTATTTCATTCATACATGTAAAGATTAGCAATCAGCATGTGAAACGTAGATGCAATTTCATCCAAGAAAACAGAGTGAACATAACACATGCCATTTATATGTCAGAACTAATATCGACACATGTACATAATTTTACCAGAAAATGTGGACGCCGAGCACTCTGAAACTGGTGGAGGCTAGTAAGTGTGATCTAGGTAGGAGCTGTCTACACTAAACTCTGCACATATATGACATCAAAATAACTAAACAGAAAAGGAGAAGATAAATGAACAGAAGAAAGTTCACCTGAATTTCCTGCACATTGTGAGGCAAGATCGCTCATGTCGGATGATACAGAGGCATTTTTCCTAAGCGAAGGTGTACTGCTAGAACCATCAGAGCCTCTGAAGAAAACAAAGCATGGATGAGTAACATGGTATAAGGTCTGCTGGTCATCGCAGGCTTGATAAACAGCACAGCAAGTACATTACCTTGCCCTTAAATCCGTGTTGCTTGTCTGGCGACGCTGTGATTCTGTAAAAAAAAAAACAGATCAGATCAAAAATTTGGGCAATAACATCTCTGCTTGATAAGAATGGGTTCATTTGAAACACTGCACACATGATAGGCCTAAAAGGTGATAAGATCAAACTGCACATGCCTGCAGTTTTCTTTTAGAGTTGCGTACTTGATAGATATTTAACTATCTCATTAAAAAATTGTGAGAAACAACAAATGAACCAAAGGGAATTTGTAAGGCTTAACTACCTCGCTCATCCTTCTTAGGATATGCCATAAAGGATCCAATGAGATCAGACATCCTCCCGAATGTGGTCTCAGCTACAGACTGATTACGGGCCTGCAGAAGCAAGTCAAACAACAAACCTATGGTTATCGGTTCACTAAAATAACTGATCACTATACCAGCGTCGCTGGATCTCTTGTTGTAGCAAAACAGTGTTGTCATGATGTGTATGCTCATTGAGTTCGATTAAAAAACAGTAGAAAAACACGATCATAAGGAACAGTGTCGTCAGATTAGAAAACAAAAGGAGAATCCGAGGAGACCAATCAGCATTATTCTCTCTACCAAAAAGCTCTGGAACAGTGACTCACCATGGCTTTAGTGGAGCCCCCGTATTTGCTTTGGATCTGCAGAGACATTGAGCGGCACAGGATTCAGAACACAGCAGCATGGCAAAGCAAGCACAAGCCAAGAATCACGATGGCAACAGTTCTCACCCGATGCGAGAAGTCGGTGGCGTCCAGAATTAGCAAGCGCGCCTCGAAGTAGTGGGACAGAGCTTTCGCGAGCGACTGCAGGTAAGGCTCTGCAGAGACAGCAGCCAACAAGGTCACCATCCATCAGCGAAACATGGGGATGGGGACAGCACACCGCACCACCCTCTGCCCACAAGCAAGCAGCGAACAGGGCGGGCTTGCGAAACGAACCTGTGGGGCCGGAGAGCAGGATGGCGCGGCTGGCGGCGGAGAGGTTCCGGATGTGCTTGGACAGCTCCGCGTTCTTGAGGTGGACGAAAGCCGCGCTGATGAGCACCTCCCTCGTCTGATCGCTGCAGGGAATTGAATCACACTACCACCTCAGTCGCTGTTCGTGCCATGATAATAAATAAATAAATCGACAAACAAACTGAAGAAGCCATGTGCTTTGGCCTGTGTGGATCAAGTAACCCTTCTTGCTTTTTGTAGAACACGGCTCCGATCGTGCCTGCCATGCCATCGCTACTGGTAGAAGTAGTACGAACCGCTACTGGTACTACTAGTACTCGAGTGGAGTGGGGAAGCCATCAGATTCATAGCAGCGGCGCAGATCGATGCGTGTCGAGCGATGTGCTGTGCCAAATCGGATCGCACTAGGGAACTAGGCAATCGGATCTTCCTCGAATCCCACCCACCAACCGAATCGAACTCGATTATTAACCTACCTGAGGTAGTAAGGGAACTTGTCGAAGGTGACGTCGCACTCGCGGCCGTCGAGGACCAGCCGCCGCAGCTCGGCCTCCAGCTCCGCGGCGCCGGCGCCGAAACCGTCGCCGTTGGGCGCCGGCTGTACCGCCCACTTGGCCGACGCGAGCCCCAGCCCCACGCCGACGCCGACGCCCAGGGCCGACACCAACACGCTCCTCTGCTCCATGGTCGTCGTCGAAACAACTCGAAACCCTGCCCCGATCGGTTGATCGATCGATCGCCCGTCGCTCGCTGGAAGAGGTGGAGTGCCAAGTGGGGTGTGCGCGTGCGTGAGTGGGGGAAATGAGCCATGGCGGACGGGGGTGGGTGGGTTTATATAGGGAAGGGAGGAGGCGGGCGGCGGGAGAGAGGAAAAGAAAAATGCTTGGCTTGGCGGCGAGGGCAGCATGGGGTTTTGCGGTCTCATGGAAAAGTAACTTTTTTGCAGGTTGCTGAGTTGGTGCTGTTTCAGCCCAACGCTTGATACTTTTGTTTCCTACCGCTTTTCATATATTTCCATATTCATTTATTTTACTACCCCCTTCATCATTTGTTTGTGAAAACACAAGGATAAAGGAAATAGTAGCATTTGATTTTGGAGCACGGCTTGCCTATACATTTCGGAGAGTCACCCATCTGGAGAACAAATTTGCTCCATAGTGCCCATGGCATGGATGTGACCCATCTTTCCTGGTCTGGATGGAGCACACCTTGTCTACATTGATTTGGTATGTCAACTTTCGGCGTGGCTTTGGGATAAAACAACGCGATTTTCGGCGCATTATGGGTTGTCTGGAGGTACACGGTTCACAACGGCGTGCAGGTGAAAACCGAAGCCGACGAGAGCACTGTTTGGCAGGGCCCTTGATAGCTTGGGCTTTGCCGTTGTAGTGGTACTGTAACGTCAGCATGGGTTGTTTGGAGGTAAATGTCTCACTGCTATGGTGTGATGGTGTCAGGTGAAACCGAAGCTGATGAGAGCACTTTGGCACGAACACAGGTTTCTCCCTGGTTTCGGCTTTGCCGTTGTAGTGGCACGGTAACGGTAGCAGGTGAGCCAAAACAACCGGGTTTAGCGCTTCCACCTCATTATGGGTTGTTTTATTGAGGTAAATGCATGGCTCACTGACACTTGCAAGTGAGAACACTTTTAGGCAACAATAAATATTATTTAACGACGGACTGTGTATGTAACAATGCTGATTTGATGTCATAAATTAAATCGGATTTCAAGATATGAAAAGAAAAGGTTACAAAAAAAACAGCTCATATGCACTTTGATTTTTGAGTTTCCTCTATCTAGATGCCTTCCCCTACTTGGTTTCGCGGCAGAAAATCAACCTGCTGCGTACATGCTTAACCAAGTTCAACCCATTTTCATAAATTTGGAACCATCAATGTAGTATTTTTTTTAAATAACTCTTTATCGAAGTTAGATACTTGGAGTTCCAGGATCGAGTATAATCCCAACACCTTTTGTGCCGGAGATGATTCACCAAAAGAATCGGCGCCCGATGAAAGCTTAAACAATGTCACACCAGATTTCGGTATTTGCAAAAATATAATGGAAATGACATGTTGCTGCTTAAAAGATCTAGCCTATCGACCTATCCAAACGATCTGTAATCTGGCCATCGAATTTAATTTTGCACAGAAGAAATTACTCAGTTTGTTTGCCTGCGGGGACCAGGGCAGGCATGCATGCATGCATGCATGTGATAGCTTTTTAATTATTCATTCGTTCATTCACGATTGAAATAAAAAAGAAAGAGGATGTGGGGACGACGACGACCAAGGTCAAGGTCGGGCGTGAAGGGCACGGCGTGGTCGGCGTATGGTACCTGTGGGGACTCCCTGACGTGCCCGTGTCGCACCTGGACGTGGATCCGACTCGGCACGTATAGTTCATTACGTGACCACTTAGACGATTTAATCTTAGAACGAGACTTTGTATCGTGTCCGGACACATTGCTCTAACTTGTGCATAGTAAACAACCATAAAGCCCTTCATGCTTTAGTATTTTTCATTTAGGTAAGATAAGATGTATATATAGACATAGATATAGATATTGTCATACTCCCTATGCATATAGTAAACACTTAAACAGCCATAAAAGCCCCCCATGCTTTAGTATTTTTTATTTAAGTAAGATCAGATAAGATATGATGATGTGTATATATATAGATATCGATATATTTTGCTCGCCATACATATTATGCATGTATCAATGTATGTAAGTACGTGTTGCCTTGGTGACCTTGCACTTACTGTGGGCACATCATGCATCCATCCAGCAATATACAACAACTAATAACGACGCTTTCTCTTCAGAAAAGGGAGTTTCCGAGAAAGGCAGAGCAAAACAAAGCAGAGGAAGAATCATGCATGTGGTTGCGGCTTTGTGCACAGCACACAGTTGGCCGGCACGAGCGGCTGCGAGCATTCCAAAGGCAAACCGACAGTGTGCTGCCGTGCATTTCCTAGTCATTTGCTGCTAACTTCCTCCTCGCCCGCTCATTGGCTTGTAGCAGCATGTGTGTACTGCTATTTTTTTTAGAGCTAGGTCCGTACGGATCAGAAATGCTTATTGTATATGTGAATGGGCGGGCAGCAGGCATAGTGAGAGTGGACCAGATGGAGCTACTGGTGATGATGATCGACCCAATGGGGCAACCTGATTGGTGACCATGTTAGGTCAAGCGACGTTTACATTTCTTTATAAAAATGACAACCTGCTGCGTGTGCCTGTCCCATCAAAACCATGCACTTCAGTGATGATCGCTATACGAGGAGCACCAAGTACCGATTGTTATATACTAGTATACTGCTACGTCCGCCCTAAAAAAATAATTCTAGGTGCAGTATCCATTAAAATACTAAAGTTTAACAAAAATATATAGATAAAAATATTAAAGTTCGTTGCGCCAAACAAGTACATTGTTAAAAAGGCTGATGTTAGACGCAAACAAACAATTATTAAAGCTTGTAAGTAAAAGTTGTGAACGTGCTAAAGGCAAAAGGCAAGCACGTACAAAGGCTAAACTAAGCGCACGGTTGGATCCACCTCTCCCTGGACTGGGAAAAGGCCAACTAATAGCTTAGCTTAGTGGAACACTCAATATGCTCCCATTGTGGGAATCTTTACAAACTCCATCAAACTTAAAACGTCTGCCTTTGACTCGGTGCGATCTCTCTGGCCTGGACCGAATTTGGCCGGCCCTTAATTATACTCTATCTTGCTTATTATTGCATACTGCTGTTCGTGTGAATTTGGGAAATGTTGACGGCGCATTGGCGCGGCATGCAATGTATCACATATTGTAAGGTACATCTACCAATCTCGGTATCAGTTTCATCCATATTTAATAGGTTGTCTCATAAGTATTTCAGATGGCATAGCAACTTTTATACGAATAGAGAAGAAATGAGTTTCGTATAGATGAAACTCTCTGGGCTAGCTCCATACAGTTTAGTACTCGATCTATATGAGTTGTGTAATTAAATGTGTATAAAACAATATAATAGAACCACATTTAGAAGGTAGTTTTCATCCATGTTTCATTACATTTTGTTT
Organism: Saccharum hybrid cultivar R570; assembly: GCA_038087645.1. Classification (NCBI taxonomy): domain Eukaryota; kingdom Viridiplantae; phylum Streptophyta; class Magnoliopsida; order Poales; family Poaceae; genus Saccharum; species Saccharum hybrid cultivar. The sequence continues at coordinate 4,517,897 of JAQSUU010000449.1, forward strand.
GGCGTACCATTTTCGAGCACAACTCTACTAATCCCTCCACTGATAATAGCCTGTACCTAGTATGCACCTTTGTTATCACAAAAATACTAGTAAATCTCTGTAATGATAATCCACGAGGCTTGATCGTCTTGAAATGCGTGCGTCCACGCCTTAATAAGATGATCGAAACTTAGGGAGCACCGAATGAATAATTGGATCGTACGGTTGGGGTAAAGTTTGCACTAAAATACCACCGACTTGTTGAGAGACGACTTGTGCTTCTGAAAAGTAGGACGGGCACCACCGGAACTGAGCGAGTGGCTCATAGTGTGTGTCTGTAGTTGTTTACCAGGCTAGCTAGCGGTCCAGGCATGAAACAAGTTAACAAGAAATTCTTAGCCAAGAGGGCAACTGATAATTAGGGCGGCGACTAATGCCTCCAACGTGGCAAAGTTGTCATCCATGCCGCCTTTTTGACGAGTCACATCACAAACATCATATCTCTCTCCAACTTGGGAGGTTGTGAAAGTAAAAGGTTCGGTTTTGCAGAAAGGTGCATGCACTACGAGCTACTCCTCCTATATACTACAGTTTGTACTACAATATTACATGTAAATGTTTGTTATATACATATATACTCCTACTTATATATATTTTAGTTCATCTCTTTTAAAAAAATTAGTTCACAACACATTGCTACATACTCTTTTAATTTTTTAAATGTTTCATTTTGTAAGGGTTAATTAGCAACTAAGCAAGTCATGGTGTCGCCGTGATCGTTGGTGCAAACCTTCATTATCTTATTGTTTTGTGTCGCAGTCTCTCGGATGCTAGCTTTTTTGTGACCGTTTTGTTTTTTTTCTACTCAAAACTTTTTCGACGTGTAAGGTGTTGCTTTCTACTGGCACCTTGAACGCCGCACAAGAATTCTTTACTTGCGGCGAGCGACTTCCCTTGGACTTTTCCTGCCAGTGCATGCTAGCTATACTACTGCTATAGCTAGTTGTTTGCTTGGGGATAAAGGTTCTTCAGCATTCAGCTAGCTCTCTTGTACATGTGTGGTGCATCAACTTTTGGTTGAATTCAGTGCAACGCAACAAGTATATAATTAAGTGCCGTGCTAGCTGTGATCTTTCAGCTGTTATACTTATACAGCACAACATGTCAACGTGCATGCATGAAGGCATCATGCAATACATGCATGCAGGAAAATGCACGAATAGTATAGGAGTATATGCTAGCGATCGAGTTGTCGATAGGTTGAAGTTAATTAGTTAACTTTATTACCTTTACAAAAGGAAAAGGTTTTTACATAGCTACTATAGTATTATATACTATATACATACTCCTGTAAACGTATGGCCGAGTTGACACTGCTGCTTGCCAGTTTGCAACAAGTTACTCCGTAAGGCGGATCGGAGAGCGACGATACAAGGATCGACACGAATGCATGCTCGTGCTCTGATGGAGCCCATATCGATCGGACTTGGTGTCAGGAAAAAAAAAACGGATGGGACTGGGAGGCACTGATGTGATCGCCCTCGCATGGACAGACGGTGGCAGACAAACAACTTTTTTCAGACGAGCGGTCTGAATCTTCGTCCGTCAGTTCTTCCTCTTCTTGTAGTAGTAACAACGTACGGCTGGAATGTCTCTAGCCTGACGTGTCGATGACCTGTTCGCGTCTACTGTGTTGGGCCCCTTGGTGGTGGGGTCGTCGTCGTCTGGATAGTGGAAGCGATTCTTTGCGTGTGTGCACCGATCCGGCCGGCCAGAAACCAGAACATCTATGCAGTGCATGCCCGGCTGCAGCATGGGGCCCACCTGTCAGTAAAAAGGAGCGGAGTGGCACACTGGCCATGAGTTTCTCCTTTTTTTTTTAGCATCGTTATGTTTGGATGTGAGTTTCTTTGTGTGTGCAAAATGTCCTAATATGTGTGGGTGTGGATGAGGGATACCTATCGGGTATCAACTCACTGTCATACCTATGCCATCCCTATGCGTCGTGTACATTCTACTCCTCTAAAAAAGAATGTGATTTTAGATCTGAAGCCAATAATAAGTCAATTCTTTTAAGTTTTACTAAACAGATTATAACATTGGATGAATGTAATAATATACTTATTTGACATCATAGATATTAGTTTTTTTATATAAATTTACTTGAATTTAAAATCATTTATCTGTTTAAAAAGTAAGAATTATATCTTTTCTAGATAAGGGAGTTCGAATAGCATAGGAGTACATGCATTCCCATGAGTGAGGAAGCGAGGATAAGATCTTGCGTGGCCATATTCTCATGTGTGCTTGGAATATTCTCATGTCTACCCCACCACCTTGCATTGTGGGCTACTACATACAGTAATTCTGTGTCCGCGTGCACTGCTGTTTGGCTCCAACATGCTAGCATGCAGCAGTAGCAGAAGATTTGCAGAAAGATATTCTCTACTACCCTATCCATCTAGCTTTGTAGTTGTAGGTGGCTATACACTACTGGTCCAGCTGGTCTCTTTCTTTTTATGCAGTACCACACTATAGACTACTACGTACTATATATGGCGTTTTGCTAGTTGTTCTATATTTAACATATGTACGCTGAAGCGACCATCTAATGTACTGCATATTCTTCCCTCCGTCTCCAATTAACTGTTGCAGATGGTTTCTGCGCGTTTGACTCGATTTGTAGAAAATACGCGCAACATTTGTATCTACACATAAATTTATTAAAAAACTAGATTCAAATATCTATATAATGATATTAATTATGTACCATAAATATTAATATTTTTATATATATTTAGTTAAAATTATTTTTTGAGAAACGAAAACGACAAATATTTAAGGGCGGAGGGAGTATATATCAACTATACTATATATGAGGAGAGTAGAATGTATCAAGCGGGCATCTATCCTAGTACCATATCTTAAAAGTTCGTTGGAAGTGTAGTTAGGTTCTGAATATTTGTACCTATGGTTATGGGTACATGTCTTCCATTTCTTGGTGCGATCCTCAAAGAGACCAAATTAAATAATTCTATGTACGTAGTACACTACTGGATTCAGGCGCTTTGCCGAGTGCCTAATACACTCGGCAAAGGCTATTATGCCCTCGGCAAAACCTTTGCCGAGTGTAGCACTCGGCAAAGAGCCTCCGGTAAAAAATGCGTCGGCAAAGAATTCTTTGCCGAGCGCCTTTTATCGGGCACTCGGTAAAGACTTTGCCGAGTGCAAACCCGGCTCTCGGCAAAGAAAAGTGACTGTGACGGCGCCGGTTCCGTCAGCGCATGCTTTGCCGAGTGTCATGTTAGAGGCACTCGACAAAGATTTTTTAATTTTTTTTTCATAATTTCTTTGCCGAGTGCCCTGTCAGGGAGACACTCGGCAAAGATTTTTTAATTTTTTTTTCGTAATTTCTTTGCCGAGCGCCTTGTTGGGGAGGCGCTCGGCAAAGATTTTTTATTATTTTTTTCGTGAATTCTTTGCCGAGTGCCCTGTCAGAGAGGCGCTCGGCAAAGATTTTTTAATTTTTTTTCGTAATTTATTTGCCGAGTGCCTTATCGGAGAGGCACTCGGCAAAGATTTTTTAATTTTTTTTTTTCATAATTTCTTTGCCGAGTGCCCTATCAGGGAGGCACTCGGCAAAGATTTTTTAATTTTTTTTTGTAATTTCTTTGCCGAGTGCCCTGGCGCTGGCACTCGGCAAAGCTGGAAAGAGGCTAATTTTTTTGATTCTATATTCACAATGAGGCATCGTATAAGAGATATATATCACATATGTGACATCACAAACACAATATAGCACATATATATCACATCCATCTCATGACAAAGGCAATACCACATATATATCACATGTCGATCACACAATATCTCACATACACGACATCACAAACATAATAGGTCCAATATCCATCGAAACAAGTCGATAGTCGATCACAGTGCATCACATGTCCATCAAGCGGTGAAAAAGAGATACAAACTAAACGTGCGGAGGAAACTGAGTGCCTGGTGAAGGAAAAACGCCGTTGCCTGCTTGCGTCTGAGATGGGTTATTTGAACCCGCCGACGGAGGCTGCATAAAGGACAAGAGATTGCATGTGTTAGAGTGGTTGTCTAATGAAAGCACTAGTCGAAGCAATTTGGTTTCATACTCACAGGACTAGCTACAACTGACGGCGGTGGAGCGAACTGCGGCACAGGTACACCGTTCACTTGCCCAAAGTTCTGCAGGAACATCGTAATGTCCGCCAGCTGCTTGGCCTGCCTTTCCCGCTCGGCCCGCTCGGCCTGTCTTTCCCGCTCGGCCTGCTCGGTCCTCGCCACCAACTCCCGCAGCTCCTGAGCCATCCTCTCGTTCTCGGCCTATAACATTTCAATCGAATGTTTCAGTAATTCAAAGGTAACTAAGTTATGTAAAGATCAATGTACGAAGAGTTAAACGGGAGTAACCTGGAGTGCGTCGACCCGCTGCTGTGAAGAGGACGGCCATTGGCGAATGGCCGGACCTCCGCTCGGGGTCTGTGCTCGGATCTGGGAGAGGGAGGGAATCTCGCTGGGCTCGAGGATGCCATCGCCAAGCCAGTACCGCCCATGCTTCTTGCCTTGTCCGATCCTCATGACCATCATCCCATCAATGTCATCGGTGCTCGGATCCCAGTCTGGCCCATGGACCGACCTTGCCTCCGACGCATACGAACTGATGCGGGTGTGGACGCTCGGGTTGCTGTAGGACTCGGGCGGGTCATCCGGGGTGAAGGTGACATTGGACGTCGCCTTACCCTTGCGGGCCAGACCATATGCCATGAACGTGGAGATGGATTAGCCACCGTGTGACGCTGACTACGAGAAAGACAACAAGATGATTAGAAGAAACATGCAGAATGGAGCGTCAGAATACTAAAAATTCACGTACCCATGCTTGCTTGTAAGCGTCGAGGCTGCGGCTGCCTTGATGGTGTGTGGGGCCTGTCGCTGCCAGACGCCGCTCCCGCCCCACCTATAGCATGATACTGCGCCACTCTTCGTTTTCCAAGCTCTTATTGATCGATCCACTTGCGCTTCCGAGTTGCCCTTGGAAAAGGCTGAGGTTGGATTCATTCTCGTCAGCATTATAGCGAGGCAGTGGATTATGCATGCTAGGAAGGTTCTGTGTGTAGTATAGCTGTGTGAAGTTTGCCACCTCCTCCAGAATGGAAGCCTCTGCAATGGAAGCCTCAATTTTGGCTTTATTTCTACATTTTTTGCGAACGGCCTTCAGACATCTCTCGATTGGATAGCACCAACGGGCCTATACGGGCCCCCCATACGTGCCTCATACGGGAGGTGCACAATCAAATGCTGCATCGACAAGAAGAAGCCGGGTGAAAAGATCTTCTCCAACTTACAAAGCAACTCAGGTGCCACTTTCTCCAAGTTTGCAACCATGGTCCGAGATAGCTCCTTGGTACAAAGCTGACGGAAAAAAATAGCTCAACTCTGCCAGCACTAGCCAAACATGCTCAGGAACATAGCCTCGTACCATCGCCGGAAGAAGCCGCTCAATCCATACATGGTAGTCATGACTCTTCATCCCGTTAACTCGCATAGTGCCTAAGTTCACTCCCCTGCTCAAGTTCGCTGCATACCCATCAGGGAACATTAACGCCTTGATCCATCGTAGTACTTCCCTCCTTTGTTCGGGTTTCAAGACGAAATCGGCCTTAGGCCTTTTCCAGTTCTTGCCATTTGCAGGAGGCCGCATCTCTTGCTGTGGTCTATCGCACAACGTCGCCAGGTTGGAATCTAGGAATTTACGATGTTGATCGAACGACGAATACTTGCCACCCTTCTTCAACCAAATGAACCTCACAGCTTCCTGGCATATTGGGCATGGAAACTTCCCATGAACACACCAGGCACTGAATAACCCATATGCCAGGAAGTCATGTATGGAGTATTGGTACCAGACGTACATTTTGAAGCTTTGCTTTGTAGCTCGGTCGTATGTCCATACCCCTTCATTCCAAGCTTTGACCAACTCATCAATCACAGGCTCCATGAACACACCCATATTACTCCCTGGGTGTCCAGAAATTATCAACGTCAAGATCACATTATGTCATTGAAATGCGACGCCAGGGGGGAGATTGAGGGGGATCACAAACACGGGCCAACATGTGTAAGGGGCGGCCATCATGCCATAAGGATTGAACCCATCTGTTGCCAGTGCGACACGTACATTACGAGCCTCATCGGATTTCTCACGATGTTTGTCATTAAAGTTGATCCATGCTTCACCATCAGATGAATGTACCATCTTGTCAGGATTGTACCGTTTGCCATTCTTGTGCCACGTCATCTGTTTTGCAGTTTCCTCGGTCATGAATAGCCTTTGAAGCCTCGGCACAAAGGGAAGGTGCCGTAAGACTCGAGCGGGTATCTTAAGCTGTCTCTTCTGACCACCACCATCACCAGACTCTACCTCCAGGAACCTGGAGGTTTTACACTTCGGACAGTACTTTGCCTCCTTGTGTTCTTCCTGAAATAGGACACACCCATTCGGACAAGCATGTATCTGCTCATACGGCATCTTTAGTGCTTTAAGGAGCTTGTGTGCCTCGTACATGGTCTTTGGCAACACGTGGTTTTTTGGAAGCAGGGTGCCAACCACGGCCAACACCTTATCGAAGCCTTCTCAACTCCAGTTTAAATCGGACTTCAACCCCATCAAGCGACTAATGGCATCCAACTGAGAGACCTCAGAATGAGCGTGAAGGGGTTTCTGTGCCGAGTCCATCATATACTTAAACGCATCTACGGCTGCTTGCATCTCCGCCTCCTCACGTCCTTTAGCAAACTGTGCTTGGTGAACATCATCTACCATGTCTGCTACCCCGGCATCAGCATCGAAAGCCTCGACGCGTTGTCTCACCACCTCCTCTCTCATACGATCGACTTCACCATGGTGGACCCACCGGGTGTAGTTCGACGTAAACCCATTCTTGTGCAGATGTATACCCATGACTTCCTGGTTTTGCATTCTCCTGTTACCACACTTGCTGCAGGGACACAAAGCCATTTTCGGGTATTTAGCGGCCTTGCCAAATGCACGCTTCAAGAAACGCTCGGTCTTGTTCATCCATTCAATGCTAGCATCACCCTGACTTGTCCGGCCCGTGTACATCCACTGACGGTCCTCCATCCTCTAGCATATATAACATCTCCACAGGTGACCATCAATTACATCTACGCGGTGTCCCTACTCTCTAATAGGTGAGGATAGGTCCTAATCCCACCCGCGGATGCGTAGATAAGGTTAGTTTCCATGCTCCGCTCCTAGCCGAGACAGAATTTCGGCAGCACCTCCCCGTTGTTCTCCTGATACACGTCCTGCAAGGGAGAGTGTGTATCCGGAGAACAACAGGGGGTGATGCCGAAACACCGTCTCAAATCGGAGCGGACCATGGAAACTAACCCATCTACGCATCCGTGGGCTGTCCAAAAAACGTGGACAATCCGAAACAGATACGGTCGCAGATATGCAAAGATCCGCATACCTCCAACCGTATCTCTTTCGGACGGGAGACGCCTAACTGGGCTACACCGATCTACGACAAACATGCGGAAAAAGAGGTGATTTATACCTGGGGTGTCGGTGAAGTCAGGCTAGCGGGGCAGTGACGAGTCGACACAGTGGTGAGGCGACGCAGTGCAGGCAGACCCGTGACACCGACGAAGACAATCGAGGACCTCTGGGTCACCTCCGACAGGTCCTGCTCTGCAAAAGAAGAAACACAAGACTATAAGCGCAAAATTTCGGCAGCACCTCCCCTGCACGGGGAGGTTTCCAAAACCTGCAACAAACAATGGCACGATGGCCGACAATCACAATGGCACGAAGGCCGAGATCAGCCTAGCCCAATTTTCAGGTCTCAAATTAACTGCACATAAATACATGAATTTTTGGCCCATTAATTTTTGCAATCTCAGATTATAAGCCCAATCCATATAGATAAAAGATTAGCTTAGCTTATTTAACATCACATGAAATCCCATGTCATATATTAATCAACAATTCAAATACACAGGCCCTACACGCAGCATCTTCATCTACTATAGCTTCAAATACAATGCCCATGTTATATTGGCTGTAGGTTCATGCAGTGAGCAGGCTGATTATTTACAATATTATCACATTTCAGGAATGACTGAACCAAAGTAACAACAAATACATTTCATATTCTATTAACACTACTTCCTATGTAAAACATCTGCAACAATCTTCCATCTCATACAACTCAAGATACTTGCACTACTGTGGCAGACGAAGCAGAAAAATGACAATCACAGATAGAGAGATTAGAGAGATAAAAGAATGATTGATTTAACATGTGGAAATGTTCAGCCCAACAAAACAAGGAACGCCGAAAAGTTACAGCGAGCCCGACAGTAAGGGAGCCCATCTCCTCTCCTCTCCGTTTGTGATGTGGAAATGTCTACCTAGTGCGGTCAACCGTGCCTGTTAGCGACATGGAGAAGAAGATGTGCCTTCTGACTGACTTATTGTGGTTGCAGCTGCTCTATGTAGTCTACCATGCATGAGGTAGCAGGCAGGGAAGGGAGACAGACACAGACAGGTTCAGGTTGCTCCGTGCCGAAAGGGAAAGAACAAACGGGGAAAGGGAAGGCTGTGCCTGTGCGGTGCCAGCCGCCGGCTCAGCTCAAACTCAACCACACGAGTAGGAGGAGCACAGTACTTGGTGAGTCCGTGGTATTCCGACACGGACACGACGACTCGCCATGCTAGCTAGGTGTGTGCTGCTATCCAGGCGCTCAGCCTATTCGAATCCGGGCGCCGGGCGGTACACGATGACACGTTAGCGAAGTCGACCATTGCTAGTTCACTCCTTTTCTAAACCAACAAAACAGCACAAGAAAAAGAAGAAGAATCGACCATGATTACTCAATCCCCACGTCCCAACCGGTAGTGTGGGTTTGAGTACTCACCGTGAAGGTGCTGCTCAGGGGAAGCTTGCACGAGCGGATCCGGCTCGCCGACGGTGAAGACGGTGTCGGAGAGCTCTAGATGCGAGGCGGAGCGGTTGCGCGGCGGAGCGGCGGACACGCGCGGGCGGCCAGCGAGCGCGGGCGGGCTAGGGCGGCACGGGCGGGCGTGTGCGGCGCGGCCGGGCCGGGGTTGCGCGGTGGAGCGACGGCGGCGCGGTGGAGCTGTGGCGGCGGCGGCGGGCGCTGAGCCGAGCGGGGTGGGGGCGGCCGCGCGCGCGTGATAGGGTTTGGGGGGAGGGTGGGGGATTTTGGGCCAGCGGCCCAATTTCTATTCGGCCTTTGCCGAGTGCTCCAGAAAGGGGGCACTCGACAAAGATTTTTTTTAATTTTTTTTAAAATTCTTTGCCGAGTGCCCCATGACCTGTCACTCGACAAATTATTTTTTTTTGTTTTTTTTCCTCAATTTTTCTGGGGCCTTGCTACAGTAATTGAATCTCAATTTCAAAATTTTGGGCAATTTTGAGTATTTTTACTATATTTCCTTAAATTTTTTTCGTTTCGTTGAATTTTTTCGAATATTTCAAATTTGAACAGGTTCAAATTTGAAATTTTTTCGTTTCGTTGAATTTTTTCGAATATTTCAAATTTGAACAGGTTCAAATTTGAAATATTCAAAAAAATTCAACGAAACGAAAAAAATTTAAGGAAATACAGTAAAAATACTCAAAATTGCCCAAAATTTTGAAATTGAGATTCAATTACTGTAGCAAGGCCCCAGAAAAAATGAGGCAAAAAAAAATTAAAAAAAATAATTTGCCGAGTGCCAGGTCATGGGGCACTCGGCAAAGAATTTTAAAAAATCTTTGCCGAGCACCAAACGGTGGGGCAGTCGGCAAAGGCTAACGGCAAGTGGCCGCCGTCACGCCGGCCACCTTTGCCGACGGCTAAAATTTGCCGAGTTCCCAGCCCTCGGCAAAGGAAAAATTTGCCGACGGTCCACCTTTGCCGAGTGCCTAGCACTCGGCAAAGGCTGCTTTGCTGAGGGCATTTCTTTGCCGAGTGTCTCTGGGTCTGGCACTCGGCAAATATTTCCTTTGCCGAGTGCCCGAGGAAATACGCTCGGCAAAGAATTTTGCCTTCGACAAAGCAGCTGTGTCCTGTAGTGGTAGTAGCTATAATACAACTAGCACAAAGCATACTCCCTCCGTATCGGATTTAGAAGTCATTTAAGACAGCGACACGGTCTCTAAAACACAACTTTGACCTCTTGTTTTTATAAAAAAATATTTATGAAAAAATGATATATGTATACTTTTATGAAAGTATTTTTCAAGACAAATCTATTTATCTAATTTTTACATTTGCAAACTCAACAACTTAAAAGTTAGTGATGATTTATATTCTCAATGTTTGACCTAAACCTTGTTCAAAACAACTTCTAAATCCGATACGGAGGGAGTTCGTGCTACTAGTATATTGAGACTTGAGAGAGTGTCGGTGTGTCATGTAGTGATGTGTGAGGTAGTGAGCGATGGTCCGATCAAGTGAGGACACCTTCAATCCATATGCGAAAAACTATGGCAATATCAAAAGGTGTCCTCGAGTAGTGATGGCAGCATATAGACTTTATTATTGGTGTTATGCTAGCGAGGACACCTTCAATTCTCATGCCGGAACTATGGCAATCAAAGGCGTTCTTGCTAGGCTGCAGGTATGTACCTGCACCGTGGTATAGAGTCGGTAAACACTGCTGGTTCAAAAAGCTCGTCATTGCAGACTTTGAAATGCATTATCGACCGTGATAGACACGAGTTTCCATTATTGATCCTAGCTACAACCGACAACAATAGGCCTTTGAAGAACAAGAGAAAAAAAAGGGTGCTCATTAGACCTCCGTCCTCTGCTCTAACACTCGTCAGGACACCTTCTACCGTCTACACCCGCTAAGCGCCCTTCCAGAGCGCGTCGACGGCCATTCAACACCACACCTGAGGCTGCTACCCTACCTCCCCTTCCACCTCACACTAGATCGAGGAGAGAGTGTGTGAGGGAGAGGAGAAAGCACCGATGAGGGGCAGAGTCTTGTGGGATAGAGAGTGAGAGTGAGAGAGAGAGCACCAGAGTTGCTGCCCACTCATTTGGAGGAGGATCCGCCATCGGGGGGCAAGGAGAGCAGAAAAGAGAATCAGAGGGAGGAGGCAGATCTAGGGAGGGGAGGGGAGAGAGAGATGAATAAAAATGCAAACGTGAAGTGGAAGGCAAACTTAATTTGTATTGAAAAGAAAATTCCAATCTAAAATCGAGGGACCATTGCTGGTTGGTAATACAAGCTAGCAATGGTACCTATGGCTACTGGTTGATTTCAAATTCAGATAGGCCCATTGACCAGCACTGGTATCCCTATCACTATCAGCTTGAAATTGTCTAGCAGTGATGAGCTAGCAGGGATTGTATGTTCTGCAGTAGTGCCAATTCTGCATATTCCTTACCGGCCTGCCCATTATTGCCGTACGTAGTGAAAGCATAATCATATGAAAATTTACATATTAATATGCTACAACTATAAGAACCTTATATTTCAATTCCAATCAAACAGTCTTCTTTTCTAGATCATGCCAAGATCACATAGTAATAACAACATATAAGAACGACTTTTTTTTTGATAAGTCGACAGGCAAGGGAGAGAATCCCCCACCTGATAGATATATTAATCAAGGTGGCTCTGAAAGTAGCCAGAAGTTTACAAACATTTTAGTTCTGCGCTTGTAAGAGCGACTTTGTTCATCAACCGCTGATCGACTTCGTTCCAGCCATTAGTTGCCTTTAGATTCTTGCCATATAAGAACGGCTTCATTCATCATCAACCGCTGATTGATTTCGTGCCAGCCATTAGTTGCCTTTAGATTCTCGCCGCTGCTTTTTTGTTTGCTCGCTCCTTCATCAACCGTTGAAAGGAAGGTACGGTCCACACTTAAAAAGGGAAGTAAGAATGTGACTCGTACTAGTTTCTTTTTGCTCCAGTGCGCTCCATTATCCATCCTCTTGCCTCATACCTAACTCTTGGTGCATAGTACATGTTTCACAGCATGCATATGCATGAAGATTCGTTGTGAGAGAAAAACACAGTTTTTTCGTTGAAAAGTACTAAATGAAATTGTTCAAGCGAATGGGGCCTGATCGATGGACGACAGACCAAACTGTAATTTCTGATTCGTACTGCCAAAACATTAAAGACCTGATATCTTGATGGTTCAAATCCTTTCTTATAATACAATACGTACATGTCCAGAATGCCAATCCATGCATGCATGACAGAAGGTATTAGCTAGCTAAGTATAGTGGGTGTCCTACTCCTGCTCTGTATTCGGCCACAACCTAAAAAGGTCCTTTATTTGCATTGGCCACCCTGTACGATTGGAAGGTTGCTCGCTAGCTACTTGTTGATGGAACTAGTAGCAGTAGATGATAGGAAACCCAATTAAAGGGTGTTTAGTTTCCACCCAAAAACTGAAAAAAAAAATAAGTGGGCGATGGGTCCATTGCATGTCGCGTGCGACCCTGGCTGATGGACGCCGCGTGACATCAGTTCTAATCAAACGGCCAGCGCAAGAAGCGCACGTCTGGCTCCCCTCGGCTCGTCGCACGCGGACACGAGGCTCCACCCCGGCTCCTCGGCTCAGGCGGGCTTCTCCGTAGTTTATTTATCGAGTCGACGCTACCCAACGACGGAGACGGCGGCCATGGCGGAGGCGACGGCGGGCTCGTGTCCGTGCCGCGCAGAGCAGCTGCAGGTCATCCAAATCGGCTACGAGCAGCCGCGGCCACCTAAGGAGGCGCCGGCGATAGCAGCGGCCCTGCCGCTGTGCAGCACAGCAGCAGGTCGTTGAACGCGGCCACGAGCAAGAGCGGCCATCTGACCTCCAACGCCTGCCATGGAGGCTGCTTCATTCATGCGCCACGGAGGCGTGCAACAACCGCACTCGGTTCGATCTGTTTGCATGTCTCATGCGCCACGGAGGGTCTTCTTAAAAGATACAAATATACTATATCAATTGTGCCTCCTGAATAAATCAACCTTTTAGGATCGAATTGTTCTAAGCTAAATTTTCTTAAGTTTGACTAATTTTATACGAAATAATAGTAACAATAACAAAAGAGTACTCACTCTATCCCAAAATAGAAGTCGTTCTCGCTTTCCGAGAAGTCAGTTTTTTTTAAAACTTTGACCAATTATATATAAAGTAATATTAATATTTATAATACATAATTAGTATCATTAGATAGATCGTTAAATATATACTTTCATAATAAACTTATTTGAAGATATAAATGTTGCACGCATTTTCTACGAACCTAGTCAAAGTTGAGAAAGTTTGACCTACACGCATCCCATAACGACTTCTATTATTTGAAGGTATATATGTCATGTTGCACTTAGTTACACTAATAATTTTACGTCATAATAAAGATCAGTCTTTTTATAAGCTCTATCAAATAACTTATTAAAAAAATGTTAACTTAGAACACAATAACATCAAAATCAAAGTTGATTTATTTCAGGACGAAGGCAGCACGTGTGTTTCGACTTTTGTGCGTGCGAGTTGATTCCCTTGGTTCCTGGTACGTATACACTGCACTGCGTGTGCTGCTAGCTGCTGGATCGCCATCGGTCCGAGACTCTCTCTCTCTCCCTCAAGGATTCAATCCAATTCCCTCTGCAGATTGTGATCGATTGGTCATTGCATTGTGGTGTTAGGTCGCCATAGCTTTTCGTCTTTAGAGTGAGTAGGACTCGCTGCAACTTGTGCACTCGGGAAGGTAAGGTACGTGCGTGTCGCTCTCCTTGGAAAAGCCAGTCTGGGCTGGGCCTGGGCCACGACTAGCGTCTCACTGCCACGAGGGAGCTGGGAGCATCCATATGACACCGCTGGCCGGAGAACAAAATGATGCTCCTATAACAGTAGTGCATAATTTATGAACCTTGGCATCCTCAACCCAATCACAATTCACAAATATGTCCTTCAAAAGTGATGTTTTAGATTTCACATGCCCTTCAAAATACTAACACCCTATTTGACACGGCTCCAGTAACAGATATAGCAAAGGAGCATGAGAATCGTGGCAAACACCATAGGAGGATAAACTATTTTTTTGTTGTACGAAAGAGGGGTGATGAATACCTGAGTACGGTACCTCATCAAAGGTACGGCACGTACATCAAACCCCCGAAAGGTCGCAAGGAACAAGGCCCTCTGAATGGGCGGACACAGAGCCTTGGGGCGAGGACAACATGTGCCACACCGAGTCGGAATTCGGCTGTGCCCGGGCCACGCAAACCACCGAGTCGTGGGGCACAGCTCGAAAGTAAAGGGCTCGACCATGCTCTGGGCTCACCTCGGATCGCTGTGTCTCGCCAATACGACTCAGAAGGGCCCACGGTATGGTACGCAATAGGCCCTTCAAGGGGCCTCTGAGTCCCCCATAGGGGACTCGTTCATAGGGGACTCGTTCTCGGATTCGCCTTCTCCCTAAAGGGTCAAAGGGTGGATAAACTAAACCGCCATGTTACTGTGCTGGATGTGCTGGCCTTGCCTGCACACGGACAATCACGTCCCGTGTAGTAAATATTAGTACTTAAAAGCTTGCACGTAACAATGAACTAGGATAACGCATCGCTGTTACCACGATGACGATACCAATAGGGCCATGACGACAGGCCCGCTCCATCCTGAGAAGGACGGAGACGAAGGACAACACCTGACGGACCGCTCTTCCGCCTTTTGTCTTCTTCCTCTCTTCCTCTATGTAACTAGGCCCGTCAAAAAGCTATATAAGGGAGGTCTGGGCTCCCTCTCTAGATAAGCGAACATAACCCAACAAACTCCAAAATACTCTCACCTATTTGTAACCCTTAGTTCAAGCTTCGAGCATTCGCGCTTAGGAACACGAACATACACCACTAAACTAGACGTATTGCACATTGCCTGAGCCGGTATAAATCCTGAGTCTTTGAGTGCTAACTATCCAAGAGCATATGCAGGACTACAGATTTACTAGTCAGAGGTGAGAACCGTTGACAAGGAGCGAGAGCTATTTTTTGTGTACATGAAAAGACTGCAATTTGTGGCTCCTCCCTCCAGCTTCTTCAGAGGAGAACCTATAAGACAAGCTAGCTGTGCCAAGCAGCCCCTACATGCAACTTTGACAAGTAATTTTATCACAAAATACTAACTGCATGAGACATATATTATAGCAAGAGTATAACTATATTTAAGAACAAATATACTCATACCATTCAGAAACCTTTTTTTATTACAAAATACTTAATGTGTGAGACATATGTAGGAAGCGTATAGTTCTATTAAACTATGCTATATATTTGGAGACAAATCTAATCATGTCATTTGCAAGCATATATGCAAATTAATCCGTACGTAGGCAGAAAGTTTAGAATGGTTGACTTAGCTAGAGTAATCTAAAACCGTCACTTATCATTTAATTATGGCCGGAGAGATTACATTACTTATTTATTTATATTGGGTATATGTGTGTAAAAGTAAAACGAGGGCAACGAGACAATAGAAATTATATTATTCCGACAACACAAAGACCACCGTACCCAATAATCAGGAAATACTACAAGTAGCTAGCTAGCAGCAGATCATAGAGTGGTGGTTTTGTTTGGGTGTTTGGTTCCGCCCGACCAAACTTTAGTCCCTATTATATTGGATGTTTGGCACTAATTAGGATTATTAAACATATATTAATTATAAAACTAATTGCACAGATGAAGACTAATTTGTGAGATAAATCTATTAAACCTAATTAATCTATAATTTGATAATAGGGTGCTACAGTAAACATGTGCTAATGATATATTAATTATGCTTAATAAATTCGTCTCACAAATTAGTTTTCATTTGTGCAATTAGTTTTATATAATTAGCTTATGTTTAGTTTTCCTAATTAGCATCCGAATGTCCGGTGTGACAGGACCTAAACTTTAGCTCCTGGATAGCTATTGAGATATTCAGATATGTATACTCAATTAGTGGCGGCCTAGCTAGTCATTATTACAGTAGAAGAAATATATAACGCAGGATCGGAGGTTTGTTTATGCCGGCCCGGCATGCTGGATCGCTGGATCCTGCTGGCTGCTGCTTCCTGCATGCATGCGATGCGATGGCTGCAGCAATGCAAGTTGACGCTGGTCGGGATGTTGGCGCACATGCATGGTTAGTTTCTGCTGGGGGCCGGGCCTGCAATGGGTGTGACTGTGACTGTGATGCATGGGCATGGGCCGGGCTATAATATATATATGCTCGAGCCAATGGCAACTGAACTGAACACTACTCATTCAGTTCGTTCCCAACAGTGTGGTGCGGTTGCAACTTTGCCCCAGCCAGGATAAGCTACAAAATTGGCTGGGCCTCGCTCGCATCGCAGCACCGGACGCCGGGCGGATGGGATCATGCATGGGATAGAGAAACTTATTTATATGGCCCTACGAAACTCAGCTATTCCTTATATGGTCCTGAAAATTTCGAAATTTCTTGTATGACCCTGTGTTCCATTTTCAATGCCCCATATGACACTACCGTCCATTCTGTTAGATTTCTTGGTTAAAAAGTGGGTCCCTCTTGTCATATTGTGTCGGAGGAGACAGAAATACCCCTAGCCTCCTCTCCCTTCTGAACAACCAAGCAAGTTCGTAAAAGAAAAAAAGCCCGACTCATTTCTCCCTCATCTCCCTCCCCCAGCTGAACCCTAGATCGAGAGGCAGGGGCGCGGGCGGGCGCGGCAAGGGGCCAAGCTGGCGGCGCGGACTCAGGGGGCTAGGCCGGCAGCGCTTGGGCAGCAAGGGGCCAGGCCAGTGGCGCGCCGTGCGCTGCCTAGTGCGTCTCGAGGGGGGCAGCCAAGGGCACGGCGAGGGGCTAGGCCAAGGGTGCCGGCGCTGCAAAGGGGCAAAGGGCCATGGCCAGCGGCGCTGCCTCTTGCAGGGGGCGCGGCTAGGCCCGCGGCAAGCAGCCAGGGTGGGGCGCGACGCCCTGCTCCTGATGGCTGAGGACGAGGCGGAAGCTGAGGCCGAGGCGCGGCCCCTCCAGGCCGAGGGCGCGGTACCGATGGAGCCGGAAACACAGCATGGAGCACGCATTGACTCGGATGATCGGTGAGTTCCCTATGCTTGTGCCCCAATTCAATAAAATTAGTATAACAGGAAAATGTATGACAACAACGTATCTTAAACTAGTTCCTTGTTCATGTATAGGTTGGATCCAAATTCAACTTTCTGTCTCAAAATTAAGTTGCTTGGTAACCCAAAAAAACAAGAAAAGATGTCAGATGTTTTAACTTTAAGAAGGTTCTTGGTTCAGACTTGACAAATTATATGGATTTAGTTGAATTAATTGTTCAGCAGTACCCTCCTGGCTATTTAGAAGTTGCACATGTCCAGTATTACGATGATGCTTTGAAAACCTTCCCAGAAGTGAAATGTGACCAAGATTTAATGTCCATGTTTGACAAACACCATAAGA
Source organism: Saccharum hybrid cultivar R570 (assembly GCA_038087645.1). Taxonomy (NCBI): domain Eukaryota; kingdom Viridiplantae; phylum Streptophyta; class Magnoliopsida; order Poales; family Poaceae; genus Saccharum; species Saccharum hybrid cultivar. The sequence goes on from JAQSUU010000449.1 coordinate 4,535,398, forward strand.
CAAAGGTTGTGCATATGTTCATTGCATATTGTGACCCCTCTGAGATGTATGAACCTATCACTGAGTGGAATTTTGATGAGGAAGAGCAACTTAATATGAACACAGAAGAAACGAAAGATGATTATTACCTTCCTAACCCATTACCAGAGAATGAATATATAGGTGTTGATGAAGAGAGTATGTATCTATAGATTGTTCCTACAGACAATGTTGGAAAGCATGTAGATGGTGATGGTGATGGGGGAGGGGAAGGTGATGGAGGGAGGTGATGAAGATGGTGATGGTGATGGGGAGGACGGTGATGGAGGGGATGGTGATGAGAGTAAGGATATGGAAGTTGATGAGGAGGTGGTTGGTTATGGGAAAGATCACACAGCTAATGTCGATTATGATAAAAATGACCCTCCAATGGCAGTAGTCACCATATATCCCAATATGAAAGAGTTCAAGGTGGCCCTTTCTCAGCATGCAATCAAACATGATTTTTATCTTGTATTATGCAAATTAATGCAGCTGATAATTTTTTTCCTTAGTGCTTATGTAGAGGAGAACCCAAAAAAAGAACAAGTAAAGCCAAATTGGCTCAGCCATCCATTATCCCTATTGAGCATGAAGCACCACAAGCATCTATGTCTTTTCCACCACGGTTAGCAAGCTATAAACTTATGATCATGGTTAAATAACTGTTTCAGTCCTAACAGATTGCTATTTTGTTGCCATAGCCAAAATTTGGAACCTGGAAATAAGAAAAAGGAGAAAAAACCTAATGCTACTTCTCAGGCATCAAAAGGTCACAACTTGTACTTTTCAAATTTATATAATGACACATGAAAACTTGTTTGATTTTTAAGTTTTTTTTATTTTTTTCTCATAGTCAAAGTCAGGGAACTACGAGTAAGAAGAAGGGAAATCGTGATAGGTCTGGTTCTGGACATTCAAGAAGGTAATATTTTAATTCTGAAATATATACTATGATACATGAAATATATAAGAAATTCTAAGTTGCTTGCTTTTTCGTACAGTCCAACCTTAGAAACCACAAGTACTAATAAGAGAAAACATGCTAATTCTGGAACATCGAAAAGTAATTCTCTCCGTTCCTATATGTATAGCTGTTGTCAATTTCCTACAGTCTAGCATTGTGCTGTTGTTTTAGTCCTATGAGTTTCATCCAAAAATTATTGTTCTTTGAGATGTACAGGTGCAGATCAAGAAGTGGCTCCAATCAGCCAGAGCCAATCTCTACTAAAATCCCTTTGGTCGGTGAGCAAACAGCTGTACCTGTGAAGAAAAATGATAAAGGGAAAAAGAAATAAATTGTTAAAAAGATTCCCATCTATCCTATGGCACCATTAGATAGCCCTGCTATGAGCACCAGAAGCAGGAAAACCGATCCATAAGCCCTGCCATGGGTACTAGAAGCAAAAGGAGACTCAGCTTGTGGTTCTCGCCAAAAACTTATGATATGTATGCATGTCGACTTGATGTAATGTTTGAACATATATGTACGCGAACATTAAGAGTGCAGTTAGCTATGGACCATTTGTATTTGCTACATGAAGTAAACTATTTGGACCAGTTTGGACTCTCGCTGATTCAGACTGCGAAAATCAAAAGTTCTAACATGGGGTCAGAAGTTCTGGTTTCCGCACAAAGCCAAAACTCCTATATGAAAGTTAGAAGTTCTAATAGGGGTCAGAAGTTCTGATCTTCACACAATGGACAATTTTGGTTATCAACAAGTAGATAAGAGATAATATGGATGAATTACAAAGCTTATATAATGCATATTATCATAACAAAATTATTTCCAAATTATAATATAATGTGGATGAATTTTAATGTCAAAAGAAACCATACAAATACTCAGTGTCATAGAGGTAATATTGTAAACATCAGATGAAGCAGGGTCATACAAGTAATCAACGCAATTTTTCTACAACAAGGGTATTATGGATAATTTCGCATGGCACTTAGCGATGTTAGGGGGTCCAAAACTGACGGTAGTGTCATATGGGTCATTAAAATTCAAAGGCAGAGCTATACAAAGAATTTCGAAGTTTGCAGGGCCATACAAGAAATAACTGAGTTTCATAGGGCCATACACATAAATTTCTCCATGGGATATGCTTTCATCGTGCATGTTTATGAAGTCCTCCATCTCCATCGGATAGACGATAAACCACAACACGTGTCCTAGTGTCCGACGTGCGTCCGGACGCCCGCGCCTGCACCCCGTGTCACGTGCATCAATGTTTCTTACGGGCTCCTTCGTTTCCTATGCCCACATCGCCCCGGATGCCTCACCCTACCAGCACCACCCGCTCGCACATAGGGAACTACACACTTCCACTCTGCTTGCCGCGTGCAGGCAGGGACCGCCTGTGCCTACTCCATATCGCGCTTGCACCCCCGCCTGCGGATGTGTGTCGTGTGACTCTGTACATCCCATTCAACGCTTTAAACATAAAAACACTTGTAACACCAAAAAAAACTTGTTGCAACGTACGTCTAAATAAGATGAAACACTTGGAACAAGCGCGTGCAACATCTGTGTGAAACAAATGCAACATTCAGATAAAACAGTTGCAACATGCATCTGAAATGGATGAAACATTTCGAACAAACGCTTGCAACATCTATGTGAAAACATCTATGACATCTAGATAAAACACTTGCAATATACATCTAAAAAACAGATGAAACATTTTGAATAAACGCTTGCAACATACGTGTATAGCTATTGCAACATCTGCAACATCCCGATCTACTTTTGCAACGTCCATACGCAACACTTGCAACATACCTATGAAACATCTGAAACACTTAAAACATACGCTTGTAACATACGCTTCTTCCTATCGTGGTGTCTTTGGCCAACCTCGGGAGACGATGTCCCAGCAGGCGACGATCTTCATCTGGTGGCGTTCAGAGCGGTGGTGGTGGCGCGGTGCACACCGTGGCCACGGCAGGCGAGCGCGGAGTGGGGTGCGGCAGTGGATGGCCGTGGAAGCGAGGCGGAGTGGGGCAGTGCGGCAGTGGATGGCCGCGCGGCGAGGTAGAGTGGGTGGCTCAGCGGTGGATGGGCACGCGGCGGTGGATGACCGCGCGGCGAGGCAGAGTGGGCGGCTTGGCGGTGGATGGCCGTGTGGCGAGGAAGAGTGGGCAGCTCGGCGGTGGATGGGTGCGCACGCAGGGAGATGGTCGTAGAGGCGGGGAAGACTAGTGCGACGCGGCGTAGGATGGGGGCACACGCAAGGAGATGGCCGCAACAGCAACGCGGATTGGGGCGAGCCGATGGCCGCACAGTGTCGTGAAGCACGTGATGGGTGAGCGGAGTGGGAAAATATTTTTGAGAGAGATGATGAGGCGTAGAGAGCCGGCAGGCCTATTGGGCCAGTAGCAGTAGCGTGCAGGCCTATCAAGGTGCGCCTTGACTGAAGCATTACTATAAATTTAGGGGGTTCAATTAGTAATAATATTATATAATAAAGATTGCAAGTTAGGGAAATGCAAGTTGTTTGTTTTAAACAAGTTGTTGTTAGATTTTTTTTTTGAGAAACCCAAGTTGTTGTTAGATATGTCTTGTATGGGTCGTTAGTCGTTACTACCTGGTTACGACACAATTTGGGGGCCTGTTTTTTTTTAAATCTCAGGCCCATCAGCTAGAGCTAGCAGCACTGGGTGCGCGCAGGCCCAGACCTGACTGCATTCGCGGCCCATCCACCACGGATGGAATCGGACCGGGCTGCTTTGGTTTTGCTCAATTAGTGTTCTTTGTTGGGCAAGGACCTTCAATTCGCAACCTCTCGCAGTCTCAAAAAAAAAAAAAGAAGAAAGAAAAATCAGTGCAAAAAACTTTATTTCAGTTGTGTTTTTGCGAGTGCTACAGTGGGTGTGTGTTTTGCGAGTCCCAGTGGCAAGGTCAGCAGATTTCAACGTTTGTCAGTGATTAATTTTTAACAAGATTTAATTTATGGCATGGCCTGTAATTCCCCTCTACTGCTGGTTCAATTTGTGGGTGATTCTCCGAGTCCGATCCTAGATCGCGTTCCACCACATCATCACTAGACCAGATTCAAACGCAGGCAGGGCCGGGCCGGGGAGCGATGAACCCCGGCCGAGATCCACGTCATCCTCGACGAACTGGCTCGGCGCTTCTCTGAGCACTGTTATGAATCACTTTATTTAGTGATTAGCCGCTCTCTTAGAAGGCACCCCTTGAGAGTTAGACGCATCACCGGCGACAACAGACGATGGACTACATCGCTGTGGATCCTGATGTAAGGCCATCGACTTCACAAAAAGAATCGGAGGCCGGATGTAAGGACATACCGATGTTACCTCCAATCGACGCTACTGTGTCGAATCCATTTATCGCAATCTTCACTGCATCGCCATCAAGCGAGAGACGCGACTCCAAGTCAGGAGGCTCCCGGGCGGCCTGGTGCCCGCGACCAACGGCGGCGGTCTGCTGCTTTTCATGGCGGCGACCGCACGACCCTCGCGCCTGTAATCGGGGCCCTGCGGCCTCCCGCGCCCACGGCGAGCGGCTCTGATGCTCCGCGCCGGGCGGCCTGCGGCCCCTGTGCACCGGCTGCTACGCTGCTCGTGGCTGGGCGGCCCCTGCGATGGCCTTCGCGCCCGGACCTATGTGCCCGCACTCGCGCTCGCGGCAGGCAGCCCGCGCAGCCTCCTGCGCGGCGGCTCCACGCGGCCCGCGGCTGGGCGCTCGCAGCGGCTATGCGGTCTGCGGCCTGGCGCTCGCAACTCGCGGCCAAGGGAGAGGACCTACTGGCCGGATTCCGCCGTGCCCCGTAGCCAGACAGCCCGTCCCGGCGCTGGCCCTGCAGGGCCTCGCGGCCATGGCTCCGGCCTCGATCCGGCGGCTTCTCCTGCGCCCGCGGAAGCGACCCCGTGTCTGGGGCCATGCGCCTCGTGTCTGGCAGCCGCGCCCGGCGGCTAGGCCGGCTCCCACGCATTCGGCTGAGGCCCGAACCATGGCACCGGCGGCCGGCTGAACGTCGGCGGCGGCAGGCCAAAGGCTTTTCCCCGCAGGAAACCGTCCATGGGAGGGAATCTGGAAAAGGATAATGTCGTGCATTTTGCACAAAACCCCCTATTATCTGTGAATTTCATGATAGTCCTAATGGATTATTAATGTATTCCAGATTTATGTTCTAACCCTCAGGTTTTAACGAAACTGCAGTGTACTATATTTACCTCATGTAAATACTCTATGATGCACGATATTTACTTCATGTAAACAATATTTTTGAGACCCTCAGTCATCAGAAATTGCATCATAATATATACTGCTGCAAATGAGTTTACCATAGTAAATTCATACATTCCATTTCTGGAAGTTTCTAGTAGTATTCAAAGAGTTTGCCTAGTGGCATTCCCGATAACACACACTACCATGGTTACATTGTTCAAAGTGTTTTCCCATGGTAATTCCTAATAACATGTAACATATGTGTTGAATATATTGTTCAAAGTGTTGTCATATGACATTCCCAATAACAATATATTTCACTCTATTTTTCTATATGCAATTTATTCCTACATTCTTTAATTAAGCCCATTAGCTTATATACTAAGCTCCAAGTGCTTAATTCATTTTTATGCAAATATTTTATGTGATTACCTCATCATTTATGTATAATGTTCTAAAACTTTGAATATTGGTCATACACAAGGTACTACCATAGTACTATTGCAGGATCTACATTGTGTCATACATAATGATTATCCTCAACGTGCGTACCCAATATCAAATTTTAGAACAAATGACCTTCACCTTCACGGTGACTACTTTTGTTCATTTTTCAAAATTGGCCATACACAAGGTGTACCACAGTACTACCATGGGATTTCATCTCATTGTGCATACCCAATTTTGAATATGAACTGCAAAAGGGTCTACACCTGCAGGTGATTGCCATAATCTTTTAGATTGGCCATACAAAAGCTAGTATCTCAATACTACTGTAGGATCTACACTATGTCCACACATAGTGACTATCCTCATGTGCTTACCCAATCTAAATATGAATTACATGAGGTTTACACTATTTATGTATTTACTTTCAAAGCAACAGTCTCCTAATTTGAGGTCTGCACAGTGTTTCTATAAATATAGTGACCACCTCCAAGTTGAATCACCCAATAAGGTTTATGTCATGTTTCTAACATCTGACTACCTTCAAAGTGTGATCAACCCATACTATTAGCATAAACACAAGGTAGTGGGATAACATCTACTGCACATATTTGCAGATTATGCACCCCTACTACAAGGTCACCAATTTGGTTTGCACCTTTGTGTGTTAACTTGCTAATACATAATGACTGAGACTATTTCTTGGCAATAAAAACTATTCATAGTGATAGTAGTGATTTTCTATTGCCTATCCAATATGAGGTAAACACTACATGTGATTCAAGATTCATCTTTATTTCACAATACTTTACATATGCCAATTCAAGACTCATCTTGAATTTGAAGATATTTAAGTAATCATTTGCTTAAACAAATAGCAATCTATAGTGCACAATTTTGGGACTCCTTTCTATCATATACAGAGCCTATGTTTTGGCAATGATTTTATATCATCTCATCTATTCCCACAGGAATGGATTTCAAAACATTAACATCGACTTTTTGTTGCCTGTTCTTTATAGAATGGTCGGTCTATAATCAAGTATTACCTTGACCCAAAAATTATGCCTTTCTTGCTATATTATTTACTGTAAAAGTAAATTCATACATGATAAACTCATATAGGACATGGCTAATATTTTCAATTTTGACTTTTTCCATACTCGCATTGGATGGAATTTATTTTCCTATCATGAGCGTTAAGATATCAATAATATCATTAGGGGGCATATGGCATCACTGTTGTTATTGCTCAACCCCAACAAAATGCTCAGCCATTCTGGATATTGCCACACTTGTGTTTTTGCATTTTTGATGCAACTCCAACACTTGGATTTCTACAAATTCGTGTGTTCAAAGGAGTGAGATCCTTCTACCTTTTGCAAGTCCCTCATTGGGATTTCGACAAATGATGTAATATTGCCCAAAAACATAAATGGATCTTTACTCATTTGTTTATCAAGGATCTCTGGTCCATGGCAATTATAACATAATGGATTCTCATAAATGCAATTGTCATTTTTCCTTTAGAAAAGTGATAAAATGTGACAAATTTCACATTTTTTCACAAAAAGTGTGATTGTACGTTCCATGTACACAGAAATGCCAAATCAAACATTTGGCTCAACTATACCTCTAACTCGTTGAAAGCAAGCGAGTTCTTTGGAATAGTTTGAAGTTCACTTCAACAAGCAAACACTTGCAAAAGTCTTCATATTTCCATTGGAAATATTATTAGCCTAATGTCGTACTACCACATGTAGTATGTTGTCCATTACCAAGAATATCAAGTACCTCATACATATTCTATATGAGTGCACAACCTTTTGGATTCTGCCTCGCTCTATATAGAATCATTTGGGATTCTACCAGATGGAAAGGAATCTTGTTTAGTGAACCACTGTACCACGAACACAATTATGAGAGATTACGCTCTCTCCATGGGTATTCAATTAATCGTGGATATGTCTATGTATCCTGATTCTACAAATATTCTAGGATGTTTTCATGTATTCAGTTGCATGGTTTCCAAATGGGGACTCAATACTAAGGAGCGATGACGAAAATCTTCACTCAACTTAGTGCAACATATATGAAAACTAGATAATTGTGCAATTTCCTTCCATATCATCTGGGGTGTGTTATACATACACCAATCCAATATTATATGTTACATACAAAATAATTCTCTCTTGATCCCATCAAGATTAGGCACACTTGCCTTGATCATTCTACATTCAGGATGATGAGAAAATTATTATCAATTCTATTGGTCTTAACATCAATATGTGCCACCAAATTCCTTGAAGAAATTTAGGAACATACATGTGACTCACCATTTGCCATTTTATGGACCATAACGATACTATGTAATGCACATTTATGCATCTGCAATATTGTCCTAAGTGTGTGCCTTACTCATAAGGTACCACAAATTTGCCAAACTCATTGCTCAAATTCTTCAATTTTAGAGCAAATGATCCTGGACGTGGGATCTAATCCATTTATATGGAAATGTTTGGTTTTTAGGGACTACATTAAGTATCTTATGTTCATACACATAATGGCCCAACTGAATCTCTCATCGAGAGAATCAAGTTTGTCATTGATGGCCTAAAATATAATTGCTATTTACCACATCTAGTTGGTGGCATGCGGATTTACACAACGCATCATAAATCCAAATTTATCAAACTGCAATCATACGACTCCCTCCGTTGCAGTTAGTACGTGAAAATTTGGCCCTATAGCCAAAACATTTCCATCTACGCATCAATAATGTTTTGCATGTACTGATATCTCCACCACAACATACATCAATGGACATTTTGGAGATCCACACGAGGTATAATTATCCGTCATTCAATAATACCTCAGACCTCTTCTTGGGGATTCATTCATTGCCCGTATGTAGAATACATCTTTGAGTTAGATTCTAGGCATTAGGGGGAGATACTTACCACACATAGAATGCCAGGAATCAGAAAGAGAGTATCACTATTGATATTCGGTCCTCATATCCACGTACCAAAGAATCTGAACCAACAGTTCAAAATATCTTATATTTGCAACACATTACAAATAGTCTGCCAAATGCATTTACTTGTCATAAAGTTGTCACCAAATCTGATTCCCGTTGAATGTGCCAAAAAGAGTGGAGGTACCTAACAAAACCACTCAACTCCTGAATCTCAATAAGAGGGGGAGAAGTATGGCCACATAGGGATACAACTTCTTGCAAGCATTCTCGGATTAGGGGGAGAGAATTCTCCAAGACATGCATATCAACATCAAGTTGATAGACACTATGGATATTTACTATCCAAACCCTATAGATGTTTAACATCCAAAAGCCCAGCACAACTTGTACATAAATTTAGGCGTTGGGTCATTGAAACACCTTAACTCTTTATTGTGGGAAATGACTTGGAGTTTAATGGGTAAACATTTCCACAAGCTTAATTGGTCCATTGAGCCAATCATACAAAAGGCTACAAATTGTCGACATACACCTCAAAATTGCCATACACCTTATCTGGATCCAGACCACAAGTCCTAGGAAGAGTGTTCAAACACTCATATTGGGTCAACTAAAGGTGGCAATTAAGGAGAATTGCTTTCACTCAATAGTGAGAAGTCTTTACCTTTGTAATGACTTCTCCTCACAATGCATTCCCTATGGAAGCATTATGGATTTTTCAAATCCATAAGGTGGTGAAATAGTGAGAGCTCGTAGCACATGATTTCACATAGAGACCTAGCATAACATACCCATTGGTATGTGTGGAAATTATTTTCCTATATCAATAATTGGTAGATCAAAACTAGTTCGAATAGATTTGGATTATAAGTCCCAATGGACTTTGTATTTTGAATCAAAACATCAATCGCAACATACATTGTGTACAAATCAGGTCACTCCATGACTTGAAATAGTCAAGTTGTTTGTGGTACAACTGACTAGGTGAGTCCCTTTCACAGAAGGATGTCTCCCATCTCGATGATTTCACCTGTGTGACTAAAGATGGCAATGGGGCCCTGATCCTCGAATCCCCGTGGGAAATTCCCCTATTAGGGGACAAGGATGGGAGAAATTTAATCCCAATGGGGATAGAAACGGTAGGAAATATATCCCCATCGGGTCTCACAGGGGCAGGGATGGTTTCCTGGCCCCCGTCCTTGATCCCCGCCAAGCAGGAATCAGGCATCCAGGAAGATTCGAGGCCCATCTAAAGGCCCAAGTCATATGGAGTATATATATGCGTGAGTAAACTTTCTAACCCTAATTCCCCACTCCCTAACCCTATCCATTCCAGGCTCCAGCCACCGCTCATCCGCAGCATAGCGTGTGTGCGCACTACCCGTCTGCCCGCCACCCAGCAGCCCGCTACTCGCTAGCAGCCTAGCACAACACATCCACGTCAGAGTCCAGCCTAGCACAACTCATCCATAGCTGCTTGGGACCCTACAACGACATGCAAGAGGCAAGATCCACATCCTCCCTAGCTCTCTAGGTAGCAAGACGCTTGCTGATGCTGACACCATCAGAAACCTACGCGAGCTTGACACCTCAACAAAGATGCAGGTCGAGTGCCTGAGTATCCATCATGATTTGGCCTTCTCATGCCTCCACCCCTAATCTATTTTGGACTCCTATTTTGGATTTGTTTGGGGAGGAGTCCAAGACCTGCGTCCTTGAGCTAAACGCTTGATAAGATGAGTGAAGCAATTTGAGATGTGTTTTCATTGAGTTTGACTTTATATTTGTGGACTCTTATCAGTGTATATTATTTGTGTATTCAAGTCATGCGAATGTGTGTTGATCTGTGATGGTCTTATGTGAATGGTGATGAATTGACCATGAATGGCAATAACTGATGCGGGGACGGGGATCCCCGATGAGGATTTTTCCCCTCACGAGGGCAGGGATGGGGAAGAAGGCGTCCCCATGAGCTTTGATGGGAACGGGGATGGGGATAATTTCTCCCTACGGGGATGGGGATGGGGAGGCAATCCCCGACGGGGAATTCCCCATTGCCATCTTTATGTGTGACCATAGTAAAATCCCATTGGATTTTATACATCTCATATGGCACATATCAAAATAGGCAGTCATCATATAAGACGGAATTTGAGATGACACATTTGGGTGAAACCAAATTATGCTTAAGTCTATAACTTAAGCACACACATCAGTCTTCCAATATTCAATTGATATTGTATAACCAATATCCTAATAATATTGGACAATCATACTACCAACACTATGGTCAAATATGGATCAATATCCATTTTGACCCTTGGGATGATAACCTTAGTGCCATAAAGCACTTATGTAGCTTGCATATTGCAACAAGCCTGATATTGCATCTGTAGATACTAGCTATAGCTTGAAATAGCGCAACTTCTATAACACCGAAAGGTGGGAGTCAAAGAGGATATCCATAGATATCTATATGGCACAAAGGATCTTGATTTATTGTTATATAAATTAAGATATGATCCAAGTGGAGTATTGAGGTACTGGCTATCTAATCCCCATAATACTAGACCATATACTGATGTTATAGTGGTAAAGTTCTCATGGGAGTCATCATCTTGACTGTAGTGGCTACTTCCACTTCTCATTCTGAAGTATTACATGAACATGTATGACTTCATTGAATGGTCACTTTTGATTCCATTGAATCACTAGTTATTACCTTCTAAGATAATGCAACTTGTGTTGCTTGGATGTAAACAGGTTCTATATGAGCAATATCACTATATTGCCTTATATAAATGTGTTATTCTCACGAAAGTGAGATAAACATCTTGCAAACTAAATCAAGTGATAACTCCACGAGGTTTATTCACAAAGTCCCTACCAATTTCCACATTTCACAATGTGTTATAGAGATTGGTATGCGATGACTTTGAGAGTTGCAAGGTTCAGGGGGAGACTCCTCTTAAAACTATAACTGTTCAAAACATCGTATTGTACTCTTTTCCTCTATGAGTTTTCCTCACATAGGTTTCTCATAGAAGGTTTTTAATGAGGCAATATCAATACAAGCTCATATGTCATCTCTTATTTTCCCCATCAGGGTTTTTGTAAGGGGCATCTAAGACATAACCTATGTCATATCTTCTGTTTTCCCCCACATGGGTTTTTGAGAAGGTACCAAAGACATATAATTCCAATTATGATCATGAAATCATATTTATTGTTCTCTAAACTTGGTACGTGATTTTCCTTTTGAGATTTCCCGTATAAGTTTACAATGAGACAATAATCAACATATGCTATATCATTTTCTTCTTATTTTTTCCACTGGGTTTTAAGGAGTTTTAACAGCATATCCACACATATTTCTCCGCATTTTTCCCACATGGTTTTTGGAGAAATTATCTAATACAATGATCTATAGTGATGGATGATGCTATTGATCAAGGGGGAGTGTTATGAATCACTTTATTTAGTGATCAACCGCTCTCTTAGAAGGCACCCCTTCAGAAGTTGTCCCTTCACATGTATATATATGTACAACCATGGATCAATGAATAACAAGAGTTTTCCACTCTCATTTGTCTCTTGAGCCTCTTGCTTTACATCAAAGACGCTCTACGCTAAACAAGCACGACGATCAGCTATTATATTGACTTGCACATCACTAATCCAAACTGCATCAAAAAATTCAGCACTATCAATTTACAATCAGTTTACCTGGCTCGAACCAACTCAATAACCAGAATATGGAATGCTCTTTTCTTTAATAAGGAAATTAATTAGGCAATCCACCAACATAACATTGGAACATGTTTGAACTAAATAATGTTAATCTAAAGCTAATCTGGCTAGAAATTAGACAACATGCTGCTTTGTATATAGGGGCGGAACCAACAACTTTGATTAAGGGGGGCTAGACAAATATGATGACATTAGTATTCTTACAGGAAAAATATATGAATTGTCACATTTTCACAATATTATTGATTAAAAATAGATGAATTGTCATGTTTTTGTGTTGTAAATTAAAAGCATTTATACGGATATTTAACAAACTTTCACTGTGTTGTGGGGAGGCACGGCCCTGCTGGCCCCCTGGTTCCACCATTGTTCATATAATTTAGGCACCCCACCTCAAAAACAACTTATCACTGGCAACCCCGATAGGCACATTGCTACTTGTAGTGCAGGTGCAGTGAATCCCAGCTGCACAGATGCAAAATCCAAGAACTACTAGTCGTCTATCCGGATTCTTTCCTTTCATGATCAGGGGCTGTATTCGTATGCTCAATTACAGTGGCTGTTGCTTCTAGCTACGAGATAGATGGAATTAGTGGAAGATTGGATCCTGTGCCCAAGGTCCCTATCCTCCTGTATATAGATAGGAGAGGTAGGGTTATATAGAGGGCGATCGGGCTAACAGATTGTTTCTTAGTTTGTTACAACAGATTGATCCTTACTATCGTCCAAATACGCCCGCCTTGGTTTGCCTTGATCTCCACGTTGGTTGATCGCATTAACCCTTGCGGGCCTGCTCCTTGATGGCTGCTAGGCCGATAACTTGGTGGCAGTCATATATACGGGTGGTGCAGGTACCCATGGCTCATATCTCTGACAGTAGCCCCCATAGGACTTAATGATAAGCTAGCATGTAGCTTTAAGCCCTCAGGACATCGTAGTCTCCCCCTGTAAGTTCTGCGTATTGTGAGTACGTAGTGAGCATCTTTGGGTGCCGAAGTATTGAGCAGTGCAATTAGACATTCCCAAGTATTAGGGTGTTAGTATGTTGCCGTTCGAGTACCAAGAGCAATTCTCGGGTAGCAAGAATTTTCTTCAACCATCGAGTGCGGCGGATGTACACCGTACATCAAGGGATGTTGCCCCCTGGCAACTGTAAGTGCCTAACTTGGGTGGTACACCCCATATCGGGAAACATAGTTTCCTAGGTGTAGCCCTCGGGACGTTGTTAACGTCGCATTCGGGTGGTGTTCTCGATAACCGAAAGTGTAGCTTCCAAGACATCGTAGATGCCGCATTAGGGTAGAAATACCGTTGTACTTGAGAAGTTGGTTCCCGACGTATTTTGGCGTGTAAATAGTGGTTACGCATCATTAAGTCCTAGTCATAAACAATAATGAGGATGGGGCAGATGCACCTCCATCGTTCGCGTGTCATTAAGCCAATTGATTTTTAGGGTGACCTATTGCAGGTCGTTTGAGCACTAGGGGTGTCACATTCTCCTTCGAGATCCGTCAAGCGATGTGACACGAATTTCCATGAACCTTGTTAGTGCTAGAGTGAGGACGTTGTCCCAAAGCCCTGAGGCCAATATAACAGTGTCCTAGTTCGGGTACCACTGTGGGCGAGTAACGAACGCGTGAGCAGCTGTCGGCAGTTGCGTGTGTTACTCTTTGAGCTGGTAACAGGTAGAACGAGTGAACGTCCACTTCACTGAAAGGAAGCGGCAAGACAAAGCCAGATCAGGGGGGCACATCATAAAACTCTTTTTCTAGATTCTAGAAGCTCGTACTTTAGTTACAGCCATGGGCCAACCATTTTTTCTGTTTCCCCCAAAGGGGCACACATCCTCTGAAATAAGGTACTTCGAGCTCGTCTAGATATTGAAAGATTTATGTAACACTGAGTGTCATAGGTTTTAGGATCGTATCGGCGACCCTCCCGAATACCCCCTGACTCTAGAGTGGCAAGGTCGGTAGCGAATAGATCGCTACCGCTTACACCTGCTGAGGGGGTGAGCTGGGCCGAGTACCCGATTTGAGTCTCAGATCACTCTTATGTACCGGCTCGAGTGACGATACGTTAGATTTTGGGCCATGAGGCCCCCACAGTTTTCGTGGTGGTGAGGCTGAAGTGTTAGTTTCAGCGGCCCGTTTCCCCACATATATATGTCTCTCGGGAGGCGTCCCTTCAGAAATCGTGGGGACGTGGCGTGGCCTCAATGGCACCACTGCTCGAAGAGATTATTGGAATTCCATCGGCCGTGTGCGTCCCCTGCCTATAAAAACAGAGGAAGGAGAGGAGAGTTAGTAAGCCTGTATTGTAGCCTTTACAAACTCACCTTGCTTGTCATGGAATGAGTATTTGAGCGGCCATTGCTGACGATGTAAGCGAATGCGGTGTGTCGATGTAGATGGTAATGGTGTGACCGGCTCAAGGTAACCCCCAAGGGAGTACCTGAGGGTCATTGCCGACAGAGTGCCCAAAGGTGGCGTGTTGACGTCGCTAGTGGCAGCACGACGACGTAGCTAGAGGCGGCGTGACCGGCTCGAGGTAGCCCCCGAGGGTCATTGCTGACGGAGTGTCCAGAGGTGGCATGTCGACATAGCTGGTGGCAGCGTGACGACGTAGCCAGAGGTGACGTGACCGGCTCAAGGTAGCCCCCGAGGGAGTACCCAAGGGTCGTTGCTGAAGAAGTGCCTGGAGGTGGCATGTCTACGTAGCTAGAGGCAGCACGACTGTCTCGATGTTGTCGACATAGCCTTTGTTATTGTACGCCTTAAAACATGAAGATGAGATCAGTGAGCTTTTATTTGGTAGTCGAACAAGATAAACTCGTAGTAAAGCATGTGTTAATTTCCCTTTACGAACTATATTCATTATGTTGTGCACTTTGTCGACTAGACTGTAGCCCCCGTGCTAACCATCGAGATGCGGCGCATGTAGCATTGGGTTTGCGGCGTAGGTCGTCGCAGCCAACAAAACACATTACATTGGAAATGTGTCATGAAAGTACTTAAAGCAGTTTTAAGGGTTGTTGCATTCTCTCTTTGATGTTGTTTTCCCTTTATGAATTGCTCAGCGCGTTATGTACTTTGTTAACTAGACTATAGCCCCCGAGCGTAGGACGTTAGCCATGAGATGGCGTGATCCGTATAGCATTGGGTTGCGGCGTAAGTCATTGTCGTGACAAAGCTTTATACATAGAACATATCATACAGGTACTTAAATCGTGGAGAAAAAAAGCAAACATGCCCTAGAGTGTGATTATTATGTGTATTAGCCTCTGACTTTCTGCTAAGTTTGAGGTAACTTAGTAGAAAGTAAGAGCAAAAGTAACATAATGAAAACAATTATGGAAGGACTTAGCTGAACCAACGGGACGTTGGTGCCATTGTTGTCGATGGTGACGACGTTGATTTCGAGTGCTACTGCGAGCACCACGACGAGAGATGGAAGGAGGTCGAGGGCCAAAGTAGTCCGTCGGCGGTAGTGGCGGATCCAGAAACGATACAAGAGGGGGGCTAAATAGTAATAGAATGCTAGAAATCATATGATAGATAAGTGTCGGATGGGGCTGAACACCTAGACTCTGGATTATTTTGGGCTGGAAATAAAGAGGTGTTCTTAGCTGCTTTGGGCCGCACCCCGGGCTGCAGCCCCCCTAGCCCGGGGTGTAGATCCGCCCCTGGTCTGCGGTGCACCTGAACTGTCGGTGACATTGCCACCGTGCCTCCAGCTCGATGACATGGACGATGAGTCGATGATGCTAGTCGTGGCATGCCGATGATGACGAGGGCCAACGTAGCTAAGCTCCTGTCAATAATATTTATGTAGACATACGTAGATACCGAGAGATATACACACGTTATAGGATATTTGATTGAAGTAGAAAGCACGACTTAGCTTTGGCGTTAGAGTCATCTCAATGGTATAGATCAAATGCATATGAAATCATGCATATGGGGGCAAGATGCACTCGTAGAGCAGGCGGTCAAGCCCCAAGGGTGGGTGCTAGCCGGCCAGGGCTCGAGCCCTGGTTCCTACATTAGACTATCCGCACTCATGGACCTCTATATTCATCCTCTATATGTCCTAGTCAGCAAGATTCTCTTCTCTATACTCAATTCTTCCGCACTCATACATCCTCTATATCATCCTCTATCCACTCTATCCACTGTGGGACCCACTTGTCACTTTATCTAAATATATCCATGTGTGATCTAGTTTTGAAGGATTTATTGAGACGAATTTAATGGTGCAATCGAAATTTAATTTGGATTTTTGGTTTCTGAGTTATATCATTTTTTCCATTGTTTAGCTAGTGGGGCCCGCCACTCTAGAGTATAGAGTAAGCACTGTGCCACTCTAAATATAGAGTGAGAGAAAGGATAGAGTATCGTTTTAGAGTACTCAGTGCAGCAGTTTTTACTCTATATTCATACTCTAAAGCTTTAGATTATCGTTTTAGAGTATCCACTGCGACTAGTCTTAAACCTCCAAAGTAGGCCGGGTCAAGTCACCTCTCTCTAAAAAAATGCATGCCTGACATAACGTGGGTACGTGTGTATGTAGATGTAAGGTAAAGCATCATGATTATTTTTTTCTACTTATCTTGCACGCTCGGTTGTGCGTGACGGTAGCGTGTCGTCACCCGATGACGACGCGGCGCGACTTCTGGTTAGACGCCGCATCAAACATGGGGGAAATCGACTTCCTGAGACGAAGGGGGCTGGATTGTCTATCCGAGCTGTAAATGAGTGCCGTCAACGAGGAACTGACGCGGGATGATGACGAGTCAACGATGTGAGCGGCGATGTTTGTGTGTCGTTCGTCGCCACGGGATAACAAGAGGCGCAAGTGGTTCCTGTTATCAGCAGTCATGTAGATATACGCTGATATATCTGAAAAATACATATTCTACAGATTATTTAATTGGAATAGTGAATTCGACTTAGCTTGTTCGGCGAGCGGGCATGTCCGACTCGGGAGAGCTTATCGACGGCGTGCTCGAATAACCATTCTTCGGGATAGAAAACGGTGGTCCTAGCATCAACAAGTAATATGTGTCTACACATCGAGATCCGCATGGTGTGCAAGAAGAACACAAGCGATTTATACTGATTTGGGCCGAAGAATGCCCTGCGTCCAGTGGAGGAGAGGAGTCTTGTATTATTTTGCACCGAAGCGCTTGTAGTAGGGGTTACAGGCAGGTGAGAGAGGGAGGAGCTCCCAGATCTTAGAGATGTGAGTGGAGAGTGTGTGTTCGCCTCTGATAAGTCGAACGGCCTATAGATTTGCCTTCTCTTCTGTTCATCGTCCCTAGAATGGTCCCTGCCCTCCCCTTTTATAGACGCAAGGGGAACGCCGGGTTACATGCACGTGCTACGTGATATTTTTCTTGGGAAGAAAGATTCGAGGCCTTCACTCTTGCCCTGTAGTTGGTGACGTGCCACTGTTGGAGGAGTAAGCCCTGTCCTTTGATGCTGTAGCGATATGTCTTAACATACGTGGTTCTGTGGATGTCGCAGCTACAACGCGTAGAGTCGTGATTATCCCTGTGGCAACGTGCCTGTCCTTCGGTTTGACTGGCGTAGAGGGTCGAGGCCTCGGAGGCGTGAATCATGGCGTGATCTCGCTCCGTTTGAGGGAATAGTGGCCTAGAGCGGCGTTTTGTACGCCGCGCAGGCCTGGATCGTGTGTATAGTGCCAGTATGGGTGGTATAGTGACCAGCAGCCATTCCCCATGTTGTTATAGGCGACGGAGTCATGATTTGACCGCTGTCATTCCTGTCCTGTCCGGTTGGTCGACGCAAGAATATGGGTGACATCTCAGGGGGTCTCGAGCGCGCCAATGGGGAGTGGCATCAGAGGTCGGTCTCGGGCGAGGCAGAGACAGATGACGTCATCTCCGGGGCTCGGACGAGACGGTGATGATGCTGCGGGTTGGCCAGTGCCCGTTCCCTAGTGCTGGGATCTCGGGCGAGTCGGAGATGTTCCGAGACCCCTTGTGGGAGGCCTCGGATGAAGTAGGGAGATAGGCTGGTACGCTCACGCGGCTCAGAGGAGGCCCAACAAGGGGAGAGAGTTAGCCCATGGGTCAAGATGGCAACGGGTACGTACCCGACGGGTAGTGCCCACCCGTACCCGTACCCGTACCCGCACCTGTAAAATTTTACCCGTACCCGCATGCGGGTAAAAAAATAGTTTCATACCCGTACCCGCCGGGTAATTCTCGCCCGACGGGTAACCCGTACTCAATAGCATACCCGAAAATTACCTAAAAATATCAAATAGTCACATGCAAAAATAAATCATTCTAAGCTTCCAACAAGTTACAAATATGCTAACAAACATTATTAACATCGTTACAACAAAGGCAATCTACTAGAAATATAGTGGATGTCTCAATGGATCAAATTCATGACTTATATGCGCTAAAATAACTAAGGTTGGCTAGTTATTTTTGCGGGTATGTCTTACCCGCGGGTATGCGGGTATGGGTAGTATACACCCGCACCCGTACCCGCCATACCCGATGGGTATAGGATTTTGCCCAATAACATACCTACGGGTAGAAAATTCATCCCATACCCGTATCTTTATCGAGTAATACCCGTTGGGTACTCGGGTTTTGGGTACCCGTTGACATCTCTACCCGTGGGTCTCCTTAGTTGATTTTTTTCTCTTTGACGGGACAGATTAATATTTGATTTTAGGAGGCCGGGTGGATTTTCTACCCTAATTTGCGTACTCTAATTATGGTACCCGACACCATTGTTGTCGACGAGGCGCGTCATTGTCGGGTTTCGCGGCATGCTGATGCCGAGCCGATGATGAGGTCCATGCTATCGACGAGGGACGACGCTAGCTGCGGGTGTGCCGACGTCAAAGGTCGCGGTGTGCTGACGACGTGTTGACGGCGCGGGACGTCAACGAGAGATGCAGCCAAATTTCTGCCAATAAGATTCATGTAGACATATGCAGATACCGCAGATAACTTAGCTTGTTGACGTGAGCCGATTGGATCTCGCCGACTTGGTGTCGTCGATTGAATGTACGCCGGATGGACCCACCCGATCAGAGCTCTGACTTCAGTCGCGAGGTCTGAGATATCGCCTTGCGAAGCTACCGGTTAAGGCCTCGTTCGCTTATGCTGAAAAAATAAGCTGAAATACTGTTCCGGCTGATTTGTGTGAGGGAAAAATACTGTTCCGACGTAAAAAACAAGCTGAAAAGTACGGATAACAACCTAGCGGTACAACAACAGGATGTCATGACTTGGTGGACGACAGCGAGAAAGCAGCTGCCGAAGGACCTTCGCCATGGATTCGACTCTCTTGTCCTCCTCACGAGCTGGATGCTTTGGAAGAAAAGGAATGCAAGGACGTTCAATCGCATCATATCGACGCCGGCGGAGCTAGGAGCGGCCATCAGGCTTGAGGCTGATCTCTGGATTGCTGCGGGCTGTAAGCGCCTGGCTGTGCTTCAGTCGCGTGTAGCATGAAGCTGCTCTTTAGTCGCACTGTGTAATATCTTGTAATCACAATCTCGTACGGATTAGAGGTAGCCTAGAGAGTTGTCTAGAGTGTTGGTAATCTACGGTTTACCAACAGCAAGAGTGTAGTACCAAACTCTATTCCTGCTTAATGAAATATGTGCTTACACGTTCTGAAAAAAAAAGAGCTCTGACTTCACGTCCTAGGTGCATGCGTGATGCGCCGCCAAGGCCAGGAGCCGGTGCTTTGCTGCTGAACTTTAATGGATCGAGATGGTAGGGGACACAGAACCTGCCGACGTACGGGGGGCTGTCGCACGACTCCGTTGCCACGAGTTGCACCACGGTGTTGCAGCGAGTTCGAGTTGCCGCAGAATGTCGCCGTGATCCTCCGGGTTGCCGCAGAATGTCGCCGTGATGTCAAATTTAAGCTAAATTTCAAATAATAACAATTTGTAAACCAACTCAATTTTTGTCCATGTAACATGTGTTGAACAAAGATACCAAAAGTAACTAGAGTTCATGATGCACAAATATGATTTTTTTGAGATTTTTTATTGCCATTTGAATACCCTAAAAATTCATAGAATATATAAGTTTGACTATTTTTGAAATTCAATAATTCAAATTTTACTTAACAAAATTTAGCATGTTCTATGTCATTATCATCCTTGTTATTCACTCTACCAACCTACAAAATATCAAGATTTTTAGAGCTCTCTAGGTACCTCTTCCTTGCTTCTTAAATTGGATTTCTAAAAAAGTTTTAGAAAAATAGCAAAAGTTACTATTCATACACCAAAACCAGCCAAAGGTTGAAAATTGAACGGTTTCAACAGTTTGAGGGCTAAAGTTATCCAGTTTTGGAGTTCAAGATTGAAATCCAGAATTTGGAGAGAGTTCAAGGTTGTAAATTGGACTTTACCCTTTTATCAAAGCAAAGAAAAGTTGTGGCCCCACCTGCCATCGAGAGCATAAAAGGCTTTGGCCTTGTTTGGATCCCAAATTTTTTTAGGAAAAATTCCTATAGTACTTTCGTTGTTATTTGGCAAAATTTGTCAAACCATGAACTAACTAGGGTCAAAAGATTCGTCTCGACATTTACAGACAAACTGTACAATTAATTATTTTTTTACCTACATTTAATGCTTCATGCATATTTTTTTAGGTCTTTTTGAGAACTAAACGGGGCCTTTGTGTGCGGGATTATTGAATTCATTGAAAAAGGAGACGTGTTAAGCCACATATATTTGGACGAGATACGGGCACTTTCATGTTATTTGCATGGGGTCCCTTTGCATGGCCCCGTATTTGAGCCTGCAAAATTTCGTTAAGAAAACATATTCGGGGATTCAGTGCTAAAATGCATGCACGAACACACTAATTATAGATGGCAGTCTGTGACTTCATCCCCATCCTGTGGGTTAAGAGGGAAAGTAGCAGAGGTGCTGGTGCATGGCTCCGTCCAAATTGAATTAGTCAAACACAGAAGAAGATAGGAACGTAAGGAGTTATTAGCCTCTCGTCAAAGAACGGCCACGCCGCACATCTCGGCTGGGTGACTCGTTCTCATCAACAAATGAGCGGCGGCGCTCTCCATGAGGCCCTCTGGCTTCGGTTAACGCGATCCTTCTATAAAACGCCAGCAGCTTGGCACTCGAAGGGGGCGGCTGATCGGCGGACAGAGCGCCGTCAGGCTACCACCATGCCACGCCCACACACACACACACACATCGCCGCTGGGGCCGGGCTGCCGCAGTAGCACACCACACGCTAGATGGAGATGCCGAAGCCCTGCTGCTAGTTTCTATCCAATATCCACCACACACAGCATCTGCCTGTAGGGAGGAGAGTGCCGTCGTGAGCAATGGTGAGCATCGCTGATACTGATAACATCCTTCCTCCCCCTTCTCTGCTGCTGTTGCCTCAGAATCGATTGGTTCGCCAATCTTATGTTGCCTCGGGAAAACGATCGGCTTGCACCGATCCTTGTTGCCTCGGAATTGATTGGTTCGCCAATCTTGTGTTGCCTCGGGAAAACGATCGGCTTGCACCGATCCTTGTTGCCTCGGAATGATTGGTTCGCCAATCTTGTGCTGCCTGGGGATATAGATTGGTTTGCCAATCAACATGTGTTGCCTTGGGGTAAATAATCGGCTTGCCGATCTGTATGTTGCCTTTGAGAAAGATGATTGGTTCATCCAATCAAGTCACCTCGGATTATTTCATAGTGGCCATCAACAGCAGGCCCTCCGTGGCGCTCGATGCAGGTATATGAGAGGAGTAGATGGTGCAGTTAGAAGAAGTGATGCATATTTTAGTTGGAGAAGGTAGAGTGCTTTCTGCCGGCTGTTGTAGGTGTGTGGGTGAAAGAGTAGAAGAATAGCATCTCGAGATGCAAGTTATGAAGTTTCAGATGATCGAAGGGAGGTTTTGTTATAGTGATGCATGTCGCAGTTGGAGAGCAGGTGCTGCTGCTGTGTTGTTGTAGGCATGTGAGGGCAGAAGTAGATGTAGTTTTGGCAGAGAGTGATGCCATGAGTGAGGAGATTGCAAGTGCAAAGAAGCGTCAGAGTAGCAGTGCTGAAGATAGATTCAGTAAATTAGGGTGTGTTTAGTTTGCGAAATTTTTTAGCTTTGGCTACTGTAGTACTTTCGTTTGTATTTGACAATTAGTATCCAATTATGGACTAATTAGGCTCAAAAGATTCGTCTCGTGGTTTTCTACCAAACTGTGTAATTAGTTTTTTTTTTCGTCTATATTTAATACTCCATGCATGTGTCCAAACATTCGATGTGACGGGGAATCTTGAAATTTTTTTGGAACTAAACATGACCTTAATCAAAGAGAGAGAGGTGTGGTGTTTAGTTGTAGGTGTCCAGGTGTAGATGCTGACAGAGAAGTAGTAGATGGCATGCTTGATGAACTCAAGATTATGGTGCAGGGGGAGAAGGGCTGTTACAAGATTAATATGTTGTTTTATTGTCACGAGATTAAGGTTGCAGCACTAGAGGTAGAAGAGGCCATGGAGTAGTAATATGTAGTTGGGCAGATGGTGAAGCTGTTGATCGCAAGTTCATGAGAGGTGAAGAGATTGCAACTGCATGAGAGAAGACAGTCGTAGTGTAGAGGTCCTGTGTGTTGGCATCACAAGATC
This sequence comes from Saccharum hybrid cultivar R570, assembly GCA_038087645.1. Classification (NCBI taxonomy): domain Eukaryota; kingdom Viridiplantae; phylum Streptophyta; class Magnoliopsida; order Poales; family Poaceae; genus Saccharum; species Saccharum hybrid cultivar. The sequence goes on from JAQSUU010000449.1 coordinate 4,558,446, forward strand.
AGGATGAGTTGAAGGAGGGCCTCAGTTGCCATGGCAAGCAAGAGCTATAGGTGGCAGTATATGCAAGTAGTAGAGGAAGATACAGGTGTATGTGTGGTTCAGATTGAGAAGAGGCGGCAGCTCACAAGTGAATGCAGTAGCAGGTCACATGTTTGCGTGACAAGGTGTTAGCCAGTGCAATGTTGATGTGCATTTAGAGAAGAAGGCTTAACTAGTGAGAAGCCTCTGCGGTGGTGAAGGCATGATGTGTTGGCAAGTCCAAGATTAGATTGATGCATTCTAAATCAAGTAGTAGATTGGGTGGTGGAGATACGCAGAGGCAAGCAGTAAACAAGTGACGCCTGACAGTGATACAGCTCTTGAGATGTGAAGTGTAGTTTAGGCTTGATGGGTAACAAGGATTGTTGAGAAAAGAGCATTCAGTTAGATTGCAGCGCAAGTGGTGTAGGTGGAAAGGCAGTCAAATAGCAGTTGGCATGCACCAGATTTGCTCAGGATGAACACCTGTTGCAGTGCAAACCATCATGGTCTAAACTCTGAACCTGCAGTTCTAGCCGTGGCCTAATTATAGAGTTTATCAAGAGCACAATTTATATATTCGAGCTGCACAGTGATGACAGCCTGTAATTGGTAGTAAGCAGTGGTTGTGAATACAGATTGTCAGCTCACAGGCGGCAGCAATTTAAATGAGAAACCAAGAGCAATTTGTAGTACCATTTCAGATCAGTGGTTCCGATTAGATGGCAATGCCAAATACAGAGGCAGGCTATGTCACTTGTGAGAGGGCAGGCAGTAGATGTCAGCAATGCAGCAAATGCAGCCTGTGGGAGCTTGAGGAGCACTGATGCTAGACATGACGTTCAGTCAATCAGCAGTAGCAGTGTTCAAGGCCATCATGTAGTATTGTATTATTTAGAGCCGACAACAACGACATGTAGTTCAGTCATGACAACTACACCTTGAGAGGCCACTCTGCCAATATTAGCAGCATGTGCTTAGTGAATTCTATGGCAAATTAGACTTGCCCAACTGTATTTAGACTTTGTTAAGTTTAGTTCTAAGGATTTGAGTTCCCTCAATTTTACATGTTCTGTGCATTAACAATTCTAGTTGCAGAGTTAAGAAATATGGCCTGAGCATGGGCCTGATTCTCATGTGCCCTTTCCCATAAGAGGCTGTCCTAGAAGATCAGTTTAGTTAATCAGATGAGTGGCAAGTTGTATAATCACAGAACTAGCTGAGAACTCGCCATGCATGTGCATGTTCAGAAAAAAGCAGAGACAAGCACAAGCACTTGACTAGCTAGACAGCTGTCCTGTGACCAAGATTAGAAACGTATGTTTAGTAATTTTCTGCGGCAATGTAGAGTTGCCCAGATATACTGAATGGTTTGTTTGAGTTGAGCTCTTTCAGTGTTTCAAGATGTAGCATATTTACCTCTTTACATCTTAATAAATAAAAGTACTATATCTACATGTACATGGCGGACCCTGAAATAACTAGCTTGGTTGGCAGCACGTGCTTGTGTAACGCAACTTGGGAATTGATTGACATTTATCTAGAAAGTGTTCAACACCTCTGTAATTTTGGGAGACCACGCGTGTCCGATGAGAAAGCAGATTTATTTGAACTAGAGAGGCCATACATTTCAACTTACCTTGTGTTTGTGTGTGATGCAAGATAAGTAGGCCCTCAAGCTCTACCGTGATGTCTCCAAGTAGGCAAATGTGATGCAGTTTCCTACTATCTTTTTCAATATGAGGCGTTAGTGGTTAGTACTATGACACGTTACCAGTTATACCAAGCAACGCTGCCACCTAGTAACGGCCCTAGCAGTGAGACTTTTACTCTCAAATTTTCAGGCAATCAATAGACCAGACGATCCTGACAGGAACTGAGTCCATTGCAGCAGGCATATGGCCCTCAATGGCAAATGCAACAGCATACTCTCCTCACCAGCTTTACTTGATAATAATTCTTTAAAGTATATATTCTCTAGTTGCATTGCTAATGTGCAATTGATCTTGTTGGTAGAGAAACCCACAAGTACTTTATGACCTCGGCAACTTGCATGGGCCAGCCTTTTCATATCAAGCGAGCAACGCAAGGCCCTAACTAATCACTCAGAATGTTTGCAAAATAGTTACTTGTGGCCACCATAAACTATCAAATAATCTCACAACAACGCGGCCTATTATAAACGGCCCGTTGTCTCTTGTGGCTTTGAAAATCCATTCATCAATGATATAAACTATGTATTGACAGCATCATTTGCTTGGCCTGAGAAAATTATGGTGCAATGCAAAGGCGACTTGCTTGTAGCACTTGAGTCCAAATATTTGTCTGCACTACTGTTATACTGTTCGCTCGGCTTAAAGATTTATCCGTGTCCGACATGAACGAATTTTCATCGTAAAGTCTCAACCCTCAAGTAATGAGCAGCATCATCCCGCGACCGACGAGGCGGGGAACACATATGTCCTCACTGACGAGGTGAGACACATTTCTCCTTGACTGACGAGGCATGGAGATCATCATAATTCCGCGACCGACGAGGCCGGAAACATCCAATCTAGACCGATGAGGCTAGACCCCCTTTTTGTTCGCAACCGACAAGGTCGAACATTTACTTGAGACTTTATCATGAATTCCGTGACTGACAAGGCTAGATACTTCTCATCGAAGATCGACGAGGCTTTAGGGCATATTATATGGCTATTATTGGTGCCAAATTATACTTGGAGAATATTTATGCAGATTACAAGAAGACGACCATTTGCGTAGCTTAATCGGAGGTTTTCCACGGTCCAACACCGTGGATGTAATTAACTGGCGGCTTCACGAGGCCCCGAGAACCAAGAACCTTTCAATCAATGATCGCCTGTTTAGTCAGGTGTGTTAGGTGCAACTCAATGTAATTCCAGTGGGAATATGTACTTTGTAATTCTCAAATGAATTAATAAAGATCCGAGTTCCCTGAGTCTTGTTGTCCCTTTTACTTATTTTGTATACGGCATGCCGCGCATATTATTTAGTTACCTACGCTTTGGACCTACCTCCCCTAGTCGGGAGCGGTTTCCTTTTGGTGAAACAATTAGTAATGCCAAATATGAGTAATCTAGATAATGATAGGATCATTTTGGATTATTTTTTCATAATGGAAAATAGTTGTGACTTTTTTGAGATAGGCAGATAAGATGGCTATTGTTATTAACGATGATTAAAGTGAACCAAAATGATTGTAAGGATCTTTCTTTCCATGCGAGAATTTTAAGGAATTGTCAAGCATGTCTCGGGTAGGTGTTTTCCGTTAACTTTTGGTGCTTGGGTGCAAATAGAGTTGCTTATTAAGAGTCTATTGGGAGAGTTCCCAAAGCAACTTCTAGGATCCAAAGTAACTCTATCAAACATTATTTTGTAGAGAAATGAACCTATAATGATTCTAGGAATGATTATATGAAATGAACTAGGAGGTCAGAGCTGAAAAAAACCTAGCTTCACGCATTATCTTTTGAGGTAAAATTATTTTCTACATAGAATTTATTTCACAAAATCACATCTAGCCACATAACTACTTTTCTTAGAGAATTATTCTCTAAAAAAACAATAGTAGAAGAAGCTATACCAAATAGACTCTAATTATTATTAAAAAATAAACCAGAGGTTGTTTGGTTCGGTGACACGCCGACATACAACATTGTTCACATTTAAATTGGGCCTAGGCCGGTTTTTAGAATTGGTACATGACAGTATTGGTCCAATCAAGGAACACTACGAAACAACATGAATTGTACCGCATTGGCTTTTCAAAGGGACAAGACATCCCCTAGTCAATATAAAAATATATATAGGGCACACGACCTATTGATGTATCCAATTATGCACTCAATATTTTATCAATCTACCCACTTTTTACCCCCTTATTATCTTTTCCAACCTTCTTGTTGTCCTACCTATCTCTCGAAATGGTTTATGAACATCCTAGCTAGCCTTGCCAATTTTAGGACACCGTTGTTATACATTTTCCTGATGGGTCTTTTTGGGAAGCGTTCATGGGTTTATTGGGTGAAGAACAAACATCAAATTAGCTGCGTCGACCTACTAGTCGACCTTACCGTTTAGACCTCTCTCTGTTGCATACTATGCTGTGTGCGGTCTTTGGACGATCTAGCCCCTACCGCTATGTGATTTGAATCGGCGTCAAGTGGTATAAATACCTCTTAGCAAGGCTGACGCTATGCACATCATGACGCCATGTACCATTAAAACTAGGTCCATTGTCTGCGACGTCGCGTCCAGGCGGAGGCCAATGAAACCTAACGGAAGGAACCAACCAAAACTAGGTTTGTAATAATGGGCCCGATCGTACTACATCCTACTATAAAAGGACGAGTTTTTTTAAGGGGCGCTCTCCCTCTATAGTAACCGTTAGATCTAGACGTCATGATATATAAGTCCTTCGTCGTCTGAGATCTTACATGTGTAAGATGTAAGACTCCTTCTCAATCAAGATTCCTTTTACATCTTGAAAAAGAAAAATAATAAAGACTCCAACGCCCGTACAAACCAAATTATTCTTCCCCCGTAGAATTAATTGCTTGAGTGACTAGGGGAACCCGGGACCAGGGTCTGTGAGTTCAACGGCTTCCACGTTGCCGGGACGGTGAATCGGTGATAGGCGCTGGGAGCGTGCCGCTGTACTGGCTCTTCACGTTCACGGCCCGGACGGAAGCCGCGCTGATGGCCGTGGGAGCGGTGGCCAACGAGATGGGGCGGCCCTCATGCCCTTCATCTTAGATTAGACGACGTCATCGACGCCTTCGGCTCCACCAACTCCTCCGGCGTCGTCCACAACGTCGCCAATGTACGTCTGTGTCGCTGCCTACTTATTTCTTCATGCTGCGTTTTGATTCCGTGATGAAAAACCAACTCTTCTGTTAATTAATGAAGTTGCCACTGACGAATAAAATTAAAAGATACGGCGGCCTTTTGCATGAATAAAAGAGAGATCGATCTGTCGGGATGGGACGCCGGACTCAGGTCCGACTATATGCCTGCGAGCATCTGAGGCCAGCCGGGCGTTGCATGTCTGCTGTTTAACATGTTTTAACCATGAATTAACCTGCTCCATGTGGACCACCAGGACCATCAATACTAATAGGGCTATTATATATATTTTTTCATGTCAATCATGGTTTTCAGATATGATCACTCAATAGTCAGTATACTGTAGAATTCATAAAAAACTCTAATAATTATACTAAGATATCAATGCTAGGATTTAATCTTTTTTTGTAGTATCGGGACTTAATATTAAAATAATGTTCATGTGTGTTATGTGATGCTCATATGAAAGTGTCCATATAAATTAGGAAAATACCCTACATTTGCATGTGGCAAAGTCTATCTCTGAATGTCTAAAAAAGAAGAGTGTCGATGCTACTAAATAGAAAAGAATTGTAAAAAAAAACACGTGCATGCCGCATGTGCCCCGTTTAAAACACTTGCTAAAAAGCAAGAGATAATTAGTTCATAATTTCATATTCATACATAATTTGGACAATATATTATTAATCAAAATAATAAACACGTGCGTGTCGCACGTGCATATTTGCTAGTGTGTACAAAAGGCCCACAAATATGTACATTTTATTTTGGGGGGACAAACATTGAATGGAAAGCTAAGTCATCCTAACTTTCAAACGAAAAGTCAAAAGTAGCTAAATCCATGCGTAAAACCTCGGGCCAAGTGCAAAGTCAAAAAGGTTCTTCTTAGAAAAAAACAAGGTTCCAGCTATTTCGAAAAGCAAAAAAAAAAGGTGTTCCTCGGAAAAGGTTTCTTACAAAATGCTAGCTTTAGAGGACACCAGTATACCACATACCAGCAATTCTTTTCTTTTTCATTTTTGTCAGTTACTTGAAGCCTCTAAAAGAAATTAAAGCCCCGTCCGGTAGAACTGTGGAGGACTCTTGTTTCGGCTTCTTTTTGCACTGTAGCGAAAATCATTTTTTATCTCTTATCTTAAAATGAATTAGGAGCCAATGAAACCATTATGTTTTGCTTCATCAGGTCCGGTTCCTCCGTGCAGCAAGGAGCGATCTGATTTATTATTATTATTATTATGATTTGGCAAAGGCTAGATGATCTCCTATCACCAAGGTAATAGCGTTGAGCACAAGTCTTTGTCACGTACCCCAGTCATTGCCAAGGCAATAAGCTACATTGGGCAGTAGGAGAAGGAATCTTACCAAAATTTGCCGAAATGGCAACACACCAGAGCATGCATCGGCAAGGTCGGCAAAGATATTAATATACAAACAGTGCAGTGCCCAAGATTTACAAAGACCTCAGTGGATGATAATATACATATAAAATCAGTCATGACTCATGAGCTTACAAAGGTACACAAGTTATTATCCTATACTATTATGTGTGTAACAAATATAAGCTGGCAAGATATTAATTAAAACAAAAGCAATTGAACTAGTGTCATCCCGCGATTGCATCCTTGTCATGGCAATCGCTCAAAGGACACACGTTTATCGCTGCCAATCCCGGCAGGCACCTCTCTCTACGTGTTGTGCAGCTACTGCTAGTCTATCTGAAGTCTGTACAGTCAAGTAGACGAGCTATAAGAATTGTTTGGAGATCGACGGTGGCCTAGGGCTCTGCTCTGCGGCGGCCACACGCCATGGGCGACGGCGACTCGCTGGCGCTGTAGTTGGTGTCGGATCCGGAGCTGCCGCCGCCGCCGTGCCTGGAGACGGCGAAGACGAGGTCCTTGACGCCGTCGCCGGAGGCACGGATGTGTGCGAGGATCTTGCCGAACTTGGCCTTGGGCCGCTGCGTGACGGCGATGGACACGTCGTTGGGGAACAGGTCCTTGCGCACGAACGCGCGGTACACGGTGGTCACCAGCACGCCGGCGACGGTGACGGACGCCACCCCGGACAGCCCCACGGCCAACGCCCGGGTGAGCACGTTGGTCACCGCCGACGAGTACACCGCCGTCGCGATGGCCACGCTCGTCATCGGGAACGTGTACGCCCACCACGCCAGCGAGAAGCGGACGCCCCGGAACAGGTTGATACGCACCACCTGTGTCCGTACGTATATACACGGTCAGCACATGTATGTTGTATATATATTTATACATCACGTGTGTCAAGAAGAGAAGAGAAGACGATAGATGTACACGTACCAGTGACATGTAGAGGAAGAGGGAGGTGAAGTAGAGGATCTTGGCGGCGTAGTTGAAGTCACCGCAGAGCCTCGCCCAGCCGACGGAGGCGACGCTTGGCGCGGCGATGAAGAGGAAGAAGACCGGGTGGAGCTCCTTCGGGAGCTGTGCGTTGGTGGGGAGCCTCTGGTACAGCGTCACGAACAGCACCAGGTAGTGCACCACTCCGACGGCGAAGAAGAAGATGGGCACCTCACGGAGCCCCATCTTGGCGCCCAGCAGCGCTCCGACGAAGTTGCCAACGACGGCGAGGTGGTTTGTCGGGGTGGCCACCTTGGACAGCCGGCGGTCCCCGCCGGACATCCACTGTCCGTAGATCTTGAGGTCGAGGAGTAGGATGGGCGCCATGAGGATGTACCACACCACATGGTGGACGTCCGCCACCGGGCGCGGCAGGCCCTTGACGAGGAAGAGGCAGGCGATCCACGGCGCAAAGAAGAAGTTGACGCGGATCGGGTGGTGGAACTCGCGCCGCACCGCCTCGAAGTAGAAGACGACCTTGAGGAGGTAGATGAAGGAGACGAGCGTCATGAGCGACGCGGAGACCCACCAGAGAGCGTGGTTCACTGCGGGGCTCACGTGCAGGAACGCCGTCGACGGCTCCGACTGCAGCGTCTTCCACAGCATGGCCTGGCTGCTCACGCCCAGGCACATCCCGAACGCGTTGATTGGGAACCGCAGCAAGAACGGCCACGTCTCGTCCTCGGGCAGCGCCGACACCTCCGTCGGCCTTAACGTCTCCAGCTCGGGCCCCTCCAGCGCGGCGAAGTAGCGGTCCGCCGTGGGAACTTTGCCGCCGCCGCCGCCGCCGTCGTCGTCGGTATCCGCGGTCTCCTCCTCGGAGATCATCTTGTTGGAGTTGGAGTCGGCGGCGGCGGGCTCGATGTCCAAGGCTACCCCGCGGAGGTTGGACAGCTGCCGCTCCAGGCGGCCGGAGAAGGTCTTGAAGTGGTCGAAGCGGCGGTCGCGCGTGCTGTCGCTGCGCGACACGGTGCGCACCCGTTGCAGCGGCGGCGGCTCCTCCTCGGTCCGGATCGTCAGCGCCGGCTGCGAGTGGTACCGCGCCTGGTTCAGCAGCTGCGGCAGCGCCGCCGCCTCCGCGTTCTGGTGCACCGGCTGTGGCGGCGCGAGGCTGCGGACGGACGCGCACGCGCCGAGGTGCAGTCCCGACGGTGACGCCGGCACGCTGAAGGCGACGGAGTACGGGGTCTCCGTCGACTCCGCCGTCCTGGCAGCAGCAGCGGCCACGGGGGAACCGGAAGCGCGACCACCGTCGACGAAGGTGGCCCGCGCCGGCGGCAGCGGCAGCCGGAGCGGCTCCGGGAACGGACGCCCCCTGCTGGCGCCGTCGCCCATCCCCGCCATCTGGATGCTCTCGCTGGTGGACATGGCAGCTCGGTCGTCAGGATCGCTCAGCTCGCGTCGCCGCCAGAGGTGTCACTCGTGGCGTGGATGTGCAGCGGAGCTCGCGCTCGGCGCCCGTATATATAGAGGTCAGGACGTCAGGTTTAGGAGGCGGCATGGAGGTGGAGAGGAAGATGCATGCTTGGGGACTGGCTGTGGCTGCGTCAGCGTGCGTGCGTGCGTGCGTGCAAGTGGAGACCGAGAAGTATGCGCTCGACGCCGGCGGTCAGTGACGTGGACGTCGGACCAGGCACGTGGCTGCATCCGGAAGGTTCGTCCCTGGCACGTATTCCAATCCATTTCTTTAAAAACTACTAAATATTATGAATTTATTTATATGAGAGGAAAAAGGCCTCGGAATTCCCTTTCTATTTGTACATCAGGCGAGACGAATCTGAAAGTGAAGAACAAGATTCGGAGCCTGATTTTCTCATGGGAATCCCACATGACGGATTGACTGCTTGCTCTCCGGAGTGAAATCGCTCGGATATATTTCAAATTTTCTACTCGATGGATTCATAGCTAGCTGTTCGAATGATCCGTCGAGCTCGATCTGTCAGTTCATGTTCGTGCGCCACTGTGCGTGTAGCTCCATAGACGCGTGCCCTGACTTGCCCGTGGAGGATGGAGCCACCAGGTCCAATGGAAGAAAGTGCAGCAGCAGGCAGCTGGTTCTTGACCTCCGCCGTGATCCCCAAGCTAGCTGCCGGCCGGGCCCAAGGAACCAACTCGGTCTGCTGACCTGACTCCCGCGTGGCGTGGCCGTGGGTTGCCGGCGCCGATGACGACGGCGAACCCAGCCGGGGGAGACTTGCGTGACTGCCGGAGAGTGGGCCCGGTCGGTCGTATCTGGACCGTGTCGGCGACGGCGAAGAGTTCTGGTCATGGCACGGACTACTCGCGTAGAAACCAAACCATCCATTCATTCACGTTTATATACTGGCCCTGTTCATTTGGTTTATAATCCGTTTTTTTCAGCTTGTTTTTTCAGCCGGAACAGTATTTTTCTCTCACAACAAATCAGCCAACAGTGTTTTTCACTCGGCTTATCAGCACAGCCGAACGGCTCCACTGTCCCATCTCTGTTTTAGTACTCTGTTTTCTTCACCATTCATTCACGTTTCTATATACTGCCACCTGTGTCCGGAGTAAAATGCTACTCTACTGTTTTCAGCTAAACTACCTAAACTTATCTGAAGTTATATAAAAAGACATATATATCAATATTTATGACATCAAATAAGTAGAGTATTATGAAAAATGAATCTAATATTTTTATTTGGGACAATGATATTGATTTTTTATAAACTTTATGGAATTTATTTAAAATGTTTTGATTCAGAACTAGGGCGGAAATTGTACTTTTTAGAAGGTGGTACAACCGATTGCGTCCAAGTCAAAGTTGTTATTATCAATATCAGGATATTTTACTCACTGTGGGTGTGTTTAGTTGAGAAAATTTGGGCGAAAAGTTACTGTAGCACTTTTCGTTGTTATTTGGTAAAATTTGTCCAACTATGGATTAATTAGACTCAAAAGATTCGTCTCGAACTTTACAGACAAACTATGTAATTAGTTTTTTTACCTACATTTAATGCTCCATGCATACGTTCAAAGATTCGATGTGATGGGTGGAAGAGGAAATATTTTGGGTTTGCATGGGAAGTAAACAAGGCCTGTATGTATGTAAGCGTCTCTACGTACCTTATTGTATTTCATAATTATTTTCTTCTTCACGTTTCTCATGTATATATATACCTCTGTCCTACAAAAGTCACAACTCTAGTAATTTTGAGCAAAACTATCTACAGTTTAATAAACTATATTAATACAAAAATACTACATATCAATGTTTATGATATTAAATGTCCTATAAACTAATTTCAGAAAAGAATCAAATGATCTTGTTTGGTACTATAAATATTAGGTTTTATGTAAATATATTAAATTTATGACGGTTTGATTCAATACTAGATTAAAATTGTACTTTTTTTTGGAAGGGGTACAACCGATTGGTTTCATGTCAAATTCATTATTTTTGGAATATTTTATTCATTATGATTGTGTCTATGTAGAACCTGTTTGGTTCGTGATCACAATGTGCCATGTCATAGGTTAGTCATGCCACAGTTTTTTTGGCCATCGTTTAGTTGGTTGCCACAACTATAGCGTGCCACACTTTGTTTGCGCCATGTCCCACATGTCAAAGACTCATTTTCTTGCTAAACTTTGTTATAATTGTGGCTTCAATTTTACTCACCAAACTTTCTGTTTGTAACCATAGTTTGCCGTAGGTTTGACATAACAAATTACTGTACCAACCAAATAGGCCATAATTTTTGACAGTGATTGTTCAATTAAATGCTTTCCAAAACATTGAAAACGGAGGGAGTGTACGCACGACACGAGATTAGCACCTCCCCTATATAATGAATACTCTCTCCTTCCCTTCCCTAGATAAATCAATTGCAGTTACTGACACAAAGTCAGCCCAAGATTTTCACAAGCTTTTGATCATTCTCTGTTTTCAAGCTTATTTCTTTGTTTCTTAAGTTCTGTTTGTAATTGTAAGTCTGTGTTCTACTTTTAATTCAATAAAATTCACTGTAGGGGCGAAGGCCCCTCCAGATTCCTTAAAAAAATAAATCAACTTCTTAAAGTTGGCTTATGTCAAATATTTAAAATTTTAGCCAAATTTATAAAAATAACAATATTTATAACAACAAATTAGTATCATTAGATACACTATAAAATATATTTTGATAATGTATACTTATTTGGTGTTATAAATATTATACTCTTTTCTATAAATTTAGCTATATATAAAAAAACTTGATTTATTAAGACAACTCTATAAATTGATTTAGTCAGGTACGAGAAAGTAGGAGTACAGTCAATATAGCATCGTCGTAGCCCTCTCAGTCTCAGGTATATATGATGGCTACATACACAAACGTTCAAAATATTCCAGTTGAAGCAGCAGGCTGTGTTACTGTCTGCAACAGTGAAACTGAAGAAAGCAGCAGAAAGCAAAAGTGCAACCGCAACCGCAAGACAAGAAAACCAACCAAGTTGGGAAATCACTAGAGTCGTTGCACTTTGCACTCCATTCCTTTCTTGAATTGAAGAGTAAAGAGAAGAAACCCTCGGCAGGCCAGGTCGCCATCGCTGTTGACTATATCATCCTGTCATCGACGTCAACACGAGACTAGGAGACTGAACGACGAGCAAGGCAAGACGTGCTGGAAGAAGCAACAACGACACAGACCAGAGACTAGGACTAGGAGATCGAGTAGTCTCGGCCTGTATATGGTTGACGATGCATGTGCGGGGCGATGCATAGAAGCACTGTGTGTTGTTATATGTGCAGTATATATAGTTATACATATACATATCTTCAGTGGTTGGATCTACAAGATTAAGCTAGGAGGGGGTTCTCTTGTTATCTTCTACCTATAGTTTCTTCTTTCAAGCTTTTATAGGTACCAATTTATAGCATGGCTTAAAATGAGTCCACCCCGCCTCGGTGCTATATCTGCCCCTGCAAGGCTGCATATCTTGCTCCAAGTAATAATATATAGGTTGGCTAACTTTTAGGGCACACTCGATAGTTCCAAAGCTACAACTACTTAGCCAGCTGAGGTGGAGGAAAATAAATAAAAAAAGTTTTACATATTATTCTCTCCTACTCATCAACCTTTTTTGTCACTGATTTTTCTCTTTTTTATCGAGCAATGGAAATAACCCGGCTATTTGCTCATGGCTAGCTCTCCATCTCATCTCTTCCTTCCGATGCGAGTATCTTTCCATGAATGAAAAAGCTTATTGGGTAGCTAGCTAGCACACAACAAGCTCAGAGCTCTGCTTCGATCATATATATCCCGTCACAACACAGTTCAATCGATCGCCAAGTGGAATGTGGATGGATGGATGGATCCAGTAACAGCTCGGCAGGGCGGCATGCACGCAGTGATGCCAACCTACCTGTGGCTACTGTGAGAACAAGAATAATGGAGTCAAAAACTGAAGGCTGGCAGAGTCAGGCAGGCAGCCCTCTCTCTGTTCTCGTACCGGGCGGATCGGAGTCCCAACCGAAACGACGCATGGGGCCTGAATAGAATCCAGATCCAGTTCCAGATAGGAATCTAGGATCGACAGATCGACTAGTACCCTGCAGTCTTCGATTCCTTTCTGCGATTGACCATCAACTGAGGGCATGCTTAGTTCTTAAAATTTTGCAAATTTTTTAAAGATTTCTCGTCACATCGAATCTTTGATGCATGCATGAAACATTAAATATAGATAAAAAAATAAAATTAATTACACAATTTAGACAAAATTCACAAAACGAATCTTTTAAGCCTAATTAGATCATGATTGGACATTAATTGTCAAATAACAATGAAAGTGCTACGGTTCCATTTCCAAAAAAAAAAAAAAATTCGCGAACTAAACCAACCTTGAGAATGAGACGCGCGCGTGACCTCGAAAGTCGTTGGCATGCATGCACTTTCCGTTCTTCTCGTTTCAATTCCCATCGTTTTTGTTCCCCGTTGCGTCGCTCCATGGAACCATATTAGCTACGTACGCCATGACACACACATATGGATACGGTCATCAACGGCCGAGATTGCAACTGCTGTGAGACCCACTAAATGGGCCAAGTTAGGCCGGTCTGACGAGCGCCGAATGGCGGAGGTACTGCAGCTCAGGCCAGAGACGGAACCAGGGGGGCTAGCAGGGCCGTGGCCCCCCCCCCCCAAGCACAGTAAGTTTCCTTTAATACCTATATAAATATATGAATTTATAGCTAAAAAATATCAATTTTCACCTATTTTTTATTTAAATATTATGATTTTGGTTATAAATAGTGTAAAATATTTAAAAAGTTGTTGAATCATATAATTACGTATATTTTAGCATACTAAAAAAATATGATTATATTTGTTTGGCCCCCCTAGTCAGAATCGCTGGTTCCGTCTCTGGCTCAGGCTGGAGGCTACTGGAGCGCGAAAATCACTGTAGCTGTAGGACATTAGTCCCGCATCGGTAAGGAGGTGGTGAACCAACTTAAAAAGCAGGCCTAAAGAGTGTGTTAACTCCGGTTTGAATCTTTTACGCGAAGTGAGGACGAAAGCGTAAGCGAGTTAATACATAGGTGTGGCCAATTCACGTCTAAAGTAGGTCTCGGCCGTTTTTCAGGTCGGGACATTACAACCGCTCCATTATATTGAATTCCCCTATGCTCATGCACGGGAGGCGGCCAAGCAGCGCAAATTATTTTTCATTGCGAGAAGCTGATCGATCACAAGTATAGAAGAAAATCTCAGCACCATAGATACCAAGATAGAGTGATATGGGTTAGGCCTGAGCATTTTGTAGCCCAAGCACAAAAAGAAGAAAAAAATCCTGTCCACAACCGTCTCACTAGACTAGTTTGGATGGGCCCAAGTCGGTGAGCTGCTCGAGCAATTTATTGTTGTTCAAAACAACTAAAACAAATATTTTGGGTAGCCAAACCTATGTCCAGGCCCTATCCACTAAGGCTTGTGGACGGGCCAGGCCTAGTGGACCCGGGCTAGGTCAAATTTGCTCAAGTCTAATGGATAGCATGCTTGAGACCAGTAGCTCATTGGCGTCAGCGGTGTACCATCGATGTATATGGTTCGATGATGTGACTAGCGAATGGCTACTTAGGGTAGAAGTGGCTTCAGCACACATGCGCACGATTATGATAAATCTAATGATAGTTTAGGGTGAAAAAGGAAACTACAGTTTCATAGGAGAAGGTAAACGAGGATAAAAACTACTTTAAATATATAATAAGAGGGTCAAGGAACTGAATAATTTGTGAGAGATTTGTCCACTCTCTTTGGTTCTTTAAGAATGGTCATTATATTCTCGCAAAAGATAATTTGTGAAAGAGAAATTGGCACCATATGACTTGCTACTTATGTAGTAAGCCAGAAAACATCAACAACTATTCTGTAAGTGTCTCTTTTAAAAAAACTCTTCTGTAAGTGCACTTAAGCAAAGGTTCATGTAGAGGTATGTTCACATGATGCTAGATCTTTTTAATAACGGGTATATCCTACGAGGTATAATACTTTTAGACCTTTTTTATTTACAGGTGCAGCAGCAATCTATTGGTCCATTTGATTGGTTAATAAGGAACAAATTTATTTTCAACTAATGTTGACACAAAACTCTTCTTGTAGGTCATATTCAGAGGAACTCATTGACTCCCGTTCCGGATCTAGTTACCATGGTATGTGGGGGCGCAACAGAGTTGGTATTGGCCACATGCCACAAGATGGAGAATCTGTCAATGTGTTTCTTCGCATTCTTTAGATGGTATTTTATTTCTAATTAATTTGTTTTGTAAACTTGGTTTGATTGCTGTGGTGTGTTGAATTGTAATAAGTTTATGAAAGCCCAAGTTTGGTTTTGGTAATTAATGACATCAAGTTGCTAATGCCACGTGTTAAGTGTTTTGAGTTAGGCATAAGCAACACATGTGATGAAGGTGTATGTGGCAAGGTGTGGTGGCCACAAGATCACAAAGAGATGGTGCATGGACATGAAATGATGATCATGGTGAAGATGCACATAAAAGGAAGGACATGATGATCAAGTGGAGAAGGATCTAAGAGCTCAAGGCAAAGGTATAACCATAGGGTTTTCCTTTTGCCGGTCTAAGATGAGTAGAGAAGTGATTGACCGGATTTAGGATACATAGCCGACTATCAAGAGGGGCAATCACGGTTAGCTCGGGAATCAAGTGCCACTAGATCAATGTCTTGAGCATATGCATTAGGATCTAGTAAAGAGCTAACATAACGCCTTAGAAA
This sequence comes from Saccharum hybrid cultivar R570, assembly GCA_038087645.1. Taxonomy (NCBI): domain Eukaryota; kingdom Viridiplantae; phylum Streptophyta; class Magnoliopsida; order Poales; family Poaceae; genus Saccharum; species Saccharum hybrid cultivar. Next base: position 4,573,942 of record JAQSUU010000449.1, read on the forward strand.
ATGATTGTGAAATGCTAACACACATGCACATGGTGGTGTACACTTGGTGGTGTTAGCACGTTTGAGAAGGCGGTGGAGTTTAAGCGGTAGAGAGGGGTTTGGGTTCCTCTCTCCCTCCCGCCGAGCTTGCGAGGCGGGATTCGGCGCTTTTTGGAGAAGTGAAACGCCTATTTTCTACTGCGCCGGAAGTCGGAAAAGAAACGGAGGCGAAAGGAGGTCACTGCGTTGATCGGACGCTGCACCGGACGCGGTCACGGTTTCACCGGACGCGTCCGGTCAGTTCAATGCGGCGCGAGCGCTAGGGTTTGTGACCGGACGCTGGTCTGGCCTGACCAGCGCGTCCGGTCAGTTCAACTGGGTGTAAAAGAAAAGCGCGCGACCGGCGCGTCCGGTCCTTCACGGGACCGGAGCGTCCGGTCATGCATCCAGAGGGGCAGTGAGCAGTGGAGTGACGATCGGACGCGCGGCGCGTCCGGTCACGTACGAGCGGACGCGTCCGGTCGTAGCTGGAGCTTACTGGAACGCGACCGGACGCTGACACTATCGCGTCCGGTCACTCGGTTGAGCGCGTCCGGTCAGAGCAACGGCTAGTTCTGACGCGCACTATTCACGTTTGTCGTATAGTGACCGGACGCGTCCGGTCACCCTGACCGGAGCGTCCGATCAGTGCGTTTTTTGCTGCGTCGTCTGTAACGGCTAGTTGCATACCCCTTCGTTATAAATAGACGTTGGACGGGGTTTGAGGTAAACTCTTGCACATTCTGAGATATAGAGACATACTTTGAGCTAGAGAACAACCCCTCCACTCATCTCTTTGCATAGTTGCACATCTTGAGTGAGATTGAGTGAGATTCAAGTGCATTGCTTGAGAGTTGCATTCTAGAGGCACTTGATCTTCGAGTTGCTGCGGATTTCTTGTTACTCTTCCGTGTTTCCCGACACGGTAGACGGCTTGGAGCAGCGGAGGTGATTGAGCTCGCAATTGGAGATTGTTGGAGCCTTCACCAAGTGTTGTAAGGGGTTCTTGATCCTTCCCCGCGGGAGTTCGTGAATTGGATACTCTAGTGGAGCTCGTGGCTTGGAGGATCCCCATCTTGTGTGCGGTTGTGCGGCGCCCGCCGAGGGCTCAACTCTTGATAGTTGATTAGCTCGCGAACCGACAAGTGGGTGTATCGCCACAACGGGGAGTAGCTTGCCGGGAAGCAAGTGAACCTCGGGATAAATTCTTGTGTCATTCTCTTCCCGAGGATTTCTCTTGTGTGATTGATTGATTGGTACATCTCATCTCTACACGGCGGTATAATCACTCAAAGCTCTTCTCTTGTATTACTTCTTATTTCTAGCTTGTAGTTGTTGTTGTGTTTAGTGAATAGCTTTGTTATAGACTTGTGTAGGTGGCTTGCTTAATTAGTTAGAGCTAGTGCATTTGCTTCGCCACCTTGCGTACTAACGTGTGGTTAAGTAATTCTTGTAGAAGTTTTAATTAGGCTATTCACCCCCCCTCTAGCCTATTTGGACCTTACAAGTGGTATCGGAGCCGAGGCACCGTTTATTTGAGGCTTAACAACCTACGGTGAAAAAGAAATGGCTCAATTAAGCTTGCACATCAACAACACCAAGAAGGCACCTCACTTTGATGGCACAAATTATGCATATTGGAAGGTTAAGATGACCGCACACCTAAAGTCAATCAATAGAGAAGTGTGGAAAGTCACCGAAACAAAATTTGAGGTTGCTAATCCGGAAGCACCTACACCGGTGGAAGAAAAGAAGCTCCAATGCAATGACATTGCCATTAGTGCTCTTCATGAGGCTTTAGATGACAAGACATTTGAGCAAGTGAAAAACATAGAAGTTGCACATGATGCTTGGGCCAAGCTAGAAGAAACATTTGAGGGCACCAAAGGCACAAAGACCGCTAAAGCATATATCTTGCAAGAAAAATTTTCAAGCTTCAAGATGCAAGATGATGAGAGTGTTCCGGAGATGTTTCATAGATTGCAAGTCATTGTCAATGAGCTCAAGGCACTTGGTGAGGAGGTCAAGGACAATCAATTCTCTATGAAGTTCTTGAGAAGCTTGCCCAAGAGATTTGATACATTGATCACCGTGCTAGTGAGGACTACATTGAAGGATTCAACTCCTCAACAAATATTTCAAGAGGTGATGGCCGATGATTCATATAGAGAAGATGATGAGAAGGATGAGTTGGTCAAGAAGAAGAAGAAGGAAAATGAAAAGAAAGATGATGAAAAGAAGAAGAGTGTGGCATTCAAAGCCACCACATCCAAGGGCAAGTCCAAGATTGAATCATCAAGTGATGAAGACTCAAGCTCTTGTGATAGTGATGACATTGATGAGAAGATGGCTCTCTTTGTCAAGCAATTTGGCAAATTCATGAAGAAGAAGGGCTATCGTGCAAGGAGGAGGAAGAACTTATCTAAGAAGAATGAGCATAACATGAGATGCTTTAGATGCCATAGCAAGGATCATCTTATTGCAAAGTGTCCTTATGATAGTGATGATGAAGATGCTATCAAGAAGGAGAGGAAGAAGCAAAAGAATAAGCAAGAAAAGAAGGAGAGCTCTCATAAAAGGAAGAATGATTCTCATGTTGCTACATGGGATAGTGATGATTCCTCAAGTGATGATGATGATGACTACAAGAGCAAGAAGAAGGGACATGCTAGCATTGCCATCCAAAAGAAAGTCTCCCTCTTCGACACTCCATCATGCTTCATGGCTAAGGCCGCTAAGGTATCATCCGATGATGAGAGTGATCATGATAATGCTAGTGATAGTGATAGTGATGAAGAGGAATTCACTAAAGATGAACTAATCACTATGCTAGAAGATTGCACTCAACATTTTAAAGAATCTAGAAAGGAGTGCAAGGGCTTGCTTAAGGAAAAGAAAAACCTTATGCAAGAACTTGATGAGCTTAGGGCATCTTATGAGAGTCTAAAGGAAGACCATAAGAAGCTTGAAAAGTCTCACACTAAGCTTGAAGAAGCTCATTCCTCTCTAGTTGAAAAATATGAAAACATACCAACTAATGTTGAAAAAGCTAAAACTTGCAACATAGGCATATCATGTGATATAATTGATGAAACTTTTCATAAGCCTATTATTGTTTCTCCTACTAACCCTTCATGTAGCTCATCTACATCATCCTCATCTAGTAGTGATGGTTTCACTTGTGACTCCACACTTATAGTTGAGAATGAAAATCTCAAGAAGGAGGTAAAAGAGCTCAATCACACATTAGCTAAGGCTTATGGTGGTGAGGACCGCTTGCTTATGTGCTTGGGTAGCCAAAGAGCTTCTCTCTACAAAGAGGGATTGGGCTATAACCCCAAGAAAGGCAAGGCCACTTTTGCTCCTCACAAGACTCGTTTTGTGAAGAACAATGGTAGCTATTGCAAAAGTTGCAAGCAAGTTGGTCACATAGAGCAACAATGCATGAACAAGAAATCAAATGCTAATGTATCCTCAATTAAGTTTGATTCTTTCTATATACTTACCAAGGGTACAAATGGTGTTCATGCTAAGTTCATTGGTGCACCATGGATGGGCTCAAAGAAGAAAGCCATTTGGGTACCAAAGAGCTTAGTCTCTAACCTTGGAGGACCCAAACAAGTTTGGGTACCTAAAAAGAATTGATCTTGTCTTGTAGGTCAATTACAAAGCCGGAGGAAGGCATTGGGTGCTTGATAGTGGGTGCACTCAACATATGACCGGAGACTCTTGTATGTTCAATTCAATTGATACAAGTCAAAATGGTGGTTTTGATGCTATCACTTTCGGCAACAACAAGAAAGGCAAGGTCAAGGGGCTTGGTAAAATTGCTATCTCAAATGACATGAGCATATCAAATGTGTTGCTAGTTGAGAGCTTAGATTTCAATCTTTTGTCGGTGGCACAACTTTGTGATCTTGGCTTCAAGTGCATCTTTGGTAGTGATGATGTTGAAGTCATAAGTGTTGATGGATCAAACTTGATATTCAAAGGATTTAGACATGGTAGCTTATACTTGGTTGACTTCAATGATAGTGAGACACAATTGACATCATGCTTGCTTAGTAAATCTAGTATGGGTTGGTTATGGCATAGAAGGCTTGGTCATGTTGGAATGAAACAATTGAACAAACTTTTGAAGCATGACTTAGTTAGAGGCTTGAAAGATGTCACCTTTGAGAAGGATAATCCATGTAGTGCTTGTCAAGCCGGTAAACAAGTTGGAAATACACATCCTAGTAAGAGTGAAATGAGCACATCAAAGGCATTTGAGTTATTGCACATGGACTTGTTTGGGCCAACAACATACACTAGCATTGGTGGCAACAAGTATGGTTTTGTGATTGTGGATGACTACACTAGATACACTTGGGTGCTCTTTCTCTATGACAAGAGTGATGTTTATGATCTATTCAAGTCTTTTGTCAAGAAGGTGCAAAAATGAGTTTGAGACTACCATCAAGAAGATTAGAAGTGACAATGGTAGTGAGTTCAAGAACACAAGAATTGAAAATTTGTGTGATGATTATGGTATTGGGCATCAATTCTCACCAACATACACTCCTCAATCCAATGGTGTAGTTGAAAGGAAAAATAGAACCTTGATTGATATGGCTAGATCAATGCTTAGTGAATACAATGTGAGTCATTCATTTTGGAGTGAAGCTATCAATACAGCTTGCTATTGTAGCAACCGTCTCTATTGCCATGGAAAGCTTGGAAAGACACCATATGAGCTATTGAATGGAAGAAAGCCCAACATTGCATACTTTAGAGTGTTTGGTTGCAAATGCTATATTCTCAAGAAAGGCACTAGATTGAGCAAGTTTGAAAAGAAATGTGATGAAGGGTTCTTACTTGGTTATTCTACCACAAGCAAAGCATATAGAGTTTGGAATCTCACAAATGGCACCTTGGAAGAAGTTCATGATGTTGAGTTTGACGAAACCCAAGGGTCTCAAAATGAAGCTCAAAACCTTGATGATGTGAGAGGAGATCAATTATCAAATGCAATGAAGAACATGGACATTGGTGATATAAGGCCGATGCAAGTTGATGATGATGATATTCATGTGATCAACCATAGTGTGCAAATTAATACAAATCAAGCAAGCTCTAGTGGTTCTCATGATGAAGTGCAAGTTCAAGGTCAAACAAGTGAAAGCAATCAACTCCCAATACTCCAACCTACTAGCATTGCAAGAGATCATCCGTTGGACCAAATCATTGGTGGAATTCAAAGTGGTGTTCAAACTAGATCAAGATTAGCATCCTTTTGTGAGCATTACTCATTTGTCTCATTAGAAGAACCAAAGAAGATAGAAGATGCATTGAAAGATTCCGATTGGGTAAATGCCATGCATGAAGAACTAAATAACTTTGCTAGAAATCAAGTTTGGGAACTTGTTGAAAGGCCAAAGAAATACAATGTGATTGGTACTAAGTGGGTCTTTAGAAACAAGCAAGATCAAGATGGCATGGTTGTGAGAAACAAAGCAAGATTAGTAGCACAAGGATACACTCAAGTTGAGGGTCTTGACTTTGGAGAGACATATGCACCGGTTGCAAGATTGGAGGCAATTAGAATCTTATTAGCATATGCTTGTGCACACAACATCAAGCTCTATCAAATGGATGTCAAGAGTGCATTTCTCAATGGCTACATCAATGAAGAAGTTTATGTTGAGCAACCTCCCGGTTTTGAAAATGACAAGAAGTCCGACCATGTTTACAAGCTAAAGAAGGCATTGTATGGTTTGAAGCAAGCACCTAGAGCATGGTATGAGAGGTTGAGGGACTTTCTCCTCTCTAAAGGGTTCAAGATGGGAAAGGTTGACACCACTCTCTTCACCAAGAAGCTTGGAAATGACTTGTTTGTGTTGCAAATCTATGTGGATGACATTATCTTTGGATCAACTAACCAAGACTTTTGTGAAGAGTTTGGAAATATGATGGCTAATGAGTTTGAGATGTCTATGATTGGAGAGCTTAGTTACTTCCTTGGACTTCAAATCAAGCAAATGAAGAATGGCACTTTTGTAAGTCAAGGCAAGTACATCAAGGACATGATCAAGAAGTTTGGATTGCAAGATGCTAAGCCAATGAGCACACCAATGGGCTCTAATGATCAATTGGGTATTGATAATAGTGGAAATATGGTAGATCAAAAGCAATACCGGTCCATGATTGGAAGTTTGCTCTATGTCACCGCTTCTAGGCCGGATGTGATGTTTAGTGTATGCAAGTGTGCAAGATATCAAGCTTCACCTAGAGAAAGTCACTTGAAAGCAACCAAGAGGATATTGAGATATCTAAAGGGCACTCATGATGTTGGATTGTGGTTTCCAAAGGGGTCTAATTTTGAGTTGATTGGATATTCGGACTCCGACTATGGTGGATGCAAGATTGATAGAATGAGCACAAGTGGCACTTGTCAATTGCTTGGAAGGTCTCTTGTTTCATGGTCATCAAAGAAACAAAATAGTGTTGCACTATCTACCGCCGAGGCCGAATACATTAGTGCCGGTAGTTGTTGTGCACAATTGCTTTGGATGAAAGCCACCTTGAATGACTTTGGAATTAAATTCAAGAATGTGCCTTTGTTTTGTGATAATGAGAGTGCTATAAAGATGACACAAAATCCGGTTCAACATTCAAGAACCAAGCACATTGACATAAGGCATCACTTCATAAGAGACCATCAAAAAAAGGGTGATATTAGCATTGAGAGCATTGGCACCGAAGATCAACTAGCCGACATCTTTACAAAGCCACTTGATGAAAAGAGATTTTACAAGTTGAAGAATGAATTGAACATACTTGACTTCTCCAACTTGAAATGAGTGCACCCCCACATTCTTATATGACATGCCTCTCCTCCAACATAGCAAGGTAAAGTTGTTTGGCATATCATTCATACTTTGCTAAGGACATGTTTAGAACATATAGACATATTTGCATGACAAATAGGCTCATTCATAAAAATCAAATAATTTTGATGTATATATGGTACCACTATTGCTTCTATGTTTGATTGATCTAGTGGTAGCATATGACATGTTTGTGGGCTTGCAAACCTAGTGTTGAATCTAGAAAATAAGCTCATGATGTGTAATTCAACATGGTCAAGATAACCCTTATACTTCATGAGGTGTGAAAAAACTTGTCCTTGGATCAAACCGAATTACATATTCTAGGCAAGTGATCTAGATTAAACCATAATTTGGACTCCCTCACATTGATTGACTTATCTCTCACTAAAATTGGCACCTTTTTGGTGATTGTTGACAAAGGGGGAGAGAAAAGTCACAAAGATAAAAGGTTAAGTTACTAAGGGGGAGAGAATAGTCAAAGGGGGAGAGAATAGTCACAAAGAGAGAGAAAGTTATAGTAAGGGGGAGAGAAATTAAATTTGAGCACACAAGTAGGGGAGCAAGCTCATGGATTATTTGTTGCATTTGTATGTGCATTAACATGATGAAATGTTGCATTGCAAAGTTTAATTTCGATATTCATGATTGAATGGTGTATGCTAGAAATAGAACTTGAATGATGATTTGTTGAGAGTAGCTTTACAAGTGGTATCTAGACACCTTTTGCTTATAATGTTGATCTCACGGGGTACTTTAGTGTTTGTGATCTTTACAAGGGATGTATTACAAGTGGTGTCTAGCTACATCGATGCTAAGGATGGTATATAAAGGCAACTCCGATTGGTATCACGCTTCAAAGGTCCATTCTATATACCTTAGCATCAATTTGATAGTAGTAACTCTCCCAAAATTCAAATCCATACATATGTGCATAATTGAACCAAACTCATGGAAGCACATATGTAGGGGGAGCTAATACTATCGAAATTGAAAATTGATTTCATTTCATATCTTTGTGATGGTTGTCATCAATTACCAAAAAGGGGGAGATTGAAAGCCCAAGTTTGGTTTTGGTAATTAATGACATCAAGTTGCTAATGCCACGTGTTAAGTGTTTTGAGTTAGGCATAAGCAACACATGTGATGAAGGTGTATGTGGCAAGGTGTGGTGGCCACAAGATCACAAAGAGATGGTGCATGGACATGAAATGATGATCATGGTGAAGATGCACATAAAAGGAAGGACATGATGATCAAGTGGAGAAGGATCTAAGAGCTCAAGGCAAAGGTATAACCATAGGGTTTTCCTTTTGCCGGTCTAAGATGAGTAGAGAAGTGATTGACCGGATTTAGGATACATAGCCGACTATCAAGAGGGGCAATCACGGTTAGCTCGGGAATCAAGTGCCACTAGATCAATGTCTTGAGCATATGCATTAGGATCTAGTAAAGAGCTAACATAACGCCTTAGAAAATGATTGTGAAATGCTAACACACATGCACATGGTGGTGTACACTTGGTGGTGTTAGCACGTTTGAGAAGGCGGTGGAGTTTAAGCGGTAGAGAGGGGTTTGGGTTCCTCTCTCCCTCCCGCCGAGCTTGCGAGGCGGGATTCGGCGCTTTTTGGAGAAGTGAAACGCCTATTTTCTACTGCGCCGGAAGTCGGAAAAGAAACGGAGGCGAAAGGAGGTCACTGCGTTGATCGGACGCTGCACCGGACGCGGTCACGGTTTCACCGGACGCGTCCGGTCAGTTCAACGCGGCGCGAGCGCTAGGGTTTGTGACCGGACGCTGGTCTGGCCTGACCAGCGCGTCCGGTCAGTTCAACTGGGCGTAAAAGAAAAGCGCGCGACCGGCGCGTCCGGTCCTTCACGGGACCGGAGCGTCCGGTCATGCATCCAGAGGGGCAGTGAGCAGTGGAGTGACGATCGGACGCGCGGCGCGTCCGGTCACGTACGATCGGACGCGTCCGGTCGCAGCTGGAGCTTACTGGAACGCGACCGGACGCTGACACTGTCGCGTCCGGTCACTCGGTTGAGCGCGTCCGGTCAGAGCAACGGCTAGTTCTGACGCGCACTATTCACGTTTGTCGTATAGTGACCGGACGCGTCCGGTCACCCTGACCGGAGCGTCCGGTCAGTGCGTTTTTTGCTGCGTCGTCTGTAACGGCTAGTTGCATACCCCTTCGTTATAAATAGACGTTGGACGGGGTTTGAGGTAAACTCTTGCACATTCTGAGATATAGAGACATACTTTGAGCTAGAGAACAACCCCTCCACTCATCTCTTTGCATAGTTGCACATCTTGAGTGAGATTGAGTGAGATTCAAGTGCATTGCTTGAGAGTTGCATTCTAGAGGCACTTGATCTTCGAGTTGCTGCGGATTTCTTGTTACTCTTCCGTGTTTCCCGACACGGTAGACGGCTTGGAGCAGCGGAGGTGATTGAGCTCGCAATTGGAGATTGTTGGAGCCTTCACCAAGTGTTGTAAGGGGTTCTTGATCCTTCCCCGCGGGAGTTCGTGAATTGGATACTCTAGTGGAGCTCGTGGCTTGGAGGATCCCCATCTTGTGTGCGGTTGTGCGGCGCCCGCCGAGGGCTCAACTCTTGATAGTTGATTAGCTCGCGAACCGACAAGTGGGTGTATCGCCACAACGGGGAGTAGCTTGCCGGGAAGCAAGTGAACCTCGGGATAAATTCTTGTGTCATTCTCTTCCCGAGGATTTCTCTTGTGTGATTGATTGATTGGTACATCTCATCTCTACACGGCGGTATAATCACTCAAAGCTCTTCTCTTGTATTACTTCTTATTTCTAGCTTGTAGTTGTTGTTGTGTTTAGTGAATAGCTTTGTTATAGACTTGTGTAGGTGGCTTGCTTAATTAGTTAGAGCTAGTGCATTTGCTTCGCCACCTTGCGTACTAACGTGTGGTTAAGTAATTCTTGTAGAAGTTTTAATTAGGCTATTCACCCCCCCTCTAGCCTATTTGGACCTTACAGTTTATCAGATTCGGATGCCCGTGTGATGATGTGTATGAACTGATGCCTATATGTTCAATGCACGTGTGATTTAGCTTGTGATGACTCTAAAGAGATTGAAACATGTAGAAACATGTCCAGGATATAGAATATCAGAGACACGTGCCAAAAGAACCTCATATCCAATAGGAGGATCCATATGTTTAATTTTATACCGGCACATCTCTGCATCAGAGACGGTATCTTATGCAACATCCATCTATAATGTTTACATCTGAGACACATGTAAAAGTAAAACGTCTCTAATATGTGTATGATACATAGACATTTGTTATAACTGCCTCGTCTCTAATATGTACATAGAATAACACGCCAGTCATCTCTGATGTGCGCATACCAACATAGGAAATAACATGTCACTAAATTATCCACATCACAGACGTCAATTTTGAGACGCTTGTTTTTTGCATCGCTAATATGCATCTTGAACCGTCACTAATGTTCTGTTCTATCATGGTGTTGGGTATTGGAGGGTTATGATCTAAGTTTTAGTTATCAGAGCATAGGCTAGTCCTTTAAGTAGAGTCAAATGGCATCTAGCTGACAATATGTATATAACAAGTTGCAGAGCTCCAGGAACAAAACGAAGTCTAATTAAATTTAGGTGATACAAGTCGCATTGGTGCGCCGGTTATTATCTGGCGGTTGAGATTATTATAAAATCTATTTCTAGTTGGACGACGAGTACTGATATGTATGTAGGCCCGTTTTGATTTTGAGTGTCCGGTGACCAAGATTAATCTCAACAGTAGCATGTGTGTTTGCTGACTAAGCATGCATGGTGTAAGCATCATGTGCTACACTTAGTATATATGTACTCAATATCTTGGCATACTAAGTTATTGGAGAAAAAAATAAAAAGAATCTTATTAGTTGGACCAGTCACGTTGACGTGGACTCTCGGTGTCGGTAATAATCAGCAGCAGATCTTGCACTGGCATGTGGCTCACAGTGGGTGGAGTAGTATTTCTAATGATCAAACTTCGATCTGTTGCCATAAATATATACTCGCTCTGTTCCAAATTATAAGTCGCTTTGACTTTTTTGATTCATCCATTCTATTATGTACCTAGACATATCATTATATCTAGATGCATAGTAAAATAGATGTATTAAAAAGTCAAAGCAACTTATCATTTGGAACGAAGGGAGTATTATATAAGAGCAATTGTGTGCTTTCACCAGTTTTCTAACTTGTAGTAAGAAAAACTGCACTTCCTACACACATGAAAGCTAAACTGAGATGTGACTACCTACTGGTCCCTTGGTCATTTTCAGTTTTCTAACCGCCGGCCGGCCGGCCGATATAGAGGGAGTAGTCTTCACTCTTCAGAGCGTGCACATTCAGTATGCAGCTCTATTGTAGTGTTCTACATAGAAATTGAACTATTCCAGGCTCGAAGAGATGGAGGAAGCTTCATAAAATGCAGGCAAGGACGAGTGCGCAGTAAAGTAGTAGGAGTACTAGGTAGCTTTATTTTCTGGACTGACCTGGCCTTGCACATCAGAATTGAATGGAAGTGTCTGAGTGCACGCGTGTGTGGAATAGTAAACTAACCTGCAGCTGCGCAGGAAACCGTCGTCGTCTTTGCACGCACTGCACATTGTCTGCGCTGCACCGTCTTCGTGGCCCGTGAAAATCTGTCTACCTTGTCCAACACGATACGATCGGAGTAGCAATGTGCGTGCGTGTGTATAGTCTCCATAGTCGTCGTCGAAGCTAATTAAGACGGATACCTACCACTGTTCTCATTCGCCGGCACCAAAAAGTTCCACGAGGCGATGCGAGGATGTGCGTATGGGGTGGGCCGAGGTGCATGGTTCACGGATGAAGAATCAGAGAGCTACTAGCTACTAGCGGGAGCTCCCGAATTGCCCGGTCACCGGTCGACGTACGTAACGTCGGGACCTGCTGCACGTTCGGAGGCATGATGGGGGGTGGGGGTGGAATTCCTACCCCGGGTCGGCCATCGATCGTGGCTTCATCGTGCATACTAGAGCAGCTTCTCCATCCGTCCTCAAAACTCTTGGTCTGCGTGCATGGTCGATGGGGAGAAATGAATTCTCGGACATACGCATTGTCCGGTCATTGCTCGACCGGGACATCCGGCTTGTACGTTGTGCCAAACTAAGAGCAGCTCCAGTGTTGAGTTAAATATGAACCGCGTGGCAGAAGAAATCGAACACAGCACATTGTGGACATCCACTGATACCTGTCAGACGCAAAAACCAACTCCAAACTTGGCTTGTAAGGCGACGATGTACTTATAAGTTGCTTTATTTATTTAATTAATTTAACAGTCAAAATGGGTATACATACCTGCTTGGCTCGTAGTTGGCACAGATTGAGATCAGAGCCGGGGTAGCAAAACCAACATGTATATGGCCACCTCCAATGATTGATCAACTCTAATACAAGCTAGTATTAGATGCTACATGGAGGAGACAGATGTAAAAACCTTTGAGCTAGCAAGAAAAGAGAAGAGCCAAACTTGCTCTTCGCATGTACCAATGCACGAGAGAAGTAAGAGCATGTTTGGTTTGAAGCTTGGGGGCTTGCCTCATAAAAAGTGTTGCCTGAAAAGATGATGATTTTTGTTGTAAAAAAATCTCTTTGGTTGGAGCCTTGGAGGTATGTGCAGAAGGCTAAATAGTGAATATAGTTATAATTAACTTTTGCTTTCATAGGTTGACACACAAAACTGAATGACTATATTAGTCAGTTAATAAAAGTAGAAATAATTTTTTATTCATATTAAATTAAATAATTATATTTTGGACACTGATCTTGTAGGAGAAAACATGCACGGTATCGATGCAACACTTTAAAACATACGATTAGTATGCCGCTGTAAAATTTCATAGATTACATTATCTTTTGAGTTAGTAAGATTAAAAATTTCTAACTTAATGACTCTTATACATATATTTAACATAAAATTGTTTACATAATTTGATGGAAAGTATAAGTACCATTTTGTATTGTATCTTAACTGGACAGGAATACTTGACAGATAACTGAAAGGAATTGAGAGTTAGACAATTATACCATGGCTTGACAACAGGGCGACGGAAGACACTTATATGAACATCCAAATTAAAAAGACAATGACCATGGCTTGAAGTACAATTATGATAACTTTACATGACCATATGTTTTTTTTATCTTGAAATCTGGAGCATCTCAGGCTTCTCTTCAATCTCTAGTTCCTCTTCTTGTCTATTCTTTCCGCCAGAGAAGGCTGTCAAAGCTGATTCGATTCGTTTGTGCTGTGTATTTTTTCTTTTTTTTGCAAGGCTCCTGGTTAGCCTATGATTTGAGCATGGCACTCTTCCCACGTGGAGTAGACTCTAGGTTTTCGCCCAACACGTGTGTACCAAGTGCGCATTAGACATTTGTGTTGTGCTCATATATATGTGCGCTGAAGGGTGCCTTGCTGTAGCTCGGGCCGACATTGTTTCTCATCCGAGAAACAGTTTCCTCTAATTTCGTTCTCTTTACCAATATTGAAAAGTCCCGTAAAAAATGTAGCGATGCAAGCCAAATATGCCGATGGCGGTGACATTGAATTCCATGGCAATGCAAAAGTTAATACGAGGTGCGGCGGCGTACGGCCGGGCCAATAAGACTTTTACTCACTCCGGTCCATGTAACACCCCAGGTGTTTGCCACTAGTTAAGCAGTGGGTTTGAGCTCAAACATGATAGATTAAGTGGAGATGGCGATGTCAAGGTCAACCTATGGAGATGAGCCTAACCTAAACTTGAATGTTGCACCCTTGCTTTACATATAGTCCATTTTTAAGATATATGCTTGGGTGGTGTTATTGCAATATCTTCATATGTCTCACCTTAGTACCTATTTATATTGGTCACTGGAAAAGTTTCATGACATTTGAAATCAAAAAGTCACATGAAATGATAAGTTATATCATTGTTGGAATGACTTTACTAAGTGTTGGAATTGCTTTATTAAGTGGATGGAAATATAGGTCATCAACCAAACCTTGCAACCTTGCCCAAATGACTCTAGATGGACTCTACAACAAAAGTCGTGAAATGTTCATGTTGAGCAAATGCCAAGAAAATAACTTAATTGGCCTAAAACCTTAGTTTAGGCTTTATCGACTTATTACTTTGACAAAAGTAAAAGTTTGACTTCTGTACTAGTTATGAGGTTTGACCTTAAAGAAAAGTTGTAGTTCTTCTTATGTAGAACAAACTTTGTTTAATGTTCAAGAGCTAGTTTGGCCTCTAACCTAGTCAAATAGTGCTCACGAGATTCAATGCAGTGCTGTCTTGGAGCCCAGAAATTTGGCTAAGTCCTGAGTGAGTTTCAGTTTCGGGTACCCTACTTTGGAGCGATGTAGTTTTCTAACCAAGCCGATCTGGTTGATGATTCTTTAATAACAGTTGTAGTTTAGTTTTAGTACAACAAACTTTGTTTTTGGATCATACCATGAATCAGCTCGGAAGGAAGTGAAACTGAGGCTTGAAGATTGAATCTGTAGCTATTTTTAGACTTGGAAATAATTACGGCCGAGATTAGTAACAACTTGATTGGCATGCCGCGTTCTCATGTTTTTGTTAAGCAACTTGTTTTGACCCAAAAATAGAAGTTGGATATTATCTATTGGAGAAGAACATACAAAAAGTTGGAATTCGTTTGACCAAGTTTGGCCTTCCAAGGCTAGCGAAAACCGAGCAAAGCTTAATCACCATTAAGCCGGTGACAGTGTCAAATTTAGAGTTGATTATCTCCTAATCTAGAGCCCTAATGGTCGAGCACCCTTAACCAAAATTGTAGAGCGTCTTGCGGGCTACAACTTTGCTTTTGGGACCATGATCCAATTTGGCCTGTAGCCGACCCAAAACTGCACCCCACGCCGGCCACTTTGGTGAACGCCACGTGCTCGACATTGTGTCACCATGGCGACCATGCAGGAGTAGCACGCGCCGCGCCTCTGAGCCATGACGGCCACCTCCCCTGCACCCTTGCGTCGATAAGTAGGAGCACCTGAGCGTCCTCGTTCACTCTCTACTCCTAGCGCTCGCCCACACTCTTCCCCGCAGTGACGCCGCACGCGGTCGCGTCCGCCATAGCCGCCCGCCACGACCTCGAGAGCGCACGTGGCCGGGCCACCACGACCCGCCTCGGGCCGAGCAGAGCAGCCCCACGGGCGCGCCTTGACGTGTCCAAGCCGCCACGTCCCTTCCCCGTCGCCGACGAGCCCCCTGCCGGTCGGAAATCGTGACCCCGACGTCCTCCTCTGCTGCCTCCGTGGCCGGCTGACCTCGGACCGTCGCGGAGCAAGACGAGGGCACCAGCGGGTGCGCAAGAGGCCCTTGGTGCTCCGCCGCCATTTCCCGGCTGCCGGCGTGGCCTCCTCCGGCCGGCACCGCAAGCTCCGGCGATCTCCCTGTTTGTTTTCGCGTCAGGGACCTCGGGCTTGAATTCGACTAAAGCCAGGGGGTTATTTGAGGAGTCATAGACTCATGTGAATAGTACTCCAGGTACTGATTTGTTGTAGTTTTTGCTGATTTTTGAAAATGCATAGTAAATCATGGAAAAATCGTAAAATGGCAAATGAGTACTTTTTGGAATCCTTGTGAAATTCTCTATGCAGTAGATCTATAATATGGCATGTTTTAGTTTAAAGTATTCTCTGTAAAAATGGATTTGTGCAGCTAGGTTTTTAATGCTAGATGTATTTGTCATTTTCATAACTGTAGATCTAGGGCTCCAAATGAAGTGAAATTTTTGTGGCATGCTACTCATGTGATGTTTAATGTGTGGTAATTATTTCATGAATTTTGGTTGCCATATGAGTGATTTATTAGTGTATCTTGCTCTCACATGAATTCTTGCAATAACAATTTGTCTTTTTCATAGAGGTTGATATACATGTCCAAATGGCTTGAAATTTGTACAGTAGACTATTGGGTGTATGTAAGAGCTACTGTAATTTTTATAGATTTTATTATGGACTTTTGGTATATGTTTATTATTTCACCTTGCTAATTAAATAAATTAAGAAATGCATTAAAAGAAATTATTTAATGATGAGCACTATGCTTTTTGGTGATCATTTAACATGCACTTTATGATGATTACATTGTTTGTGGCCAAATGTATGTTTGGAATATAAGTTAATATTTATTCTTGCAATTGATGCTTTCCTGGACAGTTTCTGGGACTTTGGTAATTGCACCATGAAAATGATGTTTGATGAGAAACATGCTTATAACAAAGTTGTAAATAACTTATTAATCTAGCTTGTGTTAAATTTTGGTGGCATTTGGCCATATAGTTTGTGAGTAATGACTATTTCAATTTGGGTTCCAGAAATAGTTGTTCTCTGGAATCTCTGGACCAGATTCTGTAATTATGCATGTTTGACTTGGTTAACTTGAGAATCATGCTAAGATGATTAAAGATGAATTATAGACAATTTCATAAGCTTTCCAGAATGTCTTGTTGCATGTCTATTGGATTTGTATAACTCCAGTTATGATCTAAACATGTAGATGTTATTTGCAGTCCAGAAATTGTCAGATGCTAGTCATTGTTGTTTACTCCATGTGTTGCTAAGTGTGGCTTATACCCTTGATGATAGTCAAGTTAAGATACTTGTGATCTTGTTAAACTTGTGTTATGCTTAATGTGCTTGCCCTCTTTAATTGATTATGTGATGCATCTTGTGTTACCATTCATCATATTCATACGCATGCATCTTGCATCTCATTTAGGTTCACTAGATGCACCACGTGAAGGATGAGATGTTGAAGCCAAACCCGAAGACGGTGTTTGGTGGAACTATCCCGAAGATGGAAGTACTCAGCGAGTGTCATCTGACAACTACTGACTTGTGTCGGATCCCAGGCAAGCCCCGGAGCATTCTAAGCCTCCTACTTTACAAAAGCAATTGAGTATATATATATATATGTTATATATGTATTGTTGCATTAAGTTATAGGAGTTGATTGAAAACACTTGCTGCATATATATCCTTTCCTTGTCCCGTAAATATGCCTGAAATCCTATTTTAGTTCAGGATCGAAAATATTGCTTAGCCCTGCTTAGACCAGTAGCGATCGGTGATTTCCTGTCACCTAAAATTATAGGTGGTTACGAGAATACTTTAGCTATGGAATGGATGTTATCCTAGAAATAACCAAGCGTTGATGAATAATTGGAGACCAGGCGGAATAAGTATTGGGCAACCAGACAGGGTTCTGGGATGCTTGTAGTTTCCGCCTGTGTCGATTAAGGACCGTCCGTTGTTGTCCCTCGGGTCATGTTGAACGCATGCCTCACATTTAGCTGGCCGAATAAGGTACCTTTGGACCGCGAAGCTGGGAGATTATTCGGGCCGAGTGGATTGCCCGCAACGCACTGTACCGAAGCAGTAGTGGCAGGAAACGGGGGCGTGATGATAAGGCCAAAGAGCAGTCGGACGGCCCCCGGGTACAAGTGGTTCCTGGCAAGCTCGCGACTTTACCTGAATGGTTGACTCGGTGACCAACACCTCACTTTAGCGGGTGAGTGAGGTTTGTGTGAGGAATAAATCTCCAGCTGGATAGGAATTCGATTCGAATCGCTGTCGCTCCCGGTTAGTGAGCACTTGACTCGAGCTACTGCATCGTAGTAATGATTATGGAACATGGATGGTTATGTGGATGATGTTGGAAATGCTAAAACCTGAAATGGTAACCTTTGATGTTAATGGTTAATCAAGTGATTGCTTTAGCATATGTGCTTACCTAGATTGAATAGGTTATAATAAAGATGATGCAAAAATACTTAAATTAGTTTATTCATGATAACTTATGCTTTTCGCAAATGAGTCAAGCTAGCCCACTGAAAGAAAGCCTTGCATACTCCTTGGTGTCATTATTTCTGGTTTATGACGGGTAAGTCTAGCTGAGTACCTTCTCGTACTCAGGGTTTATTCCCACTTGTTGCAGATTGTGATATAACATAGCTACTGCAAGAATTGGAAGACTCCGGCTGTAGTGGCGGAGTGTGATCATGGGCATGATCCGTCTGAGCTATCTCGTCTCTCTTGCTTTTATGAGAATTTGACCTTGGTACTGGCATGTATTTGAATTAAGATGATATTAGTTTTCAAACTACTTTGCTTCCGCTACTTTTGAACTTGAGTTGTAATAACTCTACCCAACTCCGATATATGTTGAATTACTTATGAAATAGATGTAACATATGACCTGTTATGTTGGACCACTACGATCTTGGCTTGTATGTTGGTTGGTTTAAAATCCCTCGTGATTTTATTGGACTACCGGAGTTATAGGAGCTTAAGTACGAGAATTTAATTGCTCCGGCGATTGTTTTTGTACTTTTGTTCTTATAATTTGGACGGTTCCGTGATAGCTGGTATCGGAGCAAGGTTCAACACTAAACATGTCATATATGTATTGAAAACAAAGGTTTTGTTTGCAAAAATCAGTTTTTGGCAACTTATAGCTACTACATATATAGGTTTGTTCAAATCTGCATTTTAAATCTAAGTATGCCAGTGGTCATTTCCTTTATGCCCAATTAAGGACCCTTAGGTGGCTTATTTAAGTACTAACTTGGGGGTTTTAAATTTTCGCATCTACGCCCAAGCCAAGGTATGTATGAGTGATAACTTGATCGCACTGTTACCCTGTGGTCGAATGGTAGTGGTAACCTTCATATATGAAATAGCCATATATGTCGCTAGAGTTACATTCTTGCAACGTCGCACCTACGCCAAGATAAGTGTGAGTTGGGAGAGCATGACCGTTCAACCATCGGTCTAGGGAAGAGTTAGCTATGGTTACTGACATAATTACATGTTTAACCATGTAATTATGAAAGTACTTAATTGTGGGTACATTTGTTGGGTAGTTATGATACCGAAGTATATGCATCAGGGGATGTATGTATGGAGAGTATTTAGTTTACTGCTTTCATTGTGTGCTATATTGGAAATTGTTGGGCTGCAATGAAATTTTCTGCAGGTATGCTAACCCTGAATGCGTAAGTCGAATGTAGCAGACGACTAGCTCTATATCGAGAGAATGCGTGTTATGCCACCGACATAGAACGTGATTGCCACCTTAGGCTGGCAATCTTGTGAGGATGAATAGGGCAAAGCATGCATCATCATGATTGTTGCTTTGTGCATATAACTATGCTCCTCCCATCTTTGTCCTAATAAATAAGTAACTTGTGATTGATGTGCTGCACTATCCTCCTAGTATGGGGTTAGTCAAGAATGCCTTGTTCCATGTTGCTTGATTAGGAAGTGCTTGAGGATAGAGTGTGCTTAGCCTTAATAGGTAATTGAGGTTACATGCTTGAACTTATAAATGTCCTCTAGTTTGGTCTAGTGGTGGATGTGTTGCTCCTGCAAGCTCTTGCAAATGCTTACTCAAGTAACTGTGATTCCTATGAATAAACTAAACTATTGATTAGTCTAAAGTAAGAATGTTTGGAGTTACTAGAATAATGTGATTATGTGCTCTCGTGTTAACGCAACAAGGTTAAATATTGTTTTGCATGTAATGAACTTTGGCTGCTAGAACAGTTTATGTTGTAGTAATATTTTCATGGTCATAATAATGTAATCTGTGAATTATTCCTTAGTGTGAATAAGAAAGTTATAGATAACTTAGTAGGCTTTTCAATAAGTCTAGTACCACCTTAGTTTGATGCTTACAACTTATGTTTTGTTTAAAACACGTGTCTGCTGCGTTGCTGTCTATGCTCTGTGTATGTACTAAGTTGGTTACTTTAGCATGCTTTTATTTTGGTTAAACTTGTAGTTAGTTCTTGTTGGATAAATTCTTGTTAGGTGTGAGCCTTGTGCTTAGTATTGAGTGCTTAAGCTAACCTGACTAATAATCTCAAGTGTTTGCTTAAAACTGTGATGCTGTGTAGATGCTTGTTATCTAGGTAGTGTCATAGTTGACCTCTCTTTTGTCCTCGGTGAGCATATGAGTGTTGAAGATGCTTTATCCTAGAACAACGCTCATGTTATGTAATCGCATGGTTGTCGTCTCTAATTAGATTCTCTCGTAGGAGCCAGAGCCTATAGACGTGGTTGCTAACCCTTGAATGTTTGTGTATCCATGCCTTGCTTGAACCATAGGCCCTAGCGTAGTCCCCTTATATGGTTGCTTAGGCCTTGGACATCTGCTACCTTTTGGAGAATGCCCTTGTCGATTGACCAACCAAGTTAAGTCCTAGCGAACGTCGATTTTGGCCACGGTTGTTGCCTACCAAGTTTTGGGGACCATACCAAATTCCATGTTGGACCTCCCGATTGTCTCTCCTACGGATGATCCGAGCAACGCTAATCTCTCGTTGTCTGATCTAGAAATCTTTGCTTGCGAAATCAGGTGGCTAACTTATCAACCAAATCTCCGATCGGTGTATCATTTTGTTTGAAAGTTTGTTAAGTCCATCTCAACTTCTGACATCTCTCAACATTATTAATCTTGATCTCATGTTATTGTCTGACGTGACCGGAACCTTTCGTCTGGTAATCACCTTGGTGGACGCAAGACGTGCGTGGAAATGACCAAGAACCCTTGCTCAGTTGGCTTCGGCAATTAAGCTATGTTCTCTTGCGTTGTGTTTCAATCTTTGAATCGCCTCCTCATTGACTCTAAACCTTGTAACTACCCTTGCTTGCTACTCCTCCCTTGTCTGGTACTTGTTCTTACCACCCAATCGGTGCCACTTGAAATTCCACTTTGTTTGTACGTTTAATAATGGTTTTACGATTAGCATTCTATGGTGCCGCGACGCAACCGAGAGCCTCCTGTGGGCGCGCACACAAGGTTATGCTGCTCGGCACGCGCTGGTATCAGGTTGCTAGTCATGATCCATTATGAAACGACAGCCGATGTGTTATTTCTCGTGACCGTTTTCCTTGGTTATCTCCCTACATCTTATCTAAAGATTCATATCTCAGACCATATGTAGTAGAGCTTCCTCCTAAAGTTGCTAAGAGGATAACCTTTGAAGGACAGTCACTGGCATGAACATTAACAGACTGCAAGAGGTGGTAGACAAGTGACTCTTCCCAAGTGTTCTGGTACGACGTCGGTCATCGATTGAGCAACGTATGTCATCCCCGTTGGATAAAAAAGGGCAAATAACACTTAATATTGGATAAGTTATCTATGGGATAAGAATTTATCATCACATTGTGCATTTGACCTAGTTATCAAAGTCTTGATCCGTGTGTGTATGATGGCCATACAGTCAAAATCAACCATCTCTGGTGTTTATCTGCGAACTTCGATGGCGACCATCCATTTGTGCTTCGACTGCAATCATTGTGGTGGTCAAGAGTAAAGGTTGGAACTTTGAGAATTGAGAGACAACTGATTAGTTACCAGTAAGAAGGTTATTCTCCAGCCAAGTAATGATTCTTCGATAGCTGTGATGGTTATGTCTCAACGAACAATAGTAAGCGAAGAGGCCATGAAGTCGGTCAGCAATGCAGGTGTTGCATCTTCTCCAAATGTGCTATCAAGTCAATTCCATCTTGGACAATCACGTACATAGTGCAACATATTGTATTAGCCAAGTGAAGGACTAGAGAAAGGCTTCTGCTACGATGAGAAAGAGCAGAGAGTGCAAAACACACACACCCCAACATGTGAAGCGAAAGAAAAAGAAGAATACGAAGTCTGTCTAGAATTTTGTGGCACTACCCCGATTATCTTCAAGCCAAAGGCTAGTGACTCAAACGAAGTTGGATTGACCCTAAACATGGTAACCTCATCCCTTGCTTAGGACTCTTCAATGTCTTATGTGGGTATGAGTATTGGTTGAGTAAAACATAGGATTTGAGAGATGTCTTTTCAGCTTATTTGGCTCCCATTTCAGAACAGAGCTATTTTGGTAGATGGACTGTTTGGATAGTCCAACGATGTGCGTTTGGGCTAAATTTTGGGTGAAGTAGTTCGAAGACCCATGGATCTACATGCCCACCAATATTTGTGCATATTGGAGCCGTAGTTATGTTATATGAACAGAAAACAAAAGGGTACAGAATCGGTGATTTCTCTGTTAACTGCGATCATCCTTTCCATTGGAAGATTATGTTTGTAATGCATGCCAAGAACTTGCAGTTGATAGGTATCTTGCTGTTAGACAACTCTCCGTACCCTTGGAAAGACTAATTGCACCCCGATGTGCCTTGTTTTTGCCCTCTTAGATTGGCAATGCGTGAGAAATCAAGGTGTTCTACAAGTCAAATTGTGCCATTGCGAGTTGAAAGCAATTGGGAAGGTGCCAAACCACAGATTTTTGGATTATGGTTTTGAGGTTTTGATTGGCATTAGAATGGAAGCCTCAATGTCAAATATAGATCAAGAAGGCTAGTTTTGCCATAGTGCAAGTCAACCCAACTTGTTACACAACTGCACCACGAAGGAAAATTGTGCTCAACCTGCTTAGTGGTGAACTAGTTCCCTAGTTTGGTGGATACTTACAACTTTTGTTGTCTTTCAGACCTAGCTATCATCCTTTTGCAGTAATGGTTCTCTAGTGCTGACATGCCTATGGTACTTTATATGTGTCTTTATTCAAGAGATTGTTTCTGATTCAACCCAGATAACTGTTGCCTTTGTATAAGAGAATCTTCTTAGATAACAGTTGGCAGAAATCCAGAACCGACAGAGTCAGCTATCACACTCACTGTTCCCTCAGCAGACTCAGATAATACAGTGTTGGCATCAGAGAAAGAGAACTGCACACGTGTAACAATATGTAGTTTTCCATCAGTTGGCGTCTGAGTGAGTAATTTAGTCCATGCTCGCAGTACTCTCCGTGCACCGTGAACAAAGTACCGTATTGTCTTGGATTCCTCCCAAAGTAACAATGCCTCATTGAAGTCAGTGAAGGAAATTATCTAGACCAAAGTTTCTACTTAGAGCGAGTATCAGAAAGTTGTCTTCCAAATTAGCCTCTATGCTATTTGAAGCTAAGTAGCCTGATGCGCTTGCAGATGTTGGAATTGGATAACATGCTTCTCTTCCCTTGGAAAGTTCTTCACACCAAATCTCGGGACGCGATTCTTTTAAGGGGGGAGGGCTGTAACACCCCAGGTGTTTGCCACTAGTTAAGCAGTGGGTTTGAGCTCAAACATGATAGATTAAGTGGAGATGGCGATGTCAAGGTCAACCTATGGAGATGAGCCTAACCTAAACTTGAATGTTGCACCCTTGCTTTACATATAGTCCATTTTTAAGATATATGCTTGGGTGGTGTTATTGCAATATCTTCATATGTCTCACCTTAGTACCTATTTATATTGGTCACTGGAAAAGTTTCATGACATTTGGAATCAAAAAGTCACATGAAATGATAAGTTATATCATTGTTGGAATGACTTTACTAAGTGTTGGAATTGCTTTATTAAGTGGATGAAAATATAGGTCATCAACCAAACCTTGCAACCTTGCCCAAATGACTCTAGATGGACTCTACAACAAAAGTCGTGAAAGGTTCATGTTGAGCAAATGCCAAGAAAATAACTTAATTGGCCTAAAACCTTAGTTTAGGCTTTATCGACTTGCTACTTTGACAAAAGTAAAAGTTTGACTTCTGTACTAGTTATGAGGTTTGACCTTAAAGAAAAGTTGTAGTTCTTCTTATGTAGAACAAACTTTGTTTAATGGTCAAGAGCTAGTTTGGCCTCTAACCTAGTCAAATAGTGCTCACGAGATTCAATGCAGTGCTGTCTTGGAGCCCAGAAATTTGGCTAAGTCCTGAGTGAGTTTCAGTTTCGGGTACCCTACTTTGGAGCGATGTAGTTTTCTAACCAAGCTGATCTGGTTGATGATTCTTTAATAAGAGTTGTAGTTTAGTTTTATTACAACAAACTTTGTTTTTGGATCATACCATGAATCAGCCCGGAAGGAAGTGAAACTGTGGCTTGAAGATTGAATCTGTAGCTGTTTTCAGACTTGGAAATAATTACGGCCGAGATTAGTAACAACTTGATTGGCATGCCGTGTTCTCATGTTTTTGTTAAGCAACTTGTTTTGACCCAAAAATAGAAGTTGGATATTATCTATTGGAGAAGAACATACAAAAAGTTGGAATTCGTTTGACCAAGTTTGGCCTTCCAAGGCTAGCGAAAACCGAGCAAAGCTTAATCACCATTAAGCCGGTGACAGTGTCAAATTTAGAGTTGATTATCTCCTAATCTAGAGCCCTAATGGTCGAGCACCCTTAACCAAAATTGTAGAGCGTCTTGCGGGCTACAACTTTGCTTTTGGGACCATGATCCAATTTGGCCTGTAGCCGACCCAAAACTGCACCCCACGCCGGCCACTTTGGTGAACGCCACGTGCTCGACATTGTGTCACCGTGGCGACCATGCAGGAGTAGCACGCGCCGCGCCTCTGAGCCATGACGGCCACCTCCCCTGCACCCTTGCGTCGATAAGTAGGAGCACCTGAGCGTCCTCGTTCACTCTCTACTCCTTCTAGCGCTCGCCCACACTCTTCCCCGCAGTGACGCCGCACGCGGTCGCGTCCGCCATAGCCGCCCGCCACGACCTCGAGAGCGCACGTGGCCGGGCCACCACGACCCGCCTCGGGCCGAGCAGAGCAGCCCCACGGGCGCGCCTTGACGTGTCCAAGCCGCCACGTCCCTTCCCCGCCGCCGACGAGCCCCCTGCCGGTCGGAAATCGTGACCCCGACGTCCTCCTCTGCTGCCTCCGTGGCCGGCTGACCTCGGACCGTCGCGGAGCAAGACGAGGGCACCAGCGGGTGCGCAAGAGGCCCCTGGTGCTCCGCCGCCATTTCCCGGCTGCCGGCGTGGCCTCCTCCGGCCGGCACCGCAAGCTCCGGCGATCTCCCTGTTTGTTTTCGCGTCAGGGACCTCGGGCTTGAATTCTACTAAAGCCAGGGGTTATTTGAGGAGTCATAGACTCCTGTGAATAGTACTCCAGGGACTGATTTGTTGTAGTTTTTGCTGATTTTTGAAAATACATAGTAAATCATGGAAAAATCGTAAAATGGCAAATGAGTACTTTTTGGAATCCTTGTAAAATTCTCTATGCAGTAGATCTATAATATGGCATGTTTTAGTTTAAAGTATTCTCTGTAAAAATGGATTTGTGCAGCTAGGTTTTTAATGCTAGATGTATTTGTCATTTTCATAACTGTAGATCTAGGGCTCCAAATGAAGTGAAATTTTTGTGGCATGCTACTCATGTGATGTTTAATGTGTGGTAATTATTTCATGAATTTTGGTTGCCATATGAGTGATTTATTATTGTATCTTGCTCTCACATGAATTCTTGCAATAACAATTTGTCTTTTTCATAGAGGTTGATATACATGTCCAAATGGCTTGAAATTTGTACAGTAGACTATTGGGTGTATGTAAGAGCTACTGTAATTTTTATAGATTTTATTATGGACTTTTGGTATATGTTTATTATTTCACCTTGCTAATTAAATAAATTAAGAAATGCATTAAAAGAAATTATTTAATGATGAGCACTATGCTTTTTGGTGATCATTTAACATGCACTTTATGATGGTTACATTGTTTGTGGCCAAATGTATGTTTGGAATATAAGTTAATATTTATTCTTGCAATTGATGCTTTCCTAGACAGTTTCTGGGACTTTGGTAATTGCACCATGAAAATGATGTTTGATGAGAAACATGCTTATAACAAAGTTGTAAATAACTTATTAATCTAGCTTGTGTTAAATTTTGGTGGCATTTGGCCTTATAGTTTGTGAGTAATGACTATTTTAAGTTGGGTTCCAGAAATAGTTGTTCTTTGGAATCTCTGGACCAGATTCTGTAATTATGCATGTTTGACTTGGTTAACTTGAGAATCATGCTAAGATGATTAAAGATGAATTATAGAAAATTTCATAAGCTTTCCAGAATGTCTTGTTGCATGTCTATTGGATTTGTATAACTCCAGTTATGATCCAAACATGTAGATATTTGCAGTCCAGAAATTGTTAGATGCTAGTCATGGTTGTTTACTCCATGTGTTGCTAAGTGTGGCTTATACCCTTGATGATAGTCAAGTTAAGATACTTGTGATCTTGTTAAACTTGTGTTATGCTTAATGTGCTTGCCCTCTTTAATTGATTATGTGATGCATCTTGTGTTACCATTCATCATATTCATATGCATGCATCTTGCATCTCATTTAGGTTCGCTAGATGCACCACGTGAAGGATGAGATGTTGAAGCCAAACCCAAAGACGGTGTTTGGTGGAACTATCCCGAAGATGGAAGTACTCAGCGAGTGTCATCTGACAACTACTGACTTGTGTCGGATCCCAGGCAAGCCCCGGAGCATTCTAAGCCTCCTACTTTACAAAAGCAATTGAGTATATATATATATGTTATATATGTATTGTTGCATTAAGTTATAGGAGTTGATTGAAAACACTTGCTGCATATATATCCTTTCCTTGTCCCGTAAATATGCCTGAAATCCTATTTTAGTTCAGGATCGAAAATATTGCTTAGCTCTGCTTAGACCAGTAGCGATCGGTGATTTCCTGTCACCTGAAATTATTGGTGGTTACGAGAATACTTTAGCTATGGAATGGATGTTATCCTAGAAATAACCAAGCGTTGATGAATAATTGGAGACCAGGCGGAATAAGTATTGGGCAACCAGACAGGGTTCTGGGATGCTTGTAGTTTCCGCCTGTGTCGATTAAGGACCGTCCGTTGTTGTCCCTCGGGTCATGTTGAACGCATGCCTCACATTTAGCTGGCCGAATAAGGTACCTTTCGACCGCGAAGCTGGGTGATTATTCGGGCCGAGTGGATTGCCCGCAACGCACTGTACCGAAGCAGTAGTGGCAGGAAACGGGGGCGCGATGATAAGGCCAAAGAGCAGTCGGACGGCCCCCGGGTACAAGTGGTTCCTAGCAAGCTCGCGACTTTACCTGAATGGTTGACTCGGTGACCAACACCTCACTTTAGCGGGTGAGTGAGGTTTGTGTGAGGAATAAATCTCCAGCTGGATAGGAATTCGATTCGAATCATCGTCGCTCCCGGTTAGTGAGCACTTGACTCGAGCTACTGCATCGTAGTAATGATTATGGAACATGGATGGTTATGTGGATGATGTTGGAAATGCTAAAACCTGAAATGGTAACCTTTGATGTTAATGGTTAATCAAGTGATTGCTTTAGCATAGGTGCTTACCTAGATTGAATAGGTTATAATAAAGATGATGCAAAAATACTTAAATTAGTTTATTCATGATAACTTATGCTTTTCGCAAATGAGTCAAGCTAGCCCACTGAAAGAAAGCCTTGCATACTCCTTGGTGTCATTATTTCTGGTTTATGACGGGTAAGTCTAGTTGAGTACCTTCTCGTACTCAGGGTTTATTCCCACTTGTTGCAGGTTGTGATATAACATAGCTACTGCAAGAATTGGAAGACTCCGGCTGTAGTGGCGGAGTGTGATCATGGGCATGATCCGTCTGAGCTATCTCGTCTCTCTTGCTTTTATGGGAATTTGACCTTGGTACTGGCATGTATTTGAATTAAGGTGATATTAGTTTTCAAACTACTTTGCTTCCGCTACTTTTGAACTTGAGTTGTAATAACTCTACCCAACTCCGATATATGTTGAATTACTTATGAAATAGATGTAACATATGACCTGTTATGTTGGACCACTACGATCTTGGCTTGTATGTTGGTTGGTTTGAAATCCCTCGTGATTTTATTGGACTACCGGAGTTATAGGAGCTTAAGTACGAGAATTTAATTGCTCCGGCGATTGTTTTTGTACTTTTGTTCTTATAATTTGGGCGGTTCCATGACAGTCCATTTTATCTGGCGCACACGCATATCAAGATTCAAACTTTAAAAACTTAAACCAATAATTAGGTTAATAATTTTTAACTATTATAATACAAACTTTATATGACTCGATTCGTAAGGAACCCTTCAGCGCACATAATTTTTAACTATTATAATACAAACTTTATATGACACTTAAGCAAAGGTTCATGTAGAGGTATGTTCACATGATGCTAGATCTTTTTAATAACGGGTATATCCTACGAGGTATAATACTTTTAGACCTTTTTATTTACAGGTGCAGCAGCAATGTATTGGTCCATTTGATTGGTTAATAAGGAACAAATTTATTTTCAACTAATATTGACACAAAACTCTTCATGTAGGTCATATTCAGAGGAACTCATTGACTCCCGTTCCGGATCTAGTTACCATGGTATGTGGGGGCGCAACAGAGTTGGTATTGGCCACATGCCACAAGATGGAGAATCTGTCAATGTGTTTCTTCGCATTCTTTAGATGGTATTTTATTTCTAATTAATTTGTTTTGTAAACTTGGTTTGATTGCTGTGGTGTGTTGAATTGTAATAAGTTTATCAGATTCGGATGCCTGTGTGATGATGTGTATGAACTGATGCCTATATGTTCAATGCACGTGTGATTTAGCTTGTGATGACTCTAAAGAGATTGAAACATGTAGAAACATGTCCAGGATATAGAATATCAGAGACACGTGCCAAAAGAACCTCATATCCAATAGGAGGATCCATATGTTTAATTTTATACCGGCACATCTCTGCATCAGAGACGGTATCTTATGCAACATCCATCTATAATGTTTACATCTGAGACACATGTAAAAGTAAAACGTCTCTAATATGTGTATGATACATAGACATTTGTTATAACTGCCTCGTCTCTAATATGTACATAGAATAACACGCCAGTCATCTCTGATGTGCGCATACCAACATAGGAAATAACATGTCACTAAATTATCCACATCACAGACGTCAATTTTGAGACGCTTGTTTTTTGCATCGCTAATATGCATCTTGAACCGTCACTAATGTTCTGTTCTATCATGGTGTTGGGTATTGGAGGGTTATGATCTAAGTTTTAGTTATCAGAGCATAGGCTAGTCCTTTAAGTAGAGTCAAATGGCATCTAGCTGACAATATGTATATAACAAGTTGCAGAGCTCCAGGAACAAAACGAAGTCTAATTAAATTTAGGTGATACAAGTCGCATTGGTGCGTCGGTTATTATCTGGCGGTTGAGATTATTATAAAATCTATTTCTAGTTGGACGACGAATACTGATATGTATGTAGGCCCGTTTTGATTTTGAGTGTCCGGTGACCAAGATTAATCTCAACAGTAGCATGTGTGTTTGCTGACTAAGCATGCACGGTGTAAGCATCAGGTGCTACACACATAGTATATATGTACTCAATATCTTGGCATACTAAGTTATTGGAGAAAAAAATAAAAAGAATCTTATTAGTTGGACCAGTCACGTTGACGTGGACTCTCGGTGTCGGTAATAATCAGCAGCAGATCTTGCACTGGCATGTGGCTCACAGTGGGTGGAGTAGTATTTCTAATGATCAAACTTCGATCTGTTGCCATAAATATATACTCGCTCTGTTCCAAATTATAAGTCGCTTTGACTTTTTTGATTCATCTATTCTATTATGTACCTAGACATATCATTATATCTAGATGCATAGTAAAATAGATGTATTAAAAAGTCAAAGCAACTTATCATTTGGAACGAAGGGAGTATTATATAAGAGCAATTGTGTGCTTTCACCAGTTTTCTAACTTGTAGTAAGAAAAACTGCACTTCCTACACACATGAAAGCTAAACTGAGATGTGACTACCTACTGGTCCCTTGGTCATTTTCAGTTTTCTAACCGCCGGCCGGCCGGCCGATATAGAGGGAGTAGTCTTCAGAGCGTGCACATTCAGTATGCAGCTCTATTGTAGTGTTGTACATAGAAATTGAACTATTCCAGGCTCGAAGAGATGGAGGAAGCTTCATAAAATGCAGGCAAGGACGAGTGCGCAGTACAGTAGTAGGAGTACTAGGTAGCTTTATTTTCTGGACTGACCTGGCCTTGCACATCAGAATTGAATGGACTCTGGAGTGTCTGAGTGCACGCGTGTGTGGAATAGTAAACTAACCTGCAGCTGCGCAGGAAACCGTCGTCGTCTTTGCACGCACTGCACATTGTCTGCGCTGCACCGTCTTCGTGGCCCGTGAAAATCTGTCTACCTTGTCCAACACGATACGATCGGAGTAGCAATGTGCGTGCGTGTGTATAGTCTCCATAGTCGTCGTCGAAGCTAATTAAGACGGATACCTACCACTGTTCTCATTCGCCGGCACCAAAAAGTTCCACGAGGCGATGCGAGGATGTGCGTATGGGGTGGGCCGAGGTGCATGGTTCACGGATGAAGAATCAGAGAGCTACTAGCTACTAGCGGGAGCTCCCGAATTGCCCGGTCACCGGTCGACGTACGTAACGTCGGGACCTGCTGCACGTTCGGAGGCATGATGGGGGGTGGGGGTGGAATTCCTACCCCGGGTCGGCCATCGATCGTGGCTTCATCGTGCATACTAGAGCAGCTTCTCCATCCGTCCTCAAAACTCTTGGTCTGCGTGCATGGTCGATGGGGAGAAATGAATTCTCGGACATACGCATTGTCCGGTCATTGCTCGACCGGGACATCCGGCTTGTACGTTGTGCCAAACTAAGAGCAGCTCCAGTGTTGAGTTAAATATGAACCGCGTGGCAGAAGAAATCGAACACAGCACATTGTGGACATCGACTGATACCTGTCAGATGCAAAAACCAACTCCAAACTTGCGCCGAACCGAGGGGAATAATAAAATATCTGCTCACGAATGCATGCAAGGCCAGGCGATGCAACAACACAGAAAAGGAGACTACTCTTTTTTTTTATTGTTTTTGGGTACTACAGACCGATGCCCACACAACTACTTGTCCAACTCTGTTTTCGTTCGCTTCTCGTCCATACCATGCTTGGACACCACACTGCAGATGCCCCAATGGCGCACGTTCGGGGAGCAATGCAAGTCGTCCATGGAAAAGCAAGCGCGCGTATCTTATGTAACGTGAGTAGCTAGCATCAAGTGGCAGCACCAGGCACCAAACGCTTCGCAGTCTACTCCCGATGTCTCCATCGCGACCGAGTTCTACGAGACGTTCACTGAGCCGCTGTCCTCCTCCAGACGTGCGGCCATGCGAGAGCTCTTCCCGTACGCGAGGGCGCGTAGGGGTAGGTCTCGGCGTCAGTGCCAGTGTCTCCGTAGTGTGCTTGCAAGCTTTTCGGTCGCACAGTTAATTTCCTTAGTCAAAACATATGGCGTTCCACGCCTAGCGGTGCCTTTTGTTCGTGTTCAACCCTATCACTAATGGCAACTCGCCGTGATGTGATGTCAGGTGTGTAAGCTTTCTAATTTCTTAATGAAACACGTGCTATACACACTACCGGAATCCGGTTCTTTGCCGAGTGCCATGTGGTTTGCCGAGTGTTTTTTTTCGGGCACTCGGCAAAGAAGCTCTTTGCCGAGTGCTAAATAAAAAACACTCGGCAAAAAAAAACACTCGGCAAAGAAGCTGCTTTACCGAGTGCAAAAAAAAACACTCGGCAAAGACATTCTTTGCCGAGTGTCAAAAAAAAACACTCGGCAAAGAAGCTGCTTTGCCGAGTGCAAAAAAAAAACACTCGGCAAAGAAGGTCTTTGCCGAGTGTTTTTTTTTGGCACTCGGCAAAGCAGTTTTTTAAAACACATTTTGAAGCCCTAAATGAATTCAAATTAAAAAGTTTTTAACTACAAAGTTTCATAACTTCTTAAGATCTATAAAGTTTATTTTGGTCATTTCTTCATTCGACAAAGCGATAGTAACGTTGTGAAAGGATCAAGATGCCCAAGAGGGGGGGTGAATTGGGCTTTTCTAAAAAATTAATTGCAAGAATTAAATCCTACAAGCCGGAATTCACCCCTAATGTCTACTAGTGTTCCTAGAGAGTCTACCGATACAAAGTTTTGCACCCTAGTTTCCAATCCTAGTCTAGCATGGCATATCTAGGAATGTAAATCAAGCAATGAAAGTATGTACGAGAAAGTAAATGCTTGAATGTAAAGGGGCAAGGAACACGGCGACGTTTTGCCGAGGTATCGGAGAGTCGCCACTCCCCACTAGTCCTCGTTGGAGCACCCGCGCAAGGGTGTAGCTCCCCCTTGATCCGCGCAAGGATCAAGTGCTCTCTACGGGTTGATTCTTCGACACTCCGTCGCGGCGAATCACCCAAAACCGCTCACAAGATGAGTTGGGTCATCCACAAGTTCCACCGGATGATCACCGAACTCCCAATCACCACCACGCCGTCTAGGTGATGGCGATCACCAAGAGTAACAAGCTAGAACTCTCACTTGACCACTACGAGCCCAAATGAGAAGGTGGATGCACACTTGCTACTCTCTCTAATCGCTAGTGAGGTGCTCTCAAGCTTCGATTCTCAAATCTCTATCCTCACTAGTGCTCTTGCACTACCTTGCACTTCAAAGGTGTTTATCAGCTGATCAAATGAGCAAGAGACCTCTAAAAGAGGTGGAGGGGTTGTATTTATACACCCCTCAGAGAAAACGAACCGTTACTTTCTGGCACGGGGTCACCGGACGCGCCGGTGCAACACACCGGACGCGCCGGTTCCCCGTAACGGTCAAAACGCGATTTCGAAATCGAAACACCGGACGCACCGGTCAGGTAGCACCGGACGCGTCCGACGTGCAAAGGTGCTTACTGGACTTACACCGGACGCGAGTCCGCGTCCGATGCCTGAAGACCGGACGCGTCCGGTCCTCTCTGGACCTTACTGGACTCGCACCGGACGCGCCGATCAAGTCCAGGTCGCGTCCGACGGGCGTTTTCTCTCGGTGACACGTGTCGGTCGTTGACCACCGCGTCCGGTCCTCGCGAGGACCGCGTCCGGTGGTCGAGGCCGAAACCTAGTCGCGGTAACGTATACACCGGACGCGTCCGGTGTTCCCGAAGACCGCGTCCGGTGCCTAGAAAACAGCCCGAAACGCGTCGCAACTTCAACCAAGTTGCTTCTAACTGAACCTTGAGCCAATCTAGGGTTGCCTAGCGCCAAGTTTAACAAGTGTGCACCACACCTAAACATAGGACTTGCCTAGGTCAAGCTACCCATTCATGCCCCCCTTTATAGTACGGCCAAAAGAGAAAAACGAAGATCCTAACGACTATTCCGAATGTGTCTCAACACTTCGTCATCCGGAACTAACCGTCCTTAATCTTGACGTCACTCTTTTGAAAACCGAAACGATTTCCATCAAGGGACACGAAGCCACAGTGCTCAAAGCAGTTATCACCTCCATGACCTAACTTACCAATGTTTCTGCAAAACACACGTTAGTCATGGTAATAAAGTGTTGTCATTAATTACCGAAACCAAACCTTGGGGCCTAGATGCTTTCAATCTCCCCCTTTTTGGTGATTGATGACAACACTAAGTTTCAATGGATTAGAGTGAAGGTTTTCAAGCATGCTTGGTTCACATAAGCAAAATACAATAAGCACAAGGGGTTAGGAATTGCTTATGTGCCCCAAGCCAAAAGAGTGTACTTCATAAGATAAGACAAAAAGCGTTAGTACACATAAGGATAGCTCATAAGTAATCGGAGTAAGGCACGGAAGCACAACCTTAGAGCTATAGCTAAAACGGTGACAAATATTAATCACTGAGACGAGTAACACATTAAGATTTAAGGTTTACGACTCGACGACAATGTCACACGAATGCAATGCTGAAAATAAGCAAGATATGCATGAATGAGCACACGAGACACGAAAACCCACTCACAAACTCCCCCTGAAACTACTCTCTCTCCCCCTTTGGCATCAAGCGCCAAAACTAATCTAATCTGACGGGGGGACAGACGGAGTCGTGTCGGGTGCCGAGGTGCGCGGAGTGATCACAAAGTGAAGCGAATCCTCGGAGTCTGAGCTATCTGGCTGACCCTCTGAAGAAGCACGTGGCTGTGGAGCGGTCTGGGTCTGAGCAGGAACAGGCACTGACTGTGTAGCAACAAGTGGATCTGTCTGAGTAACCTGAGCCTGAAGTGCGCCAGTAGCTGGGGGATCTGTCGAGGCAACTGAAGAAGGGATGGTCTCAGTAGTCCCGGTCCCTGTCACTGGTGGAACGACTGCCTCGGAAGCTGACAACCCTGACGAAGTGTGAAACGTAGTCGTATGCGAGGGTGTCGGCTGACCAGTCAACTCGCTGTAGGTGGCACTGTAATCACCAAGAGGTGTGCCTGTCAGAAGATGCGGGCGAGGCTGGTCTGACGGTGTAAACCCCGTATGTATAGGAGTGAAGCTCGGGGACTGAAATGACTGGGGAACCTGCTGCTGTGGAGATGTAAACTGTAAGCTCGGCTGTCCCTGACTCGATGGACCACTGGAATGCAAAGCCTGAGTCATGACAGAAGCTGGCGGAGGAACCCCAACTGTGATAAGATGGCGCAGGAGATCCATGTACTGCTGCTGACTCTGTCGCTGCATCTCAACCTGCTGCCTCTGGATCTCAAGCTGCTGTCTCTGAAACTCGTCCTGACGAGCCTGAATCTGTGCTAGTGCTGCAGCTGTATCCTGTGCCTGGCGCTGTATCTGCTGCTGCTGCTGCTCCTGAGCCTGGGTCAACCTCTCAAGGATAGCCACCATGGCTGGGTCTGAGCGGGAGGCTGAGCCAGATCCACCGGCCTCGTGGTCGTGAGACCGAGGAGACCGGTACCTGGGGATGGGCTGATAGTCTTCATCAGTGCTGTCTGAAGTGACATCCTCAGGTATCCCAGCAGGCTGAGTGTCAAGGTCTGCGAGCTCTGCCTCGGCAAGCTCGTCCACTGTAGCGTCCTGCTCAGCTGCTGTCTCAGGAACCTCTGGGCGCTCACGCTGTCCTGGTGCTGGAGCCTGCTCTCTAGTGATAGAAGCCCAAAGCTGTCGAATATCATAATCAGGGAATGATGTAGTGGTGTTGGCAATCTCTGCCCTGATCTCTGGTGGCATCTGGATAGCTGATCTGATGATGAAACAAATCCAGTGGGCATAGGGAAGCTGACGGTTGCCCTTGAAGCCCTCAGCAATGGTGTCCTCCATTTCACTCAGGATAAGATCCCAGATATCAAACTGTCGCTGTGTCATGAGGTGGTGAACAACCCAAAGCTGCATCCTCGTCAGTCCCTCTCTGTAGCCAAGTCTAGGAAGTAGAGTGCGTCTGAGAATGGCATCCAAGACTCGGGCAAGAGGCGTCAGGCTGGCAGGAGTACGACGTGACCCTTCGCCAAAAGGCTCGCGAAAGCAGGGTCGAACCAGGTCGGTGGGTGGCACTGAACCGCCGTGAGGGCGTCTGGGAGGTGGAGTCTGACCATAG
Organism: Saccharum hybrid cultivar R570; assembly: GCA_038087645.1. Lineage (NCBI taxonomy): Eukaryota > Viridiplantae > Streptophyta > Magnoliopsida > Poales > Poaceae > Saccharum > Saccharum hybrid cultivar. The sequence continues at coordinate 4,609,178 of JAQSUU010000449.1, forward strand.
CACAACTGATGGATCCTTGTGTCAGAAGCTGGTAGTCTGAGAATCTCTCGAGCTCTGGAGCTGTACAATCTGTGATCGCGGCCTCTGAAAGCAAAGTGTATGAACTCATGGGCAGGATCAATCCAAAGAGAAGCATAGAACTCCCTGACCCATGTGCCGCAGTAAGCACCTGTCCGTCCAAGAAGATCTGATAAGCCAGGCAGATAGAACAGGTGCGGACGGAGCTGCTCTCCCACAACATCAACCAATGCCTCTAGTCGACATACCCTCTGAGGTCTGAAAGCAATGCCACTGTCAACTAGGGCCCTGTAGAAGTCCTCCTGAAGTGGGGTATAGAAACCCTCTGAAGCACTGGCATCTCTGACAGGTGGAAACCATCGGCTGACCTCCACAAACCTCAAGCTCTTCACCTGACGTGAAGAAGCACCCCTCAGGTCTAAGTGCACAACCGGGGGTGACCCTCTAACTCTGGGAGGAGGTCGTGCACCACGACGCGGGTCCTCTGGCCTAGGTGTCACCTGAGTACGAGCACGTGTGGAGCGACGACGTGGTGGAGACTGAGCTGCCTGCTCCTCTGTATCCTCAGTGGCCTGTGGAGCCTCAGTAGCCTGGGTAGCCTCTGTCTGCTCTGTGGGTGGATCCACTGACATCTGCTCTGAAGGTGCTGTAGCCTCGGTGTCCTCAGTGGCCTCAGTGCCGAGCTGTCGACCTTCAAGATGAAAGCGACGCTCGCCTATGTGTAACCCACTGCGTCTGCCACCTCTCTCTGCCTGCTCTGCGGCGTCTGCCACGGCCTGAGCAACCTCTGCATCTGAAAGTGTCCTCCTCTTCTTCCTGGCTGCAATCTTGATGCGCTTACCGCGCGCAATCTCATCACGACGGGGAGGACTGTTGTCCCCGTCACCAGGAGCTCCTCCGGCGTTCTTGCAACGCACCATGCTGACTGACTGCCTGAGAACCTCTGTGAGATGATGAACTGACACTCGAGAGGCTTGGCCTCAATCCGTATCCGCAGGCTTGGCCTCGGATTTAAGCAAACAGATCTGACCCGGCACACCGACTGACTCGCTGCACGTATGGAATAGAGAGATATACAATAAGCATATATATATCTAAAGATACGAAACCCTAGATAGCAAGCACGTGAGATACGAAGTGAAACGACGCTAAGCTACCTCGGATCGACGAGACGACGGTGAAGGGACGAGATGATCTAGTTCGCGAGAACTCCCGAGATTGGCGATCGAGCACTGAAACGACCAAACTAGATAGCAATGAAAGATTATGGTCAACGGCAAGCCCTAACGAGAGAATTGAAAGGACTTGAATCGAAAACGGAATCGAGACGAGCCGTTACCTCGACAAGCCCTAGGGTTGAAGGAAACCCTAAGCTAGGGTTTAGGGGTAAACCCTAGGTTCAAATCTCGGCCGAAGGAAGCGAGGGCACGGGAGCACAGGGGTGAGCTGCGGCGCTGGGGGATACCACAGTGGTGGCAGGTGGCCGGCTCTTGGCGGGTGGTGGCTCGCCGGCGGTGATTTTTGGCGGCGGCGCGATGTGGCGAGCAGCGGGCGCGGTTGCGGGCGCAGCGCGGCTGGGCAGCGCGGGAGAGCTGGAGGGCGCGGCGAGGTTCGCCGGAGAGCAAGGGCGCGGCGCGTGGAGGCTCGCCGGCGGCGAGGAAGAAGCGCGGGAGCGGCGGAACGGCGACTAGGGCACGGCGGCGGCGGATTCGAGCGGTTGAAGAAAAGAAAAGAAAAACGATTCGGTTATATGAGGGCGAGATCCGCTCGATTTGGTAGCACCGGACGCGGTGGTGAAAATCACCGGACGCGGTGGTGCAGCGTCCGGTGACACTCCAGTAAGCGCCTGGAGTCACCGGGCGCGTCCGGTGTGGACAGACCGGACGCGGTCAGAGTCCGATGGCTGAGTGCTCGGGAATTCATCGCGGAGCACCGGACGCGGTGGTGGTAGCCGGGACCGGACGCGGTGGTGGTCAGAGGCGCGTCCGGTGCAGCGTCCGGTGCCTAGATCTGGACTTTGTCTTCTGGAAAACCGGACGCGCTGGTGGATGCCGGGACCGGACGCGGTGGTGCAGCAACACTGCGTCCGGTGCAGCGTCCGGTCGCTGTTTTTCGCCATTCTTCGTTCCGAACTGCGACGCGACTTCTCCCAATCAAGTTCCAATTCAAAGAGACTCAAATAAACACCAATTGGAACCTGATATGAGTGACCTCACTCAAACCCTCAAATTTTTCAAAATAGTTTGCCTTAGGCTAGTATAATTTTTACGAAAATAGGCAATAAACACCCAAGGAGCAACGTATGGCCATGCAATAGAGTTTTTGGACCTTTAGGAGCGTCAAATGCTCTCTCTATTCATGGACGAACACAGAGGTTGCTCAAAGCTAAACCGAAAAGAAACGACAAACAAACAACCATGCATATGCAATGCAATACAAGAAAGTAAAGCTAGGTTGCTTGTCAAGTTTGATCCACGGTTAGGCTTCTTCACTCCTCCAAAGGAGGGTTATCGTAACCGTGTTAGCCAAGCCCTAAATGCATTGCGATAAGGTAAACATGACATATGATACAATGCAATGCAAGGGACAACACGCGCTCATTTTTTAAAGTTACTTGAATCAAGCACATTAAGTTCACTTCTTAGCCTACAAAAGGTAGCCTCGTCCAAAGGTTTAGTGAAGATATCCGCTAATTGATTTTCACTTCGTACACCTTCTAGTGATATATCATTTTTAGCAACGTGATCTCTTAGAAAGTGATGGCGGATATCAATGTGCTTGGTGCGAGAGTGTTGTACCGGATTATTAGCAATTTTAACGGCACTTTCATTGTCACATAAAAGTGGCACCTTTTCAAGAACAACTCCATAGTCTAGGAGGGTTTGTTTCATATATAAGATTTGTGCACAACAAGCCCCCGCGGCAATGTATTCCGCCTCGGCGGTGGACAAAGCCACACTATTTTGCTTTTTAGATGACCAAGATACTAGTGATCTCCCAAGCAAATGGCACCCTCCGGATGTGCTTTTTCTATCAATTTTGCAACCGGCATAATCCGAATCGGAATAGCCAACTAGTTGGAATCTAGCTCCTTTGGGATACCATAAACCAATACTTGGGGTGTGCTTAAGATATCTTAGGATTCTTTTTACGGCACTTAAGTGAGGTTCTTTAGGGCACGCTTGAAAGCGAGCACACATGCACACACTAAACATGATATCGGGCCTAGATGCGGTAAGGTACAACAAGCTACCAATCATAGAACGGTAGAGAGTTTGATCGACCGGTTTACCTCCCTCATCTAGGTCGAGATGTCCATTTGATGGCATTGGGGTCTTGATTGGCTTGCATTCTTCCATCTTGAATCTTTTGAGAAGATCCTTGGTATACTTTTCTTGAGAGATGAAAATCCCTTCTCTCATTTGCTTGACTTGAAAACCAAGGAAGAATGTGAGCTCACCAATCATTGACATCTCGAACTCCTTCGACATCAATTCACCAAATTCCTTGCAATAATCTTCATTTGTTGACCCGAAGATGATATCATCAACATATACTTGACAAATGAAGATCTCCCCATTAAGCTTCTTGGTGAATAGTGTGGTGTCGACCTTCCCAATGGTGAAGCCCTTCTCAATGAGGAAGTCCCGGAGGCGCTCATACCACGCTCTAGGGGCTTGCTTGAGCCCATATAGCGCCTTAGACAACCTATAAACATGATTAGGATAACTAGGGTCTTCAAACCCGGGAGGTTGATTGACATAGACTAGTTCATTAATAAAGCCATTTAAGAATGCACTTTTCACATCCATTTGATATAGTCTCATATCATGGTGTGATGCATATGCAAGAAGGATACGGATGGCTTCAAGTCTTGCAACGGGTGCAAAGGTCTCTCCAAAATCAAGGCCTTCAACTTGAGAGAACCCCTTTGCTACTAGTCTTGCCTTGTTCCTCACTACTATGCCTTGGTCATCTTGCTTGTTTCGAAACACCCATTTGGTTCTAATGACTCTTGCACCTTTAGGATGCTCTTCAAGTGTCCAAACTTGGTTGCGGGTGAAGTTGTTCAATTCTTCATGCATGGCATTCACCCAATCCGGATCTTGAAGAGCTTCTTCTACATTCTTAGGTTCAACACAAGAGACAAAAGAGTGATGTTCAACAAAAGAAGCTAGCTTTTGAGATCGAGTCATTACTCCCTTTGTAGGACTCCCTATGATTAGTTCTTGTGGATGAGCTTGAAGTAGAGGTGAGTTCCTTCTATCAACCACTTGAGGAGGTGGATGGGGAGCATCAACATCTTGTGCTTGTGCCTCGGCTTGTTCATGAGAGACATAAGTATCTTCATTTTCAACTCTCTCATTCTTGTCATCATCTTGAGGCACACGTGATGAAGATGGTGGATCAATGATTTGCACATCGTCTTCATCATCTTTTGGCTTGATGTCTCCCACCGGCATGTTCTTCATGGCCTCCCTCAAGGGTTCATCACCTACATCATCACAATTCTCAATTGCTCCTTGGGAGCCGTTAGATTCATCAAATTCCACATCATATGTTTCTTCAACCAAACCGGTGGCATGGTTAAATACTCTATATGCTTTGGACTTTGATGAGTAACCAACAAGAAAACCAATATCACAACGTCTTTGAAACTTCCCTAGGTGTTGACGCTTCTTGTAGATGTAGCATTTGCAACCAAACACCCGGAAGAATGAGACGTCCGGCTTCTTCCCATTAAGCAACTCATAGGGGGTCTTGCCAAGAAACTTTTGGAGGAAGAGGCGATTTGAAGCATAGCATGCGGTGTTGATTGCCTCGGCCCAAAACTTCTCCGGAGTGTTGTACTCATCTAGCATTGTTCTTGCAAGGGTGATCAAAGTCCGGTTCTTTCTCTCAACTACACCATTTTGTTGAGGAGTGTAGGTTGAAGAAACTTCATGCTTGATTCCAATTTCATCACAATAAGCTTCAATGTTGGTGTTGTCAAACTCTTTCCCATTATCACTTCTAATCTTCTTTATCTTGACTTCGAATTCATTTTGAGCTCTCTTTGCAAACTTCTTGAAGCAACTTGCTACTTCGGATTTGTCATGAAGGAAGAAGGTCTATGTATACCTTGAGTAGTCATCCACTATCACAAGACAATAGAGATTACCACCCAAGCTCTTGTATGTTGTAGGCCCAAACAAATCCATATGAAGAAGTTCTAGCACTCTTGAGGTTGACATGAAAGCCTTGGTTGGATGAGTGTTTGCAACTTGTTTGCCCGCTTGACATGCACTACAAGGTTTGTCCTTTTCAAACTTCACATCCTTCAATCCTCTTACTAGTTCTTTCTTCAATAGCTTGTTGAGAGTGCTCATTCCAACATGTGCAAGCCTCCTATGCCAAAGCCAACCAAGTGAGGTCTTGGTGAACAAACATGTCATCAAATTTGCATCTTCGGAGGTGAAGTCAACAAGATAAAGATTGTTGTATCTAAAGCCTTTGAATATCACTTGCTTGTCATCTATCTTTGAAACTTCAACTTCATTTGGTGTGAACAAGCATTGGAAGCCAAGGTCACAAAGTTGCCCAACGGATAACAAGTTGAAACTCAATGAAGCAACATAGAGCACATTTGAGAGTGAGTGATCATTTGATATTGCAATCTTGCCTATACCCTTGACTTTGCTCTTTGAATTATCTCCAAATGTGATCTTCTCTTGACATATCCCATTCTCTTCAATGGAGGTGAACATACGAGGATTACCGGTCATATGTTGAGTGCAACCACTATCAATAACCCAATGAGATCCACCGGTCTTGTAGTTCACCTACACACAAGAGATCAAGCTTTTCGTTTAGGGACCCAAACTTGAGAGGGGCCCTTGACTTTCTCAACTAGTGACTTGGCAACCCATATTTTCTTTGGCCTATTCTTGTTTGGGGGACCCAAAAACATGACTTTCATCTTTCCATTTGAATCTTTTCTTAGCATGTAATGAGCATTAAATGCAAAGGGTCTAGCATGCTTGGGCAAGGGTTGTGGTGGTGGAGTTTTGCATTCATGAGCAAAGTGACCTTCTTGACCACACTCAACACATCTCTTTGGCTTGGGCTTTGATTTGCTTTGTTGTTGAGCTTTTGCTTTCTTCTCTTGATTTGCCAAGTATCCAATACCACTTCTATCCATCTTCATTACGGTGTTCATGAGGAGCTCACTTTGCAAATATTGGCCTCTTGTGAACTTGCTTAGGCCGGTCTTGAGATGCTCTTTTTCTTGCTTGAGCTTCTTGTTTTCTTCAATAAGTGACTCATTTGTTGGTTGCTTCTCAAGAGCCATCAAACCTTTAAACTTCTTGTTCTCATTTGCAAGCTTCTCATTCTCACACTTGAGCTTGGCATAATCATCATGGTTGCATGACTCAACCACACTCTTGCCTTTGCTACTAGAACCTTGCTCAATGCTTTCAATGATCAAATCATCACATGATGTAGCTATATCACACTTAACAACATTGTTAGTAGCATCATGTGTCTCAAGAGCAAGTTCATTAGCAACCACAAGACTATCATAGTCAATTTTTAATGTGGTGTACTTGTCTTTTAGAGAGCTATGTCTAGTGATGAGCTCATCATGCTTCCTCTCAAGTTTATCATGTTGATCTTTAAGCTCTTTATTAGAGGTTTTGAGCTCTTTGAGAGTGGAAGACATAACTTCATTTTGATCTCTAAGCTTATTCCTATCATCATGTGCACCTTTTAGTTTGGATGTGAGTGTTTCATTTTCATGTTGAAGCTCATCATTTTCATTTCTAGTCCTTCTTATGATTCTAGAATATTTGTTTAACAATTTTACCAATTCATCATAAGAAGGTGTATCATCATCACTATCACTATCGTCATCATCATCACTATTACTATCATAGTTTTGTACCTTTCGTTCACCCTTGGCCATAAGGCATAGGTGAGTAGTGGACGATGATGGTGAAGAAGGCGGTGAAGGTGGTGACGAAGATATCGGTGAAGATGATGGCCCCATCACAAATGCGGCAACCTTCTCTCTCTCATCATCGCTCTCATCTTCGGAGGACTCACAAGATGATTCAATGTCGGTGAGCCAATCACCAACAATATAAGCCTTGCCTCCCTTCTTCTTCTTGTAGAATCCTTTTTTCTTGCCATCTTTCTTCTTGTAAGGCTTATTTTTCTTCTTCTCTTCTTCTTCATCACTTGAATCATTTTTCTTGCCCTTGTTCTTGTTCTTGTACTTGTCTTTTGGTGGTCTAGGGCATCGATGAGCTAGGTGGCCAAGTTCACCACAATTGTAGCAATCCATCTCCGAGATTGGCTTCCTCTTGCTACTTGTGAAGAATTTCTTCTTCTCGCTATCGAACTTGATACCACTCTTGTTGAGCTTCTTTAGCATCTTGGTGGTCTTTCTCACCATGAGTGCAAGTGATTCATCATCAACATCACTTTCACTTGAGCTTTCTTGCACAATCATGGCTTGGCCCTTCTTCTTCTTATTGTCATGACTAGCTTTGAAGGCCAAGTCCTTCTTCTTGGAAGATGATGAACCTTCTTCCGGGGTGATGTGCATGTACATCTCATGTGCATTGATCTTTCCCAATACTTGAGTCGGTGTTGCGGCGGAGAGATCACTTTGGTGAAGTACGGTGACAATATGTCCATACTTCTCAACGGGAAGCACACTCAAGATCTTCCTTGCAACATCCGATTGGCTCATTTTAGTGAGCCCAAGAGCATTGAGGTCTTCTACAAGAACATTCAAGCGAGTGTACATGTCATTAGCACTTTCTTTGGGAAGCATATCAAAAGAATTAATTTTCTTTAGAGCTATATGATAGCGTTCCTCACGCTCACTCTTAGTTCCCTCATGGAGAGCACAAAGATTCTCCCACAATTCATGGGCGTTCTTTGCATTACGCACACGATTGAAGATATCTTTGCCTAAGCCCCGGTAGAGTGCATTTTTGGCTTTTGCATTCCACCGGTCGTACTTCTCCTCGTCACCACTTGGGTTAGCGGGATCCCTTATGGGGGGAAGCCCTTCGGTTGCGGCTCTAAGACACCCAACATCTATGGCTTCGAGGTACGCCTCCATACGAATTTTCCAATATGGAAAATCGTCTCCCTCAAAAGTGGGAGGAGGTCCTTCCCCATTAGACATCTTGCTCTAGGCGGTAAAGCCTAAAAGAAGAGCAACACGGCTCTGATACCAATTGAAAGGATCAAGATGCCCAAGAGGGGGGGTGAATTGGGCTTTTCTAAAAAATTAATTGCAAGAATTAAATCCTACAAGCCGGAATTCACCCCTAATGTCTACTAGTGTTCCTAGAGAGTCTACCGATACAAAGTTTTGCACCCTAGTTTCCAATCCTAGTCTAGCATGGCATATCTAGGAATGTAAATCAAGCAATGAAAGTATGTACGAGAAAGTAAATGCTTGAATGTAAAGGGGCAAGGAACACGGCGACGTTTTGCCGAGGTATCGGAGAGTCGCCACTCCCCACTAGTCCTCGTTGGAGCACCCGCGCAAGGGTGTAGCTCCCCCTTGATCCGCGCAAGGATCAAGTGCTCTCTACGGGTTGATTCTTCGACACTCCGTCGCGGCGAATCACCCAAAACCGCTCACAAGATGAGTTGGGTCATCCACAAGTTCCACCGGATGATCACCGAACTCCCAATCACCACCACGCCGTCTAGGTGATGGCGATCACCAAGAGTAACAAGCTAGAACTCTCACTTGACCACTACGAGCCCAAATGAGAAGGTGGATGCACACTTGCTACTCTCTCTAATCGCTAGTGAGGTGCTCTCAAGCTTCGATTCTCAAATCTCTATCCTCACTAGTGCTCTTGCACTACCTTGCACTTCAAAGGTGTTTATCAGCTGATCAAATGAGCAAGAGACCTCTAAAAGAGGTGGAGGGGTTGTATTTATACACCCCTCAGAGAAAACGAACCGTTACTTTCTGGCACGGGGTCACCGGACGCGCCGGTGCAACACACCGGACGCGCCGGTTCCCCGTAACGGTCAAAACGCGATTTCGAAATCGAAACACCGGACGCACCGGTCAGGTAGCACCGGACGCGTCCGACGTGCAAAGGTGCTTACTAGACTTACACCGGACGCGAGTCCGCGTCCGATGCCTGAAGACCGGACGCGTCCGGTCCTCTCTGGACCTTACTGGACTCGCACCGGACGCGCCGATCAAGTCCAGGTCGCGTCCGACGGGCGTTTTCTCTCGGTGACACGTGTCGGTCGTTGACCACCGCGTCCGGTCCTCGCGAGGACCGCGTCCGGTGGTCGAGGCCGAAACCTAGTCGCGGTAACGTATACACCGGACGCGTCCGGTGTTCCCGAAGACCGCGTCCGGTGCCTAGAAAACAGCCCGAAACGCGTCGCAACTTCAACCAAGTTGCTTCTAACTGAACCTTGAGCCAATCTAGGGTTGCCTAGCGCCAAGTTTAACAAGTGTGCACCACACCTAAACATAGGACTTGCCTAGGTCAAGCTACCCATTCATGCCCCCCTTTATAGTACGGCCAAAAGAGAAAAACGAAGATCCTAACGACTATTCCGAATGTGTCTCAACACTTCGTCATCCGGAACTAACCGTCCTTAATCTTGACGTCACTCTTTTGAAAACCGAAACGATTTCCATCAAGGGACACGAAGCCACAGTGCTCAAAGCAGTTATCACCTCCATGACCTAACTTACCAATGTTTCTGCAAAACACACGTTAGTCATGGTAATAAAGTGTTGTCATTAATTACCGAAACCAAACCTTGGGTCCTAGATGCTTTCACGTTGTTCACAAAATCTACACGTCTCTCATATAGTTTTATAAAACTACAAGAGAGATATATAAGATTTTGTTAATAATGTTAGAACCACGATTTCAGATGGAAAAACTTCCTAAATGAAAATTGTAGATCTCAAAAAATTATGAAACATTGTATTTGACAACTTTTTAATTTGAAATCATGTTGTCATGCAAAACTGCATCCGAATTTCAAAAATTTAAAATTCGAATTTTTCAAAAGACCTCGGATGGAAAAATAACCAAAATAAACTTTGTAGATCTCAAAAAGTTATGAAACTTTGTAGTTGACAACTTTTAAATTTGAAATCATCTTGTCATGCAAAACTACGTTTGAAATTTAAAATTTTAAAATTCGAATTTTTCAAACGACCTCGGATGGAGAAACTTCCTAAATGAAAATTGTAGATCTCGAAAAGTTATGAAACTTTGTAGTTGACAACTTTTTAATTTGAAATCATCTTGTCATGCAAAACTACGTTTGAAATTTAAAATTTTAAAATTCGAATTTTTCAAACGACCTCGGATGGAGAAACTTCCTAAATGAAAATTGTAGATCTCGAAAAGTTATGAAACTTTGTAGTTGACAACTTTTTAATTTGAATTCGTTTAGGGCCTCAAACAATCAATTTACACTTGATTTGGTATAATATTTGGGGAACCGAAATGGAATATAGACGCAAACGAAAGAGAGGTGTAGTGGTAGAGGAGCTCGCGTGTGTGTGAGAGGTCGCATGTTCGATTCTCGCTGGGCGCAAAGTTTTAAAAAATTGCTTTGGCTGGTCACTTGGCAGCAGTTGCCATATAACTGGCCAGTGGGGTCCCTCCTCTAATTAAAAAAATATTTTAAAATTTTTTTTCCTATTTTTTTTCAGAATTTTTCGGTTCGGCCTTTGCCGAGTGTCGGGCACTCGGCAAAGCCTTTGCCGAGTGCCCGATAAAAGACACTCGGCAAAGGCCGCTTTACCGACAGCTTTTTTGCCGTGTGCTCTTTGCCGAGTGTGGCACTCGGCAAAGCCTGTGCCGAGTGTATTTATGGCTTTGCCGAGTGCCCTGGACACTCGGCAAAGCGGCTGATTTCGGTAGTGACATGCATCTCCTCGAAAAAAGAGTGAGTAGCTAGCATACCATGACTGACTACTCACATTCCTTCCATTTCCGTGCTGGTGGGCTGCATGCAAGCATATATATGCGTGTGGTCCTTGCGGTCGCCGTCAATTCGATCGTTTTACGCGCGCACGGCCAGGTTCACGCACCATGCATCGAGATCGCGGCTTCATCGATCGATCATGCAGAATTATATTGCAGACTGAGACTAGACCAGCTTTCTCATTCCATTCTTTCTTATTGCTAAGGCGACGATGTACTTATAAGTAGCTTTATTTATTTAATTAATTTAACAGTCAAAATGGGTATACATACCTGCTTGGCCCGTAGTTGGCACAGATTGAGATCAGAGCCGGGGTAGCAAAACCAACGACATGTATATGGCCACCTCCAATGATCAACTCTAATACAAGCTAGTATTAGATGCTACATGGAGGAGACAGAGATGCAAAAACCTTTGAGGTAGCGAGAAAAGAGAAGACCCAAACTTGCTCTTCGGATGTACCAATGCACGAGAGAAGTAAGAGCATGTTTGGTTCGAAGCTTGGGGGCTTGCCTCATAAAAAGTGTTGCCTGAAAAGATGATGATTTTTGTTGTAAAAAATCTCTTTGGTTGGAGCCTTGGAGGCCTGTGCAGAAGGCTAAATAGTGAATATAGTTATAATTAACTTTTGCTTTCATAGGTTGACACACAAAACTGAATGACTATATTAGTCAGTTAATAAAAGTAGAAATAATTTTTTATTCATATTAAATTAAATAATTATATTTTGGACACTGATCTTGTAGGAGAAAACATGCACGGTATCGATGCAACACTTTAAAACATACGATTAGTATGCCGCTGTAAAATTTCATAGATTACATTATCTTTTGAGTTAGTAAGATTAAAAATTTCTAACTTAATGACTCTTATACATATATTTAACATAAAATTGTTTACATAATTTGATGGAAAGTATAAGTACCATTTTGTATTGTATCTTAACTGGACAGGAATACTTGACAGATAACTGAAAGGAATTGAGAGTTAGACAATTATACCATGGCTTGACCACAGGGCGACGGAAGACACTTATACGAACATCCAAATTAAAAAGACAATGACCATGGCTTGAAGTACAATTATGACAACTTTACATGACCAAACACTTGTGTTTTTTTATCTTGAAATCTGGAGCATCTCAGGCTTCTCTTCAATCTCTAGTTCCTCTTCTTGTATATTCTTTCTGCCAGAGAAGGCTGCCAAAGCTGATTCGATTCGTTTGTGCTGTTTTTTTTTTTTTTGCAAGGCGCCTGGTTAGCCTGTGACTTGAGCATGGCACTCTTCTCACGTGGAGTAGGCTCTAGGTTTTCGCCCAACACGCACTGCATACCAAGTGCGCATTGGGCATTTGTGTTGTGCTCATATATATGTGCGCCAAAGGGTGCCTTGCTGTAGCTCGGGCCGACATTGTTTTTGATCTGAGAAATAATTTCCTCTAATTTTGTTCTCTTTACAAATATATATAGAAAAGTCGCGTAAAAAAAGTAGTGATGCAAGCCAAATATGCCGACGGCGGCGGCATTGAATTCGACGGCAATGCAAAAGTTAATACGAGGCGCGGCGGCGTACGGCCGGGCCAATAAGCTAAGACTTTTATTTGGAGTCACCAGGTCAGGGTAGATCAGGTCATGAGGCGCTTGATGTCCAGGCACCTTTCACCTTTGCACGCAGAAACCTCCGCGAGTAAATAAGGTGACGCGCTTGGCACGCCGCGCCGCTTGCTTTTTACCGCACGTACGGTACGCACCAAGGACGGCGGCGACGAATTCGCCGTCCCCGGCTGCGCGCGGCATGCTGCAGCACCATGCACCTTCCTTATTGCATTGGGTTCCTAATTGCACGGCCAGCTAGTACGCCGTCGGAACGCGTAACCCCACCGTACCCAAAGCTAGCTTCCATGCACTTTCTCCGTACGTACAGGTGCCAGCCAGCCCGGCCGCTCCGGCCCGTTTCGTCGCTTTCATTCGTCCATCCAGTCAACAAACGCACACATTCATATTCTTATTGGGTCCCAGTCTCAGGGGCTCCCAGGTCCCAGCCCAGGCAACGGCGGCCCGCCACGGCGACCGGCGACAAGGAAATAAAGACCGAAAGAGATGTACGATGATGCTGGCTGGCCCTGGACGTGGCTGTGTTTAGATCACTTGAAATTTAGAATTTGGTACACTTTTTGCAGTTTGGAACTAAACAGGTCTACTTTTCAATTTCAAACAGTATTTTTGACATTTGGTTGCAGGAGACCCATCATTGTGTCTGGCCCATGTTTGGACTCCATATACCCCTCGTCCGCGCCGTCCCCCCTGCCGCAGCTGCCTTATCCACCCGCGCCGCCCCGCAGCTGCCACATCCTCTAACCCTAGCTCGGTCGCTCTCGCCCGCCGCTCTCCCTCCGTCTCTCCCCCGCATCCTCATCCTCCGGCAGATCCACCACCTCCTCTTCTAGATCCACCATAGCTTCCCCTAGATCCACTGGGATGGACGGGTACAACGGCGGTGGGAACGATGATGCCTACAGCGACGATGCTGCCTACGGTGACAGCATCCCCACCAGGGATTTCCTATCCCGGCCGGCGACCTTTTCTTCCGCCGCCGCGTACAACCCCAACGCGTACGGCATGGCTAGCTCGAGCAGTCTTAACCCGAGTCGGCTTGACTTCGGTGGGCTCGACCTCAACTCCGGCTCGGATTGGGCAGCCATGCTAGGCTACGAAGAACTCCTTCGTTCCGGGGGAGTCGATGGCAGCCACGGTCCGCCTCCCGTACGCGTTCCCGCCCACAGCGGTAGGGGTATCCTCGGCTTGCGTGGCCCGCGCGGCGGGCGCGGACGCGTCGGATCTGCGTCCGTGGCCTGCGGAACTGCGTCCGCGGGCAGCAGACCGGCATTCGCCGGCGGCTTCGTGTCGCCGACGCCCACTAGTCATGGATCTTCATCGAGGGGAACCCGCGGAGGCAGGCGTCGCGGAGGACGTCGCCGTGTTGGGGTAAACTAATCTTCCCCTCCCTCTTTCTCGTGACGCATGAATATTTTGTTCAACATAGTGTCCCATTCCGTTCATTTCGTACCTGTATTATGTGTCATTTAGGAGGACAACAACAGGTGTCATTGGACGCCTGAACATACGAAGTTGTTTTGTGTGTTGTATTGTGAACAAATTGACAACGGCAATTGCACAAGGGGCCATATGAGCAAGGTTGGATGGAAGGAAATCTCAGAGAGGTTCTATGCTGCCACAGATTTGCTTCATGATAGTGAGCAATTTGGTAGCCGGTATAGGGGGTTGAAGAAAGTGTGGAGATTCATAGATGAAAAGTTGAGGAAATGATCTGGTTTGGGCCGCAGAGAAGACCAATCAGTGCTGGCTTCTGATGCTTGGTGGACGGATAAGACAGGGGTAAGTGCTGTCCTTCATGCCGTTTACTGCCTAGTTTTTTGTTTCAGTTAACTGATGTTGTGCACGTTTACTAGGGCAACAAGGAATTGATAGCGCTCAAGGATGGTTGGCCTTGCTACCTTGAGGAGATGGACAAAATGTTCACTGGCTATGTAGCTGATGGGTCCACCTCGTATGCTCCTGGCCAATCCAACACAATTGAGCACATTCTCAGTGACGAAGACGAAGAAGCAGAAGAAGAAGAAGAAGAAGAAGAAGAAGAAGAAGAAGAAGATGAAGATGAAGAAGATGTGCTTACACCTCTCAGCATTGGCAGCAAGAGGAGCAGCAGCTCACGCAGCACACATAGTTTACGGAGTACTGCAACCAGTCCCAAGAAGAAGATGAAGAGCCCAGCAGTCAAGGCCATGGTTGGGGAGATCAGGGGCATCAGGAATGAAATTGCTGATGACCGTGTATTCTACCAGGGCGTCGTCAACTGCCGTAGAGCTGAAAAGGAGGCAGCAAGGGAGGCAGCCAAGCAGGAGAAGGAAAAGCTGAAGCAGGAGGAGGAGAGGAGGCAACTCATCATACGGTTGGCTAGAGAGTGCGGCGTCAACGAAAGCAGCCCATCATGGATTGGTGTGCTGAAGCTAATGAAAGATGAAACGGGCATATCCTTCTTCTTTGCTTCTGACAACGTGGGAAAGAGGACCACCATTGAGTACTACGCACGGGTCTAGACCTAGACGTCTTATCCATTCATGTATCGTTGTTGTCATTTCAACTTTGTTTGTGAAGGGTGTGTTATGTTTGTCTGTTGAACAACTAAAAAACTACTATGCGTGTGATTTGAATTCCAGATGTGTGTGTCATGTTGTGAGTTATCGTCTTCCTGTTTGTGTATATGTCGAGTTTGTAGGGCTGCATGAAGTGCAATGTCCTCGTATTTGTAACTGATTGCCTACCTTTGTTTGTTTTGTTAGCAGGCCGATGTTGCAGTCTCAATCGTGGCCGACGACACTGACGATGCGGAAGAGTATGACGAGGCTGACGACAGTGATGAAGAGTTTGACCAGCTCCTAGTAGGCAATCTGATGCAGGAAGAAGCTGCTGCTGCTGCAGCTGCAATGTACGGTATGTCCGCAGTTGCTATGCATCTTGACAAGTACTGCAACAGATCTGAGTTTAGGGAGGTAGGATCAGGTTTATGTGGTTTGGAGTGGGTTGAGAGGAAGCTTGGAGATCCCACGGCATGCTATAAGATGTTTAGAATGACCCCCACTGTGTTTTATAAGCTCCATGATCTGTTGCGTAATAATTATGGGCTGCAATCTAGTGAGAAGTCTTCCTCAACTGAGGCTTTAGGAATGTTCCTTTGGATGGTTGGGGCTCCACAGTCAGTTAGGCAAGCTGAGGACAGATTTGAGATATCACTGGGCACTGTTCATACATTTTTTTACAAAGTGCTAAACCGTTTGCGGAAGCTAGCTGACGACATCATCAAACCTAGAGACCCACAGTTTAGAACCATGCATTCCAGACTGGACAACCCTAGGTTTTATCCCTTTTTCAAGGACTGTATTGGGGCAATTGATGGCACTCACATTCCCTGTTTTGTCTCCAAAGACCTGATGGTTCAGTACATGTGCCGTAAGAACATAACTACCCAAAATGTGATGGCCTGCTGTGACTTTGATTTGATCTTCACATTTGTATTGGCTGGATGGCTTGGTTCAGTCCATGACATGAGGGTGTTTAATGATGCAATGAATAAGTACACAAATGTGTTTCCTCATCCACCTCCAGGTACATAGCTACCTGTTGTGTCTTTCAGAGTTCTAATTACATGTATTTATACTTACAGGTGCTTACTGCTGCAGGGAAGTACTATTTGGTAGACTCCGGGTATGCCAACCGTCCAGGCTACCTTGCGCCGTACAGGGGGACCAAGTACCATCTTCAAGAGTTTCAAAACGCAGAAGAACCACAAGGTAAAGAAGAGTTATTCAACTATGCTCATTCTTCACTTAGAAACTGCATTGAGCGTGCGTTAGGAGTGCTGAAGCAAAAGTGGCGGATATTGATGCACCTCCCGAGTTATCCTATACAAACACAAACACATATTATAGTTGCTTGCATGGCACTTCATAACTTCATCAGGTTGAGTGGTTTACGTGACCGACACTTTGGTCGTTGTGACCGTGATCCGAGGTATGTGCCATCTGTAGCCTCGGTCGATCAGCCTCCAACTGAGCAGGCGCCTATTATATTAGACAGTCGACAGATGAATGAATTTCGTGATTCCATTGCACTCCAGATGTTGGAAGTCGGGTTATAATTGTGTTTGGTTCCTGTCATGTATTTGGTGTTGTAATTGTATGAGCATTTGTTTTTGTTTCAAACAGTTTTGTATGAGTTTGTGAGTTGAATCAAATGTTTTATATCAATGGTGCAAGGAGCTGCCAGCTCGCATGCAGAATGCATGCATGCATCTGCTACTGTACATGCAAAATGCAAGCAAGCTGCATACAACATGCAAGGTGGCTGGCTACATGGTTGTTATTTATTGAGGCAATTGAAGAATTTAATAGGGAAAATTAGATCCGTACCACTGAAAAATCCCGACTTTAGAAAAAATACCATCAAAAATTTAGCTTTAGAGAAATAGCATTAAAAGATTACTCCGTTGTTGATTTCTACCATTCCGTTTACTTGCCGTTAATTTGCTCGACTTGCTGAAAAAATAACGCATGACTCGCGGTGACCTCCTCGCGTGTCCTCAGCTGGCAGCGACGCGAGCGGTGGTGGCAGGGCCTGGCGAAGTATTGCCTCTGCTGGCATGGCCAACAGGAGGGCGCAGCCGAAAAGGCCCAGCGCCGCGACGGGAAAGGAAGGCCCAGCGCCGCGACTGGTTGTGCAGCTACTGCTAGTCTATCTGAAGTCTGTACAGTCAAGTAGACGAGCTATAAGAATTGTTTGGAGATCGACGGTGGCCTAGGGCTCTGCTCTGCGGTGGCCACACGCCATGGGCGACGGCGACTCGCTGGCGCTGTAGTTGGTGTCGGATCCGGAGCTGCCGCCGCCGCCGTGCCTGGAGACGGCGAAGACGAGGTCCTTGACGCCGTCGCCGGAGGCACGGATGTGTGCGAGGATCTTGCCGAACTTGGCCTTGGGCCGCTGCGTGACGGCGATGGACACGTCGTTGGGGAACAGGTCCTTGCGCACGAACGCGCGGTACACGGTGGTCACCAGCACGCCGGCGACGGTGATGGACGCCACCCCGGACAGCCCCACGGCCAGCGCCCGGGTGAGCACGTTGGTCACCGCCGACGAGTACACCGCCGTCGCGATGGCCACGCTCGTCATCGGGAACGTGTACGCCCACCACGCCAGCGAGAAGCGGACGCCCCTGAACAGGTTGATACGCACCACCTGTATATACATACGTATATACACGGTCAGTAAGTCTGTAATTGCATGTTGTATATATACATCACGTGTGTCAAGAAGAGAAGAGAAGACGATAGATGTACACGTACCAGTGACATGTAGAGGAAGACGGAGGTGAAGTAGAGGATCTTGGCGGCGTAGTTGAAGTCGCCGCAGAGCCTCGCCCAGCCGACGGAGGCGACGCTAGGCGCAGCGATGAAGAGGAAGAAGACCGGGTGGAGCTCCTTGGGGAGCTGCGCATTGGTGGGCAGCCTCTGGTACAGCGTCACGAACAGCACCAGGTAGTGCACCACCCCGACGGCGAAGAAGAAGATGGGCACCTCACGGAGCCCCATCTTGGCGCCCAGCAGCGCTCCGACGAAGTTGCCAACGACGGCGAGGTGGTTGGTCGGGGTGGCCACCTTGGACAGTCGGCGGTCGCCGCCGGACATCCACTGTCCGTAGATCTTGAGGTCGAGGAGTAGGATGGGCGCCATGAGGATGTACCACACCACATGGTGGACGTCCGCCACCGGGCGCGGCAGGCCCTTGACGAGGAAGAGGCAGGCGATCCACGGCGCAAAGAAGAAGTTGACGCGGATCGGGTGGTGGAACTCGCGCCGGACCGCCTCGAAGTAGAAGACGACCTTGAGGAGGTAGATGAAGGAGACGAGCGTCATGAGCGACGCGGAGACCCACCAGAGCGCGTGGTTCACGGCGGGGCTCACGTGCAGGAACGCCGTCGATGGCTCCGACTGCAGCGTCTTCCACAGCATGGCCTGGCTGCTCACGCCCAGGCACATCCCGAACGCATTGATCGGGAACCGCAGCAGGAACGGCCACGTCTCGTCCTGGGGCAGCGCCGACACCTCCGTTGGCCTCAGCGTCTCGAGCTCGGGCCCCTCCAGCGCGGCGAAGTAGCGGTCCGCCGTGGGGACCTCGCGGCCGCCGCCGTCGTCGTCGGTTTCCGCGGTGTCCTCCTCGGAGATCATCTTGTTGGAGTTGGAGTCGGCGGCGGCGGGCTCGATGTCCACGGCCACCCCGCGGAGGTTGGACAGCTGCCGCTCCAGGCGGCCGGAGAAGGTCTTGAAGTGGTCGAAGCGGCGGTCGCGCGTGCTGTCGCTGCGCGACACGGTGCGCACCCGTTGCAGCGGCGGCGGCAGCTCCTCGGTCTGGATCGTCAGCGCGGGCTGCGAGTGGTACCGCGCCTGGTTCAGCAGCTGCGGCAGCGCCGCCGCCTCCGCGTTCTGGTGCACCGGCTGTGGCGGCGCGACGCTGCGGACGGACGCGCACGCGCCGAGGTGCAGTCCCGACGGTGACGCCGGCACGCTGAAGGCGACGGAGTACGGGGTCTCCGTCGACTCCGCCGTCCTGGCAGCAGCAGCGGCCATGGGGGAACCGGAAGCGCGACCTCCGTCGACGAAGGTGGCCCGCGCCGGCGGCAGCGGCTCCGGTAACGGACGCGCCCTGCTGGCGCCGTCGCCCATCCCCGCCATCTGGACGCTCTCGCTGGTGGACATGGCAGCTCGGTCGTCAGGATCGCTCAGCTCGCGTCGCCGCCAGAGGTGTCACTCGTGGCGTGGATGTGCAGCCGAGCTCGCGCTCGGCGCCCGTATATATAGAGGTCAGGACGTCAGGTTTAAGAGGCGGCATGGAGGTGGAGAGGAAGATGCATGCTTGGGGACTGTGGCTGTGGCTGCGTCAGCGTGCGTATGCGCTCGACGCCGGCGGTCAGTGACGTGGACGTCGGACCAGGCACGTGGCTGCATCCGGAAGGTTCGTCCCTGGCACGTATTCCAATCCATTTCTTTAAAAACTACTAAATATTTATATGAGAGGAAAAAGGCCTCGCACAGAGAATCCCACATGACGGACTGACTGCTTGCTCTCAGGAGTGAAATCCCTCGGATATATTTCAAATTTTCTACTCGATGGATTCATAGCTAGCTGTTCGAATGATCCGTCGAGCTCGATCTGTCAGTTCATGTTCGTGCGAGTCCTGCCGATGAGCGGAATGGAGGAGATGGAGCCGCCAGGTCCAATGGAAGAAAGTGCAGCAGCAGGCAGGCAGCTGGTTCTTGACCTCCGCCGTGATCCTCAAGCTAGCTGCCGGCCGGGCCGAAGGAACCAACTCGGTCTGCTGACCTGACTCCCGCGTGGCGTGGCCGTGGGTTGCCGGCGCCGATGACGACGGCCAACCCAGCCGGGGGAGACGTGCGTGACTGCGGGAGAGTGGGCCCGGCCGGTCGTATCTGGACCGTGTCGGCGACGGCGAAGAGTTCTGGTCATGGCACGGACTACTCGCGTAGAAACCAAACCATCCATTCATTCACGTTTCTATATACTTTTCATATTTCCTATCCTACATGTGCCTGAAAATGAAGATGAACTAAACGCAAGGGAGAAGGCGTTCAGTCCTAAGGATGAGGATGAGTACTTATCGTTGGATTTAGATTTGATGGATGGTGTTCGTCGCCTGAATAGAAAGTAAAAAATCAGGCGCCTGTAATTTAGCAACTCTCTATACTTTTCCATCTCTGTTTTAGTACTCCGTTTTTCTTCACCATTCATTCACGTTTCTATATACTGCCACCTGTGTCCGGAGTAAAATGCTACTCTACTGTTTTCAGCGAAACTACCTAAACTTATCTGAAGTTATATAAAAAAACATATATATCAATATTTATGACATCAAATAAGTAGAGTATTATGAAAAATGAATCTAATATTTTTATTTGGGACAATGATATTGATTTTTTATAAACTTTATGGAATTTATTTAAAATGTTTTGATTCAGAACTAGGGCGGAAATTGTACTTTTTAGAAGGTGGTACAACCGATTGCGTCCAAGTCAAAGTTGTTATTATCAATATCAGGATATTTTATTCACTGTACGTATGTAAGCGTCTCTTCACGTTTCTCATGTATATATACCTCTGTCCTACAAAAGTCACAACTTTAATAATTTTGAGCAAAACTATTTACAGCTTAATAAACTATATTAATACAAAAAGACTACATATCAATGTTTATGATAATATTAAATGTCCTATAAACTATATTTCAAAAAAGAATCAAATGATCTTATTTGGTACTATAAATATTAGGTTTTATGTAAATATATTAAATTTATGACGGTTTGATTCAATACTAGACTAAAATTGTACTTTTTTTTGGAAGGGGCACAACCGATTGGTTTCAGGTCAAATTCATTCGCCATGTTCGCTTGACTAATAAGTCATGGCTGAAAGTACTGTTCGCTGATTTATTGTGAGAGAAAAATATTGTTGAGTAGGTCCATATTTGTCACGCATATTCTGGTATGACCACGACATATTACAACAATTGGTTGTACTACGTGTATTGTAGGAAGAGAAAGATATAGGTTGTTTCTGTTTGGTTTGAGAAGCCACTCCATCATACATAAGGTGATGTATCACAAGTTTATTCTTTAAATTTGGTGAAACGACTTCATTCCTCATACTACTACTAATTATTACTTTATTAGCTTGTGAGGAATGAGATGATGATACATCAACCTATTCTATACCACAAAACAAACAAAAAAATGAGAATAAGTAGATGATAGACTACATCATTTCTGAAACCAAACACACCCTCAATGATCAGATTCAGTGCATATCTACGTTCAATTAAATGCTTTCCAAAACATTGAAAACGGAGGGAGTGTACGCACGACACGAGATTAGCACCTCCCTTATATAATTAATACTCTCTCCTTCCCTTCCCTGAATAAATCAATTGCAGTTACTGACACATAGAGTCGTCAGCCCAAGATTTTCACAAGCTTTTGATCAATGGCTCAACTCTCTTGTCTAATCTATGTTCTCAAGCTTATTTTCTTTGTTTCTTAAGTTCTGTTTGTAAGTCTGTGTTCTACTTTTAATTCAATAAAATTCACTGTAGGGGCGAAAGCCCCTCCAGGTTCCTTAAAAAAATAAATCAATTTCTTAAAGTTGTCTTATGTCAAAAATTTAAAATTTTAGCCAAATTTATAAAAAATAACAATATTTATAACAACAAATTAGTATCATTAGATACACTATAAAATATATTTTGATAATGTACTTATTTGGTGTTATAAATATTATACTCTTTTCTATAAATTTAGCTAAATGTAAAAAAGCTTGATTTATTATAACAACTTTAGAAATTGATTTAGTCAGGTACGAGAAAGTAGGAGTACAATCAATATGGCTGCACAACGTTCAAAATATTCCAGTTGAAGCAGCAGGCTGTGTCACTGTCTGCAACAGTGAAACTGAAGAAAGCAGCAGAAAGCAAAAGAGCAACCGCAACCGCAAGACAAGAAAACCAACCACAAGTTGGGAAAGCACTAGAGTCGTTGCACTTTGCACTCCATTCCTTTCTTGAATTGAAGAGTAAAGAGAAGAAACCCTCGGCAGGCCAGGTCGCCATCGCTATTGACTATATCATCCTGTCATCGACGTCAGCATGAGACTAGGAGACCGAACGACGAGCAAGGCAAGACGTGCTGGAAGAAGGAACCACGACACAGACCAGAGACTAGGACTAGGAGATCGAGAGTCTCGGCCTGTATATGGCTGACGATGCATGTGCGGGGCGATGCATAGAAGCACTATGTGTTGTTATATATGCAGTATATATAGTTATTAATACATATACATATCTCCAGTGGTTGGATCTACAAGATTAAGCTAGGAGGGGCTTCTCTCGTTATCTTCTACCTATAGTTTCTTCTTTCAAGCTTTTATAGGTACCAATTTATAGCACGGCTTAAAATAAGTCCACCCCGCCTCGGTGCTATATCCGCCCCTGCAAGGCTGCATATCTTGCTCCGAGTAATAATATATAGGTTGGCTAACTTAGGGCGCACTCGATAGTTCCAAAGCTACAACTACTTAGCCAGCTGAGGTGGAGGAAAATAAAAAAAAAGTTTTACATATTATTCTCTCCTACTCATCAATCTTTTTTGTCACTGATTTTTCTCTTTTTTATCGAGCAATGGAAATAACCCGGCTATTTGCTCAGGGCTAGCTCTCCCTCCCATCTCTTCCTTCATCTACGTCAAAGCAAGGCTAATAATATAGCTGGCTGTTGGATGCGAGTATCTTTCCATGAATGAAAAAGCTTATTGGGTAACTAGCTAGCACAACAAGCTCAGAGCTCTGCTTCGATCATATATATCCCGTCACAACACAGCTCAATCGATCGCCAAGTGGAATACGGATGGATCCAGTAACAGCTCGGCAGGGCGGCATGCACGCAGTGATGCCAAGCTATCTGTGGCTACTGTGAGAACAAGAATAATGGAGTCAAAAACTGAGGCAGGCAGCCCTCTCTCTGTTCTCGTGCCGGGCGGATCGGAGTCCCAACCGAAACGATGCATGGGGCCAGAATAGAATCCAGATCCAGTTCCAGATAGGAATCTAGGATCGACAGATCAGTCTTCGATTCCTTTCTGCGATTGGCCATCAACTGAGAATGAGACGCGCGCGTGACCTCGTAAGTCGTTGCCATGCATGCACTTTCCGTTCTTCTCGTTTCAATTCCCATCGTTTTTGTTCCCCGTTGCGTCGCTCCATGGGAACCATATTAGCTACGTACGCCATGACACACACATATGGATACTGTCATCAACGGCCGAGATTGCAACCGCTGTGAGACCCTGCTAAATGGGCAAGCTGGGCCGGTTTGCTGAGCGCCGAATGACGGAGGTACTGTAGCTCCGGCTGGCAGTTACTGTAGCGCGAAGATCACTGTAACTGCGGGACATTCGTCCCACATCGGAACTAAGGAGGTGGTGAACCAACTTAAAAAAGCAGGCCTAAAGAGTGTGTTAACTCTGATTTGAACCTTTTCGCGAAGCGAGGACGAAAGCGCAAGTGAGTTAATACATATGTGTGGTCCATTCACGTATAGAGTAGGCCTTGACCGTTTTTTCAGGTCGGGGCGTTACAACCGCTCCATTATATTGATTCCCCTATGCTCATGCATGGGAGGCGGCCAAGCCGCGCAAATTGTTTTTCTTTGCGAGAAGCTGATCGATCACAAGTATAGAATAAAATCTCAGCACTATAGATACCAAGGTAGAGTGATATGGGTTAGGCCCGAGCATTTTGCAGGCCAAGCACAAAAAGAAGAAGAAAAAATCCTGTCCACAACCGTCCCACTAGACTAGTTTGGATGGGCCCAAGTCTTGGTGAGCTGCTCGTGCAATTTATTATTGTTCAAAACAACTAAAACAAATATTTTGGGTAGCCAAACCTATGTCCAGGCCCTATCCATTAAGACTCGTGGACGGGGCCAGGCCTAGCGGGCCCGGGCCAGGTCGAATTTGCTCAAGTCTAATGGATAGCATGCTTGAGATCAGTAGCTCATTGGCGTCAGCGGTTGTACCATCGATGTATATGGTTCGATGATGGGACTAGCGAATGGCTACTTAGGGTAGAAGTGGCTTTAGCAGACATGCGCACGATTATGATAAATCTAATGATAGTTTAGGGTGAAAAAGGAAACTACAGTTTCATAGGAGAAGGTAAACGAGGATAAAAACTACTTTAAATATATAATAAGAGGGTCAAGGAACTGAATAATTTGTGAGAGATTTGTCCACTCTTTTTGGTTCTTTAAGAACGGTCATTATATTCTCGCAAAAGATAATTTGTGAAAGAGAAATTGGCACCATATGACTTGCTACTTATGTAGTAAGCCAGAAAAAATCAACAACTATTCTGTAAGTGTTTTTTTTGTGACTTAACTATTCTGTAAGTGTCTCTTAAATTTTTTTTAAAGTGTCTCTTTAAAAAAAACTCTTCTGTAAGTGCACTTAAGCAAAGGTTCATGTAGAGGTATGTTCACATGATGCTAGATCTTTTTAATAACGGGTATATCCTACGAGGTATAATACTTTTAGACCTTTTTATTTACAGGTGCAGCAGCAATCTATTGGTCCATTTGATTGGTTAATAAGGAACAAATTTATTTTCAACTAATATTGACACAAAACTCTTCATGTAGGTCATATTCAGAGGAACTCATTGACTCCCGTTCCGGATCTAGTTACCATGGTATGTGGGGGCGCAACAGAGTTGGTATTGGCCACATGCCACAAGATGGAGAATCTGTCAATGTGTTTCTTCACATTCTTTAGATGGTATTTTATTTCTAATTAATTTGTTTTGTAAACTTGGTTTGATTGCTGTGGTGTGTTGAATTGTAATAAGTTTATCAGATTCGGATGCCCGTGTGATGATGTGTATGAACTGATGCCTATATGTTCAATGCACGTGTGATTTAGCTTGTGATGACTCTAAAGAGATTGAAACATGTAGAAACATGTCCAGGATATAGAATATCAGAGACACGTGCTAAAAGAACCTCATATCCAATAGGAGGATCCATATGTTTAGTTTTATACCGGCACATCTCTGCATCAGAGACGGTATCTTATGCAACATCCATCTATAATGTTTACATCTGAGACACATGTAAAAGTAAAACGTCTCTAATATGTGTATGATACATAGACATTTGTTATAACTGCCTCGTCTCTAATATGTGCATAGAATAACACGCCAGTCATCTCTGATGTGCGCATACCAACATAGGAAATAACATGTCACTAAATTATCCACATCACAGACGTCAATTTTGAGACGCTTGTTTTTTGCATCGCTAATATGCATCTTGAACCGTCACTAATGTTCTGTTCTATCATGGTGTTGGGTATTGGAGGGTTATGATCTAAGTTTTAGTTATCAGAGCATAGGCTAGTCCTTTAAGTAGAGTCAAATGGCATCTAGCTGACAATATGTATATAACAAGTTGCAGAGCTCCAGGAACAAAACGAAGTCTAATTAAATTTAGGTGATACAAGTCGCATTGGTGCGTCGGTTATTATCTGGCGGTTGAGATTATTATAAAATCTATTTCTAGTTGGACGACGAATACTGATATGTATGTAGGCCCGTTTTGATTTTGAGTGTCCGGTGACCAAGATTAATCTCAACAGTAGCATGTGTGTTTGCTGACTAAGCATGCATGGTGTAAGCATCATGTGCTACACACTTAGTATATATGTACTCAATATCTTGGCATACTAAGTTATTGGAGAAAAAAATAAAAAGAATCTTATTAGTTGGACCAGTCACGTTGACGTGGACTCTCAGTGTCGGTAATAATCAGCAGCAGATCTTGCACTGGCATGTGGCTCACAGTGGGTGGAGTAGTATTTCTAATGATCAAACTTCGATCTGTTGCCATAAATATATATCCGCTCTGTTCCAAATTATAAGTCGCTTTGACTTTTTGATTCATCCATTCTATTATGTACCTAGACATATCATTATATTTAGATGCATAGTAAAATAGATGTATTAAAAAAGTCAATGCAACTTATCATTTGGAACGAAGGGAGTATTATATAAGAGCAATTGTGTGCTTTCACCAGTTTTCAGTTTTCTAACTTGTAGTAAGAAAAACTGCACTTCCTGCACACATGAAAGCTAAACTGAGATGTGACTACCTACTGGTCCCTTGGTCATTTTCAGTTTTCTAACCGCCGGCCGGCCGGCCGGCCGATATAGAGGGAGTAGTCTTCAGAGCGTGCACATTCAGTATGCAGCTCTATTGTAGTTTTCTACATAGAAATTGAACTATTCCAGGCCCGAAGAGATGGAGGAAGCTTCATAAAATACTAGAGCAGCTATGTGCGTGCGTGTGTATAGTCTCCATAGTCGTCGTCGTCGAAGGTAATTAAGACGGATACCTACCACTGTTCTCATTCGCCGGCACCAAAAAGTTCCACGAGGCGATGCGAGGATGTGCGTATGGAGTGGGCCGAGGTCACGGATGAAGAATGAGAGAGCTACTAGCTACTAGCGGGAGCTCCCGAATTGCCCGGTCACCGGTCGACGTACGTAACGTCTGGACCTGCTGCCTAACTAATGGTACGGTAGTGGCACGTTCGGGGAGCAAGTCTTGTTTTTTTGGGCCTGTCCAGCAGTTTAGTAGACTGCCCCGGGTCGACCATCGATCGTGCATACTAGAGCAGCTTCTCCATCCGTCCTCAAAACTCTTGGTCTGCATGGTCGATGGGGAGAGCGCTCGTCGTCGTTGAATTTCTCGTTCGCCCCAAAACTAAAATGAATCCTCGGACGTACGCGCATTGTCCGGTCATTGCTCGACCGGGACAACCGGCTCTTGTACGTTGTGCCAAACTAAGAGCAGCTCCAGAGTTGAGTTAAATATAGAACCGCGTGGCAGAAGAAATCGAACACAACACATTGTGGATTCATCCATGGAAAAGCAAGCGCGCGTATCTTATGTAACGTGAGTAGCTAGCATCATGTGGCAGCACCAGGCACCAAACGCTTCGCAGTCTACTCCCGATGTCTCCATCGCGACCAAGTTCTACGAGACGTTCACCGAGCCGCTGTCCTCCTCCAAACATACGGCCATGCGAGAGCTCTTCCCGTACATGATGGCGCGTAGGGGTAGGTCTCGGCGTCAGTGCCAGTGTCTCCGTAGTGTGCTTGCAAGCTTTTGGGTCGCACAGTTAATTTCCTTAGTTAGTCAAAACAGAGTGCGTTCTATCATCTAGCGGTGCCTTTTGTTCGTGTTCAATCCTATCACTAATGGCAACTCGCCGTGATGTGATGTCAGGTGTGTAAGCTTTCTAACTTCTTAATGAAACACGTGCTATGCATGCATGTCCTCGAAAAAAAAAAGTGAGTAGCTAGCATACCATGACTAGTCACTCACATTCCTTCCATTTCCATGCTGGGCTGCATGCAAGCATGTATGTGTGTGGTCGGTGCGGTCGCCGTCAATTCGATCGTTTTACGCGCGCACGGCCAGGTCCACGCATCATGTATCGATCGATCATGCAGAATTATATTGCAGACTGAGACTATACCAGCTTTCTCATTCCATTCTTTCTTATTGCTAAGGCGACGATGTACTTATAAGTAGCTTTATTTATTTAATTAATTTAACAGTCAAAATGGCTATACATACCTGCTTGGCTCGTAGTTGGCACAGATTGAGATCAGAGCCGGGGTAGCAAAACCAACATGTATATGGCCACCTCCAACGATCAACTCTAATACAAGCTAGTATTAGATGCTACATGGAGGAGACAGAGATGCAAAAAACCTTTGAGCTAGCGAGAAAAGAGAAGACCCAAACTTGCTCTTCGCATGTACCAATGCACGAGAGAAGTAAGAGCATGTTTGGTTGGAAGCTTGGGGGCTTGCCTCAGAAAAAGTGTTGCCTGAAAAGATGATGATTTTTGTTGTAAAAAATCTCTTTGGTTGGAGCCTTGGAGGCCTATGCAGAAGGCTAAATAGTGAATATAGTTATAATTAACTTTTGCTTTCATAGGTTGACACACAAAACTGAACGACTATATTAGTCAGTTAATAAAAGTAGAAATAATTTTTTATTCATATTAAATTAAATAATTATATTTTGGACCCTGATCTTGTAGGAGAAAACATGCACGGTATCGATGCAACACTTTAAAACATACGATTAATAAGCCGCTGTAAAATTTCATAGATTACAAGTCATAGATTACATTTTCTTTTCAGTTAGTAAGATTAAAAATTTCTAACTTAATGACTCTTATACATATATTTAACGTAAAATTGTTTACATAATCTGATGGAAAGTATAATACCATTTTGTATTGTATCTTGACTGGACAGGAATATTTGACAGATAACTGAAAGGAATTCAGAGTTAGACAATTATACCATGGCTTGACGACAGGGCGACGGAAGACACTTATATGAACATCCAAATTAAAAAGACAATGACCATGGCTTGAAGTACAATTATGATAACTTTACATGACCATATGTTTTTTTAATCTTGAAATCTGGAGCATCTCAGGCTTCTCTTCAGTCTCTAGTTCCTCTTCTTGTCTATTCTTTCCGACAGAGAAGGCTGTCAAAGCTGATTCGATTCGTTTGTGCTGTGTATTTTTTTTCTTTTTTTTGCAAGGCTCCTGGTTAGCCTATGATTTGAGCATGGCACTCTTCCCACGTGGAGTAGACTCTAGGTTTTCGCCCAACACGTGCGTACCAAGTGCGCATTAGACATTTGTGTTGTGCTTATATATATGTGCGCTGAAGGGTGCCTTGCTGTAGCTCGGGCTGACATTGTTTCTCATCCGAGAAACAGTTTCCTCTAATTTCGTTCTCTTTACCAATATAGAAAAGTCCCGTAAAAAATGTAGCGACGCAAGCCAAATATGCCGATGGCGGTGACATTGAATTCCATGGCAATGCAAAAGTTAATACGAGGTGCGGCGGCGTACGGTCGGGCCAATAAGACTTTTACTCACTCCGGGCCATTTTATCTGGCGCACACGCATATCAAGATTCAAACTTTAAAAACTTAAACCAATAATTAGGTTAATAATTTTTAACTATTATAATACAAACTTTATATGACTCGATTCATAAGGAATTATACTATCCAATGATTATAAGGTTATAAGCATAAATAATATAATATAAAGCAAATGAATGGTTCAAGTGTAATCTAGGAGACACTACCGAACAACCCTTGTTTGCCGAGTGCAATTTTTTGGGCACTCGGCAAAGAAGCTCTTTGCTGAGTGCAAAAAAACACTTGACGAAAAAAACACTCGGCTTGTAATTCTTGCTTGCCGAGTGTTTTTTTTTTACACTCGGTAAAGAGCCTGTTTGCGAGTGTTTTTTGTTTTACACTCGGCAAACAAGAATTACAAAGCACATTTTGAGGCCCTAAACGACTTTAAATTAAAAAGTGTTCAACTACAAAGTTGTATAAGTTCTCAAGATCTACAACTTTTGTATTGGTCATTTCTTCATTCAACAAAGCGATATTAATGTTGTTCATAAAATCTATATCACCCTATATAGTTTCATTAAAACTAGAAGAGAAATCTCTAAGTTTTGTAAACAATGTTGCTACCACTATGTTGAATGAACAAATGATCAAAATAAAAGTTGTAGATCTTGAGAAGTTATACAACTTTGTAGTTGAACACTTTTTTATTTGAATTAATTTTGCCAGCAAAAAGTACGTCCGAATTTTAAAAAAATTGAAATTTGAATTTTTCAAATGACCTCGGACGGAGAAACGGCCAAAATTAAAGTTGTAGATCTCAAAAAGTTATAAAACTTTATAGTTGAAAACTTTTTGATTTGAAATCATTTTGTCAACAAAAACTATGTTTGAATTTTTCAAATTTAAAATTCAAATTTTTATAAACGACCTCGGATGGAGAAACTACCAAAACAAAAGTTGTAGATCTCGAAAAGTTATGAAACTTTGTAGTTGACAACTTTTTAATTTGAATTCATTTAGGGCCTCAAATAAGCAATTTACACTCGATTTAATATTAAATGTATAGAATCAAAATAGGATATAGACACAAGTGATAGTGTGGTGCAGTGGTAGAGGAGGTCACGCGTGAGGGAGAGGTCGCGGATTCGAATCCCGCCGGCCATGTAGCCACGAATTTTGCGCGAAAATGCCACGATGGAGACGATTTTTTTTTTGCTATTTTTTCAGAATTTTTTCGATTCGTTCTTTGCCGATTGTTTTTTTAGTACTCGGCCCGATAAAAAACGCTCGGCAAATACCTCTTTGGCGACTAAACTTTAGGCGAGTGTCTTATGCCGAGGGTGGCACTCGGCAAAGCCTTTGCCGAGTGCAATTCGTGCTTTGCCGAGTGCCCCTGGCACACAGCAAAGTAGCTGAATGCGATAGTGAGATCGTGTCATTCTAACTTGCACCAGATAAAACGTACAAGAGGGAGTATTTGAAGTCATCAGGTCATGGTAGATCAGGTCATCAGGCGCTTTATGTCCAGGCACCTCGCTGAAGCCTCTGCGATGCAGCGACGACGAGACTAGTTGGCGCAGTGTAACACTTGTAAAGGCGCTTGCTTGCTGTTGTGTGGAAGTGGAATGGAGACCTTAGACCCACCCACGCACCCAGTTCATGCATGCCCGCCCCGTGGCGTGGCGCACTGGAATGCACGCCCTTGCTGTTAATGAAAGGCGCGTGCACGCATGGCCCCGGGTCCCGGCCCGGCCGGCGGCGTCCGTCTGTCCAATGGGGCGGCGCACCTTCCTTGGAATTCCCGTCGTCCACACATATCTAACGTTAACGCTGGTCGACATGCAGCAATGACGACTGGATCTCGTTGCGCCGGCCGGCCGGTCATCGTCGGGTCCATGGACGCCGCGCCGCGCCGCTTGCTTTTTACCGCATGTACGGTACGCACCAAGGCAAGACCGAGGCTACGGCGGCGACGAATTCGCCGTCCCCGGCTGCGCGCGGCATGCTGCAGCACCATGCACCTTCCTTGCATTGGGTTCTTAATTGCACGGCCAGCTAGTACGCCGTCGGAACGCGTAACCCCACCGTACCCAAAGCTAGCTTCCATGCACTTTCTCCGTACGTACAGGTGCCAGCCAGCCCGGCCGCTCCGGCCCGTTTCGTCTCTTTCATTCGTCCATCCAGTCAACAAACGCACACATGACACATTCATATTCTTATTGAGTCCCAGTCTCAGGGGCTCCCAGGTCCCAGCCCAGGCCACGGCGACCAGCGACAGTAACTTACTATGCAAAGTGTGGTTTCAAATTTTGGAATCTAAACATGGCCAAAGACGGAAAGAGATGTACGATGAAGCTGGGTGGCCCTGGACGTATTGAAAAACTAGAAAGAAAAAGCAGACAAGGAAATGCTGCTGCTAGTTAGCCCTACCTGGACTGGACTGCATGGTGGGCATCTGCTATCGTTCTCTCGTTCCGGCCGGCTGCAGCATGCACGGCCACGGGCTCGCATCGTACGGTCGCCGGCCCGTGCACCAGGCGGCAGGCCGCAGCCAACGAAGACCAGCAGCGTCCTGAATGAATGCAGCCCTGTTCTGACTCGGATCCTGCGCAATACACGGCTGCTGCATGCACGGCCATCAATTTTCACCGCTTGTCTCTCATCACTCGGCAGTAGTACGCGATACATACAAAAACACCAAAAAAATATCCCACCAATACACATGCCAGTTTGGCTAAGTTTTGAGCCTATTGGTTGACCATGTATAGAACAAGAGAACAGAGAGCACAAATAGGAGGAGAAAATGAATGGCAAAACTTATTGATTTTCCATCCATTCTTGAAAAGAGTTAAAGAGTATATATATAGGATTAGTAAAGAGTGAAACCCTCGGGTCGCCATCGATCGCAGCCATAACTATATATGTTCTACCCAGCACACTACACAGCCGTGCCGCCGAGTCTCGCCACCGCACCACGCGGCGAAGTGCCCAGCACACTACGCGGCCGCGCCGCCGAGTCTCGCCGTCGGCTTGTCAACCGCGTCTCCGGCACGATGATGGGCGGCGGCACGTCTCCCTGATACACTAAGGATGGCAATGGCCCGGCGTGAGGAAATCTTGCTCCCGCTGGCTTCCAAGGCAGCAGGAGCTGCGTTCTCTGCGTTCATCTCTAGTAAGTTTGGAGAATCTGTTGGTGCTAGCAATCTCTCCTCGGTTGGGTTTTCTCTTCTGGTTGCTTTTGGCAGATGCCGTTTTCGTTTAGAGGAAGCCTTTATTGCTTCCTCCTTGAGCACTATTCTTGGCTGCTCAGGAGACGCTCTCAGTGTCTGCAGCCTGGAGGATCGAATCTTTCTCTTCTCGGTCTCCTGCAAACTGGTTGGCTTCGAGGTTTACAAAATCCGCAGTTTCTCTTGTGAAGAGTTTGAGCTTTCGTTTCATTTGCTTAACAATTCTGGACTTGCTGCTGCTCGCCTCAAGGCTTCTGGGCAGCCGAAGCAGTTTCCTTGGATTGAAGCTGGCAAGAAACCTTCTTATGCCGATATGGTGAAATCACAGAATGTGGTGCTAACCGGCGCAAACAAGCAGAAGATTGGCTCTAAACCAGTTTTTGCAGACTCTACTTTTCGTTCGTCCTCTCGTGCTCAGAAGAATCGTATTAGAAAATTTGTGTTTGATAGAATCTCTTTCCCAAGGCGTTCTGTTTTTGATCGTTTAAGCTGGAGCAATGACAGTAACAGAGATGGTTGTAGCCATGGTGTAATCTCTGATCAAGGTGTTGTTCATCAGATGCAAAATACTGCAAGTCATAGAGGGCTTACGAATCAGAGCTCTGTTCGTCAGATTGAGAAAACTGCAGTTCCTCAGGTTTTCCAACCAGTTGAAGATTTAAGTTTGAATTTGAATTTGAGCTAAGGCCAGCAAGATTTTGAACCCCAGGGACAGCTTAAGGGAAAGCAGGCTAATGGCGGCGTCTCGTTCGACGAGCGATGCCGGCGCTGCCTCTCATCATCACATTCGAGGCACGCGTGCACCTCCCAGATTAAATGCCATGTCCGCTTCGAGTGGGGCCATATTGCAAAATCCTGTCGCCGGCGGTGGGAAAAATTTCAGGACGCTTCGGCTGGCAGGGTATTGGATAATTTTGAAGGCAAAAGGCCCACGAGTGTTGATCCATCAGGATGGTTTAGAAGGCCAGTCCCTTTAATTCCAGGCCCATCCATGCCGCCTCGTTTCTCTAGCTTTGGGGAAGTCCAAGGAGTCGCCTCAACTTCTCAGACTATTTACTGGCCTTCAGCTATTGCTCCATTGGTGAACAACACTGTGCAAATCACCACGCAAGAGAACCCCAATTCCTCCGCTAACCCCTCTGCGGAGCTCTTTCTTGGTGACTCCACCCAGCAAGAGCAAATGGCGTACCAACGTGTTGATCCTGCAGTGTTCGTGCCGCGAGGGTTGAATTAGATGGAGGTTCCTGGAAGACGAGCGATGAGCCGCACGGTGGTGCTGTGGCCATGAGCCAAGAATCAGAATCTCGCGATCGCATCCATTGAGCCTCTGCCAGATCACCAGGTAACATTCCAAGCAATCAGAGGGGTAGTAGCAGATTTCTTGAATCAAGAAGCTAGAATGCCGTTCACAGAGATTCAGCCAACGCACCTAGGTCAGGCCTTTGTAAGATTCAATAATGCTTATCATAGAGACCAGCTTATTCAGATGAGCCCGATTCAGTTTGGGGATGTCTCCATCTCCTTTGTGGAGCATAATAAGGGTAGAAACTGGCGCGCAGTTAATTTCAATAGGGAATGTTGGCTGTTACTTCTTGGTTTTCCTCCTGATTATCGTGAAGATGATTTTGTTGCCAATGCAATTAGTCCATTTGGCCGGGTGATGTATTGGGTTGATGATACTACTCATTTGGCTAAGTTGCTTGTCAGAGCTAGGGTAGTAGATTATGAGTCTGTGCCTCGGTTTATAGTCTTGACAGAAGGAGAAGGATTTCAAGGGGAATCGTGGACTGTGCAGTGTGAAATCCTACAGGGAAACCTTTTGGGGGGACTACCAGCAGATGAAGATCCTGCACCTGGGCCTGATGATTTTGCCCCAGATGGCCCATATGATTTTTTTGGTTTTGGGCAGCAGGGTCCTGGGCATGTGAATCCACCCCCACCTCCACCACAGAATGGGCCCAACCCTTAGAATATGCAGTTACCTGGAGGCCAAAACCAGCCCATGGAAGCTGTGGAAGCATGGGACCCCTGGCCTGAGCACAACCCTGCAGTACAAAACATCAACATCAACGAAGCCCCTCAGAATGGATTAGGACTAGACCTTAATGCATTCCCAGACCAGCAGGAGATGATCATCGATCCACTTTTCCCCCGGTACAGGTGGAGGCAGTGGAACCTGAACCTCTTGATCAAGTGAATGAAGCTGAGGAAGAAGCAGAGGTTGAAGAGGTAATAATGAATGATATTGCGGACATTCAGCAGGGAGCACAAGAAGCAGCTCAGGAAGTTGAAGTCATCATGCCAGATCAGTATGTTCCTATGATGCCCCTAGAGATTCAGGAAGAGGATCTAATGAATAATGCAGAAATACAGGAACAAGCTGCCATGGCTGCTAACCAACCTGCAAACATCTTTATTGGGAGAATCCAGATCCTGGAAAGGCCACCCCTTCAACTGTTCAGTCAGCATTTGATGGGAAAAGCACCAGGCTTTACTTTTTTTATCACTCTGGACTCTGGGGCAAGTTTTTTGCTCCATCTAATGGCAAGAACCCAGTATGCACTGTGCCTCCTGAATGTGCCAATTTTTTCACTGCTTCTCTGTTATCCCCAAGGATGTTTGGTCACACTAAAGAATTCATGGGAGCAAAAACTCTGATTAATGCTTTAGGAGAGGATTCTTCTGTGGGTTTTGTCTTACCTCAGTCTTGTCCACTCAAGAAGCCCCTAACATGCATTGTAGCTGATGAACACAAGGAGGTGACTGACTTAGAAAGAGCAGGATCTAGTAAAACTGAGGAAAATGTTGCTAAACAGGCAGAAGAGCAGACTGAGGTTAAGCTGGCAGAAATGGAACTAGGACAAACTAACAGTGGCAGTTTTGTTGAAAAGCTCTTGGATATAGAGGTGCTCTCTCAGGAAAATAGCGCTGAAGATGTGGAGAAGAGTAGTAAATCCAGCCCCTACTGTAAGAAGAAGGCCAATGGGAAAAATGTCATTGTGGACACTGAAGTGAGAAGGAGCCCAAGAGTCAAGACACAGAAAGGTGGATTCAAAGATCCTCAATGTTGCAACAAGAATTGCTTGGGTTGCAACGCAGCCCCTCCAGTGCTATCCAACAAAGCAATAAGGAAAATGGGTTCTGCTCTTTGTGACCTGGACACAGAACTACTGACTGATGATGCTCTATCCAAGAAAAAGAAGACTGCTCCTGTAGGGAAGAATGATGTTTTGACCAAGAAGAAAAAGACTACCCCTGTGGGGAAGAAGTCTGCAAATGAAGCTCTCCAAGGTGATGATGACAATGTTGCGGAAGCCAACAAGTCTTGAAGGAGATGGTCCATCTCCTCCTGAAGATACTAGCCCAAGATGGTGGACAGATTTTGGCCCAGCTGGGCGTCCTTGGGCTGATAATATCATTTTCTTTTTTGTTTCAAAGAACTTTGTGAGCCTTATGGGCGGTAAAAAGCCAAACTATGTACTTATGTTAAGCATATGTATGACTGGCTCTTGCTTCCTTATTTGTGTTCCTTATGAATTCTACAAGTAGTAGTAAGTCCTGGAATGTTCTATGTTGGAATATCAGAGGTTTGAATGCTGAAAACAAATGGGAGTCTCTGAAAAATAAGGTGAATAAAAGTCAGTGTGATGTGATTTGCCTCCAGGAAACCAAGAAAGAGAATTTTGATATTCTCTTTATCAAGCTTTTCTGCCCTTCCTCCTTTGACAGTTTTTGTTTTATCCCCTCCATCGGAGCCTCCGGTGGGATTCTTGTGGCTTGGAAAGGGGCAGTTTTTGAGGGAAGGGAAGTTTTCAGAAATGATTTTGCTTTGTCAGTAGAGTTCTCTTCGTGCCATGATAACTCCTATTGGGTTCTGACCAATATCTATGGTCCCTGTGATGTTGATGGCAAAACGAATTTTTTGAACTAGTTTAGCAATGTCAAAATGCCAGACGATGTGTGTTGGCTTGTGGTAGGAGATTTTAATATGATGAGAAAGCCTGAAGATAGGAACAGACCTGGTGGCAATGTTTCAGAGATGTTTCTTTTCAATGATGCCATTAGTTCTTTAGGGTTGTCTGAAATTCCTTTGTATGGAAGAAAATTTACTTGGACAAACAAACAACACCCGCCTCTGCTTGAAAGGTTAGACTGGTTCTTCACTTCCAGTGCTTGGGGCGTTGCTTATCCTTATACTGCTGCTACAACTCTTGTAATGGAAACATCTGACCATTGGCCATGTGTAATTGACATAAAGACCACTATCCCAAAGAGCAAGATTTTCATATATGAGAACTTTTGGATGGAAAACGACAGTTTCCTGCCCCTAATAGCAGCTACTTGGAATGAACAGTTCTCACAGACTGATCCTGCACTTCTACTATCTGCCAAATTCAAGGCTCTGAGGGCTGCACTCAGAATTTGGCAATCCAAGCTGTCTAATCTGAAATAGTTAATTAGCAACATCAAGTTGGTTATCAGCTTCCTTGACTGCATTGAAGAGTGGAGAGATTTATCTGTAGAAGAATGGAATTTCAGAGCCATGGCTGGTGCCAAATTGTCAAAGCTACTTCATCAGCAGAGATTATACTGGAGACAAAGTGGAACCATTAGGTGGGTAAAGCTTGGAGATGAAAATAGTAAAGCTTGGAGATGAAAATACTAAGTTTTTCCATGCTAATGCTTCTGTTAGGCATAGAAGAAACTTAATTAATAACCTGTTAGATAGCTCTAGAAATATTGTCTATGGTCATGAACAGAAGGCTAGCCTCTTATGGGATCACTTTAGAGAAAGGTTAGGAACTTCTAGCCAGAGTAAAATGATTTTTGACTTGCATCAGTTATTTGGACAAAGTGTAGACCTTTCCTTCCTTGAAAGCTCAATCACTGCAGATGAGGTTGATGAGGTTATTAAGGCTCTCCCCAATGATAAATCCCCAGGCCCAGATGGTTTCAATAACGAGTTCTTCAAAAGGTGTTGGCATATCATAAAGCAGGATATTTATAATCTGGCCACTAGCTTCTCATCAAGTGAAGTATGTCTAAGAAGTATAAATAGATCCTTTTTAGCACTGATTCCAAAGGTTGACAGCCCCTCTAGAGAGACAGATTATAGACCCATCTCACTCTTGAATACTTCTATCAAGATACTCACCAAGATTCTGGAAAATAGGTTACATCCCTTCATCATAGGGCTTGTACATAAAAATCAATATGGTTTCATTAAGTCAAGAACGATTCAGGATTGTTTAGCTTGGACATTTGAATACTTGCACATCTGTCATAAGAGCAAGAAGGAAATAATCATCTTGAAACTAGACTTTGAGAAGGCTTTTGATAAAATTGAGCATAAGGCCATGATTGAGATCATGAGAGCAAAGGGTTTTGGGGAGAGATGGCTTTCTTGGATGAATGATATATTCAGCTCTGGTACATCTTCTGTACTTTTGAATGGGGTTCCTAGAAAGGTCATTCACTGTAGAAGGGGGGTCAGACAGGGTGATCCCCTCTCTCCCCTCTTGTTTGTTCTAGCTGCAGACTTGCTTCAGTCACTCATCAATAAAGCCAAAGACCTTGGACTTCTCAAATTGCCAATTTCTCTACAATGTTCTAGTGACTTTCCGGTTTTGCAATATGCAGATGATACGCTAATCATCATGGAAGGATGTGCTAATCAACTCTTCTTCTTGAAAACATTGCTCAACTCCTTTACTGAAGTCACAGGACTTAAGGTGAACTTTCAGAAAACCATGATGGTTCCTATCAACTTATCTCAAGAGAAGCTCAATCATCTGGCTAGAACCTTTGGTTGCTCAACTGGCTCACTGCCATTTACATATCTTGGACTGCCCTTGGGCCTAACAAAGCCAAAGGTAGAGGAATTCATGCCAATTGTTAGTAGGTGTGAAAAGAGGTTGGTAAGTACATCAATCTTTCTTTCACAGGCAGGAAGGTTGCAACTAACAAACTCTGTGTTCTCTGCTCTCCCAACATTTGCCATGAGCACATTCTATATGCATGTCACTGTCAGAGAGCATATATATAAATATAGGAAAAATTGCTTGTGGAGAGGCTCTGATGAAAGCAACAGAGTGAATGCAAAGGCTGCTTGGACCCTAGTCACTAAACCAAAGACTGAGGGGGGTTTGGGAGTCTTGGATCTGCAAACTCAGAATGAAGCTTTGCTCCTTAAGAATCTACACAAATTCTTCAATAGGTGTGACATCCCATGGGTGCAGCTAGTATGGGAAAAATATTACAGTAATGGCAGACTGCCCAACCATATAAAAAAGGATCCTTTTGGTGGAAAGATGTCCTTAAATTATTGAACAAATTCAAAGGCATGGCCATAGTCAACATTCAGTCTGGTAATTCATGCCTATTTTGGGATGATCTGTGGTTGGGATTAGTACCAAAGCTGGCTTTTCCTGAACTCTACTCCTTTGCAAAAAGACCAAGCGTAACAGTTGCTACTGCTAAAGTCAGTCAATCCTTAATCCAAGACTTTCATCTGCCATTGTCAACTGAAGCCTATCAGCAGTTCATTCAACTAGAGAATATGCTAAATAGCTTCCATCCTTCTGGAGCCAGTGATTCTTGGACTTACATTTGGGGCAGCCAATCTTTCACATGTGCAAAAGCTTACAAACAGCTTTCAGGTTCAGCACCAGTACATCCAGTTTTTAGATGGATCTGGAAGTCGTCTTGCCAACACAAACACAAAGTTTTCTTTTGGCTTTTGGCGCAAGACAGGCTCAACACTAGGAACATCTTGAGAAGAAAGAACATGTTCTTGTCGTCATATAATTGTGTCTTATGTGAGGAAGCAATGTGTTGATGCAAAAATAGATCTGCAAACACAAAGGGCTAATACCCGAATTCGATATCCAAAGCGTGCCAATCGATTTGACCTGTTAATCGACAAGGATGAAGATACGAGCACTTTGGTCCTGACAACAGCGATACGCCCGGAAGTCACGGCCAAGAGGTAGTCACACGGAACTCGAGGATCGCCGAAGATTGCACTGGAGCAATGCAACTCACCGAATCGATGAGAACTCGTAAAAAAGAAAAATATGCAAATTGACGAAGTCGTCGAAAGTAGATGTAAATAAGAATAAAAGTTGTTTTTGATGTATTGATTGATCTTTTTTTTACATTGCCCTTCACCCTATATTTATATCCTGATTTACAGAAAAGTAACCAAATACGACTAGGACACTAAATCCAAATCTATGGTAACACATGACTTTGATACAACTCAGACTCTAATAAACGTATATAAGGAAATTAACTCTTATCTTATTCCATAGTCCGCCTCAGTCACGATGGTATTCTCATCGACTTCCTTTTTATCGGCACAATTCCTGTTCCATCGGTAGCAGCCTTCAAACCATCTTTCATCGGCATCGGCAATAATACCCTTAACCTTATTGGCAATATTTCAATTTGAACCCATACGCCGCTACCACTCATAAGCAAACTCATTTTCATCTGCTATCAATCTACACAATAATCTTTCCTCTGCTGATTAGCCCTTCCTGACCATCTTGACACGTGCTAAAAAACGATGTCAACAC
The DNA here is from genome assembly GCA_038087645.1 of Saccharum hybrid cultivar R570. NCBI lineage: Eukaryota > Viridiplantae > Streptophyta > Magnoliopsida > Poales > Poaceae > Saccharum > Saccharum hybrid cultivar. The sequence goes on from JAQSUU010000449.1 coordinate 4,649,145, forward strand.
ATGCCCCCCAATTTCGGAGTATAAGATATTGATGCTCCAAAATTTACTCCAGATAATGCCTGCTATTACCTATTTTTCAACCCATTCTCCAAGCATAACATGATCTGTTACCAGATTTAATCAAATCTAGATCTAATCCATGTATCTCAGTAAATATCGCACATTTTTCCAACTATTTTTTGCCTCAATTACGGTTGAGATACCAAAATAACAATCCATCGGCAAGATCTTATCACAGCAACATCACCATTTTAAAACTGAAAGATCCTGTATCAAAATATCCTTCAAGTCATGACTACTTACCATGCCATCAAATCTTCTGTACAATCCCTTGATTGTCGTGCGAACAGTTACCATATCTATCTGAACCACCTTGATCCATCCGCGTACGGCATAGAGATAAGTCAAGAATACCCCTACCCCAAATGGCCTATAAATAGATTTCTCCAAACTGCTCATCTTCTACCTTCAAATTGCAACCTTTGGCATTCTCTCTCCGACGGCAACCCTAACTACACATCCTCAACCCACTAGAGCTCCTTCCATCGTCATTTTCCAATCTCCAGCTCATGCCCTCATCCTTCTCAAAACAATGGCGATCAACTTCAATGTCCCTACGATTTGTTTTTATTACTTTTACTTCGACCCTTCTGGCCCCTTGCGATTTCTTACAGTTAGTATTTTTTTCTACTTCTTCCATTCTCTTGATCTTTCAAACTCAGGAACTCCGCAACATACTGGTTATTCCAACCAACCAACCTTCCCTCCATTGCCTAGGTCCAATGGGTGATCCAGATCCAACCGACCTGATCAACGCAGAGGCTAATCGTATTCCCTTCAAAGCTCAAAATTTCTCTTTGAATCTATGGAAAGATACATTTCGATCTTGGCCCAAACCTACCAAAGGGTGGAAAAACTGGTACTTGAGAGTCAACAGATCAATGCAAGTGTTCTGGGCAGAACGGAAGATAGATCAATGTATCAGGCTATCCATTGCTGATATGCAAAGGAATGAATCCATGATGATAGCTGCCGCTTATTTTTGGTCAGATACCACAAATACCTTCATGTTCGGTCATGGCCCATGTGCCCCTACTCTTGCCGATGTATATATGCTCACCGGCTTGGATATCTCAACTGTCGATGAAGGCCACACTTTTGGTAGAAAAACTGAGTATAGAGTAAATACACGCAACATCGGCGGCTGGACAGGATACATCCAAGAGTACCAAAAAACTGGTACTGTCAATCAAAGGGAACACGCCATATTCCTGAACATGTGGCTGGAGAAGTTTATCTTCTGTGGTCGATCGGTAGGACCAACTAACGCCTTCCTCCCAGCAGCGGAACTCTTGGCCAACGGTGTCAGATTCCCACTTGGCCGATACCTCCTGAGCTCATCTTACCACCTTCTCCACCAAGTGTCTCAGAAGCTTCTACTTGGTGAACCCATCGGCAATCTGGGAGGCCCGTGGTGGTTCATCAATATGTGGTTAAACGCTCACATGCATAAATGTCTACAATGGGATTTCTTTGCCCAAGAATTCCCACGAGAGATCGCCGAAGATTACATCCTTGGAGATGATGAATCGGCAACACGCCCTCCTCTCAACTTCGGCGAAGCCATAATCGTCCTTCCTGGAACAGAGTCCAATGAAGATCAAATTGGTAGGTTTTTTTTAGAATTTCTACCATGGTCTCCCTCGTGATCTCAGAGCTTGGGTACCCTATATCGATGAGGATAACAAGTTCCCTCTTCTTTTCAATTTTGCCGATAGTGATCTGAACCAAGATAATGATCTTATGATGGCTATTATTACCCCCAGAGCAATCCCAGTAAACACTTTTGGCAGCGGGAAGAATTCCCATATCACTTATGAATTCTACAATCCATCGGCAGTGTCTCGCCAATTAGCTTTTGGGCAACTGCCAATCAAACTATGCTTTGCCGATGTGATTAAGCCCAGAGAAATTATTACAGCTGGAACTGAATGGAGTAGAGTAGTAAGACTTGCTCCTGATATCGATATTTCAAATGTTGATCTCTCCGCCTGGTCACCAGCGTCTTTCATCACAGAGTCATATAAGCAATGGTGGCAAGAGTGAAAAGAACAGTTGTTTTCAACATCCGTACATACATATCGGCACATGATCGATCCTGACTACGCTGTTCCTAATGATGCAGTAAGTTCCTTTTAACTTTCATCTCTTTCCTTCCTTTTATATGTATATTGGTAACTAATCTTCCCTGAAACAGGCCGATAATCCAGTTTCATCAATAAGCAAAAGTGGAAGACCCTTCAACCTCCACCCTATTTCTCTAGTCTCAATAATTGGCTACAACGCCCCTACCTTAGAGGCCTTAACCTTCCAGAGGACTCGTGCCAAAACTATCATCTCCAGACCAAGACTAGCAACATCTAAGGCCACTCCAATGGCTGCTGCTTCAAGCCTAATCAAGGTTTTTAAGGTAATAACCTTGCTTACTTTGTTTTTCTGTCGATGCACACTATATTAACATATAACTATCAGGATGTGAGAGCTACAGCTGGATCGTCATCAGCAACTCTTCCAATATCAAGCACCACGACCTCTACTCCTCCTTCAGAGGTATTCTCTTATTTTTACATTTTTTCTGTTAAATATCCAATCTTATACTCGTTTTTGCAGCAACAAACGGGCACATCGGCAAGCACACCAAGCATGCAAGCTCCCCAATCAACACATGTCAATGCCCCCCAGCCAATTGTCGCTGAGGTCCAAACAAAGCGCAAAGCTTTAACCGATGCTGAAGCTCAACAAAAGCGACAGAAATCTACACCAGCCCCTTCATCCGTTCTAACACCTCAAGGGCCGACTACTGATGAGGTTGTAGAAGACATTCCATCGGCATCCTCTGTCGATCCTTTGCATGATCTTTTTCAAGCCGCTCCTTCAAGCCAAGCTCAAGAAATTGCCCTGAAGCAGGTAAACCGATTAACTGTTTGGTTTATAATATCCCCAGACACCACAAATAGGATTCATAACTCTCTTTATTTCACAGGAACAAGATTCTCTCGATAGCTTGTTTTCTTTTGCTATCGACGTCTCTGATGATGACGGAGAAGAGGCGAGTTCTTCCCTGGCATTGGGAACAATATCGGCAGATACCTATGGCAAACTAGAAGTTCTCCTGAATCTGCTGCAATAAGATACTGCTCAACTGGTGATCGATTCAGACCCTGCAAGGACCATCTTTAAAACAATCCGTGGCCAAGTCCCTGCCGATGTTGAAGAAATCATCTTCCCAACAGTCCATCTGGAGAGCAGACAACTTCAATATCAAAAGGCTATTCATCGTATTGCCGACAGAGCAGCTCAGGCTCAACTTAAGGAAGAAATGCTGCAGCTGAAGCAAACTGCCGATGAGAAGCACAAAAGCATCAGCAACTTGCAAGCCTCCGATGCTGATCTTAAACAGAAAATTTTAGACCTATCGGCAAAAAGGGTAGCTCTGCTAGCTGAACTAGAAAAGGTTGAAACAACCCTGACTCAAGCCAAGCAAGAAGAAGACCAGCTTCCTGACGCTATCAAGACCCTTCAGCAAGAACGAGACGTCCAAGCTCGCAAGGCCTTGGTTCTCAAGAAGAAACTCAAGCCTGTGGAAGGAAGTGCCGATGAAGATGCCAAGGAATTAAAAGAAACCGATGAAATTCGCCTGCGTGCGATATCAGCTATCCACGCTTTGTTAAATTAGCGCATCGGCAATGATTGATACTTTGTTTTGACTCTAGCCGATAGGATTGTTATCGGCAATTACTCTTTTATGCATCCATCCAGATACTAGGGTAATATTTCTTTAAATATTTTCTATTTAATGCTCTGGGAAATACAATTCCTTCAAGAGTTTCAAGAATATATGCATTACCAGGAACAGATTGATTTATCCGATATGGACCTTCCCAATTAGGTGACCATTTGCCAAACTTAGAACTTTTAGTCCCAATCGGTAAAATCAACTTCCAAACCAATTCTCCATCGACAAATTTCTTTACCTTCACCTTCTTGTCATACCATCTAGCTACTCTTTTCATATTCTCCTCGATGCTAACCAAAGCTTTTAACCGATGACCTGCTACATCTTCCAACTCATCCTTCATAAGGATATCATAATCATCGGCTGTCAATTGATCTTGAGAGCGTATTCGCCTAGAACCAATTTTAATCTCCCAAGGTAAGACTGCATCGTGTCCATACACCAACTAATAAGGTGTTACTTTGGTTGCACCATGATACGTCATCCGATATGACCACAAAGCTTCATTTAATACTGTATGCCACTTCTTAGGATACTCTTTAATCTTAAGCTTAATGAGCTTGATAATTCCTTTATTAGATGCTTCAGCCTGACCATTAGCCTGGGCATAATACGGTGAAGAATTCAAAACTTTAATCCCCATTCCTATAGCAAACTCATCAAATTCACCCGATGTAAACATAGTGCCCTGATCGGTAGTGATGGTTTGAGGGATGCCAAATCGGTAAACAATATGCTCCTTCACAAAATCAATCATATTAGCCGATGTCACCTTTTTTAAAGGAATTGCTTCAACCCACTTTGTGAAATAATCGGTAGCAACCAGAATAAACTTATGCCCTTTACTCGATGGTGGATAAATCTGACCGATGAGATCAATAGCCCAACCCCGGAACAGCCAAGGCTTAATTATAGGGTTCATAGCCGATGCGGGTGCCCTTTGAATATTACCAAATTTCTGACATTCCTGACATCCTTTAAAATATTTAAAACAATCTTCAAGAATAGTCGGCCAATAATATCCATTTCTTCTGATCATCCATTTCATCTTGAAGGCTGACTGATGAGCCCCACATACTCCTTTATGAATGTCACCCATCAGGCCTTTTGATTCCTCTATGCTAACACACCTGAGTAAAACTCCAATATCTTCTGTAGATCGGTTAGATGCTTTGTGATGTCTCCAGACTTAATCACTATGTCATCAATGTAGATTTCCACCAACGTGCCGATATATTCATGGAAAATAAAGTTCATAGCTCTTTGATAAGTAGCACCGGCATTTTTCAAACCAAATGTCATAACTATCCACTCAAATAATCCTACATGTCCTGGACATCTAAAAGCAGTCTTAGAAATATCTTCTTCAGCCATGAATATTTGATTATAACCTGCATTACCATCCATGAAACAGATAATCTGATGCCCTGCTGCAGCATCAATCAACAAGTCAGCAATCGGCATTGGGTAACCATCCATCGGTGTGGCCTTATTGAGATTCCTAAAATCAATACAAACACGAAGTTTCCTATTTTTCTTGTATATAGGAACCACATTAGAAATCCACTCTGCATATCGACACTGCCGAATAAACTTTTCCTCAATTAATTTAGTTATTTCGGCCTTAATATCAGGAAGTATATTAGGATTGCAGCGGCGTGCTGGCTGCTGATGTGGCCAAAATCCAGATTTAATAGGCAACCGATGTTCAACTATAGATCGGTCTAACCCAGACATTTCAGTATAATCCCAAGCAAAACAATCTTTATATTCTTTTAACAAATCAACTAGTTGCTGTTTACACTTAGAATTTAACTTAGCGCTAATAAAAGTGGGCCTTGGCCCATCGCCTTCACCAATATCTACTTCTATTAAATCATCTGCCGATGTAAATCCTTGACCTAATTTTCCATCATCGGCAAATCTATCCATTAAAACTCTTCTTCAGAACCAACTGCTTGGATCGGTAGAATTTCGTAATCGGCAACCTTGAGGAACTCTTTTTTCCAAGCTTCTCCTGATATGCACCTAGTCCGCTCATAAGTGTCTGATTCTGCCGATGCGATGATATAAGAAGAATCACCAGAAACAACTTCAATTTTGTCACCAACCCATTGTATAAGACATTGATGCATTGTAGAAGGAACACAACAATTAGCATGAATCCAATCCCTTCCTAAAAGCAGATTATATGCACCCTTGCCATTAATAACAAAGAAAGTTGTCGGTAAGGTTTTACTGCCGATGGTCAATTCAACACACACTGCCCCTTTAGCTGGTGATACATTGCCTTCAAAGTCCTTTAGCATCATATCAGTCTTAGTTAAGTCTTGATCTCCTTTACCAAGCTTCCGATACATCACATAAGGCATAATATTAATTGCAGCTCCTCCATCAATAAGTATCTTAGATACAGGCTGCCCATCAACTCTGCCTTTTACAAACAAAGTCTTGAGGTGTTGTCTCTCATCATCGGCAGGCTTCTCAAAAATAGCCATCATTGGATCTAGTGTTAATTGAGCTATTTGGTCAGAGAAACAAACTTCTTCTTCGCTATCAGATAGAGCCAAAAATTCCATCAGCAACATAAACACCATATTGACATCTGCCGATGGGCCTTTATTTTTGTGCCTTATCTGCCACTGCTGATTACCAGATTTCTTATTGGAGGGACTTCCTTCTTGGTAAAAGTCTTTTTGACGCTCTCGCTGCAATTTCCTCTTCTGTGTCTTTGTCAAACCCTCTGGACACCATTGAGTAAGTTTAGTTTTCCACACTGGCTGATAGGTCCTGGTAGTCTCCACACGATGTATATTAGGATCCCTGTAAAATATTTCTTCATCAGGAACTCTTGCATTTGCCATCTCTTCAAGTTCCTCTTGGTTTCTCGAAAAATATGCAACGTGTTTACCAAGCCTTTTATGTACACTGAGCCTGCCCCCCAGCCGATCATATACTGATGCTCTCCTTCTGATCGGCTCATTAATGGACAAACCTTGATTACCAGATTGAAATCTTCTTATAGGACGATTAACTCCATAATAACCATTGCACTCTGGGCAATCTTCAACAGTAGGTAACTTAATACCTTCCTCCCAACAATGAATAAAAAACGGACAATTCCAATGATCCTTATGCCGATTCCACTCTTCTTGACGTCTTTCCTCTTGCTGTTGTCGATATCGAACCCTTCGCTGACGCTAGCCTTCCTGTTGTCTTTGTTGAGTAATCATGATGCCAGATCGAGGAGGCTTTCTAGAACTGCCACCCTCTGTTAATAGCCCCTTGCCTTTTGCATCATCGGTAGTTATCCGATGTTGGGGATCTACTGATGCATTCTTTTTAGCAGCTTCCGATGTCAACACCTTAATTTTACCTTCAGTATTCAACATATTTGCTGGAAAAGGATGTTGATCAATTTTCATCGGCTTCTGAATTTTGGAATTGCCAAATTTTATTCTCCCAGACTCAATAGCTAACTGTAATTGTTGTCTAAATACTTTGCACTCATTTGTATTGTGTGAAGTTGCATTATGCCATTTGCAATACAGCATATGCTTCAACTCTTCTGCCGATAGGATCACATGATTAGGTGACAACTTAATCTGGCCCTCCTGAAGCAAAAGATCAAATATCTTATCGGCTTTGGTGACGTCGAAAGTAAACTTCTCTGGCTCTTTGTGACCAAAGGGATAAGATATCGGCTTTTTATTCTTAACCCACTTAGCCAAACCGATAACTGGTTCTTCATCCGAATCAGAATCTTCTACTTCTTCGACAAATGAAACTTTCTTATTCCAATTCCCTTTAGGTTCAAAAACCCTAGTATCTTGATCAGAAATTCTTTGCACTAGATGACTTAGGCTTTCGAACTCCTGAGAAGCATATATGTCCTTAAAGTGTGGTAACAATCCCTGAAAGGCCAAATCGGCAAGCTGTCGATCATCCAACACCAGGCTATAACATTTGTTCTTTATATCTCGTAGCCTTTGCACAAAGCTTTCTACCGATTCATCATTGCGCTGTTTCATCTTTACCAAATCGGTAAGCTTCTTTTCATGAACTCCAGCAAAGAAATACTTATAAAATTGCTTTTCTAGATCAGCCCAAGTAATAATAGAATTTGGCGGTAGTGAGATAAACCATGTAAATGCTGATCCAGATAGAGATGATGAAAACAAACGAACTCTCAATTCATCTCTACAAGCTGCCTCTCCACATTGAATAATAAAACGATTAACATGCTCCATGGTTGATGTATCGTCCTGCCCAGAAAACTTAGTGAAATCTGGCACCTTGTAACGATTTGGGAGAGGAATTAAATCATATGCCGGAGGATACGGAGTCCGATAAGAATAGGTATTAACTTTGGGCTTGATCCCAAACTGATCCTTTATAATTTCTGCTATTTTATCAGCCCAAAAAGCATCAACATCTTGTTGACGATATGGTTGAATCTCCACTGGAGGTACTTGCTGATACCCTTCTGCATACCTTTGTGGCTCACGATCTCCATCAATTAGCATATTTGTTACTATCTGTGGTCCATTAACCTGCTGAAAAGGGTTCATCGGTTGAGCTGCCGATGTTTGATTCTGAAAAACAGCATGCATGTGACCTTGACGAACACATGTGGTTTGCTGATTTGGCTGAACTAAATATTGAGTGGGAAACTGCCCTGGCCAATTATTAACGTTCATCGATACAAAATTTGCCGATGGTTGGTAACTTGTTGGCATTGCCGGATAATTACAATTAACTTGAGGTAAAACCTGGACTCTAGGTTGACTTACGATTGGAGCCTTCTGTTGCATCGGTAACAAATTTGCCGATGGACTTGAACTAGATGTTTGTCCCAAAGACACCTGAAAACCTCCTAGAGTTGGTTGTACAGTAGTTGCTGTAGTATATTGGGGTACTTGAGCTATCGGTGAACTGGCCGATAGCATAGGAGCTTTTCCCGTTGCATCAAACACTTGAGGTGATCCATGGTTAAAAACAGATGGCTCTGGAGGCATACCATATCTCCACCAATTAGCAGGAGTCTGATTATTTTGTGGTACAGGACCTGATAAAGCCGATGCTGATAGATCTGTATTAAGCTGAACTCGTCCTGATAATGCCGAATCCGGACGCATCGGTGTAGACTGTACGGTAGATAAACCTGCTGATACTGGAAGAGAAGAAATCTCTATACCCGCAACGGCCGGGGGAGCCGATGGAGCAATAGCAGATGCTGATTCTGGTTGATGATAAGCAGGTCCAACGTAACGAGGTAACGCTTGCCCTTCTTTGAAAGTTCGAATCATAGCATTATGAATAGTATTGGAAAGCACATTGGAATGATTAATTAAAGCATGATTCACTGCAGAATTAACCATCTCTTGAAGTTTACCCGGATCAGAATCAAAGGTAACTTGCTGAGGCAACGGCAAGTCTTGCTTCTGGATGACTTGTCCACTTTTGTTCAAACTGAATGACTTCAAGCAGAGTTGTCTGTATTCTTCTATAGCTCTCTCCATAGCCTGCTTCTGATCATCCTTAAGATCTTCTTCTGTTACCGCGATGATGTTCCCCGCATCGATCTCAGGATTAAGCATCTTGACTAGATCCGTCCCACCGGACGTGCCAAAAGATGTGTTGATGCAAAAATAGATCTGCAAACACAAAGGGCTAATACCCGAATTCGATATCCAAAGCGTGCCAGTCGATTTGACCTGTTAATCGACAAGGATGAAGATACGAGCACTTTGGTCCTGACAACAGCGATACGCCCGGAAGTCACGACCAAGAGGTACTCACACGGAACTCGAGGATCGCCGAAGATTGCACTGGAGCAATGCAACTCGCCGAATCGATGAGAACTCGTAAAAAAGAAAAATATGCAAATTGACGAAGTCGTCGAAAGTAGATGTAAATAAGAATAAAAGTTGTTTTTGATGTATTGATTGATCTTTTTTTTACACTGCCCTTCACCCTATATTTATATCCTGATCTACAGAAAAGTAACCAAATACGACTAGGACACTAAATCCAAATCTATGGAAACACATGACTTTGATACAACTCAGACTCTAATAAACGTATATAAGGAAATTAACTCCTATCTTATTCCATAGTCCGCCTCAGTCACGATGGTATTCTCATCGACTTCCTTTTTATCGGCACAATCCCTGTTCCATCGGCAGCAGCCTTCAAACCATCTTTCATTGGCATCGGCAATAATATCCTTAACCTTATTGGTAATATTTCAATTTGAACCCATACGCCGCTACCACTCATAAGCAAACTCATTTTCATCAGCTATCAATCTACACAATAATCTTTTCTCTGCTGATTAGCCCTTCCTGACCATCTTGACACGTGCTAAAAAACGATGTCAACACAATGGAAGAAGCTGTCGTTCATTTGTTCTTGCATTGTGAGCAAGCCAAGGAATGTTGGAGTTTGGTTGGACTGGTGGTGCCACAATCCCAGGACCCTTTCCAAATCCTAGAAGAATTCAGGACACGACTAAATGTTCCTTTCTTCATGGAAGTTATTATCATTATGTGTTGGAGCATATGGACAGTAAGGAATAATTTGATTTTCAGAGGACAGGAGGCAAGTTCTCAGCAATGCAAACAAATCTTCAGACAGGTCTTTGGCTTAGTTATACTTCGCGCAAAGAAGAAGTACCTCCCTCTTATTAGTTCATGGCTACAGCAGATTGTGTAATTCTGCTCATTTTCTTTATTTCCTTTTTTGTTTCCTAAGCTCCCTGCTAGGAACTTTCCTTTTTCTTTTTCTAGTTCTTTGCTGTACCCCTTGTACTCCTTGTTTGTTTCTTTTCAATAAATCTCAGTAGGGGCGCAAGCCCCTCCTGTTCGTTCAAAAAAAACTATATATGTTCTGTCGTCGACGTCAACATGAGACCACAAGAGCAAGTCGAGACGTACTGCCGTGCTGGAAGAAGCAACAAAGAGAGACTAGTAGCTTCTTCCAGTTGTCCCTGCGTGTAAATGGTTGACGATGCAGCGATGAAGTCCACTGGCCACTCGTTTCCCATGTTTTTTTTTGTTCCCCGTTGCATGCATGCCTTATTTCATAAAATGGTTGATGATGCCTTAGTTCAGTAGTACTTGCTATACACATATATATACCTGTCATACATGATCCCTTGGAAGTCAAAGCTTGAGAGAGAGAAAGAGAGACAGAGAGCCCAGTTCCCTGAAAAAAGAAACCCACCTTTAAAACCAGCTAAAGAATCAATTTTATTGGGTTGGAGAATGTCCTGTACCCGAATATTTTAGATTGGAAATGGGACTGCCACGCAAGATGGAGCTTGGGAAATACACGTTACCCTTGTTTGAATGAAGCGGATCAAATTCTCGCTGTCATCTCAAATGGGATCGGTTGTTCGATCTGGTCAATCGCACGAGGCAAGTGTCGTTCCTCTTCTTCCTTTTCCAGTTTTCACCGGCTAGTAAAGACAAAACAAGTGTTCAGAGAGTTGAGACGGCTAGCTCCTGACAGTATGTATCAGACATTTCGATAGAACCAAATGTATGTCATGTGAGTGCCTAACGCACATCCAGTACCTTGTAACTACCGGTCCCCTAGCTCTCCATCCACATCGTCCTACATTGTCCACCGTGTGACAACTGTCTCTGTCTAAAAAAAAGAATGAAATTAAATTCTAGATGTATTCTCGGTTAATAAACTACCTAAATTTTGACCAAATATATAGATAAAAATATTAATGTTTATGATGTCAAATAAATATATTATAAAAATATATTTCATAACAAATTTAATGGTACATATTTAATAAAATAAATATTAGTAATTTTATATAAATTTGGTCAAGTTTGACGTACTTTAGCATAACACTGTCCTAGAATTATATCCCTTTTTGCGACGGAGGGATGATATAAGCAAAGATATGACCTCCATGCGAGGATACTGATGTATATAGAAATGCAAATCCACTAAAATGACAATGAATGAGACGATTATATATAGCCAGCTGATGGAACAACTTTAAAATAATCTAATTAATTCCTTAAAGATGCAAAATCTAAAGACATGTTTGGTTGGCAACTAATATTGAACAACTTCATTGCTATATAGCTAGCCTTTCCTTAATTTTTCTAGCATAAAAAATGCCCACCTATGGTCACGCAAGGAATGGTAGTCTATAACATGTATGAGCCAAGTGGCTAAGAAGTTAAGAGTTGCGGCACTACAAGCGCCTAGTTGTTCGGACAGACGCCCGCGGCTGCAGTCGGTTTTCTCCCTCTGTTTTGCTTGTCCACGTATGGGCCCACATCGCTCGACCGCGCCTGCGTCACTCACGCCCAGCGGGGCCCGCGTCGCCCGAACCTCGCCCGCATGGGGACTATTCGCGCCCCTCCCGCTTCCCATGCATATCCCAAGTACAACACCAGATCTACTTTTGAAACATCTAGATACAACACTTGCAACGTACAAAAAAGACATATGAAACACTTAAAATATGCAAAAACAATTGAAAATCATTGCAAACATATGCAACATCCAGAGAAAACACTTGCAACATATGTGTGAAACATATGTAACATCCAGGTAAACATGCTTGCAACATACGTCTGAAAAAATAGATGAAACATTGGGGACAGACACTAGCAACATATGTGTACAACCATTGCAACATATGCAACATCCCTATCTACTTTTGCAACATCCATGAAACACTTGAAATATGCCTCTAAAACATATGAAACATTTGAAATTTATCCTTGCAACATGCATCATTTCCCGGTACGGCTTCCTCCGTCGGCTGCACCGGGGCTCCGCAGTCGTAGCAGGAGGCGAGGCTAGATGGGCTGCTTCGGCGTCAGGGCCCGGCGCTTCTCCGACAGGTAGGGCGGGCGCGGAGCAGGTGCAACGACAGGAGCAGCAGTGCAGGCGCACAGAGAAGTGGCAAGAGCTGCGGCAGGTCGCTTCGGTGGATGAGGTAGGGCGCAGCAATGGCGATGACACAAAGGGCAGGTAGGTGCTAAACAGTAAGCTTGGATGGGAGGGGATCTATGGCGGCCTGGATTTCACGCTACCTGGCACGGTCACGAGTGGACGCCGTGACGGGCAGGCGGAGGGGCGGATGGCGTGGTGAACACCACGACTGGCGGATTGGGGAAGTTTTTGGTCACTGAGATGGGTGAGTAGGGCAGCAGGTCGATTGTCAAGCTATTGGGCAGGTCTGTTGGCCAGGCCCAGGAAGATAGCGTCCGATCGTCCGGACGCCCTGCATGAAGCATTATCTACCGTAAGAGCTGTCGATGCCAGAAGTTAGGTGTGGCAAATTTAGTAATCGGCAACCAAACAAGCCCTAAGTTTGAAGATAGGGGTATGACCTTCTTAGGGACACTACTATTATCGTAGAATAACTCAAAGAACATTAATGTTGTGGATGCTAAAAGTTAGGCCTGTAAAATTTAGTAGCCAACAACCAAACAAGCCTTTAGTTGAAACCTAGGGGTATGACCTCCACAAGGGCATAATAGATATCTTTAACGAGGAATAAATCCCTGCTCACCCAGCCACTCGGGCACTGTAGCAAGAGCTGTTCATGCGGGACGTCACTGTTTCATGTGGGCCTAGTCACTGTTTTTGCGTGGGTCCTACATACACTGTTTACTCCTTTTTTTGCTCACCTTTTTTTAACTCCTCTTTAAGCCGACACAGTGTAGCACATCCCCCGGTGGATCTCTTTAACGAGGAATAAATCCCGACTATCCCAGCACTCGGGCACTGTAGCTGGCGCTGTTCATGTGGGCCCTTCACTGTTCATGTGGGCCCAGCACTGTTTGCGTGGTTCCCACATACATTGTTCACTTCTTTTTTTGCTCGCCTTTTTTTTAAACTCCTCTTTAAGCCGGCGCAGCGTAGCACGCCCTCCGGTGCTAGTTATTTCTATTAAGGTAGAATAACTCAAAGAAGATTGCTATTGTGGATGCCTAAAGTTAGGCATGGAAAGTTTAGTAGCCCGCAACCAAACAATCCCTAAAGTTGAAACCTAGGGGTATGATGACCTCCCCAGAGACATTGCTATTAAGGTAAAATAATTCAAAGAAGTTTACTATTGTGGATGCCTAAAGTAAGGCCTGGCAAATTTAGGGAGTGTTTGAATTGCGACCAAAGGACGTCACGCTGTGCTGCACCTGCCGCGACTAAAGAATTGTAACCACTAGGCTATATATATAGGCCTGTCCACATGTGTATTATTACCACCAAGAAAAGAGAAGAAATAGTAAAATATAGTACTACATGCCAAGGTTAAGTGTCGGCATCAACTGATACTCTTCTGACACAGGAAGTCCAATGCAAGCAGTTCGGGCAAAAGCGTTACGTTGGTTCTAATAACATGGATGTGTTTACTAATGAATTTTAAGAACTAAGCTAAGCGCTATAGATAGGCCCATCCAGACGTGTATTATTACCACCAAGAAAAGAGAAGAAATAATAATAAATGTAGTGTACATGACAAAGGTTAAGTGTCGTCATCAACTGATACTCTGATATAGAAAGTCCGATCCAATGCGAGCGGCCGGGCAAAAGCGTGAGGCGCAAGGTGACGTTGGATCGAGAATTCTAGCGTTGGTTGGGTAACATGCATGGAGCAGTAGTCTAGTGGTCGTCAGTCGTCAGGAATCAGGATCTACTTCTTCATTCTGCGTGCGAGTTGAGTTTTCTACCGCGCGCCGGCGTGGAGCCTGGGTACATTTGATCCTGACGATGAACGGTTCCAGTCTTGTTGAGCTACATCTATCGATGGGACATGCATGGGAGAAGGAAGATTCATAAAAAAAAAGTAAAATATGCAGGCAAAGCCAAAAAAAAAAAAGTCCAGTAGCCTTATATATATACACACGTACGGTGTTGCATTCACTGCTACATGAATGACCTTTAGTCCCGGTTGGGAAGGACTTTTAGTCCCGGTTTCCCAACCGGGACTATGGTTCCGGGACTAAAGGTCCCACCCTTTAGTCCCGGATCACACAACCCGGGACTAAAGGTCCATCGCGAAACGCAAAATAAACGAAATTCTGGAGACCTCTTCTCTTGCGGTGTGTAAGATTCGAACTCAGGACCACCCGCCTCGCGCGTAGATTACTTACCAACTCAGCTGCACACCATATGTGACAAGTCTTGTGCGCTCCTCCTTTTGAATTGACCCGTGAAAGACCTTTAGTCCCGGGTGGGAGACCTTTTAGTCCCGGTTGGTAATACGAACCGGGACTAAAGGCCAACCTTTAGTCCCGGATAGTGCCACGGCCCGGGACAAAATCTTTAGTCCCGGGTGGTAACACCAACCGGGACTAAAGGTTGGCCTTTAGTCCCGGTTGGTAACACCAGTCAACCGGGACTAAAGTCGTTTTTTTGTTTTTCGAAAACGCGCATTTGCACGTGTTGCACTAAGTGGAATAAGGAAGTTTACACGCTTCGTGAGTGGTCACGGCGAGGCGCCGATCCACTTCACGAAGTAACACACGACAAAGATCACCGCAAGCGGTGGCGAAAGTAGGATGTGCTAAACAAATACAATTGGCGCGACAAAGCTAGCAGTGCTAGTCTTCTCGACAAGTGCCGTGAGCAGCGCCGAGTTCGACCTCTCGCAGGGTGAGGGGAACAACAGCGCGCACATTGCCTCACGAGTAGGAGAATCAATCGGCTCCCTAAAGGCATCGTGGAAGATGTCCGCGATCTGAGCATCCGAGGCGATAATTGGTGCGTCCTTAGGCCTGCGCTCCTATTTGTTGACGAGTACGCGCTTTGCTTGCTTTTCCGGGTTTGGATCACGAAACGCTGACTTCGCCGCCAGACGGTCGCTACGTCTGGGGATCACACTGGCCGGCACACGGCTTGCACCGCGGGCGCGTGGCGGGGTATGCACCAGAGCTTCCGGTATAGGTCGCAGGAGGGAGTCGATGAAATCCATCCCGGGATCAGCATCGGTCTGCTGTGTAGAGGAGTCGTCGACAGGGGCCTCTGCCTGCGACGGTGGGTCCACAGCCAGTAGAAAGGTAATAATGGCGTAGGGGGACGGAGCAACAAAGGCAATATGAAAAGCGATCGATCGATCGAAAGGCACACGCGCGTGTGTATAGCAGCCGTGGCTTGCATTGGCTTGACGTACGATAGGTAAGCCATGACTGACTCTGACTGCGACTGATGGATCGGATCATGTGGTTCCATTTCCATTCGATCGAATTTCATGCATTGTCCCGGTCGCCGTACGTGTGTGTGTCTAAGGTCTAACCCGCGCGCGCACGGCGCGGCAAATAAAGAGTTCTTCAGGATTCTTCGTTGCATGCATGTAGTCTTGCTGTTTCTTTCTTGGTTTCGTTGCTGTTTCTTAGCAACTGGAGTAAGTATTAAAGTGTTTATATGTAGCTCTGTAAATTAAAAAGCGGCATCAAAATAGTATGCGCATTCATTCTTTGACGTCCCCTCAGCTCGACCCTGATGATCAAAGAATATATAAATATTGTACCAGGCAATAATAAGAATATATAAATATATACCTTTTGAACGGCGTCGTCAAAGAAGGAATGCATATACTATATTGATGCCCGGCCCCCTTTTGCAGAGCTTAATTAGGAGCTAAGAAACAGCAAGGAAAATGAAGAGAGAAGGCGCGCGTGCGTACGTGTGGGTGGTCAGGTCCGGTCCGGTCTGTAAGACGTACTGGATCTGGATGCAATGCAACGAAGAATCCTGAACCAAGGCCGCCGCCGTGCGCGCGCGGGTTAGACCTCATTAGACGAGCGTACGGCGACGGCGGCATGCATAGCAGAGATCAGATCCAGGAGGAGCGGCAGTCATGGCATGCTAGCTCCATCGTCGATCTCACACACTCTAGATGCATGCAAGCAGGGTACGGTGCTTTGGCATCCGTCTTCAACTCCCCCCATCGAGATCGAGTTCAGACTTCAGAACCGATAGATGAACAATTCACGGTTAATTTACTGGCCTGACAACAGCAAGCTACTCTAGTCTGTAGCTGCTTGACAAAATTTCACAGGAAACGACGACGGTGCAATCGGATTCAGATCAATTCCGCGAATTCAGTTCAACGTACTCTGATGTGCAAGCAAGCCCGGGCCAGACCGTAGGGGGGGATCGACATATATCTGCGTCGCATTATAAATATTTAATGAGAATTTTTATGCATGTCCCATCGAGGTAGCTCATGAAGACCGGAACCGTTGATGCATGCATGCGCGCAAAATGTACCCAACCTCGACCTCGACCGGCAGTACAAATAATTAAACTGATCGATCGAACGCGCATGCATCATGCATGATGAAAAAGTATACATCTCTGACGACTGACAACTACTTGTCTGGCGACCTGTTCGCTTGTCTTATAATCCATACTTTTTAGCTTGTTTTTTAGCCGAAATAGTATTTTTCTCTCACAACAAATCAGCGAACAGTACTTTCAATTATGGCTTTTCAGCGAAGCGAACAGTACTTTTAACCATGGATCTGGCATCTAGCTTGTCTAACGTGCAAATAAATGTTACAAAAACGTGGAAATGATTAATACTATATATCTTGTGCCTTACGATTCTTTAGTATTAAGCCCTGCATGTATAGGACCAACGACTTTCCGTGGGAATGAATTTAAGCGGGTTGGGAAAAAAATCAAAAGATAGTCTATGAATTATTCCCTTTGTCCAAAATAAACATTTTTTTTAGGTTTATATTGACCCCCTAGGACGCCGCTAAGATATATTGTTGTGAACATTTTCTCTATATTAATACAAAGACGAATGCAAAAAAAAATTGGAACTTATCACATCCACAGTGAACCCATATATGCACAAAAAAAGTGAATTGCAAATTCAGTATACAAAAATTTATCTGAAAATGAAAATTTTCAAGTGCATGTGCACTAGAAGATAAAGTTCTAGAATTCAGTCTTCTAGTTCACGTGAATGTTTCTGTCAAAGATATAGTTTATACCACATATTTCCACCGTTAAACTTAGTACCTGTTTGGTTGCAGATTACTAAATTTTCCATGCCTATAATATTTTAGGCATCCACAACAATAAACTTCTTTAAATTATTCTGCCTTAATAGAACTAGCAATACCCTTGGAGAGGTCATACCCCTAGGTTTAAACTTAGGCCTTGTTTGAATCACTTGGGTTAACAACTAGTTGCTAAACTTTAGCCCTTAAGGATCCAAATGGGAGGACTCATGGGTGGGCTAAAGTTTAGCTAAAGCCCAAACTATAGTTTTTAGCTTATAGTAGTCCATAAAACCTAACTATCAGGGACTAACAATTAGCTGAGGATCCAAACAGGACTGGTGAGCTAATTACTTGTCCTAGTGCATGCAAACAGGTCCTTAGGTTTTCTTTGGTTGCCCTTTACTAAATTTGGCACGCCTTTGGCAACGTCCAGGGATTATGCTAGGGATCTCTCTCTCAAGCTTTGACTTCCAAGGATCATATATATGACAAGTATAGCAAGTACTCATGTTGACGAACTGAGGCATCATCAGTATCAATCAATATATACATAGAAACTAAGAGAACCATCAGTTCACCACAAGTCCACAGCCAGGTAGATGAAGAAAATGGCACGCTCCTGCCTAATAAACAAGCTTGTCTTCTACTGACATGCACGTTTGTGTTGTGCTAGCTGGCAGGTGTCACTGACACCAGCTGACCAGCACAATGTACAATTTCCATGCGTATCAATTTATCATCACTCTAACTCCGTGTTTGACTGTTCTCCCTCTAGCTAGCTAGGTTGCAACCTTGTTCCTGGTGTTTTGAGAATAATCCTGTGTGCAGTAGTAGTGTCCTGGAGAGGCTGTAGCTAGACTGCAGATGATGATGATGACAGTATGTGCCAATTTTGTCATGCACATATAGCTAATGTTACTGATCACACGACACCGTTTTATTCTTCTTAGGCAAAGAATTTTTATGAAATGAGGCATGCATTCAAAAACGGGGAACAAAAACATGGGAAACGAGTGGACAGTGGAAGTACTTTATCGCTGCATTGTCAGCACACAACCGTAGTCAACCATTGACACAACCGTAGCCAGCTAGGTGCATGTAGCCATGCACAGTGTTGGTACTTTATCGCTGCATTGTCAACCATTTACACACAAGGACTAGCTAAGTCTACCTTTGTTTTCGATCTTTTGCTTCTTCCAGCACGTCTCGGCTTGCTCGTGGTCTCGTGTTGACGTCGACGACAGAACATAGTCAACGCCGATGGCGATCCGAGCTAGGGTTTCCTTCTTTAGGTGCTATAATCGATCCTATACTCCTTTGAAAATAGCGATAAATCAGTTTTCAAGACTACTCGCTCATTCAACTATGTTTTCATAACTTTTTTTTCTAGAAAAACTTATAGTAAAATTATACCACATAAATAGGTAGACTATGCTTGCGAACACAAGGTTGATATGTGCCTTGTAAAAGGATGTCTCCCACCCACCCACCCGTCCAGCCCCCTCCACCTGATGACGGCGCCACCGCCGCTCCTCCCCCCAAGCCGATCTGCCAACCAAGCCCAAATCAGCTCAAGTCAAGCACAGATCCGTGCTCCCCAAGTACTGATATACTCATCCATAGTGGTTTCGCCGGCGGGCATCCATCCTTGGGGACACTGCAGGCTTCGGTGTGTGCAGGCCCGTGCTTCTCCTCGGTAGAGAATGCTTCGGCGCTGGAGGCTGCGATTGCCGCGTCCTTCGCACCCTCATTCCAGCCAGGGCGTGCCTCGGAGGGCCGGTCCAAGCTGCGCCGTTGAACCGAGGACTCCGGCAATGATTGCTCCGACGTGCCGAGTTCACCGAGGGTCACCTACCTCGACGTCCTCCATCGGCAGCCGCGTCCAACTTCGCCACAGCCTGAACGGGCCAGTTGCGCTCTATCGTGGTCGCTAACGGTGCCGTCTTGGGGATGTGCGGCCGAGGCGGAGGCAGCATAGCGCCCGAGCGGAGCAAACGCCATCGGCCACGTCCTCGGCTCATCCATGGCCTACCCATCCGCGGCAAGCTCCCTGTGCACTAGCGTCTTGGCCCGCTGTGCGGGACATCAGCGTCTGACACTTCTCGTCAGCATCCACGGCTCGCTCATGTGCCTCGTCGAGGGGCCAACGTCGACGCTGACGGGTTTCACATCGTCGAGAGCCGGCGCCGTTGGCGCCGCCATGGGGGAATGGCCCCCAAACGCCAACGTCCTGTCCCGCCGGAGTTAGTTGGCCGTTGCTTCAACTGCCTGGCGCGCGGTCACGTCGCCGTCCAGTGCCGCTCCCCGTCCCGTTGTCTCCATTGCTAGGGCACCGGCCATCGGGCCAGGGCATGCTTGCGAGGTCGCTCGCCACCGCACATGTCCCCGTCCTCGGGGGCCGAGCGCGGTCGGCGTGCCTCAACGCCGCGTCGCCTCAGTGGGCCGAGGGGACTAAGCATGTCGCCGGGACATCGCGCTAGACCAAGCCAGGCACCACCCCTGTCGTCGCCTCCTCAAGTGCAGCAACCAGCCACACCGCCAATGTCGTCGCTGCAGCACCACAACACCATGCCGCCGCCATCAGCGGCTCTGGGTGACACCAATAGTCGTCCCAGGGTCAACGTCATCGTCATCTCTAGGGATGCAGAGCTCGTTGTGGTTGATGAGGATCTCTCCCTCATTATCGTCACGCTCGTTGGTGGGAACCGGCCAGCCATCTCGTCGGATGAGGTTCGGGCGCACCTTTGTGCCTGGCTACATCGCGCCAGCCGGGGTCCATCCACTCCACCCCGTCAACGTTGCAACAACATCGCTGCCGCAGACGAGCACGACACCGGTGGTGCCCACGAGATCGAGCTCAATGTGCCTGAATGCATGTACCACGTTGAGTCCGCGCCAGACCCGATGTAGCTGGAGGCTGACCTTGCTGCTCAGTCGCCAGTGGTGCCTCCAGTCTCGCAGGCCACGCTCCTGGAGGCACCTCCCTGTCACGTAGCTAGCTCATCGGGCGCGGTGCTAGCCTGCGGGATTCCTCCGACTGTATAGGGATCCGCCGACCTTTCGCTCCTGGACGAATCGTCGCAGGTCACCATGGTGGCTGGTGTCGTCGCAGCGGCCGCCTCGCCCCTGCCCGCAGAGCCTCTGAGCCCTGTGCATCACACTTTGGATGCTGTAGAGGTTGACTCGGAGATATTGTCAGGTGACGGGCTTGAGGCCCTCCCCTCGTCGCACACGACCGACATGTCGGCGTCGCACACATGGGCCCCGGACGCAGTGGCGCCTGCCTGTGCGACCGCTGCGCCTGCCTCGGCGTCGGCTGCACCAACGTCGCCCTCGGTCCTAGTATCTTCCTTCGTTGAACGGCTCACGGCACCGATCCCCCCTCCGATCATCAAGACGCTCAAACTTCGGAAGCCGCGGTGCCATGTGCAGACGGTGCACATGCGTCGGAGTGGACGTCTTGCCATGAAGAGCCAAAGCAGGCTTAACAACCCTGAATTGCAAGCTGAACGGGTGCTCATGAAGAAACTGGGAATTCAACTGGACGCGGTGCAAACTGATCAGGGCTCCTTCTCGCAGCTCAGGGAAATTCTCGATGGTCCGGTCTCGGCGGACATGCAGGAAGCTCTGGACGCTCTTTTCCCTAAGGATGGCTACAATGGGCCGACCCTACTCGACATGGAGTCTTGAGCGGTGGCCGATACTGTCGCAAAACCCGTGTACCCAATGAATGGTGAAAATGTCGTGTCCCAGGTCGTGCCCCTGAAGAGGGTGTCGCTGCTACGCCTCAAGGAGACCAAGCTTTCTGTCGGCTTGGTTTCTGCCAAAGATCAGAGAGGAGGCACAGGTGTGGGTGGCCACGGGCTTCAGAGGAATCGCACTGCTGCCTGCTAATTGGTCGCACAACAGTTCCATGTAATAGCCTAGTTTGCTTTTCTTTGGCTTTTTTAGCTTCTTTGTTATTTCGACCTTATCGTGTAGCAAGCCATGGCTTGTGTTTGTTTGACAGTCTGCTACCCTCTTAATAAAAAACAGGCTCATTTGAGCGTGGTCGCGAAAAAAATATGTGCCCTTGTAGTTCGTTTTGTGATGAGTGATTGTCAACGTGATTCATGACCTAGGTTGAGTTTGTGAGCTAATCATAGCGTGAATTGGGTTGTGCGACATGTCTCTTGGCTTGTGGTGTGCAGGTGTGGAACTTGGAGGCGGTGGTCAACGGCGACGTGAAGGTCAAGTAGGGACGTGTCGTGCCAATGGACCGGGAGTGGTGAAGGACGAACGTGAGGCTTGGACTGAGGGACTAGGAGACCGGGTGACCAGCGGCGGTGGTTGATATCTGGGACATCAACAAGCGCAAGTATACATGAGAGTGACCGTGTTGACCGAGTCAAGACAACGGACATGCGAGTCAAGCGAGGCTCAGGAGGACTTAGCGGACGGCCGGTCGAGGACAGCGGTGACACGTGTCGAGTGGTGGAGGACGCGTATGAAGTTCGCTACTCGCGGGTGGTTTGGTGGTTCGGGCCTCAAAACCATTGGTGGCCGGTTTCACGGGTTTTGGCCTCAAAACCCGGGCGGAGGTTCCGAGGAGGAACGGACAACACGTGGCCATCGGATGAAGATTACCTCGGGTTGGATCATAATGCCCTCGGATTAAGTGGTTCGACTCAAAATATGTCAGAGCAAAACTGAAATTGTGTAATAGCCCTGTTAAATAGGATGAGAGAGCTCCCATATCTCTCACCTCTTCTCATTTTTATTTTTCCTCTTCTTCCTAGGGTTTGCTCTTCTGGTTCTTATTGAGAGAGGTCCCCAACTAAATAAATTTGTGATTTTGTGTGGGAACGGAGGCCCGAATCCTCCTCGTGTTCTCTTGGGATTTGTCACTTTTACGTGTGATTTTGTTCGACTACGTTCTTTATTTATTTTTTTCCATTTTCGTTGTTGGCTTTGATTTGGTTTTGCCGGAGTTTGAGTGCAAATCGAGCGATGATTTATCGGGCATAGTTTCTTGTCCTATTGAACTTCACCTGTGCAAACTTAGGGACCGAATTCTTTTGATTTGAGTCGGATTTCATCGATTTTGTGTGCCGCGCCGTTGTCTGTTCGTCGTTCTCTCTTTTTCTGTCTTCGTGCGTGCTGAGCAATCCCCGCCGCTGCTCCTGTTGCGATGAAGGGCCGTGCAGCGCAGACCAGGCCGTGCCCCTAGCAGCCGCTACGGGACTTGGGCGTGCAGACCCGCCCGCGCTCTGTACCGTCTCGTTCGGTGTTGTTCGTTTTCGCAGCGTCGGTGTTCGTCTCCAGGAGCGCGTGCAGACCCGCGGTTGAGGACTCGCAGGCGACCTGCAGCCAGCACCGGCGCTAGGCTCGCTGCCCTCCATCCGCAGTTCCACGGCGTCCGCCTGCTCGGTCCTGACCGGTGCTGCGGTGGCCCTGCTCGTCCGCTCTGCAGGGGAACAGCTCGCCCTTGTTGGCCGCTCGTGGCCTTTTCCCTCACAGTTCCTCTCTCGCTGCTTCTCTGGAAAAGCCGCTAGCAGCAGCTGTACTGCTTGCTTGTGCCCGCACCGTGAGCCTGTGCGTTCAGCACTTGGTGCTGTCCCCAGCGCTTCCTGTTCTGATTGCTGGTTGACGGTAAAAATTCCGAGAGTCCATTTCCTTGCTGTTGATCTAGTTCGTCTTGTAGCTCAGAATTTCCGGTGCAGCCCGTGGAATTTCCGGTCTATAATTTCTGAGCTCGCTTTTTCGTCCGCGGGCTTCGAGTCGATTTCTGTCTGTTGTGTTGGCTCGTGGTGTCCCTACCTGCTCATTTGGGTCGTGGACATCACGATGTTTGCCCTGCGTGTTTGACGGTGATTTTGAGATAGCGGCTGAATATTTCGAAAGAAATTTATGGCTTCCCTCTAGTCGCCGTTTTCGGTCCTTCAATGCTAATCACATTATGTGATATCTGAAGTTGTAAAATAAATAAAAATTACCATATCCAATAGATCATGCATGCATCAATTAGATCTAAAAGAAGATCTTTATATCTAAAACGTTCTTTATTTATCCTATTTTATATAATCAAAAACTAAATAGATATATATTTCATTTATTACCTCCTTGGAAGGAATAAGTACGTGATTCTAACCATCTTATCTAACTAAATTAAGGCTCACAGTTCTTTGGGGTACCGCAGCAACACACTTCTGATAAACAATGAAACCGATTTTATTATTTGGGCCATCTCATCATGCCTTTTATGTAGGACGAAGTTATGCCACGACCCACCGCGCGCTCTAAGAGCGCGCGACCCTGGCTCATTTGCGTTTCTTCCTCCGCCGGCTGTCTTCTTCCTCCCGCGGCTCGCGTCCTTGCGCCCTTCCTCCCCCACCCCCACCCCGCTGCCCCAGTACTAGCAACCGTGCCGCCGCCGCGCCGCCCAACTCCTGCCGACGGCTGCGCCAGCCCACCCTCCGCTAACCCTAGGGTGCTGGCGAGCTTTGCCGCCTCGTCCTCACCCCCAGCACCGGCGGCCGGTGGCAAGGCGCCTCACTGCGCCACCCTCAACCCCGCCCCTCGAGCATGCCCACCCTAACCCCTGGTCATCACGCTGACGAGCTCCGGCCATGGCGGCCCCGCCCCGACCTAGCCCGACTGCCTCCACCGCCACCAGGCCCCGAACACCACCGGACTGTCATCCCCACCGCCTGGCCGGCCTACCTTCCCTCGAACCTCCTTCTATGCCCACCGGAGATGGAGAAGAAGAGAAGGCACGGTCGCCTGCGATGGAGAAGAAGAGAGGAAGAGGCCGGAGAGGTCGTCGCTGTCGTCGTCTCCGGTCGTCGGAACAGTCGCCGAAACTCTAACGCAGGCCTGCGCGGACGCGTGCGTGGGCCGGCCCATGTCACGCACTCCGCGCGGTGCACGACCAGGTGTGTGTTAGAGTTGCGCGTATATGTATAATAGCATCTCTCAACCACAAGTTCTTTTGGAGGCCAGCCAGCGCTTTTGTGACTGTTCAACACGGTTCATGACGTGACGTCTGACATTGTTCATAACACGATATTGACTTTCACTGTTCACTTTTTTTTTCCCTCAGGCAAATTTAAAATATTTTCTCCATTCTTTTTCGGGGGCGCGGCGGCAGCGCGCCCAACTGTGCTAGTCTATCCCTAATAATAAAGAGGCAAAATTCCAGACTCTTTTTTTCGTCCATCTATTTATTGGTCCGTCTCCCTTTAACTACCGGACGATGGAGAGTTTCTTCTGTCCGGATTTATATATATAACCCGTGTTTATACGAGTTAGAATAGATCTTGTCTAGCGTGCTATGGAGTCTAATTTCATAACGTATTGGATCGTGTATGTTGACATCTAAATTTGAAAATAGGCAAGCACGAGAATTCGGAGGTGCTACTGTGTTTCAAATTCAAGGAAATATAAGCAACAGAATTATTTTGGACTTTTGGGGTACGCGGAAGGAAATAACAGAGATGATGTTCGCTTAGCTGATAAGCCATGACTGAAAGAAGTGTTGGCTGATTTGTTGTGAGAGAAAAACATTGTATCATGGCTGATAAACCAGGCTGATAAGTATGTCATAAGCATTAAAATTTTAACCTATACTAGATACATAATCGCGTGTTGCACAAGGGCCATGAACTATTGCCCATGCTCCACGATGCAGTGGCTTACTGATCTACACGATATATGTGATAAAAGAACATGAAGCGGGCTTTGTATTTTCTATGTAATGAGATTTGTAAGTTTCTTAATATGTTCATCTAAGCTACAAGACATGAGCAAAAATTACGCACAGGCAGGCATATATCTGACATATAACATTGAATGAAACAAACAAGGAACCCGGGGCAAACCAAAAATTCGGAAAGTACCCGTAACTTTGATGGTCCGGCTGGCCCACTAGTGGAAAAGTGGCCCCACCAAATAAAGCCTGCATCCGGACGTACGGTGTGAACGCCGCAGATGGGAGTCAGGGCTAGCTGCAGCAGGCCGGCTCGCGGGCATGCGCTCTGGACTTCCTTGGCTGCGGCGCGGGCCGCGGGGGTTCGTCGCAGCCGGCCGGATTGGTGGAGGCTTGTACGCCATGCGATGCTGCGAGCCCGTGCACGCAGCGACCAGCACAGCATGTCCCTCCCTGGTCGTCTTATTTTCTCTTTCTAGTTTTTGAAATGTGTGCGTTTGTTGACTGGACCTGACGAAAGCGACGAAAGGGCCGCGGGCATGCACCTGTAGGTACGGCGGCGACCACGACGACGAGGCCAGCCGGAAGAAGAGAAAAGTGGAAGTTTTGGGCACGGTGGGGTAAGTCTGTAGCATATATCATCCATGGTGCTGCGTGCAGCCGGCGACGGCGAGAATTCGTCGCCACCGCCGGAGTAGCTAGGACGACGGACCATGCATGCGGCGGCTAGCTAGGCGCGTGTGGTAAAAAAGCAAGCGGCCGGCGTGCATGGACCCGATGACCGAACGGCAAAACTAGATGATCCGGTCATTATTTCTATACGTCCGGTCGTCGTCGTCGTCGACCATTATTTGAGTGTGTGGACGACGGGAATTCAGTTCGAAGGCAACCGGTGCCGCCGCCCTAATGGACGTCGACGCCTCTCCGGTGCCGAGTACGTGCCGACCGGGCTGGGGGCATGCAGGCAGTGCACACCTTGCTTGACTTGGATTGACGATGCCTGGCTGCCCGTGGAGCCTGACCGACCCGCGGGTACGTCGAGGTCTTCAGTCTTGACGCGCGAGAACTATCTAGCAGTGACTCCACATCTCACGCATGCATGCATCAAGCACGCGTACTGTATACATACGTACCGCCGAACCTGATGGCTGCATTTGCATGCACGCAAAAATATCAGCGCGGACTGTCCACGTAGGGTAGCCATATGAGCATCTGCCTTGGATTGCCGACACACGTGTCTATACATAATCATCATTCGATGAGAGAAAAGAGTAGATGTAATTTTTCGTTCCAACTCCTCTTCCAATAAATTTATACAGCTTATATCGTTGATTGTGCGTAGACACGTGTTGCGAATCCGTGGTAGCCGTCCTTGCTATTTTTCTCTAATTATATATAAACGAATTAAGTTGTCCTCGATCATTTTTCTCCAATTATAAAAGAAGTTCTCCTCTATCTGGCGTCGACTAACGATGTTAATTTACGACTTGTTCGGTTAATCTATCCCCTTCCAATGGGAATGGAGGAGATAACAAAGATTTTAACTTTGTATTAGCCGTCGGGAAAGAAAGAAAAAGCCTTATATATAGGGCGCGATGGAAAAACGGAAAAAGTGCAGCCGTCGGCGGCGTACATTGCTTTACACTCCGTCCCGGCTCTGCTTTCAGTTTTCACCATATCTTCTGCTTCTGACCTTGGACAAACTGAAAAAACGGACCGGAGTACGTAGCTAGCTAGCGAAAGAGAACTGCATAGACTCGCATTGTTCTCGATCGATCGATCCACATGCAGCATATGGGTGGGGCCGCAGCAGCAGTACTAGTCCACTTCGTGATGCAAGAAATGACCGTAAAAAGTATGTATACTACTAGAACCGTGAAAAGGCATGGTCACTTTTGAATTGAACCAATCGTATAGGTTGGTCTCCTATTCCAAAAGAGCTAGAGCGTAACCTTTTTACGTAAAATTTCCAGTGCGCCCGCCAACAAAGTCTCGTCGCAGCATCGCAGACAGCGGCGGATCCATGAAAATTTTTAGGGGGGGGGGCTAAACAAAAGTGCGACAACGACATAACTCTACTGTGACTCCGCAGAAGTCAAATTTAATAGTTTGAAATGGTCTTATATTATGACATTTGTCCTTTGGTTCATAAAGTCATCACATTTCAGCCTAGCTTGTACATGAGTCTTGCAAACACCGTGCTTACTTAAAGTATCCTTAGCTTTCTTCCAATTCACATAACCTTGATGTGCAAAGACAGAACTCCCAAATTTTTCAGGCTTTCCCGAATTAAAGAAGAGATAGCAATATAAGCAATAAGCTGCATCCTTTGACTCACTATACTCTAGCCAATCAAATTCATCAAACCAAGTCTTTTGAAATGATCTCCATTCACCACCAATCCATTTGCGAGGAAATTGAAACTCACGAGGTTGGGTTGGACCACTCAAAGCATATGCCCTCTTTACTTGGTCTCTAATCTCAGGTTCATAATCATCAATTGGTTTGCGATTTCCAGGGTCTGCAATCATATTCGACTGACTAAACTCTACTCTAGGTCTTTTTGGTTGACTTGTGCTCTCATTTCTACGTGGAGTTGATGCTGAACCACTACCACTAGAACTTAAATAGTAATTGAGCAGATTTCTTTTCGACATTCTGAAATCTGACATTCCAAATTTCTAATCACATATTTAATTCAACAATGAAAAAAAGAACATTGAATTTAAGTTTGGTTCACCAAATCACCTGCTCTGCTTGACTGCTTTAGTGCTTCTGCCGTTCTGCAGTTCTGCTAATTTGCTTGCTGCTCGGGCTGCAATGCTGCAGTCTTGCCGGAGTTCATGTAGAGGATGTTGACAGCTCCTTCCGGGTGGCCAGCGCTGAACTAAAGCATATAACCGCAAACCGCTGCAATAATCTGACTAAATCACTAAAGTGAAAGCACTTGCATTCACATTATACTAAAAAATGATCATGATACTAAAGCCGCATACAATAATACTGCATTATACAAAGAATGGATGCTGAAAGAAGCGGCCAAAGTTCCAGTTCGACAATAAGCCAACTAGTGGTTCGTACCGTACCTGACGTCGAGGTAGCGGTGGCTGGCCTACTGCAGCCTGCAGTCCTGCCGCCCTGCCGGAGTCCTCCTGGGTCCTGGCCGTCAGCTCCCCTGGCCGCCGGAGTCCGGACGCCTCGGCGCCCCTGGCCGTCGGCTGGCCGCCCAGGCTCCTTGGCCGCGCGCCGCTCCGGCGCCCTGGGCCTAGGCCGCTGCGCGCCTGCGCCTGCCTCCGTGAACGCGCAGACGAGCCAGGCCGCGCGCTGCTCGCCCGCCGCCGCCCACCACCAGCCTTCTGTCTTTCCCCGCCGCCGCCAGAGACCGAGAGAGAGGGAGCTCGTGAGTCACGAACTCACGATGTCGATTGGGGAATGGGGATCGGGAAGGATTGGCTGGACATGGACTTCATCTACTGCATAGGGGTTTCTAATTTGGGCCTTCTTTCTTGGGCCTAGACTTTATGGGCCACATGAAATGGTATTGGTGGTGGTGGACAGCCCAACTCGCGAGCAGGTCGTCTCCTACCTCCGGCTGCTGCTCGATCTCGGGTCTCAGCCCCTCCTCCACCATGGAACTTTGCCTAAAAATTCATGGGGGGCTCCAGGGGGGCTCCATGGCTCCGGTAGCAGTAGGAGGGGCTCGAGCCCCCCTCCCCACTGTTGCATCCGCCACTGATCGCAGAGATATCTGCAGTTTGTTCAATCCACTGAACGTGTACAGAGAGATGTTACCAATACCATGGAGGAGCTCAAATTCAAATTAAGCCGCCTCTGATGACCTGACCTGGCCCCAAATAAAGTCTTATTGTCCCGACTGTACTCGGCCGCCCCATGT
The DNA here is from genome assembly GCA_038087645.1 of Saccharum hybrid cultivar R570. Taxonomy (NCBI): domain Eukaryota; kingdom Viridiplantae; phylum Streptophyta; class Magnoliopsida; order Poales; family Poaceae; genus Saccharum; species Saccharum hybrid cultivar. The sequence goes on from JAQSUU010000449.1 coordinate 4,678,526, forward strand.
TATTAGTAACTTGCATTGCTGCCATGGAATTCAATTGCCGCCGTCGGCATATTTAGCTTTATTTTGGCTTGCATCACTACTAGCCTACTATATATATCAACCCATGCTATTGCACGGGCGGCAATATTAGAAGATGAGAAATTCATGACTAAATTTGGCACCTATGACTAATCAAAATTTATTGTCACCTGTACGTGCTCGTTCTTTGTGATCGTTTTGTAACATAATATCCGTACAAATACTCAATGATATCAATCCAATTGGGATAGATTTACCAATTACTCTATATGTTTTTCATTTATATTCATGATTTTCTCTCTTTACATTGTGCCTTTGTGCGTCTTTATTTTATTTAGCTCAACCCATAGCTTAAGTTACGCCAGCTCTTTTTTTGGCCCAATTGTTGTGATATCATGAATATTTGTAGACTTATTCCTTTAAATAACTGTAGTTTCTTCATTGTCCATTTAAGTTAGAACTTTTATGCTTTTGTACTTTTTATTTGGAACTCTCCTTTTATGTATTGTATTAAAAAATTTATTCCAAGTCCAAGACTGCGCACTATTAGTTACTAAAATGGAATAAATACTAGCCATTCCAGTCTACGTCATGCAGCTTAAGTTGAATTTCCTATATCAAAGAATTGTATGCGTGATAGTATTAAAAGATAAAAAATAGAGTTCTTATAATTAAACTATGGTTAATTTAGATATAGATTTGAGGGATATTTTAGTTTATGTTTAATAATGAATTAATGATATATATGAATAATTTAGATGCCAACTTAATTGAGTTACTAAACATTATCTATTATGACAGGAAAGGTCGATAATTTAGATTATCTTCCATAATAGCAAATTTTGGGTAATTTAAATGAGGATGTAGGAATTAATTTATTTTGTACTCATAATTGATGCTGGCAAAGTTAGGCACCGTTTTAGAAAAATCATATATTTGCTAGTTATTTTGTACTTTTAATAAATGGCTAAGTTAATTAGGTACCATTTTAAATGAGGGTGTAGGAATTGATGGCTATGTTTCTTAGTGTTTTAATAATTTTAATAACTTCTTGTTTTTCGTGTGTATTTCGAGGATTAATGTGGAGGCTTTTTTTAGGGCCTCCCTTCAATGATAATAAAATGTTGCATTGTTTATTACCTTAGCTTGGACAAAGGAACTAGATAAAAAGGAGGTAGCCATGAAAGAGAAATCCATAATCTCGATCGTAGTCGTAGATCTCAGTACTAGCCCACTTGGGGTGATAGACGCAAGTGGCCACCAAGTAAGCTTTGCTCTTACACCTTTTTTAATTAAAAAGAAAATAAAGTAAGCCACATTTGTACGTGCAACGGCCTTTGCATGCCATAATGCATTATCTTTATATATAGTTTCCATGCACTGCAAATTAAATCTGGACTCTGGATATATATTACGGCAGAGCTTAATCTCTCGCTCTGCTTGTACGCGTAATAAGCATCACACCATCGAGTGGTGGCTTTATTAGCACCTTCTCTCTTCTAGTTCTAGCTTCTCGCAGTTCCACACATGCCACTCAAATTCAAAGGGCCAAGGCGTATGGAAATGATCAATGAGACCATAGAAAAAATGGTCCATTTGGGAAAATAAGAGGGAAATGAAAAACATGTGCGCATCTACGAAATGACTACTACACCATGAATTAGATTTTTTTTTGTAAACAAAGGAGAGTAGACCTATTGCAGCATTCATTTTCCATTGAAACTTCAAACCATTCACATATATTACTAAGCTCTAGTGGCGGAGCACTTTGTATGGCAACTGGCGAGAATTAGTGTTGCACCACGGTGATTCTGTGTGGTAGCTGTACTGCAGCATATATATCGCTTTCAGTCAGCCAAAGTGTCATGTACTACAGCCGGCCTATGGGTGCATTCTTCACCACAGTTTTTTTTTAATCCAAGACATATAACTGAATTAAACGTGTTTGTGCATGCTAAGAGCCACGAGCAAATGTAACGCAATGGCCGGCCATATATCATTATATAGACACATTATATTGATCCATTCCATTCCTTTGAATCATTATTCTGTGAGGGCAACTCTTGGATCATGGCTGGGTTCCGGAGCCTAGCTCCGCTCTTCGCGGAGGTCACCTAGCACCCGCGTCGCTTGCCTACTACCGTCGCACAACAGTTCTTCCTCAGCCACAACCCTCGAAGCGCCACCGTTTCAGCCGGTGATTGTTGTTTGTGTGCCGCCCTTTGGACCTATGGCACCTCGCCGTTAGGGCCAAGTGGCCGTTTGTAAGACTCTAAATTTCTCTTAATGAAGTACGTGCAGCGCACGCTTTCGAAAAAAAATTATTCTGTGAGAAATCAGAGGCGCAAGAGCGTGGGATGAACATCGTCTCTCAATATCGAGAGTACCACGGCTTCGTGTTAGCTTCTATGCACAGAACAGCCCTGTGCGTGGCCTTTACATAGAGTATAACAACCAGGTACTAGTCCAGGAGATTTGGATCATAACAACTCACAAACTACCATGTCTACCTATTCAACTGGGACTACCTATTCTCAGGGACTACCTATTCTCCTGGGCTAAGATATCCTTGTTGTTACAGATTAGGAAGACACGTACAACATACATGCATGCCTGTTATCTAACACTCCCCCTCAATCTAATCATTTCATGTTTAGATTGTTCTTGAAGATTTCCAGCTGCCGCACACCTGGGGTTTTGTGAAGCCATCTGCAACTTGATCTTTAGTGGATATATGTTCTATATCAAGAAGTTTTCTAGTGACCCTTTCTCGAACAAAGTGATAATCAACTTCAATATGTTTATGAAGGACCGAAAACGGCGACTAGAGGGGGGTTGAATAGGAGCCTCAAATTTCTAGCGAAATATTTGGCCGCTGTCCCACAATCACCGTCAAACACAGAAAAGTTCCTGAAAGAAAAATACCCAAGCCGCCTGGTGACAAAAGTACCTAAATCGATTCCAGGGTACGATAGAAAGCCAACGCCTAGAGTCCTGCTCTGCTCAGCACCCGACGGAAGAGAGCGGAGGGAGAGAAGGGACGACGGTGTTGCAGCTATAGAGGAACGACGGGGTCTGCTTCTGCTCCGTCCAATCCCAGCCACCACCCAAGCCCCTAGGGAGCCGGCGCACCCAACAGAAGCCCGATGAGCAGAAACAGAAAGATGAAGTGACAAACAGAAAAGGATGGCGAGAGAAAAATCAAAAGAAACTACACCAAATCAAAAGGGATCGCTCCCAAACTTTGCACAAGTGATCTCCATGGAGTTGATGAGCATACCCTAAGGGATCATCGCTCAATTTCAACTCAAACCCTGGGAAAGTCAGATCACGTGCAAGAGCTCGAAAACTCCCTAAAATCTAAAAATCGCTGGGATCTTGATGCACGAGTGAAATTGATTCAAATTACTTGGTGAGCTTGTACATCACTCGATAAAGCATCATCTGAACCAAACAAATTCCACAGAAAAACTTAAATCGAGCACGAATCAAGAAATGAGAAAATGGGTGAACAGTAACTCAGGCAAGAACAAAGCACGAACACCAGAAATTGAATCCCAGAGGACACCGAGAGGTTAAGGCCTCTCTTCCGTCAACAAATTCTAGTTCTTACACAAATTCACCAATTTTTTACCCTCTCAAGAAACCTAAGGGAGAGAGAAACCTAGGAAAGTAAGAAGCAAATGAAAGAGGTGAGGGAGATGGGGCCTCCCTCATCATATTTAACAAGGCTATTACACAATTTCAGTTTTGCCTCTAGATATTTTGAGTCGAACCACTTAACCCGAGGGCGTTATGGTCCAACCCGAGGTAATCTTCATCCGACGACCACCGCGCCCTTCATGAGATAGCTTCGCCTCGACGCGAATTCCTCGATGCCGCCCGTTCCTCATCGGAACATCCGCCCGGGTTTTGAGGCCTAAACTCGTAAACCCGCCACCGATGGTTTTGAGGTCCAAACCACCAAACCCGCTCACGAGTAGCATACTCCATACGCGTCCCTCACCGCTCGACACGTGTTACCGCCATCCTCGACCGGCCGTCTACCAAGTTCTCCTGAGCCCCGCTCGACTCGCACGTCCGCCATCTTGACTCGGTCAACGCGGTCACTCCCATGTACACTTGTGCTTGTCGATGTCCTAGATGTCAGCCACCACAACTGGTCACCCGACCTCCTGGTCCCTCGGTCCAAGCCTCATGTCCGCCCTTCATCGCTCCCAGTCCATCGGCACGACACGTCTCTACTTGACCTTCATTTCGCCGTCGACCACCGCCTCTGAGCTCGTACACCTGCACACTACAAGCCAAGAGACATGTCGCATAACCCAACTCACGCCATGGTTAGGTCACAAACTCATCCTCGGTCGTGGATCACGTTGACAATCACTCATCACAAATCGAGCCACAAGGGCACATGTCAACCTTGTGTTCGTAGTTTAGTACGAGCATGAAAACCAGATTAGCAGAAAGATATTTAGCTCCTATGTTATCACACCAAATCTTGGCTATTCTAGGAGCATGAACTCCAATTTCCTGCAACAGATTTTGAATCCACATGATTTCTGCTGTAGCATCTGCAAGTGCTTTATATTCAGCCTCAGTACTCGATCGCGACACTATAGCCTGTTTTTGAGTACTCCAAGAAACAAGGTTGGGACCTAAGAAAACAGTGAAACCTCTAATGGAGCGTCGATCATCCAAGCACCCTGCCCAATCTACATAAGGCACTAACGAGCAAGGAAGAAGATTTGTTAATATGAAGTCCAGCCTTGGTCGTGTATTTTATATATCTAAGAATCATTTTAACTACTGCCCAATGTACTGTGATTGGAGTGTGCAAATACTGACAAACCTTATTAACTGAGAAAGAAATATCTGGTCTAGTCAGAGTTAAATCCTGCAAGGCACCAACAGCACTCCTATACTGAGTTGCATCACTAGGACCAAGTAATGAACCTTCATGCAAGGATAATTTCTCTGATATAGACAAAGGTGTACTAATAGGTTTGCAGTTGCTCATACCAACCCGTCTAAGAATGTTCGATGCATAGTTTTCTTGAGACAGTATAATACCATTATTTAACTTGCTCACCTCTATACCCAAAAAGTAATGAAGATCTCCCAGATCTTTTCGAGCAAATTCCTAATTGAGATCTTGTAGCAGTGCTGCTATCGCATTTGGAGTAGAGCTGGCCACAATTATATCATCTGCATAAATAAGTAAGAAAATAGTAACATCTCCCTTACTATAGAAGAATAATGATGTGTCTGCCTTTGATGATTTGAAACCTAGTGCTTGTAACTTTGCACTGAGTCTTGAGTACCATGCTCTGGGTGCTTGTTTAAGCCCATATAGGGCCTTATCTAGTTTGTACAGGTAGTTTGGTACTGAGGGGTCTTCATATCCTGGAGGCTGCCTCATGTACACTTCTTCCTCTAAAACACCATAAAGAAAACATTTTGTACATCAAGTTGACGTAAACTCCACCCTCTAGAGATGGTAATAGATAGAATAACTCTGATTGTAGTTGATTTAATGATTGGACTGAAGGTATCTTCATAATCAATACCATATCTCTGCTTGAAGCCTTTTGCAACTAAGCGAGCCTTATACCTGTCAAGACTACCATCTGATTTTCTTTTAATTTTATACACCCATTTACAATCTATAATGTTTCTTCCCTTTTGTGGAGGAACTAGATTCCATGTTTTATTCTTCATCAATGCCATATACTCAGCATCCATTGCTTCTTTTTCATTTCTGTTCTCTAGAGCTTCATCTAAATTTTGAGGTTCACCAAAAGTTGTGAGACATCCATACCTAATAGTACCATCGGTGTACTGTTTTGGCTTTCGAATTCCACCCTGCAACCGTGTCCTTGGTCTGATCATAGCTTCTGGTTCCTCAGATGATCTTGGAGTAGCATTATTGGCTGGATGGAGTTCTGGTCGGCCAGCAGGTGATTCTGAGGATACCTGAACCGATCCTGAGGAGTCCCCTGCAGCGTCTGGTGCTACATGTACTATGCCAAGCAAAATTGCTACGGTGCCTTCATTCCCTCCATCTACTTCTATATTATTTGTTGCTGTATTTTCTTCAATAGTGCCTCCATTCCCTCCATCTACTCTTGTATCATTTGTTGTAGTTTCTTCAACAAAAATAGGGTTAGAAGGATTAGAATTAAACATATGATCACCCATAAATTCTCCCCCTTGATCATAAGTAGGATTAAGAAGGTTAGGAGGAAGAAGGGAAATATCGGAGCGAAGACAGGCACCAGCATTGGAGTGTAAAGTGGAGAAGGGAAAAATAGATTCATCAAAAGTGACGTCTCGGGAAATATAAACATGCCCTGACGAAACATCAAGGCATTTGAACCCCTTATGCATATTGATGTACCCTAAAAACATGCACTGTTTAAAACGAAATTGAAGTTTGTGACTATTATATAGCCGAAGGTTGGGCCAACAAGCACACCCGAAAACTTAAAGGATAGAATAGTCGGGCTAATGTTTAAAAATAAGCTCAAGGGGTGTTGTGAAGGCAATAACTTTACTAGGAATTCTATTTATACATGTGGCAGCAAGGAAAGCTTCGTCCCAAAATTTAAGGGGCGTAGAAGCACAGGCAAGGAGAGACAAGCCAACTTCAACAATGTGTCAATGTTTCCTCTCGACAACTCCATTTTGTTGATGTGCATGCCGACAGGAAACAAAATGAGTTATGCTGACTTTTTCAAAGAAGGAATGAGATTTTTGATACTCTCCACCTGTAACACCCAAATTTTAGGAGTAATAAATTTTAAATAATTTAGAGAAAGGGAATTAAAATTTTAAAATTATTGGTGATGCATTCATGCTGTTGCATTTATTTTATTTTGTGGTGTGGATATATTTGTTTCATTTGATTTGGTTTAGGAAAATTTGATTTGAAAATGTGTTTGGAAAATTAGAAAAGAAAAGAAACAAAAGAAAAAAAAAGAAACAACTTACTGAAAGTCCCTAGTTTGGTTTTGGCTAATTGATGAAACCTAGGACTAACCTTTGTATCTAAGTGGATGATTTAGATAAAGGTGGTCATTGAATATGAGACATGACATTGACTCATATGACCAAGATGGTGAAGACCAAGATGAGGCTTGGCTCGATGGACCGGTTGTGAAGGTGAAGGGCAAGTCGAGGCTTCGAAGCGAAGGACCATGCGATGGTGAAGCTTGAGCAAGACTTAGCGCCGACGGACCGATGCAACGGTGAAGAGCAAGTGAAGTCAAGGTCGATGGTTCGAGACGGTCATGTGATGATATGAAGTGGATCATATCATTTGGAGAAACAAAATGGGCTCAAGGCAAAGGTATAACCATAGGGCCATTTTGTTTTACACTCAAGACACCATAGAGGGTGTGAGTGGTTTAGGATCGATAGCCGAACTATTAAGAGGGGAAGTCTTATCGGTTATTCGATGCACGGGTGCCACTAGGTGAATTCATGAAGTGCATTGCATGTAGGGCCTAGTGAGCTAATTGGAAAACCTTTGAAAATGATTGAGAAAAAGCTAACACACAAGCACATGGAGATGTACACTTGATGGTGTTGGCACATTTGCAAAGGTGGCGTTGGTCGCGCTGAGGTTTGCGGGTAGAAAGGGGTTTGGGTTCCTCTCTCCCTCCCGCCGAGCGTGTGAGCGCGGGATTCAGGCGATTTCGGGGAAATGAAATGCCTATTTTCCACTACGCCGAAAGTCAGAAAAGAAACGGAGGCGAACGGGGTCACTGAGGTGACCGGACGCTGCACCGGACGCGGTCACGGTGTGACCGGACGCGTCCGGTCAGTACAGCGCGGTATCAGGCGCGCGGGCTAGGGTTTGCAACCGGCGCGTCCGGTCACTCGCGGGACCGGCGCGTCCGGTCAAGTGCCCAGAAAGAACTGCGGTTCGCAAGGACGATCGGACGCAGGGCGCGTCCGGTCACACATGATCGGACGCGTCCGATCGTTGAAGGAGCTTACTGGACTCCGACCGGACACTGGCACTGTCGCGTCCGGTCGTTGCGAGGAGCCCGTCCGGTCGTTGTTTCGCGGGCGCGGGTGCTGTGCGGATCGGCGCGTCCGATCGTTGCGAGGAGCGCGTCCGGTCGTTGCTTCGCGCGCGCGGTGCTGTGCGACCGGCGCGTCCGGTCGATTGTGCAGCGCGTCCGGTCATAGCGTTTGACCGTTGGCGCGCAGTGACCGTTGGAGGATCTAACGGTCGCATTTGAAATTTGAGGGACACGTGGACGTCGCAGGGCGACCGGACGCGGTTGAGCGCGTCCGGTCAGTTTCGACCGGCGCGTCTGGTCGTCCCGAAAAAACGTCAGTGGAGTGGCAACGGCTCTATTTGTTTGGGGTGCTTATAAATACTCGTTGGCCGGCCCTTGGGAGGTCTCTTGGCATTTCTAACACTCTTGTGCATCCTTTGAGCTAGAGCTACTCCTCCCACTCATCTCTCTTGCTTGATTGCAAATCAAAAGTGAGATTGAGTGATCCCAAAGTGCATTGCATAGCTTGAGGGCATCTAGTGGCACTTGTGAGTGGTTTAGCCGGTGGATTTTCTTGTTACTCTTGGAGAGTACCGCTCCTAGCCGGCTTGGAGATTGTTGGAGGCGTTGACAAGAGAAGGTGATTGTTCTTGGCCAGCTCCGGTTGTTTGTAAGAGGTTCTTGTGCTTTCCTCGGCGGGACGCCAAAAGCAACTCTATTACATTGCGCGTGTCATTGAGTTACCTCACTTGAGAGTGGTGTCTTGCGGTGCCTTGCGGGGCGTGCCTTGAGGGGCAAGTGACTTGAGGGTCACACCGAGGAACCATCTAAGTGTTGGTCGACACAACCGGTGACGTAGCTTGTCGGTGTACAAGTGAACACCGGGTGAACAAAAATATTGTGTCTCTTGTCTCCCGGTGATTGGTCTACATATTGTGTTGTTGTCAATATTAATTGATTGTATATCATCTTGGTGATTGGCAACATCTTCACTCCACCGTCGGTATAAGATTCACAATCCTCTCTCTCGCATTTACTTTTACTAGATTATCTTGTGTAGCTCTAGTGGTAGCCTTTTCTAGTAATTGTTAGCTTGCTCACTAGTGTAAGTTAGTGACTTAGCACTTGTGTGAACTAGAGATCATAATCTACTAGACTTGTGGATAGGAGGCTTGCATCACAACCTTTGGCTAAGCAAAACTCGCTTTACGCCGTTTGTTATTCTAACAAGTTTGCTTAGTGGTGCTTGTAGAATTTTTTATAGGCTATTCACCCCCCTCTAGCCATCTAGGACCTTACAAGTGGTATCGGAGCCGTGGTCACCATTTTAATCAAGGCTTAACATCCTTCGGTGTGAAAAATGGCTCAAATTGTGTTCAATCATGTTGGGGGCAAGCCACCGTTCTTTGATGGTGTTAGTTCCTTTGCTCATTGGAAGAGAAAAATGACAATGTACCTTGGTTCTATTCATGAGAGAGTATTGCAAGTCACCGAGAATAATTTTGCTATCATTGATCCCGATCATCTCACCGATGAAGATAGAGCAAATAGAACATGCAATAGAATGGCTCTCAATACACTTTACAATAATATTGACACAAAAGTATTTGAGGGCATCAAGGATTTGGAATTGGCAAATGAAGTGTGGACAAGGTTAAGTGAAACATATGAGGGCACTAAGGTTGTAAAGAGTGCCAAGCTATATGGGCTCAAGAGTGAGTTTGAGAACTTCAAGATGAAAGAAGAAGAAGCAATCTTAGAGATGTTTCATAGATTGCAAGTTATTGTGAATGATCTCAAGAGCTTAGGGCACAAGACTCAAGACCAAGATTTTTGCCACAAGTTCTTGTTGAGCTTATCTAAAAGATTCAAGATGTTGATCATGATGCTACAAAGAGATGGGCTTGAAACAATGAAGCCCAATGATTTGCTTGGAGAGGTATTGACCTTTGACAAGTATGATCAAGATGTTGATGAGAAGGAGGATGAAAAGAAGAAGAAGAAGACCGTGGCATTCAAGGCCACCTCCTCAAAGGGCAAAGCTTCAATTCAAGAAGAAGAAGACAACGAAGAAGATGAAGAATTGGAAGTTGATGATGAGGCACTTGCTCTAGTTGTCAAAAACATTGGCAAAATGTTTATCAAAAGAAGAGGCTTCAAAAAGAGAAATGACAATTTCAAGAGCAATGAGCAACAAAGGAAGTGCTTCAATTGTGATAGCACCGAACATCTTCAAGCCGAATGTCCCTATGACAAGAAGAAGAACAACAAGAGGGGCAAGTTTGAGAAGAAGAAGAGAGAGGCCAAGATGACATTCAAGAAAGGCAAAAATGGTGCCTATGTGATCACTTGGGAAAGTGATGATGAGGAAGAAGAAGAAGAATCATCCAACAAGGATTTTGCTTCCATTGCTATCAACAAGAAGCCATCACTATTTGATTCATCCTCTTCATGCTTCATGGCTAAAGAAGCTAAGGTATTATATGATGAGAGTGATGATGAAAGTGAAATGGAATATGCTCATGATAGTGATAATGATAATGATAATGAAAATGATGATGATGAACCAACTAAAGAACAACTATATGACTTGATGCAACAAACTAGAGACATAGCTATTGCCAAGAACAAGGAGTGTAAGAAGCTTTCAATGAAAGTAGCAATACTTGAGAAAGTTCTTAGTGAGCTTAAGACCACTCATGAGAGTCTAGTGGAAGACCATGAGGATCTTGGTAAGGCTCATTTCAAGCTTGAAAAAGCTCACTCATTGCTACTTGAGCAACAAGCAAAGAAGGAGGTTGTTGTATCATGTGATATAGGTGTTACATGTGATATAATTGATGAATCCTTTAATGAACCTATCATCATGTCAAATACTAACCCTTCTTGTAGCTCTTCATCCACCACCACTAACTCTACCTCCACTACTAGTGATGGTTTCACTTGTGATGCCTCACTAATGGTTGAGAATGAGACTCTCAAGAGAGAGGTGGATGAGCTCACTCACGCCCTAGGCAAGGCCTATGGTGGTGAGGCCCGCTTGCTTAAGTGCTTGGGTAGCCAAAGGTTCTCTCTTAACAAAGAGGGATTGGGCTACACCCCCAAGAAAGGCAAGTCGGCCTTTGCAACTCCAAAGCCTAGCTTTGTGAAGAGCAATGGTCGGTTTTGCAATAGATGCAAGCAAGTTGGGCACCTAGAGCATAATTGCAATAAAAAGAACCAAAGCAAGAACCTTGTTAATGCTATACCTTATGATTCTTGCTATGTGCTTACCAAAGGTGTGAAGGGTGTGCAAGCTAAGTTTGTTGGTACACCCATTGTTGGCCCAAAGAAGAAGGCTATTTGGGTACCAAAGAGCTTAGTTACTAACCTACAAGGACCCAAGCAAAAATGGGTACCTAAGTTTCATTGATTTGCTTGTAGGTCAATTACAAAGCCGGAGGAAGGCATTGGATTATTGATAGTGGGTGCACTCAACACATGACCGGTACATCAAGAATGTTTGACTCAATCAATGACAATAATAGTGGTGTTGATTCTATCACATTTGGCAATAACAAGAAAGGCAAGGTTATTGGCTTGGGCAAGATTGCAATATCAAATGATATGAGTATCTCCAATGTGTTGCTAGTTGAAAGTTTGGATTTCAATCTTCTATCCGTGGCACAAATATGTGATCTAGGCTACAAATGCATCTTTGGGGTTGATGATGTGGAAGTTATTAGTGTGGATGGATCAAATGTGGCATTCAAGGGCTTTAGATATGAGAATCTCTACCTAGTTGACTTCAATGCTAGAGAAACTTCTTTGACAACTTGCTTAGTCTCCAAATCAAGCATGGGTTGGCTTTGGCATAGAAGGCTTGGTCATGTTGGCATGAAACAATTGAAGAAGCTTACAACTCACAATCTTGTCAATGGTTTGAAAGATGTTGAATTTGAGAAGAATAAGCTTTGTAGTGCATGTCAAGCCAGGAAGCAAGTTGGAAGCTCACATCCAAAGAAGAGTACAATGAGCACATGCAAAGCATTTGAGTTGATGCACATGGATCTATTTGGACCAACAACATATACAAGCATAGGCGGTAACAAGTATGGCTTTGTCATAGTGGATGACTTCACAAGATTCACATGGGTATTCTTTCTTAGTGACAAAAGTGAAGTGTTTGACACCTTCAAGACATTTCTCACTAGAGTTCACAATGAGTTTGAGATTAGAATCAAGAAAGTGAGAAGTGACAATGGAAGTGAGTTCAAGAATACAAGAATTGAAGAACTTTGTGATCATTATGGTATTGGACATCAATTCTCGGCCAAGTACACTCCACAATCAAATGGCCTAGTTGAGAGGAAGAATAAAACATTGCTTGATATGGCTAGATCAATGCTTCATGAGTACAATGTGAGTCAATCATTTTGGGATGAAGCAATCAATACCGCTTGCTACTACATCAATAGACTATATTGTCATCCATTGTTAGAGAAGACCCCATATGAGTTACTTCATGGAAGAAAGCCAAATATTTCTTACTTTAGGTGGTTGCAAATGCTATATCTTGAAGAAGGGCACTAGATTGGGGAAGTTTGACAAAAGATGTGATGAGGGGTTCCTACTTGGTTATTCAACTACAAGCAAAGCTTATAGAGTTTGGAACAACTCAAGTGGCATTCTAGAAGAAGTCCATGATGTGCAATTTGATGAAACCAATGGGTCACAAGATGAAGAAGAGAATCTAGATGATGTTGGTGGAACTCAATTGGTGGAAGCAATGAAGAACATGGACATTGGGGACATTAGAGCAAATCAAGTAATTGATATTCAAGATGATGATAAAGATCAAGTGCTCAATTCACCATTCAAGCTAGTTAGTGACTCTCAAGTGCAAAATTATGGTGCTAGTTCTTCTCATCGAGATATATCAAGTGATCAACCAAGCTCAAGCAATCAAGTGCAAGTACTCCAACCACAACATGTTTCAAGAGATCACCCCATTAATAGTATTATTGGTGATATTAGAAGTGGTGTGCAAACAAGATCAAGATTGACTATGTTTTGTGAGCATGCATCATTTGTGTCAACCATAGAACCAAAGAAGATAGAAGAAGCTTTGAGGGATGCCGATTGGATCATGGCTATGCAAGAAGAGCTTAACAATTTCACAAGAAATGATGTTTGGGAGATGGTAGAAAGGCCAAATGACTACAATGTGATTGGAACAAAGTGGGTGTTTAAAAACAAGCAAGATCAAGATGGCATTGTAGTGAGAAACAAAGCAAGAGTAGTTGCTCAAGGTTACACTCAAGTTGAAGGTCTTGACTATAATGAGACATATGCTCCCGTGGCAAGATTGGAGGCAATAAGGATTCTATTGGCTTATGCTTGTGCACACAATATCAAACTATATCAAATGGATGTCAAAAGTGCATTTCTCAATGGGATCATCAATGAGTTAGTATTTGTTGAGCAACCGCCCGGATTTGAAGATGACAACAAACCCAACCATGTGTACAAGTTGAAGAAGGCTTTATATGGCTTAAAGCAAGCACCTAGAGCATGGTATGAGAGGCTAAGAGATTTCCTTCTCTCTAAGGGATTCAAAATGGGCAAGGTTGATACTACTCTATTCACCAAGAAGATTGGAAATGATCTATTCATAGTGCAAATATATGTTGATGACATCATCTTTGGATCAACTGATCAAGCTTATTGTGAAGAATTTGGTGCTATGATGGCCAAAGAGTTTGAAATGTCTATGATTGGTGAACTTAGCTACTTCCTTGGTCTCCAAGTCAAGCAATTGAAGAATGGAACATTTGTGAGTCAAGGGAAATACATAAGGGACATGTTGAAGAAGTTTGGAATGCAAGATGCAAAGCCAATTTCAACTCCAATGGGCACAAATGGCAATTTGGATAGTGATCTTGATGGCAAAATGGTGAATCAAAAGGAATATCGGTCTTTGATTGGAAGTCTACTCTATGTCACCGCATCAAGGCCGGATGTCATGTTTAGTGTTTGCATGTGTGCTAGATATCAAGCCTCACCTAGAGAAAGTCATCTCACGGCGGCAAAAAGAATATTGAGGTACTTGAAGCAAACAAGAAGTGTTGGACTATGGTATCCCAAGGGGTCAAAGTTTGAATTGATTGGATATTCGGACTCCGACTATGGGGGTTGCAAGATCAATAGGAAGAGCACAAGTGGCACATGTCAATTACTTGGAAGATCACTTGTGTCATGGTCCTCAAAGAAACAAAATAGTGTGGCAATCTCTACCGCCGAAGCCGAATATGTGAGTGCGGGGAGTTGTTGTGCACAATTGCTATGGATGAAATCAACCTTGAAGGATTATGGCTTCAACTTCAAGAATGTGCCGTTGCTATGTGATAATGAGAGTGCAATCAAGATGATACAAAACCCGGTTCAACATGGAAGAACAAAGCATATTGACATAAGACATCATTTCATTAGAGATCATCAAAAAAGGGAGATATTGCCATTGAAAGTGTTGGCACCGATGATCAACTTGCCGATATTCTCACTAAGCCACTTGATGAAAAGAGGTTTTGCAAGCTAAGGAATGAATTGAACATTCTTGATTTCTCAAACATGAGTTGAATGCACCCCACCCACTTATTGACATGCCTCTCCTTCGACATTGCAAGGTAAAGTTGATTGACATGTCTTTCATCCTATGCTAAGGACTTGATAGAGCATGTAGACATAATAAGTGGTACGCATAAGCATTCATGATAAATCAAATGAATTTGATGGATATATGTTACCACTATTGCTTCTATGCTTATTTTGATCTAGTGGTGGCATATGACATGTTTGTGAGCTTGTAAACCTAGTGTTGAATCTAGAAGATTTGCTATAAGTGTTTAATTCAACATAGGCAAGATAACCCTTATTTTGAGGAGTGAAGAAGCTTGTCTTTGGTTCAAATCGAATTAAATATCTTTGGCAAGTATTCTAGGTTAAACCAAATTTGATAAATTTTTAACCTTACATGTGGTATCGAATTAATTTCAATCTACTCCATCAAACACTTTTCCTTCTCTCCACAATTTGATCCCCTTTTTGGGTAAGTTGTTGACAAAGGGGGAGAGAAAAAGATGATTCAACTTGATAAAGGGGTAAATAAAATTTATGATGAGAGAAAAAGATGATTCAACTTGATAAAGGGGTAAATAAAATTTATGATGAGAAAAAGATGATTCAACTTGATAAAGGGGTAAATAAAATTTGTTGATGCACACAAGTAGGGGGAGCAAGCTCATAAACAAAGTTGTTGCATTTGTTTGTGCATTCTCATATGACTTGCTCATTGCACATGTATTTAAATTCAATATACATGCTTGTGTGGTGCAATGCTAGTATAGAAATTAGATGATGAAATGATCTACTAGCATGCATAGGAATAGTTTACATGTGGTATCTAGACTTGCCTAAAGCTTTACAAGTGGTTAGCTTTACAAGTGGTCCAAGAACCTTTACATATAATGTTGATCTCACGGGGTTCTTGAGTTTTGATGGATGTCTAGTTACTTCATGATGCTAAGGATGGTGTAAAAGGCAACTCCGATTGGTATCACGCTTCAAAGGTCCATTTCTTACACCATAGCATCATTTTGGTAGAATTACTCTCTCAACACTTCTATCTATGCATATGTGCGAAGCTTTCAATCCAAACTCTATGCACATATGTAGAGAGAGCTAATGCTACCAAAACCGAGCTTGTGATAATTGTCCAAATTTTATTTATGAGCATAATGATTGGACAAGTATGACAAGTTCAAAACTTTTATTATCAAAATCATCTTTGTGAGGGTTGTCATCAATTACCAAAAAGGGGGAGATTGAAAGTCCCTAGTTTGGTTTTGGCTAATTGATGAAACCTAGGACTAACCTTTGTATCTAAGTGGATGATTAAGATAAAGGTGGTCATTGAATATGAGACATGACATTGACTCATATGACCAAGATGGTGAAGACCAAGATGAGGCTTGGCTCGATGGACCGGTTGTGAAGGTGAAGGGCAAGTCAAGGCTTCGAAGCGAAGGACCATGCGATGGTGAAGCTTGAGCAAGACTTAGCGCCGACGGACCGATGCAACGGTGAAGAGCAAGTGAAGTCAAGGTCGATGGATCGAGACGGTCATGTGATGATATGAAGTGGATCATATCATTTGGAGAAACAAAATGGGCTCAAGGCAAAGGTATAACCATAGGGCCATTTTGTTTTACACTCAAGACACCATAGAGGGTGTGAGTGGTTTAGGATCGATAGCCGAACTATTAAGAGGGGCAAGTGACTTGAGGGTCACACCGAGGAACCATCTAAGTGTTGGTCGACACAACCGATGACGTAGCTTGTCGGTGCACAAGTGAACACCGGGTGAACAAAAATATTGTGTCTCTTGTCTCCCGGTGATTGGTCTACATATTGTGTTGTTGTCAATATTAATTGATTGTATATCATCTTGGTGATTGGCAACATCTTCACTCCACCGTCGGTATAAGATTCACAATCCTCTCTCTCGCATTTACTTTTACTAGATTATCTTGTGTAGCTCTAGTGGTAGCCTTTTCTAGTAATTGTTAGCTTGCTCACTAGTGTAAGTTAGTGACTTAGCACTTGTGTGAACTAGAGATCATAATCTACTAGACTTGTGGATAGGAGGCTTGCATCACAACCTTTGGCTAAGCAAAACTCGCTTTACGCCGTTTGTTATTCTAACAAGTTTGCTTAGTGGTGCTTGTAGAATTTTTTATAGGCTATTCACCCCCCTCTAGCCATCTAGGACCTTACACTTACCTTCTTACCTGATTGGCCGAAGGCCCGACGGACGGCCTGCTTTTCTTCCCCGCGCCGATGCCTACGACCGAGTGGGCCGGCCCAGCAGCCGAGCCAGCCCAAGCCAGCAGCCGCGCGTTTTCTCCTTGCTTCGCTGACCGGTGGGGCCCGGTGGTCAGTCGTCTTCCTCCTCCCGTGCTCGAGCCGGACTCCGAACCGGAGTACCACCGCCGCCTTTCTCGCGATTTCCCAGAGAATCTCACCCGAACACGGCAAATAGAAGCTATAAATAGGACGCCTTGACCTTCCTATTTCCGTTTTTCATCTAAACCGTGAACTTCACCACGAGAAAACGAGGTCTAGGGCTTGAGGTAGTTGGAGCACGGCGGTTGTTCGTGGGAGAAGCTCTCGGTCGTTTTTGAGGCCGTATTCTTTGCATTGGTGAGACCGCACTCTTCTCCTCTACCTTCTTGTGCTTTCTTTTTGGTTGGAGAGGCTTTGAAGTGAGTTTTTGAAGCTCACCGTCGGTCAACAATGGCGCCACCGTCCCCTTGTTGCCGCGCGTCACGTATGGTCTATCGTAGCTAGTATTTACCGCTTAGTTGAGTTCGCACGGAGCTTCTCTACCGTTTGGATCAAACGCGGGCTCGATTGGTGGTCTAGTTAGGGAGAACCGCCATCTCCGGCGAGGTGGAGCACGCCGGCCATGGTGGCCGCCGGCTGGACTTGGAGAAGGGGGGTCGGGTTCTTCACTGTAGCGTTGCTGATGAACACGAGCCGTCCAAATCGAGATCAACGGCCCAGATTAGAACTTACCCCTTCGCGGGTAAATTTGTTAAAGAGACCCTTAGCTTTTTAGTAATCAACCCGTGATCCTTAGCGCAATATCCTGAATCCGTTTTCGTGTTTTGAAAACGTATTTTCTCCCGGTTTAATTAAAAATACGTTTTCAGATATTTACAGTTTTGCCACTAGAACTGTTTTGGTCATAAAATCTTCGTTTTAACTCCGATTTGATCCGTTCAAGTTGCGTTAGGTTCGTATTTGCGAGTTCTACATGTTAGTGTAGTTGTACAGTTAGTTTTGATAATTTATTTTTTTGAGTTTATAATTAAGTAATTATTTATATATAGGAAATCTTAGAAAATTCATAACTTTCACGTTTTAACTCCGAATTTGGTGATCTTTGCGTCTGTGTGATTGTAGAAACGTGTAGAAGAGTTTTATAAACTTTTATTACTGTTTTGTTATTGTTGGTGTACTGTTCTAATTGTATCTCTTTGTTTGCTTCGTGTATGATTGCTCGGATGATTGTGTGTTGATGCTTGATGATCGAGTATAGACGGTGAGCAGTTTCTTGACGATCAGAAGTATTATTTTGAGCCAGACCAGCAGTATCACTTGGAAAGCTTTGATCAAGGCAAGTATAACACAGGACTATCCTTGTTACCTATACATTGAATTGTCATACATATGCATGTTCTTACCTTGACAACCTTAGAGATTATAACTTAGTGATTGTTATCTTGATTCCTTGTCAACCTTGGGAATGCATATGGGTAGCTACTGCTAGTGCTTAAACCAAGAACAATGATCTTGTAATTTGATTAATGGATTAAGCAATCAACTATTAAGATGATTTTATTACTGTTAAAAGGGGGCTAGAGCATGTGTATTATTTTGATGCTCTGGTTTCTCTCCATAAGGACTTATCTGTAAGTGATAACCGGGATATACAGTACAGCTGTGGGGGCTATATGGCTCTGGCTTTAGTTGTTCAAGAGACCTTTTCTAGCTTGTTAGAGGTTACCTTAAATGACGTAAGAATGGCTTGCCACGTTGGTGTATTGCGAGCCCCTGGCCTAGTGTGTATAGGCTGCGGTTGTTGTGCCACAGGGAAGGGGGGTTCTACATCTGCCTACCGAGTGAATCTAATGGCCCTAACTTGTTAGACGAACTTTTGAGTGGCTTTATATGGTTCTCGGGTGTTTGGGCTTGATCTCCCCACTCATTTGGAAATCATGACTCACAGTGAAAGTGTACACCTCTGCGCAGAGTTAAAAACTGGTATACTAGCCGTGCTCACGGATACGAGCGGCCTTGGGGATTCTTATGGAATAGTTGATCATACTGTTATATCATGCTTAATTATTGTTGATTATTATTTGTTCATGTTAATGCTATTCATTATCCTTATTACAATTGATCATTGGTTCTTTAATGGGAAGTAGTTTATCTTGATGCTACTCAATTGCTAATATATGATTAAAAGCTAAACGCAGTTAAACAATGTCTAGCCTTTTTGAGCCTCATGAACCCTGTGTTATATTTGTTAAGTTCGACATGGACTCACCCTTGCTATTTCCACCATAACAGATGAAGATATAGAGGAAGATTATCGGAATGAGTACTAGTCTTGGTGTCAACCAGTCAACCGTGTCCCTGTGTGGAGTTTCCGCTGAAGAATTACTAATAGTTATTATTACCTATCGTTCAAGACTATGTCTTAAATACTTATTCGTTATGTAATAAGCACTGTGATGATACTTTGTAATTTGTCAACTTATGTGTGTGACTGTTTCCTGGGGCGCACATGAGTCTTTTATGCATCCTATTTTTGTCCTTAAAAATGGGTGTGACAGATTGGTATCGGAGCCGTGTTGACTGTAGGACGCGAGCCTAGTTAGAATGGTCGTTAATAGCATCCATACTTCACTTAATTCATGCTTCCTCTTTTCACCTTGTTAATTACTAAAGTTTTATGCTTCCTCTACTTTATTCTATTGCGAAAATACATTGATTCTATCTAATCTATGTCTAAATCTTGTAGATGTTTCCTTATCCCCATCTGTCAGCTGCACAGTACGTTGCCCGTTTCAAACCTCAGGAGTAGTATGAAGATGGTGATCAAGAGCTATCTGATGCTGAATCAAGAGTTGGTGATACACCAATGGAGAATGTAGTTATGGGGTGGACTACGAAGTTTCATATCATGGTTCCTAAAGCTGATGCTTTCTTCCATGACATGTTGACAAGAACCTTGGACAACTACTACTACGACTGGAAAGCTACGTTGGAGTATCGTAGTGCAGAGTATAGTCATCCATGGATGGATTCCTATTGGGAAACAGAGTTATGGGTTAAGAAAAGGGATCCTACCACTAGGGAGTCTAAGGTGGAGTCAAAGTTCATTACTAGAGTGAGCCGGGCAACCGTGGAGATAAGCATGGAGGATGTCGCTTTCAATGCCTTTGTTTACTACCATGGTCTATGCTCGGACAAGACGTTAAAGGGTGCACTCTGGCATTTTCCTTGTTTCTTCTTGACTTTACAAGCTACGGTGGGATTAGCTCGTGAATTGGCTCTCCATGAGGTGGATTTGAAGGATGAGTTGCTGAAGGAAAAAGAACTTAAGGAGCAAGCTTATAAGGAGATTGACCAATTAAAGGCGGAGTTAGGTCATCCCAAGATTTATGAGAAGCTTAATTAGGAAATAGGAAAAATCCCTATGTAATAGGAACGATAGTAGTTGCGAGTTAATTTTAAGTTTGGATTGTTTTAAGAGTCAGTTTGTGGTGTGAACAATTGTGTGATTGATGGATTGTTATTATGATAATGTGTGATTTGGATCTTTGTAATGTGTGCTGGAGTTTTGTAGACATGCCTATAAGTTCCATGGTTAAGAATATTAAGTTTGATCAAAATATATTAGTTGAATATGAGGTTAACTTAGTTCTGTCCTTTGCTGATTTTTGGATCAGTCTGGGATGTTTTAGGAATAACTTAAAATCCGTTCATGAGAAATTTAAGAAATTTTACTGGGAATAATTAGACTTCTATATCTTTCCAACCCCAGAAGAATCACTTTAATATCTATTATGAGCTAAGAGATATACCTGTTCCAAGTTGGAGTTACTGCACAGTCTGGAATTCTGAAACAGTTTTGGTTAAGTTCAGTTTTTGGCCAATTTATTGACAGAATCAGAAAAAGTGTTGTGAATAAAAGTTGTAGATAATTTTGTAAGCTTTCCAACCATGTAAAGATCATCTGAATTGGACGTCTGTAGCTCGAGATATGACAGTTTTACTGAGTTGCTGAAATTAGAATTCGCCCAGAAAAATCAGATTTTGCTTATCTATTGAATATATCATCTCGGATCGTACTGAATTTCAATTTCTGTGTTTTTGGAAACAGATGTCAGGCAGAGGACGTGGCAGAGGTCGTGGAGGTGTTAACCCACCCATTACTATGGAGGAACTCATGCAAACTCAGAACCAGATGATGCAGATGTTTATGCAGCACATGCAGAACAATCCCCCTGCAGGAGGACCACCGCCTGTGCAAGTGAGGGATAAGCGTGGGGAATTTTTGAAGGGACGCCCTCCAGTGTTTTCTCATGCTGCTGATCCTTTAGAGGCAGATGATTGGGTGAGGGCAGTGGAGAAACAGCTGAATATAGCCCAATGCAATGATATGGAGAAGGTGTTATATGCATCTGGTCAGTTACAAGGGACAGCTCAGACTTGGTGGGAGTCGTATCAAGCTGCACGCCCTGACAATGCTCCTCCTATCACTTGGAATGAGTTTGTTAGAGATTTTCGAGCTCGTCATATTCCTGAAGGTATAATTGAGCTGAAGCAGGAAGAATTCAGAAACCTTAGGATGGTACAGATGAGTGTTAGTGAATATCATGACAGGTTCACCCAGTTGGCTCGCTATGCTCCTAATGAAGTGAGGGAAGATGCAGACAGGCAGCGTCTTTTCTTGAAGGGAATTTATTATGATCTTCGCTTGCAGTTGAAGGGGAACAACTATGCTAGTTTTCAAGAGCTGGTAAATAAAGCTATTGTGCTTGATAATGAGCGCAGAGAGATGGACAGGAAGAGGAAGATGAAGGTACAAAGCTCGGGAAGCAACAACCGTCAGCGCACTAATTCTCAGCATGGTTTTCATCAGAAGTTTCAGGGACCGGTTAGTCAATGGAATCGTAATCCGAATCAGAGGTGGTCCCAGAATTGGCAAAGTAATCAGTCACAACAGCGTTCATCATATCTACAACGTCCACAGTATCAGCAGACTGGGCAACAGACTCCTCGCACTGGAAATTTCAATGTTACCCCCATGAAGAATAGTGCTCCCAGCACGCCTACTAGATGCTTTGTCTGTGGTAAAGAGGGGCATATGTCTTACCATTGTCCTGAGAAGCAGAACCAGCAGACTCCTCAGAGCCAGAAGAGCAACCAGAGGCAATCTGGTACTGGAAGGGTGAATCACGTGTCTTCTGATATAGCTCATGATGCACCAGAAGTTATGATTGGTACGTTCAATGTACATTCCACTCCCGCAACTGTTCTTTTTGACTCTGGAGCATCTCATACATTCATATCCAACATTTTTGTTAAAATGCATAGTATACCCATGCTAGCTATGAAAGAACCTCTCTTAGTAAATTCACCTGGAGGTACCATGCAAACCAGTAATCGTTGTCTTCCAATTAGTATGGTATTAAGGGGGGTAGAGTTTAAGATAGCTCCTATAGTGTTGAGGACATCTGGTATTGATGTGATATTGGGTATGGACTGGATGAAGCAAAATCAGGCAGAGATTCAGTGTCAGCAAAAAGTGGTAATTGTGACTGCACCTAATGGAGATAAAATCAATGTGGATGTAGCAGTGCAGAAGCAACCAACCGCTGTGGTGAATCAGCTTGAAGATACTATTAAGGAGAATTCAGTAATTGAGGAATTTCTGGATGTCTTCCCTGATGAATTGCCAGGTATGCCACCTGACTGAGACATTGAATTTCTTATTGAATTACTTCCTGGAACTGCACCTATAGCCAAACGACCATATAGGATGGGAGTAGATGAATTAGAAGAACTTAAGAAACAAATTAAAGAATTACAAGATAAAGGTTTTATTCGACCTAGTTCATCACCTTGGGGAGCACCAGTTATTTTTGTTGACAAGAAAGATGGTGGTCAGAGGATGTGTGTTGATTACCGGTCACTAAATGAGGTAACTATCAAGAATAAGTACCCTTTGCCCAGGATTGATGACTTGTTTGATCAGTTAAGAGGTGCTTGTGTGTTCTCTAAGATTGATTTACGTTCTGGTTATCATCAGTTGAAGATTCGTGTTTCTGATATTCCAAAGACAACTTTTACTACAAGGTATGGATTGTATGAGTATACTGTTATGTCATTTGGATTGACCAATGCACCTGCATACTTTATGTACATGATGAATAAGGTGTTTATGGAATATTTGGATAAGTTTGTGGTAGTGTTTATTGATGATATACTGGTATTTTCCAAGACAGAGGAAGAGCATGCTGAACATTTGAGGTTGGTATTGCAGAAACTTAGAGAGCATAAACTGTATGCGAAGCGAAGTAAATATGAGTTTTGGTTGAAGGAAGTTTCTTTCCTTGGTCATATTGTTTCTAATGGAGGGATATCAGTGGATCCAGGTAAAGTAAAGGATGTATTAGATTGGAAACCACCTATTGATGTTGGCGAGATTCGTAGTTTCTTGGGATTAGCTGGATATTACAGACGGTTCATTGAAGGGTTTTCTAAACTTGCTAAACCTATGACATCTCTGTTAGAGAAGAATGCCAAGTTTGTGTGGTCAGATAAATGTCAAGCTAGTTTTGAGGAATTGAAGAAGAGGTTGACTACAGCGCCTGTTTTGGTTTTGCCAGATTTGAGTAAGAAGTTTTCTATTTATTGTGATGCTTCTCGTCAAGGTTTGGGATGTGTTCTTATGCAAGAAGGCAGAGTTGTGGCTTATGCATCTAGGCAGTTGAGAAAGCATGAGTTGAATTATCCTACACATGATTTGGAGTTAGCAGCTGTAGTTCATGCTTTAAAAATTTGGAGACATTATTTGATTGGACATAAGAGTGATATATACACTGATTATAAGAGTTTGAAGTATATTTTCACTCAGTCAGATCTGAATTTGAGGCAACGCAGATGGTTGGAGTTGATTAAGGATTATGATATTGAGATACACTATCATCCTGGTAAGGCTAATGTAGTAGCTAATGCTCTTAGTAGGAAAAGTTATGCCCATGAGATACGGACGTTGTCTATGACCAGTGAGTTATGTGCTGAATTTGAATATTTGAATTTGGGCATTGTTACTAATACAATGGAATTAGTGATAGAGCCTACCTTAGAGCAAGAAATCTACAAGGGTCAGTTGAAGGATGAGAAACTAAAGAAGATAGCGGAAGATATAGTGATTGGTAAGTCACCAGGCTTTCGAATGGATGATAATGGAATTTTGTGGTTTGGAAAGAGGCTGTGTGTACCTGAGGATCAAACTGTTAGACAGGCAATTCTTCGCGAAGCTCATGAGTCAGCTTATTCTATTCATCCTGGTAGTACTAAGATGTATTTGGATCTGAAACAGAAATATTGGTGGGTTGGATTAAAGCGAGATGTGGCTGAGTATGTGGCATTGTGTGACACTTGTCAGAGGGTGAAAGCAGAGCATCAGAGACCTGCTGGATTGTTGCAACCAATGAAGATTCCTAAATGGAAGTGGGAGGAAGTTGGTATGGATTTTATAGTAGGGTTACCGCGTACTCAGAAAGGTTATGACTCTATTTGGGTGATAGTAGATCGGTTATCTAAAGTTGCTCATTTTATACCAGTTAAGACTACTTATCATGGACCAAAATTGGCAGAGTTGTATATGGAGAGAATAGTCTGTTTGCATGGAGTACCAAAGAAGATTGTATCTGATCGAGGATCGCAGTTTACGTCGCATTTTTGGAAAGCTGTGCATGAATCATTGGGAACAAAATTGAATTTTAGTACAGCATATCATCCACAGACAGATGGACAGACTGAAAGGACCAACCAGGTATTAGAGGATATATTGAGAGCTTGTGCATTGCAATATGGAACTAGTTGGGATAAGAGTTTGCCTTATGCAGAATTCTCTTACAATAACAGTTATCAACAGAGTCTTAAGATGGCACTGTTTGAAGTTTTGTATGGACGTAAGTGTAGAACTCCATTGTTTTGGGATCAGACAGGTGAATCTCAAGTGTTTGGTACAGATGTTCTTAGAAAACGCAGAAGATCAAGTGCGAGTGATTCGTGAGAATTTGAGAGTAGCACAGTCTCGTCAGAAGAGTTATGCTGACAATAGAAGAAGAGATTTAGTTTTTGAGGTAGGTGATTATGTCTATTTGAAGGTGTCACCTATGAAAAGTGTGAAGAGGTTTAACATGAAAGGTAAACTAGCACCAAGGTATGTTGGACCATTTAAAGTTATTACTAGACGTGGGGAAGTTGCTTATCAATTAGAGTTGCCTGAAAATTTATCTGGAGTACATGATGTGTTCCATGTTTCACAACTTAAGAAGTGTTTACGGGTGCCTGAGGAGCAGATACCTTTAGAAGAGTTGACTGTTAAGGAGGATCTTACATATGAAGAGTTTCCGATTAAGATTTTAGAGACTGCTGAGAGAGTTACTCGAAGTCGGATTATTAAAATGTGCAAAGTGCAGTGGAATCGATATTCAGAGGCAGAGGCAACTTGGGAAAGAGAGGATGAATTGAGGAAATCATATCCGCAGTTGTTTGAGTAAGCAGTTCAATCTCGAGGACGGGATTCTTTTAAGGGGGGTAGAATTTGTAACACCCAAATTTTAGGAGTAATAAATTTTAAATAATTTAGAGAAAGGGAATTAAAATTTTAAAATTATTGGTGATGCATTCATGCTGTTGCATTTATTTTATTTTGTGGTGTGGATATATTTGTTTCATTTGATTTGGTTTAGGAAAATTTGATTTGAAAATGTGTTTGGAAAATTAGAAAAGAAAAGAAACAAAAGAAAAAAAAGAAACAACTTACCTTCTTACCTGATTGGCCGAAGGCCCGACGGACGGCCTGCTTTTCTTCCCCGCGCCGGCGCCTGCGACCGAGTGGGCCGGCCCAGCAGCCGAGCCAGCCCGAGCCAGCAGCCGCGCGTTTTCTCCTTGCTTCGCTGACCGGTGGGGCCCGGTGGTCAGTCGTCTTCCTCCTCCCGTGCTCGAGCCGGACTCCGAACCGGAGTACCGCCGCCGCCTTTCTCGCGATTTCCCGGAGAATCTCACCCGAACACGGCAAATAGAAGCTATAAATAGGACGCCTTGACCTTCCTATTTCCGTTTTTCATCTAAACCGTGAACTTCACCACGAGAAAACGAGGTCTAGGGCTTGAGGTAGTTGGAGCACGGCGGTTGTTCGTGGGAGAAGCTCTCGGTCGCTTTTGAGGCCGTATTCTTTGCATTGGTGAGACCGCACTCTTCTCCTCTACCTTCTTGTGCTTTCTTTTTGGTTGGAGAGGCTTTGAAGTGAGTTTTTGAAGCTCACCGTCGGTCAACAATGGCGCCACTGTCCCCTTGTTGCCGCGCGTCACGTATGGTCTATTGTAGCTAGTATTTACCGCTTAGTTGAGTTCGCACGGAGCTTCTCTACCGTTTGGATCAAACGCGGGCTCGATTGGTGGTCTAGTTAGGGAGAACCGCCATCTCCGGCGAGGTGGAGCACGCCGACCATGGTGGCCGCCGGCCGGACTTGGAGAAGGGGGGTCGGGTTCTTCACTGTAGCGTTGCTGATGAACACGAGCCGTCCAAATCGAGATCAACGGCCCAGATTAGAACTTACCCCTTCGCGGGTAAATTTGTTAAAGAGACCCTCAGCTTTTTAGTAATCAACCCGCGATCCTTAGCGCAATATCCTGAATCCGTTTTCGTGTTTTGAAAACGTATTTTCTCCCGGTTTAATCAAAAATACATTTTCAGATATTTACAGTTTTGCCACTAGAACTATTTTGGTCATAAAATCTTCGTTTTAACTCCGATTTGATCCGTTCAAGTTGCGTTAGGTTCGTATTTGCGAGTTCTACATGTTAGTGTAGTTGTACAGTTAGTTTTGATAATTTATTTTTTTGAGTTTATAATTAAGTAATTATTTATATATAGGAAATCTTAGAAAATTCATAACTTTCACGTTTTAACTCCGAATTTGGTGATCTTTGCGTCTGTGTGATTGTAGAAACGTGTAGAAGAGTTTTATAAACTTTTATTACTGTTTTGTTATTGTTGGTGTACTGTTCTAATTGTATCTCTTTGTTTGCTTCGTGTATGATTGCTCGGATGATTGTGTGTTGATGCTTGATGATCGAGTATAGACGGTGAGCAGTTTCTTAACGATCAGAAGTATTATTTTGAGCCAGACCAGCAGTATCACTTGGAAAGCTTTGATCAAGGCAAGTATAACACAGGACTATCCTTGTTACCTATACATTGAATTGTCATACATATGCATGTTCTTACCTTGACAACCTTAGAGATTATAACTTAGTGATTGTTATCTTGATTCCTTGTCAACCTTGGGAATGCATATGGGTAGCTACTGCTAGTGCTTAAACCAAGAACAATGATCTTATAATTTGATTAATGGATTAAGCAATCAACTATTAAGATAATTTTATTACTGTTAAAAGGGGGCTAGAGCATGTGTATTATTTTGATGCTCTGGTTTCTCTCCATAAGGACTTATCTATAAGTGATAACCGGGATATACAGTACAGCTGTGGGGGCTATATGGCTCTGGCTTTAGTTGTTCAAGAGACCTTTTCTAGCTTGTTAGAGGTTACCTTAAATGGCGTAAGAATGGCTTGCCACGTTGGGTGTAGTGCGAGCCCCTGGCCTAGTGTGTATAGGCTGCGGTTGTTGTGCCACAGGGAAGGGGGGTTCTACATCTGCCTGCCGAGTGAATCTAATGGCCCTAACTTGTTAGACGAACTTTTGAGTGGCTTTATATGGTTCTCAGGTGTTTGGGCTTGATCTCCCCACTCATTTGGAAATCATGACTCACAGTGAAAGTATACACCTCTGCGCAGAGTTAAAAACTGGTATACTAGCCGTGCTCACGGATACGAGCGGCCTTGGGGATTCTTATGGAATAGTTGATCATATTGTTATATCATGCTTAATTATTGTTGATTATTATTTGTTCATGTTAATGCTATTCATTATCCTTATTACAATTGATCATTGGTTCTTTAATGGGAAGTGGTTTATCTTGATGCTACTCAATTGCTAATATATGATTAAAAGCTAAACGCAGTTAAACAATGTCTAGCCTTTTTGAGCCTCATGAACCCCGTGTTATATTTGTTGAGTTCGACATGGACTCACCCTTGCTATTTCCACCATAACAGATGAAGATATAGAGGAAGATTATCGGAATGAGTACTAGTCTTGGTGTCAACCAGTCAACCGTGTCCCTGTGTGGAGTTTCCGCTGAAGAATTACTAATAGTTATTATTACCTATCGTTCAAGACTATGTCTTAAATACTTATTCGTTATGTAATAAGCACTGTGATGATACTTTGTAATTTGTCAACTTATGTGTGCGACTGTTTCCTGGGGCGCACATGAGTCTTTTATGTATCCTATTTTTGTCCTTAAAAATGGGTGTGACACCACCCCAATCAGTTTGTATAGAAATAATTTTTCGGTCAAAGAGTCTTTCAACAAGATTTTGGAACTGATGAAATCTCTGAAACACATTAGATTTGAACTTGAGAAGATAAACCCAAGTGAATTTACTATAATCATCAATGAAGTTGACATAATATTTATTTCCTCCAATGAAACTAGATGCAGGACCCCAAACATCAGAAAAAATGAGTTCTAAAGGATGACTTGAAACACTAGACAACCTAGGGTACGGAAGCTGATGGCTTTTGGCCTATTGACATGCATCACAAACAAACTCTTTATTTGACTAAGCAAGACATGGCAAACTATTATTGCTAATTACTCTTGTGACAATGGGAAGAGATGGATGTCCCAAGCGATCATGCCACCATGATAGAGATGGTTTGTCGACACTGAAGACCTGCTTTATTGACGCCAAATGGAGAGGATAAAGGCCCTTGTAACATCTGCCCTCAAGGATGGTGTCCTTCATGGCCTGATCCTTAACCAAAAAATATTCATGGTGAAATTCTAAAAAAGCAAAATTATCTTTAGCAAGTCGATGAACAGAGACTAAATTTTTGGTGGCTGAAGGAACATGAATAATATTTTTTTAGATGCAAATTGTGACCAGGGGTACGAACAATGGAGTGACCAATATGTTTAATTTCCATACCTTCAGCATTCGCAGTGTGAATCTAATAATTGCTGTGGTACTTGTCACGTACTGAAAGCTTCTCCAATTCCCCAGTGATGCCATCTGTGTCGATTGTGTAGGACTGTAGGAGTGTTGTGCAACGGCCACAAGTTTTGGATCTGGGACATAATTTTCATCGAACCTGTGCCAACATACAGAGGCATTGTGACCCTTCTTGTAGCAAACTTGACATAGGGGCCGATCATCGGTGGAGTTGGTGTTGACGACGTTGCCGGAGTTGAAGCGTTGCTGGTTAAATTGTTGGCGTTGTTGACCTCCGAGACCACGATGAGGTGCTTATCCTCCGCGTCTGCGATTGCCACGTCCACGGCTGCGAAAAACACACCCGCCAGAGCCACCACGACCACCTTTATTTGCGGCGTTCACGCTAGAGTCACCACTGCCTCCTTGCTTCAGATCAAGTCTGTTCTCAAAACTGAGCATCTGAGAGTACAGCTCGTTGAGAGAAACAGGCTCGACCCTTGCAACAAGGGAAGTGACCAGTGGATTGAAGTTGAGATCCAATCCATTGAGGATGTATGCCGTCAGTTCTTCATCATCAAGTGGTTTGTCGGCTACTGTCATCTCATCACCATAGTTATTAGGACCGGACCGGACATCGAACCGGTGAGGCCATCGGTTCGGTGGTTCACTGGTCCAACCGTTTAGAACCGGTTGAGCCACCGGTTCGATAGTTTTGGACCGGATGAATTGAACCGCCCACATATACTTCGAACCGGTGTAATATAATGATATATAAAAAATAATTAGCAACATATATTTGATCACATATACAAATAAGATGATAAAAACACAATCATATAACCTGCTTTCCACTAACCTACCTGCAAGTACACAACACGTGCTCCAAGATATCGATGCTCTAGCGTTGTTTTACCAGATATGTACAAAAATTATATGAAAACATAATATATGGAGCACTTACAAATTGGTGCAAAATGATTAAAATATTAATTCAAATATTCACCATTGCAAAACAAACTCGAATGCTAAAATGGAGTGTACCATTACAAAGAGCTCGTTGAGATAATCAAAATAGATATATTATTTGTCTAATTTGGAGATCATTTGAAAAAGTTATGAAATTTTGAAATTTAAAAGGTAATGCTGACGTCAGCTAACGCCAGCACTACCAAAAGTCCGAAAAGCAGCGGCAGCGCCACCGTGCATGCCACATTCAATTTCCAAACGCGAACTGTAGCCAGGCGGGCCCATGGTGGTAGTTGCATGCAGCCATGCACTCTAGCTACGCTGCACAGCAGAACTGAACTGCCGTAGCACGCACACCATCAGACCGGGGCGGTTCGCATGGAACCGGCCGGTTCACCGGTTCCTCAAAAAACCGGCCGGTTCAACCGGTTTTTACCGGTTCAATTATATGAACGGTCTTTTAAGTGAACCGGACCGATTTAGACTTAGGTTCGGTCTTTTAGCGGTCCAATCGTCGGTCCGGTCCGGTCTAAATAACTATGCTCAACACTGAGTGCACGCATCTTGCCGAAATACTCAGTGATGGATGAGCTGCCCTTCTGAATGGTGGACAAGGCAAGGCGCACATTTATGGATTGTGCGCGGCTCTAGGCGGTGTACCAGCTTCCCACCGCCTGCCATGCTTGTGCTGCCGTTTGTGACATAACAATCTGCACAAATACCTCCTTGGAGATAGATGCAAAAGGAACCCTAGGATCTGTTGATCCCGAGCAAACCACTCTTATGTCGGATTTGCAGTCTTGATGGTCTTGCCATCTGCTGCCTTCTCAGAGATCTCAACGTCAGGGGCAACGGTCTTGCCGTTGATGTGCCCCTCCATTCGGGCACCGCATATTGCGCACCAAGTTTGTAGGTGTTGAACACCACTTCTTCCTCCTACATTTGTAATAGCTTCGGTTAGCAGTGGATACAAATTTCGTTGTATTGATGCATGTTCATGGTTGCACTGTGGATACAAATCGAGATCACTAAAACATCCAAAGTTGTAGGAGTACTACCATAGTAACAGATGTGAAATGGTGCTGACCTCTGAGTAATAATTACCATAATACTTAACTGATGTGGTTGTTTCATGCATCTAAGTTGTACTTACCTTGTTCGTTGTTAATCTAAAGTTGTTTTCTTCACCTTGTAATGCAATTCTGACATATCTCTATATCTATTTTCGTTTAGTCGAATTTTTCAATAGTAGTGGTCGATAGATACTCTGTTTCCTCTGTTCTGTGGTGGATATATTGTTCCTTGTATGTGTAAAAATTAATTTATTCAAGAGTTGTAATAATAGCCTATATACTACTAGTAACTGGTTACATGCAAAGGCTATGGGGATATTCAGATTAATAATAGCCTATAGGTTGTACCAATTTTTTGTAGTTGTGTCTTATATTATTTTTTAATCAGTAGTGTTTTGTTATAGTAGCTTGTATTATAGGTTGTACCAATGCTCCATATATTATGACGATTAAAGTAGCTTGTCTGAGCACCAACATGCTTAAATTTCATTACAGTGATGATGCTTCTTCATTGTTAGATTGACTTTTTCTACCATTACTACCTAATAATTTGCTCTAAATGTTCTTGGTAATGTAGAAGTGCCGCTTACTGCCTATGAAATCAAAAGGATGCATCATTGTCTTCAAAACGATGCTAGGATGTGACGGCTAGGATTACCAGCACTAGCTCGTCTTCTATCTGCAAGACAAACTATCCCACATGAACTAGAAAAGGGGAGAAACATTGATGACCCTGACTTTGAATGCAATGCTGAAGGTGATGCTCACAGTGATGGCGATATAAGTGATGATGGCCTACTACCTGAGGCAGAAGCCCTGGAGGACATGGACCCTGCACATGCTACCAAGAAACATAAGGTACTAGATCTTCCATTGTGTCATGCTTTCATATGTTGTTTCCAAAATCTGTCCATTCTGCTTTGCCACCTTTGTCAATAATAATTAACTAGTTATGGATTAATTTACGAATTCATTTGTTCCATTTCTTGCAGCCTGTTACCAAGAAATCCAACAACTCTAAGTGATATGACCACGTCAACCAACAACATGTTACAACCTCCAAGTCAAGCTACACCAACACCAGTCCAAGTCTTTGATGGACCAATTACACGTAGTCGAGCCAAGAAGCTACAACAAGAGGTGCACGCGCTACTTTCTGAAAATTATTTTAATGTTAATGAGAATTATATACTACCTAAGTCGTGCACGTTGCTATTGCTTAGGTGCACCACGGAGGATGACAAGAAGACACCAAGGGTGAAACAAAGAGGAGGATCACGTTCGAGCCAGTCCAGTGTGACAGAACCATTAGAAAGAATCAGTCACAACTTTTTGCTCACAAAAGCTATGAAGGCCCATGAGGACTTGTTGGAAAGCTTATCAAGTCTAGTTTCAAGCCCAAGTTCTCTCACTTGATTTGGATTCTCCAATGTTGAGATTCGACTGATTTAGTACAGACTGGTCAGCTAGTCAGCAGTCAGCAGTCAGCCTGATGTCCAAGTTCCCATGCAAAACTATACCAATCTACAATATTTCGTGGTACATGCTGCATATGGTGTGAAAGGTTATCAAGTTAACTTTCCAACCCAACAAACCGCATGTCATTTGGAGTTTCCAAGATAGAGTTATTGCCAAAACACTGAAGACTGCGTTGAAGACCAGCAGCCACGCGAAAACTCTCCAGGAAGGCATCTCGAGGAGGCCCGTTCACATAGTGCGTCTTATATTTTTCGTTTCGAGTTTCCACCTATCTAGCAGGGCTGTTGCTAGTATAAATACCTCCTAGACTCATTATAATCTCAGACTTTTGATAATAGAATACAAACCCCCCTTTTGTTCAGCTGTGTGCTAACAAATATTGAGAGAGATCTCTACCCCTTTGCTCTTGTGATTTCCTTTGCGAGATTTACAGAAGCGGCAGCTTCATCCGCTCCCAATTGGTGCTCCTACTCCCTTCGAGGTTTCCTCGATTGATTGTAGGCTGTGTTGGTTGGTTCTTTGAGAGTGTGGTTGGGCGAATCCTCGATTCAGGTTGCCGATTAAAGACGGTGGTTGGCTTCGAGTTTTATTTGCCAGGTTGCACTAGTTATCGCTGCCTGCAGCAAGTTATCCGACTGTTCTTCAGCTAGTTATCGGTGATCATCCTACGTCGTGAAGATCGGGACCCCTGAGCGTATCATCTGGTATCAAAGCTTTCGTTACCACGGTAGGATTTTTTTCCCTTAGCTACTTATATATTTTGTTTCGTCCTATCCACCAAAAAGCCTAAAAAAAATACATTCGTTTAGCCCTTTGTTTCAATCTGTTATTTTAGTGAGTTTTGTTAAGTTTCAGTTCATTAGAGTCTTTGTTTTAGTTGCTGATCATTATCCTTTGCGTGTCCTTTGAGCCTCTTTATATATCTGAAAATCCCTACAAAAAAAATCTGAAAACGCATATCATGTCCTTCGCGTAAACTTTGATCCTATTATAGCTACCGGTTGTGTTTTGTTCTTATCTTAATTGTGCAAGTGTCTTAATCTGGTCTTTGTGTTTAGTTATAAAAAAAAGTGTGTCAAAAAAAAGAGAAGAAAGAAAAGTAAAAAAAAGAATAGAGAAAAACAGAGAAAGAAAGGTTGAAAGATCAGTAGGTTTATGTGCACAAGTGCTAAAAGTTTTCATATCAAGTAGTGCAACTAGTGTGCTATCCTTGTTTGGTGCAAAATTTTGGTTAGGTTTGATCGCAACACTTGCATCCCAATCATACTCCTTGTTTGCATCAAATCTGAAATTTCCTTGCGTGTGTGTGTGATCGATTTCAATCTCATTCAAATTCTGTAATCAGCACTAGACAGGGAACTTCTAGCTTGGGTTGTTACTTAACTTTACAATAGCTAGAATTCAGATTGCATCCCTTGTGCACTGCTCGCCACCAAGCTCCACATATAAGCCATCGTAATCGGTATTCTTTGGTCTTATATTCTCCCAACCATCACTCTCGGATACCGCCACACATGTCACACCCATTTTTAAGGACAAAAATAGTGTAACACCCTGAAATTTTGAAGAAATGAAAAATAGGAAAAATATGATTTTTATATATTTTTGTGAGCATGAAAATTTAGAATAAGAATAATTTTTATAAACTTAAAATCAAATATAAGAGTAGAAACATGTTTGTGCACTCATGCTGTTGCATTTAAATTTTTGAGATGAGTGGTTTGATCAAATTCAAATTTGGATTTGAAAATTCTTTGAAATTTGGCTTTGAAAAGTTTGAAAAAGAAAAAGAGAAAGGGAATTTTCCTCTTCGGGCCAAAACCTTCCCGCAGCCCAATGCTCGGCCTGCAGCGGCGGCCCACCTTTCCCGCGCCAGCGCCCGCTTCCGGATTCTCTGGGCCGAGCCCAAGCCGCGGCCAGCCGGCCCACTTCGCGCGCGCGCGGCCTTCTTTCGCACCGAGCCGCTGACGAGCCGGTCCCGCCTGTCAGCGTCTCCTTCCCCTTTCCTTCTCCTTCCAGTCGCTGACAACATGGGCCCGCACGTCAGGTCATCCCCTTCCTCAAGCCACCGTCGGTTTCCTTCCAAAATTCCCCCGATCCGAATCGATCTCCCCAATCTCCTCTTTCCTTCTTTAGCGGTGCTCCCGGACTATAAAAACGGAGCCGCGCCACCCTCCGCAACCCATCTTGCCTAGTTGCAGTTCCTGTGGTGGCCGAGAGCTAGGTTACCACGAGCTCGAGTTTCGCCGTCCGCCATATCAAGCACACCGTCGCCTCCATCCATCCCACGCCCTAGATTTCACCCTAGGTGAGTTCGCCATGCTTCGGTCTTCCTCCCCGTGCTCTCCGCTTGCTGAATGATGCCAGGAATCGAGGTTTTGCGGTTTCCAGTCATGGCGCCACCGCGGGAGGTCACCGTCGGCCCTGTTCCGGCCGGAGCGCCGCCGGCTCCCTCCCCGATCCAATCTGGATCGTTGATTTTGAATCCGACGGTCTAAATTAGAAGATACCGATTCGGCCGGCGTTTTTGCTAAAAAGACCCTGTATTTTTCAATTGATTAACCCGCAGTCCAAAACGTATTAATTCGCGTTCGTTTTGATCTGTTGAAAGCGTATTTCGTCTCGGTAATTGAAAAATACGTTTTCTGATATTTACAGTTTTGCCACTGAGTTTGTTTTAGTCATAAATTATCCGTTTTAACTCCGATTTGATCCGTTCGAATTGCGTTAGATTCGTATTTGAGAGCTCTACATGATTATAGAACTGTACAGTAGGTTTGAGATAATTTATTTTCGAGTTTATATTAAAGTAATTATTTATCTATAAGAAATCTTAGAAAATTCATAACTTTTATGTTTTAAATCCAAATTTCGTGATCTTTATGTCTATGTGATCGTAGTAATGTGTAGAAGAGTTTTACAAACTTGTTATACTGTTAGTGTTACTGTTGGTTAGGTTTTCTATTTTTAAGTTCCGATGTGAGATTTAATCTATTACTTTAATAAAGTAGATCTTGTTTAAATCATATCTTCTACGTTTTAGATCCGTTTTAGCTCATTCGAGTTGCGTTAGATTCATAGCAACGAGATCTACGCGTTAGTGACAGTGTTTACCATATTACTAATTCTGAAATTTTATGGTTTAAATCATATCTTGATTAATAATTATGCAACTGGGTTTTGTAAATAAAATATGATTTATTTTACTTTAGTTTCATAATTTGAATCTAAATTTGACTTAATTCCGTATATAGTATTTATAAAATATCTTATATATGTTATTATATAATTAAAACTCATGAAGCTAAATAGTTTTATATTTTCTCCTATGAGCAAATTTTTCGGTAGATGTATCTTTTCAACCGTAGCTCTGATTAGTGTGCTTTTTCGCGTCTGTGTGTTCGTAGCAATGCGTAGAACATCTTTAAAACCTTTTCACATATTGTTTCATATGTTTGGTGTACTGTTCTAATTTAGATCTATTGTTTGCTTCGTGTATGATTGCTCGATGTGTGTGTGATGATTTATTGATCAAGTCCAGTCGGTGAGATATACGTGGTTATCAAGAAGAAGAAGAAGAACGTTGAAGATTAAAGCTTACCGAAGGATCGGTGTTTAAGGCAAGTATAGCATGGGATTATCCTTGTTTCCTATTCATCTTTAATATATTTAATTCATGTGCATGTGTCTACCTTGTTACCATTAAGGATATCCTAGCTTTTGAATCTTGTACCTTGACACCTATGGGACATTGCATTGGGTAGTGATGCTAGTGCTCTTTTTGAATAACCATGATCTGTAACTTGACTAATGATATATGCAATAAACGTTTAAATGATGCTTTAAAGCAATATGGCTCAAGAGGGCTAGAGCATATTTGGTTGTTTTTATGGTGCTCTAGTTTCTCTCCCTAAGGACTTATCTGTAAGCGAACATCCGGGACTTACAGTACAACTGTGAGGGCTATATGGCTCTGGCTTTAGCTCAGTATGAGGACTTTTTCTAGCTTGTTAAAGGTTACCCTTGTGGCGCAAATGGGGTAGAGCAGACTGTGGATCCCTGCGTGGTGTATCACACGGACTGACTCCGGAAACCTAGCGGCCCTAACTTGTTAGACGAACCTTTGAAAGGCTTCATAGTGAACCCTGCCTGCTCACCTTGGGAGTGTTTTGGGGATTGGCCGCCTCGGGCATATGGGTAATCACGACTCACAGTGAAAGTGTACAACCTCTGCAGAGTGTAAAACTGTTATAACAGCCGTGCTCACGGTCACGAGTGGCCTTGGACCCTTACAGAATAAATGATGAACACTGATAATAAATGATGAACACTGATAATAAATGATGAACACTGATGATAATGATAATACTGATGATATTGATGTTCACTAATGATTATTGTTTCTTGCTATACATTATTCTTGTTTACATGATCATGAGGTTATTTGGGATTATGTTAAACTTGTTGCTACTCAATTGCTAAAAGATAACTCACTAAAAGCTATTGCAGTAAACCCGTGTCAAACTTTTGAGCCTCATGAACCCTATGATATATTTGCTGAGTTCGACATGGACTCACTCTTGCTATTTCCCCACATCTCAGGAAGGGTACCAGACTGTTAGATTCTGGAATTGTTAGGCTTGTGATCAACCAGTTAGTTTGATCCTGGAGTGAGGTCTACACCCGGTGTTCGGAGTTGTCTTTCCGCTGTGTTACTCTTTAAGGTATATTTTACACTATTGAATTATGTATATTAAGCATTTGTCTTTTGATATTACCCTTATCTGTGGCTATATGTGAGATTTGTCATCTTTATTTCACATATGGTGTATGTCTGGTTTTGTCCTTAAAACCGGGTGTGACAGATTGGTATCAGAGCAATGCTGACTGTAGGACGCAAGCCTAGTTAGAACTGGACGTTTAGCATGTTCTCATTGTTGCCTATTTCTTGCTTCTCTTTAACTTTGTTATTTTCTCAAAGTTATGCTTAATTCTATCCCCGTTCTGTTATAAAAACCTTGTCTCTATTTTGAACCTTTTCTCCTTGTCTATTAGATGGCTCGTGACGAGAAGACTGTGGATTTCAGAGGTTAAGAGGACTGAATTGTGTCGCTCTTGCTCACTTTTGACAAGAAACCATTAGCGATGCAAAACCAATTACTAGAAGAAATGGCTCAACATGGGAATTCTCAACGATGCTTATCTCAAGGTCAAGCCAACATATCCAAGGGGTCAGAGAAGATACAAGTAGTAGAAGCTTGGAAGAATATGAAATCCAATAAAGATGTTGATAGTAAGGCATTTGGAGAGCAGGAACAATGTCACTGCTGTAAGCATTATGGTTTTCCCTGTCTTCGAAATGAGTCTAATAAGGGGAAAGTCAAGGTGGATCCAAATTTTGAGATCAACATGGACAAGAAGAGAAAGGCAATCTCATTAGAACCACTAGTGGAAAGCAATGAGCAAGCGAGTTCTACTACATTATCACATGCAGCCCTGATCTCCTGTCAAACAAATCCAAACCCTGAAGAGTTAGAAGCCCCTCCCGCTAAAACTACTCCCCATGAAGTAGTCATAGATGGATGGACAATTACCTATAAGGAGTATCAACCCCGAAAGGCCAAACAAGCTAGGAAACAAGCCAAAGAGACGAAGGTGAACTTTTATGGCCAGCAAGATAGCAGCATACCAAACAACAGTTCCTTGGAGTATGACATCACAAAAGATCCAGCTAAGAGAAAGTGTTATCATTGCCAGCAGGAAGGACATTATATCAAATCTTGCCCACAGAAGAATCAACAACAGCAAGACCCAGGACAGGATGTCCAAAAGGAGCATGTGCAGGGAAATAAATTAAAGAGAAATTACAATCATGGAAGGTTGAAACATGTGGATATTTCCACCATTCCTGGAGCTAAGGAGGTCATGTTTGGATCAATACCAGTAAGTTCAGGAAATGCCAAGGTTTTGTTTGACCCCAGTGCCTCACATTCGTTCATATCTAGACAATATGCAAAAGATCATAACATACTTATGCTTCCAAAGGGAAAAACAGTTATGGTTGAAACTCCAAGAGGTGAAATAAAGGCAGACCGTGTATGCCCAAAAGTTAGTCTTGACATAAAGGGGGTAAATTTTAAGGTAAACCTCATTGTTTTGGAATTAATGGGCATTGATGTTATCCTTGGAATAGACTGGTTATCTACTTGTAAAGGAGTGATTGAGTATGCCCAATGTTCAGTGTTTCTAACTACACTTTCAGGAGAAAGGATTGAGTATGAGGGTATTAAATCTATACCTGAGGGATACCAGGTTGACCCATCTTAAGGTATGAGTTATAAGAATGGTAAAGAGGGATGCAGAGATTCAGATGTCCATATAAAGCAATAAGGAATGTAAGAGACGTTATCTACTCTGGATGCTGCTACAATCACACCATGTTTAAGGAATAGGAGTTATGTCCCGTGTAATAAAACCGTTAGTAGCCAAGTTGAGTCGTCTTAATGTGTGGCTAATGAACATTTAAGTGTTTAGTTGCTTTGTGCTTATGTTTATGCTTGAGTTGGAATTTTGTAATGAGTGGAATGATCTCGTGGGTTTTGACCATGATTTCATTTAGTTTATATGTATAAGGTATAAGGATTAATGAAATAAATAGCTGGGTTTTGGTTATCTCCTGCTTTCTATATCTTGTCTTTCGGAGCAGCCTGTCTTTATCAACTTATATCTCTGTTCTTGAAAGACCAAAAATCATGAGAGAATTCTGGACAAGAGTGGACTTCAACATCTATCTCTAAATGCAAGAACCACCCTCATAGTTGTTTTGGTTTGGGAGATACAAAAAGCATAAGGCAATGTATATGTGCTGTCATAAACCTGGAACAGTTTCTGATAAGTACTGCTTTCGACCAAGTTAACTACAGAATCTGGAAGTGTGTTCTATAAGAAAGTTGCAGAGAATTTTATAAGCTTTCCATCGGTGTAAACTACAGTTTCATTGGATTAACAGAATGAGAGTTACAGCTGTTTTACTGCACTGCTGATTTTCTGCTCGTGAGAAATTTCAGATTTCTTGTTCTTACCCATGTACAAGAGTATCATTGGGATGTCAGAACACTTTTATGCAAGTAGCTCATCTAGAAAAGGGTTCAAGCTACCTTATTTGGTATCCCTTATTTTAAGGGGGGTAGCCAATGTAAAGAAGGATTATTAAGATTGAACTCTTTAGTTAGAAGTATTGGTTAGTCTCCATGATTGAGTTGCCACTCTTGAGCAAAAATGTTCTGTGAACAAGGTTGATAATTTTGGATCCATGGAGACGAGAGTTGTTCTTTTGGATAGTTCATGATTATGATCATCTATACTTGCTCGTGTTGCTGATGTTGGTCACTTGATGACAGGAAGTGTAGTGTCTCATCACTCAGGAGCCCTATATGACGTCTCGCACTAATATGTGGGAAAAGATTGATGTTTCTGCTATTGAAGGATGTTATGGGTATGATGAAGCTGAGCACTATCAAAACAACAATGTTGAAGAGCAAGTTGGAAGTGAACTAAGTCAGAATCCACAACAACGAAAGCGAAAAAGGAAAGCCCATAAGAAGCCTGCTCAAGGAAGTAAAGCACAGCAAAACTATGTCAATGGAAGGCTGAGCAATGTGGATATGGATAAAATTCATGGAGTTACCAAAGTAGTGGGAGGTTATATTCAAGTAAGCTCAGTACAAGTTTTTGCTTTATTTGACCCTAGTGCTTCGCATTCTTTCATTTCCGCCGACATGGTAGAGACGTGCAAGATGGTGAAGTGTCCAATGAGGAGGCCTTTGCTAGTTCAAACCCCAGTGGGAGAAATGCAGGCAGATCAGATATGCTCGAATGTCAGTCTTGTCATAAACAAGGAAAAATTCACCGCGACACTCATTGTGTTGGAGTCACTTAAAATTCGCGTGGTTCTTGGTAATGGATGGCTTTGTGCACACAAAGGAGTGATTCATGGTACTCGGTGCACAATGCTCTTAACAACACCGTCAGGGAAAAGAATTGAGTATCAAGGTGGTCGACTTTTACCTGAGAGAGATGAGAATGATCAAGGATAGCGAAGTGGACCATGAGTTTACTGGAGTCATAGCAGAGGAACAAATAACTTTGGAGAAGTTTTTTTAAGTTCGTTTAGATCAAGAGACCTCAGGCAAATGTTTGAAGGAGTCTAAGAAAAGGTTGAAGTAAAACCCAAGTATTAGCTTTGTCAGATCCAGACAAGAGCTTCATATCTACAATGATGCACCTTATCAAGGTGTGGGATGTGTTCTTATGCAAGAAGAAAAATATAGTACTTTGTTCATTAAGTCAACTAAGGAAGTGTGGGTTGAATTACCTAACGTGTTATCTGGAGTTTTCCACTATGGAGTACTGTCTTTTGGAAGAAAAGTGACATATAGGAGGGTCACAAGAATCTACAGGACATCTTCACTAAGTTGGTCTTGAATTTGTGATATCCTCGTTGGAATGAAATGGATTAGGACTTGGAAAAAGTGCTATTACTTGGAGAAGTAAAAGTCGCAGCCGATGCCCTTAGCAATGGAGAATAATGCTAAGAAGGTTCGGGTGACACCAAGGATTAAGAATCGTATTCCAAATTTGAGCAACTTGACCAGAATCATTAATGTTTTGAAGGTTGGTAGTAGAAATTCCTTCTGACTAAGAGATTCGTCAGGCTCTGTTGGAAGATAAGTATTTTAAGGAAGAAAACTCATATTATAGGAAAGGTGCCTAGTGATTGGAGATACCAGAGTATTGTTGGGAGCATTTGTCAAAAATCTTGAATTAGTTACATGTATGCAAAGTAAGACGGAATTCTTATCAAGACGATGGAACTACACGATGAAGTAAAGAACAATCTAGAGACGAACTATCCCTATCTCTTTTGTCATCATCTTCCGAATCTCGGGACGAGATTCATCTTAAGGGGGGTAGAATTGTAACACCCTGAAATTTTGAAGAAATGAAAAATAGGAAAAATATGATTTTTATATATTTTTGTGAGCATGAAAATTTAGAATAAGAATAATTTTTATAAACTTAAAATCAAATATAAGAGTAGAAACATGTTTGTGCACTCATGCTGTTGCATTTAAATTTTTGAGATGAGTGGTTTGATCAAATTCAAATTTGGATTTGAAAATTCTTTGAAATTTGGCTTTGAAAAGTTTGAAAAAGAAAAAGAGAAAGGGAATTTTCCTCTTCGGGCCGAAACCTTCCCGCAGCCCAATGCTCGGCCTGCAGCGGCGGCCCACCTTTCCCGCGCCAGCGCCCGCTTCCGGATTCTCTGGGCCGAGCCCAAGCCGCGGCCAGCCGGCCCACTTCGCGCGCGCGCGGCCTTCTTTCGCACCGAGCCGCTGACGAGCCGGTCCCGCCTGTCAGCGTCTCCTTCCCCTTTCCTTCTCCTTCCAGTCGCTGACGACACGGGCCCGCACGTCAGGTCGTCCCCTTCCTCAAGCCACCGTCGGTTTCCTTCCAAAATTCCCCCGATCCGAATCGATCTCCCCAATCTCCCTCTTTCCTTCTTTAGCGGTGCTCCCGGACTATAAAAACGGAGCCGCGCCACCCTCCGCAACCCATCTTGCCTAGTTGCAGTTCCTGTGGTGGCCGAGAGCTAGGTTACCACGAGCTCGAGTTCCGCCGTCCGCCATATCAAGCACACCGTCGCCTCCATCCATCCCACGCCCTAGATTTCACCCTAGGTGAGTTCGCCATGCTTCGGTCTTCCTCCCCGTGCTCTCCGCTTGCTGAATGATGCCAGGAATCGAGGTTTTGCGGTTTCCAGTCATGGCGCCACCGCGGGAGGTCACCGTCGGCCCTGTTCCGGCCGGAGCGCCGCCGGCTCCCTCCCCGATCCAATCTGGATCGTTGATTTTGAATCCGACGGTCTAAATTAGAAGATACCGATTCGGCCGGCGTTTTTGCTAAAAAGACCCTGTATTTTTCAATTGATTAACCCGCAGTCCAAAACGTATTAATTCGCGTTCGTTTTGATCTGTTGAAAGCGTATTTCGTCTCGGTAATTGAAAAATACGTTTTCTGATATTTACAGTTTTGCCACTGAGTTTGTTTTAGTCATAAATTATCCGTTTTAACT
The DNA here is from genome assembly GCA_038087645.1 of Saccharum hybrid cultivar R570. Lineage (NCBI taxonomy): Eukaryota > Viridiplantae > Streptophyta > Magnoliopsida > Poales > Poaceae > Saccharum > Saccharum hybrid cultivar. The sequence goes on from JAQSUU010000449.1 coordinate 4,721,187, forward strand.
CCGATTTGATCCGTTCGAATTGCGTTAGATTCGTATTTGAGAGCTCTACATGATTATAGAACTGTACAGTAGGTTTGAGATAATTTATTTTCGAGTTTATATTAAAGTAATTATTTATCTATAAGAAATCTTAGAAAATTCATAACTTTTATGTTTTAAATCCAAATTTCGTGATCTTTATGTCTATGTGATCGTAGTAATGTGTAGAAGAGTTTTACAAACTTGTTATACTGTTAGTGTTACTGTTGGTTAGGTTTTCTATTTTTAAGTTCCGATGTGAGATTTAATCTATTACTTTAATAAAGTAGATCTTGTTTAAATCATATCTTCTACGTTTTAGATCCGTTTTAGCTCATTCGAGTTGCGTTAGATTCATAGCAACGAGATCTACGCGTTAGTGACAGTGTTTACCATATTACTAATTCTGAAATTTTATGGTTTAAATCATATCTTGATTAATAATTATGCAACTGGGTTTTGTAAATAAAATATGATTTATTTTACTTTAGTTTCATAATTTGAATCTAAATTTGACTTAATTCCGTATATAGTATTTATAAAATATCTTATATATGTTATTATATAATTAAAACTCATGAAGCTAAATAGTTTTATATTTTCTCCTATGAGCAAATTTTTCGGTAGATGTATCTTTTCAACCGTAGCTCTGATTAGTGTGCTTTTTCGCGTCTGTGTGTTCGTAGCAATGCGTAGAACATCTTTAAAACCTTTTCACATATTGTTTCATATGTTTGGTGTACTATTCTAATTTAGATCTATTGTTTGCTTCGTGTATGATTGCTCGATGTGTGTGTGATGATTTATTGATCAAGTCCAGTCGGTGAGATATACGTGGTTATCAAGAAGAAGAAGAAGAACGTTGAAGATTAAAGCTTACCGAAGGATCGGTGTTTAAGGCAAGTATAGCATGGGATTATCCTTGTTTCCTATTCATCTTTAATATATTTAATTCATGTGCATGTGTCTACCTTGTTACCATTAAGGATATCCTAGCTTTTGAATCTTGTACCTTGACACCTATGGGACATTGCATTGGGTAGTGATGCTAGTGCTCTTTTTGAATAACCATGATCTGTAACTTGACTAATGATATATGCAATAAACGTTTAAATGATGCTTTAAAGCAATATGGCTCAAGAGGGCTAGAGCATATTTGGTTGTTTTTATGGTGCTCTAGTTTCTCTCCCTAAGGACTTATCTGTAAGCGAACATCCGGGACTTACAGTACAACTGTGAGGGCTATATGGCTCTGGCTTTAGCTCAGTATGAGGACTTTTTCTAGCTTGTTAGAGGTTACCCTTGTGGCGCAAATGGGGTAGAGCAGACTGTGGATCCCTGCGTGGTGTATCACACGGACTGACTCCGGAAACCTAGCGGCCCTAACTTGTTAGACGAACCTTTGAAAGGCTTCATAGTGAACCCTGCCTGCTCACCTTGGGAGTGTTTTGGGGATTGGCCGCCTCGGGCATATGGGTAATCACGACTCACAGTGAAAGTGTACAACCTCTGCAGAGTGTAAAACTGTTATAACAGCCGTGCTCACGGTCACGAGTGGCCTTGGACCCTTACAGAATAAATGATGAACACTGATAATAAATGATGAACACTGATAATAAATGATGAACACTGATGATAATGATAATACTGATGATATTGATGTTCACTAATGATTATTGTTTCTTGCTATACATTATTCTTGTTTACATGATCATGAGGTTATTTGGGATTATGTTAAACTTGTTGCTACTCAATTGCTAAAAGATGACTCACTAAAAGCTATTGCAGTAAACCCGTGTCAAACTTTTGAGCCTCATGAACCCTATGATATATTTGCTGAGTTCGACATGGACTCACTCTTGCTATTTCCCCACATCTCAGGAAGGGTACCAGACTGTTAGATTCTGGAATTGTTAGGCTTGTGATCAACCAGTTAGTTTGATCCTGGAGTGAGGTCTACACCCGGTGTTCGAAGTTGTCTTTCCGCTGTGTTACTCTTTAAGGTATATTTTACACTATTGAATTATGTATATTAAGCATTTGTCTTTTGATATTACCCTTATCTGTGGCTATATGTGAGATTTGTCATCTTTATTTCACATATGGTGTATGTCTGGTTTTGTCCTTAAAACCGGGTGTGACAAATAGGATGCATAAAAGACTCATGTGCGCCCCAGGAAACAGTCGCACACATAAGTTGACAAATTACAAAGTACCATCACAGTGCTTATTACATAACGAATAAGTATTTAAGACATAGTCTTGAACAATAGGTAATAATAACTAATAGTAATTCTTCAGCGGAAACTCCACACAGGGACACGGTTGACTGGTTGACACCAAGACTAGTACTCATTCCGATAATCTTCTTCTATATCTTCATCTGTTATGGTGGAAATAGCAAGGGAGAGTCCATGTCGAACTCCACAAATATAACACAGGGTTCATGAGGCTCAAAAAGGCTAGACACTGTTTAACTGCATTTAGCTTTTAATCATATATTAGCAATTGAGTAGCATCAAGATAAACCACTTCCCATTAAAGAACCAATGATCAATTGTAATAATGATAACGATTAGCATTAACATGAGCATAATAATAATCAACAATAATTAAACATGATATAGCAATGGTGATCATCTATCTGTAGATGTTCCAAGGCCGCTCGTATCCGTGAGCACGGCTAGTATACCAGTTTTTAACTCTACGCAGAGGTGTACACTTTCACTGTAAGTCATGATTTCCAAATGAGTGGGGAGATCAAGCCCAAACACCCGAGAACCATATAAAGCCACTCAAAAGTTCGTCTAACAAGTTAGGGCCATTAGATTCACTCGGCAGGCAGATGTAGAACCCCCCTTCCCTGTGGCACAACAACCGTAGCCTATACACACTAGGCCAGGGGCTCGCACTACACCCAAAGTGGCAAGCCATTCTTACGCCATTTAAGGTAACCACTAACAAGCTAGAAAAGGTCTCTTGAACATCTAAAGCCAGAGCCATATAGCCCTCACAGCTGTACTGTATATCCCGGATAATCATGTACAGATAAGTCCTTATGGAGAGAAACCAGAGCATCAAAATAATACACATGCTCTAGCCCCTTTTAACAGTAATAGAATCATCTTAAAGGTTGATTGCTTAATCCATTAATCAAATTACAAGATCATTGTTCTTAGTTTAAGCACTAGCAGTAGCTACCCATATGCATTCCCAAGGTTGACAAGGAATCAAGATAACAATCACTAGGTTATAATCTCTAAGGTTGTCAAGGTAAGCACATGCATATGTATGACAATTCAATGTATAGGTAACAAGGATAGTCCTGTGTTATACTTGCCTTGATCAAAGCTCTCCAAGTGATACTGCTGACTTGGCTCAAAGTAATACTCCGAATCGTCCAAATACTGCTCACCTTCTATATTCGATCATCAATCAACACATACATGCATCCAATCAAACAAACACGAAGCAAACAAAGAGATACAATTAGAACAGTACACCAACAGTAGCAAAACAGTAATAAAAGCTTATAAAACTCTTCTCCACGTTTCTACGATCACACAGACGCAAAGATCACCAAATTCGGAGTTAAAACGTGAAAGTTATGAATTTTCTAAGATTTCCTATAGATAAATAATTATTTTAATATAAACTCGAAAATCAAATTATCAAAACTAACTGTACAACTACACTAACATGTAGAGCTCGAAAATACGAACCTAACGCAACTTGAACGGATCAAATCGGAGTTAAAACGAAGATTTTATGACCAAAACAGTTCTAGTGGCAAAACTGTAAATACCTGAAAACGTATTTTTGAATAAACCGGAAAAGAATACGCTTTCCAAACATGAAAACGCATTTTCAGAAATACGCTATGGATGGCGGGTTGATTACTAATAAACCCAGGGGCTCTTTAAGAAGTTTACCCCGTGAAGGGGTATCTTCTAATCGCAGCCCTTGATCTCAAATCCAACGGCTCATGCTTGTCACCGATGAGACCGGTGGTGCTGCCGCCGCCCCGCCCCATCTCCACGGCGGCGCCATGGCCGGCGGCTTGCCGGTCATGTAAACTCGCTCAAAACCTCACCAAAAGACACGCGGACCGCATCAACCGATCGAGGAGCTTGTGGAGATCTCACCTAGGGTTTCAATGCAGTCAAAAACGGAAAGAGAACGACGGGCAGCTCCAGTAGGCGGACGGCAGAGCCCCTACACACGGTAATGACGCAACAAGCCCTTAACGACGAAATTGGAAGCACCATTAGATTCACAAAAGCAAACCAAGGCCAGTAGAGCAACTTACAGTGGTGAAAAACCGACGTACCCGCCGAATCTCCCCCCACAGCGGCTTCTAGATTTTGCGGCGGCGGCTAGAGCTCAAACGGTATGGCTAGGTCTCGTTTTGATCTAAAATTGACCGGAACAACTTGGCTCTAGCTTAAATAGAGGATAACGTGACCAATTTGGAAAGATATTCCCTAGTTCGCGGATTTGGTTTCGATACGGTGGTGAAAATCGTGACCGGCTCGGCTACGAGAGAAGGAGGAAGAGACGTCTGACAGTGGGCCCCAGCGTTCAGCGACCGAAAGAGAGGAAGAGGAGAGCGCGGCTGCCCGTCAGCTGTGTTGGGCCAGCCCACGCGGGCGCGATCACGGGAGGGAAAGCGGCAGCGACGTCGGCCCATTGCGCGGCCCAGAACAAGAGAGGAGGAGACAGCAGGTCGGGTTAACTGGCCCACCAGCAAGTAAGTACTTCTTTCTATTTGTTTTTCAAAACCCTTTTCAAAAAGAATTTCAAATCCAAATTAAATAAAATAAATTCCACACCACAAAATAAAATAAATGCAACAACATGAATGCATAATCAAATACTCTATCTAAAATTTTAAATCCTAATTCCCCATTAATTATTATCTAAATTATTTAAACCCATACCAAAACCCTTCCAACTCTAATTTTTTTTTCTTTTAATTCTAAATTTTAAAATTTTTGAGTGTTACAAATTCTACCCCCCTTAAAAGAATCTCGTCCTCGAGATTGAACTGCTTACTCAAATAACTGCGGATATGATTTTCTCAATTCATCCTCTCTTTCCCAAGTTGCCTCTGCCTCTGAATATCGATTCCACTGCACCTTGCACATCTTAATAACCCGACTTCGAGTAACTCTCTCAGCAGTTTCTAAAATCTTGATCGGAAACTCTTCATATGTAAGATCTTCCTTAACAGTCAACTCTTCTAAAGGTATCTGCTCCTCAGGCACACGCAAACACTTCTTAAGTTGTGAAACATGGAACACATCATGTACTCCAGATAAATTCTCAGGCAACTCTAATTGATAAGCAACTTCCCCACATCTGGTAATAACTTTAAATGGTCCAACATACCTTGGTGCTAGTTTACCTTTCATGTTAAACCTCTTCACACTTCTCATCGGTGACACCTTCAAATAGACATAATCACCTACCTCAAAAACTAGATCTCTTCTCCTATTATCAGCATAACTCTTCTGACGAGATTGTGCTACTCTCAAATTCTCACGAATCACTCGCACTTGATCTTCTGCGTTTCTAAGAACATCTGTACCAAACACTTGAGATTCACCTGTCTGATCCCAAAACAATGGAGTTCTACACTTACGTCCATACAAAGCTTCAAACGGTGCCATCTTAAGACTCTGTTGATAACTATTATTGTAAGAAAATTCTGCATAAGGCAAACTCTTATCCCAACTAGTTCCATATTGCAATGCACAAGCTCTCAACATATCCTCTAATACCTGGTTGGTCCTTTCAGTCTGTCCATCTGTCTGTGGATGATATGCTGTACTAAAATTCAATTTTGTTCCCAATGATTCATGCACAGCTTTCCAAAAATGTGACGTAAACTGCGATCCTCGATCAGATACAATCTTCTTTGGAACTCCATGCAAACATACTATCCTCTCCATATACAACTCTGCCAATTTTGGTCCACGGTAAGTAGTCTTAACTGGTATAAAATGAGCAACTTTGGTTAATCGATCTACTATCACCCAAATAGAGTCATAACCTTTCTGAGTACGAGGTAACCCCACTATAAAGTCCATACCAACTTCTTCCCACTTCCATTCAGGAATCTTCATTGGTTGCAACAATCCAGCAGGTCTCTGATGCTCTGCTTTCACCCTCTGACAAGTGTCACATAATGCCACATACTCAGCCACATCTCGCTTTAATCCAACCCACCAATATTTCTGTTTCAGATCCAAATACATCTTAGTACTACCAGGATGAATAGAATAAGCTGACTCATGAGCTTCGCGAAGAATTGCCTGTCTAACTGTTTGATCCTCAGGTACACACAGCCTCTTTCCAAACCACAAAATTCCTTTATCATCCATCCGAAAGCCTGGTGACTTACCAATCACTATATCTTCCGCTATCTTCTTTAGTTTCTCATCCTTCAACTGACCTTTGTAAATTTCTTGCTCTAAGGTAGGATCTATCACTAATTCCATGGTATTAGTAACAATTCCCAAATTCAAATATTCAAATTCAGCACATAACTCACTAGTCATAGACAACGTCCGTATCTCATTGGCATAACTTTTCCTACTAAGAGCATCAGCTACTACATTAGCCTTACCAGGATGATAGTGTATCTCAATATCATAGTCCTTAATCAACTCTAACCATCTACGTTGCCTCAAATTCAGATCTGACTGAGTGAAAATATACTTCAAACTCTTATGATCAGTGTATATATCACTCTTATGTCCAATCAAATAATGTCTCCAAATTTTTAAAGCATGAACTACAGCTGCTAACTCCAAATCATGTGTAGGATAATTCAACTCATGCTTTCTCAACTGCCTAGATGCATAAGCCACAACTCTGCCTTCTTGCATAAGAACACATCTCAAACCTTGACGAGAAGCATCACAATAAATAGAAAACTTCTTACTCAAATCTGGCAAAACCAAAACAGGCGTTGTAGTCAACCTCTTCTTCAATTCCTCAAAACTAGCTTGACATTTATCTGACCACACAAACTTGGCATTCTTCTCTAATAGAGATGTCATAGGTTTAGCAAGTTTAGAAAACCCTTCAATGAACCGTCTGTAATATCCAGCCAATCCCAAGAAACTACGAATCTCACTAGCATCAATAGGTGGCTTCCAATTTAATACATCCCTTACTTTACCTGGATCCACTGATATCCCTCCATTAGAAATAATATGACCAAGGAAAGAAACTTCCTTCAACCAAAACTCACATTTACTTCGCTTCGCATACAGTTTATGCTCTCTAAGTTTCTGCAATACCAACCTCAAATGTTCAGCATGCTCTTCCTCCGTCTTGGAAAATACCAGTATATCATCAATAAATACCACCACAAACTTATCCAAATATTCTATAAACACCTTATTCATCATGTACGTAAAGTATGCAGGTGCATTGGTCAATCCAAATGACATAACAGTATACTCATACAATCCATACCTTGTAGTAAAAGCTGTCTTTGGAATATCAGAAACACGAATCTTCAACTGATGATATCCAGACCGTAAATCAATCTTAGAGAACACACAAGCACCTCTTAACTGATCAAACAAGTCATCAATCCTGGGCAAAGGGTACTTATTCTTGATAGTTACCTCATTTAGTGACCGGTAATCAACACACATCCTCTGACCGCCATCTTTCTTATCAACAAAAATAACTGGTGCTCCCCAAGGTGATGAACTAGGTCTAATAAAACCTTTATCTTGTAATTCTTTAATTTGTTTCTTAAGTTCTTCTAATCCATCTACTCCCATCCTATATGGTCGTTTGGCTATAGGTGCAGTTCCAGGAAGTAATTCAATAAGAAATTCAATGTCTCGGTCAGGTGGCATACCTGGCAATTCATCAGGGAAGACATCCGGAAATTCCTCAATCACTGAATTCTCCTTAATAGTATCTTCAAGCTGATTCACCATAGCGGTTGGTTGCTTCTGCACTGCTACATCCACATTAATTTTATCTCCATTAGGTGCAGTCACAACTACCACTTTCTGCTGACACTGAATCTCTGCCTGATTTTGCTTCATCCAGTCCATACCCAATATCACATCAATACCAGATGTCCTCAACACTATAGGAGTTATCTTAAACTCTACCCCCCTTAATACCATACTAATTGGAAGACAACGATTACTGGTTTGCATGGTACCTCCAGGTGAATTTACTAAGAGAGGTTCTTTCATAGCTAGCATGGGTATACTATGCATTTTAACAAAAATGTTGGATATAAATGTATGAGATGCTCCAGAGTCAAAAAGAACAGTTGCGGGAATGGAATGTACATTGAACGTACCAATCATAACTTCTGGTGCATCATGAACTGTATCAGAAGACACGTGATTCACCCTTCCAGTATCAGATTGCCTCTGGCTGCTCTTCTGGCTCTGAGGAGTCTGCTGGTTCTGCTTCTTAGGACAATGATAAGACATATGCCCCTCTTTACCACAGACAAAACATCTAGTAGGCGTGCTGGGGGCACTATTCTTCATGGGAGTAACATTAGAATTTCCAGTGCGAGGAGTCTGTTGCCCAGTCTGCTGATACTGTTGACGCTGTGGATATGATGAACGCTGTTGTGACTGATTACTTTGCCAATTCTGGGACCACCTCTGATTCGGATTACGATTCCACTGGCTAACCGGTCTCTAAAACTTCTGATGAAAACCATGCTGAGAATTAGTGCGCTGATGGTTGTTGCTTCCTGAGCCTTGTACCTTCATTTTCCTCTTCCTGTCCATCTCTCTGCGCTCATTATCAAGCACAATAGCTTTATTTACCAGCTCTTGAAAACTAGCATAGTTGTTCCCCTTCAACTGCAAGCGAAGATCATAATAAATTCCCTTCAAGAAAAGACGCTGTCTGTCTGCATCTTCCTTCACTTCATTAGGAGCATAGCGAGCCAACTGGGTAAATCTATCATGATATTCACTAACGCTCATCTGTCCCATCCTAAGGTTTCTGAATTCTTCCTGCTTCAGCTCAATTATACCTTCAGGAATATGACGAGCTCGAAAATCTCTAACAAACTCATTCCAAGTGATAGGAGGAGCATTGTCAGGGCGCGCAGCTTGATACGACTCCCACCAAGTCTGAGCTGTCCCCTGTAACTGACCAGATGCATATAACACCTTCTCCATATCATTGCATTGGGCTATATTCAGCTGTTTCTCCACTGCCCTCACCCAATCATCTGCCTCTAAAGGATCAGCAGCATGAGAAAACACTGGAGGGCGTCCCTTCAAAAATTCCCCACGCTTATCCCTCACTTGCACAGGCGGTGGTCCTCCTGCAGGGGGATTGTTCTGCATGTGCTGCATAAACATCTACATCATCTGGTTCTGAGTTTGCATGAGTTCCTCCATAGTAATGGGTAGGTTAGCACCTCCACGACCTCTGCCATGACCTCTGCCTGACATCTGTTTCCAAAAACACATAAATTGAAATTCAGTACAATCCGAGATGATGTATTCAATAGATAAGCAAAATCTGATTTTTCTGGGCGAACTCCAATTTCAGCAACTCAGTAAAACTGTCATATCTCGAGCTACAGACGTCCAATTCAGATGATCTTTACATGGTTGGAAAGCTTACAAAATTATCTACAACTTTTATTCACAACACTTTTTCTGATTCTGTCAATAAATTGGTCAAAAACTGAACTTAACCGAAACTGTTTCAGAATTCCAGACTGTGCAGTAACTCCAACTTGGAACAGGTATATCTCTTAGCTTATAATAGATATTAAAGTGATTCTTCTGGGGTTGGAAAGATATAGAAGTCTAATTATTCCCAGTAAAATTTCTTAAATTTCTCATGAACGGATTTTAAGTTATTTCTAGAACATCCCAGACTGATCCAAAAATCAGCAAAGGACAGAACTAAGTTAACCTCATATTCAACTAATATATTTTGATCAAACTTAATATTCTTAACCATGGAACTTGTAGGCATGTCTACAAAACTCCAGCACACATTACAAAGATCCAAATCACACATTATCATAATAACAATCCATCAATCACACAATTGTTCACACCACAAACTGACTCTTAAAACAAACCAAACTTAAAATTAACTCGCAACTACTACCGTTCCTATTACATAGGGATTTTTTTTCCTATTTCCTAATTAAGCTTCTCATAAATCTTGGGACGACCTAACTCCGCCCTTAATTGGTCAATCTCCTTATAAGCTTGCTCCTTAAGTTCTTTTTCCTTCAGCAACTCATCCTTCAAATCCACCTCATGGAGAGCCAATTCACGAGCTAATCCCACCGTAGCTTGTAAAGTCAAGGAGGAATCATCTGCAGGCGGCACGGTCCAAATACCCTTGTCATGTAAGAAACAAGGAAAATGCCGGAGTGCACCCTTTAACGTCTTGTCCGAGCGTAGACCATGGTAGTAAACAAATGCATTGAAAGCGACATCCTCCATGCTTGTCTCCACGGTTGCCCGGCTCACTCTGGTAATGAACTTTGACTCCACCTTAGGCTCCTTAGTAGTAGGATCCCTTTTCTTAACCCATAACTCCGTTTCCCAATAGGAATCCATCCAGGGATGACTATACTTTGCACTACGATACTCCAACGTAGCTTCCCAGTCGTAGTAGTAGTTGTCCAAGGTTCTTGTCAACATGTCATGGAAGAAAGCATCAGCTTTAGGAACCATGATATGAAACTTCATAGTCCATCCCATAACTACATCCTCCATTGGTGTATCACCAACTCTTGATTCAGCATCAGATAGCTCTTGATCACCATCTTCATACGGCTCCTGAGGTTTGAAACGAGCAACGTACTGTGCAGCTGACAGACGGGGATAAGGAGACATCTACAAGATTTAGACATAGATTAGATAGAATCAATGTATTTTCGCAATAGAATAAAGTAGAGGAAGCATAAAACTTTAGTAATTAACAAGGTGAAAAGAGGAAGCATGAATTAAGTGAAATATGGATGCTATTAACAACCATTCTAACTAGGCTCGTGTCCTACAGTCAACACGGCTCCGATACCAATCTGTCACACCCATTTTTAAGGACAAAAATAGGATGCATAAAAGACTCATGTGCGCCCCAGGAAACAGTCGCACACATAAGTTGACAAATTACAAAGTACCATCACAGTGCTTATTACATAACGAATAAGTATTTAAGACATAGTCTTGAACAATAGGTAATAATAACTAATAGTAATTCTTCAGCGGAAACTCCACATAGGGACACGGTTGACTGGTTGACACCAAGACTAGTACTCATTCCGATAATCTTCCTCTATATCTTCATCTGTTATGGTGGAAATAGCAAGGGTGAGTCCATGTCGAACTCCACAAATATAACACAGGGGTCATGAGGCTCAAAAAGGCTAGACACTGTTTAACTGCATTTAGCTTTTAATCATATATTAGCAATTGAGTAGCATCAAGATAAACCACTTTCCATTAAAGAACCAATGATCAATTGTAATAATGATAACGATTAGCATTAACATGAGCATAATAATAATCAACAATAATTAAACATGATATAGCAATGGTGATCATCTATCTGTAGATGTTCCAAGGCCGCTCGTATCCGTGAGCACGGCTAGTATACCAGTTTTTAACTCTGCGCAGAGGTGTACACTTTCACTGTAAGTCATGATTTCCAAATGAGTGGGGAGATCAAGCCCAAACACCCGAGAACCATATAAAGCCACTCAAAAGTTCGTCTAACAAGTTAGGGCCATTAGATTCACTCGGCAGGCAGATGTAGAACCCCCCTTCCCTGTGGCACAACAACCGCAGCCTATACACACTAGGCCAGGGGCTCGCACTACACCCAAAGTGGCAAGCCATTCTTACGCCATTTAAGGTAACCACTAACAAGCTAGAAAAGGTCTCTTGAACATCTAAAGCCAGAGCCATATAGCCCTCACAGCTGTACTGTATATCCCGGATAATCATATACAGATAAGTCCTTATGGAGAGAAACCAGAGCATCAAAATAATACACATGCTCTAGCCCCTTTTAACAGTAATAGAATCATCTTAAAGGTTGATTGCTTAATCCATTAATCAAATTACAAGATCATTGTTCTTAGTTTAAGCACTAGCAGTAGCTACCCATATGCATTCCCAAGGTTGACAAGGAATCAAGATAACAATCACTAAGTTATAATCTCTAAGGTTGTCAAGGTAAGCACATGCATATGTATGACAATTCAATGTATAGGTAACAAGGATAGTCCTGTGTTATACTTGCCTTGATCAAAGCTCTCCAAGTGATACTGCTGACTTGGCTCAAAGTAATACTCCGAATCATCCAAATACTGCTCACCTTCTATATTCGATCATCAATCAACACATACATGCATCCAATCAAACAAACACGAAGCAAACAAAGAGATACAATTAGAACAGTACACCAACAGTAGCAAAACAGTAATACAAGCTTATAAAACTCTTCTCCACGTTTCTACGATCACACAGACGCAAAGATCACCAAATTCGGAGTTAAAACGTGAAAGTTATGAATTTTCTAAGATTTCCTATAGATAAATAATTATTTTAATATAAACTCGAAAATCAAATTATCAAAACTAACTGTACAACTACACTAACATGTAGAGCTCGCAAATACGAACCTAACGCAACTTGAACGGATCAAATCGGAGTTAAAACGAAGATTTTATGACCAAAACAGTTCTAGTGGCAAAACTGTAAATACCTGAAAATGTATTTTTGAATAAACCGGAAAAGAATACGCTTTCCAAACACGAAAACGCATTTTCAGAAATACGCTATGGATGGCGGGTTGATTACTAATAAACCCAGGGGCTCTTTAAGAAGTTTACCCCGTGAAGGGGTATCTTCTAATCGCAGCCCTTGATCTCAAATCCAACGGCTCATGCTTGTCACCGATGAGACCGGTGGTGCTGCCGCCGCCCCGCCCCATCTCCACGGCGGCGCCATGGCCGGCGGCTTGGCGGTCATGTAAACTCGCTCAAAACCTCACCAAAAGACACGCGGACCGCATCAACCGATCGAGGAGCTTGTGGAGATCTCACCTAGGGTTTCAATGCAGTCAAAAACGGAAAGAGAACGACGGGCAGCTCCAGTAGGCGGACGGCAGAGCCCCTACACACGGTAATGACGCAACAAGCCCTTAACGACGAAATTGGAAGCACCATTAGATTCACAAAAGCAAACCAAGGCCAGTAGAGCAACTTACAGTGGTGAAAAACCGACGTACCCGCCGAATCTCCCCCCACAGCGGCTTCTAGATTTTGCGGCGGCGGCTAGAGCTCAAACGGTATGGCTAGGTCTCGTTTTGATCTAAAATTGACCGGAACAACTTGGCTCTAGCTTAAATAGAGGATAACGTGACCAATTTGGAAAGATATTCCCTAGTTCGCGGATTTGGTTTCGATACGGTGGTGAAAATCGTGACCGGCTCGGCTACGAGAGAAGGAGGAAGAGACGTCTGACAGTGGGCCCCAGCGTTCAGCGACCGAAAGAGAGGAAGAGGAGAGCGCGGCTGCCCGTCAGCTGTGTTGGGCCAGCCCACGCGGGCGCGATCACGGGAGGGAAAGCGGCAGCGACGTCGGCCCATTGCGCGGCCCAGAACAAGAGAGGAGGAGATAGCAGGTCGGGTTAACTGGCCCACCAGCAAGTAAGTACTTCTTTCTATTTGTTTTTCAAAACCCTTTTCAAAAAGAATTTCAAATCCAAATTAAATAAAATAAATTCCACACCACAAAATAAAATAAATGCAACAGCATGAATGCATAATCAAATACTCTATCTAAAATTTTAAATCCTAATTCCCCATTAATTATTATCTAAATTATTTAAACCCATACCAAAACCCTTCCAACTCTATTTTTTTTTCTTTTAATTCTAAATTTTAAAATTTTTGAGTGTTACAACACATTATTTTTCCTGTAACTCGCAGGGATTTCATAAGAGCTTCGGTTGGTTAGAGAGGTAAGGTTGTGAGATCCCACATATATATTCCTATTCCATAAATATCTATTACCATATTGAGCTAACATTTCAGAAAAGATGGGTTCTAATGCTGAGATCGATGATTGTGTCACTGCGGCACAATTTAATGAACTTCGGCAAAGCATGGAAGAAAAGCAAGATCAATTGACTCGAGATCTTCAAGCCCTTATGAATGAGATCAGAGGACGTTGTCCTCGTCAAGAAGGTGGCAGTAACCATGGTGGAGATGATGAAGATAGTGATGGAAGAAGAAGGGGTCGGGGGAATCGAAGAGCTGCACCTAGCAGAGGAAGTGGATGAGGTCGAAGGAATGATGATGAAGAATCTGAAGATGAGGATGATGATAATCATTCTCAACATAGCTTTGGTCGCCACCGTCATAGGAGAGGCAACCAAGAGGAGAAATTTGGCAAACTGAAATTCACTATGCCAAAATTTGATGGAGGGTCTGATCCTGAAGATTATTTCACATGGGAGTTGAAGGTAGAAAAGATATTTCGCATGCATAATTATTCAGAACAGAAGAAGTTAGCAATGGCATCTCTGGAGTTTGATGGATATGCTCTTATTTGGTGGGAGCAACTTCTCCAAGATCAACAAGAGGAAGGAGAACGTCCTATTGCAAGTTGGCAAGAAATGAAGAAGGAAATGAGACTTCGATTTGTGCCCAAGCACTATCGACGTGATCTCTTTAATAAACTGCAGAATCTGAAGCAAGGAAGTTTCTCTGTTGAAGAATATTATAAAGAGATGGAGAAGGCTATGATTCGAGCCAATGTGCATGAAGATGAAGAACAAACCATTGCACGTTTTATGGCTGGGCTGCATCGCAACATTCAGTGCATTGTTGAGTTTCAGCCGTACCGTCATCTTATTGACTTGGTACATCAAGCAACCAAAGCTGAATGTCAACTGCAGCAAGATGCTAAGAGCAGCAAGTCCTTGTCATTTGGTACGAGGAATTTTTCTAGAGGAAGTAAATCAGAAACAAAGTTTGCTGCTGCACCATCAATGGGAAAAAGCTCAAATGGAGGCTCACGTTCTAATTTTCAGGGTGCTTTTAGTGAGAAGAACACTACTGCCCCAAAACCAGCGGCATCCACAACTAATTCAGTGGGATCTACATCCAAGAGTAGTGGAATTCAGTGCTTCAAGTGTGGAGGCCGTGGGCATATAAGTAGGGAATGCCCAAACAATCGGGTGATCATTGTGAATGATAATGGAGATTTTGATTCAGCTAGTGAAGAGGAAGTTGAGGAAGAATATGATGAGGAAGCCCATGAAAATGAGGACCATACTGGCTGCGAGTTTGAGCAGGGTGCTGCTCTTGTTGTAGCTCAAATCTTGAGTGTTCAAATGAAAGAAAATAAAAATGGGCAGCGACACAATTTATTTCAAACCAGAGCAAAAGTGCAAGATAAAGTAGTGAAGGTGATCATTGATGGCGGGAGCTGCCATAATCTTGCTAGTCGTGAGATGGTTGACAAGCTTGGTTTGAAGTTGCTGCGACACCCTCATCCATATCATGTCCAATGGTTGAATGATTCGGGAGATATCAAGATTGCATATAAAGTGAAAGTTCCATTCAAGATTGGGGAATATGTTGACACGGTGGAGTGTGATGTGGCACCCATGTCGGTGTGTCACTTGCTGCTTGGAAGACCATGGCAATATGATCGATATAGCCAACATTGTGGGAGAACAAATCAGATCACTCTTGATCTAAAAGGGAAGAAGTTTGTACTCAAGCCTATGACACCTCAACAAATCATGGCTGAACACTTACAAAAGAAATCTGAAATTGTTCCAGTGAGTAGAGAGGTAGGAGAGCAAAAGAAATTGAGTGCCATCCACAACTCGGTGAGTGAGTGCCACAAGCCAAACTTGAGAGAAAAAAATAAAGGAGAGGGAGAGCATCTAGTTATGCTAGCCACAAAATCTGAAATGAGAGAAGTGAGGAACAACCCAGATCAAGTGCTCTTTGTACTTGTGTACAAGGACATATTAGTTTCAGCCAACGACATCACCTCTCTTCCTAGTGTTGTGTCTCATCTTTTGCAGGACTATGAAGATGTTTTTCCAAAAGAGACACCAGCTGGACTACCTCCAATTCGTGGGATTGAGCATCAAATTGATCTCATTCCAGGGGCTGCACTCCCTAATCGTCCACCATACCGCACCAATCCGGAAGAAACAAAGGAGATACAAAGGCAAGTGCAAGAACTTCTTAACAAAGGTTTTGTTCGTGAAAGTTTAAGTCCTTGTGTTGTTCCTGTGATTTTAGTACCTAAGAAAGATGGTTCTTGGAGGATGTGTATTGATTATAGAGCTATAAATAATATCACTGTTCGCTATCGCCATCCTATTCCACGATTAGATGACATGCTTGATGAATTAAGTGGTTCCACCATATTTACTAAAATTGATTTGAGGAGTGGGTACCATCAAATAAGAATGAAAGCTAGAGATGAATGGAAAACTGCATTTAAAACAAAATTTGGGCTATATGAATGGTTGGTTATGCCTTTTGGTTTGACTAATGCTCCAAGTACTTTTATGAGATTAATGAACCATGTCCTGAGAGCTTTCATTGGAAAATTTGTGGTTGTCTATTTTGATGACATCTTAATTTATAGCAAGTCTTTTGAAGAACATATGAATCACATTCGTCAAGTCTTGGATGAGCTCCGGAAGGAGAAATTATTTGCTAATCTTGAGAAGTGCAGTTTTTGCACAGACCATGTTGTGTTCCTTGGCTTTGTTGTTTCAGGGAAAGGAATAGAAGTGGATGAAAGCAAGGTGAAGGCCATCAAGGATTGGCCAACTCCAACGAATGTAAGTCAAGTAAGAAGTTTTCATGGCCTTGCTGGTTTTTATAGAAGATTTGTGAAAGATTTCAGTACCATCGCTGCTCCTTTGAATGAATTGAACAAGAAAGGTGTTGATTTTAAATGGGGCAATTCACAAGAAAATGCTTTTCAAGAATTAAAGAAACGTTTGACTGAAGCACCGTTACTTGTTCTTCCTGATTTCACTAAAACTTTTGAAGTAGAATGTGATGCTAGTGGGATTGGGATTGGAGGAGTTTTAATGTAGCAAGGAAAACCTGTAGCATATTTTAGTGAAAAATTGGGAGGTGCTCAACTGAATTATTCTGTATATGACAAAGAATTGTATGCTTTGGTGCGTGTGCTTGAGACATGGCAGCATTACTTATGGCCAAAAGAGTTTGTTATTCATTCCGATCATGAAGCTTTAAAATACTTGAAAGGACAAGCAAAACTGAATCGTCGCCATGCTAAATGGGTTGAGTTCATCGAAATATTCCCATACATCGTGAAATACAAGAAAGGTAAGGACAATGTGGTTGCTGATGCGTTGTCACGAAAGAGTGTGTTGCTGAACCAACTTGAGGTAAAGGTTTTGGGACTTTAAAGTTTGAAAGACATGTATAAAAATGACCCTGAATTTTCAGAACCATATAGTCATTGTAAAGATGGAAAAGGTTGGGAAAAATATCACATACATGATGGATTTTTGTTTAGAGCTAACAAGCTTTGTGTTCCCAATTCTTCGGTTAGATTGCTTTTATTGCAGGAGTCACATGGAGGTGGACTAACAGGTCATTTTGGACAAAAGAAAACTCATGAACTGCTGCAAGATCATTTCTATTGGCCCAAGATGCGGAGAGACATCATCAGATTTGTGGAGCGATGCGTCACTTGCCACAAAGCTAAGTCCAAACTGAACCCTCATGGCTTATACACTCCATTACCTACTCCTAATATTCCCTGGGAAGATATAAGTATGGACTTTATTTTGGGGTTGCCTAGAACTCAGAGGGGAAAAGATTCTATTTTTGTTGTGGTTGATAGATTTTCAAAGATGGCTCATTTTATCCCTTGTAACAAGAGCGACGATGCTTCACATGTTGCTAATTTGTTTTTCAGAGAAATTGTGAGGCTGCATGGGATGCCTAGAACTATTGTGTCTGATCATGACGTCAAGTTTGTGAGCTACTTTTGGAAAACATTATGGGCAAAGCTTGGGACCAAGCTCTTGTTCTCAACAACTTGTCACCCTCAAACCGATGGACAAACTGAAGTGGTGAATCGTACATTGTCAATGTTGCTGCGAATCATGGTGAAAAAGAACTTGAAGGATTGGGAGGATTGCTTGCCTCATGTGGAGTTTGCCTATAACAGGGCAGTACACTCTACCACTAATTTGTGTCCTTTTGAAATTGTTTATGGGATCAAACCTATTGCTCCGATAGATTTGTTGCCACTGCCATTGCAGGAGAGAACCAACATGGAAGCCTCAAAGCGTGCCGCATATATAAAGAAGGTACATGAGAAGACCAAAGAAGCAATTGAGTTGAAGGCGACACGCAAGGCTGCAAGTATGAACAAACATCGAAAGAAAGTATTATTTGAACCAGGGGACTTGGTGTGGATTCACTTGCGTAAGGATCGCTTTCCTGAGAAGCGCAAATCCAAGTTGATGCCACGAGGGGATGGTCCATTTAGAGTGTTGTCCAAGATCAATGACAATGCATACAAGATAGATCTTCCAGCAAGTTATGGTGTGAGCAACACCTTCAATGTTGCTGATCTATCTCCATTCACAAGTGAAGATACTTCAGAGTCGAGGATGACTCCTTTTGAAGAGGGGGAGGATGATATGACCACGTCAACCAACAACATGTTACAACCTCCAAGTCAACCAGTCCAAGTCTTTGATGGACCAATTACACGTAGTCGAGCCAAGAAGCTACAACAAGAGGTGCACGCGCTACTTTCTGAAAATCATTTTAATGTTAATGAGAATTATATACTACCTAAGTCGTGCACGTTGCTATTGCTTAGGTGCACCACGGAGGATGACAAGAAGACACCAAGGGTGAAACAAAGAGGAGGATCAAGTTCGAGCCAGTCCAGTGTGACAGAACCATTAGAAAGAATCAGTCACAACTTTTTGCTCACAAAAGCTATGAAGGCCCATGAGGACTTGTTGGAAAGCTTATCAAGTCTAGTTTCAAGCCCAAGTTCTCTCACTTGATTTGGATTCTCCAATGTTGAGATTCGACTGATTTAGTACAGACTGGTCAGCTAGTCAGCAGTCAGCCTGATGTCCAAGTTCCCATGCAAAACTATACCAATCTACAATATTTCGTGGTACATGCTGCATATGGTGTGAAAGGTTATCAAGTTAACTTTCCAACCCAACAAACCGCATGTCATTTGGAGTTTCCAAGATAGAGTTATTGCCAAAACACTGAAGACTGCGCTGAAGACCAGCAGCCACGCGAAAACTCTCCAGGAAGGCATCTCGAGGAGGCCCGTTCACATAGTGCATCTTATATTTTTCGTTTCGAGTTTCCACCTATCTAGCAGGGCTGTTGCTAGTATAAATACCTCCTAGGCTCATTATAATCTCAGACTTTTGATAATAGAATACAAACCCCCCTTTTGTTCAGCTGTGTGCTAACAAATATTGAGAGAGATCTCTACCCCTTTGCTCTTGTGATTTCCTTTGCGAGATTTACAGAAGCGGCGGCTTCATCCGCTCCCAATTGGTGCTCCTACTCCCTTCGAGGTTTCCTCGATTGAATGTAGGCCGTGTTGGTTGGTTTTTTGAGAGTGTGGTTGGGCGAATCCTCGATTCAGGTTGCCGATTAAAGACGGTGGTTGGCTTCGAGTTTTATTTGCCAGGTTGCACTAGTTATCGCTGCCTGCAGCAAGTTATCCGGCTGTTCTTCAGCTAGTTATCGGTGATCATCCTACGTCGTGAAGATCGGGACCCCCTGAGCGTATCACTAAGAAGGTTCTTAATGTGACTTAGCCAACTAGGGGCAAAAGAGTTGTTGCACCAATGCAACCTGGACGGCTCACAAGGTCTAGTTTGCTTGTGAGACCAGATGTTCCTACTGCTGCTACTAAAGCTGAAATCCCAAATCAAGCAAGAAGTGAGGTTCATGCTGCTGTAACTCAAGATGAAATCCCAATTTAGGCTACAAGTGAGGTCCAGGCTGCTAATACACAAGCTGAAATCCCAATTCAAGCTACAAGTGAGGTCTAGGCTGCTAATACACAAGCTGAAATCCCAATTCAGGCTACAAGTGAGGTCTAGGCTGCTAATACACAAGCTGAAATCCCAATTCAAGCAACAAGTCAGGTTCAGGCTGCTCATACTCAAGATGTTCCTACCTTAACTCTGCACACCCAAGAAGGTTAGTTCACAAGTTACTGTAACAAGTTCCTTGATAACAGTAGTTAGTATTTAAATTCACTAACTCTGTCATGCAATATACAAGGTATCGGACAACACAATGACTTGGACATTGACAATCATGATGAGCACACCCATAATGACAGCTGCATGAATGAGGCCAATGAGAGTCTGCCCAACTAGTTCGAGCAAACTCTTAATGACACCAACATGGATGAAACCATAGATGACGATTTTGAAGGTATCTTCTCCAAATCCTAACATTTAAAACCCTTTTGTGAATTGAAAAGGTGACACAAGTGTATTTAATTATATATCCTTTGCTGATGCAGAAGACTTTGAGGAGGAGTGGATAAGAGGACTTAATATAGGGCGAGGACTTGACAGGATGTCCCGCTCAAAGAAGGGAAAACTACCTGTGGTCATTGAGCCAGGGAGGACAAGGCCAAACTCTGTGAAGATTGCTGCAAAATTTGCAACTGAGTGCAACATTGTAGTCAGGAACCATGTGCCTATATACCTGAAATGGAAGGATTACAAGAAACTATCAGGCCTCTTTAGGTTCTACGTAGACAAAATTAGGGTGAGTGTCTGAACTTTGGGCTATCTACTATGCTTATGTGTCTTTCAGTGGGTGACTATTAGGATTCATAGTGCATATTTGTTATTGAATTGAGTGATTATTGGATGCATGCTTAAGTTAATTCAGTGAGTATTATTGTTTCATTTGTAGATGCTGATTATATTGGATGGTTGCTTAATTTTGGGTCATGAATGATAACTGGTTGTGATGAAAGCTAGATTCATTATGTGTACTACAGATTCACAATGAGTGTGTCTCTGAATGAGTGGTTACTGAACCTATTGTTGTATAGGCTAGCTTGAAAGCATGACACTACTTTGAACTAGCCCCCTGCCAACTTAATTTACTATTTTAGTTTATGTTTCAGTGGATTACTGAATGTTTGGTTTAATTTTCAATATGTAACATTTTAATATGGGATTAACTGTTTTCAGTCAAAGTTTGATATGGACACAACTTCTCCTGCTGTGAGAATGGCATGTGTGGCACATCTGAAGAGAGTTGTTCGCTAGCAGCGATATAAGCTCAAAAAGAAGTACTTTGATCCTTATCCACTTCATTTGGTGTTGAAAAAGTCTCCTATTTCATTCATGAGTGATGTTGAATGGCTTAAACTTGTTGAACACTGGAAGGATGAGAAAAGAATGGTAAGCTCATATCACTAATGGTCATTTCAAGTTTTATCTGTGAAGCTCTTGTGTGCCTAAGATCACAACTATGTTGTTGTAGTTGACTTGTGAGAAGAACAAAGAAAACAGAGCTAAAGTGCAGTTCCACCAGACAACTGGTTCTCGCAGCTATGAAGCGCACAACATTCATTTGGTAAGTACTTGTAAGTTTAACTGAAGGAAAGATGCACACTGCATTATGAATTCGATTGATAAAAATATGCATTCCAAATGTACTGTTGTTTTGCTGCTGCCCACCTCAGCTTGTGTCACTGTAATGCTGATAACTAAATCCTGCTTGTTCTTATTAGCACTAGTAATGCTCCATACATAATGCCTACAACCATACTAAAATGCAAAATGCATAAAATCAAACATATACACAAATGCAATTCTGCTAATAATCTTAAAAAAACGCATGCTTTTTCCAGTCAGATATTTGATTGTAGAGTTTTTGTTAATATGGAATCATAACATATCATGCTATGGAACTGAATGGGAAATTCCACTATAGGAATTAGTACTCTGCTTCAATCGATAGTTGATGCATGAATCTGAGTCCAAATTCCATACAACGATTAACATTCTCAAATATTTTGGTTTTCATTTTTACTCAGGGGGAAAAGTACAAAGAGGCACCACCAGATGCACTTACATGTTTAAAGAGTTGCACAACAGCAAGAAGAAAGGCATCACTCCAGCAGTACAATCAGCTATTGTAAGTAAACTATCAATTAGTTGACAAACAAATGAAAGATTAAATTGGTACGCATTGATCAGTGACCCATGTAACGTTTGCACTGCTAGGCTGAGATGGAGACAAAGATTGCTGAACCTGTTGAAGATGGCTGTGAACCGAAGTCTGTGAATGATGTCGTTTCTAAAGTTCTTTGTGAAAAAACCAAGAAGAACCAATTTCTTCAGAATGTGGGGATCAAGAGAAGAGGGGGTGGTTCTAGTGCTGCAAGTCGGCGCGAGCTAGAAGCGCAACTGGTGTTGGAGAAGTAGACCTCATCTGATCTTAGGGACCTTGTGAACATTCAACGCCAACAACTAGATGAGATGGTGAAGAAGCAGCAGTCAACAGAAGAAGAAAGGGCCAAGCATGATGAGGAGATGAAGCAGAGGCAAGTCGAGACTGATGCACTACTTAGGCGCTTGATGGCCATGATTCCAGGAGCTCAGGCAACACGGTAAGGTGATGTAGTGTGGTTGCATTCTCTGAGAACTCCTGTGGTTATGCTTTTGTGCTAGCTGTGTCCTGCGGTGATGCTTCTGTGGTGGTGCACTCCTGAACTCCTGTGGTGGCTGTTGTTTCATTCTTTTGATGGTTGTTGCAACCTGTGGGAACATTTAAACTGTGGTTCTTTTGCTGGTGGTTGTCATCCTGTAGGCAAGTCATTTTGGTTTGATTAAGCATTATGTGGTGATGCTTCTGTTGCTACTTTGACAGCTACATGTGATGTAATATTCTATGTATTTGACAGCTACATGAGATTTGAATATAAGGATATATTTGATTATGTGTATGTATTTTTGTTTATGTGTATTGATGCTGCAATTAACTAGGCCTACCCAACATGACGTACATAATGGGCACAACCCATTATAAAATGAAGTGGGCCGAGCGCAAAAAAAAATTGTTGAACACTATATAACCAAAATGGCCCACGTAGAAAAAGATGGCCCCAAATTTTCTATATGAAAATGGGCCGAAAACTCCTGAAAAAATGTGCTGAAACCCGCCAAGAAATTGGGCTAAATGGTCCCACCATCCTGGCGAATAAGCCCATCCCATGGCGGGCTGACGTGGCGGTGTCAGCCACATCAGACTCCATGTCACCATGCTGAAGTGGCTCTGCTGACGTGGCATGTATTCATGACGTTTCAATTTGTCACTGTGCAGTGCCTTAAAACCTCCCGAAGAGCTATTCCATGATGATTGTGGATGTCACTGTTGCACCACGTTTGTGACGGTTTTTTCGCACATTGAACAATTATGATGTGGATTCTATGACAGTTTTCTACACCCTCACAGATAGTTACCTATGACAATTTTTAGGTTGTCTATGACCAATTCAAACCATCATCTATTAACAAAATCCTTGTAGTGGCGTGGTTACCCTTGGTTAGCTTCTCGGAGACTTGAATGCCGAAGAAGGGATTGGTGGAGCTATTAGCGCTTGAAGCCATGAGTCTATCTGTCAGCAACCTGGAAGCCACAGCTGAAGAAGCCAGCGCCAACCGTGACATCGCGCACGACAACCACATGGATGATGGGCCGAGAAGGAGCACAAAGGCGCGCCGGCCTAACACGCGCGTCCAAGGCCTGGCGTGGGTGTGAAGCCGCGACAACTAGCAGGAGAGTCGTGAGAGACTAGTATATGGGCAGAACGATGGGGAGGAGAGACTCTTTAACAAGAATTTGAACCCTGTTATGTAATAAGCACTCCTATGTTCTAATATCCTCCGAATTCGATCCCCAATTCGTGCTGTCTTCTACCCTATTTCCCTCATCGTGATGCTAACATTTGGGGGTTTTGCTACGGTACACCTTTTACTTCCCAAGAAGTAATATCTTTAACAAATAATGGCCTTGATTTTCAAACAAATAAATATATTTTAAATGCAAAAATAGTTTGTATAATTGAGAATAATGGAAAAAAATAAAGAATATCTCGGCTGGCCAATTCCTTTCCTTATCCTGACACCGCAAGCATGGATCAACAATAGGGAAAAAAGATCATGTCATGGCAATCTCCATCCGAGATTTTTGCTAGGATATTGTACAACATACAAGATATTGTGCAATCAAGACGACGCACACGTAACAAAAAAAACTGATTATAGATTGTACCTAGTAATTATATGCAGTTACACGTAGCAAGCTGTCATGCACCTTGTATTATTTGTTGTATTATTTTATAAAAAAAAGACACCGAAGATCACAATTTTTCCTTTGATCACATTATAAAAAAAGTTTTACAATAAATCATCTCGTGTTAAATAAAAAAACACCGCGCACCTGTGTATCAAGTTCCAAAAATTGGTACCATTATGTTAGGCACCATACATGGATACACACCTATCACGTTAGAAAAACATTGCTAATTCTCTCTTATGTTAAAAAAAATATTAGATGTACGAAACTTTCCAAAAAGAAATAGTCCACATATTTGGAAGCTTTCTTTATTCCATAATTAAAAGGAATTAAATAACTAATTTTATTATTACCTCTTATGTGATAAAAGACATCTAGATCAACGGTCCACAGTTATTTGCAAGAAAACAAAACATGCATACGTACATGAATATTGTGTATGCAAGCACACCTACAATTATGGGCGGATACATGGATGGATACGGGATACACATCAGGCCTGAAGGTGCATCATGAACTAGATTGCACCACGATCTTGGACCATTGCCGCGCGGACCTGTAGAACGCCTGCATCTCGGCTAGCAGCTGTGCCACCGGAGACCAAGCGAGTCGTCACTCGTCACCGGACCTGGTTCCGCTGCCTATGCTCGGCACCGCCGTAACTGCCGATTCCTGAGGCTTGCATGTGTATATGGCAGCCACCCCCTCCCAGCCAGCAGAAGGAACGTATCCTTGCTGGTCACGAACATACCTAGAAGGTATTGCATCCGTATTAACCCGTAGTTGAGTTGCAAGAAACCGAAATCGAGTTGAATTCGATTGTGTTATTATACGGACACCACCTGAATGTAATGCTCCGCGCCCTTGTGCCCCGCTCAGATCCTCAACCAGGTACTAGGTACTAGCATGCGCACACCATCGGCTCGCACGCCGACGTGACACCAGTACAAGGCACATCATCCGCCAATCGCTGGCTCGTAGCCATGCTATCAGCGTTCATCAGTCCACCGAAAGACGACGATTGTCGACGCAACTAGCTGCACGTGGCTTGCGAACGACGCCACCGCCCTGTTATACAGTCTGTATGCTGCGCTATCTATGGCTGTCCATGCATCGGACTGTCCAAGCAAGCCGAGAAGGGGAACGGGCCAGGGTGAGAACAAAAAAAAGGTGTAGCCAAGCAGGCCTTCGTGTAATAACTAGACAAAAATCCAAATTCTTGCGAACAGTGCTGGTTCCCTATTTCTTGCAGAAATACGTATAGGCTATTCTTGCAGAATAGCGGCTGAAGTTTTTAAAATTTATACATATCTATGCTACTTTCTTATATTCTGTTTGTATAAGAATTTATACAACATTAAATTTGCAGATTTAGTTGTTGTATTGCCTTTTTTCTAAAGTAAATAATAGATTGACTTTGAAAGCTTTTCTATGCTTTGAAATTACTTTTGAAAAATGCTAGCACAACCTTATTATGAATTTTATAAGGTATATGAGCTCTTTGAATCCTGTAGACCTTAGACTTATTACCCTTGAGAAGGTCATATTTGTTTTTCCTAGCATAATGAATTTTTGAGATGAATGAATGGTTGGTATTAACTCTGAAATTTGCATATATCCGCTATCTTTTTGCACTTTGCCACTTGTTTACATGTAGTAAACTCATACGCACATGATGATTCCATAATAATAATATATGCATACCTTCATGAAGAAGGAATATCCTGGACTTGTCCTAAATGACATAATTATATAGCATGGTCATTTATTAAATCCTAGTAGAATATTATACTACCACTAAAGTGGAGTGGACCTTAAGCATTATAGTTTCTTATATTACTCTCAAAGAATGAGTATCTGACCAAGCTAAATCCTGAAGGTCTTATGGGACTCGCTGAATGAAATATTCTAGAAGATATCCTACGTTATGATTGCATAAAGCAAATTGAATTTTCAAGCTATATGACCATATGGGATATAATGCTGCTCTATAAACAAAAATATTAAGCTTGAAGCTTTGTGATTCAAAGTCAAAGAAGATGAGATGGTAAATAAGACTTTGTCTAATTCCAAAAGAAATGTTTCTTGAAATAGAAGGTCAAGAGCATTGAAGTACTAGAAGTATTCAAAATTATCATCTATAATTACTCAATATCAAGTATAAATTGAGTTAGAATTTTTATATAGCATTCTGAATCATGATATCTGACTTGCATATGTTGTACTCCTAGAAGGATTATGATTACATATCATAACTATGAAGTACAGCAAGCATGAAGCTACTAAATGTCAAGCATATAGAAGCTAAGACATGTAAAAATGGATAAGAATAAGAATTAGAATATATTTAAGGTTTTCTTGAAGAGGAACTTAAATCATGTGCTTAATTATAAACTTGTTTTGTCTTTAGAATGACTATCCTGAAGTATTAGTAGTGGCGGTGCTTTAAGTTTTAGTTCTCATTGAATTAAGTGGATTTTAAATTCATAGAAGAGTTAATGGTTACTTTATTAGCTTGAAGACTAATATGAAGCATTTATACTCTTAGTTGCAATTCTTACTTGCAGTAATATGTGTGAATCTTGCATGGAATAAATTATAGATTTATATGTTTCACATATAAACAATTGCCTATTTTTACCTATCTAAAAGTTTTACATTAATTTTATCCATAAAGAAGCCTCGGTTAACCATGAAGGTTATAGTTTTTGTGCACTACTACCACGTAGGTAGAAGGGAAACTGAATTTCTTAGAAGCTCATGAACAATTGGATTATACCAGCATATGAATTGATCTTAGAAGGACCAATTTTGCCCAGAAATAGTATAATCCATAAACTAGGTATTTATACTTTAGCTCAATAACTAGAAGTTTATGTCCTACCCTGAATATGTTGTTGTACACTAAATAGTATACTGGATATGTGAATGTCATGCCATAACCAATGAATACTAGAAGTATGATTGGATTGTATGAAATATTAGAAATGATTATTCATAGATGATGGATGAAGCATATTACTACTTGAAATAGTTATGGCACGAAAAGAGAAAGGAATTTTGGGTAAAGGCATGAGAAAATATCGGTAATATATATTTAATAGGCATAGCCTTTCTAAATCTGTCTTTCAGTGCATGTATCAGGACTTAAAGTCCTAGCCGCGTCCCCTCCACCCGAGTTAACTTTCTTTGTGTTGCACTAATTGCAAGCAAGAAAATTTTGTATTTTGTTGTTATCTATTATGTTAGGTTGCATACCAACATTTCACATTACACAAGAATGTGTATCACTATGTTATACTTTCGTCGAGCTACAACGATATCCACTCTTACATGAATATTAGCATAGCAGCTATATTTGTACCTAGTAGCTACGTTTGCACTTCCCTCATAATTAAATTGGCTAGCTAGCACGCTATGTCTACATAGTTC
The DNA here is from genome assembly GCA_038087645.1 of Saccharum hybrid cultivar R570. NCBI lineage: Eukaryota > Viridiplantae > Streptophyta > Magnoliopsida > Poales > Poaceae > Saccharum > Saccharum hybrid cultivar. Next base: position 4,749,036 of record JAQSUU010000449.1, read on the forward strand.
TTGTTGAACTAAGAAATATTTTACTTTCAACACATTGCATGCACCAAGTAGCCTAAGATCAGGGGGAGTCGATTAATCATGAAATTGGCTAAATGGAGAAGTGACCCAATTGAATGGGATGAATTATAGTGAAAATTGAGTTGATAGATAAAACACTTATGATGATTTGGGATTTATAAAGAAAAGACATTTAGAAAATTTTGTATTAATGGCAATTAGAAATTTCTAGAAGAAATTCCATGTGATTTTGAATGTTGCGTATTTTATACATTTGAAGTATATGGTCCATTATTTTTTTAATGTATGAGCACTTAAATCAATTTTTTAGGCTAAAGAATAAAGAAGCTAGATAATGAAATAGTGCAAATTAGGGGGAGAACATCCCTATGTTTGTAGGAATGTTGAACATTCTTAAGTGCACTTTATGTATTCTAGCTCACTGCATTTAATAAATAATAACCCCCGTGTTTAAATATGTGTGTGAATATTTCTCATTAAACTTCATCATAGCATATATGAATGGGCCCCCACTTGTAGTTGGAAATACATAAATTAGAATTATTTTATTAAGCCCATAATAGGGGATATCTTTTGAAGTATGCTATTAAAGATCTAATATTGGCATTAAGAGGAGAGAAAGTCTGTTTTGAATGCCAAATATTATTTTTATTGAAGAAAAATGATCTAAAGAGAAAAAAAATTCCTTAAAGCTTGAAGCAGGAATAGTATCACCACTAAATCAAACAATAGTTTGACAAATGCTCTTTATGAAGCATGAAGCGGAGCATATGCTGAATATTTTTGAAAAATGAGAGGAGTAACTTAAAGTTATAAATCAGAAGTTATGTTTACTAGTAGTAAACTAAATATTGTATACTATCAAGCTTAAATATATGGGGACGCCTGTGGATTCTAGTTTAGTGCATACTTGTTAAATGAAATAAGAACGAACTCCTCCATTCTCATGAAGAGAACACCTCATGAAGAACGTTAAGCACCTCATGAAGAGGATCATCACGAAGATGAAATCCAATACACTAAGCACACACATCATTAGTGCTGGGTATGCAGAACAACAAATCATCTCTTATCTGAAAAATAACAAAGAGACAGAATAATCTCATATTATGATAATATTAGGAGAAAATAATAGTTGTCGACAATGCTACCTCTATAATTATAATTGTTTCTCTTACAAGAACCTAGATCCGGAAAACAAAGTCCATGGCAAAATCACCTGTAGCGATTGTATCGGGTCAATGAAGGAAGCAATTGAGGTTGAATCTCCTATTAAGAAGAAATAAGTGTTTTGCTATATTTCTGGCAAATGAATTGAATGATTATGGAATATGCAGTTAATAAGTTAATTATAAAAATTTATATAATTCCTGAAGAATATAAATCGCAACATATGAAAATTAAATCTTATACAAGTACTAAGAAGTCTAAGGTAAAATATATTCATGATCAATATTAAAGTCTCAAGAAGAGCATATCCTAGAAGGAATAGAGTCATCGAATGATTTGATAATGAATAACACTATCTCATTATGTATATCACATAATAATCTCTCATGTAGTAGAGAATGTATCTCATAGAAGAGAAATATTATTCACCAAAAACGAGAAAGCCCTTAAAGGAGTTAATCCATGAAGGATTTTTCAGTCGATTCTTAAATAAACACCATTAATCCCTAAAGTGAATAGAGACCTGAGAGAAAGGAAATGAGGAACCTTAAACACCATGAAGGTGTCATACAAACACTTAGCAAGTCTATATTGAAAGGCTAGCAATGAAGTGATGATATCCTCTAAATACCATAGAAGGTATAGAACAATGGTGACTTTGACAATTGAATTATCCCCTAAATGCCAAATGCAAGACTAGATTCATTTAGTGGTACAATCAAAATCCTGAAGATTTATAGAACATAGAATTTGATAATCCACTAAGAAAGAATTATAAGTACTCAAACTCTAGTATAAGTTTTGTGCACTATCTAGAAGATATTGAATATTATAACTTATTTACCCCAATAATCCTCTGAAACGATTTATTACCTTGAAGGATAAATTTATTTGTTTTGCACAACTAATAAGTGGTTATTATGCATGAAGCATATTGCTCTTGTTTTCCCCATATAATTCATAGAAGAATTATGAGCCAACTTTTTAAAAGATATAGTATTGTGGTACTGCATACCATTAATTATGCACATATTTATGAAAAGTGTGGTTTGAACAATAAAATTCAAAATTTGGCTTTACGAGGGGGAGTATATTTTTATTGACTCCACCAAAGAAGGTAAACCACTAGAATTATAAAGATCAAGTAGATCATATTTGCTAAAAACACTGAAGTTTATGCGTAAATCATGAAGAATAAAATATCCTGAAGAATACATACTCAAGAGGTTAAATGTTGTACTCTTTTTCCCTATGTGAGTTTTTATTTGAAGGTTTCTCACATAAGGTTTTTAATGAGACAACATGTGCAATACAATTAACGAATGCAATGTACTCTTTTCTCCAAGAATCCTTTTTCCCATTGGGTTTTCGGATGGAGTTTTTAACGAGGCATGTGTATATCATGGTAATTGCCCAAGGGGGAGTGTTGTAAAACATACAGACTCTATCCTAAAAGGAAAGAAGAAGGAGAAATCCTGATCCTAGTCTATTTATATGTGGGCTCTTACCAAAACTTTTAGGTCTTGGCAAGACTATATATATGTGGGAGCTCTATGTTGTAGTGACCAATATCAGAGGAATAAAAAATAGTCTCTTTATCTTATGTCTATTTGTTCACTACTTTCATCCATTATGTTGATCATGAGAGACGGAAGGGGAGAGGAAGAGGTCCTAACCGCTGGCAACACGTTTTATAACATTCTCAAAGTAGCTTCTAGTTTGGATCCAAAGTAGCTCTTTCGAACAATATTTTATAAGGAAATGAGCATAATTTTGTGAGTGATTCTATGAAATGAATTAGGATGTTAGAGTTGAAAAAAGTAGTTTCTCACCTCTTCTTCCGAGACAAAATTATTTCTACATAGAATGTATTTTACAAAATCACTTTTTTAAGACACATTTACAGACGCAGACGTTTACATACACGAGCGCACACTCACCCCTATAAACGCGCGTGCGCACACCCTATCCACATAAACTAATTTTCTTAGAGAATAATCTTCTATAAAAAGAAGTAGAAGAAGGTATGCCAAACAAGCTCTAACTATTGAGCACATAATCTAGGTGTTATTTGGTTGGGTGGCTTGCCAACCTCTTGGGTATATGATATTTATTCCTCCACTTAGGCCATGTTTAGTACCAAAAAGAGCCAAAATTTTTTGTATAGTAACTGTCACATCGAATCTTTGGACGTATGCATGGAGCATTAAATGTAGGTAAAAAAATAACTAATTGCACAATTTGTCTGTAAATGTCGAGATGAATCTTTTGAGCCTAGTTAGTCCATGATTAGATAAATTTTGCCAAATAACAACGAAAAGTGCTACATGATCTTTTCCCCAAAAATTTTCGCATCTAAACACGCCCTTAGCAAGGCTGACGCCATGTGCATCACATATGCATTGAGCAAACCTGATGATGTCACGTACCATTAAAACTGGTCCAGTACTACTCCAGTGTCTACGATCTACCACGTCACGTCCAGCGGGTGGGCCAATGAAACCCAACGGAAGGCACCAACCAAAACGAGGTTGTAAGGCCCCCTTTGGTTTGATTTTGTTAAAGTTTAACTTCCATCACATCAATATTTTCTTAAATGCATAGAGTACTAAATATAGATTAATTGTATGCATGTCAGCACAGATTAGGAGTAATTTACGAGACGAATCTATTAAGCCTAATTAATCCAAGATTAGAAATTTTTTATCAAATAAGACGAAAGTACTACAGTGTTGGTTAAACTTTAACTCCTCTAACCAAACACCCCCTAATAAAGGGTCCGATCGTACTGGACTGAACTAGTACATATGTACAAATGGCACACATATATATTTTATTTGGGAAATAAACATTGAATGGAAAGCTCAGTCATCCTAACATTCAAATGCAAAGTCAAAAGTAGCCAAATCCATACGTAAAACCTCAGGACAAGTGCAAAGTTCAAAGCGTTCTTTTAAAAGAAACAAGGTTCCAGCTATTTCGAAAAGCCAAAAAAAGAAAAGAAGAAGAAATGTGTTATTGGGAAAGGTTTCTTACAAAATGCCTGCTTTAGAGGATACCACATACCAGCAATCCTTTTCCTTTTTCCTTTTTACCGGTCACTTAAAGCCTTAAAAAGAAATTAGGGCCCCATTTGGTACAATTTTTGGGGCTCTAGTTCCAATTCCTTTGTGCACTGTAACAAGGAGTCATTTCTCTCTCTTTTTAAAATGAACTAAGAACCCATAAAATCATTTATTTTAGCTTCATTGGCTCTAGCTTCGGCTCCACTACACACTATAGCATGGAGCTCAAGCCCTTTGATGGCATGCTAAACATAGCTTTTTTTTTGCAAAGGCTAGATGATTTCGTATACAAAGGAAATAGTGTTAGAGCACAAGTATTTCTCACCAAGCCTTAATGTAGCTTGGCATTTTTGTCTACCCTACCCCACAAGCATTGCAAGGCAATGAGCTACATTGGCAGTAGAAGGAATCTTACCAAAATTTGAAGCCTCATGGTTGCCAAACTGTCAATACACCAAGCATGCATATGCGCCGGCAAGGTCGGCAAGATATATGTGTGATGTTTGTGACAAGAATGACAAACATCGCAGTGTCTCAAGTTTACACAGACCTCAGTGGACGATCAATATATTTCGAACGGTTAAAAGATCACCTATTACCTCACAGGAGGTAATATGTGAAATATATATTTATTTAATTTTTATTTTGTAAAGTATGATAAACAAGCAAAGTTTGAGATATAAAAAGATATTTTTTCTAGATGTGATTGATGCACTTGTGATCTGGCAGATATGGTAGATCCTTTTTATTTGACAACTTTAGCTTGATATATTATGATTATTACATTTTTTATATGACTTGATACACTTGATTTACACACTATGTGATTTTGTACGTGATTATGCGTTGCTATGTTGCCATACGTAATTACATGGTACATGGACGTGCTTACATGCATGTACCGTGTTGCCATATTGCCACAGGTGATTTTGGACGTGCTTACATGTTACCGCGCTGCTATACAAAACGTGTTAGGATGTATAGACGTCTATACATGCTCTCTAAGATACCACATAAATGTTTTCTATTATGTATTTATTATAATAGAAAATTGCTCTCTAAGATAGACTATGGAATACAAATATGCATGAAATTGAACTTAGAAAACATTATTTATCCTTATTATTGTTAGACTTCGAATACAGATATGGACATATCATAGATGAATACAAATTGGCTAGTTTGAATTCAGATTTTCATTCAGATATCAACTTGAAATCGGCATGTTGAGATTTAAAATGTAAACGTAAAAGGTCTTGAAAGTTGAAACATATTGTCAATGAATATTTCCTTAATTTCTTATCTTCACAGAAAAGGAAGGAGGCAAGCAGCCTCAGTCTCCGTGACGAGGTCACCGTGACTTGGGGATTTGTCAAGATTTTTTCTTTTTCCCATGTCAATTAATTATAATCAATTAGTCTAAAAAAATTAAAAATGAAGGGCTCGGATGTGTTTAAGGTGTTACCTCCTAGTAAGTAGATGTACCGTAGCATTGCCCTTAATTAATACTCCCTCCGTCCTGTAATACAATACATTATAGCATTAAAAAATTATTCTCAAATATAATGCATTCTAGAGAACAAAACCCAGTTTTGCATTAAATACTTTTCATTTATCAACCAATCACTATTAATCACGTTGATGATAACGTCTGATTAGAAAATAAAATAAGGGTACATGTGTCTTTTATGCTCTCTCTTAATCTGTCTTAAAATTTCTAGAATGAACTATATTGCAGGACGAAGGGAGTATATATTTATGTTAAATCATTGATGATTTGTGAACGTACAAAGGTTCAATAAGCTGTCAAGATATATAATTCAACAAAAAGAAGCAATTGAACTAGTGTCATCCCACGATTGCAACCTTGTCATGGCAATCGCTCAAAGGACGCACATGTATCGCTGCCAATCCTGGCAGCAGGTACCTCTACGTGCAGTGAATCTCTGCTGCTGGCTGCTGCATGGAAAATTCAAGAACTACTGTACTAGCTAGTCGTCTATCTGAAGCCTGTACAGACAAGTAGATGAGCTATAAGAATTGTTTGGAGATCGACGGTGGCCTACGGCTCGGCTCTGCGGCGGCCGCGCGCCAGTATAAATTACAAAGTTCTTGAATTTTAAAAATAAAGATTAAAATGTGCTAGTATAAAGTTTTTGAATTTTAAAAATAAAGATTAAAATTACAAAATTTTAAATCTTAAAGTATAAATTTTAAATGTGCCAGTATAAATTTTTTAAATTTTAAAAATAAAGTTTAAAATTATAAAGTTTTAAATCTTAAAGTATAAAGTTTTAAATGTGCTAGTATAAAATTTATAATATGATAGTTTATAAATTCTAAATGCAAAGTTTTAAATCTATCAGTACAAAGTTTATAATTAATAGTTGAAAGTTTCGATCCTAGCAGTATAGAATTTGTAGTGTGATAGTTCAAACTTTATAAATTCTGAGTGTAAAGTTTTGACCTAGCCATACAAAATTCATAATGTGATAGTTCAAAATTTTGAACCTAGCGTTACAAAGTTTGTAATATGATAGTTTAAAGTTTATAAATTCCGAGTGTAAAGTTTTGAACCTAACAGTAACAAGTTTATAATATGATAAATCAAAGTATTGAATCTAGTAGTACAAAGTCTGTAATGTGATAGTTTAAAGTTTATGAATTCTGAGTGTTGAGTGTAAAGTTTTAAACTGGACAGTACAAAGTTTATAATGTAATAGTTCAAAATTTTTGAATCTAGCAGTATAAAGTTCGTAATGTCATAGTTCAGAGTTTATAAATTATGAGCATAAAGTTTTGAACACAGCAATATAAAATCTATAATGTGGTAGATCGAAGTGTTGAATCTAACCGTACAAAATTTTGTAATGTGATAATTTAAAGTTTATAAACTCCGAGTGTAAAGTTTTGAATCTGGCAGTATAAAGTTTATAATGTGATAGTTAAAAGTTTTTGAATCTAGCAGTATAAAGTTTGTAATGTTATAGTTCAGCGTTTTATAAATTATGAGTATAAAGTTTTAAATCTAGCAGTACAAATATAATGTGATAGTTAAAAGTTTTTGAATTTAGCAGTACAAAGTTTGTAATGTCAAAGTTTAGTGTTTTATAAATTATGAGTGTAGTTTCGAATCTAACAATACAAAGTTTATAATGTGATAGTTCAAAGTTTTGAACCTAGGAGTATAAACAAAGTTTATAATATGATAGTTCAAAGTTTTAAATCCATCAGTATAAAGTTTGTAATATCATAGTTCAAAATTTATAAATTCAGAGTATAAAGTTTTGAATTTAGCAGTACAAAGTTTATAACGTAATAGTTTAAAATTTTAAAGCTAACTGTAAAAGTTTGTAATGTGGTAGTTTAAAGTTTATAAATTCTAAAATCAATTTTGCAATTCGTAGTATTCATATATTTTTTCATACACAGATATAAAGTTTAACATAACTTTGTACATTTCTAATTTGTTTACCTTGTCTTTTTTCAGGGTATTAATGACGACTATTTAGCATAAAACGGAAGCCACATGTCTCTTATATTAGCTATCTACAAAGACATATATATCTCGATAAATAAGATGTACACCTTTTTCTAGTATTTTTTATGCTAGTAACATTGCATGTCTTTTATGAACCATTTTTTTGTTTTTTTTTGTATCGGTTGAATTATTAATCCCAGACAAAGTATTATGAAATAGAAAACAGTATGAATTTTGAAAACTAGCTGCATCTATATGGATGTCAAACCATCCAAATTGGTCCACCGGCCTAGAATCTTAGACAGGAGAAACGTTAATGGGCCGGTTTTAGACTAGTAAAAAAAACTAGACACGAGAAGAGATAAACAGGCCCGCTGAAGTTACGTACGCGTACGTTGCTATTCTTTCCCGTGCACGCGCGTCAGGATCGGTACAAGCGCCTGTACAGATAAGTAGATGAGCTATAAGAATTGTTTGGAGATCGACGGTGGCCTACGGCTTGGCTCTGCGGCGGCCGCGCGCCATGGGCAATGGCTACTCGGTAGCACTGTTGGTGTCGGAGGAGCCGCTGCCGTGCCTAGAGATGGCGAAGACGAGGTCCTTGACGCCGTCGCTGGAGGCACGGACGTGCGCAAGGATCTTGCCGAACTTGGCCTTGGACCGCTGCGTGACGGCGATGGACACGTCGTTGGGGAGCAGGTCCTTGCGCACGAACGCGCGGTACACGGTGGTCACCAGCACGCCGGTGACGGTGACGGACGCCACCCCGGACAGCCCCACGGCCAGTGCCTGGGTGAGCACGTTGGTCACCGCCGACGAGTACACCGCCGTCGCGATGGCCACGCTCGTCATCGGGAACGTGTACGCCCACCACGCTAGCGAGAAGCGGACGCCCCGGAACAGGTTGATACGCACCACCTGTATACATACGTATATACACAGTCAGTAAGTGCATGTTGTATATATACATCACGTGTGTCAGGTAGAGAAGAGAAGACGATAGATGTACACGTACCAGTGACATGTAGAGGAAGAGGGCCGTGAAGTAGAGGATCTTGGCGGCGTAGTTGAAGTCGCCGCAGAGCCTCGCCCAGCCGACGGAGGCGACGCTTGGCGCGGCGATGAAGAGGAAGAAGACCGGGTGGAGCTCCTTCGGGAGCTGTGCGTTGGTGGGGAGCCTCTGGTAGAGCGTCACGAACAGCACCAGGTAGTGCACCACCCCGACGGCGAAGAAGAAGATGGGCACCTCACGGAGCCCCATCTTGGCGCCCAGCAGCGCTCCGACGAAGTTGCCAACGACGGCGAGGTGGTTGGTCGGGGTGGCCACCTTGGACAGCCGGCGGTTGCCGCCCAACATCCACTGGCCGTAGATCTTGAGGTCGAGGAACAAGATGGGCGCCATGAGGATGTACCACACCACATGGTGGACGTCCGCCACTGGGCGCGGCATGCCCTTGACGAGGAAGAGGCAGGCGATCCACGGCGCGAAGAAGAAGTTGACGCGGATCGGGTGGTGGAACTCGCGCCGCACCGCCTCGAAGTAGAAGACGACCTTGAGGAGGTAGATGAAGGAGACGAGCGCCATGAGCGACGCGGAGACCCACCAGAGCGCGTTGTTCACGGCAGGGCTCACGTGTAGGAACGCCGTCGACGGCTCCGACTGCAGCGTCTTCCACAGCATGGCCTGGCTGCTCACGCCCAGGCACATCCCGAACGCGTTGATCGGGAACCGCAGCAGGAACGGCCACGTCTCATCTTGCGGCAGCGCCGACACCTCCGTCGGCCGCAGCGTCTCGAGCTCGAGCCCTTCCAGCGCGGCGAAGTAGCGATCCGCGGTGGGCACCTCGCCGTCGTCGTCGGTCTCCTCGGAGATCATCTTGTTGGAGTTGGAGTCGGCAGCGGGCTCGATGTCCACAGCCACCCCGCGGAGGTTGGACAGCTGCCGCTCCAGGCGGCCGGAGAAGGTCTTGAAGTGATCGAAGCGGCGGTCCCGCGTGGTGCTGTCGCTGCGCGACACGGTGCGCACCCGCTGCAGCGGCGGGGGTTCTTCGGTCCGGATCGTCAACGCCGGGTGCGAGTGGTACCGCGCCTGGTTCAGCAGCGGCGCCGCCACCGCGTGCTGGTGCTCCGCCGGCTGTGGCGGCGGCGTCACGCTGCGGACGACGGACGCGCACGCGCCGAGGTGCAGCCCCGACGGAGACGCCGGTACGCTGAAGGCGACGGAGTACGGGATGTCCGTCGACTCCGCCGTCCTGGCCCCAGCAGCAGCAGCTACGGGGGAACCGGAAGCGCGACGTCCGTCGACGAAGGTGGCCCGCGCCGGCGGCAGCGGCAGCCGGAGCGGGTCCGGTAACGGAAGCGCCCTGCTGGCGACGCCGTCGCCCATCCCCGCCATCTGGACGCTCTCGCTGGCGGCCAGGGCAGCTCGCTCGGTCGTCGGGATCGCTCAGCTCGCGTCACGGCAAGAGGTGCCGACTACGTACACATGAAGCAGCAGCTGCCTCGTGGAGTGGATGTGCAGCCGAGCTCGCGCTCGGCGGCCGTATATATAGGGAGGTCAGGGCGTCAGGTGTAAGAGGCGGCATGGAGAGGAATTTCCGGTTGGTGAGGCACTGCGTGGCTGCGCCTGCGCCTGCGTGCAAGTGGAGGCCGAGCAGTCACGCCGGCGGTCCGTGACGCGGACGTCGGAGCAGTCACGTGGCCGCATCCGGAAGGTTCGTCCCGCGCACGTTTTCCGATTCATATTTTTATAACCAAATCAATCAAATCATCAGTACGGAGTAGTCCGTATATGAATCAAATACGTATTACGAATTTATTTATTTATATATTTATTATCAAAAGGGAAAAAGGCCCCGGATTTTGCTTCCTATATATTCTACAGGTCTGATGACGAACAATCTGAACAGCGAACGAATCCTGCACCTGTCGTAGACTGAATCCCACTTGTTGATCCACGTAGTACGTATGATCCACATACAGCTGAACATCCAGTGGACGGAATGATGATATTTTGCGTGCGTACGTATGGTGATCCGTCATCGGTTGGTGTTTCTGCGAGTCCCGGCGGCGAAGGGAATGGAGCGGAGAGGCGAGGGTGGCGCCGCGCCGCGGCAGTGTGTGGCTCCGCTGACGCGTACTGGAGACTTGCTACGGACGGACCGGATGCCAATGCGACGTGGACCGCCGTGGGTGCTCAAGCTAGCTGCCGGTCCCGTCCGTTGGCCTGGCTCCCGTGGCCGACTGGCCGTGGATTGCCGGCGCCCATGATGACGGCGAACCCGGCCGGTCGTATCTGGACCATCGGCGACGGCGAACCCGGCGAAGAGGTCTTGGCACGGACTGCTCGCGTTGAAATTACCAAACTAAGCATCATCCACCCACTCCCATCTCTGTTTTACTACTACTTTTTTCTTCTTCATTCACACGTTTCTAAATACTGTATGAGTTTTGCTCCCATGGTCCTCTTTTTAAAAAATACACGGATCCTAAAGCACCGAGATAATTAATTAAAATTAATTTTGTTTTGGATTTGAACTCGACCCCAGCCCTTTCTGTCCAACCCAAGCCCAGCCCCTGCCCATGCTTGCGACGCAGTGGCCGCTCCGGTCGCAGGCGTGGCCGTTCGACGAGCCGCTGGAGATCGCCGTCATGGACATCGGTGATGAGTGAGCTCACGTTCCACAAGGGAAGCATCAAGGTGCAGTGCAGCAGTTCGACGAGAAGAAGAAGTTCAAGCCGCCGGGGCCGTCATGATACGACCTCAAGCAGTTGCCGCGTTCTTCCGACGGCGATGGCGAGGGCGATGTCTGGCACAGAGGACGACAGCACGAGTTCAGGATGAGCAAGATACAGCTGCGCATCTACTACGATGCGGCGTACCACGTCCTCGACGAGGCGGTGTCGTACGTCAACGACTTCCAGCCATCGGCGCTGCCTCTCCGGTCGCAGGCCATCGATGTCCTCGAGCTCGCCGTCTTGCGAGCAACCGGCCTCCGGTCAACGAAGCGCCCCAACAGCGGGCGAGGGACCGCCGACGGCTATTGCATCGCCTTGGGCAGCGGCTGGGCTTGGGTTGTTGGACACAGAAAGGGCCAGGTCCAGTCCATATCCAAAACAAAATTAGTTTTAATTAATTATCTCGGTGCTTCAAGATCTTTATAACTTTTTTAAAGAGGACCATGGGAACAAAACTCATACTGTATATACCTCTGAGCGAAATAAAATTGTGCTAGTCTATTAATGTTTTCAGCTAAACTATCTAACGTTAAATTAAGTTTATATATAAAATATATATATCTCCATATTTATGACCTCAAATAAATTTACGAAAAATGTTCAAAGATAAATCTAATGATCTTATTTGGTACTATAAATATTTTATAAACTTTATTAAAATCCATATTTTTAATAAACTTTGTTAAATTTTAAACTGTTTAATTCGGTACTGGGCGGAAATTATACTTTTTAGAAGGAAAGTACAATCGATTCGCCGGTCCAAGTCAAAGTTGTTATTATTAAGATCACTACTACACAAATAATTTTGCAAGACAGTGTCCAAACAATAGGCGGTCATAAAATCCAACCGCCTTAAAAAATGCCGGACGATTAATGGAGGCGGTCATTTTTATTTACGGAGGCTGTCACATTTACCTGCCTTGTAAAATTGATTTACGGAGGCGGTCCAAAAATAGACTATTTTTGGAGACAGTTATCTAAAGAAGCTCGCCTCCATAAATAAAATTTCAGAGGCGGGCACACTATAAGGCCCGTCTCCAAAAAGGCTCAGGCCCAACAGGCCCAAGAGAGACCCGATAGCCGTGTCGAGTATAAACATATAAACTTAGGGTTTCTGTGGGGGTATAGACCCGTATACCATCATGGCTGCTCATGGGCTGCGCCGGAGGAGGTGGCCTAACTCACTAGAACAGGCCGCGCGGATCACCCAACTGATCGGCGTACCGCGTGGGATATACGGAGACCAGCTTGACGATCGAGGGAACCTGGTCAGTTAGGATAGATTTTGTATCCCATGTGGATACGGTTGTTATAACCGATTGAAACTAGATTCCTTAGATCTATAACCTTGCCCTCCGTACTATATAAGGCGGGCAATGACCCCCTCAATTCATCTCATACACAATCCAATCCACAGAGACGCAGGACATAGGGTGTTACGCTGCTTCTGCAGCCCGAACCTGGATAAACCCTTGTGTTCGTCTTACGTCACCATCTAGTTCTTTGTCTCACGCACCTCCACCGATTAATCTATTACCGTGGGCATATCCCTCGGTAGACTGCTGACCACATCTCGCCCACAGTGGCGCGTCAGGTACAGGGTGTGCGTGCAGATCTCATGGCGAGCCAGATGGTCATCTTCCCTGCTTCCATGGACCTCCCAGCGGGTCAAACGTTCACGATCAGGACATTCACCTGGACCACTAGCGTGGACGGCACCGTCAAAGTCATGGAGGCAGTGCAAGCTCCTCCTGCGCCAATCGAATCTACACCAGCACCAGCGGATCTGATCCCGAGATTACTCTCGAGGTCGTCTTCTCCAGCAACTCGTTGTCTGCTTCCCCGCTACCAAGGGAGGCGGCTCGACAACTCTGATCTGATCGAGTCCATCGATCGGGTCACTGCGGGTCTGACCGAAACCCTAACCTTGGTAGAGTCGATCAGAGATCAATCTGCCAAGGACGGCTACGGCCCCATCCGTCATCACCGGACCAAGCGACCTGCTCGGGCTGGCCGCCAGAGGCGTCTAGGTTCTGATCTGGTGGTCACGGTGACTCCTGAAGGGCGAACGGTCCGTTATCGACCCGCTCCCACCACCGGCCTAAGGTCGGTGGACTACGAGTTCTTGACAGAGCATCCATCCACTATTTACCCATATGGGCTGGCGAACGTGGCGTCTGAGTACATGTTTCGGATCTATTCTTGTTAGAGCTACCTGAGATCAACTACCCTACCCCCATCATGAACATGGTGGATATCAGGCAGATTGGTAGGGATTCGCTCTCTACCATCCCGGAGAAAAAGCACCGGATCTACTCGTTCTACCCATGCCATTACCAACCCATATGAAGAGGAGTACCCGACATTTCCCCCCTGGCTTCGGAGGCACAATCTTTGCCATCAGTGCCGATGAACCATCCCGCGAAGAGGAGATGGACCAAGAGAGAGCCACTCGGGTGGAAAGAAACGCCGATCACAGGCTCGTAGGGTGGAGCGAGAGAATGCCGAAGAGGTGCGAGCAAATGCATAGTGTTGGCACCCCATTCGACATGATCTAGCCGATGCTTTTCGACATGTGTGGCAACCAACAAGTCCACAAGACACCAAGTGCTAATATTGCTGTCGCTATGAACGAGCTCGCAAAGCTCCCCCAGTCCCCGGTGCTTGACACCGTCATGGCCTATCTGAAGGCTGCCATGGTCCAGGTTAATGAGAACCGGCTGGGGGACACGCACCTGCTCCTTCTGTAGCTTTCAGTCGCAGCCATCGTCCCCATAGCTCCCGGTGAGGTCAAAGTCAGCGCCAGACATTGGGAGTCCACCAGAGTCAGCAACAGGGAGGTCCCTACCTCTATCAAAGGTCAGACGGAAACTACGAGGCACATCCTCATGAAGACGGATGACCTCCTCACCCCCATGACCAGGGCAGGGGCGTGACGCCAACCAGGAGGGCGCACGTGGCGCAGACCAGCACGGCAGACGCGACGCTTACCATGGGGGCGAACAAGGAGCAAATCATGGCGGTGGTCGCGGCGGCCACCACGGTGTTGACCAGGAAGTGGAGCAACAAGTCGGAGGCGACCTCCACGACCATCTCAGCACCAATATAAACCCGAGGGATCGCATCAAGAATAGTAGAGACGCACGACATGCATCTGAGATGTAGCGCAGGTAGGAATACGATCAAGAACACAGAGCACCTAAGCGTGGTTGCACACTGCCCGGGGGCATTATCCTAGGCCTCTGACCTTTCACCGACCGGCTCCGTGCCGTCGTCTGGCCAAAAAACTTCAAGCTCCACGACTTGGACACTTAAGACGGAAAGGCCAACCCCGAGCAGTGGATAACGTTGTATGAGATCGCTGTCCGAGCAGTGGGAGGGTACGAAGATGTTATGGCCAACTACCCGCCTGTGGTCATCAACCAATCTACAAACCAATGGTTCCTTAGCCTGCGAGAAGGCTCCATCAACACCTGGGTTGAGCTCAGGAAGGCTTTTGTTGATAACTACATGGCCACTTGTCAGCAGCCCGGCAACAAATATGATTTAGAGAAAGTCAGAGACTATCCAAACGAGCCGCTGCGTGACTACATCTGCCGCTTCTCGGAGACACGGATATCCATCCCCAACATCAACAACAATAAGTCCATCTTCGCGTTTATCAGGGGTCTCCGCTATCATGACGCCCTCAGGACTAAGCTGCTCCGTAAGAGGCCTGAATCGGTCCAAGACTTGCTCGTGGTGGCAAAAAAGTGGGCAGATGCTGACGAGGCTGACCAGCATATCAAGGAGGATGTTGGGCGAGCTCCTCGTTCTGACCAGCCGAACCGCCGCTACGACGACCGGTGTGATGAGCGGCGCCACGATGACTGTCGCGATGATTGGCGCAACGATAACCATGACCGCTGCAATGACAACCGCGACAGGCGTCGTGATCGGCAAGATGACTCCAGGGACCGGTAGAGCCGCAACCGCCCAGTGGACAACACCATCAATGCCATCAAGCCATGGGCCAAGCGTGACTATGAAGACGCCTACTCCAAGGTCCTCCAGGGTCCCTGTTCGGCTCACCCAGATTCTGGCCACACGATGGGAAACTACAGGGGCTTGAAGTCTATGTACCGCTCAGATCCTCGTAAGAGGATGCACGATGGCGGCAAGGACGATGAGCGTGACGACCAGTGGGATGACAAAGAAGGGTGATGAGGAAGAGAAGGACGAAGAGGAGCAAGACAAAACCCCCCCATCACGCCTACAAAGACCGAGCGGGAGAGGAAGCTGACTGCCCAAGCTGTCATGGCCCTCGCCAATTCTGATGAAAAGACTGTCGATCCCAAGTACTAGAACTGGTCGCACCAGGGCATCACGTCAGCAGAGCTGATAAGTGGGCCAAGATCCCAGAACTAGGTCGCTTCCCCCTTGTTCTGGATCCAGTTATAAAAAACGTTCGGTTTGAGAAGGTGCTCATTGACGGCAGTAGCGCCCTCGACATCCTTTTCCACCGTGCCCTAATTGAGTTAGGCCTAAAGCCAGAGGACCTCGAGCCATACGACGCACCTTTCTAAGGGGTGCTCCCGGGGGAGACCTCTCATCCCCTAGGTCAGATCACACTGTCGGTCTAGTTTGGCACTCCCAACCACTTCCGCATCGACTACGTCAACTTTATTATCACGGATTTCAAGGGAACGTACCACGCTATCCTCGGTAGACCAGCCCTGGCCAAGTTCATGGCAGTACCACATTACGTCTACCTATTGTTGAAGATGCCAGCCGAGAAGGGCGTGTGTTGACGGTAATTAACTATCATTTTAAAACCGTCAACATAAGAGGAATAAATTATAAAAAAGGATCACCACAGTAGGTTTAGAGGTTTAAACTAACAAATTCCACGAGTTTTGGTGATTCTGTGTTTTTCAGGGGCTAAGCTGCATAATACAGAATTGATCCTCCTTCCAAAGGAAGAAACCAATGCAGTCGGCCTAATCTCCACGTCACGGATGCAGATAGGGATTCTAGAAGACCTAAACCGACTCCACGAGGCGACACGAGCCAACCCGCCGCTAGGTGGGGCCGACCGGGCCTCCCCTGTGCCGCCTCGGCTCCTTCTCTTGCAAGCTACCTATACCGCCTCTAAGGATGTATCTAAACCCCACGCCAAGGTCGGTTTGATCCAAGGGCTGCGGTTCCATGCCCTGGGCTATATAAACAGCCCCCAAGATCCCCTCTTAAGAAATCAGTTGAAGAATTAGATCATCTCTTCCTCATTTGTGAAGGCAAGGCCAGAAGTTAGGGTTTCCAGAGAGAAAGAGAGTTAGAGTTCTAGTTCAAGTTTAGAGTTTAGTCTAGATTGATTTAAGTGGAGGCAAGCAACTACTTGGGATCAGGATCGTTCGTCAGAGACTTGGTAACTTCATTGTAATCATCATTCGACTTTATGCTACTTCAATATATTTCTATATTTCAACTTTATTCTATTCTTGAGATTGTTCTTGTTCTACATCTTGATATGAATATGATTAGTAGAGATTTTATGAATATGTTCATAGAAAGCTTGATCCAATTCTAGATAGGATTGAGTGGATGGCATATTGTAGGCATGGTGCTTAGATTATGCTTGTCTGCAAATGCACTCTATGCTTCGGGCCATGTGGTAGATCGCGGGTGTGACATTCCTGTTGAGTCCTTTGTAGTCCACTCCTCGAGTATAGAACTTAGTAGAACACGGTTACAGGGAAAAGATCATTACTCTGTTCTTGACTTTTCTCTCAGTAATGTTCCTTATTCATAGATGGCATGTTGATTATATCATAGATGATTATGTATAGCTAGATTGATTAATAGACTGATTGAATAAGAAATACTTATGATTTACATCTCTAAATTAATCTCCATGACTACTTGACTTGAATAATGTTAACTCCCTCTTGTCTCTGGAATACCCATTATTATCATTTACCATTTATCTTATTTGTATTACCCCTTTCATGACAAGTGATTAGTTGTTTTGATATTTATTATTGAGTAAGTGCAAATGATTATCTCTACTTCCATTGTAACTATTTATATAGTCCCGTTTTGATTTTCCTTTCCTTGGTAAAATTATAAATAATGATACTTAGAAAAACCTGGGTGAAATGCTACAATGAGTGTATTTATCTGTGCGCTTGCGGATATATACTATAATATCTTTATTTAGTTAAATGACATAAGTATAATACAACCACACTCTTTGTATCATGTTGGGGATGACAACCTAACACGAATGGCGACGCAGGGTTGTAGTAGAACTCGGCGCCTTTCGAGAGGACGTGGTCGTTGATGAATCCGGCGATTGTCTCTTGGATTCCTTTGAGCAGGACCATCTCCAATACCTGATTCTTCACATAATTCTCCTTCAATTTGCATTAATTAAAGGAAAAAGGTATTAATATATATAAGATTTATTTAGTAGCAACAAATAAACAAGATATGGATTTATTATATATACATTCATGTTACTTACTTTCTCCGTCTTTTTACGAGTTCTTTTGAGGTACACCCTCATATACTCGCAAATATAGTATCCACATAAATTGGTACCTTTTGGCTGCACGACCACCCACTATAAGATATAAAAAGATTAGTCTTGTCTCATGCTACGTGTGAGCTAAATCATGATAAGGTAAAGATGCGGGGAGCTTAGTACAACTTACCCTCAGTAAATAGGATCAGAAAGTGGCGCTTTCAGATTCGGATGATGTTTTTCGACCAACCAAGCCCAAGCCCTGCCCAATAATTGGATCATTAATTAGCTATTGCAGAGTAAAAGAGCAAGCATCAATATTTAAAAGATCGAATTGAAGTATTTACCTCTGGATCATGTCTATCATATCTTGGTAATCTGTCTGCGGTTTTCTCAACGAGTCCCAGACATATAGATGTTGACTATCAAGTTCAATGACAATTAATATCCAGTGACCCCTGCATTTGTTTATAGATCAGTCAATATATATATCTTTATGCTGGATTGACTAAGTAAAATAAAATGTGCACACGATAACAACACTTTACCCCATGTTATAGGAGAAGAGTATTGATCCTCTGTCCCTTTGGTTATACAAGAACCGCCGAAGGTTTCTTTCCATTTCAGCCAGCCTCTGATTGTTAGGATCAAGGGTCACTGTGTCCTTGTATACGACATACGGATCAATAAAACCAATCCGCTTGTCGTTTTTGTCTCTGAGGTCTCGCATCATGATTCTGCATATATATAGACACGCTAGCTAGTGTGAGCATAATTATTACTTATACATATACATATGCTAGAGTGAGATTATTAAAAGAAAAAATCACTTACAGCCAGTAGCAGCTCAAGAGAGATTTGTCTAGACTGTCCATGTGCCATAGCTGGTGTAACTCATTAAACTAGATCCACATGGTGTCATTGCCACGGAAGTAGTGATGGTCTCTTACTTTGACGCCAATCGAGTCATGTTCTCCTCTAGCACACGCGCCCCTGTACCACTTGTGTAACTTGTACATTTGCGTACCAAGTTCATATAGCTTTGCAGGGTTGTATAGACTCTTGCCATATTTATATTCCTCCTTCCACTCATCAACTTCCTCTAAAGATGGCACATTTTCGATGCCGAGCACTTCATCCCAGGATAGACCGCTCTCATGAATGAATGTTTCGAACTGATCCATTTGCACATCGTCGGGTATTTGATCTAGCATACTCATGTTTGAACCATATTGATTCCCAACCAGCAGTGGTGGCACTGATTATTGTGCTTGTTCCCCAAGCTGTGCAACACTCTTCCGTGACATCTTCTCTTTCTTCTTCTCCGCCTGAATTGATTTAGAGATCGTACGGTCATAGTCTGACAGTGGCGAACGCTTCTTACGATCAGCACGTTGCTTTGTCTGGTGAGCATCTACCGTTCACCTTAGCTTCTCTGGAGGGATGCATAAGTATGGCTTCTTCGGGTTTCGCTTTGCTCGACTTGTAGCCTGGCAATGAGAGAAGAATTTGTCCACATCCATTTTCATAGAAGCATCCAGTTCCTCCGCAGTCTTCTCATATGAAAGCTTTGTCATCTACAGGATAGCTGGTGTCCTCACAGAGCCTTTCTTCTTTGGCAGAGGTGGGGACAACCCCTTTGTTTGTGGGGCGGTCCTCTTCTTTCCCGGTGGGTCGGCCGGTGTCGGCGCTGGAGGCTGCGGTGGCGGCGCTGGAGCCGATTGTGGAGGAGACTTGCCCGTTGCCGATGAGGCTGCCGGTGTTGGTGCTGAAGGCTACGGTGGTGGCACTGGAGCCGATTGTGGAGGAGATTTGGCTGGTGGCGGTGTTGGAGGCTGTGGTAGCGGCGCTAGAGCCGGTTGTGGAGGAGATTGAGCCGGTGGGGATGCAGTCGTGTCTTCCACTGCATTGTCATCGTCCGCAGCACTGTGACTAAGTGGTGAATTGATAATTGGACTTAGGTTGGGGGAGGTCCTACTGTGAAAACAATTAACGAGGTATATATGAGTAAACCGTAATTTAATCCAATACATAATTAGTGAAAAAAATTACGTTCACTTTCATCCACACCTAGGGTTCGGTTGTTGTTGAGGGGGAGGAGTTGATGCCCCAGAAATAATGATGTAGCGCTTGCGCCAACATATGAATGCCTTCTTCGCTTCTCCTAAGGTCTTCTCTCCATCATCACCTTCAATGTCAAGAGGCACATTGCTATAGCCTTTGGCAACTCTATCCACTGAGACGCTAGCATATCCAAGTGGTATTACTGTCGTGTGGATTCTTAGTGTCTTCGTAGAGTCGATAGGAGATACAACACCAGTAGCCACCATGACTGTGGCATTCCCCTCCTAAATATGCAGCTCACATGTCGTGAAAGGAGCGGTGATGTCATCCACTAGGAAGCGCAGCCCTGCGTCATCTTGAGGTACTGGCACCTCCGTGGAAGCGCAACTGCTTTTCAACTAACTAGGGGGCCGATGTTGACTGCGGCCGGCTCTGATAACAACCTTTGGAGGGAACTTACTGCTATCTGCACTTGCCTTTTGATTTTCTCATTCATTCTGGCTTCAAGTGCTTTTTCTCACTCTTTTGCCTGACGAACCTCTTCACATTGCTGAAGAACTTGCTCCTCTAGACTGCGCAGCCGCTCTGCCTCCTCTTCCTTCTTTCTCTATCGGCTTCTATAGGTGTCTCTGTCTAGAGGGAAGGCATGCTCCCACAACAACTCCCCATAGCCTCTCGTTCGCCCACCGTGTTCAGGATTCTCCAGGGCGAATGTCAGCTCATCCTTATCTCTCTTCGGCTACCATTGTCCACTTTGGGCGGTGGATCGAGCATAAGCAAATCTTTCTGCTGCTCTTTGGAGTTTTTGCCCAAACACTACCTTTTTGGTCTCTGGGTCCAGGGTGTCCCCATGACCGAAAAACCAATACTTGGCGCGCTCAGGCCAGTCGATTGATTCTGGTTCCATCCCCTTATCGACTATCTCCTGTTCCAATCTTTCCCAATTAGGAATGGCACTAGGGTAGCCACCTGATCCCAAGCGATGGTGATATTTCTTGTGTCAGGAATTCTCTTGGTTCCTTCTCACCTATTCCTCACCCTCTTCTGATGTCTTGAACTGTACAAACTCACCCCAAAACAGCCGCAACTTGACATAGGCCTGAGTGCTGAAATCTGGAGTGAGGTTCTTCTTGATAAACTTGTTATATAGATTCTTCTTCCAGCACTGGAATTGTGTGGCCATCTTCTTCATAGACTAGTCCCGAACTCTCTTCTTCAACTCTTCATCATTTGTGTCGAGCCCGAAATGCAGCAACACATCACGCCAGACTAGGTCCTTGTCACGATCGGAGACAAAACTAATATGAGGAGCCCCTTTCTTTTCCTTCCATTCACGGGCATTGATCGGGATCCTGTCCCTTACAAGGTACCCTAAGTGGGCCACAAACTTCCTTGCATGTGGTCCAAGTGGCTTGCCTGTATTCTCCTCAAAATCCAAGATAAGGAACCGACCCTCCAACGGCTTCTTCGAGCCTCGTACAATTCTGCTCTTCCCTGTGGTTGTCGTCGAGCCAGAGGGCTACATATGTACAAACACAAATATTTAAATAAATCTACTTATACAAAAAAAGGAAATCATTTTGAATTCCATGTATATATACATAAGAGATTGTATATATACCTCACCAGTATTGTCTTGCACGATATTTTCTTCCTCTTCATACAAGTCAGGGTTAAGGTACTGACTACCGTCATCGATGCCGTCAGGGTTCTCATCGGCTCCGTCATATTGTACTTCATTGCCATCGTTGATTATGTCCATCATGACATCGTCCATGTTGTCATCTCTCGGGTCAGGCATTTCTGCAAATATATGTGTAGGACGTTAGAACTAATTATTTTAGGATAATTATTTTAACCTATAAAAATCATGGAAGGTCCATTTATTAATTCAAAGATGTAATTTTTAGACCTAGCAAAAGTACTGATTTTGGCAAACTCATATTTTTCCATGATTAAGAATAAGATAACAAGCTTACACAAAAATTTTCATAATTTTATCAGCCTTAATTATTTAGCTGTGAATTAATCAATATTCAGCATTATTTAGCATATTCAGAAAAACAAAAAAGGGTTAAACCCTTTCCTCACACGACTCCTCTCTACCCTCTCTCATTGACAGCAGGTCCGGCGTCATGCCCGCGCTGACCACGGCACGCATGGCTGTCGACCGATGGGAGCTCGTCGGCATGGTGACGCTCTGGCCAAAATTGGCCCTAATCAATACTGGGTATATCCTTACCCTTCTGCGATGCTCGGAGCGAGGGGTCGTTGCAGCGTGGGAGAGCAGCAACAGCGGAGATGCACGGCGACTTCCTAGAGCGCAGCGGAGATGGTGGCCGAGCCACCGGCAAATGCGGGCTCAATGGCGGAGGAGGCCGGTGGCGTCGGGGCGCGGGGAGCCGACCGCGAGCCGGCAGGGTGACGGCACGCGCGGGGTCACCGACGGCGTCGATCGGGGGTGGCGCGGAGATGGCAGCCGCGGCGTGCTCGAGGGCGTGGAGTAAGAGAGATCAGAGGAGGAAGAAGGGAAAAGGACATCAGTTATATGCCAGTGGCACCTTTAGTCCCTGGCTCTACGGCCCGGGACTAAAGGACCTTTAGTCCCGGTGCTCAATACCAACCACATCATGTTTTTGGCGGGCCGCGAAAATACAGCCCACCTTTAGTCCTGGTGCTAGCCACAGACCGGGACTAAATGGTGGGCTGCAGTTTCACTTCCCGCGTGTTTGCCCCACCTTTTTTTGTTGAATCTTTTTTTTTCTTT
This sequence comes from Saccharum hybrid cultivar R570, assembly GCA_038087645.1. Taxonomy (NCBI): domain Eukaryota; kingdom Viridiplantae; phylum Streptophyta; class Magnoliopsida; order Poales; family Poaceae; genus Saccharum; species Saccharum hybrid cultivar. Next base: position 4,771,841 of record JAQSUU010000449.1, read on the forward strand.
TATAAAAATGCTGAGTCTTGTTAAATTCACAGTAAATTGAATATTTGTGATAATGTTTTTTTGAAAAAATATGGCTTTTCTTTTTGCTTTATCGTACACATGGAAAATATGTAACCTAAATTATTTTGTTTTTTCTTTGTAAATATTGAACGTAATGTAACAAATAATCAATATCCCATTAATGCAAAAATATAGTGTTCAATTAATTTCATTAAAACTATTGGTTTTCGACAGGAAATTTGTTTTAACATCATTTTAACATAAATCTTTTGGTTATCCATCGGTCATTTGTCCAAATACACGATAAAGAAATCCGCCATCAAATAGAAATTTAATTTGAACCTACAAAATATGAAAACAACAAATATTATGTAGATAATTGTACATCTTGATGAGCTCTAGCACCTTTGTATTCAAAAGTTTTTCATCTGAGGTCATTTAGTGTCTCATTTGACAAAGTTTGACCAAGTCAAATTTTGAATTTTCAAAAAATGACACCTTCACACTAGTTTTTGAAACTCTAAATGGTTTCAAATAGAAAAGTCATGAATACCAAGTTTGTTAAACTCATCAAGATCTCCATTTGTTGTTTTGGTCAACTTTTCATTCGAGAAAGTTTGAATGATTCAAATTTTGGATTTTTAAATTTTGACAGCTCCAAACCAGTTTTTGAAACCCTAGATGGTCTCAACTAGAAAAGTCATGAATACCAAGTTTGATCAACTCATCAAGATCTACATTTGTTATATAGGTCATTTTTGCATTTGTGGACTAGACATGCTTCATAGAGGTACGATAAAAACAAGAACATGATAGAAACATCTGAAGTTATAATTATATTACATAAAATGTCTAATACATCACTAGTTATATCAAGCGGGCACAGTGGAGAACTTCTTCTTGACGTATGCCCCTTGGTTATGATCATGCCGTAACCATGGAGTGTCCTCAGCATTGTGCAGGATGCTTGGGTCTGTGGTCACACTGAAGGGTGGGATTCGTTCATCCTTTTCATAATCTTCTGACATGTCTGATTTGTCCTCAATTCCCACGATGTTTATTTTTCCTGTAAGAACTATGTGGCGCTTTGGCTCGTTGGTTGATTTGTCATCATTTTTCCCTCTCTTGGATTTTGTAGACATGTCTTTCACGTAGAACACCTGATTCACCTCAGCAGCAAGGACGAATGGATTGTCTTTGTACCTAGTATTGTTGAGGTCCACTGTTGTCATTCCAGACTCCTTGTTGACTTTTACTCCGCCTCCAGTCCCCTTCACCCACTGGCACCGGAATAGAGGTACTTTAAAATTAGGGTCTGTGGCATAGTCTAGTTCCCATATCTTCTCTATGTGGCCATAATATGTATGCTTATTCCCATTAGGGTCTGTGGCATCTAAGTTGACACCACGGTTTTGGTTGGTGCTCCTTTTATCTTGGGCTACGGTGTAAAATGTATTTCCATTTATATCGTACCCTTTGTACGTGAGGATGTGCCACGATGGTTGCCTAGCCAACAAATACAGTTTTTCATCAATATTTTGGTCACACTGACATTCTTTTTGCAACCAACCGCCGAATGTTTCCATGTGCTGACGCGTAATCCAAGCCTCATTCTTCCCTGGATTCTGGGATCGTAGGAACTCCTTGTGTACCTCGATATATGGCTCCACCATGGAGGAAGAAGAAAGAACTATGTAGTGCGCTTTATTAAAAGAATCATCCTCCGTGCCGATATATGTTTTCTTCCCTAGTGTTCCCTATCCACCAAGTCTCCCCTCATGCCGTGATTCGGGAACATCAATCGGGTCAAGGTCAGGAATGAAGTCAACACATAACTCAATGACCTCCTCTGTCCCATATCCCTTGGTGATGCTTCCTTCTGGCCGAGCACGCTGGTGAACATATTTCTTCAAGACTCCCATGAATCTCTCAAAGGGGAACATGTTATGTAGGAACACAGGACCGAGAATATTAATCTCCTTGACCAGGTGAACTAGGAGGTGTGTCATGATATCAAAGAAGGATGGAGGGAACACCAACTCAAAGCTAACAAGACATTGAACCACATCATTCTGTAGAGTAGCTATATCAAAAGGATTGATTGTCTTTTGAGAAATTGCATTGAGGAATGCGCATAGCTTCACGGTGGCCAAACGTACATGTGGAGGTAGAATTCCTCTTAAGGCAACCGGAAGCAGTTGTGTCATAATCACGTGGCAGTCATGCGACTTTAAGTTTATGAATTTCTTCTCTGGCACATTTATTATACCCTTTATATTAGAGGAGAATCCAGATGGGACCTTAATGCTGCTTAGGCATTCAAACATGGTTTCCTTCTCCTCATTGCTAAGAGTGTAGCTAGCAGGTCTTAAATAATGGCGTCCATCATCTTCTTTCATGCGTTGCAAGTCCTGTCGTGCCTCAAGTGAATCCTTAGGCTTCCCATACACACCCATGAATCCTAGGAGGTTGACACAAAGATTCTTTGTCAGGTGCATCACGTCGATCAAGTTGCGGACCTCTAGGTCTTTCCAATAGGGTAGCTCCCAAAATATTGACTTCTTCTTCCACATTGGTGCATGGCCCAAAGCGTCTTTCGAAACAGGTTCACTGCCCTGTCCCTTTCCAAAGACGACTTTCACATCCTTGACCATCTCAAATACATCCTCCCCAATTCAGTTGTCAGGCTTGGATCGGTGTTCCGTCTGACCTTTAAAATGCTTGCCTTTCTTTCTTACCTGGTGATTCCTAGGAAGAAATCAGCGATAGCCAAGGTACATGACCTTTCGACATTTTTTTAAATAGACACCCTCAAGATCACCAAAACAGTGTGTGCATGCATTATATCCCTTGTTTGTCTGTCCTGAAAGATTACTTAGAGCAGGCCAATCATTGATTGTTACGAACAACAATGCTCGCAGGTCGAAGTGTTCCTGTTTGTACTCATCCCACACACGCACACCTGGTTTGCTCCATAGAAGCAGGAGTTCCTCAACTAATGGCCTCAGGTAGACATCGATGTCGTTGCCAGGTTGCCTCGGGCCTAGGATGAGCATCGACATCATAATGAACTTCTGATTCTTGCATAACCATGGAGGAAGGTTGTAGATACATAGAGTAACAGGCCAAGTGCCATGGCTAGTGCTCTGGTCCCCAAAAGGATTCATACCATCCGTACTTAAAGCGAACCTTAGGTTTCTTGCGTCTTTTACAAAGTTCGAGAATTCTCTGTCTATTGCTCTCCACTGGGACCCATCAGCAGGGTGTCTCAACATGTTGTCTACCTTACGGTCTTCTTTGTGCCATCGCAACAACTTTGCATGGTCCCTATTTCTGAACAGACGTTTCAGGTGTGGTATTATAGGAGCATACCACATAATCTTGGCAGGGATTTTCTTCCTAGGACGTTCTTCGCCCTTAACATCGCCAGGGTCATCTCGCCTGATCTTATACCATGACGCTTTACATACGGGGCATGTATCTAAATTCTCATAATCCTTGCCACGGTACAGGATGCAGTCATTAGGACATGCATGTATCTTCTGGATTTCTAATCCTAAAGGGCAGACGACCTGTTTTGCTTTGTACGTAGTGGCGGGCAATTCATTTGCCCTCGGAAGCATCTTTTTATTTATCTTCAGTAATTGCCCAAATGCCTTGTCAGATATACCATTATGTGCCTTCCACTGTAGCAACTCCAGTGTTGTACCCAACTTTTTCTGCCCATCTTTGGCGGACGGGTACAGTAATTTCTTGTGATCCTCTAGCATGCGGTCAAACTTAGCCTTCTTGTCACTTTCGCAGTCTCTTTGTGCATCATGAATGACATCACCAAGAGCATCATCATCTTTAGCAAGTGCGTGTTCTGCACCTACCTCTTCTTCAGCTTCCCCCATTGCAGTATCAGGGAAGTCACAGTATTGAGAAAGAATGTCATCATGGTCCAATTGTTCTTCTTCTTCGTCTTCTTCCATTATAACACCGCTTTCTCTATGCTTGGTCCAACAAATATAGTTTGGCATGAAACCCGACCTATACAGGTGTGAGTGAATAATCCTTGAGCTAGCATATTCCCTCAAATTCTTACATTCAGCATATGGACAACGCATGAAACCATCCCGCTTGTTTGCCTCGGCCACACTAAGGAAATAATGCACGCCATCAATGAACTCTTGAGAGCGGCGATTGGCGTTGTACATCTAATGTCGTTTCATCTGCATTACAAGACATACCATATATATATATATATATATATATATATATATATATATATATATATATATATATATATATATATATATATATATATATATATATATATATATATATATATATATATATATATATATATATATATATATATATATATATATGAAAATCTTGAACTTATTTAGTTAACTACACAAGTACAACTCGCATGACACCACTACTCAACCGATTAATTTAAGGAAGCCTCATTAGAATGTAGAGAGTCTCAACTAGCACTAAAAAAAGTAACACTAAAATGCACTTCAGCAGCACAACGACTTCACGACCAATCTCAACTAAAACAGACATATCATTCGTGATGTGTCCAACATCGACGGGCTTCGGCTCGCTCACTGCCTCATCTGCCGCCGCTGCCACCTTTGCAAGAGATATTTGCACGTGTTCCTCATACTCTTCCTCCCAGTACCAGCCTTCACATCTAGTGCCATCCCACTAAAATTAGAACAAAAAAATAGAACTTTAATTACAAAAAATTGGTGCAAACTAACCATAGCCATCAAATATATGCGACAAAATAACTCACATTGCGATCCGGACACTTGAAGAAGATACACCCCTTGTTGGGACACTCCTTCACTCGGTACTCCTGCACAATCTTCCCACACTCGCCGCATCCAATGAGAGGGAGGTCTGGCCTATGTCGCTTTGGAGCCCGATGAGAGGCCGAGGACCCAGAAACAGTTGCCATCTACTCTCTAAATATATACTCATTTTTGCAAACTACTGTAAATTCATCTTTTTCTAGAAAAAATAAAACAAAAAAAACTAAAATTCTATATATTTATAAACCACGAAATGTGGTAGGCATACTAAGAATGAAAGGTATATATACTAATTTTAATGAACTAATTGACCCGGCCACACAATTTTGTAAATTGAAGTATTACAAATTTATAATTTTCATAAGCAAATTGAAAGAAGTTAATAAAATACCATAAATTCTCTATTTCTCTAACTAAACCATGAAATGTGGTAGACATACTAGCAATGAAAGGTGTATACTAGTTTTCATTCACTAATTTTAGCTTCCTTCATCAAAATATTCAAACTATCAAGAGATTAGATCTTAAATTGGCCTAGAAATCATAAAATAAAAAAACCACATATATATACACCACGATATGACAAGTGCTCTTGCTAAAACATGAAAGGATGAAGCTAATTACCTTTAAAGAAGTCACTGACGGAGTAAAAGCCTTGAGATGGATCAATGGCCGGAGATGAAAGCAAGAACACAACAAAGAAGAAGCAGAGAAGTGAGCTCTCGGGCTCGGGCTGGGGAGGAAGAAGAGTTGAAATAGGTGGAAGGCACTTTTAGTCCCGATTCCTATAACAGCCTGGGACTAAAGGCCAACCTTTAGTCCCGGTTTGTGCCACGGCCCGGGACAAAACATTTAGTCCCGGGTGGTAACACCAACCGGGACTAAAGGTTAGCCTTTAGTCCCGGTTTGTAACACCACCCGGGACTAAAAGTCTCCCCTGACATGGACTGGCACCAGAGCCGTTGGGCGGGGGACTTTTAGTCCCGGTTGGTGTTACCAACCTAGACTAAAGTCATTTTTAGTCCCGGATATAAATTTTGTCGAGACTAATGCCCATTTTAGACATCGACGAAAGGTCTGTTCTCTAGTAGTGTAAGTCGGCTAAGCCAACTTCCCCCTGATGCCGCCCCACGGGCGTGCCTGAGCCCATAAAAGTTGGCTAAGCCGACTCTGCTCGGAAACCGAGGAGGACATCTCCTAAAGTCGGCTAAGCCGACTCTGCTCGAAAACCCAGGAGGACACCTCATAAAGTCAGTTTTTGGTATATTTTCAACATGGGAAACTTGGAGAATGCATCTTGGAGATGTTTCCTACTGGGATAAGACCACCCCCCTCTATATATATGAGAGGATCACGGCCGATTGAGATCCCATCTATCTAATCGATAAAACAACAACCAAAACTCTTATCTTACCTAAGTTTTCTCCTCTCAACCCTCTACCCTGCTGTTCGGCAAGCCTCTCCACGAGATTTGTTGGCATCCTAGGTGGCCTTGCTGGTCCTTAGAGATCCTCCATGTGCTTCTCCCTAATGGATCTTTTTGAAAGTGGTTCAGGAGCCGTTTCGACCAAGAACAAACTCTACATCGGTCCTATCGATCTCTAAATTGGTTAGGCTGGTTACACTTCATCTCTAGCTGCGTTGCAGGTCTTGTGAGACCTCTTGGGTGTCCAAGCCCCTCGCTGGTGTGTTGGCTTGGAGTGATCTTTAGCGTCAACATACTTTTTGGCGACTCCGCTGGGGAACGCTAGGCGAAAGATCAAGTTTTCCTCCAACAACATGGGAAGTAACGTTGAAGATACTGGGGATAGGACCCAAGTACCTCATGAGGGCAACATCAACCATCCCATGAACATCGATGAACTTCCTGAAGAACTGAAGCAACAAGTGGAGGCCAAGTTCAACGCCGTTCTGAAGGTTTTTCTTTAGAGTTGCACTAAAGATCGGCGGGAAAAGGTCACTCAGTTCAGGGAGCCGGATTTCAGCGAGTTGATCACTTCTATATCTTCTGCACCCGCTGCACCTGAGGTAAGATCTTCTAAACCTAGGTATGATGACATTATCGATCCTTACCCTACACATGCCAATTATGCTACTATGATGGCTGATCATAAGAAAGTAATAGATAATAATCTTTTCACTGCTGTAAACAAGATCATAGCCTGTTTTGATAAGTTAGAAGGGAAAACAACCGATGGCAATCCATCGGGTGTTGATTCTTCTTCTAAAAATCCTAAATTTAGCATGCCTTTGAATTTTTATGGTAATCAAGGTTTATATGCAGCAGCAAATAAAGACAAATTGGTCTCTTCGGCAATTGAAATCGATAAGACCAGTTTAACTGCAAGTGCTCCATCTAATCAAGTGGTTGTCTATGGTCAAAATTCGGCTTGAAACACTCAAACCGATCAAAGACCAACAACAAGTCAAACTTCGGCGGGGCAAAACATTCTCCCCAACCCGCCGAAGTCACCAAGCCAAGTCCTCATATTTGATGATACAGCTGCTGCACCTATTGCTCCCTCTACCGATTTCAATGACACTTTCAATCGGTTTAGGGAAGAATTATCTGAATCACTTGAAGAGAGTTTAGGTGTACAAATTAAGCCTAGTAGGACTACTTACCGTAAGTCGTACCCTTCACACTTTGATTTCATGAAAGCACCTGATGGGTGGAAGGTATCTGATTTTGATAAATTTAGTGGTGATGATAGTAAATCTACTATAGAGCATATTAGCATGTTTCTTGCACAATTGGGTGAAGCTAGTGCTTATGATTTTACGAAAGTTCGCAAATTTCCATTGTCCCTTACTGGCACAGCTTTTGCAAGGTTTACTTCATTACCAGCTTATTCTATTGGTTCATTGGCTGAACTAGAAGAAAAGTTTCACAGTCACTTTTATACCAGTGTCCATGAAACTAGATTGTCTCATCTTGCATCGGTTCGTCAAGGTCGTGATGAGTTTGTTCTTGATTTTGTTAAGCGATTTAGAGAAATTAAGAACCGATGCTTTTATTTAATGATTTCTGAAAGAGATTTAACTGACTTATGCTTTGCTGGTTTACGTCCTAGTGTTAGGGATAAACTTGAATATTATGAGTTTGTGAATGTTAATCAACTATTGCAAAGGGCCGTTTCAGCTGAATCGCGCCTTAAAGAATCTCATGAATCTTATAAGTCTAATCGTCATAATGTGCATGTTGTTGATGATCATTCCGATTGTTTTGATGATGATAATAAAGAAATTTGTCCTGCTGAAATTAAATGGCCAGCAGAGAATAAGATGGTTACTTGTCCATCTCTCAAACTGATTCATAAGAATCGGGGTGAAGAGATGAAGTTTACTTTTGATTTCTCTAAATGTGACTGATTCTTTGATGAATTATTGAAATTCGTTTATATTAGAATTAATTATACATTGCCTTTAGCTGATGAGTTAAAAAGAAGAGCTTATTGTAAATATCATAATTCTTTTTCCCATGCCACTAATGATTGCAATATTTTTCGTCGGTAGGTCCAATCGGCCCTTAATGAGAGGGTTGATTGAGTCTTTCTGATATGCAAGTTGATAAGGTCCCTTTTCTAATGCATACAATTGAAGTAGGACCACCCGCTGTTTTTGATTTGTCCCGTGCAAGCAGATACAACTCAAGGCAAGAATGTGCTTATCAGCAAACCACGTGTAGCACCAAATGTCGAAACAAATTCAGGGCGCAAGGTGGTCCTAGAGAAGGATGACGAAGGCAAGAACAAATTAAGGATCACCGCTAGATCAATGTAGTATTTGAGAAGGTAGCGGTGGTATGAAACGGTGGCGGCACGGCAGAGGCCGGCTAGGTCGACTGGATCAGTCGGCCAAGCCGACTCCACCTAGTAGCAGGGCCAGTCGGTTAAGCCAACTCCGGGTGTCGGCTTAGCCGACTCAGCCTCCCTCTCAGCTAAGTCGGCTAAGCCGACTGCCCTAGTCGGCTTTGCCGACTCCCCTGGTTCCAGCAGCCTTGGCCCCTCCGGCGTTCAAGTTTTGCGCACATTTGTTCCATACAGGTCGAAGATTGGTACTTGGAAGACGAATAAGAGAAAGAACCAAGGGGAGCTTGTGGTGAGGCCACCATGCACTTTTGATAGGCTCATGGCCAAGTATAAGCAAGAAAAGGCCGATTCCGAGTGCCAGATACCTAAATTAGGGGTACCCAAAACCAACGATTAAATGGAGCAAACCACCGAGGCATCCGCGCCCTAAAAACTCCCTAAAAATCAAATTGAGTCTCCACCTCCACGGATGCCCCGGTCCAAGTTGCATACATGTGGAGATAGGGCACCCTCGACTGAGTTCCGACTCGTACGAGGCTTGCTCGACGGGAAGCCTCGACCCTGGAAAACTTCTGACTCGTACGACCCGGGGTCGAGTCGGTCAACCCCTCCTCATCCACCTACTTACTAACAAAAGCATTCAATGGAACCACTTTCACTAACATGGCTATAGCGCCACCAGCGTGGGAGCAGCGTCTACGTCTAATCCCACTTTTTAATGCCCATCTCGAGATGGGCGGTAAAAAAGTTGTCACTATTCGCACCACGTCAAGCACTGTTCTACCATCAACACCCCCTCAACTCACAAGACGACGACCACCGTGCCTGGGTTTCCTGGGGCTTAGTCTTATCCGTTCCTCATTGACCCCCTCAGTTACGTCCTGACCCAGCCTCGACCGCCGCCGGTCAACAAAGGAATGACGCCTGCACGTTGGCTACAAGGGATCGCCCGTCATCAACTTCACCACGACACCCCGGGGATGGCCGGCCATTACTAGGACACGCCGCTACAGCAACCTCTATAGCACCCATTGAACCTTCACCTCTAAGGCACCGCCTCAGGGTTTTAGGAACCCCTCAGCCTTCACTCGACCCTATAAAAGAGAGGGCACATGGTTCTCCAGAGGAAGAAGAGGGAGGTTTTTCTCCACTTCAGTGATCAACATCCCAAGCAACACCCCATTTTACCTTTCCTTTGAGACTTGGGACCGGTTCCCTCTCTCACAGCTTGTAACCCCTACATAAGCACTTCAGTGCAAGGAAATACAATACTCTCTCCCTCTCCCGCTGGACGTAGGGCCTTCTTTGCCCGAACCAGGATAAACCCCCATGTACTCTCCTTGCATCACCATCCGGATTAGGGAGCACGCAGCACAAATTCACTCGTTGGTCTAGGACCCTCCCAGGTCCGAACGCCGACACCGAGAATCGACCATTAAAAAAAGAGAATATACTCCGCCTAAGCGAGAAGATGGCAAGGTTAAGCAATTGGCGGTGATACAACCAGCAGCTCTAGTTCACAGAGTTGCTCCTCATGTATCTCGTTAGAGACCCTCAATTCCACCTTCAGTCACACCGCAATGGGGTCCTTATGGAGTTTGGGTGCCGTATCCCTCGCCTGCACCTATGCAAGGCCAGCAATGAAGGAAAGAGCCTACTGGTCTAGTTCAAAAACCTTCCATCTTTAGCCAATTGAACAATGGTCAATTGAGCTCTAGCAGTGTGAATCAAGGTCAGATGATTATATTCAAGACTCTGGCTTCACAAGATTCAGAAAAGGCACCAAGCGATAGGTCTACGTGCCTAAGAAGGTTGAGGCTCCTGTTATTCTTCCGCCAAGAGCTAGGCCTCAATCAGTCATCACAATCGGCTCTATAGAGGATCCTGTCATTAACCATGATGGGCTGATTATGATTGAAGAAACTCCAGCACAAAAATAAGATGAAGTTCCTAAAGAAGTTGCTAGAGATGAGAAGAGAGAGCTCGTTGAAGGAGATTCCAAGTATCGCCAACTCATGTGGTGTCCTCGTGGGTTGAATAAAACCCAACGGCGCAAGTTGCATGGCGCCCGGCATAAGCAATAGAAGCGGGAGATGCTTGCCAAGATGGGGGGTGAAGTCTTAAACCCCGAGCACATCAAAAGCCTCCGAAAGGTCAAAATGACGCTGCTGCTACTGGCCTGTTGGCTAAGCCGACTCTTGTGCTGAGCCAGTCGGCTGAGCCGACTCTAGAGTCGACTAAGCTGACTGCCCCTGTTCCTACCGGCCTGGATGTGCCAGAGTCTGCTAAGCTGACTCCCCTTGTTGATAATGTTCTAGAGGCCCCAGAATCGACCTGGCTGACTCCAGGGTCAGCTGAGCCGACTCCTACTGTCCCGATGGCCTCCAAGGTGTCCTTCGATGATTTTGGTTCCACTGTTGCTACTATGGTTGGCATGGAGATGCCTGAGGTTCCTGATGAGGAGATGGTTGACTATGAAGCTACTCTAGAAAGAGGGAAGGTTAATGTGGTTGTTTTGTCCGTTGATTATTACATCGTTGAGGACGATTCAGCCGAAGCGGTGTTCAACTTCTCGATACAAGATGCCACATTCAAGAAACCAGAATAGCCTGTTAGTCATCTCAAGCCTTTGCATGTGAAGGGCCATATCAATGGTACTTTGGTCCATAACAAGTTGGTGGATAATGGGGCAATTGTGAATGTGATGCCATATGCACTTTATAAGAAGCTTGGTGGCACTGATGAGGAGCTGGTGAGGACCAATATGATGATCACTAGAGTTGGAGGAGGTGCTCTTATTCTAGCTAGAGGGATTGCTAATATGGAACTCACTATTGGAAGCAAGACCCTAGCCACGGCATTCTTCGTTGCAGATGTGCAAGGTAGCTACAGTTTAGTACTTGGGCGTGATTGGATCCATGCTAATTGTTGTATACCATCTAGTATGCACTAGTTTCTTATTCAATGGGTGGATGATGCCGTGGAGATTGTGTATTAAGATTCATCGGCTGAAGTAGCTACAACCGATGCTCCTAAGCTTGGGGGCATGATGCTATTGGTTGCTTGTCTGGTAGAGATCTTTTTAGCTATGAATTTATTAGTGTTACCAGGCAAGGTGGTTTTATTCCTATATCTTTGAAGCCGATTTATAATCAGCTTAATATCATCATGTAATTGTTTATTGACGGATACAAATATTGAATGGTTGAAACATCGTGTTGATCAGTATCGGGCTAATAAAACCGATGCCTGTGAAGCGATTGATGATTTTGATGAGCTCAATAAGTTGGGTCAAGGATTTACATTGACCGACCCTTTGGAGTAGGTTGATATTGGGGATGGCTCTGTGCCCCGGCCAACGTTTATAAATCAAAATTTGGAAGCTGATTACAAATTTGAGCTAATCACGCTTCTCAAAGAATATGTTGATTGGTTTGCATGGAATTATACAGAGATGCCTGGGCTAAGCCGAGAGCTTGTTGAGCATCGGCTCCCCATTAAGGATGGATTCAAGCCATATAAACAACACCCCCGCTGATTTAATTCTATAATTTATGATCGGGTTAAAGAAGAGATTAATCGGCTCTTGCAAGTGGGGTTCATTCAGCCATGCAGGTATGCGGAGTGGGTCTCTAATATTGTGCTTGTTGAGAAGAAAGATTCTGGAAAGATCAGAGTTTGCATTAATTTTAGAGATCTGAATAGAGCTACTCTGAAAGATGAATATCCTATGCCTATAGCCGATATGCTTATCAATGATGCTTCAGGACACCGAGTTATTAGATTTCTTGATGGTAATGCCAGTTATAATCAGATTTTTATGGCTGAAGAAGATATGTCGAAGACAGCCTTTATATGTCCTGGGTTTGTTGGTCTCTTTGAGTGGGTTGTGATGACATTTGGGCTAAAGAATGCAGGTGCTACTTATCAAAGAGCTATGAATTTGATTTTTCATGATATAATTGGGGTGATTATGGAGGTTTATATTGATGATATTGTGATTAAATCGGCTGCCCATAAGTCTCATTTGGCTGATTTACGTCTTGCTTTTGAGAGGATGCGTCGTTATGGATTGAAGATGAACCCACTCAAATGTGCTTTTGGAGTATCAGCTGGAAAGTTTTTAGGCTTCATAATTCATGATAAAGGCATAGAGATTGATCCCAAGAGGATAGAAAAGATCAAGGGAGTTCAGACACCTGCATGCAAGAAGGACTTGCAAAAGTTCTTAGGAAAAGTGAACTACTTGAGGAGATTCATTGCTAACTTGTCCGGGAAGATTATTCCTTTTACCCCCATATTGAAACTGAAGGATAAATCTGAATTCACTTGGGGGTAGAACAACAAGAGGCATGTGGGAAGATAAAGGAATATCTGTCAATATCACCGGTTCTTCATGCACCAAGGAGAGGAGTTCCTTTCAAATTATATATTGCTGCTGAAAAGAAGATAATCGGGGCTGTTTTGACTCAAGAAGACGAAGGTAAAGAATATGTAGTTGCTTCTCTTGGTCGCCGTCTTCTTGATCCCGAGACAAGGTATGCCCATATAGAAAAATTATGCCTATCACTGTACTATGCTTGTTTCAAGATGAGACATTATCTTTTGTCTAGTACATGTATTGTTGCTTGCTAGGCCGATGTGATAAAACATATATTATATCGGCCAATTCTTCGTGGAAGGATAGGCAAATGGGCATACACACTAATTGAATATGACTTGACTTATGAGCCATTGAGAGCTTTAAAAGGTCAAGTCCTTGCTGATTTTATTGTTGAGCATGGTATTGAATTGGATAATGAAATTAATTACCTTACTTTTACTCCCTGGAAACTATATTTTGATGGATCAGTTTGCAAAGATGGCCAAGGTATTGGTATTGTGCTTATTTCCCCTAGTGGTACTGAAATTGAGATGTCAAGCCAGTTAAATTTTCATTGCACTAATAATCAAACCGAATATCAAGCTCTATTATTCAGGTTGATTATGTTACGGTCCATGGGAGTAAAATATGTTGAGGCCTATGGTGATTCCTTGGTGGTGGTACAGCAGGTTGCTGGTGAATTTCAATGCTTATAAGGATCACTAAGAGTTTGTCTTGATGCTTGCCTCGATATCATTGGTTCTCTTGCCGAATTTCAAATTCGGCATGTTCCAAGGCATGAAAATCAAAGGGCCAACAAGTTAGCTCAACAAGCATCTGGCTATGAAGTCGGTGGGCGTAACTTTCACATTCAAGAAAAGCCAATGTATGAAGATTTAGAATTTTCCTGTGCAGGTACAGACGAGTCGGCTAAGCCGTCTGCTCTAGTCGGCTTAGCCGACACCCTGATGGATGCTAGCCAGTTGGCTAAGTCGACTGCACTAGTCCGCTTAGCCAACTTCCCCCTGTGCAGTAGCCTAGTCGGCTAAGCCGACTGGCCCAGTCAGCTTAGCCGACTCACCTGTGGTCGACCCGGTCAATCTGCCCGAGAGGCTTTCAAATCGGCCCAGCGGAACTTCCAGTGACGTTGGGACCGATTTATGTGATTGGAGGGCTCCCTTGTTGGCATATCTACGTGATCCAAGTGCTAAAGTTGACAAGAGTGTTTGGCAAAGTGCTTTCAAGTATATGTTGCATAATGATGAGCTTTACCGAAGAACCGCCAAAGATTTGCTACTAAAATGCTTAGGATCTGACCAAGCAAGAGTGGCTATGGGGGGAGTCCATGAAAGTATTTGTGGTACACATCAATCGGCCCCAAAGATGAAGTGGTTGTTGCGTAGAGCTAGTTTTTATTGACCTATCTTGATGGCCGATTATTTTTGATACTATAAAGGTTGTGAAGAGTGCCAAAGGTTTGGGAATGTTCAGCTTGTGCCCGCTGCTATGCTTCATCCTATCATCAAGCCATGACCTTTTCATGGTTGGGGGCTAGACTTTATTGGCCAAATTCATCCCCAATCTTCCAAAGGACACCGGTTTGTATTAGTTGCTATAGATTACTTCACTAAGTGGACCGAGGCAGTTCCTTTGAAGAATATGACACACAAGAAGGTGATTGAGTTCATTACTGAGCATATCATACAGGCATCCCTTAGACATTAACTACAGATCAAGGGACATCATTTGTGTCTAAAGAGGTGAGGGAATTTGCCGAATTATATAAGATCAAGTTGCTCAATTCATCTCCATAATATGCTCAAGCTAATAGCCAAGCTGAGTCTAGTAATAAGACTTTGATCAAGCTCATCAAGAAAAAGATTGAGGAGAATCCAAGGAGGTGGCATGAAGTTTTTTTTCTGAAGCTCTATGGGCACATCGCATTTCAAGGCATGGTGCTATAAAAGTGACTCCTTTTGAGTTGGTATATAGTCAAGAGGCCGTGTTGCCTGTCGAGGTAAATTTGGATGCATACAGGCTTGCTAAACAAAATGATCTATCAGCCGTTGTGTATCATGATTTGATGATGGATAACATCGATGAGGTAACTGATGTAAGATTAAAGGCTCTCAAGAAGATAGAGAAAGATAAAGCTCGAGATGCCAGGGCATACAACAAGAAAGTCAAGAGCAAATCCTTCCAAGTAGGAGAATTAGTGTGGAAAACCATACTACCTATTGGATCGAAGAGCAATCAGTTTAGCAAATGGTCACCTAACTGGGAGGGTCCTTACAAAGTGATCAAAGTCATATACGGTAATTTCTATTTGCTAGAGACATTGCAAGGTGAACGTCTCAATAGAGCATTCAATGGGAGGTACATGAAAAAGTATTTTCCAAGTGTTTGGTAGGAAGCCTAAGTGCTCTCCAAGTAATGGCCGATACATGTATCGCCCTTAGTCGCTGAGCAGCCGATGAGATGGGTATCGTTGCTGTTCAGTTTCTATTGTGTTTTGGCTCAATTAAGTGTTTTTAGGTTCATGCATCATTCACCTGAAAATAGGGGGGCATATGTTGACACTCACAAATGTTCCAAGGGGAGTTTAAGTATTATGAACGAGTTATAAACATCTTGGACATGGTGGAGGTCAAATGGCACGACTAAATAGCGAGCGAGATGCGCGAAGAAGACGACGAGCCGTGGCGAGCCACCCCGAGTCGGCTTAGCTGACTCAGGTAGTCGGCTTAGCCGGTTTTGCTAGCCTCCAGTCGGCTTAGCTGACTGCCTGAGTCGGCTAAGACGACTTCCCCCTGATGCCGCCCTACGGGCGTGCCTGAGCCCGTAAAAGTCGGCTAAGCCGACTCTGCTCGGAAACCGAGGAGGACACCTCCTAAAGTTGGTTTTTGGTATATTTTTAACGTGGAAAACATGGAGAACACATCTTGGAGATGTTTTCTATTGGGATAAGACCACACCCTCTATATATATGAGAGGATCACAGCCAATTGAGATCTCATCTATCCAATCGATAAAATAACAACAAAAACTCCTATCTTACCCTAGTTTTCTCCTCTCAACCCTCTACCCTGCTGTTCGGCAAGCCTCTCCACGAGATTTGTCGGCATCCTAGGTGGCCTTACTAGTCCTAGGAGATCCTCCACGTGCTTCTCCCCGATGGATCCTTCCGGGAGTGGTTCGGGAGCCGTTTCGGCCGAGAACAAGCTCTACATCAGCCTTATCGATCTCTAGATCAGTTAGGCCGGTTACGCTTCGTCTCTTGCTGTGTTGCAGGTCGTGTGAGACCTCTTAGGCGTCCAAGGCCCTCGCTAGTGTGTTGGCTTGGAGCGATCTTCTGCGTCAACAGAGTAGTACCAGCACCATCGATTCCTATTTATGGTCGACCATCAAACTGAGAACGATCAAGGACGCATGACCTTGATTGATCGTTATAGTCGTCGTTTCCATGCCCACGGCCATGCATTTCCCATCATTTTTATTTGTTCTTGGTCGTCGCTCCAACGGAACTACCATTAGCTACATACGTCATGCACACACAGACCTACCATAACACGTGTCATTCCTTCCAAAGAAATGATATAGGCATGTGGCACTTTTTATGACTGTTTATTATTAGGGGAAGCGCCCTCGTAGTGACATCATGCATGACCAGGTGAGGGCGCCTCGGCCAAGCGATGAGGGATGCGGCCCCCTAAGATGCGGACCAAAGGACGTGGCAGTTTTGATCAAACTTGATATGATTCGACTCTTCAAGAAATTTAGAATAACTTATAATTTAGAACTGAGAAAGTACTATAGTTTGTTGTATTTGATGAAGGCTAAATGGATATTTGAGATCGAAGGAGCGTATAAAGTATTGATGCCTCTGTTCAACGACGACGATATGATCGATAGTGCTTTGATATCCTTCCGAGTCAAAGGTTGCATGCATGCACTGAACCTGCAAAGCATAATTCCCTGGCGAAATATTGAAAATAGAACGGGTCATCCTATCTAGCATTGGCATTGCTTAACCCGCGGGTAGCTAAACAAATCAGATGTACTGGTTAGTACGGCACTAGATATGATAATATATTAATTATTTAAGTGCTGATGAGGTGCGTGGATCGTCATATCAGCTTAATTCATCTCCCTACATACAGATAATAAAATAAATCACCTGAAACAAGATCGGTTTTTCAGGTCAACCGCACAAGACAAAACAAAACCAAACAAGTGTTCAGACTTCTCGGCAGTACGTATATATAGTACCGTACTCCCTCTGTCTCCAAATATCTGTCGTCTGTGTTTTCCAAGAAACAACTTTGACTAAATATATATTAAAAATATTAATATTTATGGCACATAATTAGTATCGTTGAAAAGGTCTTTGAATCTAGTTTTTTAATAAATTTATTTGGAGATGCAAATATTGCACGTATTTTCTATAAATTGAGTCAAATTTGTGGCACGTACACTAATGACGACAAATAATAAGGGACGGAGAGAGTATCTGACAGCAGCAGTTGTGTAACCAGCTAAGATTTGACTTTTAGGTGTAGTTAATGTTGTCTTGTGACACGCTTTTCATATCATCATCATCAACAATGACCTTATTTAGTTTCTCCCCTAAAGTTTAGTTCTTATCCCATCGAATGTTTTGACACATGCATAGATTATTAAATATAGACTAAAAATGACTAATTGTACAGATTGCAACTAATTTACGAGATAAATCTTTTAAGCCTAATTAGTCCATGATTTGACAAGGTGGTGGTACAGCAAACATATGCTAATGATGGATTAATTAGGCTTAATAAATGCGTCTCGTGGAGTACTGAGGACTTCTATAATTTATTTTATTATTACTATCAGAACACTCCCATGTAACACCTTGATTTGATAGCCGATATGACACCCCAAAACTTTAGTCCCTGAATTTAAACACCACCTAAGTCCAACGAAATGACAAGATCGAGAGAAGAACGTGAAAATGTGTGGGTCTAATAACACGCCCAGAGTAGCTCTCCATCCACGTCATTGTCATTGACATCGTCCGTCTAACGACAACTAAAGATATGATCTCCGATGACGACTCTCCGTGGATACTCGCTCACTGATATATGATGATCCAACAAATTAAATTGACAACGTTTTAAAAAAAATTACAAATTGCCGAGGGGATCATGTATATACACGACGATACAATAGCCATGCTAGCTGATATACATGACAACATTTGCAAAACGAGACCTACTGACCGCTAAAAGATGAACTCCGCGCTACCTATATTCGAAATTGCAGGTTGTACGTTCTAGTTTTTTTAATATATAGATTTTACTATCCATGCATATTTAGATACGTAGCAAATATTATGTACCTAAAAAAAGTTAGGACGTCTTATAATTTAAAACGGAGAAGTAGAAGCTAAATAAGGGCATGTTTTTGGTTGGCAAAACTAATGTTGCCGCCCATTCTTGACTAAAGTATGCGACCATAGTACCGCCACAATTAAACACGGCCTAAACCAATACTCTAGCTCTACCAAGCAGATGTCAAATTTAATTATAAACCATCGGTTTATTACACTCAGAAGCATATATACCACCAAGAAAATAGACAAAATACAAATAGTGACAAATTTGAATGTCGGCATCCACAGATAGAAATTGAAGTCCAAAGAAAGCAAAGCGTAAGGCGCAAGCGACGACGTTGACCAACGTGCGTCGTGACAGTTTGGTGGCGGCGGCTGTTGCTGCTTCTTCTTCCACGGACCGCGCGCGTGTTCAACGTCCCTGAAAAATACAATACGTATGCACACTGCTCCCGGTCCTCGTGGGTCTCACCCAGTGGAAGGCATGCACGCACCATTATAATATATATAATTATTTATCTGCCGGACGAAACATTAATTGATCAATTAAACATATAAAAGATAATAGCATGTATTTGCTCGGAGGAGGAAGATAAATGACGATATCTACTGCTCCCTTCATGTTAGTCGTTTTGTGGTTGTTTTAAGTCAAATATTTTTAAACTTTGACTACAAATAAATTATTTTGGGTTAAGTTTCAAAATATGAAAGTAATGTAAGCAGATTCATCTCCAAATGTAGTTTTATAAAAGTATATATTGACTCTATTCTATAAATATTTTATAGTAAAAAGTAGTGGTCAAAGTTATTTTCCGGAGACCATGTCAATGTCTAAAACGACTTTCTTTAGAGACGTGGAGGGAGTATCTACTTTTTTGGTCCTTTAACAACAGGTCATTTTTGCAACGGAAGGGCCAGCGTCTGGACATCCGGCCAGACGCTGCTCCCGCAACTATGCCCGCATAGTATCCCACACCCCGCTGTGCTTGCATCACATCCCATCCCACGCCCCCAGCACCCCGCATCCCATCCCACACCACACGCGCCCCCACATCCCATCTCACGCTAGTGCCTGCATCCGAATGCAGCAAACTCGACGACGCGGGATGGGAGGGAAGGGAAGGAAGGGGAGGGCGAGGCGCGCCATGCGAGATGGGAGCCGAAGCCCTACGGTAGCCCGCTATCCGCCAGCTACTGACGCCATTGCAACATGTGCAACACTTGATCTACTTTTAAAACATCCAGATCCAAGACTTGCAACATACGTCTGAAGAAGATGGAATATTTGAAACATGCATCTGAAACACTTATAAAAACACCCGAAAGCATATGAAAAGTCATTGTAAACATACGCAGCGCCCAGATAAAACACATGCAACATATGTGTGAAATATATATAACATCCAAATAAACACACTTGCAACATACGTCTAGAAAAACAGATGAAACATTAGGAACAGAAGCTTGCAACATACGTGTACAACCATTGCAACATATGTAACATCCCGATCTACTTTTACAACATCCATACAACATACCTATGAAACACTTGAAACATAAGGCTTGCAACATACGTTTTTCAACCTTCTTCCATACGACGCAACGTAGAGTGGGGGAACGGCCGGTTCCGGCCAACTGGTGGACGAGGATGGTGGCGCAGCCTAGCAACGACCAGTTGCACCTGCGCCTGGCCTGGGCCCAGCCAGCGATGACCCCCTCTCCTGGCCTCTGGGCATGGCGGAGGACGGGCATGGTGCGGCGAGGGACGGAGGCGCCATAGGGAATGGCGGTGGCACGCTGGGTGAAGCTGTTTTTCTCCTTTCACAAAGACATGGGTTGGAATGAAACTGAAAATAGTAGTTTATCCCAGCTCTCTCCCTCATGATTTGTTGGTGAACCTATTTTGTCAAACATTTTTTTTTCTAAAATAGCTCAGCTTCACTGAAAGAAGCTGCTTGAGAAGCTGAATTGTGTCAAACAGGCCATAATCTCTGTTTGTGATATATGTAGCGCGCGTGTGCTTGCTGACTAAGCATGCATGGTGTAAGCATCATGTGGTACACACGTAAATATGTGCTCACAAGATCATCCATCGTGGCATACCATTGGAGAAGGAAATAAAAAAAAACTTATTAGTGGACTAATAGTTCGTGTTGACGTTGGACTTCGCATTGGTGTCGGTGAAGCAGCAGTAGAGATCTTGCATTGGCAGATGTGGCTCACAGTAGAGTAGTATCTTACTACTCACTCCATTCTGAATTATAAGTGCACACATTTCAAAGGTTAAACTTTGTAACATTTGACCAACAAACTAGTGTAATTAGATATAAAGTTTATACTAAAAAACGATTACATTGGATTTGTATTTAGAAATACTACTTTAAGCTAGATGATCAAACTTTTGTTGCCATAAATAAATATATACATTATGACAGAAATTGGCAGTCTAAGTGTGCTTTCATCAGTTTTCAGTCCAGAAATTGAATGGGCTGAATGCATGCGTGTGCGTGTGGAAAATTTTACCTGCAGCTGCAGGAACCAGGAAGCCGATCGATCCCGTCTTTGCACGCACTGCACCGTCGTCGTCGCCTGTGAAAGTCTGTGTCTAGCTTGTCCAATAGGATTGCAGTATATATAGCAATGCGTGGCTTACTTCTAGTCTCAAAATGGTCGATGGGGATCGAGAGCTCGTCGTCGTCGTTGTTGAAGAAGGACGGATAGCTAGGCCTGTTATAGTTCCTAAAATTTTACAAAAAAAATTCAAGATTTCCCGTCACATCAAATCTTTAGACGCATACATGAAGCATTAAATATAGATAAAAAATAAAACTAATTACATAATTTAGACGAAATTCATGAGACGAATCTTTTAAGCCTAATTAGATCATGATTGGACACTAATTACCAAATAATAACGAAAGTACTACAATACTATTTTTTAAAAAAATTCGCGAACTAAATAAGGCCCTACCACATATACATTGTTCTCGTTTTCGCCGGCACTAAACTTTTCAAGGACGATGCGAGGACATCGTACGATGTGCGTGCATGTGGGGTGCATGGTTCACGAATCACGAATGAGAGAGCTAAGCTCTCGAATTGTTGTGTCCGGTCATCGGTGGCGACGTCTGGACCTGCCTAACTCACGGTAATGGCGCGCGTTCGGGGAGGTCTCCTCCATGGAAAGCCGCGCGCGTGAGCGTATCGTAGCATCTCCAACAGTTTAGTAAAGCCTACCTCCAATCTTGTTCAATTCCTTTGGTATAAGATGGAAAAGAACCCACTCCAGTTCTTTATTTGACTCCCAAATCTGCACTTGGGAAACTGGAGGCATCCACGAGGACGACCGACCTATCCGTTTTTTCCTCGATTCTCTCCATTGCCCCTGACTGCCACCTCCGCCGGGAGGTTCATCGAAATTAGACCTCCGGCCACTATTTTAATATTTTGAGAATACTGAGAGATAGAGGAAATTCCATTTTAGGGATTTTGGGGGTGTGAGTTACGATGGCCGGCCATGGTTTGATTGTCACCGTTAAGAAGGCTCGTCGGAATTGAATCTCCGGCCACTATTTTTAGATCTGAAAATACTAACGGGCAGAAGAGACAAAAAAAAATTGTGTGTGAGCTAGGGTGCCATGGATCACCAGCCACCACGGCGAGTTATAATTCAAATACGAGATCCTGTGCTCAGACCCGGCCATGGGCTACGGCCACGGCTAGCTTTGACTCGGTTCATGTCACAGTAACGACTACCTTTGAATGTCATGATATCATTCCTGACGGGTTTTTCAGCTGTTAGGAATTTGTGAACGGTTCCTGTGGGTTCTAGAGAACCGACTCGAGTACTCTCAACCTTTCCTGTCGTTTTTCTGCAGCCGACAGGACTAGTGCATATTCCTGTCGGTTTGGTAAAAAACCGACGGGAAAGATAAAAATCGTAATGAATAATCCTGAGTCTGGCATGGTCTGATTGTCACCGTCTAGAAGGCTTGTCGGAATTGGATCTATAGCCACTATTTTCAATCTGAAAAATACTAGGAGACAGATAGGTTTTGTGTGTGTGCTAAGCCATGACGGTGAGTTATTTTGTCCACGGTTGGTGTTTCGGTATGTACGGGAGACGACGATGTGCATGTTTACATGAATGAATAAAAGAGAATTGTTGATGAAGTGTAGTAATTTTTTTAGAAAGGTTCCAATACTAGTTTTTAGGCTTAATTCTTTAGATACCGTTGCAGATGCTCTCTTAGTAGCTAGCATATTATATATAACATGACATGACTGACTATACTAACTAACTAGTACTTCATCCTCAACTCTGGTCTCCATGGTCGTCGTCGTCCAAGATAACCCCAATACCATTATTCTCATTCGCCCCCAAACTATACTGAACTTTCCACAAGGCGATCGATTACAATGTGTGTGTGATATGTAAGGTTCACGAACGAAGAAAGAGCCAGCCAGTGACCTCGCGATCTCGAACTCGAACGTACGTGCGCATTATTCGCCGAACTAGAACTAATTGCGCACGTTCGGGGAACATGCAAGTCGGTCGGTCGTCTTCCATGGAAAAGCAAGCAAGCAAAAGCGTGCGTATCGCAGTATGTAATGTGATCGAGTACGAGTAACATGCCATGCATGCATGACTGACTACTAGCTACCCTCGTCTCCTTTCCTTCTTAGAAGGATATCTCTTGGATTTGGCAGTCATCATTTACATGCATTCAGGATTAGGTTCCACATTAGGAGGCAGTGTTCCATGTCTGTGTAGAATGTTAGTTATCTTGGGACAAATTTTAAACCTTAACAAGTACTATCTTGGGAGTACATACTAGTGTCTAAAGTTGCTTACTACACATAGAGAAGCAATTATGAGTAAACTCAGAGCGTTAACACAAAGAGTTACTGTAGAATATGTTAGATAACAGGCATGCATGTATGCTGTACGTACGTGTCTTCCTAATCTGTAACAACCAAGGATATCTTAGCCCAGGAGAATAGGTAGTCCCTGTTGAATAGGTAGACATGGTAGTTTGTGAGTTGTTATGATCCAAATCTCCTGGACTAGTACCTGGTTGTTATACTGTATGTAAAGACCACGCACAGGGCTGTTTTGTGCATAGAAGCTAACACGAAGCCGTCGTACTCTCGATATTGAGAGACGACGTTCATCCTATGCTCTTGCGCCTCTGATTTCTCACATGGTCATCAGAGCCAGTTTTGCTTAGGTAGGATAGTGTTAGCATCAGTGATCGGAGAGGGAAATAGGGTAGAAGACATCACGAATTGGGGATCGAATTCGGAGGATATTAGAACAGAGGAGTGCTTATTACATAATGTTGACGGTAGATAAGTGTCAATTTTAACCGTCAATATAGCATGAAAAAGGACCTAAACATAATTACCACTTAGATATAGGGGGTTTACTGACATAATTCCACGAGTTTTGGTGAATGTCTGTTTCTGTAGGGTGTCAGCTGAAAAGAACCAAGGATGACCCATATGTCAGGTTTACATAGAGACAAAAGGGCTACGCACAACTTTTCTGTAATCTGGAAGGTATGAGAAGGCTCTGGACCAAACGGGAGGCGAATCCGGCTCGGAAGCCGGGCGGCCGCCCAAGGGTGGGGGCGGGCGCCCCACCTGCAGAGCCAATCAGAGACGAGCTCGCGGATCCTGCCTCCACCGCCTTTGAGGAACAATAATAATCGTAGATCAAGGTCGGTTTGATCCGAGGGCTGTGGTGCTTCCTAGAGGGCTATATAAGCAAGACCCCTGAACCCTGGAGGAGCAATCCCATGAAACCCTAATTCATTATTTCCTGTGAGGATCAGCAGAGAGGGGTCCCTTGAATGGATCTTCTCTCTTAGGGAACATATACGAGAGATTAGCTTTGTAGTCTCCATGTGAGATTAGAGTTCTTCTTTTAGACTGAGAGAGTTAGAGTGGAGGGAGAGTTGAAGGAAGCCCGGCATGTCGGTGTCTCCTCTCCGGCTTGTACCTGCGGGATCAAGTCTCCTAACCCGAGGCTTAGTTCTAGGATTCTTCGGTAATTCAACTTCTAATACTAATTAAGAACGTTGTTATTATTGTTCTATGGTTTATGAGTTTACTTTATTCTCTTCTGTGGTAGAGGGTAGGGTAATCGTCTGTAGCATAAGCGTGGTGTTTAGGCTAGAGATACTCGTAGATATCCCCTATATGGCCGGATCCGTGGTAGTAGCGCGGGACATGATAATCCCGTTGTTTCCTTTGTACCCCACATCCCGTTAGAATGATTGGTAGGATTAAGTGCCCTAGTCAAGCATCCTCTGTGGCGTCTCTTTTCCATCGGTATGTCCCCATAGACCAATAGTTTCATAGCTTACCATAGGTTGGACCCAGACTATCGTCGTAATCTTCTCTAATCGCTTATATCTTCGCTACCTTGTAGTACGGCCCAGGGGTTAAGTATAGATTTAGGTTAGTCATCGCACGCTTTCTCCTTGTGGATAAACAAATACGATACTCTAGAAATATCTCCCGGGTGAAATGCTCACCGATATCCGTGCGCTTATGGATCCTTTTCTGTGTGCGTTAACAAATATCAACACATAACAGGGTTCAAATTCTTGTTAAGAGTCTCTCCTCCCCATCATTCTGCTCATATACTAGTCTCTCACGGCTCTCCTACCAGTTGTCGCGGCTTCATGCCCACGCCGGGCCTTGGACACGCGTGTTGGGCTGGCATGCCCTTGTGCTCCTTCTCGGCCCATCATCCATGTGGTTGCCATGCGCGTCGTCATAGTCACCGCTGACTTCTTTAGCTGTGGCTTCCAGGTTGCTGACATCCCCCCTAATGAGAAGCAGCTTGCCCCCAAGCTGGTGCTCTAGGGAAGCATTGGCGAAGTGCTTCGACGTCTTCCCACGTAGAAAGCGAAACAGGTAACCAGACCACTAGACTAGAGCTTGGAGACGAACTTCAGAGCCGGACGATGCAACTATTTTCTGCAGAATACTTTGGGGAACCTGCAACCCATCGAGTGAATCTGGTAAGGTTGAGACAGTTTGATTTACCGGCACCGCAGCCTTGAGCTGGGAGACATGAAAGACCGGATGGATGCTTGATGACGATGGCAGCTGTAGTTTGTACGCCACAGTTCCCACTTTGGCTGTAATGAGGTATGGACTGAAAAACGATAGGAAAGCTTCTGACTGGCGCGAGCCGCTAATGAAGTTTGCACATAAGGGTGTAGCTTCACATACACCCAAGTGCCCACGTCGAATGAGCGCTTAGTGCGATGTTTATCGGCTTGCATCTTCATTCGATTCTGAGCTCGGGCTAACTGCTACTAAATGAGGGCTTGCATAACTGTTTTCTGTTGTAACCATTCCTCCAGAGAAGCTACTGAACATGCAGCTGAAGAATCCACTCCCAGCTGGCGTGGTGACTGTCCATATAACACAAAGAATGGAGTTTGCTTCAATGACGAATGCCATGAAGTATTGTACCAGAATTCCGCGAGGTGCAGATAATCAAACCACTTGTGGGGTGCTACATTAGCAAAACAGCGTAAGAAGTTTTCCATACACTAATTAACTCTTTCCGTCTGGCCATTGGATTAAGGGTGATAGGCTGAACTCATCCACAGCTCAACCCCGGCAAGATGGAACAACTCCTGCCATAACCAGCTGATAAAGATCTTATCACGATCAGATATCATAGCTATTGGCAAGCCATGTAACTTGTAGAAATGAAGCATGAACTGTTTAGCAACCGACAACGCTGTGAAAGGATGCTTGAGGCCAATGAAGTGCCCATACTTGGAGAACAAATCGACTACAACCATGATGCAATCAAATCCATGCGAGACAGGTAGCCCTTCCACAAAGTCTAATGAGATTACCTGCCACGCTGCAGTAGGTGTAGTTAAAGGTTGTAAGAGTCCCAGATACTTAACACGTTCCACCATGGCCTGTTGGCATGTGGGGCAACTTCGCACAAATTGATCAACATGTTTCTTGAGGCCTGGCCAAGCAAAGAACTGCTATAATCTCTTGATGGTGGCTAGAATTCCTAAATGTCCACCCAAAGGAGAGCTGTGAAATGCCTTGATCAGCTGCTGTTGTAGGTCTGAATTATTGCCTACCCAGATACGTTGCTTGAATCGGATGAGGCCATCTTGTAGTGAGAACGGCGATGGAGTAGCTGCTGGAGTTGCTGCTAGCTTCACTAACAATGCTTGAGCCTGAGTATCCTTTTTGTAGCCTTGGATGATCTTGGCACACCATTGTGGTGTGGCGATAGAAATAGCACAGTAGACACCCTCCGGGTTAACTCAGCGTGACAAGGCATCAGCTGCACTATTATCAACGCCTTTTTTGTAGACAATCCGGTAACGGAGACCCAACAATTTGGAGAACACTTTCTGTTGCCACATGGTGTTAAGGCGTTGATCATTGAGATGGGTGAGAGATTTTTTATCTGTATAAATAATGAATTCTGCTAACTGCAGATAAGAGCGCCAGTGTTCCACGACAATCAAGATGGCCAAGTATTCCTTCTCGTATATTGAGAGGCCCTGGGTCTTTGGTCCTAGTGGCTTGCTGACATAAGCTAGCGGATGACCGTCTTGTAATAAAACAACTCCCACCCCATGCTAACAAGCATCTATTTCAATAGCAAACAGTTTAGTAAAGTCTGGGATAGCCAATACAGGCGCTGAACACAGGGCGTGTTGTAATGCTTCGAAGGCCCACTGGTGATCAACAGTCCAGACAAAAAGCTGATGCTTCTTGAGCAATTGAGTAAGAGGCTTAGCCAAAATAGCAAAATGGCGCACAAATTTCCTGTAGAAGCCCACCAACCCGAGGAACCCCCTGAGCTCATGGGTATTGGTTGGAACAGGCCATTGCTATACCACTGATACTTTATCAGGATCTGTGCTAACCCCTTGAGAACTCAGGATATGACCCAGATACCGAATCTCCTATTGAGCAAACCGGCATTTCTTGAGCTTGACGACCCACTGGTCTCGGGCCAAAAGAGAGAACTTGATGTAAGTGCTCCAAATGTTCAGCATATGAGGAGCTGTATACTAGGATATCATCAAAGAAAACCAGTGTGCAACTCCTTAGAAAGGGTGCCAACGTCGAGTTCATAGCCCCCTGAAAAGTGGATGGAGCCCCAGTAGCGCCAAATGGAACCACACAAAACTCAAAGTGACCAGTGTGGGTGGAGAAGGCTGTTTTATATTATTCACCGGGTTGTAACCATATTTGATGATAACCGGCATGAAGATCTAAAATAGAGAACCATGATGCTGCACCTAGCTCATCCACTAACTGATCAAATATGGGGATGGGGTATACTGATTTGACAGTCATCGCGTTGAGATATCTATAATCCACGCAGAAGCATCAAGTGCCATCTTTTTTGCGTACCAGGAGGACCGGTGATGAAAAAGGTGATTTGCTTGGCTGAATTAATCCTTGGTCCAGCATGGTGTTTACTTGGCACTCGATCTCATCTTTGAGACTTGGAGGGTAACGGTAGGCCCTGATGTTCACCGGAGTAGCCCCTTCCACCAGCGGGATAGCATGATCACATGATCGCTTGGGTGGTAAGGAAGATGGAGGTTGGAACACCTCAGGAAACTCACTGAGCAAAGCCACAATGTCAGGTGGTAGTTCAGGTGATGGAACTGAACTATCAGAGTCAGGCACCATCAGTAACTGAAAAACCATATCCTCATCACTGGGTGCAGACATGCCTTACAGACATATAGTTTCACCGTTGTAGGGCAGAGATAACCATTTAG